>CM022401.1:65367736-66646868 GCA_011833715.1 Carcinoscorpius rotundicauda | reverse complement strand
CCAGCATAAATAACCGTGAATGTCTTTATTAACCATGTGCAGAAAAATTGTACTTTTATTCCTGATCTTGTACTGTTACTATTACTGGTAATTCGTGTGCATAAAACGTCATTAGTACTATTAATAATTTTTGATCAGCTGAGACTTACATTTACAGCAACTTCATCTCTGATTATCTAATCTAGACGAATTTTAGAAAAGATTATTCGGCAAGGCTTTATGTTCATACTAAGTCTGGCAAACAGTTGGTGTGAATTTTACCTTTCACACAGCAGAGGCCCAGCATGGCCAGGTGGTTAAGGCGCTCAATATCTCGCTCCCAGAAATAAGCATTAATACACATGACAAAACAAACCAACTGAATACCATAATGAAAATATATCATCGCAGAATTTACAACAGAATACACAAAACCAAATCAAACAACAAACTGCATTAATATATCAATTGTAATATTGATTAAAACAAACATATTATACCTTCAACATCCAAAGTGCAATAGCTTCCAAGAAACACGAAATCGAAGACGTTATACAAGAAACAAACCCTTTATTAGGATATCAAACGAAACATTAATATATGAAAACAACAGATTTAAGATACCAAACTACATAACAATAAGGAAAGACAGAATAAATAAAAATGATAAAAACAAAGACATAATGATGCTGTACAAAACAGACTTCTAAGTCACAGAAATCAGTATGAGCAGTAACAACGAACATGTTACTGTGAATATTCTGCTAATAAATTGAATAGAAATCACAATACCAGGAATATATTGTTCACCACCTAAACAACTAGATTTAACTTTACTCAACAACATTTTTTCCCACAACCAAAACTCCACAGTCATTGGAGACCTAAACAGCATAAATAATGCTAACTTTGGCTGTAACAAACAAACAACAATCAAAGAAATATATTACAGTTTATAGAAAATAATAATATAGCCCCACTGAATGATATTACTCCCTCCACACACACACACAGCGTATGCCACTAGCACTAGGGACATACCAGATTCATGTTTTAGCACATACAATATGAATCAGAAACTAACTGAATTTCAGGTGGGAAAAGATGATGATAACGACCCCCTACCAATATGTTGAGTCTTCGATCTCACCTTGCATAAAAATACAACTCATAGAAAAGAAAAGTTTGATTACAATATAACAAATTGTCAAGACTATCAAAAGGAATAAGACAATCAATTACCTAATAACGTTTAGAAGGAATAAAAACCAATTGGCTAACTACTGTTAAAGAATAATGGAGCGCCTTCAAAAAACGTCAAATAAAACAAAACCATAAAACAACAAACAACACATGGAAACCAAATACCCAAATAATAACCATAACCAAAAACGAAGACAGTTCATGACAACAAGAGACACAGAAACCAAAACACAAATAAACAATATAAGAAATCACATTAGAGCTCAAATAATACTAGTAAAACATGATAAATGAGACAACTTTTGTTCAAAATTACACGATAAAACTGACCCGTGAAAATTCTGGACACACCTTAGCCGCCTCACCAATGACAAATCAGCCACCAGAAAGTATCCTACCCATGAGCATAATAATATAGTAATTTGTACAAATGAAGAAAAAGCCGAAGCTTTCAAACACTAACTGCAGAATACATTTAAAACACATACTAATCCAGATATGAATACTTATTTTTACAACAATGTCACAAATTATATACTAAACAATAAAGAACAATTTGAACCAACTTTTCCAACGAGTATATCTGATACAAATACAAGCAACATAATCAACTACGAAGACACGATGCTAACGAAAGAAATATCAATACACAAAAAAACACAAGAAACAAATCATCGGGTGAAGATGAGATAAAGCCATCCTCCTAAAAAAGGGCACTTTGAAATTATTTGATAAATTAATAGCACTTTTCAACTTATCATTGTCCTTTGGATACATACCAGTTTCTTGAAAGCATGCTAATATATTAATGTTGCATAAGGAAGGAAAGCCAGCCAATAAACCTAATAGCTACCAACCAATCAGCCTGACCAGCTGTGTAGGCAACATTTTAGAACGCATAATTGGTGACAGACTGTCCATATACATGGAAATAACCTCTAAAATGCCTGAAGAACAAGATGGCTTCAGAAAATTTAGACAAACAACTGACAACTTAGTCATACTAACTCAAGAAGTAATAGATAGCTTCAACAAAACCAATGCATTGTCGTCTGCTTTCTTGACATTTTGAAAGCATTTGACACTGTATGGCACAATGGGCTACGGTTCGTATGTATGAAACGGGACTACCACGGGTAGTTATTCATCGGCTATCTAACGTTTCGGAAAACAGAAAATGTATAATAGATATAGAGGGAACCTTTTCTGAGTACTTTACTCCAGAAGCTTAAGTTAGCCCTATACTCTTCATCATGTATACAAACAATATGCCACTGAATTATCCTAATCATGGATTTTCCTTACAGTACTCTGATGATGTGGCAGTTTATAAAAGTGCCACAACACCAGTAGTAGCAACCACAAATGTACAACATCAATTAAGTAGAATAAGTACATACTGCCAAATATATAGAATCAAAATAAATACATCAAAAACACAACTAGTCTTATTTACCAAGCTGATAAAGTACAAAATAGTACAGCCTGAAATATATACGAATGGAACATAACTTCAGACTGCCACATCGGCAAAATTTCTCAGTCTAGCCTTTGACTCAAAATTAACATGGATTAACCACGTAAATGAAATTAAACTTAAAGTCTGACGAAGAACCAACTATGCTAGGAGTCTAACAGGCAAGAAAAGTTGAGCATCAACAGATAATATACTAAAAATTTACAAAACAGATATTAGACCAATAATTGATTGTGCAGCTCCAGCGTGGGGGCGTTATAACGTAACAGTCAATCCCACTATTCGTTGGTAAAAGAGTAGCCCAAAAGTTGATGGTAAGTGGTGATGGCACTGCTAAATTAAAGACAGCGAGCGCAGATAGCCCTCGTGTAGCTATGAGCGAAATTCAAAAAATATATGTCAGTGAGCTGCATATATGCTTATTCTTATTAATTGAATAGCCTCATATTGGAGTATTATACTTCCTTTTGATTGGTTGAGCAGTGTAACAGCATATGATGTTTTTATTTCATCAATGACTGTAAAGACATCCAGAAAGTTGAAGCTTGAAAAGCAATGCTATGAATAGGTATGTGGGCCGGTGCCGTCCAACTTTCTACGCCTTAGCAAATAAAATGTTCCTATCGTGATAGGTACTTCAGTTCGCACAACGCCGTTACAAATATGCCACTTTCACTTGGCGTCGCTAAAGTTAAAATGGGCTCCAAATTCGGATACTTATTATCTTTGCTTAGCCATGTAAACTGGATCTTTTCAGGTCAACCTGAGATCCCTTATTAAATTTCATTATAACTGGATCAGCTAGGTCTTCATATCAATTTGTGTCACCAAATGGAAAAATCTACTTTATACACATATATTGCACTGAAGATAAAATTCTCAAACTCTAATTTTTAGAATAATTCTTAATAAATGTCGAAATATGAGACGCACATTAGTGAGATTGAAGCTTTAGCTATGCTTTATTTTCCACCTATTTTAATTTTCCTAAATTGATGTTTATAATTCGTAGTAATGGATATTTGTAAATGCTCTGGGTCTGACAAGAAAACACCTACACATCTCAACCTAGGAAGCAGATATGATTATATCTGCTCCAATAAGAACATACTATCACACTAAAACGAAGGAAACATATTTTTCATTATAGCTTTTCAACCAAGAAGACACCATCACAGTACGACCAAGGAAGCAGACGTGATTATATCCGTTCTAAGAAGAAGATAACACCACACGGTAACCAAGTAAGAAGCAGACATGATTATATCTGTTCTAACAATAAGACACCATCACACTGCAACTAAGCCATCAGGACAGCAGATGTGCTATAACAGTACTTTGATTCAGAGAAATTCAACCATCTATTAGGAACAACAGCTAGGGTTTAATTACATTTTCAATTTCAAGTCTAGCAAAGTTTCGTATAGTTGTTTTAATTTGATTATCAATTTTCTGGTATCAAATATTACAGATAAATTAAGAGCAGTGTCAACAGAAACATGAATTAAATGTGACACATCGTTGACACTCAGAAGTTTAGTGACACTTTCACAAACATATTTTGTATGTACTGAGTGAAATAAGATACAAAATCAGTAACATCATACTGATAAAATTATTTTGTAAGCAGCAACGCAATGCAAACACAGTTCAAGATAGCAACATTAGAAACATATAGTGATGCAATTTCATAATACCTTTTACCAATATAATATAATATTGAATGTGTTAAATGTAGGATCTTCAAATCCACCTAAGGACTCGTCAACAATCAGACATACTTTATCTATTGCTTGCTCTTTGATTTCTGTCTCAAGTTTTCGAAAGATTTTATATAAGTATTTTTCTATCAAAGTAGCATATTTTGGACGTTTTTTAGTTCCTAAACAGTATTTCTTCACAAACTTTCCTAAAGTTCGATCAGCCACATTTAAACCCGCACTAGCTTTGGAAACTGTTTTAGCATGTGAGTAAATCATTCTTTTTCCTTTTGCCTCCTCATCTCTCTGTCAGATCTGCATTTCCAATAAATTTCGTTGCACTGCTGTGTAACTATATTTTAGAGAAAAATGATGTGCTATACAAAGGTTTTCATTTATCTTGTCAAATGTTTTGTCTGTTAACTTTTTTTCTTTAATAAATAATTGTTACATGTAATTATTTCTTTACAATATATTAAGTTACCAGTGAACACGTACTTTACATTTTCTACTTATTATTTAAGAATTGGAATTATTATTCTAAAGGAAATTATAATTCCGAAATCGAATAAATATAGTTTGTTAACACCAACTGACTCTTTATCTACCTCACTACTACTAAACTGTCTAAATTCATTTTTTCTTTCGGTTAGCTCGGTCTCTCAAATGCTTCTGTGCGTTTTCCAATCACTTATTCTTGTTTTATTTTCAATTTTGTTATTTTGTAGCCGAGTTGCAGATACTTACTATATTACAGAACGCCACGCTGTCTCGTAATGAGAAAAAATTGACGGTGACATCTGTACTAGGAAAGCATAACTATGAAATGAAGCAAAAAACGTTTGTTTGTTTGTTTGTTTTTGGAAATTCGCACAAAGCTACTCGAGGGCTATCTGTGCTAGCCGTCCCTAATTTTGCAGTGTAAGACTAGAGGGAAGGCAGCTAGTCATCACCACCCACCGCCAACTCTTGGGCTACTCTTTTACCAACGAATAGTGGGATTGACCGTTACATTATACACCCCCACGGCTGGGAGGGCGAGCATGTTTAGCGCGACGGGGATGCAAACCCGCGACCCTCAGCTTACGAGTCGCACACCTTAACACACTTTGCCATGCCGGGCCAAACGTAAATCTGTGTTACTTTAATAACTGCAAAATGAAAGTTCAGAATTAACATTTTCCTAACAGGAGGTACATCTACCCTCGTCGATTTCAGAACTGTACCTTTTCGTTTGAATCAGGAAAAACTGCACACACGTTTATTTCTAATGCAGAGTTCTGTTCATTTGGGAAGTTTTCGGGTTAACTCGAATTCAGAGAAAAACGTCCGAGATTAAAATCCGGTTAAATCAGGTAATATCCGTAAAATAAGAACATTTAATTATAGCTCTTCAAAAAGAATGTTACAACTAGGAAAATAGACGTGTTGATATCTGTTCTAACAAGAATACACCATGATACTACAACTAAGGAACTATACATTAATATATCTCTTGTAAGGTGATGCTACTACATTGCAACAAGGGAAGCAGATGATTATATACGCTTTAACAAGAATACACTGTCACACCGCAACCAAGGAAGTGGACATGTTTATGTCTGCTCTAACGAGAAGGTACCTTTCCAATGCAACAATAAGACACTTTCACACCAAGGAAGCGAACCTAGTTATATCTGTACTAACAAGACTACACCTTCAAGTTAAATTGTTAGCACGAAGAATCACCTTTAAAAAGTTGTAATATGTTCAAAACGAGACCCAAAGCTCGAGCGCTTTCGAGTAGTTGAGTGTTCTTCTTCAGGAAAATTTATCTTTACATTACAACAAAGGTCATACATTATTGTATCTCTTGTAAGAAAAAGATGGCATCATCTCGTAACCAAGGAATTAGACATGATTGTTTTCCAAAATATAACTTTAGGCGTTAGAACTGATTAACTAAAATCCGGTTTGATCAAGCATTTTTGATTTCGTGTTTTATGCATGACAATCGCTTATTGAGCGTTTCTAGTGCAACTTGACTTAAGGTCCGCGGTAACGCAACTAATGTGTGTGCACACATGTGTATTGATTTTCATGCAGATCAAACTAGTTTTCGTGTATATACTTACATATATTTTTTGTTTCTGCCACATTTCCCAACGAGTATCAATATATTAGATGCTTTTAGGTTCAAAGTAGGATTTATGCGTCAAATTGCAATTAATTCTAACAAAAGGACCATAAAAACAAACAATACTTTACATAATAACAATAAAATATTTGATATGATAAAAAACACACGTTTTTGTGATTTGAGAAATAAAAGGTAGCAATTCAACTCATGAGAAATACAGATACCACATAAAGTGCTGAAACTACTTCACATTTTTTGGAGGATAAGAGTGAGGCAATACTGGCATTGACTTTTGTATTTCAAAACTCTCCTACAAATATGAATTCCTCACTTTACAGTGTGATTCAGAAAGTTTTTGGAAAGTATTTATTCCAAACCGACTTTGCAGAATTTTTTTTCATTATCTCGTGCTGTTTTATTAAAACATTGTTTTTGCTGCAATTACATTAGATGAACCATAGCATAATATTATACTAAGATTGCATACAGCGCCATAATGATTATATACAGAATATTCCATATTCACTTAGTTTAGAAAAATATAATATTGACTTGAATCAACCTATCTGACATCGATTACAACGTTCTAGCTTTGTACATAACATTATATATTATTGGATGGTTATTAGGTTGTTTTATTCTCAATAACTATGTCAGTGTGTGCATTTTGAATCAATTTTAGTATAAAAGTATAACATATACTTTTGTTTCTCTGTTAAGAAATGTTGCTTGTTTATAAAGGTAACCTTCCCTCTTACTTGCCTTCATATTTTACACTTAAATAATTAAAACAAACCCCTTTAATTATTGGATCCTCTAAATTAGGAAACAACAAATATAAATTTTTAATTTTGTACTTTACACATTTCATTTTATACTTTCATAATATAACCTATTAACAACAATATTATGTTATACTTTTAATAAAATGTGCAACACGTAAATAAATCATAATAATCAGTTGTAAGTAATAGGAGTCATAGTCAGCAGGTTATTTTAAGATGGATTCAAAATTTCAGGCTTCCAGGTTCTTTCCTCACATATTCAGAAACACTCACGTGCGTGTCTATCTGTTTGTGATTTCTAATTTAGTGAAAGGAATAACTTTCTTCCACGTTTTTTTGAAAGTTTGTCTCATTGAAACAAATGTGCGCACGCGCGTATATAAGTAATAATACTCAGTTGCATACACTCGACTTAGGCACCCCACTACTAAAGGACTATGTTGATAACATGATCTCTTCAACACAATTTCAAACTGTTCGAGAAGGCCAAGAGTTGAGGTGTTGCGCGTTTCCTTCAACATCTAATCTGCACTTCCATCTCTCCAAAGATAAATAATCAAGAGGATAAACACTGGGAGGAGACATCATATTCTTCAGCATATGATTTGGAGAAGGCTCCACTTCAACATATTTAACTTAATGATTGAGACTAAACTGAAATCTAAGATATGCACCATGATATTAGTGATATATAAATTTTAGTTTTTAAAAGTTATAGTTTGAAGAGAGAGCCATCGCTTTCACTCTATAAGAGCGTTAAAACATGAATGAAGCTTCAAACTCGATGTGCTGATTTTTTAAGTTACAAAGAGCAGTGATATCATTACTTTTAGCCTGTTCACAAAGAGCCACGTGTTTAGTGTTACGTGGTTACCAGTGAAATCTACATTCTGAGAATTAATTGAAAAAAAAAATCAAAATTATCATATCACAGTTGAAAGTAGGGATTATGGGTAGAATCAAGTACATTTTGTTGTAGCAATCTTGGTGGCGCTTCATACTACCCTTAAAATAAAACTACACCATCTGTATGTATGCAGAGAAAATGTGGTTGACTGCTGCCTCTTTATTGATTAAATGGCTTGTTTTCAGGTACCGTGATAATAGCACTCAAAGGAGCACCACGCAAAAAAGAAAACAAAAAGACAACTGTCGAACTACTGGAGACTACAGTCTACAACAATTGTATCGTTTCAGTAGAAACCTAATTAAAACACGCTGTGTATAGGATACCATATGGCCACCTACACTGTTGTCAGTGGCAACCAAAACTGCTGTCTATCATCTTGACCTTTCGGACACGAAAATAACAAGTACTGAAGTTTACTATATTGATTCACAATTATTTGTGCATAACTCACGTACGTTTTGTTACATGGCACGTGAGGAAAACCTTTTTTTTGTTTAAAAATATTTCTGAGCTATTAAACTTGAATTAAAACGGAAATACAAGAACGTAGTAATGCATATTTTATCAACTGTACAATGCAACCGTTAATGCCTCATTTTCTGAATCCATATCCCAATATGCATGAAAGATCGCCATAAAAACATCAGATTTTCTGAATATGTTTCAAACTTTATCTTTATAGTATCTTATTTCTATCAAGCTCAGTTTTTTTTTCTCTCAGATGCAAGTGCTTTATTTGTCTTGAGCGTTTTTTGTGAGTGCTTACCGTATATAAATTTGCGCGCACCTATACGTGTTTTATCACACAGACACAGACAGATTTTGGTTCGTAGAAGTAAAATTATTCGTTATACCATGTCGCCATCTATGGGCATACGTATTCAACATTACCAAACACAAAAAGTAATCAATTCACTCGAATAAGAATTTTCTTGTGGAGTAAGACGGTTTGTTTGTTTGTTTCGAATCTCGCGCAAAGCTACATGAGTACTATCTGCGCTAGCCATCCCTAATTTAGTAGTGTAAGACTAGAGGGAAGGCAGCTAGTCAGCACAACCCACCGCCAACTCTTAGGCTACTCTTTTACCAACTAATGGTGGGACTGACCGCAACATTATAATGCCCCCACGGCTGAAAGGGCGAGCATGTTTGGTGTGATGGGGATTCAAACCCGCGACCCTCAGATTACGAGTCGAGTGCCTTATCACCTGGCCATGCCGGGCCAAATAAGACAGCAAATAAATAAATACATACTGTAGATTCGTTATTTGAAGCAAAAATCACACTTAATATATCATGCAATTATTGACGTTATGAACGCTACAGTATTCTCTCTTTGGAAACTTTACTCTTGAGTTAATTTATTTTGTTCTTGGACAGGTAAGAATAAACATTATTATGCAGACATGTGTTTCGCTTCAGGGCAAGCTTATAAATGTTTCTTGTTCAAAAGAAAACATAAACGATCTCACTATCTTAAAAAGTCAAGATAATAAAGTAAGATTGCTAACATAGAGTTCTAAATATACCTAATATTATCGACATACTGCTAGTCGCCATCTTTTACGTTTTCTTACAATCTCTCATCAGTCTTTCCACACAAAAAATCAAATGAATAATGAGAAATATTACAGAAATATTTCACTTGAGTTTCTACCAGATAGCTTGTTAAATATGAGTTGCAAGTTTCTTCCTGCTTTTAAATTATTTTGAACCCCCAGTGATAAGTTGTACAAACTTTTGTTGTTTTAGGCATTATTTCTACTAACCTCAAATTCAAAACAGACAAACAGAGAATATTCTGATATTTTGTAAACAGTCACAGAAATTTTGAGTTTGTTTAATGCTACTACTTGTTCAAGCAGATAATAGTTGTACTCAAGAACACTCTCACCTTTATCCATTTCTTCACTTATAGTTGCACTCAAAAAAAGTCTCACCTTTATCCATTTGTTTACCTATAGTTGTACTCAAGAACACTAATCTTTATCCATTTGTTCACCTGTACTTGTACTCAAGAACACTCTCACTTTTATCCATATGTTCATTTATAGTTTTACTCAAGAACACTCTCACCTTCATCCATTTGCTCACGTAGAATTATACTCAACACACTCTTACCCTTATCCATTTTTTACCTATCGTTGTACTCAACAACACTGTCACCTTTATCCATTTGTTCACCTATACTTGTACTCAACACACTCTCACCTTCATCCATTTGTTCATCCATAGTTGTACTTAACAATACTCTCACCTTTATCCACTTGTTTACCTCTACCTGCTGATCAGGCTTGGGTTGTAATATGCGAGTTCGTGCGCCATATTAGTGTGAATTTCACAGTATGTCTTTCCTTCACTTTTTCTTATCTTTTAATATGCAATTCCACAGAAGGTAAAAGCCATATATGACACATTCTGAAAGTATATATTGATGTCTAGACTTTGATATCTTTCAAAAAGATGATACGCCATCATTACATATGGGAAGTGATCATCAAAGTCAGTTCTATCCAATCTCACAGATTTACAAAGCACACACTTAACGTGAGATGTGACACTTTATTCCTTGTAGGACTTAACAAACAGCTATTAAATATCACTCATTAATCAGTGTGGATCTCTTATGATGCTCTAAAGTGAATTATTTCTTGGTCAACCAGTAAGTCTACAATTGATTGAAATAAAGTATTAACCTAATACATGAAGTAATCAGTCTTCACCAGCAGGTAATAGTTATCATGGTTGGTTTCATGAATGGGCCCAGCATTGTTCCGGACTAATTCATGGAACGGAAAGCCCACATTTATTTGGAGTGGAAGCGCATTATGTTGTTATTGCTAGATATTTCGTTAACTACAGCATTTAGCTTTTCGTTTTATTTGCTAGATATTTATAAGTTGATATATATCAATTATACACGTACAAAAGTTAGCAGTTATATGGGCCTATAATAAAATTAAAATGACAACCATGATTTGTTTTATTAAAATCAATAGCTACGAATAATAAGCAACAATTCTACAACTTCAAAAGGAATTTATTCTGAAATTAATACGTCATAATCATGACCAAGACACAATGCTGGCCAAATTCTTCACGCCAATGAACACAAAGAAACAATATGCATTTTGCGTTGTTAAACTCAACCACTTCTTTGAGTAGAGCTTCGAAAGATGAAAATTAAAAAAAGAGAAAATAAAAAACTTTATAGCATTTATTACTGAAAATGTGAACACTATGAAATTAGCCTAAATACTAGCTGGTCAATAGTTTAAGGCCATACCAAAAAGAAGTCCTAAACAGGGTAGGAAATACCCAACAATAGGTTTCAGTTGTGAGTTGCACGGCTGTCATTGCAAATAACTTCAAACAATCGCTTTGGCATGGTCGATATAAGCGTTTGCAGAAGACTGGCTGGAATGTTATTCCAAGTGGTGAAGCTTCACAAAGATTATGCACTGCATGGAATTGATGTCCATCTATAGAATTTCCTTGCCATCCATCCCCAAACATTTTCAGTGCGGTTCATTTCGGGCAAACACGCTGGATGGTCCAAAAGAATCACTTTATTAGCCATGTAAGAGTCCATTGTCTTGCGGGCATTATAGATTGCAGCATTGTCCTGCTGAAAGATCCAGTCATTTCCACACAAAACGAGGGCCTTCAGTCAATAAGGTTGCTCTCTCCAACATGCAAATGTAGCCAGCTGCTGTTTGACGCTCCTGTATAACCTGAAGCTCCATTGTTCCATGGAAGAAGAAAGCACCTCAGATCATGATGGGACCTCCTCCACTGTGTCGTGTAGAAAATGTCTCCGGTGGGATATCCTTATCGTGCTAGTAACGTTAGAAGCCGTTTGGACCATACAGGTTATTTTTTTTCATTAGCGAACAAAACCTTCGTCCACATTTCTTCGTCCCATGTTTAACCGAGCTTTCGTGGTGTGGAAGAAGGCGTGGTTTTTGAAGACGTTTACGGTATTTAAAGCCTTTCTCTCGTAGACGCCGTCTTATTGATTTTGAGCTTCATTCTGGGTCCGTAAGGACCTTAATCTTATTCGAGGATCAGTGGCATCTTGCCGGACAACCTGTCGAATCCTCTGCCGACCACTTGAAATTCTCGTTCCGTATCACTCAGGGTCTTTAAGAAATTTGCAACAACAGTTTTACTATGTCCAATCTCACCAGCAATGGAGAGAGACATTGCTTTTGCAGCTCGACAACCCTGCTACGTTCAAACTCTGTCAACTTTTTAGTCTTTGCCATGTTTTTATTGCATGTAACACAGGAGATGTCAGTGAGAGATGTTGACAACGCTAATGCTTGAATATAAATGACTAAATTTTGTTACGTGTTTACCGATTAGCACTTCGTTTCAGTATGGTCTTAAACTTTTGACTTGACTGTTTTGGAATTTCGCACAAAGCTACTCGAGGGCTATCTGTACTAGCCGTCCCTAATTGAGCAGTGTAAGACTAGAGGAAAGGCAGCTAGTCATCACCACCCACCGCCAACTCTTGGGCTACTCTTTTACCAACGAATAGTAGGATTGATCGGCACATTATACGCCCCCACGGCTGGGAGGGCGAGCATGTTTAGCGCGACCGAGATACGAACCCGCGATCCTCAGATTACGAGTTGCACGCCTTAACACGCTTGGCCATGCCGGGCCTAAACTTTTGACCAGCTAGTATTTAGGCTAATTTCATAGTATCAACGTTTTCCTTGTTAAATGCTAAAAAGTTTTTTTTTTATTTCTCTCTTCTTTTTTTCATGTTTTGAAGCTCTACTCAAATAGGTGGTTGAGTTTAGCAACGCAAAATGCATATTTTTCTTTAGGTTCATTTGCCTTAAGATTTTGACCAGCGGTGTATATTCTTCTGTATTATACATTTTTAAAAAAATCACAGTTTCTTTGTGAAGGCTTCTTATACTGTTTATAAAAAATTGTGGCTGAGCAAATAACAAAAGAAACACGAAATTAACGAAAATATAGAAACTGGATTAATTCAATTCCAACGAACCAATTTACACTTTTATCATATATACAATATTGTGACACCATAATTAACTTGTCATTTCTTCCCTCTCTGCCGTTAATGGTTATCTTTCTTCGAACTCTCCTCATTTATTGATTTAATAATGTATTTATGAATGTGTCCCCCAGTGGCTCAGCGGTATGTCTGCGGATTTACACGCTAAAATCCGAATTTCGACACCCGTGGTGGGCAGAGCACAGATAACCCATTGTGTAGCTTTGTGCTTAATTCAAAACAACAACATTTATGAATGATCACTAAATGACATTCACAGAAGCAAACCGTTTGTGATGTCTCTGATGTCACCTAGTGACAACAATCACAACACTAATTTTCGATAAAAAATTATTCATTTCAGAACTCACTCACAGTGTGAAATAACTAAACAATAATTCTGGTTTTAAAATGAAAATATTGGTTGAATTTACAATTTTGCATAAAAACATGAAAAAGCCTAACAGTAAGTTAAGAAATGTTTAAATTAATAATTCATATTGCCTAATTTGGTGAAGGATGTTTGGTTTGATAGTTTTTTACAGATTGGCTCAATACCAAATTTATTTTCTTTTTCGACGGAGAGTTTTATTATACCTTTTAAATTACGGCACCCAACTTTTTTTTTAATAATTATTTATATTAGTCATTTAAGAAAACAATCAAGTTGTAAGGCGTGTAACACTCGAGCTGTTGAAGCATGACCCTTTAAGTGGTGGTAGAAGTGACGGTATATTATGATAAGACTGATAATAACTTAATTACATTCCTTTTTATTTGTCTAGCATGGGTTTCTTTTACGAAATGCGTATGTAATGGCATTTTGACCACATCTTACTTGTTATACATCGTCGCCTTTGAGGTCATCTACTAGCGTCCAGGACTACGACACGCAAAGTTAAAAAATATTAGTCGTTGTTTTTGTTGTTGTTTTGAATTAAGCACAAAGCTACACAATGGGCTATCTGTGCTCTGCCCACCACGGGTATCGAAACCCGGATTTTAGCGTGTAAGTCCGCAGACATACCGCTGAGCCACTGGGGGGCAAAAATATTAGTCAAACCACTTCGTATTTTAACAACCTAAAAGTTTAAAACAGTTTTATTGCTTTTATACAAATATTGGATATACGTACGGCCCGGCATGGCCAGGTGGGTTAAGGCGTTCGACTTAGTGATAGTATTTATGTTTTACTTAACACATGATAAAATCAGCTGAGAAAAACAGTTTCTGGCGCAGATAAGATTTTCCTCGAAACTTTCATTGTAAAAAGTTTAGACGCTTTTAAAACGTTCAGAGGTTTCAAACTGTTTATCTGTGTTTCGTATCTAATGTTCTTTGAAGAAAAAATCTAACGTTTTACGTAACTTAAAAGTTATCTAGTGTTTTAAAAACGCTAAACCTACTTTTCTTGACCCGGCATGGCTAGGTGGTTAGAACGTTTGACTATGAATGTCGTCGGTGTTTGGGTAATATAAGTTCATACCCTGGAGGGTCAGGTTCTCTACAACCTCTTCCTCCTCCCCGTACTTATATTCTTGGCTGATTGTTATTTTGACTGTGAACTGAATTTTTATTTAGTCCTTTTCAGGGCAATGTCCGTGTATTTTGGCTCGTATACAGTTTTTATTCTATTAGCAGAATGTCAAGTTTGCTGGTGGCATTTTTTTTTTAAATAGATAAATAAATAAACTAAAAAGCTTTTTTTTTAATAATAATTATTATTATTATTTTTATTTAAACTTTATATATATTTTTTATTATTATTATTTATTTTTATATTTGGAATATAAATTAACTGGGGAGAGATGTTCAGGACTAGCTTCATCATGTATGAGGTACCGGTCTAGTTCGCACATTAATTCGTTTTTCATCCAATTCTTATTAAAGTACATTATTGTAATATGTAGGAGTCTATCTGGTATGGTTGGTATGTTCGAGTATTTGTAAATGAATTGAGATGATATTGTTCTTGGAACTCTGTATGCAGTTTTGAGAAGTGTGTTTTGGATTTTTTGTAGTTTAGTTTTAATTATTTTATTGCTTACAGTTATCCATGCTGGAGCTGCATAGTCTATTACGGGTCTAATATATGTTTTATAGATTTTTAGTATGTTGTCTGTAGACGCTCCACTGTTTTTACCAGTTAGACTCCTTACATAGTTAGTTCTTCGCCAAATTTTGTTTTTAATTTCGTTGACATGATTGATCCAAGTTAGTTTTGAATCGTAGGTTAGACCTAAAAATTTTGCCGATGGGGCAATCTGGAGGCCCGTTCATATATAGTTCTGACTGTTGTTTTTTTGTGTTTGGTTGATTTCGTAAAGACTACTAGTTGTGTTTTTGCTGTGTTTATTTTTATTCTATATTTTTGACAGTATTCACTTATTTTCTTTTGTTGTGGTTGCACGTTCGTGGCTGCTATCGTGGGTGTTGCGGCACTTTTCCAGACTGCCACATCATCTAACGTTTGACTAGTAATCCGAGAGTCGCGGGTTCAAATCTCCGTTCCACCAAATATTCTCGCCCTTCAACCGCAAATGCGTTATAATGTGATGGTCAATCCCTCTATTCCTCGATAAAAGAGTAGCCCAAGAGTTGGTTGTGGATGGTGATGACTAGCTGTTTTCGCTCTAGTGTCTCTCTGCAAAGTTAGGGACGGCTAACACAGATGGCTCTAGTGTAACTTTGCGCATAATTCAAAAACAAACAAACAAACCTATTTTTTTTTATACCTTCATCAGTTCCTCTAAGTGTAATATTAAAGTTGACGCTTTGTTAATAGTTTTAACTGGCGTTGAACGTAGTTACTACACTGTATGGGGGTAAAATCTCTAATGCTATATGTAACCTTCTCTAATTCGTCTTATTTAACGTCATGTTTACTGTCGTATCTAACATTATATTTAACATTATGTGTACTGATATATCTTTAGCTTTATAATAGCTTTACCAAACGTTGAATTTAGCAACATCGTACACAAGTTTTCGTTATGCCTTACTTCGTATTTATTCCAGTCGATCTAATCTGCCATTTGACTCAAATGCTTACTTATGTTTTCCTCAGTTTTCATATAAATATATCAGACATGATGTATATGAATTTATATTTAACTCATTATCTTTTTCAGTTTGTTTGTTTTTGAAATTTCGCACAAAACTACTCGAGGGCTACCTGTGCCAGCCGTCCCTAATTTAGCATTGTGAGACTAGAGGGAAGGCAGCTAGTCATCACCACCCACCGCCAACTCTTGGGCATCTTTTTCAGTGTCGGGAGACTGAAATCGGATGTAAAATTTTAATGTTGTATGTAAGTTTCTGTGCATAGTTGTACCTAATTTCGTATTTAACGTTACATGTAATAATAATAATAAATCTAATGTTATGTTTATTAATGCATCCAGTTCTCTTTTCAAAGTTGCATCTGATTTCCTATCTAACTTTTAACTCTCCTAATGTTTCATCAAACAATAGTATTTACTGTAGATACAATGTTGTCATGAATATTTTAATAAACTATTTACCACGTTAGATGAAGCATTCATCAAGTAACAAAGAATCGGTAAAATTCTTTTCAAACATTTCACATATCCGTTTCAGCATAGCTACATTCATAGTTTGTATCCAACATCATAAGAATAATTTTATCTAATATTCTGCTAAACATTGCATGTATTCTCATTTTTAATGAGCCTGATCTTGTGTCTATCTTTACATTTATTAAATATCCCTGTTTGACGTGGTACTTCCAGAATTAACTTAGTAACTTGACAGGTGAAACGTATAATAAATAACAAAATATGCTAACTAAGCTGCTATACTCTGGAATTATCATACCTGTAGCTCTTAAATAAAAACTACATCTTCATAAGGTGCTTCCAGATGTATATATTCCAAAATTTTGGAATCTAACTAGGTCTGTGACCTAGACGCCCCATGTGAACAAGATGTGCCCATCTGTGTCTTGTGTTAATCCTATTAAGTTGAGCAAGATAGGAGACCAGCCAAAGTCATGCGTATCTTTTCTTATAAAGTCTGCGTTGGTCAAGTTATCAAAAACCTTTTAATAAATGGACCAATCTGGTGTTCTTTTGAAAGATAGGAACATTAGTTACCCCTAGCCTCTATTTTACTTTTAACAAGTCTGATTTATTGATGTGAGTGCGATTAGTTCTTAATCTAAAGAATAGGTCTGATGTTTGTATTACGAGACTGTGTCAGATAGCCCTTTTTTGTTTCTCTGTTTAAAATACAGAGTAAACAGTATGTGAATACCATAGACAATGAAATCAAGAGTTATCTATTCGTTATTGACTAAGTCAAATAAAATAAAACATTAGACTGTCTTAGTGAACAGGACATGTCAGACTTTAACCTGTACTTATCCTACCGCTAAGCTTATTGCAACAGAATAAGAGGCCTGTCAAAGTTCTGATATATATATATATATTCTTTGGTTAGTCTGCAATGACAGAGTTGGGCCTGGAATAATTAGCTATCATAGTGAACATTGTACAAGTACCGCATTGATAAGGAGTTTTACAGCAAATTCATTCACTAGTTACATAGGGTGCATATTTTGATTGGCTCACATCCCAACTCGAACAATAAACGAATATCTAATGTTTCATATGTAAAAATATAAATGTTCTTACACGTAATGTTTTATTCATTCTTTTTTTTAAACCAGGCTTTGAAAAAAATCACTTATAACATTTTATTTAACGTTACATTTAATAACATATAGTTTCGTAACCAACGTTGTATATAACTTTTAGGATATTCTTGTATTTATTTTGTTTGTATTGTTTACAATAATTTATATTTAACAATATATTATATAAGAAGGTGTATAAAATATAAATGAAGCTGTACTAAACTCCTTTCAGTAAATATTATTAATTAATATATTAGACATTTCTCTTAATCTAGTTCATCGCTAGTACAGCAGTAAGTCTACGGATTTAGAACACTTTAAATCAAGGGGTTCGATTCCCTTTGGTGGACTCAACAGTAGTTCGATGTGGCTTTGCTATAAGAAAACACACACACTTTGTCTAGTGTCGCAACTAATGAATTTTTATATTGACTTAAAGAGGAATGAATACATTGCTCTACCTAGCTCTGACATCTGATGATGTATGTATTTTGTTTCTATATTTTAATTTCAACTAGAGGCAGAAAAGAAAAAAATATATTGTATACAACAGTTACATCTAGTTTTACCAAGGAATTTTTCGCACTTGTATATGATTAGCATAAACTATTATACAAAGATTGTATATATTTCGAATCTAATATTGTAACTATAGGGTTTAAGTATACGTAAGACCATTTCTCGTGCCTCTTGCTGTAATTTAGTGTCTCTAATTTTTATTTAACATTTTAGCTACATTTGTGCCAATAATTATGTATTAAACTTTGCGTTCATTGTAGTATTGAAGTATATCATCTAAGATATACCCTGGTGGGTCCGATAAAAGTTTACCGGACACCTAAGATTTGGGGTTCGGTTCTCCCCAAATAACAAAACGCTAAAAAACGAAACAGCAACAACATTAATATTAGGCAAAATATTCATCACTTAGTAAACACAGAAGTTGTACAGAGACGATAATATTCATCACATAGTAAACATAGAAGTTGTACAGAGACGATAATATTCATCACATAGTAAACATAGGAGTTGTACAGAGACGATAATATTCATCACATAGTAAACATAGAAGTTGTACAGAGACGATAATATTCATCACATAGTAAACACAGAAGCTGCACAGAGACAATAATATTCATATAGATCTTATGTGTTTAGTTAACTTTGTGAATACTACAAGTTAAGTTTATTTTTATTCTTTATTTTTGATAATATTCACTTATTCTATCTAATTGTGGTTGTATGTTTGTGTCTGCTATTGCTGGTGTTGGTGCACTTTTCCAGACTGCCACATCGTCAGCGAACTGTGAGGAGTATCCATTATTTGGATTTTTTAGAGACATATTATTATTCACGTACATGATGAATAGGATAGGGCTAACCACCACTTCTTGAGGGAGGCCTGCTTCTGGAGTAAAATACTCTGAGAAGGTCCCTTCAACATTGTCTTTACATATTCTGTTTTCCAGAAATTTTGATAGTCAGCGAATAATTCCCCGCGATAGTCCCATTTCTTAGATTCGGAATCGGAGACCGTTATGTCATACAGTGTCGAAAGCCTTCTCAGTATCGATAAAATAAGCAACATTACATTCTCGTTTATTAAGACAATCAACAACTGCTTCTGTTAATTGTTATGTAAATGTTTTGTAAACGACAACATGTCGTGTTGTGTTTAAATTTTCATTTCTATTATTTATATTTCCATATTTATATTATTGTTTTAAAGTTTAAACCAATAAAAAATGTTGTTATTTATTTAAAATAACATTTAGAAATTTCTAGAATTAGGTAGATCAATCATTGACTATAAATGGAATGTGGCGGCCTAGTGTCTAGACGACAAGTCTCGTGCAAAAACAGACATGCGCAGATTATTCTGGAATGTTGGGAAGTTACGCGATTGTTCGAGAAGTCTAGGCCTAAAAATATATAAACAGACGAAGATGCGAGAAAGGAAAGAGTCATTAGTTTTTATTCGAAGAAAGGAAGAGTCATTAGTTTTTATTCGAAGAAGAGAAGAGTCAGTCATTAGTTTATATTCAATTCAAAAAATAATGTCTTTGTTCGAGAACTTTTCAACGTTTGATGTGTGTTTATTCAACTTGAATTTGTGACTGAAGCTAGATCTACAGAAGCTGTGATTTTATTTCGTCAATCTCTACGATTCGTTCGAATTACTAGTTATACTGAAGGTCAACACGTGCGGACTGTTAGGGGAGACTGGAAAAATTGGAAGGCGGCAAGTTTGAGACGTTCATCAAGAAACACCGTAAAAAGAACTTCGTCATTCTCCATTCAAACTTCGGCATTTCTTCGTGAGACTAAATTCACACCCTAGACCGGAATTTTGGATTTCTGATCTGAACTTTTGGACTTTCATTCTAGATCATATTATTAGATACAGGCCAGTACCATTTTGTATTGTAATTAACTTTGAAGTTTGAAACCAGTACTATTTTGTGTTGTAATTAATTTTGAAGGTTTAAACATAATATCTGTCATTGTTGTTATGTAATTTATGTTATATCTGTTACATATATAATAGCTTATTGTAATAAATTATACAAGTTGTTATCTGTGTCTTTCTGTTGCGTTTAGTCTACGAAAAACATAAAAAAACCGTAACATAATCTAACTAAATGGTCTGTAGTTTGTCTGAATTTTCTGAATCCATTTTGTCCTTCTGGTAATTTTGATGCTGTCTCCAGGAATGTAAAGAGTCTGTTACTGATTATTCGTTCAAGAATTTTGCCCACACAGCTAGTCAGGCTGATTGGTTGGTAGTTAATTGGATTATTGGCTGGCTTTCCTTCTTTATGGAACATTAATACATTTGCATACTTCCAAGAAACCGGTATATAACCAGAGTATAATGATAAATTAAAAATTGCAGTAAGATGTTCAAATAATTCCAGTGTGGCTTCTTTAAGAAGGATGTCTTGTATACCGTCTTCTCCTGCAGATTTATTTTTTGTATTAGTTATTGCTTCTGTGAGTTTTTGTACGAAAATTGTGTTTGTTAACATTTTGTTTGTGTATTCCTTTGTGTTGTTGATAAAAGTCTCCCGCTAGTACAGCGGTACGTCTACGGATTTACGTGTTGTTGATTTGACAGTTATTTAAATCGACTGGAAAGAGTGATTCGAGTAATTCACTGTTATTCATTATAAAGTTGTTATAAAAGTATGCGTTTATGTCTGGTTCGTTGTGTGTTTTAAATGTGTTTTGAAGTTGTTGTTTAAATGCTTTGGCTTTTTCTTTATTTGTTTGTTCTATCGTGTTATTGTGTTCTAGTGGTGGGAATTTATTTGTTGCTGTGTCTCAACATGTGAGTCTTTTTAGGTGTATCCAAAACTATTTCTGATCTGGTTTTTCTTTAGTTGGGAGTAGAAATTGTCCCATTTTTCTTGTTTTAATAATTTTACTTCTGCTCTGATTTTGTTTCTTATTTTATTTGTTTGTGTTTTTAATTCTCTATCTCTTGTTTTCATGTTGTCTTAATGGACGTTTAAGATTGATTAGTGTTATTAGTTTTTTGTACCTGTTTCTATGCATTATTTATGGTTTTATGTTATCGTTTTCGTATTGCTTTAGTTGCTTCGTGATTATTTGATAGTAATTATATATAATAGATATCGATAATTACAAGAACGGTTAAAAACAACGTTTGTTTGTTTTGAATTTCGTGCGAAGCTATACAAAGGTTATCTGCGCTAGAGATCTCTAATTTAGCAGAGCAAGAACAGTCATCACCGCCCATCGTCAACTTTTGGACTACTTTTTTTACCAACAAATAGTAGAGTTGACCGTAACGTTATAACCCTCCCACAGCTGAAAGGGCAAGCATGTTTGGTGTTACAACAATTCGAACCTGAGATCCTCATATTGCGAGTCGAACGATCTAACTACGTGGTCATGCCTGCACGTAAACATAAGGAAACTACACGAAGAGCTACAAAAATAACTGCAAGGCTGCAAGTGAGAACCAACTTTTGGAAGGATGTGCCTTACATTGTATCTGACATCGGATTTTACGTTATATCAAACGTCGTTTTTAACGTTAATCGTACATCGAATCTATTACAACAACTTGTTTTGTCAACCCTTCCTAAGCAGTATCTAATAAAGTGAAACGTTTTTGACTGAATTCAATCTTGCTGTTACTCCGTCATAAGTTGTTTTGCCCCCAGCTAGTACAGCGGTAAGTCTGCGGATTTACAACGCTGAAATCAGTGTTTCGATTGCCCTTGGTGGGCTCAGCAGATATCCCGATGTGGTTTACTACACGAAAACACACATTTACGTTATTTTTACTTTATTCTAAATTGAAATGTCCTTTTAAAATTTTTGTCTAACGTTGCACTTACTTTTGTATCTAACGCTATTTTTACATTAGGGTTGTTACGTATCATAATTTATTACGGATGAGTCTTTGATTTATTATGTTACGTATTAATGTTTCAAACAACTGGAAATTTGAATTTGAACTTAGCTCGTTTGGAATTCAGTATAAAGCCACAAATAGACTATATGTGCTCTGCTCACCACGGGTATTGAAAACCAATTTCTAGCGGTGAGTCCGCAAACACATTACTGTGCCACTGGGGGTTTGAACTCAGTAGTTACTTCAGTGTAAATGTGTACTAAAGTTGTATTATTTGCCAAGAATATTGATACACAAAATTTTCCTCTTTTTAGCAAAGATATATTTTAATATAAAAACAAAAAATAATGCAATTTAAAATAAAAGTTATCACTAATATTTATTATAAATACTGGTAACTTACACACTTACAGACAGTATTGGATCTTATATCTGGTCCAGAACTGAGCCTCCCAGTGGCTCAGCGGTATGTCTGCGGACTTACAGGCTAAAATTCGGATTTCGATAATCGTGGTGGGCAGAGCACAGATAGCCCATTGTGTAGCTTTGTGCTTAATTCTTAACAACAAAAAAATCCAGAACTGAATATGTTATCGACGATCCAGGCTCATGAAGAGCAAATTAGTCCTAAACTGGTTTTGTTACACCTCGTCTAAGCTAACGATGTCTTTTCTTGGCTAGATTAACACCATTGACTTTTGCTTTTTACCGATGAAGATATTTAATAACATTTGAAGTGATTCACTAAAATTGACCAATTTGTAATTTTCGGGATCCAAAAACGTTCCTAGGCAAATACTGTAGTTTTCCTGATGTATAGGCGTTGATCACAGTTATAACTTCCTCGGCTTATAGCCCACTGACTGTAGCTGACCAATAATAATAATCTCCTGTATCTCGGCGAGCCGCTTTTCATACAAATAACGTGAGTTTCTATATATTTCAACAATGTTTGAAAACATGCTAACGTTTTCGTAAAACAAATATTGTTGACTCCTACACTGAATAATCTCGAGAACATGCGGGAATTTCGCAATATACAATGGAGAATATACGTCACATGCAAAATACAAAACTGTTCTGAAATCAGTTTAGATATTACACTAAACGAATAACGATAAATTCATTACAGGATCTAATGTTTATTTACTTAAGAATCTAACATCATATCCACCAGAGTCTGGCACTGTAGCTCAGTAATAAAATACAAATACAAATATTTTATATTTCGATTAATATGAATACAAGAAAAATGATAAGTATTCGAATACGAATGCACAAGAATGTATTCATAAATATTTTGTCAGGTAATATGCAATAATGGTAAAACAACAGACAAGAAGATTTCAATACTTTTATTTTATGAAACAAACATTTTAGAAACTGAAACAAACAAAATCTGAACGGCCTGGCATGGCTGAGCGCGTTAAGGCGTGCACTTGTAATCCGAAGGTCGGGGGTTCGCGCCCGCGTCGCGCTAAACATGCTCGTCCTCCCAGCCGTGGGGGTGTATAATGTGACGGTCAATCCCACTATTCGTTGGTAAAAGAGTAGCCCAAGAGTTGGCGGTGGGTGGTGATGACTAGCTGCCTTCCCTCTAGTCTTACACTGCTAAATTAGGGACGGCTAGCACAGATATCCCTCGAGTAGCTTTGTGCGAAATTCCAAAAACAAAATCTGAACAAATAACAACATTTCAAAACTTTTATTTTTAAAAGTGCAATAATAAAGTTTGGGAACAAAAGTATATATTTAAAAGAGACTTATAGATATTATTACTGTCCATTATTTTTTATGAACATTATTCTCTGAAATGACTTGTCAGTAAGACACCAGCAATAAGGTCTGAAATACTTAGGTTGCGTTTAGCTAGCAGGAACAGGGTAGAATAGTTTTTCATAAATCTTCCAGTACTATACAGGGATGCTTTCTTCAGGAATGTAAAAACCATTGAGGTGTGCGTTGATCTATGTATCCTCTGAAGATTAGGTGGTTGCTTTCTTGGAGAAGTAAAAAAGACGAAATAGTTTATTTCTTTTCGAGGTGGAATTTAAGTTTCTCTTTTTTTGTTCCATGATTTTAAAACTATCTATTGATTGTACTTTCTTGATTTATTGTTACAGGAGCATTCGATTCAATTAATAGACTATACATCTAGTAAAACTTCAGTTAAGTTTAAGTCTGGGATTCAATACCGTTGTCAAGCAGAAAACATTTAGTTTATTATATTGAATCAGTCAGAAGTGATCAACTCCCTTCAGTACAGATACAAGATTTAAATTAGATCTGAATTGTCAATTTCAGTCATTAATCCATTAACACATGGCACTACACAATTGGATATAACTATGTTCTGACCCAAGATGAAATATGTTGTCCCTTCAAAAGGTGTCAGTATTTTCATCAAATGTGCAAGAACAGTTCGATTATGAAGAGTAAGTTTCAATGTACCAGTATCTAGATTATGCATGTTGTCATGCATAATCTTCAATAAAGACTTAGCCATTTTAATTTCTGGATTCCATTGAGTTGATGTTATCGACTGAACTCTGACCTCTCCCTTCAGTAGATCAGTTGCTTGTGTTGATTTTCGTATATAGGTCATGATGGCTGATGCCCTGGAAATTATTTTCAGCGGTGGTCCAATTTCTTTCATACCATCCCTGACCACAAGCTGTAGCATGTGGAAAAAGCGAGGGTTCAGTTATCTTTAATAAGAAATTCGGACAAATTGTCTGTTAGTTTAGATTTATCCATTATTTCATCTTGAAAGTCACTATCTGTAGATGAGTTATCACCACCTCTCACACTAAATGGAGTTTTATAGTTCACGTCTAGGCGAGCAGAAAGCTTTGATCATGTTAGATGCGTTACTGGATGTAACACATGACACCTTGTTGTTGATGTTAAATAGATTTATTATTTCCTCGTACTGAACTGCAATGTTATTAGATGTTTAACGCCTCTTTTAAAGCCTGATATGTCAGCACAACTGTTTACATTTTCCAGTCAAGTATAAAAAGATCAGACTCCAAGAGCATTTGTCTGCTACTTCAAATATCCACGATGACATTGATGTTGGGAACAAGTTTTAGAAGAGAGGTGACATTTTGTTGGACTTCATCAAACCTACTTTCGGTCAACATTGTAGATAGATGTTTGCGATTGGGAGGAATATACCAAGAATCCGTGGCTTCCATTAGATCCTGAAAACCTTTTGACTCTGTCACTGAGAAGGGTTGCAGTGTACCGGTAATAAATATGTCGAATTTGTTAGTGATGGTGCTTCTAACGAGGGTGTGTAAACTTGTATTTAGTTGATTCTGCACAGAACACTGCCACTGTAGGCTGCTGCACTTGACCAGAAATACCAGAGCCAGATGTAGACTTCTGTTGCTCTGTCTCATGACTGCATCAGAAATATGAAAGCGAAAAACTATCTCAATTATATAATATAAAATATAGTTTACAATAGCAAGAAACAACAAAACATACAACGATAAATAAAAACAATGAATATAACTAAAAACATAAGAATTTTTGTTCATTTTTACAATGTGATTTATAGTACTAAAATATATCATAATAAATATGTAAGTCATCTAATACACAATATAGTTTATAATTAAAACATATATTATTTCCTAATAAATTAAGACAATAAGAAATATAGTTTAATACGCATGAGAAATTTAGTTTACTTAGATTATATTGTATAATTTACATAGAATATAATTCATGTCAATAAAAATAATAAAAAGGCTTACCTACAGATGTATCAACAGATTAAAAGCTGTCTTTATTGTTTAAGTAGAACTACTCCGCTCACAGTATTTTCACTTTGTCTTGATGTGACCATATCTTACATTAGGAAGTACGAAGTTTTCATGTAGCACTCAAATTCTCTAGACGACTTGACATTCTTTATAGCTATGTAATACAATAACTTTTAAGGTAGTCGCAAAATACTAACCCGCTTTTACGTACTTCAAATTTTTGTTTGTTTTAAATTTCGCGCATAGCTATACGAGAGCTATCTGCACTAACCATCCCTAATTTAGCAGAGTAAAACGGCTCGTCATAACCACCCGTCGCCTCCTTCTGGGCTATTCTATAAACAACAAATTGATTGTGACATAATGACGTCCACACGGCTGAAAGTGCGAGCATGCTTAGTGTGACAGGGATTGGAACCTGCGATCCTCAGATTACGAGTCAAGCATCCTAACATTATTTCAATTTCAATAATAGCAGTCTAGAAGTTGGATGAGTACAAAAGTTAATACTTTTGTAATACTCTTACAGTATTAAGTAGTCACTAACAGAGCGAAAACGAAAGCTGTGCCATTGTATTCGAATACTTCCAAAGCTGTATTTGAATGTGTTGAAATACAAATAACACATGTCTTGTATCTACTTCATTATATAATTTTGTATCTACTTTAAAATCTAAAAGTTGTATAAGATTTAATATGTAATGTTGGATCTACTTTTGAATTTAACATTGTAATTACTTTAGATTTTAAAGTTATATTAAATTTGATACCAAAAGTTGCATCTATTTTAGAATCTAAAGTTGTATTTACTTTAGAATGCAAAGTAATATCAAATTTGGCATCTAAAGTTGTATCTAGTTTAAAATATAAAACTATATCAAATTTGGTATATGAAGTCGTAACTACTTTAGAATCTATCGCTGTGTCTACTTTAGTATCTAACATGGTATCTACTCTATTATCTAAAGTTGTATCTGCTCTGGTATGTAACGTTGTGTTTCACTGTGATATCTAATATTGTATCAAGTATAAAACGCTGTATCTTATATATCGAAATATGTGACAATGCATGACAATGTGCTCTAACAACCGAAATTCTAACTACTCTGGTATATAACGTGGTAACTAATATATATCTAAAGTTGTGTAATTTACCTATAAATGACCTTTCGTAACCTACATTTGTGATTAAACTGATCAAAATAGCCAACAATACCAGCATACATCTCATTAGAAAATACATATGCATTTTGTTTAGCGACTTCTGGTGCATTTATTGGTGATTGTTTTCTATAGTACAGACACTGAACTATGTACAAAGTCAACATTTTAGATTATTTGCTTATTCATTTTCTTACTTAGGTGCCTGTTTATATATTAATTAACGTGGTTTGATTGCATGCACCAAGCTTGAAAGATCCGGGATTTTGTTTCGGTGTTGCGTAAGAAATGATTATAACAACATCAACAGAAGAGTTTCCTAGCAAATAGCCTGAGGAAAACACACCTGTGCAGTCATGAGTACATTCACCCTACGGGAATTTTGACTGATAGGATAAGCCGAAACCTCTTTTTCAATTCAACATAAAGCTGTAAACGTCTGACGTTTAGATTTTGTGCTTCTACAAGTGCTAGGCCTACGAACTCACTACTAACATAAATAATACGGTAGTACGATATTTATTGTGAAATGATTCTCTGAGGATGTTTACAGTAACTGTATTATTATTACTACTTTATGAAAAAAATATGTTATACCATACAGATATCTTCCTTTATCTCAAAAAATGTTTTAATGGATCGTTACGTTTCGACCTTGGACCACCATCAAACACAACTGAAAGGAACAGGGGTTTCGAGGCATTAGAATTAAATGAAACTGCTTTTGATTTTAAGCATTCAAAGTATTACATTTATTCACTAATATCATAATTTCCTTAAGTAGGGCTATATAGTTCCCGATGGTTTGCACGCAAGTTTCTCGTTGTCCCACTCTTGAAATCTCTGCCTGAAGCACCCTGTATAATAACATACATATTTTTTAATAAACAGCATCCAGCCAATGAGTGTTTGTGTACAACGATTTTATGTATGCAGTTAGGACGTTCTAAGAGGTTTGAGTATAACAGATGAAATAAATGGTAGTTGTTAAGACAAAATGTACAGATGTTGTCATTGATCAAAGACTTTCTAATTTGGATATTTAAAATCGATTCCGCTGAAATTCCAGTGAAGCTACAGCCTCTATACAAGCATGGAATAGTCGTCGATAATTTAACACGTTCCATAATATGCCAAATACCCTTGAAAAAACTTATAAAATTTATTCTGTAGATAATATGGCCAAGCGTGTTAAGATGTGCGACTCGTAATCTAAGGGTCGCGGGTTCGCATCCCCGTCGCGCCAAACATGCTCGCCCTTTCAGCCGTGGGGTCGTTATAATGTGACGGTCAATCCCACTATTCGTTGGAAAAAGAGTAGCCCAAGAGTTGGCGGTGGGTGTGATGACTAGTTGCGTTCCCTCTAGTCTTACACTGCTAATTTAGGAACGGCTAGTACAGATAGCCCTCGAGTAGCATTGCGCGAAATTCCAAAAACCAAAAAACCAAACCTGTAGATAATATAAGTCTCATCAATGCTGAAAAGATAAGAACAGATATGTAACTCTTTGATAGAAGAATGTTATGACATTGATTCTACAATACAGAAAGAGATCAGCTTAGAATATCACAATAGCTATTCTTCCAACTATACAAGTAATGTAATGTTAAATGACATGTCCAGTCAAGTTACGACCTGCTCTTTTCTTGGAAAAATCTCAACAAACATTGTTAATTTATGACTAACAGAAGATTTCAGAACCCGCCTATTTGCAACACAAAGCTGTTCAATATAACATAAATAAGAAAGTATTATTGTACACATTGTATTATTGTACACATATGTCTGCCTCAATGTCATATAATAATCAATGCGTGCATTGTAGTGAATAATACCACTATTCTGCAACAAGCGTGATAGCCAATGAAACAAACATCGGTGTCATTTTTGAATTAATGTAATCACGTATACACCTCCAACTGTGTTAAACTTATCCAATTTGAATTATATTGTGAAATTAAAAGTAATTTCATGTTGAAATAAGTAGAAATGCCTTTCCTGTAGAATTATGTTCACGTAGTCAACAAAATATCAAATTAAAATAAATCCAAATCGTTTAAAAGTAGCTTATTCAATAATACTGGACGGTGACCATCTAGTTCAGAAATAATGTCTAAATAAAAAATAAAACATTAAGTGAATCTACAACGTTTGGAAATAATTCATTTGTGTCAGTCCAATACATTTCTAAATCACGACTGCTGGAAAATGATAGGTACGAATAAGGAAAGTCCTTCCCCCAAAAAGGAAGCAAATAAAGGAATAGCTAATGTCAATCCTTCATAAACAAATCACACAATATAGTACAGATAACATTTGTGTCATTTCTACACAGTATAACAGACATACCTTGTAGCAGAATGTTAACAGAGAAAAAAAGGGACAAAATCAGTTAAGCACAATGCTACATATAGTGCTATCTGTGTTCTGCCCACCACGGGTATCGAAACCCGGTTTTTATGGGTGTCACTTAGTTGACATACCGCTGTGCCACTGGGTGGCGATTAATTGGACAATAATTAGCATATAGCAATACACGTAGCTATTCAATCAGTTTAGTTTAATTTATTCATTTTTTTTTTGCTGTTTACATTCTACTACACTGTGTGCCTCTACTACTGGGTAGGGATGGTGGAACTGCCATCCTTACTATTTTGTTTGATTGTTTTTGAAGGACTGATATTAGCCATAGCTACATTTACTTCCTTTTATTGATAAGTTTCATTTACTTGTTTGCTGGTGTTTTAATTCAGTGTTTCAATAGATATAGGAGGATTGTATTTATAACCAAGTTTTAAACCCAGTGAGTTTCCAACTGTAATATTCATCGTTTATACTTTTTTGTTTTTGAATTTCGCGCAAAGCTACTCGAGAGCTATCTGCGCTAGTCGTCCCTAATTTAGCAATGTAAGACTAGAGGGAAGGCAGCTAGTCATCACCACCCACCGCCAACTCTTGTGCTACTCTTTTACCAACGTATAATGGGGTTGCCCGTCACATTATAACGCCTCCACAGCTGAAAGAGCGAGCATGTTTGGTGCGACGAGGATTCGAACCCGAATCAGATTTTAGTAAATCTGACAAAAAAATCATAACCCTAAAAAGGTATAGACACCACTTTTGGTTTCAGACTATAGCCAGTCCTTGACTTAGAAACTCCACTTTCATTCATAGACACTTTCCTGGTTTTAATTTCAAACTTACATCCTTGATGCAGTGGTATATCATTTTAAGGTTTTAAACAGTCTGAAGTGCAAGATAAAAGTTCAGTGTGTTATCTATACAGTTAAAACATTTATCTTATTACAGCAGTCTAAATTTAAGCTCCATCAATCTCATGAAAACGACAAATACATTACACAGAACAAATGGCATGACACGAAATTCGTACCGTGTTTATAGATTGCTGAAAGTAGTGTTACGTTAACTTTTTTTAAAAATCCAGTATAACTTACTAGCAGTTCGAGGTCAGATCAAGTACGGTGTAGTGGAAGAATGGGGAGCATTTTGTGTGTAGTTCTGGAAAGAGTTAGGCATATTTTATCACATATACATTCCTGGTGCACAACACAAGCACGTGCATTAGTTGTTTTGTTTAACGTATACTACCCATGTCCATGAGATGAAGTGTTATTATTGTCAGACCTAGTCAGTCATCTGGTTCCACAAACAATTAGCAAACTTTTTGAACGAATCATTAAATTCATGTTTCTTTAAGCCATCAACTAAAGACTTCGTGTGTACTGGCAGCTCTTCATAGATTCTTGAACACAGCACAGTTACTATGACACTTGCTTAACTTATTTACTTCATTTGTTTTTTATCATTCCAAGTGAGAGCTCAAGAGCCTAATGTTTGAAGCTATAGATTAACACTGGTATGACTCTATCAGCCTGCTTTCCTTCGGCTTTATAGCTACAGCAAGTAGGGGAAAACTGTAGGCTGCATCCATAACACACCAAAGAACACTGATTCCATGTTTGACACCATTACTGCCTACTTAATATGCACATATATGGTCCTCTGTTCTTAATTCTAATACTGTAATGAATGAAAGGCTTTCATGCAGAAAAGCAGTTCATTTATGCAGTAGGTAATTATTGTGGTAGATGCATTCCTGTATTATCAATACCTAAACCCATCTTTACACGACGAAAGGCATGACCAAGACTAAGTTGGAGAGGTACTTCATCACTCCCATCTCACTTACTCCATATATCAAAATGAAGATTATACTGACTGGTTTAAGCGATGGTTTCTTTTCGGAAGTCCGAAATACCGTAAAGTTTTTTTCAGCTCCAGCATTAACAAGAAATTTAACCTCATGTTGATGTATTTTAATAATATGATGCCACATTTATGACTCTCAAATCGATCATTATAGTAATGCAAAACAAACAAACTTATCCCATTTAAAACAATAGCAGCTGGACCATCACACGTTGCAGAACCTACCATAATGCAGTTGGTAGAGTTAGTGATCGACATTGAAAGCTGTTTCAGAGAAGAGTATGTTGCTTCAGTTACTAATGCTGTTGTTTTTCATTTCTTTTAACATATTATAGTTCAATCTGACTGCGTCAAGCCATTGCTACGAAAACCGCCTTGTCTCTGACACCAATGTATTACTGTAGTGTTGAGCAAGGGGAGAATCGTGTATGTAAAAGATGAGGATAAGAATAATGAGAATTTCACACTGTTAAATCACATTAAATCCTAGATTCCTCACTTCAGCCATTATTTTAATTATATTCATCCAATGGAGGTAGCGCCGGCATGGCCAAGCGCGTTAAGGCGTGTGCGTCGTAATCCGAGGGTCGTGGTTTCGCGCCCGAGTCGTACCAAACATGCTCGCCCTCCCAGCCGTGGGAGCGTTATAATGTGACCGACAATCCCACTCTTCGTTGATAAAAGAGTAGCCCAAGAGTTGGCGGTGGGTGGTGATGACTAGCTGCCTTCCCTCTAGTCTTACACTGCTAAATTAAGGACGGTAAGCACAGATAGCCGCGAGTAGTTTTGTGCGAAATCCAAAAAAACCCAATGGAGCTAAGCCTAAAACTATTATAAATATATATGTATATGTATCATCCTTTTAAGTAAGAAACTGAGCCAATAATGTATTACTCTTACCAAATAATATTGTGAGCCCTAATGTTCCTTAGCCCTAAGTTAAAGTATTAGCGCAACATTGCCCCTTTTATATATCTAATTCACAAGGATACCACTAATAACATGAAAACACGTGCATAAAAATTTAGAAGTATTTTCATGCATATACCTGAATAAAAGCATTTTTTTTTGCTGGTTATGAAAGGGTGATTCATGACATTTTTTCTGCCGTAACATATTAAAAAAAACATCTCATTATCAGAAAATTATTCATTTTCTTTCTTAATTCTTAAGGGTGTGTTTTTTCGTATAGCAAAGCCACAAAGGACTATCTGCTCAGCCCATCGAGGAGAATCGAATCCCTGATTTTAGCGTTGTAAATCCGAAGACATACCGCTGTACTAGCGGGGGGTTAAATCTTCCGCCTATGAGTTTTTATGTGTTTTCCCTAAATTGTTAAAATGAATGAATTATTTAATATATAAGGTAAGAAATATGAATAAATTATAATGGAGGTTTTTATGTCTTGCTGTGAAAATTCATCTAAATATATCATGTTTACTTCCAGGGACAATGTAACGTTTAAAAGACCCCAGATATGAGTGAGTTAAATGTTTTCTGAATCCGGGTTTCGATACCCGTAGTGGGCAGAGCACAGATAGCCCATTGTGTAGCTTTGTGCTTAATTCAAAACAACAACAACAACAAAATGTTTTCTGCTGATTTCCAGAGTTTTCACACAGCCACTCAAATGAAAGAATACTTGAATGAGATTATGGTAATTATATTAACAATTTGAAAATGTTTGGTACTGATTGACTACACATTTTTTTTGTTTTTTTCACTCTCGACAATTTGGAAATTCCCCGCCTTCCCGTCCTCGTGGTTGGAGTGCACACATATTTTCAAGTATTCTATGATAGTTAACTTTAGTTCCCCGCTGAGACAGTTGTACGTTTTCAGATTTACAACGCTAAAATTATTGGTTCGTTTCCCCTCGGTGGACACAGCAGATGGCCGGAAGTGGCTTTGCTATAAGAAAAAACACACACAGTTAACTTTATGTGTGAAATGCAGTTGACAAATTATATTCTCGCTTTATGTTTTTGGTCATTAACGAAATTTACAACAGTTTTTAAAATGTGTTAACTGATTTAGATAAGTTTACGTACTCATAACCTCTTCATTTATTTTCCAATCAAATTATCCAACATGAATAAGTTTGTTTTATGAAATAAACCATACGCGCTACGTAACTTCGTGGTATACGTTGGATTTCGGATTCACATATTAGGAACATACAACTAAATTGAAATAAGAGTATATATTAGCTAAAACAACTACAAGTGTAGAAACAGTTATATGTTAGAAATAAATTTAAATGTCTTTTACTAAGACATCATGTTTAACCCTAACAACTATTTTAGATCCTTGATGTTTGTCTCTTGCACTGCGAACTGAGTATGTACGAAGTAATTACATGTGAACGATTTGCAAATATTGCCTCTTCACTAAATTCGGATGAGCGAAAATGAAGTCAGTTCTTATATGTTTTATTTTTTTTATCCTCTAAGCCTACACATTGTGTGTTTAGGGTAGGAAGATATTTGTATATAAAGTGGAAAAAAAAACAAAAAACACCCGAGTCACGTGACGACTAGCGCTGAAGATCACGTGCTTAACTAATTAACTATCCAGTGGATTGTACACAGCCGAAGGTGGTGGTAGTGTGGATGTAATTCTTAAGGTAAGTTTCAAAGTTAGTATAGTATAATGAGTTAACATTTGCTAACAAATGATAATCTTTATTTGTTGACTGTTTTGTTTTGTAGTACTACCAATAATCCTGTTCATGGTCAGGCTAGTTCGTTCCAATACTACATTTATACACTAGTATAGTGGTGGGAAAAATGGTGTTCCCTGTAATATAGTTAATAGTCTGAGTCTCGGGGAAGTAAGAAGTTTAACTTCTAGTGTAGCTATGCAATTGAAAACAACTCGTGAATCAAGTTTAGGTTATTATGAACTTCATAGTTTCTCCAACATTAGGCACATTTACTGTCTCTTATTTTATGTTTTGTTAGTAATCAAGGTTTGCTTGATTGCAATCAATAGTAACACATTTCTTTCAGCGGTATATACACTAGAAGTAATTGGAAGGGAAGAAATGGTGATATTTGCACGAGTGAAGTAATAACTCGTTTAAAAACAACAGCTTCATGAAAATGGATGCTTTCTAAATTACAGTAAATTTTAATACGGTGTAGTAGCTAATAATTTGGGGTTTCTGTCATTGTGATTTTGTCGCATCATTTCGGGAGTTTATAAAACTACTAATTATAACGGACTTTTGGAAAAAAACGATATAACTAAAAACAACAAAAAGTAAAGTGTAAATGTTTATAAGTTGAAGTCTATTCATCGTATTAATAAAACTAGTGGTGTTGTGCCTTTTTAAAGTTGTTTTTTTTCAGATAACAACGCGTAATTATTTTATGAATAAATTTCAAATATTGAAACTAACCCTGAGCTTTACACGTTAGTTATTGGTGTTTGTTTTATGAAAACCAAGCTATAGTAATATGCCATGTAGAAACTTCATAGCGGGGTTACCATGTAGTCATTCTTTAGGGTGTAAAATAGTGTAATGCGTATTGAAGTTGGGTAAACTGTTATAAAGCTCTTTCATCATAACTTTTATATTCTAAGAAAAAGCGAAAAGTTACGAATGTCCTCTTACCGTTTGGTATTCTACTGCAGGGATTTTAAAAGGCGTACAGTACTACTAGGTACAGAAAAGAAAACTTACATTTGAATTTATAGGTTGAACTTCAAACGTTGGAAGGTGTGAACGGGTTTCTAATAAAATATTTCTGCTTTTATATCGATGTTATACTAAATATTTAGCGTGAATGATTTTAAATTAGTCTAATCTGTGTTGTCATTAGCAATAAAATATCATTGCTTTAAAAATTCATATAAATTCAAATTAATATTTTAGAAAATTCTTTCTTCTGAATTCTCGCAGAAACAAAAACAACTCCGACGTACTTTAACAAACTGTGTTTTTTTCTTGTCCCCCCCTCGCTAGTACAGCGGTAAGTTAACGGATTTACAACACTAAAATCAAGGGTTCGATTTCCTTCGGTGGGCTCAGCAGATAGCCCGATGTGGCTTTGCTATAAGTAAACGCAGGGTTTTCTTGATATCGTAAGAACTCGGGCTGAAATTGTACCCCTGGTATTTTGTGAAAGGCCTTGCCCACCCTGGATGTCGTAGATGTAATGCGCTTGATATGTTAGTTTATTTTCATTTATTAGATCTCGTACTTGTGTCGACACCGTTTATTCTATTTACACCCGCTTAGCTATCCGTTATACTTCCAAACGGATATTTGTCATGAAGTGTTTAATTGATAAGCAAAGGAAGCAAGCTTAGTTTGAGGAAGTGATTATTCTTATTCGTTCGGATGTAAAAGGTTAACGTTAGAAAAAGGTTATAATGAGATGTTTCAGTTTGTTGTCAAATTCCGATTACAGAATGCTATCATAGAACAAAATAATAATTTAAAAAACCAGTCTGTTAGTGAGTATATCTAATTAAATATATTATGTTTTTACTTGTACAGATTATAATGCATTGTTTCATGAGTTTGGTATCCTAACTACCTTCCCCGAACGATGTTAGTAGTGTAATTTAGTTAAATTGTCATTTCTTGTGAATTTTTTTTATTTGATAAAATCGACTGTTTACTTAAATGTGCAATTTTTGATTTTTCAAACGTTACTGACTAAAATATATTCTGTGTACCATTCTTGAAAATTGTTAACATTAAACTCTTTAAAAGTTGAAATGATAGGTGAGAAAACGAATCAGGTGGATAATATTCAAAAATATTGTATTTATTTTTTAAAAAATACGCATTTACTGGTCTCTGAGCCCCTTGATTTGAAGGAAGAATGTATTATCTAGCAACGACATGAGGAGTGAAACAGTCGAACAACAGTTGTTTAAACTGAACTTTACCTCACAGGATCAAATCTTTTAACCACGTTTTCAGTGTTTCCTAGCTGTTTTCAAGTACGACGCTAGTAATTCTCGTAATGTTGCTGACCTTTTCCTTGACCTACTTTGGTCAAGGTTTAGGGATGGCGCAACGGTTATAAAACACAACTGAAAGTAATTTTAAGTTGGAGGCTAAGTCACAATGTTTGAACGTACGCACTAGTGACCTACAAATACTATACGAACTCAAACTGGAAACGACTAATTCTGCACCACCAGGAAATGTTTGATAACATAAAATAAGGAACATCTCGAATACGTACTTTTTTGTTTGTTTGTTGTTTTTGAAATCGTGCCATCCTATGACTATTGGATGGTTTTAAAATAAATCCCAGGAGAGAGAGAGAGAGAAAAGCTGTTGCTCTGAAATTAATACGTATTTTGGTTTTTACTAATCTAACGTATTACAACTTCTGTTTGAAAATCAGTTTTATTTCGACAATTTCCATGGTTATGCGTAACAAATTTACAGGTGTTGCCAATGTTAAAAGAATTCGAAAACGTTTGTTTCTGAATAAAATGCTCTGTAGTAGAAAGACCGCACATAATTTCAGTAAGTTTATAAGGAATAATGAGGAATTTTGGCTTCATCGAAGCAATCCTATTTTTAATATCTGATGGTAGAAAATTTGTAACCGATCGGTTTGGTCTCCATAACAATTAAATAACTACTTAAAATTACAGTAAAAAGATTTGTAGCATCTTGCATAGTGATGTACTTCTGTCAGAATTATTTAACTGAATTTAATGTTTTCACATGCTCTTCAGATCAGAGATAAGTGAATTTTTCTTAAAAATACGTCTTACAAATGATAAATTTATTTAAGAAAGATGGCCGTTTGGTAGCATTATCATAATCGTACTTCCTTTTTAAGTTTTCACATCCAACCGACTATTTCCGCTTTTATCATGAACCGGTGTGTGTGAGGGAGTGATATTATATTTGTTTGTTAGATTTAACCTTCTAATAAAACTAAAATATTCAATATCTAATAATACAGAAACCACGAATTCGTATATAATATTAAAATATGCTAATAATAGGAAGCCAGAGTTTACACGCGTGTATCATTGCCACAATGTTTAAAATAAGCTCACCATAAAACGTTGACCCAAATCAACACATAACTCTGCCAGCAGGTGTATTGTGTCCCTCTCCTACACTTCAAGTCCGGGTTTACTATCATGCCCTTTCATTTTACTATAAAGTTCAAGGCTCAGTTTGGAAATCACAAATTGTGTTCCCTGCATATGTAAGCTTCAGAGCTAGACACATTATCAATACGGGTTCGATATCCACCGTGGACACGGTGCAGGTAGCTCATTGCATACCTTTGCGCTGTAATTATGTTCATCTATCTATCTTTCACGGGGGGGGGAGGCACGCATTCACTTTAATCTGTGGTTGTTGTAAATCTTTTAATGTTGTTGTACTTCTGGTCGTTTTTTTTTCTAGTGTATGTTTTATATGTAATTTTTTCATTGTCGTAGCAATGTCCATTCTCTGTGTCCAGTGTTTTCTTTGTGTAATTCTTAAAATGTTATGATTTTTGCTAAGTAGTCTCAAAACCGCTATAAGGTTTCACGATAAAATTATTTTCGTGACGTCATATTTATTCAACTAAAAGTACGGTGTTTCAAGTGCACATCAGCATCGGTATCGTTGTCTCCATAACTGTAAGAAGTGGTGTCGTCACCATTACAACAAAATTTCCAAGTCGGGAAAAACGAATAACTGAGTGTTGTTTTTTTTATTTTTTGTGTGTGAGACTGTTTGCAGTTTAGCAGCCGTCGGGAAAACCACTAAATTCATGCTACCAAGGTCACTGTCCCACAAAATTAGAAAACTAGGCTATAAGTGCTGACGACTTCTTCAAACACGCTATTTTGGGTCGAGTTACCCTATCAGTAGCGCACAAAACTTGCTTGCTTGAGGTTTTTAAGCCTACTCGTTACTGGTAGGTAAGTTTTTATATTTAAATACACCCCAAAGTGACTCATCCATTATAAGTAACAGTACATAAAATTTATTTTGGATACATTTTGAAAAACTCGGATATTCACTGCTTTAATGTTTCTGGGATGATATGGATGGAAAACTGTTGTAGAACGGCAAACATGGGTGGTTTTTGTTTAAGTTTACGATTTTGTGGTTAAAACTGTACAGTTGCAGATATAAACACTGAATGTTAGACAGTTCAGCAAGCAAATAATGAATTTCTTTGCTTATTTATTGTCCGATCGTAAACTAATTGCTGGATGAGAAATGGTTAAAAAACACAAGTAAACTATATTTCACAACACCGTGAGTAATGGTTGTTTAGAATGATTGACAACGATGTCTCACTTCCGCATACTCGCTTGATAATTGAGTGAAACATCAAATGGTAAGTTGGCTAGAAAAAACGCGTTTCTTACAGAGTAAACCAATAATACATCGAAATATTTTCCCATCCATGAAATAAAATATATTGTTATACTCAGTTGTACCTTTTTATTTGATGTTTTTTCAGTAAGCAAAAACAAAAAATTATTTCTATTGTAAATTTAAAAGAAATAAAGGTATTTTTATAAATAATGAAAAGCAAATTATAAATGTTTTAAAATGATTATTACTCACTTACGGTACTAGCAACTGAACAGTGACATGACTTTCGTTCGTCATGGTCAGTTTACGTGAGGGCTTATTACTCTGATGGTTTGACGGTCCAGAGTGTTTTTTTTTTTCCAACAAAAATGCCTCGGCATATAACCTAAAACATAAACTGCAAAAACACAAAATAGTAGTTTAAACATTAAATTTGCATTATAGCAGCCCTATAAATGTAGTTCATAATTTAAAGTATAAAAAAAAATTGAGAATGAAAGAAGGAAGGATTATCGATGGCTTGTTTTTATGAGGTTTAATTAGAGGTGTGGAAAAGATTTAATCAACCAATTTGACAATATGCTGGCAAGTGACAAGTTTTAAATGTAAAATCGAGATCAAGTGGTTATTGATTCTAATTTGAAACCACCTACACAAAGCTGAAAGTCACACACTTAGGAAGTATACGTATAATACATGTGGACACTTGTGTATTTAATTGTATGAAGTACGATTTAGTAAAAACTTTGACAAACTTTTCACAAATGGAACATACGATGGCAACACACAGCAGCAACTAAATAGAATAAGTGAATACTGCTAAAAATATAGAATAAAAATAAACAGCAAAAACACAACTAGTAGTCTTTACGAAATTGACAAAACACACAAAACAACAGCCAGAATTATATATGAATGGCACACTACTCCAGACTGCCCCATCGGCAAAGTTTTTAGGTCTAACCTGTGATTCAAAATTAACTTGGATTAATCATTTTAACGAAATTAAAAACAAAATTTGGCGAAGAACTAACTATGCTAAGAGTCTAACTGGCAAAAACAGTGGAGCATCTACAGATAACTTACTAAAAATATACGAAACATATGTTAGACCTGTAATAAATTATGCAGCTCCAGCATGGATAACTGTAAGCAATAAAATAATTAAAACCAAACTACAAACAATCCAAAACACACTCCTTACAATAGCATATAGAGTTCCAAGAACTATATCATCTCAATTCATACACAAATATTCGAACATACCAACCGTACCAGATAGACTCCTACATAGTACAATAATGTACCTGGATAAAAATTGGATGAAAAACGAATTACTATGCGAATTAGATAGGTACCTCATACATGATGTAGTTAATCCAAAATACCTCTTCCCCAGTCAATTGATATTATAATAAATATTAAAAAAAGTGCCACCAACAAAATGAAATTCTGCTGATAGAGCAAAATAATAACTATACATGTGCCACAATACATGGACACTGTCCTGAAATTGGCCAATTTAAGTTATGTTATTACTTCCTATTAATCAGTCCATTTCAACAAAGTAATGGAAGGAGGAATAGGTCTAGTTGTACCGGACCCTCCTGGGTATACAAAATGTATATATACCCAGACACCGAGAGAGAGAAATACGATGGCATAACAGTCGGAAATTGAATTTTCACGCGATATTAACCACTGGTTATTAAAATGTTTGGAAAAAAAAAAGGTGCAGAATTGATATGGATGAAATCTTAAAGTAATCTAATCCTGATGCAGGTGTTTTACAGGAAAGGGTAGTTAACTCTTCATTATGTGTATTAGTTTGGCAACACGTCTTTAAAACGATCCAAATTTTGCATCCCATTTTGTGGGTGATGTGAAACTATAGAAACGTTCGTCGATTCTTCAATACTAACTACAAATTTACATCAACAATTGAACAGAATAATCGACTACGGCCAAAAATATGGTGTGGCGATCAAAACTGGAGTAGTTCTGTTCCCAGAACCACCTTTCAAAACTAATTTGCACACACATGAAATTAGGGCAATGTTGTAGCAACGCACCAGCTGTGTCAGTAATATGACGGGTAAAACTAGAAGAAACACAAAGAATATTGCCAAAATATGCAGAACCTAAACACGCCTAGGTTTCAGTACCAAAGATGGTCTCTAGAACAAAATAAACAGATTTCTGCATAGATATGAAAATATGCAAACACTCCAAAATAATACATTATTTTCAGAAAAAAATACATCCATAAAAGTGAAACTTTGGACTACGCGTCTTGATAATCTACCACAAACGTAGTGGAAGTAGCTTTAAGTACTTCTCAATTAAGCTCTACTGTAAGCGTAAGAGGCCATCTGCTGCTGGCAGTAGAAACTATAACTAAGTTAAGTTATGTGTGTTTTGAGAAAAGTATATTGAGTAAATACACAACTCGTTGCTTAAAACAGTGGAAGTATAACTGCATTATTAGAACTGTTCGCAATGTGAAATATTGTATCACAAATCGAATCGGGAGTTAGTGACGATCAGACGGTCATGTATAACGTATATGGTCTTGAATGGGTCATAGGTTGAAGATATGCGCGGGATACAAACCATGACTAACATGTACTAATACAGCCAGAGTTTGTCAGTTATACTTCATTAATCTCCGCGAAGGAAGGAGGAAGAGGTCCACGTGACCCTCCGTGATTCAGAGAAAAGCTGACACAATACGACTGAGACAATCATAACAACAAAACATTGTACATCTGTCACATTGTTAAGCTTGTAAAGAAGTTTTTTCCGTTACCGATTAAATCCGTCTCTAAACTTTATTAGTTTCAATGCGAATTCGTCGTCAAGAAACTCCGGTATTAATTAACTTGTGCAAGGTATTGGCCCTACTTTTCACTGCGTGACATTACACTGTCCGAGGAAGGGGCAGATTTTGCGCAGCGACTAACCTTGTTTTCAGTTATTGGACCATGGTGGTTTAGTGTTTACAGCGTTTCTAGACTCAAATAGTTCACGCCACGTGATGGGAGAGGTAAGACGAATTATACTCGTAGTCCTTGTTAGATTTTCTGTGTGCGTGCGAGCGAAACTTGTATAGGTTGCAGTTGAATGTTAATATTCTAATCAATATTAAAAGTTAGAAGTTTTGCACCATCGTAACAAAAATAATAACTTATCGATTCCCATTTTAACCAAAAATTAACAGTGGAAATGTAAAACGTCATTTGTAAACGTGAGAAATTATGTTAAAATGTTCTGTTAAACAATTCATTGAAAGTGACAAGATATTCATCTAAGTTATATTTAGTTCAAGTATGTATGGACTCTTCTTATTAAAAATATTTGAGAACATGCTACAAAACAAGTTGATAATGGAGTTTGAGCTTTGGAATAGCTTGTTTGTAAATTAGCAGCTATAGCCAGGTCGAATCCTGGTCGCAACAAACATACCCGCCTTTTCAGTCGCGGCGCGTTTTGTCCTACTTTACGTTTGTATAAGAGTAGCCCAAGAGTTTGCGGTGGATGGTGATGACTAGCTGCCTTCCTTCTAGTTTTACGCTGCTAAATTAGGGCGAATAGTACATAAAGCCCTTGTGTAGTTTTTAAAATACGAAGACAATTAATAGGTATGCGAATTTATACGATTTATTCAATATTTATATAATTATATTAGCGATATAAACCCGTTTTACGCGTGTTTTTAATACCATATTACTCGCTATTTTCAATTGAAATTTTGTTTAATTTTACAATTATGTTAAGAAATTTTTATAATGTAATTTGAATGGTTCAGTAGTATAGTATAGCTCAATGGTTCTTGAAGGAAATGAATTTCATCAGAGCTAATTTTTAAAATAGTTTTTATGCCGTGTTTTAATTTATAAAATATTTTAATTTACTAACACTTTCATGTTAACGTAGATTTCATAAATTTTGATAAATACTATGCCTCAGTTAACACTTCTGTGTTAGCCTACAGCTGTTGTGTTCATCTTGAACTTGTAGTTAATAGAAAGCAAGATTGTTACACAGTTAAAGAGTACAAGCTATATTTTTACGGCGTAGCAACTCAGGACAGTGGCTAGCTCTTTTAATGTGAAACTCCGTGAATGTAAAAGGCCTAATGTGCTGATTTTTGTTTCGTGCTGTCTTTGATTCCAGCTGTCCGTGACGTTCCAAATACTGGATCCGGAAATCTGTTGGTGTTGTGTGCTTAATTTGTCTTTGGATTACATCATTCTATATGTTGAGATCTTAGTGATCCTGTTGTAGAGAAGTTGGTTTGCGCAATTGTAATAACAGTTGAGGCAAGTGATCAGTGCATGTATTTGAAGTGGGGAGATAGCTACTGACAAAAAGTTACTTATTTAATCCATTTTCAAAGATCTTCCAATATGTAGGTCAAATCATAACTATATCAGAACATTTTAGTAATACAAATCGACAACCAAAACAAACAATTATTTACCTTCCTGTAATAATGTTCAGTTGATTTGTGAAGGTAAACGATAAAATTTCTTTCCGTGTATGGCAAGTAGAAAAACATCTTATGTGGGTACAAAGTATCTGATATTTATAACTGCATATTGCTAAAAAATAAACATACTACATTGTTGTTCTTATTAAATCCTGATAGTTATGCCAGTAAAATAGCTTCAGAATAAAAGAATGAATTTCGCAGGAACGTCACTGATGAAAGAGGGTGCAAACTAATTAACATAAACATGCGGTACCGAAAGTTGTTTATATGTTCATTTTTTCAATCATAATTTCATGTTTCAACAAAATAATCTGTTGTTAACAGAGGCAAAATTAGGCCGCTGCTGAGTGTGTAAGAGAGATAGAGAGAGAGAGAGTATATGTTATTGCAATTTTAGCTTTACACACAAAAGTACACGTTGCTTTAATGTTACAGAAGTAGATTTGTACTTACTGGAAATTAATCTCGTAGGAAACTTACAAAATGAGTACACAAATGATGTGTACTGGTGTTTAATGTTTCATTTGGTATCAGTAACAGGCTGGTTTTTTTGTGTCCTCAAGGTCTCTGGTGTAATTTGATTCAAATGTTTTCATGAGGCTATATCCAGATATGTCTTTAGTACAGCTAATACTTTTGTGAAATATACAGTTTAAAATCACCTAAATTTTTTGTATGAAGTTCGGGTTTGGATTGTGTGGCAATCATTTTATACTCTGGAGATTTCTTTGCTAAATGATTATGCTCAACATTTGTTGGAAGTTTGTTCTTGAACTATGACAATTGAGACATTAAGCAAGATCAAAGAAAGGTTGCACAGGGAGTATTGTAGGCTTGATAACGTCGACAGATAAAATGTCGAAAATCGCCAACTAAAGAGGGGAGACATCTAGCGAGTGGAGTTGTCTGACCGTCTTTCACAGAGCAGTGTATGGGCTAGTTCCATAGCCCAGTTAACTTAATTACGTGGAAAGTAGGCGAAGTTGAGAAGTGTTCAGAATGTTTTTCAAGGTTGAACGCTGGAATGCATCATTCTCGAAGGATGTGGTTATGAACTTTGTAGGTACGCATGGAGGTTTAATCAGGTGTTGAAGGTTCCAGAGTGGTTTGTTGTTAAGGCTTGTTAGTTTGTGGAGGAACACGTAATTGACAGACATAAAGGAAATTTCGAGCTTCTTAAGAAGGGACGATTCTGAGAAAGATAAAAACTATAAATTTGAAAAGAGGCTTACTCTGACCTTAAATGGGTATTATACACTGATCTTTTATCACAATTCGTGTTTTCTCTCAAGACTGTACTAACTAAACGACCTGATATAGTGATAGGGACTTAGAAGTTAAGGTGTTAATAGTAAAACTCGCTCTAGGAAAAATCACATGGGCTCAAGGGAGTATACGTAGTTTGAAAGCTAGAGTTGTGAGATATTTGTATTGGAAATGTGATGTTTCTAGGAAGGTTTCTTCAGGAGAGTCGGAATAGTTGAATGACCCCTGGAAGGGGTAGGCTAGGTTGCCGGCAATAGCTGTGCATGGATTTGGAATCATTACAAAAAGACCAGATCCAAGTAATGACTCATGGTGCCCAGTGCTTACAGATGGTGTTCATTTGTTGTTGGGGCGGACCGTCAATGTTGTACTGAATACTCCTAAAAGCAGCAATACCCACAGTTTCCAGCTGGCTTGACCATCGGTTGAAACCATTAATGTGTCCACTGTGTGCTTTATAATACGTGGTGAGTTGCCGAGGTTTTTATTAGTTTTTATTAAATTGTAGACTACGTGCAAAGATTTGAAATTGAATCTGTCAGAGGGTCTTTTTTGTTTGTTGTTTTCATGTTAACTATCTTAGATAATGATTTAAAAAATAATTTATATATCGATTCGTAAATAACTCAGGATGTGAAAGCCCCAAATTGTTTTCATTGGTAACTCGTACAGAAACAAAAGGTAATAGTATGTGTGCTGTGACAATGTTGCATGCTATTTACATTAGGTGTTTTGAAAAACCTTTAAAAAATCTACTTCTAAAAATATTTAAATGGGTACCATGATATTTAAAGTGAATAAAGTAAGCGAGTCAATAATCTGCTCTTTTGATTTGTTTTCCAACATTGTAAACTGCAGTGGTTGTATTTCATAGATGCAACAAATAAATGTGACAGATGTAATCAAGTGTAGATATGGATTTTCACACTACTGTGTATGTATATACTTTGGTTTGACGAATTTTAAATTAATTTATCTCCCACTCCATCTCTCTCTCTCTCTCTCGCACGCACAAAAGCAGATGTTGGCCAAGTCTTGTTCGTAATTTAGACAAAAAAATTATAATGAAACCTCTAGGTTTTTTGGCAGACTTCCTTTTTCGGCACTATTTCTTAAGAGGTTTTTTGGCAATAAAGTGGTCTGCGATTTTGAATGTCAACTTGCAAGGGTTTTTACTACTGCTTGTTCTACGTATTATGTACATTTAAGTGAACCGAATATTATTTTTCCGGTTGTGTTACATTCCCTGTGTTTTAGAGTATGTTACTTATTACTCGTCTCTGTGAGAAGAGTACTTATCACGTTGTCTTAGCATAATAAAATGAGCATTTTTACAATCGATTTACAATTTTACAATGATAATTTAAAATACATAGCGCTGGTTGCACAAATGTCTGAATGGTCTCTTATGGTGCATGCGTCGTGGAGTGTCTCTCGTCATAACAGTAATTAATTTAAAACACCTTGGATGTGGAAAAAAAGATGCGCTTCTTTATGGGTATTTGAGTATGTTGTAAATTTTAATTCCCAGGAGGGTCAGGTGCAAAAGACCCCTTTCTCCATCCCTAACTTTCATTTTCAGCTGGTACTATGTTGTAATGATTGAAAGCAATGCCATATATTATCTTAAATTGCTTTTTCATTCATTTTTTTAATTCTATTTATATAAAAGTATTTATAAACTATGTACAGGGTGGCCCGTAAGTCCCTGCCCATCCATATGTCATGTTATATTCAATTACGCATGTATTATAAATTTGTTTCATTTTTTCAGAGAAATATGGCCGATGTAAGCCCATTTACACTTTAAGAGCGTATTGTGACAAGTACGTGGGTACATGAGCGCAAGAATACTGGTGATACCACATAGATACAGTTTGCTTTGGGGGGGGGGGAGTTGAGTGTGCGATTTAAAGGAATGAAATCAAATTTGTTGGTCAAACTAGTGGCTACGCTTACAGCATTGATAAGACTTTACATCATATATTGCTTCATCAGATAGCCAGGCTGTATTTTTCTTCAACTTGAAGCATGATGATGGTTTAAATAAAATATGCGGCCTAGCTGTATCTGTTAAAAGTAGGTAAGAGACAGTCTCGTGCAGACTTGCTTTGTATAACCAATATTATAACCCTTCCAACAGAAATGCATATAATTTGCGCATTAACCTGGATATGCTTTCACTCAAAATACAAATAGACTTAAGAATGTGTTTTGTACTAGAAGGTATAAATTGATTATTTTAACTAATTGAAGGATTAAACAACATACGCATCTTGGAAAATATTCAAATTCATACAAAAATCCCTCTGTGCTTGTTTTTCACTTACTTCAATCAAATTTCGATGTACTTATAAAATTTAAAAGGATTCTGCACATAGATAATAAGATTTTTGAAATGATAGATTACCTAACTAACTCGTGGGCTACTCAGTCGAATAGTATGGTTTTAGTGTCGCTCGAATAACGCATTCACGACCCCAAAATGTGAAATGCAATTCTTTTGAGCGGTAATTGGACTGAACCATTCAATATCCGACTTGCAGTCAAATACGCTAACCACTCGGCTCTTTAAGAAAGGAATAAAGGTGCAAATACTATTGATTAAAAGACATAGAACGTGATGTTTAAGTTTCTACTTCTCTCAGCTAAACGTGACTGAACCTCTGACCCGAAATTTATTCCAGTGGCATTTAAGTCCTAATAAAGTATTCTAGCAACAGTAACACCACCTTTTCAGCTAGTATTAGGCGAAGTTTAGAAATAAATGTTTCTAGTATTCAGAGCTGTTCCGATTTCGATCTCCAGTCGCAATTATCTTAATGTTAAAAAGTGTGTATACATTAATTTTTAATAACGTACTTTACGATAAAAGTAACCTTTTTATTACGTGCACTATTATTCATAACATTAAATAATAAGGATAACATGTATATATTTACAAATTAATTAGAAAAAACCGAAAAACTGCAGACATTAAAACTACCTTATTTTCACAACCGTATTGCTAGATGCATTGTTTTTTTGTTTTTTTTTAATATTTTCTACTTTTGGTGGAATATTACCACCAATGTGCGATCGTATTGGAATCCGGTACTTCCTAAATGCTGAATACGTAACATGAACATGACGCAAGCTTCGAATAAGTAAAATCTGTTATTAGTAGCATCTCATTTAAAACAGTAATAATTTGTATGGCAGTGTTATCCAATATTTTTTGTAATCCTTAAGCTAACAATAACAGAGTACGTCTGAGGTCTTACATTAAATATCGACTTTCGATACTGTCTGTGTACAGCACGGATAGCCCGTTTTGTAGTCTTGTGTAAAAATAAACAAATTAACATTGAAATCACGTAATTAGCCCTTTTTCTACAGAACTGTTAACGCAGACTGTGGGAGTCTGTGAGGTGGTGGATTCGTGTACAAGAACTTCCGAGTGAAATTAGAAAAACATGTACTCTTTAAATATACTGTTGGTTGAAAGCGCTTTATATTCACCGAGGAAAAGTTCGTACACTGGAATACTAAGTTTATTTATTATATCGTACATGCTAATAACTAGTATGCATTTGTGTTATTAGTTGCTTTGGCCTAACATCTTGGTTAGTAAGCTAATCTGTTCAAGCAGGACACTACTTCTTGTTACCAACCATTCGTGGAATTACCCGCCCAGAAAATGGGTGGAACTACATAAGGGGTTTTAATTCTAAAGTTCACACAACTTTCCAGACGTTATTAAGTTGTTGAGTTTACGAAACAACAGAGTGCACAAATCACTTTCGTAATGTAGTTGAAAACATTTCCCTTGGCCGTATTAGGGGTGATGTCATATTGACAATGACGTTTATATTTCCCATCTCCAGCTGTGATTACATGTCTGTCGTATCTCGGCGACCGGATGAGACTTAAGCTTCGTCGAAAGGTCACATCGGCATTGGTCGTATAAGTATAGTTCAGTGAACATTTTACATCCATCTTTGCTTTCACTCATAAGTTTTATTATAATACACTTATACATAACCCATAACCTAATCATATTTCTTTATATTCCATTTTATGAAATCATGATATTTTGTTATATCTATTTAGCTGAAAGAGGTAGAAAATCGGTGCACTGGCCGGCCGTCGAAAAACCGGGGTTCGTAATTTACAGGTACATTTTTCAAGGACTGAGCACAGCACTTGAAGTGTGAAAAGAATAAAGAGTCGAAGAGGGTTACGTTACTCTTAACTGAAACAATATTATGTACAGATTTTGAATGTGAAGTTCCGCTTTTGCTAGTCTTATTTAACACCTGTGGTTATTTATAACGTAATTAAGCTTTGTGGTACACTCTTATAGTGTGGACCAAGAGCTTTTATGTTGACCCAAATCTTTATGCTAATTTGAATCTTTTTTAGTTATATTTTGTCGAATTGCTAATCTTACTCGAAAGTTCAGAAAATTGTCGCATGGCATGTTAATAAAATATTGCTACTCAAACAATCTCGTTTTACAGAAGAACTTGGTGAAAAGGTGTTACATTTGAAGGTAGACAAAGTTAACCCATGTCTTCTGAGAAGACGTTTTATTTTTTATTCATTTACCCATCGTTTTTCCTGCTCCTTTTTCGTGTCCAGCATGGCGAAATGGTTAAGGCGCTCGAGGATCATGGGTTCAAATCTCCGTTACAATAAACACGCTCGCCCTTTCTGTCGTGGGGCCGTTATAATGTTACAATCAATCCCACTATTCGTTAGTAAAAGCGTAACTCAAGAATAGGCGGTGGGTGGTGATAACTAGCTGTCTTCCTTTTAGGCTGCTAAATTAGGGACTGCTAGCATAGGTTACCCTCGTTCATAAACAAACAAACTCCTTTTTCTACTGTTATTGTTTTGTAGTCTTTGGAAGGTTTAAACTTGACTACTTGATTTCTGCGTTGAGTAACTCCACACGCTTAATGTCTTATGTAGGCGTCGAACCTAGCGAAAATTTTTTAAATAGAACCTTATAAAATGCATAACATATGATTGAATAGGATACTATTCACTTGTAAAGGTCTGTGTTTACTTGTAATGATAGCATGGTGTTTGTCTTGTCTAGTTTTTGCTTCTATACATGCACAATTTATTTATCAAACTCAAAACACGCATGTTAGCAAATATCAAATAAGGTAAAGTTGCGAAGAAAATCTAGAACAAATCACCAAAATTGCTGAAACCCGACATACAACAGCTTTAATATGTTTTTGTTCAATGTGACGTAGTGATTAGCGTGAACATAATATAAAATAATGGTTGCCTCTTGCCGTAAAGACATGTTCCGTATTTTGGGGCCATGAATGCACTGTATCGGTAGTTCTCAAACTGTGCGACGCAGGATATCTCAAATTTTCGAGGGAAACGCAGCGATATCGACATCTGTCGAACACTGCGCGAACTACCACTTTGAGATAGTTCACAGTTTTAACATTAGATTGCGCTACGTTCCTTTCGATGACGTTTTCAAATGTTTAAGATATGTTTTTGTTTTCTTCTACGCCGGCAACTTTCTTGTTTCTTGGATTTTGTATAAAAGCTCTCGACTCTTCGGATCCGTCAGTAATCGAAATAACTGAAGAGTATTGTGACCAAGTGCCTGCGAGGTCCAGCAAAGTTCAGTGAATTATTCTGTTGATTTTTAGTTCTTGTTCATAAAAATGGAACGATTTTTGAACATTAATAAAAAAGTGTGGGAGTAAAGAAAAGGGTGGTAAACCACAGATCAGTGGCAAAGTTGTGAAGAAACGGAAATATCGGAAATATGACGACAGTTATCCAGATTTTGGATTTACTTCAGTAGATGTAATAATGAAGAATGTTTGCAGTGTGTATAAAAGGTTTGGCTTCAGAGTGCATGCTTTCAAATAAACTAAAACGCCATTTAAAACCCAATCATTCTAACATGGCTAGTAAATCCCATGATTATTTTACAATAAAGTTACAAAAATTGAAACAAAAAGGTACATTTTTGAAACAAGCATCGCTATCAAGCAATGCTTTGCTAGCATCATATAAGGTGGCATATAGAGTGGCGAAATGTAAAAAGCCTCACATCATCGCAGTAGAATTGATTTTACCGGCTGCAGGGGATATGGTGAACGTTATAGGTTGTGAATCTGGAGGAAGACTGCTTTCAAAGGTGCCTTTGTCCAACAGTACTATCAGTCGTAGAATCATGCCTGAAGACCTCAACGATCAGCTAATTGAAGAAATGAAAAGAAAGGAATTCGGGTTTCAGCAAGATGAAGCGACAGACAGTAACAAGGATGCTCATTTGATTTGCTATACACTGTCCATGGATGGTGATAAAATTGTGGAAGAACTTCTCTTTTGCAAAGAGTTTGAAGACTTGTTTGAGATCCTCGACACTCTCATGTGTGAAAACAATTTAGATTGGATTAAGTGCGTTAGTGTCTGTACTGATGATGGTTGTTCTATATTCGGCTGTTATGGAGGATTGCAGGCACTCGTACGAAGCAAAGTTCTTAATGCACTGTGGACAAACTGCATAATCTACAGGGAAGTTCTTGCATCAAAGCACCCGAGTCCTCTACTGAATCTAGTTTTGGAAAGTGTGTTAAAAGTGGCGAGGTTTCTTGAAAAATAACCTGTGATGATATGAGATCTGAGCGCACATCTTTTTGTTGTACAACCGTAGCTCGCAATGGCTCTCCCATGGGAATGTACCAATTGCCATTAATTAGAACACGAATGTGCTAAAATCTCCTTGGATACTAATTTTTTGTCAAAATTAGCATACCTGTACGATCTCTTTGAAAAACTTAATGCGTTGAATCTCTCTGTAGGGAAACAACACGCCCATTCTGAAACTCGCAAAGAAGGTTTCAGCCTCCAGAAAAAAAGTTATGGAGATGAAGAAGGTGAGTATCAAAGACTGTTTCTCGCTGTTGCAACAGTTTGTTACATCCAATGAAGTTGATTTAACCTACGAATTAAAATCTGTTTTTGAGGAACACCTAACACAGCTCAGTGAATGGTTTCAAAATATGGAGAAGTTTACATGGATCTAAGACCCATTCAAGGCTAAAGCCCCATTCTGAACTTACTTCTGCAGAAGAAGATCTTATTGATTTGTCTTGTGAGAAGACTTTTTAAAACAAAATTTGACAGTATGGAACTGAGTTTTAGATATTGGTAAGAGATGAATATCCGCTGCTAAAGCTCAGCGAATCTTAATTTCATTTGCGATGTCATATTTCTGCGAAACTTGGTTTTCGGCGGTTGCTGTGATAAAAAGCAAGTGCCATGTAAATCAATGTGGGACAGGAAATGAGGGTGGTGGTATTCAATGTGATTCCAAGGTTTGAAAAGCTGTGCAGTGTTCAACAGGCGCACACATCCTATTAGTAATTGTGGTTATTTAAAAATGAAATAAAATATTGTTTTTACTTTCAGTTTACGTATATTCTTTCAAACGGCTACTAATTTGTCATGGCATGAATACATATTAGTAATAAGTTGTTTGGGCCTAACCACTTAATCCAGGGTGGTCGCTAGAAAAGCGGAAAATTTGAGGGTCAGATGAGATCATGAATAAAATGCGTGCTTACTCGTTTCTATTTTGATTTCTTTACATCATGAATAAAATGCATGATTTTAATAATTTTGAGCATCTATGAGTGTAATATAACATATGCCTTTAAAAAACTTTGTAAAAATAAATAGCTGTTTGACAAATTTTCCGCTTTTCTAGCGACCCCCCTGTAAATGGAACTGTTAGGTTTTTCTTTTTGCCTTGGGGCGCATTAAAAAACTTCGTGAAAACACTAAGGGGGCAATGAACTGAGAAAGTTTGGAATAGCTGCACTGTATCATAACTGTCAAATCTTCTTATTCAAGAAAAACCCAAGAACTGTAAGAATGTGTTATTAACTAGCCGCCTTCCTTCTAGGTTACGTAATTGAATCTTTAAGACGACTGTTTGCAGATATCCCTTATTTATTTATTAGCTTTACGCAAAACATCTGAAACAAATATCTGTGTGATAAACATAAACTTGAACTACGGTAACTATTTTAAATATAAACAATAAACAAACAACAATTAAATATTTCTTTTTCTTGAATAAGAAATTGGTTTAAAACTGTGTTATCAATTCATTCCCAACACAGTTCACACCAGCTGTATTAACTATGTTCAGTTTTTAATTTTAACATTTCCTTCGTTCCGGTAAACTCGGTAAGGACGTTTTTCATCAAGACTAGTTTTATCTTATCAAGGGGAAATATTGGTTGGGTGTGTTTAAACGATGACTGTTATGAAAGTTTGGTTTGTTTTGGATTTTCGCTCAACGCTACACGAGGACTATCTACGCTAGCCGTCCCTAATTTCGCAGTGTAAGACTAGAGGGAAGACTGCTACTCATCATCATCCACCGCCACCCCTTGGACTACTCTTTTACTAACGAATAGTGAGACTGATCGTAACATTATAACGCACCCATGACTAAAAGGGCGGGCATGTTTGGTGTGACTGGAATTCGAACCAGGATCTTCATATTTCGAGTTGAGCGCCATGACTACCTGGCCATGCCGGGCCATTTTTAAAATTAGCGAAATGCCTGAGATGTATAAAAGTGCCTTTCATCGTTAATTGAATTTCACTCACAGTATAAAGAACATGTTCATAACATAGCTCGAAAATAAGTTTTTTAAATTTTTCGAAGCTGGTAAAATACTTTAATAATAAACATTTAACATGTTAAGACTCATTGCGTTGTTAAATTAATATTTAGAATTGTAAACAGACTTCTCTACGTTAAGGTGCAATTGAGCCGTTTATAATTATTACATTTAACTTCTTGAAATCAATTCATGCCAACTTAAAAACGCTTTGAACGTATACGAATATTCAAATAACCCACTGAAGTTCATAAAATCACGAGTGTGAGAAAAGGTTCCAGAAAAAACCTTAAATTGTTATAATCAAAACCAACATATGCGAGTCGCATGAGAATTTCAAGATAAGCGGCGACCACAGTATATAAATAGTTCACGTACAATTAGTTCTCGTTCAGACTTGTATTCTGTTACGTTAAATGAGCCAGAACGTCTTGTCTTGTAAACGTGATATTCGCATAGGGAATTAGAATGATGTACGGAAGAAATTTCGCGCAAGATACGATACGATTTATGTAATGTGTGTGTGTGTGTCCATTCCCCCCCCCTTCTGATATCGGGCAAATTTAAATTCCTGCGCATGTCCTTCTGTAAGCTTCCTTGTAGCCATTAATTTGAACTCAGCTAACCCTTATGTAGTTTTTATTTTCATGTGTAATCTTGTGAATAAGCAGCTTGCTTAATTGTTTTTCTTTTAGGGTTAATCAAGGACACTTGTTTTCTTTTATGGAATAATAGTTGCTTAGGTCTAGATAATAGTATTGTTTTTGATTTAGTCAAGCAGTAACATTTAGGATAGTTTTTAATCTAAGATTCTTAATGCTATGGAGGGTTTATGAAGCCTAAGAGTGGTATTTAGTGTAAAAACCTCCAGTTTATACTTGTATCATTTATCTACAGAATGAATTTCTCGATTTTGTACTATAACTCGGTGTATTTACAAAACAAGTGTATAAGGTTGTGTGGGCCTTGGGAATAGTAACGTTTGTAGGCTTTGCGTCCCGTGTAATTTTACATAGAGTAAAATTATCAATAGGCCCCTTATTATGACCATGGGTCCAAGGGCGGAGCTCCCCCTAGCTTCTACAGAAATACGTCATTGCTACAAAGTATTTCACACATTCGAATGCTATTTCAAGATACTGAAGTAATTTTTGTATGCTAAAATGACGTCAAATTTGCTTGTTGGGATTGATCCATTGTTTACACGAGGGATGTGGTAATTACTCGAATACTTTCCATGGTCATAAATTGTTTAATTTAACTTTTATGGATTTTTTGTTCTTCCAAATTACTTAATTCATACATCATGTACAAGTATAATCTCTGTGTATATTTTATCCTTACCTTTTGATTTGTTGATTAACGTTTATTGTCCATTTCCAGTTTTTAAGTGTACATATTAAGTTTTAAACAAGTGTTATTGAATGGTCTTGAAGGCCATTATTGCATTATTGCACTATTTTTACAATGAAAGTGAGTGGTCCAGTTGAAAAATGGAGTTTTATTTAAGTCTGTTAATTTTATCTCTGATTACATTGTTATCACAAAACGTGGGTGCACTAAATTGGTTATCAACTTTAAAATTTATCGTGTAAAGAAATGCTTGTTCTGCTTAAAGAAGGATTGGGTATATAACCTTTGTCATTTTTTTTATCTTGTTTGCTTTGATTTTGTGCATGTGTAGAAGCTAGTTTATCTAATAACAAGTCTGTTTCATATACGAGATATCATGTATTTATTTTTCTTTCTTTCTAGGCCATGATTGCAAAATATCAAACCGTCTAGGAACGCTTCCCACACGTGTTATCTGTTGTAAGGCTAATAATAAATATGTTTATTGACAGAAACTCCTTCACTACGTTTCTGCATGTCGTATTAACAGTAACTTTAGCCAGCGTAACGTTTGATGAAATAAATCGTTTAGGACCCTCATGTTTAAATTCATGCCTTGCGTATAATTCTGGGAATTTGAATAATACTCCCACTTCAGAAAGCTGTAATTGTGACAACGAATGTGCTGTTTATAGAGACTGTTGTCTTGATGCTCAGACCGTTAGACAACAACCTCAAGATAATCCGTGGCATTGTATTTCTAAAGATGAATATACTGGAGTGTTTCTGAAAGCTACATGCAAACCTAAATGGCAAGGTGATCAAATGATTCGTAAGAGTTGTGAAAACACTATTTCAGATGTCCAGTATGACCCAATCAGACACCTTCCAGTGACTAATCCCAACACAGGAGTGCCGTATCGAAACTATTATTGTGCTATCTGTAATGATGATACAAGCTATGATATGGTGTTATGGAATCTGTTGTTAAAATGCCCCTTTCTAAATTTTTATATTATCTATCGACAAAACTTAACTTTCGAATATGTACGCGACAATTTAGAGTACCACGATTCTAAGTGGGGCATATGGTTAGATGGAGATGACGATAAGTTGCACTTTTATGATTGTTATGTTAAATTTCAAACGCCTGATGACTTAACGCCCAACCTTAGATCATGCATTCGTAATCTGATTTCTGAATGTGCATGGAACTGGAACATCTCTGATGTGAAAGAAAAATGTAGTTATTACACCAGTGTAGTATATCATGAAGATAAAGCCTATAGAAATGTTCACTGCGCCCTCTGTAATCACGTGAATTTATCTGAACTCTCTTGTTCCAAAACTGAGTCTAATATTGTTATGTATCGTACTTTTTATCCACGTGCTTTTTCCATGCTGCTTGACGTCAACGAACACACAGGGAGCGTTGTTGGAACAGTAACACTCTGCAGAAATGGTGAAATATTTGACCCATTCTTCAGAAAGTGCAGAAATATCGTGTGTGGGTTTTCCTGGTATGAACCCCAAAATGGTAAGTGTGTGGCGTTAAAAGCACAGCCGTCATCAACCATTGATCAAAACTCAGTCACAACGACTATGATCAGCGATATAGACGTAAACAACGACTGTTTCACAACTAATGTAACTCTTAAGAATAGCTGTACATCATTACATCAAAACAATTCCGAAATTACTTCAAAATTACCACCAGCTACCACAAACCAGTCCATTGTTTATGGAACTGATTTTCTCAGTTGTATCAAGGTTTCTTTTGACGAAGACGAATATATCTTATTGAATAATCAAAGCGTTTACATCCCGAAATACGAGCATGTGTATAATAAATCATCTTACGTTATCCACAAACGAAGTTTACTCGTGTGCGCACATTATCTGAATCAAAATTCAGTGCACGAGGGAAAATTTTCTATTTACATGGGTTATGTTACTATAATTGGCCTTGGAATTTCCATTATTTGCCTCTTTCTCCATTTTGTGGTGTTTCTCATGATTCCAGATCTTCATAATCTTTCGGGACGAAACCTGGTATCTTTAGCTTCTGCTCTCTTTTGTGCTTATTGCTGTTTTGTCGTCGGCCAGTTAAACATTCTTTCCCCTTTAGTGTGTACTGTTGTCGCTATCTTGACTTATTACTTTTTTTTAGCATCCTTTTTATGGATGAATACATTGGCTTTTGATGTTTGGAGTACTCTTAGAAGTGCTACGCAGGAACTACGTGTTTCAAGTGGGAACAAATGGCCAAAGTTTATAGGCTATTCTCTTTACTCTTGGTTAAGTCCAGTACTTTTAGTAATATTATCGACCATCATTGAACAGTTAGAATATGTACCAGAGAACTACAAACCAGGATTTGGAATCTACCAATGCTGGTTTGGACATAAGCGAGCCTTATCCTTATTCTTTGCTGTTCCTTTAGGACTGGTGATGTTGGCTAACATGATTTTTTTTGTATGGAGTGCTAGTATGATAGTTACCACATCATCTAATATAACTAAGAACCAGATGAAGTCTAACAGAAAGAACTTTCGCTTGTATTCACGATTAGCTCTTCTAATGGGTCTTACTTGGATTATTGGTCTTCTTGCTGGTTACCTTGATATTGAAGTTTTATGGTACTTATTTATTTTTTTTAATACTCTGCAAGGATTGTTCATTTTCATCGCTTTCTCGTGCATTCCAAAAGTTCGAACAAGTCTTCAACAAAGATTTACTTCTGTTTTTCCAAAATTATCCACTTTCAGGAGTCGCACCATCAACTCTGGAACATGTTCAGGATTGACTTCGCTAACTGTTGTATCGTCACATCAAAACAGCCATCAGAATATTGTACAGAGGGAACTCACACATTCCAACAGCACCCCAGCTGTTACTTCTTCACATCGATAATCTTTTCAGTGATGGCGACTGTGAAATTTTTAAAAATACTTTTCAAATGTAACGTTTTTTATTTTCGGTAAATTAATTTGTCGAACTCAGTTCATAACGATATATCGGAGATTATCTTACGTATAAAAGCGTGGCAAGTTTTAAATAATTTTAAGTGAAATATTGTGATAAATATATTGTAACAATTTTGTTTCATTTGTGAATCGTAAGTACTGAAGTATTTAAAATAGGACAGTTGAAGAGCTGATAATGGAGGTTGCATTTATTAAATTTATTAACCTCACGACGGGATTATATTAATGTATAGTTTTTTTTCGTCCCGAAACGTTTTGTATTTTGTTTGACACCGGAAAAAATCTTTTCGAATTTGTTACATGTTTTTTTAAACCTTGAAATTGATATAGTGAAGTAAGTTGTACTTTTGTTAGTTTCTAACCATATGTTTTGATTATTTTTATATTTGAAAGTCATAAACTATCAGTCTTTGTTTTCTTGTGTAAAGTTGTATTATTGTTTTTTGGAGTAAAGTTATTCATAAATTATTGTTTAGACTGAAGAGACGCATTGCATTTCTTTTGTTTCTGTTATGACAAATGAGAAGACCATGTAAAACTATCAAGCAAAATGGCTATTTAACTATCTGTACCATCGTGTATTCACCAATCCTGTAATGAGTTTGGTTGCTGTTGGAATTAGTTACACAGCAATGGAGCTTGTGTTCAGATATTGATGATTGACATATTTTGTTCTATTGCTGTTTTGGTTTCATTTTTCCCTTAAATTTACACTGTTTAAATATTGAGTACCTATCCACTCGGGTTCTGTGATGACGCTATTGAACAATTATAAAAACATTTTCAATTTAACGTTAGACGTAAAATTCGTGTGACAAAAAATACACAAAAAACGCGAGTCTCGGGATTAAACTAAGAATATTTCCAAGCGAACTGTTGTCGATTTGTTTCAAACGTCAGAGAAGTTTTAAATACGTGAGCGCCCAATCAAATTATTTTTTACAACAAAGAATTTGTTTTAAGATATTTCATTAACGTGTATATATTTTAATTAAAACTATACTTGACTTAATACATTCTCGACACTTTAACGAATATGTCCATTATGTATGATCTTTCAATATATGTTAAATGTTAATTTGTTTGAACCTGAAATATGGAGAAATCGTGTACAATAGAAATGCAGCTAACTGTTTGTTTGTTTACTTATATGTTCTTCTGAGTAATTGTAAAAAAGAAAAAGAAAAAACGCCGATGGGTGTATTCTGGCAGATCAATATACTCTGAACTCTTGAAATAACATTACTGTCGGTACACTTGTGAAACGAAGTCTCAGTTACTTAACATTTCGGACCATGCATCGATGAATCACACGATTGTCTCAGTTCTCAAAATGATAATTTCTGTTTAATTAACTAAAAAACGTCATGTGAGTATGTAATGTCGGACAACAGTAATTAGTCATTATGCTGTTTTCCTTCTTATCATTGTAAACTAATATCTTTTGAAATACATGAAAAAGTACCAATAAAGCAGTATTCAAAGGTTATTTCGTTAAATTAATTTTTATAGACATATTTTGTACCTAAAAATATTAAATATTTCATGTTAACTTGATAAGATATTTACCGTGCTCCATGTGTCTGGTAAACGTATAAATATTTCTTTAATATTCTTAAATTTGTCTTAAATCTGTAACAAACTATAAAAATGGCTACTTTTTCCACTAAAATATGAATAGTTTTAGAAGCAACTGTAATTTCAAGAATAGTTTTCTAAAAGTACGAAGAAAACGAAACTATTTTTAGTAATATTTCAATCGTGTAAATTTTGAATGAATTTATATTTCTGTAAACGTTCTTATTTGTGTGTGTAATAAACTATTAAAAATGTTTTTGAACGCAGTGGTGCTTCTTTTTTTAAGCTTATTTTCGTGATTATTTTAAGCAAAGAATATTGAAATTTGTAAGGCTTCACATTTGTTTTCATATCTGCCCTAGAGTGACATTCGACTTGAGCGTCTTGACAACAGTACAATCTTAACAAATTTCTGTAACACAACTGACTGATTGCTTTTGCATGTTAATATTTTTACGTATATTCCACAAAAAAATATACGCTTGGTTTGAAAATCATTATTTTTAACTGAATTAAAAAGTCGGGTAAGATTAAATAATTTAAATAAAAAGTATCCGTCTTCGTAAAAAAGAACTAGCATATCTGTGACGTAAAGCCTTCACTTCGGTTTGAACAAGCTATCTTGAAAGAAGAAAGATGAGGTAAAGTTTGTAACATGGATGCTATCATACCCACCTGAACAAATTAAAGAACAGAAAAAAGGCCGCGAAAATAATGCTATCATCGGCTTCTCAATAAACCACTTCAATAATAATAATACGTGAACAGGATTCATGGATGGCACCAGTCTCACTTGTAAAAAACAATCATCCTTGCGACAGGAATGCTATCACTTGTCTAAATACATCTGAAAAAATAATAAACAGAACGAAGGCTGTGACAAGAATGTGATCACATTCGCTTGAACAAAATTATTTTCGTGATTTCTTCACCGCTTAGTTTTAGCACGTATTTGTAATATTTCGTTGTCGAAACATTAATTTGTGTTCAAGGTCAAGATGTATTTTCTGTTATATGAAAATGATTTCGTGTAATAACTTGATAAACTGACCCCCTTACATTATTTTAACATTGGAGTAAAAACAAAGAAAAATATGTTTAATGTCTGCAGCTCTGTGAAAGTAGCAAATCTATATTAGAAAATTAATAATGGTGTAATATCGGATTTAAAAGAATATACATATAATTATTTTACAAAATGTATGTATGATTGAGGTACTCAACTCGTAACCTGAGGGTCGAGGATGCGAATCCTCCTCACACCAAATATGCTTGCCCTTTGAGCCGTGAGGGCGTTATAATGTTATGGTAAATCCCATTATTCATTGGTAAAATAGTATTTCAAGAGTTAGCTGTGAATGGTGATGACTAGTTGCCTTACATCTTGTCTTACACTGCTAAATCAGGGCTGGCTAGCGCAGATAACCCTCGTGTAGCTTTGAGCAAAATTCAAAAGGTATGTACAAAATTACGTTAAAGTAAAACAAAATGTTTTTTTTTTAATTAAGCACAAAGCTACACAATGGGCTATCTGTGCTCTGCCCACCACGGGTATCGAAACCCGGATTTTAGCGTGTAAGTCCGCAGACATACCGCTGAGCCACTGGGGGGAAGTAAAAAAAATTGAATAAAGTAATTGTAATTCTTATCTTCAACATTTGAATATTTCTTATCTTTATTTCAAAGTATAAATATACATTGGCTGAAATGATTTCAGTCTCATTTATCGATCCCAAAACAATAAAATCATTGTGTTTTACAGTTGTGCGTGTAGCTCAAAATGAAATTAAGAGTTTGAGTGGAAAGTGAGATAATTCTGGTTCCTTTTCTAAAGTGTGACCAAATATCGAGGTTGTTTGAAGAAGTGGAAGGAAGTATCCATAGTCATGTTTGAGAAAAGGTTACGAAAAATATAAAAGGTTAAGGTGAATACGACCGTGATTAGACCCATGTTCCTCTTCGAGGCTGAAAGCTAAACCTTAAAGAAAAAAGACGAAGACTTGTTGATAAGAACAGAAATGGGAATGCTGAGATGGCTGTTACGAGTATCTGCGAAAGACGAAAGTTCAAATGAAGGAATTGCATTAGTCTGTAGAGTCGAGAAGGGAAGAGAAGCGAGACTGAAGAGATTCAATCACTTGATGAGAATAACGAACATTAAACAAAACATTATAATTATCAACAGCCATTAAGAGAAGACAGGGATGGTCAGTAAAACGTATGAAAGACTAACTGAAGAAGACATAAACGAGAAAGAAATTATAGAATACCTGACAATAAATAATAATGATTGGAAGAGGACAACGGTGACCTCTGATAAAGAGAAAAGCTGAAGAAGAAAATTCGAGCACTAAGTAACAATACCAGTGATTGTATTGACTGTAGCTAATACTTTGTTGTCTCGAGCTGGTAAAATATAGTTCATCTCTGATGTAATCAGTGACCTATGGTTATATAATTTCCCAATGATTTCTCAGATTTTACTTTTTCTCTCTATAAAGTGCAGTATTTTCTTTTCCGGCAGTGTGGTTTTATCCGAATTTAAATGAAGATCTTCCATGGTTACAAGTTTTCATCTTTCTTCTCCAAGGGATGATGGTATCAGAAACATCATCCTAAAAAAGACATCCACTAACCTTCTACATCATGAACATAATGAACTTATCTCTAATAACTGGATATTTCCACGACGTCTGGAAAAAGGCGAAAATAACCGTAATTCCAAAAACTAATACAGGAAACTCTAACCCGGACAACTTCAGACCCATAAGTTTATTAAGCTGTATTGGCAAACTTCTAGAAAGAATAATTTTAAGAAGACTGCTTTTGTTTTGCGAGAACAATAACCTAATTTCCGAAATTCAAACCTCCTCATGTAAAAGTAGACAGACCACCGATAACTTGACGAGAATCAATATACAAGTATTTTAACAATAACCAAACAACAATCGCTGTTTTCCTTGACGTTAAGAAAGCTTTCGACTCAGTATGGCATAACGTCATTAGATATCGACTTCATTCTTTAAACATTAATCAAAAAATAACCAGATTGATCTCGAACTTCTTAGCTAACCGCACTGCAGTGATTAAGATAAATAATACCATATCTAATACATTTAATGTCACTGTCGGTGTTCCACAAGACTCCGTTTTATATCCACAATTATACATTATCTTAGTGAACAACATACCTTTTCCTGATTTGACCCACACATAACTTCTCACAATATGCGGACGACATTGCCATTTGGAGTGTATCGCGTAACCCAATAATCGCTAGTAACAGAATACAAGAAACTCTTAATGTCATAGTCAACTGGTGTAACGATTCGAGAGTCCTACTACACCCTCACAAAACCACTGCCATAGCATTCAGGTACAGTCTGAATAAGCATCATAAAAAACTTGAAAAAATAAATGTACAATTAGGAAGCAATAAAATCAAATTAAGTTGATATGTCAAATTTCTTGGAATGACATTTGACACGCGACTCTCCTGGACACAATACTTCAAAATGGTCAACAAATCTGTTAGCAATAGGATATATCATTTAAAACTTATAACTGGAAACGACAAAGGCTGCACACCTGATACAATTATTAAAATTTATAAAGTCTGCATTCGTCCTCTAACTGGGTACAGAGCTCCAATCACACATAAGAAAAAAATCACAGCCAGATCACTTCAACTCCAACAGAACAGAGTATTAAGAATGCTCTGAGGCTACCTTTACTATGTCAAATTCATAAACACCCGATATGCTACAATACTAAGAGAAAGTAAATACAAACTCTCACACCATTAAAATTCTATCGCGAGCGGGAAGAAAGGGGGATATAAATATCCCTGAACACCCCAGTCGGGAAGATCATCTTCCTTTAAAACTAAATACCTGCCACGGAATTTTCTTCTTTCTTTCTGTAGGCCCGACATGGCCAAGCGTGTGACTCGTAATCTGAGGGTCGCGGGTTTGCATTCCCATCGCGCCAAACATGCTCGCCCTTTGAGTCGTGGAGACGTTATAATGGTACGGCCAATCCCACTATTCGTTGGTAAAAGAGTAGCCCAAGAGTTGGTGATGGATGGTGATGACAAGCTGCCTTCCCTCTAGTCTTACACTACTAAATTAGGGACGGCTAGCACAGATAGCCCTCGAGTGGCTTTGTGCGAAATTCAAAAAACAAACAAACTTTCTTTCTGATGCAGAGGATGTAGGTATCTTGCCAGTAGAGCTGTTCAGGATTTAATAATTGGAGATTTCTGGTAAACTTTTCTGCTTTCTTATTTAAGTGTACGTCCCTCATTCCAATCCATTGGCTCAGTGGTAAATTTGAATAAAGGTTCATAACGCTAGAAACCAGTTTATATATCCATGGTGGATACAGAAGAGATAGTCTATTGTTTGAGAATACCATAATTTTGATACGTGTTATAGGTCATGTAGAGGTAACGATTTGTGTATTTGTAGTTAAGCACAAAGCGTTATTCCTACATGGTGTGGATCATTCATAGAGATGATAACATTTTTAAACGTTTCTAAAAGACGTTATCGGAGGAAATCTATTTCTAGTTCGTTAGTAATACAGTCATTTTAAAGTTTAGCATAATTAGAGGTTAAAGCATTTCCATTTTCACTTGAAATAACACGTGACGTAGGTAGCATCTGCATTTTGAGAGAAGAAAAACCGTATTATTTCTCTGTTTCTATAATGTCACAGAATCTCGATTTATATTAAAGATTTCTTCGGAATATTTCAAAGCACCGTCAGATGCCTCGTGCACTTGTCTGTTTTTGCCTTATGTTTAAATAACGATTAAATTTACGATCTCTTCTACTGGAATCGGTACAATAATGATGTCAGTTTTAATTCTGTAAATCGTTTCCTGTCTGAACCTTTAGTTATTTCTGACGCTAATCTTACATAAGCCTTAAAATACCCAACTACTGTTTGAGGTAGTAAGCACAGGAAATTAGTGCTGTAGTGTAGAGGGCTTTCTTCAAACACAGATAAAATTTTCTAAAGTTACTATAATAATTAAAAAATAGGGCGACTAACATTTTTTTACGATGTAAATTTTCATCTTGGATCTTGTGGATCATGTTATTTCACGTATAAAGTCATTCTTAACTGTCCAGAATTTAGTTTAGTTTATTGTCTTTTTTTGTGGTTTAAGAATTGAGAAATAGTAACAATTTATCAAGTACTTACTTGCTAAAACCTGGACACTTGCATTGATGACTAAATTGTCAGCAATCATAAAAAAACCTATTTGTCATCATATTAATGAAATATCTGATTAAAAAAAATTCACTTTCAATGGAGTTATTAATGCTATTGCTTTTGTTGTAATTGTCATCTCGTAAATGTTTCTGTCTCTGGTTTACTTTTATTTTTTACCTAATCTGTGTTTAATACTCACGAATATATTCGAAGTGCCTTTGGACTGAAGTAACAGTAATGTGACAGATCCCTTACATCTGCTACTTTTTTGTTAATGGTATGTATTTGCTAACTCTCTCTCTTTCTCTTATTTGTTTTTTTTTAACCAGACTATCAGTTTCATTTTAATGTTACATTAATTTAAACCAAATACAACAGATGGCACTGCAAATCTTTCTGATGATGAAACGTTGTTGTTGTTTTGAATTAAGCACAAAGCTACACAATGGGCTATCTGTGCTCTGCCCACCACGGGTATCGAAACCCGGATTTTAGCGTGCAAGTCCGCAGACATACCGCTGAGCCACTGGGGGGCTGATGATGAAACTTAGAAACTATTTTTATCTAAAATACTTTTCTCTTTTGGAAATAATTGGGATAAACTATTGAATATAAAATTATTAACATCTCATGAATATAATACATAATTTCTATTATATCTGTAAATTATCTGTTATTCCGCCTAGAACTATTTCTCCGAGGCAAAGTTCAGCGATATTCTAAAGGAAGGTATTAATGCGTGCAAGAAAAGAAACGTATTTTAGCAGTTATGTTGCAATTTTAGAGCAATAGACTGTTTTATCTAGCAACTAGATTGACTGACACTATAGTCTTATACACAGTTTCACCTTTGATTAAAAATTAATTTCTCTTAATAAGTATATGTACCTGTTTTCTGGGGAAAATACTGATTAAAAGGAGAATTTTCTACGAAAAACATCTTCCTCCGAATAGCAGGAGAATACGAAACAAGAGCCCTGGAGTGAAATTTCAAATTATTCGTTGTTGACTAACCATAAATATATCACAAGTACGGATCAATTCATATGTAATCTAATGTTTGGTGTGCTTGACTGCGTGTTGTAGGTCCAAGGTTCGAGCCATAATTCCACTGAAGACGTTCTGCATTCACAGCTGTGGGTGCGTTATAAAAGTGAAAGTCGCTTCCCTTACTTGATTCAAAGAACTGGACAAGGTTTTTATAGATGGTAAATGGTGATGACTGACTGCAAAATTAGGGACAACTTATACCCATTTTCATCGAGCATCTAACTCGACAATTTTCTAGTTCAGGTGTCGTATAAGGTGTCGTTCATAGTTAACATTTCAAATTCAAATAGTATTTTGAACTATTATTTACATCATGTAAAAATATCTTAAATCGCTCATCTTTAACAATTTATCAAGTACTAACTTGCATTAAGGACTAATATGTCAGCTGTAGTTACTTTGCTTAAAACAAACTACAAATAAAAACTACCTTACATTTTTCCTTGTACTGCTGTTTAAAACTGGAACAAGTACCAGAGACCAACAAACTGGTTGTGTAAAGATTGAATCGAACCTTCGACAAGAACCCTTCTTTAGCAAACAGAAACCGATCCCCATATACTTAACTTTCAAACTAATAAAACGTACATTTTACTCCACATCAGCGACCTAACATGTTCCTTTCATTAACTTTAAGCCAATTAAATCTCTAAGGCCATTCTTTAATCAGAATGAAAGTAAGCGAGGAAGTATTGATTTCTAATGGAAGTTCAACCTCTGTTTGGATATCTACAGCTTTCGTTTTTTTTCTAAATTGTTTGCCTTCAGAACTTTGTTTGAAAAAACATCACATAGACACAGAACTAAACTTGATCTCATGAAAAACAGGTCCTCTCAAATAAATATACAACATAAACTGTTTCATGTTAGTTCCCACAACATCATGAACCCGGATTTTATTCTGGTTGAACTGATTATGTATCTTCTGCAGACATAACTTTTACATAACACGATTTATTCGCATCACCTGGAAAACCGGCGTAAAGGTTGTTGACTATTTCACATTATATATTTTAAATATTCTACTATTTTAGATATTACGATTCGTGCAACTGAACGCACCGTAAATAACTGCGTATTAACAGCTGGTGATACATTCAATTTTATGGAATGTATGTTGTAAACAGCGCCCTTGTTCAATACAGTCCATTTCACATTAGGGAGCACTCATTCAAAAATATATATTACAAGGCGAGCATAAAAAATCGCATATCTATCGTAACACTTGGTCGGATTGGAGGGGCTTAACCGAAACGTTCTTTAACCCTTTCCTTATTGGGTCTAATTCATTTAGGAGGAGATAAAAATAATAGAGGTTCAGCGACATAACGATTTCAAGCGTTCTTTAATTCTGTAGGATGTTTACCTATCTGGTTAAATAGAAAGAAAATAAACATGTAGTTTTCCATTCCGTTAACGCCGTCGTGGATTGTTAAAACATTCTAGGAAGTAAAAACAGCCTATCGACTGAAACAGTAAGGAAGAGTTCTCAATAGGAAGTATCGAACGATAAGTGAAAACATAAGGCCTTACAGAATGTGTTCACGTGATTAAAAACAGTTTATCGAGAAAGAAGCGCAACTCAAAACTTCAGAGTTTAAAAAACTTACAATGACTTATTTCTCTTAAATGTCACATGATCGATGTTTGATATACATGTAAAGATAGAATCATTTGAGGTTTCATTTTCTTGATTCATAATAGTAACCTAACTTTTTAGCTGTGGTCTATTATCGTTTAATAACAATATTCGTTTACGTCGAGAACTGAATGACGTGTAAATGTTACACACGCGTGTGTAGGATTCTATCATTCTTGGTATAATTTGAAAATAACCACCGAAATCAAGATGTTTTGTTTGTTTTTAAATTTCGGTCAAAGCTACACGAGGGTTATCTGCACTAGCTGTTCCTAAATAAGCAATATAAGACAAGAAGGAAGGACTCTAGAAAGATTTTTCATCACCACCCACCGCCAACTCTTGAGCAACTTTTTTACCAACGAATAGTGGGATTGACCGAACCATTATAACGCCCCCACGGCTGAAAGGGCGAGCAATCAGTTATTAAAAATGTTTCACCTAAAAAAGCGGGGAATTCTCTATTAACTAACGAAAGTGTCATGTTTTTAAAGAATAGATTTGTATAATTTATAATTAGAGAACAAGTTTTATGAGACAATTATAAATCTGTTAAAGTCAGATGGGAACTGTCAAAAGCATCAATGTGCTGAGGAGAAACGTATTCCCATTTTTAATTGACATTAACTTTAATTCTAAATTCTCATATTTCAGAAAACTCTTGCCTAAATCTTTTCTTTTTTTTAGGATAAATTTGAAAAAAACAACAACGTGAAAAATAAATTTTTATTTAAAGTTATATAAGCCTGTAGAACCATTACTAGTTTTTCTTCTTTTCCTTTTCGTCTTTATCTCGCAGTAAGACTTATTGTTTGGGGCGATACCTTTTGCATAAGATTAAATATTTTATTTTACATAAAAAATATCATCTTCTGATCACGTGTCAGAAAAGTGCTGTAGAATAATTTCTTAAAAATTTAACCTTTAAACAAAATTGGTTAATAATAAACTAACCCCAATGAAAACGATTTTCCTTTGGAAATCGCCCAAAGCTATTTTTTATTATTCTTAGTTTAAATATATGTTATATACAATAATTTTTAATTAATAAATCATTCGAATGACCACTACAATATAATCTTTTATGTTACACGTCTGAAGATTAACAGCATGTATCAATAAGCGAAATTTTCTTATTTGAACTTTAATCGCTGAAATCTGGATTAAATAATTGAATCATCGCGATACTAATAGTTAGATCCAAAACTGACTCAAAGGATTGGATCATAAAGAGACTCGTGCATATTTAGTCTACACACAACCAGTAAGTGTTTAGTTCCTAAATAGACATATCTTGAAAGGAGGAAATAATATAAAGATATGGATGACCTGTACGACTAATACGTTTATAATACGTTTGACACCCCCAATGAAACAGTGGTATGTTTGGACTCACACCGCTAGAAGCTAGGTTTCGATACCCATAGCTGGCAGAGCAAGGATAGCCAATTGTATAGTTTTTTGTGTAATTCTAAACAAGCAAACAATTACGTGTGAATAGTTATTTATTGAAACTAACAGATTAAGCAAGTCTACACTGAATATCAAATGGGAGAACATTCAATTTTATTCACGAGTTTTTGCAGTGGTCACGATTCCACTTTTAAACACGTGTCTCAGTTACACACTTTGTGGGTTTGGTGAAAACACTTGGGCTCTTCTGATACCGGGTGCAGACAGCTTGAGGAGCTGTGGTCTTTTTGTGTTGGTTTCATCTCAAAACGAACATTTAGAAAAGCCATCTTCGGGATTCCAAATGTTTCCAGTTATAACAACAAGACTGGTAAAAACTGTTAATTTCATAAAAAAGGAGAATAGGGATCATCATAAATATGCAGAAACAAGTTAAATCAAATTGCAAATATTATATTTTTAAGCATACAACTAGGGACTCTTTAAAAGTAAACAAACAATATTGGAAATAGCGCCAACATTATTTTCTCTAACAACAAATCCCTATTTTGATCCATGTCACCGGTACTTATCAATTTTAGTGTGATCAAAATATGGGTTTGTAGCTGTATCCCGTATTGTTTGTTTACTGTTTTCAGAGTTCCTAGTTGTAAGCTCAAAAGAGTAATATTTGTATTTTGATTCAACTTGTTTTCCGCACTTTTTTGACAATCCCTATTCCTCTCTTTTAAAATTAACAATTTTTAAAATATTGTTTCTTACATTTTGTATGTTCATTTTTGGGAATAAATGTTAAGCTACATACGTGTATATGCGATAGTCGAATGTCACATGTTTATCAACAGTTTACTTCTGCATTATCTTTTTTTTTTTTTTTTTACAATCCAACCACCACACCGAACTTATTTATTTTGAATCACAAAAGTACAACAAAAAATAAACATTTTTGTTTATTTTTGTTCTATCTAGAACAATCAAAATGTGAAGATGTTTTCAAAGGTCCATGCTGAAGATAAAGATTGTGTCATCGTACATTTAATGACCAGTTTCCATTATGGTCGGACCTGGAAAGGCCAGGTGGTTAGGGCGCTCGTCTCGTAATCCGTAGACTGCGGCTTCGAATCACTGTCACACTAAACATTTTTGCACTTTTAGCCATGGGCAAGTCTTAATGTGATGGTTAATCCAACTATTCATAAGTAAAAGAATAGCCCAAGAATTGGCGGTGGGTGGTGATGACTAGCTGCCTTCCCTCTAGTTTTACACTGCTAAATTAGGGGCAGCTAGCGCAAGTAGCCCTCGTGTAGCTTTGCGTGAAATTCAAAAGCAAGCACTACGCACAGATAACCTTTTATGTAACTCCTGACGATAGGTAATAAATAATGTTTCTTTTAAGATAATACAACACAGATTAATGTAATGCCAATAGACTCAGTAACATACTTGTCTCATCAGGTATACATGACACACGTTTTTGAAAAGCGTGCAGTGCTTGCTAGAATAAGACGACACAACTAATCCATTTGTAACAGACAACAGCGACACACTTGGCGTAAGTGACCGATTACCTACAACATCAGTAATTGCTATCTTAACACTAACTACATAAAGAATAGCAATAGACATATGAAATAGCAGTATTTTTAATGATAACAAATACCGAATACACACTTAATATTTCAGCAAGGTATAAGAAACAGTATAAAAAATCACAGCCATCTTCTGAATAAAAAGTCTACAATAGTAATTATCCACTGTTAAAAACTTGCTGAAATAAAGTCGCGGAAACCCATGTATATACAGCAAACACAAATAATAATGAACACTGAGACTCCAGCAGACATGTGCAATAACAAAACTAGGAATATTAGTTTCCAACTAACGCGAACACTAGGAAAGCATGGGATTTTTTGATGGCGGAAAGTGTTTATTTCTAGTTAAGCACAAAGCTACACAGTAGACTATTGTGCTGTGCCTGCACGGATATCAAAACCCACTTTTGGGAACTATGAGATCATATACTTAACACTGATCCACTACTGAACAGGGGGGGAAAGTAAAGAATTTAGAAAAATTCGTAGCACAACAAAATTATGGATGTCAAATTAAGTTTAGAGTTATTCTTCTACTTTTTGCAAAATTACTGTGCTATCATATGGAATAACTTTTTAGTGGAGTTATAATAGGGATTTCTAACTTGAGCAAATACAGCAGATCTTTAGTCACATTTGTTTACGTTTTACAATCCCTATTTGTAGATTTCAAATTATCAATTTTTAATTATCTTGTATATTAGTTTAAATAATAAACAGCAATAGGCAAATATATGCTTACAGAAAGATAAAGTCTCCACTTAGCACGTATAAAATTTTACTAGTAAACAAATAGCCTTTTGAAATAAAACAATAAGTCTCAAATAACACTTCTTGTCTTTTTAAGCAATTATTTTCCGAGACGGGTGAAAAATATCCAGCCGAATTTGCTACAGCTTTGTGAAAGAATAATGTGAACAAATTTTGATTTTGCTTATTATCAGTGTTTGGGTGGTCTTAACTATTGAAAAGGAAGGTTTTAAGTGTTGGTTCAAGAATAAGTTTGCTTTTTTGATCGAATGTTCTCTTAGTGTTTTGAGCAAGTTCCTATGCGATCCTTATTATGAACTATGATAGTGGTTCGTGATAATGTAGAACACACACGATATTTCTCGTACAGTTTAAATGTTTCCCAAAGCAAACTCTGATGTGTGAATCTTCCACCTTGGTCATATAAATTTGATTGACGTATCAAAATCGACGCGCCCTGAGATAGATTATCCCTCAGCTACAGGATTCGAAAGCTATAATAGTGATTAACATCTACTAATAAAAATAAAAAAAACTACAAAATATGTCCAGGAACGTTTACAGATTCCGAAAATTACACACAGTTCAACTTCATTGAATTAACTTTGGACGCTAAATATCTTCATCGCCGGAACAAGTCATCTTTGTAACCGATACAAAGCCAACAAAGCTAGCTAACTTAAGCGAGGTGTGACAATATCAACTCAAAATTAATCTATTTATCGTGGACCTGGATATTTGATAAAATATTCCGTTCTAGATCGGATATACGAATAAGCATTGTCTGTAAGTTTGTAAAACTCTTAAATATAAATTATGATTTGTAATAACTATTAGTAATAACCGTAATTAAATTGATTTTGTTTATATACTGAAATATATTTGTGTTAAGAAATTGTGTGCATCAATCTTGTTGGCAAATATTATAAATTTCATACATATTAACATTGAAATTCAAATTTCTGGTTATTTGAAATAGTCATAGTAACGTACTAAATCGGAACTTTGTCCGAAGTAAAGTATTACACTTAACAAGGTGGCGTTAGGTACTTACAACAATATATGTAAAACAACACTATGATACATTATTAGGAGAGCAAGTTCAGTTTTATTTTGTTGATAGAAAAAAAGAAACAAACAGGAAAATATATGGAACCAAGATATAAAAAATAAATAAGCAAAACTAAAATTATACACTACTTTACAAAACAAATAGAAAAGATACTTCAATTCAACTTTACACCTTAGCATATATTGGTTTGTCTAATTCAAAGTTAATAGTTTGTAGAGGTTTAATACAGCTTATAACTAACACAAGAAATTAAAACCCAACAAGAAATGTTTTCTTTTAAATTATAGCGTATTACAATTTATGTAGTCAGTTTGAGATATGCATCAAGAACGAAACGATTTTTAGGCTAAAATTACTAAGCACCACAGAGACAAATAGTTTTTTTCTCAAGAATTAATAAATCCTCTTCCATTCAAGACTGTAATGCTGCATATTAGTTATACAAATTCTTTAATAGTATATTGAAGCAGAACGTGAAGGCCTTTGTTACAAATTCACAATACTAACAAATTTTCTACATATTACTAGAATAATTAATATTAGAAATGATTTATGTTTACATTCCACAGTAATTATTCTAACGATATTCAAACGTGCATAATAAACGAATTTGCATATTGCAAGTATGTTTAAAAAAAACAAAACAACGAGGTCACATTTAAGGGAAAAAAATAACCAAAATTATCAACTTTAGAAATCAAAGTAATTCAAACGTTTTGTTCAAAAATCCGAGCTTTTGAATATGACTAAGCTACTATTTGGACACTAAATACGTAGCTTAAATATGTACACAAAAGAATGGAAGTGTAAATACGTTATACACATGTGGATATATGTACAGGAAGGTTTTACAACTTAAGTGATACTAATAACACCACATAATTTGTACTTGTTTTTCTATTTCATAACCACTATTTATTTTATTATATTATTCTTTCATATATCAGAAAAAAACAGCGCCTTTTATCGTGTATGATTTTACACTATGCAAGATATTTTTCTCTCTCTCTCCTATTCGTATTTCAGGTACAGATAACGAAAAAAGTATTCGCTAAGTTAGGGCCCAACATATTTTATGTCCTTTTTAAGTTCTTAGCATATTACAATATAAGTCAATAATTACAGAATGCGCCACTGGTTTTGATAATTTTTTTCTTTTGCGTGTGTGTGTGTGTGTGGGGGGAAGAGTTTGTTGAATAAGTAACATCATGAACAAAACCCAGCTGACAATAAAACTATTGATATTTAAGGACCCGTTAGAGGTTTAGGTATATTATTTACTGATGGTAAGTTACCTTATACGATTATTTTGCAACACTTCGAATTGTTTGGATGTAAACCAAGTTATATAAAAAAAACTAAAAATAAGGGCAGCAAGGATATACATTTTGTCAGACGTTTTTGAGAGGAACAGGATGAGTAGATGCCTGCTTTGCGTTATTTCAATTGTATATTTCCGTTTTATTAGGACTAGATGGACTTGTTTACTAATACACTTAGTAACATCTGGGAGATGTAAAGTGAATTCTATCTAGATTATTACATTTGATCAAATCACTAGTGAGAATATGGCGACGCCAGACTATAATACACTATGCAATATTTTTTTTTAAACGTCGAGTAGAACTAAAACAGACCAGTCTATATATATATAGAAAATAGTAAACCTACCTACAAACATTCCACACGTATCGCAGGTAGTTGCATCATGAAACAAAACTAAGTTGTTAACTTTAACAATGATTGATGAACGTTTCAGATCGTTTCCATCAGCATTGACGGAACTCTAATACTTGTAACCATCTAGCATAGAAATGTGACATATATATGAAAGAACTACAAGATATTTTGCTTCAATTTTCGATACGACGAAAGAGAATTCCTTTTATCTTCTGTTTCTTTTTTTAAAGTAGTTGTGAACAATAAATAGGCTTAATGGTGAAAAATGTATAAAAACTTCTAGCAACGTTTTACATAATTTAAAAATTGACATTTAGCTTCGAGTTCGAAGATAATTTTGCCATATTAGGGACATTAAGTAGGCAAAAATATTAATATTCTAGTTGTTATACGTTTATGTTTAACAGAAAACAAATAGTTGCATTAAATTCTAATAAAGTTAAAAATCTGTATCTTCCTCGCTTCGCATAGCATTCACGTAAAATATCCTCCTAATGATACTACCAATTAAAGTACATCGTGACGTTCAAGAAAGAGTGCTTCTCGAAAGATACCAAATAACAACGAGATTTTTAAAAATTAAACAAAATTTACATAATCGCTTTCTTCTATGGCCAGTTTGGAAGTTTGTCCAGCGTCAAATGACAAAGTTACATTACTGATACAGGAGTCGATGTACAAAAGAAAAAGTCATTAAACTAGTAAAAAATACGACATAAATCATACGTAGTCATAATTAGCTCTAATCTTCCCTGAAATGGTTGAAGACAAAAAGTATACTAACTTTGGGAGTATTATTTGTTAAAGCTACTAAACGAATATTCATTCGCATACGTAACGAATGCACTTACATGCACAACACTTCTATAAACCTTAATCTAATCATATTTGCAAATATATTCACTAGCAAGTTTTATGGCTAAATAAAAGGATTATGAAAGATGTTGGCTATATAAGCAACAGCTGATGGTTGACTAGTAGTGTCCATGCAAATACTTGAAATATCTTGCTGCTAGTCCTGGAAGGAAAGAAAGAAAAAAGGAAGGTTTTAAACAACGAAAGAACTTGTAATGTTTTTACGCAGACTACAGACCAATGCTAGGTTTTATGAAATATTTAGTTGGAAAAGAAATAATCTTCTATTTAATAAGTACAAACTTTCGAAAAATAGGAAGAATGGATTTAGTTTGAAAATATTTGTCAATTATACATTATATTAACATACAAGGTGTAATAGAAATGATCGTTAACTGTATTTGAAACAAAAAAAAAACTATTAGAATATTGTAGTATTTCTCTGAATAATATCATAGTACAATAACATTCTTTTGAACAATCCATAAAATAAATACTCCATTCTTCTTTTAGGACTACCATACGCAGCAACTTATTATCTTTGTATAGCTTACATCTTATAACAATATAATAGACATGAATACACTTATAAGAATACCATAACACAAAATGTTTCCTTGAATAATACTTATTGAAGAATTATCCATATACAACGGTACTTTTCTTAAGAGTACCATTCAAATATATCTAAACTTAATTCAAAATGATGTTGGACTATACGCCGCTTAGTTTTAAAATAATTTTGCTTTTAAGGTGAAATATCAATAAAAGAGACTTAAGTTTAAAGTGGGCCTGATCCACGTACCAAAATTCGGTATCGTTGGCAACGAAGTCCTTTGAAGCCTGCGTTACCCTAGTTGTCATACCTACGTACGCGCAGTGGTCAGATTATATCAATATAGTAACACAAGCTCCTAATGCGGTCAACATTTTAAACAAGCGCAGCACTTCTTTCATCCAGCGGATACATCGTTATGGTCTTGACCTCTCAGTTTTAACTAGCATATTTTTCAAATTACAACACGTGACTGCGTGATTGTTTAAAATAGATAAGCACGGTCATTATTTACCTTCTCAACACGATTCTTGAAAAACCAAGTTATAAAGAAAGCTACTATGCAGTACGCAAGGAGGAAGTTGATACTGCCGTAACAAAAATAAACTCGTGAACTTTTTGATAACTTTTCTTCTTGTTTCGTAATAACACGTTTCAAAACTATCTTCGAACGAGTTTCTTACCAGACGCGCCCCATTTTAACATTTAATTTAAGAGTAATGATATTGTGTAAACTTGCACTATTTTCATAATGTTTACTAAGAGTACGGATTTATTAATGTGATCTTTTTACATCAAAAGCAATTCCGGCCTTTAGCAGATGCGTAAATGTACATACCAACGACGATCAATGTTAAAGAAAAACAAACATTATTGTTTTGCTTTCACAGTTAATAACAGATATGCATCAAAATCATAGAAGTATTTACTAAAGATACTGCATGAATACCAATATTTTTTCTACACGTACACTTAAAGATTATCACTGTGTAACCTGCATACTTTTTGTTAGGTATTCTCAATTTTCACTAGATTTTATTGGTTCTATTATGAGCATTTCTTTTGTATTTATCGATGGGATGGTGGTTGCTAGTATTCAATTAGGTAATTCAAAAAGTTACAAGTAAAGAAACCTGTTTGTTTGGAATTAAGGATACAGTTATAGAAAGGGATATCTGTGCTGTGCTTGCGAGTATCGAAACTCGAAACCCACTTTCTAGCTCTGAAACTCAGCAGATACACCACTGGTAGACAGTAAAGAAAAAATATTTTAATATGAAAACTACGGTACATCGGCAATATCCAGGGTAAACAAGGCCTATCTTGCAGTGTCAGGGCTTATTTCAAGTGTTAAATAAAAACGAAAATTAAAATGTTTATACCAGGTTATATATAACTAACTATTCTTTGTACAATTTTTTTCAGAAGTGCATGAAGTCTTGAAACAATCCCCACGTTAAATTATATTTAAGTTAGTTTCACAAACCTATAACCTTAAACATCAGGCTCGATCCTCACGATGAGAACGGCACATTTTGCCCATTGTGCAGTTTTGCACTTAACAACAAATTAAAGTATGTACAGCGACAATAGATATTTACAGTTAGCAAAGAATCGCTTAAGACTGAATGTCATGTAAAACGGGAGAAACAATTGAATAGGAGAGAAAATAAACTGAAAAGGAAATGAAACATATTACCATTTTTATTTCTTACGACTTTTTTAAGCACACATCCTTCAAGACGGTAATACATTTTACTGCACGAGGAAGAGTATGCCAGAAACATCGCACAAAATAGTTTAATTTACACCTGACTATTTATTATCTTTCATCAGTTTTTCTTAAAACGGTCTAGCTCCACGTGGACTATTCTTACAGTTGCTATTGATCTCCGGTATTTAGTTTTATGGTAACTTATGCTTACAACTGAACCACCCAACAGGGTGGTTTATTTTCAAGTTACTACAGTACAAGGATTAAGCATGCATTTTTTTACATTATTATTTCAACAATATTTTTTTGAAATTGTTCAGTTATTCTAGCATGTGCAGTTTTAACAGTACAGTAAATAAACAAACAAGCAAAAGCAACCCAAAAGGCTATCCATGCTGTGTTCACCACGAGTATCTAAAACCCTCTGATTTTCCGTGATGACAAGAGATGATGATGAGATACATTTTTACTTCTGAATTTCCGTTGACCCACTAGGGTCAGTTGCTTTTGTTATACATACCCGTGTTTGTTATTTTTAGAAACAACAACTTCGTGAGGAGGGAGATATAATATATGTTACCATCAACGACCTTTAATTGGAGGTATAATGTCGTCTCAAGGTTACAACTTCACTTATGTTTGAATGGGAATGACCAGTCACGAAGTAGCGCAAGTTACTCAAGGCAAGTCTGATGTTAGCAAGTAACGTCAGGTTTGATCAGTGTGGTGACAATTTTCATAGTGTGTATTTGGAAAAAAGAATTTGGTAATAATTTTCATAGGGTGTATTTAGAAAAAAAAAAGCCCAGTTCCAGCTATTGCGATTGTCCAAACCAAGTATAAACTCTGTTTGTATTCTAAATAAAGTCTACTTAGCATGTGTTACATTGTGTACAGTCTATTTTTATTTCACGAACTTAGTTTCAGAGAAATTAAAGTATCACACTGTAATAACTGCTTCCTTAAACCTCCCGTTATTCTGCAGACCTATCTTGCTACTTTAAAAGTAAAATCAACTTTTACCAAAAGGATACCACAGTATTGTAAAAATCTACAGAACAATTTAGAAACTGTATTTTAACTATATTAAAACAATTAGTCGTAGTAAATATGTAACCATTAAGTTGTCTCAGTAAAATACTGATCATTTAAGTTTTCTTGCTAAATCTACAGATTTAAACATTTTAATCAAAACGGGATAATAAACGTCACTTACTGTTAAATGTTCATTTAATGAAATGTTCTCCATTTTCCTCTCCCCGTTACCCTTCTTCAAGGTCGATTTCCGAGGAGACATACCAACTATACGAAAAAAGTTTGGTTATCGTGTTAGCGATGAGTGAAATGCGATTTCGTAACTAGTTACGATATGATACCGTTTAAATTATTCAAAAACAACCTTACTAAGAACAGCTAACGGATTAACCCTAAGTTCAGTTGGGAGACCTGTCGTGTGAAAGTTTTGGATTCGAAACAGTGCCGAGGGAAGAAAATTTGATTATCACACACACGGAGTTCAATAAGTGGCCATCCCACGGCACTGAGATGAGGCATGCTCACAAACGTAGAATTAGACCAGGAACTTTAACACAACGGGCTTAATAGTAAAGCACTTCTTAACAAAAAAAAAAACATATAGTGAATATTTATTAATATCAAGTTTCTATTTGACATTTCGCATAAAGATCACATTCTTTAGCTGTTATCTAAAATAAATGTAATTTAATCCTAGAATATACCCAAACTTCTTTCGGATTACGAACAGATGTAGCAAAAATGTTTGTAAAAGTTTTGTCTTAAAATTATCACGTGTAGTGAATAAAACTATGGAAAAAAAACTTGGAAGCACACATACTTCGCCCATGTCCTTCAAAGAACTGATAAAACTGGGAGACGTAGGTTGCAATACTGAGTCTATCAGGTTCTTCGCACTTTGCCATGTCTTCTGCCTCCAAAAGCGCGGGAATACCTAGTTCTTCCTCAGCAACTTGAAAAGCCTACAAATTTTGGATTAAACACGATTAAAAAAATACTTAAGAAATAGATACTCTTATTTTCATGGGTCTTGAAATTTTCGAAAAATAACGATTTAAAAATAATTATATATCTTCAGGTTTGTGAAAGTTTGGGAAAACTAAAGAAAATCCATGTAATTGTTAAATAAAAGGCTTTGTTAAATTTTATTTCAATTCAATAAATTATGTTTTTACATTGAACGTGGTTTTGAGCATTCATACGTGCTTTTCGTTTTTTCAGCCGCGGCATAGCGGCTCATAAAACGTCCTCCCCTCCAAGTACAAACTTTAAGCTCACATTTCCCTCATCTTTTGAGGGATAGATCTAATTGCAGATTAAACTCTGATAAACAACATAGCCCCACAACTGTGAGAGTCCAATCTCCAAGTTAATATGGTGCAATTTGTCCTTTCCACATAGTAATATGTACCCTAGTTTCGATATATGTTATCCATTTATAATGATCGTAAGTCATAATTTTTGATTATTCAACAAACACATCTAAATACAGAAACATTTAATTTGAATGAACTGTAATTCTTAGAACCAGAGTTAAAGGTTAACATTTTGATTTTAGAAAAACTCCATTCATTGCATTCTGTACGTTAAGGTGAACGACACGGCTCCTTTAAACTGAATTTTGATTTAAAATGGAGCAAAACTACGGCTAATGATAGGGCAACTTAAAAAATATGGGATGGTGCATATGACCTAGATCCAGTGATCCATAAAATAACAAGTATTATACAATTATAGTGTAAATTAGGTTGAGCTAGGACTGCACTTTATTCAGTGTAGTTGAGATAGGTGACAATATATTAATTGTTACCCTACTCGTGTGGCGAACAAACGTGCCACAACTACTTCTGATGCGGATTTCAATCCGACATAGTTGCTTTTTCACGTGGTGTTTGTAACTGCTTTGAAAGGTTCGCGTGGAATAGCGCGGTCATTAGTTACTCATGCTAAATTGAACATCCTGATATTCTGTCTTTAAATAGTTATCCTTTTATACATAGTTTATCATACTCTGAATGTTCTAGCAGCCAGTTTTTAAACTACTTGCAAATTAGAGTGTCTCATTATAACCCAGAACTATCGTTAAAAAAGGGTCCGATGTAACTGAAAAGGATATTCTAATTTTACCGTTAGTTCAGAAGGAAGTAAAAAGTAGGAGTTGTAACAAGGAAAAAAACAAAATAAACAACAGCAAGACAAAAATAAGAGGCACGAAAGTTTCTTCATTAATGAGCAATATTTTTATTTAGAAAAGAAAAGCGCCATCCTGCAGCACACCACCCAACAACGATGCTGAAGTGTCAAATTGACAAAAACTTTTATAAGCTTAAATTTTTTTTGGTTCCAACGTTTCAGTATGTCATAGATCAAATAATTATTGTTTAAGAATTAAAAATCAGTAGGCCTACAGTAGTTACAACTTTTCTATTAATAGCTTCCTCAGATTTTTTTAAGTTAAAAACTGTTGTTTTTTTTTGTAAAAGTTTTTTTATGGGTAAAAGTTCAATAAAATAAAAAATAAGGCCCATAAATTACATTGCTTAGGGGCCACTACGGCCCTACATGCACGACTTATGATAATTAATTATTAGTGTTTGGTGCGTTTTCAACTTCGCGCAAAGCTACACGAGGTCTATCTGCGCATAAACTGCTAGACTTCGAATAATTAAAAAGGAGATTGTGATAACATGCTCTAACAAAGTGTGAATATAGTTTTAACTCCCCTTAAAACAAAACAAACCAAAAACTTACCAAGTAATTGTTATTGAAAACGTTTTCCTTAGATAGTGAATCAAAGTCTCTGAAAAAGAGCAAAAAGCCAGATTAAAATACAAAAACAACAACATAACTGACTTATTTCGCGGTTTGCGATGAAGATGACCTCAAAAGGCCGAAACGTTGTTCTGCACTTTATTTTAATTTAAGTTCTAACACCTAAATCAGTTGCCTTGAGAATATATACAAATTGACTTGTTTACCTAACTTAAGACACATATGATATACGAATTACGGGTAAAGTTTGCAACATTTTGGAAAAAGAATGAGTTATAGAACCTTTGTTTTTCCAGATTATTTTTAAATGTACGTGCGTGCGTGTGTGTTCAGGTGTGTACTAATTATCTGAAAGCTACATTCCTTTTAAAGTGGTGAATGACATTCAAATTTTTCGAACTTCTGAAATGAAGTTACTAAATACGAATTCAGTTTGAATTTTATTCAATATGTAATCGAATATGAAAGTTATGCAAAGTAGTAGATGAACCTTTTCACTCAAGCTTAAAACGTGATTCTCGCGACGTTTTGCGCCGTTTAGTTTTTGTCAAGAACGATTAGCACTAACTGTTAAAAAAAACATCTTAATAGTATCTAACACTGATGCAAGTTATTTGATAGTTTCAGTTAATAAATTATCGCTAAAACTTATTTTGTGGGAGCTTTGAACTGGATTATTGGGACAAAAATGATAATATTATAAAGTTAACATCACCATCAGAGACTGGTATTACTGTCGATGAACCAACATGGTTCTACAGCCGATTATTAGAATTTATTACTATCGGTTTGTTTTGGAATTTCGCACAAAGCTACTCGAGGGCTATCTGTGCTAGCCGTCCCTAATTTAGCAGTGTAAGACTAGAGGGAAGGCAGCTAGTCATCACCACCCACCGCCAACTCTTGGGCTACTCTTTTACCAACGAAAAGTGGGATTGACCGTCATTATAACGCCCCCACGGCTGGGAGGGCGAGCATGTTTAGCGCGACACGGGCGCGAACCCGCGACCCTCGGATTACGAGCGCACGCCTTAACGCGCTCGGCCATGCCAGGCCTATTACTATCGGGTCAGCTAATACAAATCATGTACGAAAATGTTAGTTATTACAGGTTGATATTTTTGTCGAGTCAAACGCGATTCTGCAACTGATTGTTAAATATTATTTCTGCTATATGTTCAGTTTATATAAATCATGAATGAATCTTGTAGGGTTTTTTTTTAGAAGCTGGTTATGGTTAAGTCAAGTATAGCTGAACATGGCGACTGTTAGGACTTAGTATTAGCATTGGTTTAGCTCATACAAACCATGGAAGAACATTTCAGTTATTGTAGGCTGGCATTATGGTTGATCAAGCATGGTTCTATAGGTTAATTGGTAGTATTCATCGTTATCACAAGTTCAGGTTATACTCTTTAATAATTGCACTTTTTTTTCAGATAGTATTTTAAGACTACATTAAGTTTGTTCATAATTCATTTTCTCAATATTAGAAGAATTAAAATTCCATTTGTTATATGAATCGGGTTATACGAAATCAAACGGTAATTTCTTAAACTGGGAATCTTATTGGGAAAATGCAATTATTTTCTCAGGGTAAAATTATGGGGTTATCAAGCGTCCTAACATTTCTGTCCAGTGTGAAACGACGGGTGATAAGTATTCTGGCTGTTTACACAGCAGAGATGGGGGTGAAACCACATTAAACTAGTGTCATCTTCATTACTACCGCCTCCTCCAATTTATATTTTCAAATTAGAGGGATCTCGCCAATTCTCATAACACAGACATCTTATTTCCTCTAGGGAAACGGAAGTGCACTTTACAGTCGGAATGATTACACATCTAGCACCAAAAATTATGAAACGAAGACCTAATTCTGGTGTGACAAGACTTAATGGTTCTACTAAAAACTAATGATTATATATTAGCTGCTTGTCAATTATTCAACTAAACGCCATTGAAATGCTCAGATTAATATGAACGAGAAGAGGGGAGTTGTGGCATTTATTAAGTTTTTAGTAGTCTGTCTTTCGAAGCTTTAAGATTATTGGCACCGCTTCATATTGTGAAAATCGAAGAGAAAATATAAATGTCTATATCACGCATAATCAACAAAATCATTCTGTATTTTTACATAAATTATTCACGTTTTCCGCGAACAATCATAGAATTAGAATAAAGGTATATCTGTGAATAATGAATATTTTCTAGTTCTAAAGATATTTCACGGCTTACTTAGGAAAATAAATGAAAAACTTCTTTCAAGAACAAAGAATAAATTTATGAACAATATTCGCACATTTACACAAAGTTTTTCTCTAAATATTATTTCAAGCGTGGTTTTATTTTAATTATTTAATTGTTACTATAGAAAAGAAATACTAACTGTTCCACGATTACAAATTGAAAGAAACAGAAAAGCGTTAAAAGACCAAAGAAACACCATGTAACCAGGAATATTGGTCTAAAAACACAACACGCAGAAAATGGAACGGGTATCGTTTTTGTTATAATGTATGGATGGCCAACCACGCGAAGTTGTACCTAATTTGAAACTGATGCTGAAAACAAGTTTATGATAGTTCATTGACTGTTTTTGTTATTAAGTATTTTGTTTTTAAAGTGGTATGCAAATAAACACGAGTCAGTGAAAGGGTTTATAGCCTCCGTTACAAAACTCTGGAATGATAAAAAATACTAATTACTTCCGTTTTTCCAATAAATTAGAAAATAAAGTGTTGAGTAATTCATGTATAACTTTCTTTGTACTCCTATTTGAAGCACAGAAGATGAGTTCGTTTTTAAATATGCTTTCAGATCAGTCAAGTTGGCGACAAAAAATGAATACATCAGAATAACAGATTTTACTACAAAGTAGAAAGTCGCATCATTTTGAATTCTATCAATGTGGCGCCAGTGTTGTCTGCATTACTTACTCGTTATTACATTACAATCTGAATCTGGTCTTAGGAGTGACATGTATGAAAATAACGCCTCATTGAACTGAGATGTAATTCGGCGACAGGCCAATATTATCCAGTAATAGTATCGTTGTCATTCATTTTTTTGCCTATACTCACAACACTTTGAACTGTTCACACCACAAACTTTAACATAGATTGAGTGTTATTGGGCTCTATTCAACGTTCATAGAATTGTAGGTTTAAAATTTCTAATAATATATTTATATTTATTAAAGAGCCTTCTTATTGAAAATGATTTTGTATGACATTTCGAAGGAAATTTAAAGATTAACTTTTATTCAAAACTACTTAAATAAAACTAGCACGCTACCTTACACTGATATGTTTAATTATCAAACTTTGACAGTTTACAGTTTTTGCTTGTTGTCTTTATTCAAAACGATACAATTCTCTGCGCTTATATGCGAATCATTGAATTACGTATATATAAAGACGTTGTACAGTTTAAAAAAGATAACTATAAAGAAAATCTACATTTAAAATGACATGCTGCTTATACCATGTGATTAAAATTTCATCGCATGTACAATGTTTTATTCGTGATAGTTATGACACAATACTGCCAGTTTCCAAAACGTTAATAAAATAATTGATTATTTTGCGAGCGTACTGTTAAAGGAAATTACTGCACGCGTAGTTATTATTGGACAATATTTAGTTATGTGTAAAACTTACACTTACGAGGATTTGTTTAAATCAATGCCCTATTGTTAAAAATTGGTACAAGAATGAAATAAAAGGGAATCTTCTAGAATTGCGGCACTTGAAATGCTTTTAGTTAGGATTATAGTAAATTAATTTACGAGACTTGTAACAGGTTTACTGTTGTACATTTATTTTAGTACTTACGCTTGTTTCTGTAGTTTTCTTTTATTGCATGTGACGTGTATTCTTGGCTATGTATTGCAAGTCCCCACCTGACATCGTGTTCGTAAAAATCAACAAATCTTGTTTGACGAAAGCGCGCGCGAATATTGTCTAAATATCTACACGCTTGCGCGATTGCAGTAAAAAGTGGCTAACCGAGAGACGGAAGTAAAGAATATTGTTGGATGGTTATAGGCCAAGGAATCTATAATTGTATTTAACGTCTATTAATAGGAAAACTACAGAATTTGACCTGGAACGTTTAGATTTCGAACATTACAAACCATTCAACTTCAGTGAATTACTTCGGACGTAATTATTTTACGGAAACATCAAATATATTTGCTGGAAAGAGTCAGCTCGTACCCGGTGTGAAACCAGCCAAGAAAAAGGCAGGCGAGGCGTAACAATATAGTCTTATTAATTTTCTCGTCATGGATCTGGAACATCGAGAAAATATTCAGTTCTAGACCAGATACAAGACTCAGTATAGTTTGTAAATTTGTAAAAACTGTTGTATATAGCGATCATTTGTTATAACTATTAGTAATAGCCGTTATTATAAATTGTATTATGTGTACATAAAAATATATTTGTGTTTAAAAGGAAATTGTATCAATCTTGTTGGCAAATAAACTTAATACATATTAACATTTAGTTAATTAAGCTCAATTTAATTTTTTCTTGTTTGAAGTAGTAATACGTAACACACGTAAACTTAATAAATCGGAGACTTATCCGAAATAAATAATACGTAAGATTTTTTCTTTTCCTTTTTTCTTAATGCACCAGTAATATCGAACGTGGGGTGCTCGTATACCCGATTTGATTTTGATTAGTAATAATAATAAAAATTTTAGAGACCTGCAATGAGCGCTCAGTCGCGGAAAAAGAATTGGAAAAAACAACAACTAAGGGACGAGAAGAGGTTTTTCAGTATGCGGTACAAGTTGAAAACATCCTGAAGCATCCATCCCCAATGTTTCCTGAATGAATATCACGGTTTCCAATGAGCTTATTGCCAAATTTATTTCCTCTCAAGCTAGTTTTAAGATATGATTGTGTTCTTGTTTTGACAGCCATCCTGTAAATAGAACAAAGTCCTCCCTCAGTGCGTTGTTATTTAACCTTTTCAAAACGTTGGGCTCAAGCAACCCAAGCACGGTGTAATTAAATATTTAATTTTTAACACAGTGCAGTGGCTGTTGTACCACCACCAAATTCGCAAAAACTTTAATAGTCATGAGTAGAAACGTATCAAAATTCAGATATGATCTATAAATAAAAATAATTGTATACCTCGTTATCTTAGAGGCCATACCCTCTTCAAACTATCGCTGAAACAGGTCCTCCGATAGCTTTTCTTTAAGTCCCCCACTAAATTTTAAAGACTGAAATCATCACTTATTAATTGAAAATAAGTGATTATATTTGATATGCATATATTTTACAGTGACAAATTTATGTGATAGATAGAACAAACTTTTCCACGTATGTTGACTAAGTTTGAAATTAAATATGTATACAGTTGAATCCAAACCACACTGTATTCTTATAGCAAGCATCAATAATAATTAAAACTAAACTCACATCAGTTCAGGGCGGAAATGATGGATCAAAGCACAAAACGCCAATCCATCCCTCCAGGATTTGGTCATGTCGGTCACACAAACATCTTTATAGCCATCAGTCACCATCTGACACCAGGCCAGGAGGGCCTTCATCCCTCGCTTCTCTCCCATCTCTCAAATCTAAATGTTCTAAAAAAAAAAAAAAAAAAAACAAAGAGGTATAACATATGTTAATTACAATATTTTATTGAAGAGATTTTTGAAAACTACAAGAATATTTAAATTTAAAAATAATCTTTATCGATTACCTACTCCCTTCACGTTTTAAATAAAAGCTCGAGGATTATAAAAATAAACAATTATTTCGTGTTTATTTATAAAGTCTGTATAATTTATTATTTTTTCTATAATTTGTATTTTTAACAACGTTTAATTAAGAAAATGAAATAATCTGACTCTTTAATAATGATAACATTACGAAACCACATATAATATTTATCGTTATTAGTTGACGAAAGTATTGGGAAAATACGATGGATGGGCAGCATCGCAATATCCTTTTTCACCCTGCACGTGAAGAGTAATGAAACGAAGCGAGCACAAAGCAACTAATAACGAAAACAACTAGAGCAATACGAGCAGCAGAGCGAACAACAGATACAAAGCAAGAGACAAGTGTAAGAAGCACAAAGAGCAGGTTGAATAAATATTAAATACAAACAAAGTAATCGTTTAACTTGACAAAACTACCAGTATGTGTACTTATTCGCTCAACGAATATCATAAAATATTTATACTAACTCAAACCTAAACAATCATCTGACCACTCGTTATGTATCTGTCTCGCTGTTGGCTTAAAGAATTCTCTACATTAATATCTGTTGGTGGATCCTTAGAATGAAGTTCTGGATCGTGAAAGGTTCAGTTTTGCCACGACGACGAGGGCCTGTACTGCATTTATTTAGTTCCAAGATTATTTACTTTTAAAGTAAGTATCTAAACTATGTTGTTTCACACTGTTTGTAACTCCACGACTTTGTTAATCATATAGTGTCTAATATTATACGTGTTACACACCTACACAAATATAAATATTACAATTAATCGCATTAACCGTTATAGTTCCCCGTATATTTTGCTTTTCTGTTCTGAACAAAGATGACTGTAAATAGTAAAAATATCTTACACTATATGTGTTGATCCATGAGAATTACAGGTTCTATGCCAGAATTTTCTAATTTATCTTGATGTATTACAACCTACCATCGAGGCTCTATACCACAGTTTGTTAGTATGTTCTGATCCCTAACAACCTACTGTCAGGTTTTAGAAAGGCCGCGATTCTTTTTCAGTAAGTGTCCGTGATTTATTAGCGATAAATTCGAACACTAAAACAGACAGCTCACAAACCACTTGTTTTAAAATATATTTAAAACAATTCAAACTTGTATACAAAATATTACAATATGGATATCACAGTTGTATTTAGAACTAAATTTTCCTTTTTTTTTTCTTTTATTATCAGAACGGAATGGGTGATAAATTCAGTTACGTTACATCATGGGTTAAAAGTAATATTCAGAGGTTTAAATAATTCTCCTTTCTTATCAAAAGTTCACATGGGCTAGTCCAGTTACTTTAATTCTCAACTGAAATGATTTTTTTCCAACTTCGTTTCTGACAGCACAATTTACTATAGAGTCACTGACATTATTCCCTGGGTTACCACATCTGTAACCAGAACTTTAAATGATTGTCACCTTTTCGTCAAAGTCCATACAGACTGGTCAGTTACTTTGAGACATCTTTTGACAAGACAAATTATTTTTCTTACCTATGTTAATTTGTAAAATTCGCCTTTTAAAATATTACCCGTTACGTTGTTTTCATTAATGTACATGATTTAATTAACACAATACTCATTCTATTTAAAGGTCTGGATAAATTATCCAGACAATACTGGGTACATTTAACTAACTCTAGCTCGTTAGGTTTGTTTGCTTGCTTCGAGCAGAAAGCTATACATTGGGTTATCTGCGCCGTATGGATCAAACCCCGAATTCAAGCGTTATAAGTGCTGAAGCTTAACGCCGAGCCAACTCGTAGAAACATATTGGATTGACGAATTGAATAAATCGACATAATAGTTAACAGTATTTTTCTTTAATGTTTAGTCTATAATTCAAAGTTATTTAATTGTTAGTGTTTAAGTAGTACAATAAGTTTACCTTGTAAGTACCGTTTCTTTGCATCATCGCTATTAGCGATAAATGTATTAACATCGTTTTGTTTTCCAAAGGGCGTGTGTGCGTGTATTTTTAACAAATTATTAACACTCGGAGGTTTGGATTTCCTGAGTTAACGCAGTCCTTTATTTTGGTTGTTTTATTTTACTCGAGTGTTCAGTATTAATAGACAGAGAGGAGGGAAACATATTTTAACATGTTTATTATAAGAGGACAAAAGTGAAAGCAAATTAAAATGTGAACGCAATTAAGCAATTTAATTGTAACTTGATTTTCAGTCGTTTAGAATTTAGATTTTTACTACATGAACTAACAACACATTATTTCATTGTAATTTTAACTCTAATTATATATTTATTGTCACAAATTAACTTTACTATCATTCACAAGAAATGATTAATCAACAAGTTAATGCACTTCGAAAGCCTGATGGAGTTTACACGAAGCATTCACCTTAACCCTAAACTAGTAGTTATTCTCACCGTGACAAAAGTGGATGAAAGATTACCGACTGGATTGTACTAGCCTTGCCCGGAGAAAAGTAACTTTTTCAGATCACAGTCAAGGTCGTATGTGACGTACTCGGTCGTGTATGATGTTTGAGTTTTATTTCCCAACTGCCATATCACATCTGCAGATGTCTTATTAGAGACTGAGTTATAAAGTTGATTCTTTGAAACATCATTTATCTAAAGTTTGTTATCCTAGACGTCAATAAATAATATTCATATAGACATGAAGAGTACATGCAACACCTAAACAATAAACAGTCAATGTCACGCTATTACCTTTGTGTTTTCTTATCTCAATTATTTATTAACGACACTGTCATTGACGATTTTACTAACCCAATGAAAACCTATCGGGATACGAGAAATTACACTTTCCGCGAAGGCGATATCCTTTAGAGTACGTTTTTTTTTCCATCGTCTTTTTGTAAGATAGAAATTCAATAAAAATTACAAACTTAAGTAATTGTGCTTTTATTTTTTATACTTTGGAAGGTAATATTATTCAAACTGTTTAACAATAGAGGGTTTTAAAGTTAAGAAAACAAATTAAAGTTTGTAAAGAAAGTTGAGAAGGAAGTATAGTTGGGTTTCTGATGCAGTACCGATTTTAACGACACCTTTAATTTAGTGTAGACGTTTACGGTATTGTGAATTTAGTTTCACAATAAACCGTTCTCGGTTCCAGAGGAATTTGCGTTTGAAATAAAGAAGCTCGTAACTTTCAGTTATAAAATTCCTTTTTCAAAGCATCCAGATAACAAACACAAGTTTACAACTATTTCACAAAAATTACAGTTCTGAATAGAGAATGCAAAAACAACAACAAAACTAACTTACGTTTCAGTTTACTTCTCAAAGCTGTGGAATATAGGCTGTGTACATAAACTGGTCGAGTGAAAGATTTTTCCGAGAGCAACAAAGGCCGAAACGATGTATCGGTTGACGTTACCTGCAGGCTACTGTGCTCGTGTCTAGCTGTTTGCCAGTTTTGCTAACGCACTGAGACAGGAAGTACAACCACCTGAGCACTGTGCAATTATTGCCGGGTTATCGCAGCAGCCTTGTGACCTAGAGGCGCCGAGTAAATAAGCTTGTCGTTTGGCGGCATTTATTTCAAGATCACAAGAGCTTTACCACTGGCAACCTGTATACTTATTGTGTCATAATAGCATGAATTAGACTTTGAAAGTTATATGTTGTATGTATTCCAGATTTTCACACGGTAACCATTCTGTTGAGTTTTGCAGAAGTTAAGAAAATACCAATTTTGAGGTGGTTGACCCCCCACTTCCGCTAATAACACCATATCGATGGTTAGTCAATATGTACTCTACACTTCGAAGCCTGTATGTGCTATAAAATTAGCGGTCAAATCCACACATTTCTGTCCGGTTGGGGATGATGTTAACCACTTTCCTCAACTAATTCATGAGCTAAAGAGATATCGACCAACTACATCCCTTCAATTACACATTAAAATAAAACGATATGGATTTACAGTCTTGGTGTATTTGTTTACGAAATTCTAAAACTAATAAACTAATCAAATAATTATAATATATACACTAATCAAAAAGTTAGTTCGACAATCATCACGAAAAAGTAGGGCAAGATTACTTTTCAACGATAGTAGTTCAGTGAATTGTATTCATTTCTATCAGTGAGACACGTTATTTTAAATTCCTTTTATTTAAAATAATAGAAATGAAATAATTACTGCGAAATACGACTCGATGCTTAATGTCGAGTCGCATACACTAATTTAACACAAGTGTTACACAGCAATGCAAACAAATTTCCGCACTACTACTATTTGCAGTTGTTGGAAATTTTTACCTATGTTACCACGAAAAAAGCCCCCCGCTAGTATAGCATTATGTCCACGGATTTAAACGCTAAAATCAGGGGTTCGATTCCCCTCGGTGGGCTCCTCAGATAGCCTAACGTGGCATTGCTATAAGAAAAACACACACATATCACGAAAAAATATAGCAAAAATATCATTGGTACACATCATGCTTTCAAAACTACTGCCAACTCAACCAACTACTGTATTAATAACAATAATATTACTGGAAACGATAGCGAAGTAAAAACACAGCTCAGAAAGTCGGAGTAAAGCTTAAAAATAAGATTGACAGTAGGTCGTTACGTTTGACTCGCCCTGCATGTGCAAATTAGCTCTAGCATTATATCATGTCTAGTGTTATATTTTTGCTGTTTAGTTGATTAATTTCAGATTTCAGTTACTATATTATTTACATCTGAAATGAGAAACTATATTAAAATATTAAAAACAAAACCTAACTACCAGCGTATTTGAAACATTACGTTTACAAGTACGAAAGTACTTCATAAAAATAATGGCACAAACATGAAATGGAAATAGTAATGCATTACCTGAACAAGCTAGTTGTACGGATACTGGACAAAACTAGTGTAAAGGTAATAGAAAACACCAGGCTACTGCCACAATGAATACACTAATATAGAGTGTCCTTGAGAAGTTGTGAGAACCATGGAGTTTCACCAGTCTCAAAGAACTCGGAGGAAAGGGGAGGAGAGAGGGGTTATGTCCCCTGTTCAGGGTAGAGCACGGCCATTCATTCAACAACAGAGTGAGTACTTCTGACAAATGGTCAGCTCACTGGTTACGTATGATATGTTGCTGGCGGGGAGGAGTCGGGCGTCAGGGTTGAATGAAAGAACGTCATGTTGTTATCGGACTTGAGAACTAAACCAGTGCTAAATATAAAATAAAATTCATCCAATATTTATTTTATTCATTTCTGGTAAAATAAAATCTTGCCTATTTGGATAATTTGCGAAAACAAACTGAAGATGATTTATTTAGTGTTCCTAGTTTTTAAGGTTTATTTCAAATATACTCGTACATACTAGTATATGTTGGTCCTCCTAATTTTACTAGGGGTGGGGGGGTGACAGCTAGTCAGCATGACTTGCAGCAGTTTCACTTATTGAAAACCAAAATTTTACACACACTCGTACGTATTTTGCGTGTAAGTTATTTACCTCACTGTATATCTGTTTTTATTTTTCAGCAGTATAAGAACTTTTCAAAAGTAAGTTAATTGTATAGACCAATCTGAACTGTATCTGTATCTCAACTAAACCCGGTGTTTACCACAAGCTTACTGGAAGTATGTAGTGTCATAAATCAATCTTTATATTTGTACAGACGAATGTTTGTTTGTTTTCACCCTAACTCCTCCGAGTTTATGGGCTAATTTCTACCAAAATTTGTAGACAAACACTATGAAATATGGGAATGTCCTGATAAGTCGCATCAGAACTTAACCGTATTTATCTTTTGCAAAGTCTATTAGTTACTTACTTCTAGCTCATTGAGTCAATTTCAAACAATCTTGGCAGGTTGACGCTTTAGACATTCCAAATACATTCAAGGTCAAAGAATAAAAGTTGCTAGATCGTTCCTCAAACAACCGTGCTTTCTCATGGTAATTTAAGACGTAGGGTGTTCAAGGGTGGAATCACCTCAAATCTTAATTTGTTGGTAGACGGAAAGCAAGCAGCAAATGTTTTTGTTTTAAATTTGGAAATGAAGGTTATGGTCAAGAATTACTTTGAAATATATTATTAAACTTACACTGTTTTAATTACGTTTAAATATTTCGCCGTCAGTTGACGGATATTTTTCAGCTGTTACCCATCATTATTATTATTTTATTTTGGACAAGTCTCCGATTTATTGTTACGTATCTTAACGTATCACTATTTCAACTAACAGTACAAAGTCTTATATCTGGTTTATAACTGGATACTTTATCGACGATCCAAGTCCACGAAAAGCAAATTAATTCTGAGTTGATACTGTCACAACTCACTTAAGCTAACTGTCATTTTACGATTGACCTCACACCTCTTACAAGTTCATTTCTTACCGATTAAAATATTTGTTGTCGTCGTACATATTCTGACGTTCGAAGTAATTTTCCGTTGTTCAGCGATTTGTGATATTTCGAAATTATAAACATTCCTTATCAGCTTCAACAGTTTTCCAATTAATAGGCGTAAATCACAATTGCAGGTTGCTAAGTCTGTAGCACATTAACTGTAGCTGTCCGTTAAAGAAATGTCGTTCATTCGAACTCTGGGAACAGGCGAGACTTGCACAATACACGGCCAACAATATACGTCACAAACAACAACAAAAAGAAAACCACACGGAAACAAACGTAGGCACCAAACCAAATTTACGACAGTAAATCTTTAAACAGCTCGTACACAATACAAGTAAAACCTGTAATGATTATAACGTTCTGAATCATCAGTTAGACACTCTCGTGTTGGCAGAATTTCCAGCTGTAATCCCAATAATATCTCACGAGGTCATACAGTTTAGGAGTTTCAGGTCAGTTAAACCGCATACTAAGTTAAGAATTCGAAAATAATATTCATGAGTTGAAAAGTCGATATAAACACAAACAGATCAGTGATGTCGAGAAACCCACTTGTTGAGAAATTTCTATGCAAAAACAGCTCGTTTGGGTTGTGAAAATATTTTACATAGAAGAGCGAACAACGTTTCGACCTTTTTCGGTCATCGACAGGTTCACAAAGAAAGAGGTAACTGGCCGGAAGCTGACCACATGTTTGGAAGGGGTTGTTTAACTGAGTGTCGCAATGTAGAGGGCGTGGTTAGATGTTTGAATGCATAATTTTATCTATAATATTAATATAGGTATAATGGCGTCCCTTTATATTGGTTTATTTTGGGTTTAAGTTGTTGTACAAGTAAGGCTTCTTTAAATTTGCGTTTGTTTATGTTTGTTTCTTTATTTAGTATTTGAGTGTTTTCTATGGTTATGTTGTGTTCATTTGATTTGCAGTGTTCGAAAACGTGTGAAGGTGACTTTTTATGTTCTTTGAATCTGGTTTCCATTTTTCTACTTGTTTCTCCAATATAGAAGTCGTGGCAGTTATCACATTGTATTTTATAAATAATGTTGGTGTGGTGTTTGTCAGTGTAGTTCTTACATTGTATAGACCTCAGTTTTGTGCCTGGTTTTTGAATAAATTTGGCATTAACTGGAATGTTATATTTTGTTACTAGTTTTTGCCAAATGTTCGTTATTTGTTTGCTGATGTCAGGAATATATAGTATACAGCAGTATATGGTTTCGTGATTTTTTGATTCGTGAGATATATTTACTTTTGTTGGTTGATTCTGCTTTCTGTCTAGGTGTGTGCGTATAATGTTTTCTACGGTTTGTGGAGGACATTTATTGATGTTGATGAAGTATTGTTTTATTTTGTCTAATTCATCGTTAATTTTATCTGGTGAGCATAGTTTTATGGCTTTGTTTATTTGGTTTCTTAGTATGTTGAGTTTTTTTGTTTCATGTGCTGAGTCCCAAGGAATGTATAGTCCAGTATGGGCGATTTTTCGATGAATTTCTGTTTTAAATTGTGTATAGGTTCTTGTAATTTTGAGGTTAAGGAGTGATATTTGATTGCTTTCTTCCTGTTCACATGTGAAATTAATGTTGAGATGTATAGAATTAATGTGATTGAAAAAAATTAAGTGTGTGTTCTGTAGATGTGAATCTCACAATTGTGTCATCTACATATCTGTACCAGTATAGTGGTGGATGTAATGCTGTGGTAATTGCTTGTGTTTTAACTTGTATCATAAAAATATCGGCTAGAACTGGTGATACTGAGTTGCCCATGCTTAGGCTATTTGTTTGTATATAGTTGTGGTTGTTGAACATGAAGTTTGTCTTTATCGTGATGAATTCTATGAGGGTTGCTAACTGGTTACTGGGAATGTTTATCGTTGGGTTAGGGTCTCGGATATAGAGTTCTAAGACTATCTTGCAGACTTCAGTGGTTGGAACTTCTGTAAAGAGGATATAACATCGAAACTGGTCATTTAGACTTTATGATTAAGTTCATTTAGATTAGACTTGAAATTAAAAGAGTCTTTGATGAATGAGCTGGCTGATGTTACATATTTGGAGAATGCCCATGCTATGTATTTACCAAGATTGTAATTAAACGATTCATATGTGGACATTATTGATCGTAATGGACAATCTGGTTTATGAGGTTTTGGGATGCCGTATATTTGCGGTGTGCGTGAGTCGGTTTTATGTAGGTAGGAATAAAGTATTTGTGAAATTGTGTTGGCTTTTTTCATTTGTAGTAGTAATTTGTTCAGTTGCATCTCGTGTGTCTTTGTTGGATTTGTGTGTATTGGTTTAGATTTGTTCGTGTCTGATAGAATGTTATTCATTTTTTGTATGTATTCATTCGTGTTCATTATGACTATAGCGTTACCTTTATCTGCTTTTAGATTAGGTCATTAGTTATAAAACACAAAAACAAAGAACCACACAACTTACTAATGCACTAAATTTTAATATACTTATAATAGTCTAACATTGAATAGTTTGTTTTGTTTTGAATTAAGCACAAAGCTACACAATGGGCTATCTGTGCTCTGCCCACCACGGGTATCGAAACCTGGATTTTAGCGTGCAAGTCCGCAGACATACCGCTGAGCCACTGGGGGGCCTAACATTGAATATATTTACTCAAGTGAGCTTCTAACAACTAAAACTGATCGAAATGACAAATATATATCTAAATATTAAAAAATAAAAATATACTGCTCGCCTAAACAGATAATTTATATCAATGGTTAATTGTTTATTTCCTAGATAAATGCAATACTTCTATAAACAAAACTATATATATAATTCTACTAAGCAGACGAGGGCGTGGCCTAGAGGCCAGTGTTTCGAACTTAAAATCTAAGAATATTAATTTTGATACGTAATGCTACCAAACATACTGGCTGGCATGGCCAAAAGCGTAAGGCGTGCGACTCGTAATCCGAGTGACGGTCAATCCCACTATTCGTTGGTAAAAGAGTAGCCCAAGAGTTGGCGGTGGGTGGTGATGACTAGCTGCCTTCCCTCTAGTCTTACACTGCTAAATTAGGGACGGCTAGCACAGATAGCCCTCGAGTAGCATTGTGCGAAATTTTATTTTGTTTTGAATTTAGCACAAAGCTACACAATGGGCTATCTGTGCTCTGCCCACCACGGGTATCGAAACCCGGATTTTAGCGTGTAAGTCCGCAGACATACTGCTGAGCCACTGGGGGGCATTGTGCGAACTTCCAAAACAAACAAACAAACCAAACATACTTCAAACTTTCAGCTGTGCATGCGTTACAAGAGTGGCCATCAAACTCATACTTGCATACAATTTGTTAGGTATTTGAGGATTCAATTCTTCAGTCATTACATTGTATTCCAGTCATTTAGCAACTTCTAATAAGAATTTTGTCGTTTACATTTGGGGAGCGATTTATTACTTTTGTTCATGAGTCGTGCATTACGAATAAGAAAAATGTGAATGTAAAAACAGCTTCGATGAAATAAAGAGTTCGTATTGTTACGCATTATAACAGATTCTGGACGAGTCTCCAATCTGTTATATTATTTACGTTACGTATTACGATTTCAAATAGTCGGAAGTTTTAATTATAATTTAGCAGTTACTTGAATTTCGATATATATCAAATTTATGATATTTACTGACAGGATTGATACACACTATTTTCTTTAATAACACAAATATATTTTAATATACAAACAATTATACAATTCATAATAAAGGTTATTACAAATAATGATTTAAATTCAACAGTTTTTAACGGTTATTAAAATAGTAATTGCAAATAATGATTTATATAAATAGCCTCACAAACTTTAAAACAATAAGTATTATATCCAGTCTAAAACTAAACATTTTATCGACGATCCAGGTCCATGACGAACAAATTAATTTTGAGTTGGTGTTGTTACACTTCGCTTGAGCTAGCTGGCTTGGTTAGCCTCACGTCGCTGCCTTTTTGAAGACGTTTAATGTACTCGTAGAAATAGTAACGTCCAGAGATGATTCACGACCTAATCAAATTCTATAGTTTTCCGATTAATACGTGTTAATCACAATTATAGCTTCCGAGGCTTATGGTATATTGGTTGTAGCTGATAAATAATATTTGTCTCCCGGCGCGTTGGTTAATTTAATTCAAGGCGAGATCCTCGAACGTTCAACAAAGTTCGAAATCACATAAAAACCACATGTTATTGATTCTTGACATCAAAAATATTTCACATATTCAGAGAAAAAGCGGGGCTTGCATAATATACGTCACATACATCAAACCGAAGCACATGTAAGTGTTAAAATGAACTTATAATGACAAATTAGGACAGTATCTGAACAAAAATATGTATTTTATCCTTTATCATTAAATTCTTATCAAACCCAGCTACCAAAGCAGATACGACCTGTAAATTAGCTGGTAATCAGTATAGCTAATTTAATGTGCATGTTTATTTTCAATGCCATTTAGTGCAACATATCCTTAAATTTATACTTTAAAATGGCAAATAATGAAACATATCCTTGCATGCATTCTTTCAAATATCAGATAGTGAAATATATCATTGACTGTATACTTTAAAACATCAAACAGTGGAACATATCCTTGAAAGTATCCTCTCACACTTCAAGTAGTGAAACATATTCTTGCATATATCCTTTAAACCGTCAAATGATAAAACATATCTTGGAATGTATTCTTTTAAATGTCAAGTAGTTGGTTGGTTGGTTGTTTAGAATTAAGCACAAAGCTACACAATGGGCTATCTGTGCTCTGCCCACCACGGGTATCGAAACCCGAATTTTAGCGTGTAAGTCCACAGACATACCGCTGAGCCACTGGGGGGCATGTCAAGTAGTGAAGCATATCTTTGAAGGTATCTTTTGTAACGTCAAGTAGCGAAATACATGCTTGCATGTATGTTTTAAATGTCATGTTGTAAAATATATCCATGCATAAATTCTTTTAAATGTCAAATAGTGAGATATATCCTTAAATGCATCCTTTTAAACGTCAGAGAGTGAAACATATCCTTACATGTATCCTCTCTCGAAATATATTCACATATATATATATATATCCCTCCAAACATCGTCAGTGAAATACATCTTTGCATGTATCCTTTGTAGCATCAGGCAGCGAAACACATTTTTGCATGTATGCTTTTAAACGTTAGATAGTGAAATACAGCATTACGTTTTGAAACAACATGAGAACTGTTTTACTTCGGCTGTTTTATCTCCTGAACTAAATTTAAAACTTATTAAAGCCAGCCCATATCATTCTTTTACTTATCAAACGTTTTGTTAAAAATCACTTATATTTATTATCTCTATGATATCGAAGACAACTTATTCGAAAGGCAAACCACCTTGTTAGTAAAATGAAACTGTCTCAGCTGAAGGTGACTCCTCCCTTGCCAATGTTTATATTTGTCTTCTATCTCTACTATTTCCATTGTTAAATATGAAAAAAGTGATGCATCAACACTACCAATTCTCTTAACAAACTTAAACACTTTAATCAGATCCTTTCTAACTCTTCTTTTCTCAAGAGAAAACAATCTGAGAGGATTTAAGCTCTCCTCGTATAACAACCCTTTCACCCCAGGCACTACTCTAGTAACCATCCTCTGAACCAATTCCTTTAGATTTGTCTTCAGTACTTCTGAAGATACAACCGAAAATACTACTTGGCCTACTACTAGTAACATCACATTACTTAGATTACTTTAAAAACTGATTGACAATTATACTAAGATCCCTTTCCTTCAAGAGATTGTTAAGGTTATTCCCATCCAAATTATACTTATAATTAAAATTATGATAACCCACATCCATTATCTTGTATTTATTATTAGTAAAACTCATCTGCCATTTATTTGTCCAACTCACAAAATGATTAAATTATTTTTATAAATCAGCAGCATTCTCTTCACAGCTAGCAACACCCAAAGTCTTAATATCATTTGCAAATTTAAGTAAGTTATTGTTCATTCTTCATTTATGTCTTTGACGTCAATCAAAAAGAGTAAAGATTCTAAAATTGAGCTTCGAGATATCCCGCTAATGACATCAATCCACTGTAACAACCCACTGCTTTCTTTCATCCAGTTTGTTAACTTATCCCCACATCAATAGAGATACTTTTGTACAAGCCTTTTATGCGGCACCTTGTCAAATGGTTTCTGAAAATTCAGATATACTAAATCTACACTCTTACTCTCATCAAGCTAAATAGTAACCTTTTCAAAAAATGTCAAAACATTTAAGGCAAGATTTTGCCTTATGAGACCATATTGGTTATCCAATAAAATTCTAGACTTTACTAAATAACTTCGCAAAACATCTTTTAACAGACTTTCTAAAACTTTTCCCACGACTGAGGTACGACTAATGGATTAGTAATTATCAGGTTTTATCACATCTTTTGAAAAAAGGAGTTACATTACTAACTCCAATCCTCTGGTACCAGCCCACTATTCAAGGGCTTACAAAAATAGTAGTAAGTGGCTCACATATCCAGTTTTTAATTTCCTTCAAAGCTATTGTGGAAATATTATTTGACCAGAAGCCTCACATTTTTAAACTTCCCAGCTTCTCTTAGCCAGCTCAGGTTTATTTAGCCATCTTGTTTGATCTCATTTTCATTTATCATTTGTTTAAGATATGGAATAATGATTAAATCTTCCTGAGTAGAAACCGAAGAAGAAGCAAAATTTAATAACAGAACCATCTCATGATCGTCAAATACTAGCCTTCATTTATCATCCCTTAAGGGTCCTTCTCATATTCTTGCATTTTATTTACTTATAGAAAATGTACTTTCATGTACACAAAGAAAACTTTATTGTTATTTTTACAATTTTAGCCAACCTTTTCTTATATAATCTTTCTGAGGTCCTAATTTCCTGTTTCGCCAAATTTTTTTACATCCTTATTCCTCTAAGTCTTCTGTCATACCAGTCGATTTAAATTTTTAAAATGTATGATGCTTTTCTTTACCTATCTCTTAAACATTTTGTGAGTCAACCTGTTCTATAAAAGGTTATCTTCAAAAATTTTCCATATCTGATCAGTGTCTCCAAATAGTTCAGCCGCCCAATTCATAACATAATTTTTGTCACATCTCTTCAAAATTTGCTTTTTTGAAACTTGTAATCAAAATATTTTATTCCTTATTTCCATATGAAACAAAACATCAAACCTAATAGAGCAATCATCACTTGTACACTGATTTTCTCAGCTGATGTGAGCTCTCGATCATTTTTATAATTGAAGGTAACAGTAAATCTAAAATAACGTTTTTAGTAGGTTCCTTAACTAATTGGAAAAGAAATCCACCCTGAAAAGTTTCCAAAACAACAACAACAACAAACAAACCACAACTTTCTTTCTAGTGGTTTAACTCTAGTTTTTCCCAATCTACATAGCTGAAATTAAGATTACCCGTAATTATGACTTGATTAGCAGCTGAAATTTTAACCGCATTGAACTACGTTTGATTCACTTAATTTGAACAGCATGTAACTCACATTTTACACATAAAGGCACTCCACCTCTCTTTAATCTTTGATTCCAATTAAATAGCTTATAACCCCGTATTTTAAAGAGCTTTATGTCATCAAAATCATCTACTTTTAACCATGTTTCTGTCATTTACAATGTATTAAAATCCTCCATTTCTACCAAAGTACTAAAATATGTATTTAATTTTTATATTTTTATTATTACAAGAGTAATAATTAAGCCTGACCTTAGAACTACTTCTGCACTAATTTCCTATGCTAAACTTGCTGAAAGTTATTGTCAGCTGATGTATCCTTTACATGTGAAAGCGTTGAATCTCTTCTGAAATCATACTGCCAGTTACCACATTCTATACTTATTTTTATTTATTGATTCTACCTTAATTATGATAACCTACAACTTCTCCTCCAGCCTAAATACTAAACACAAAAATTGGACATCTTTATGCTATCTTCCTTAAAGATACGTACCAGTCCAGAGTTCCTAAATAAAACCCACTCATTGCACCCCTTATACCTAATAAACTGTGACCGCTTAACTCCTACACAGCCTTAACCGTTGTGTTTATACCTATATTCTGAAAATAAACACTCAATTCCAAATACAAGTAGCCTCTTGTTAATACTGTTACTGTTAGATCTACGTCTAAGAACCAATTACATTTTTACCATTTACCACAACTTTGTCTTTACAGTAAAACAATGAAGCTTATCTTTAATTATCTAGAACTTAGAAAAAACGATTCTTAAAACACCAAGAGACAATAAACTACTTTTCAGTTTGTATTTAGTTAATAAAACAATGCATTTATCCGGTTTTATAATTTACTACTAAGCTGAAATATGCCTAAGCTCAAGGTACCATTACATGTACTAAATCTGTTTTAAGATTGCAGTAAAATTCACACCACAAAACATTAAGTTAAAACTTTGTTCTACTTGCGTTTACCAAAATTACAATATCTTGATATTATTTTGTTATTTAATCTAAATTATTACAAATTATATATTATATTAATATTAAATATATTTCAGACATTTATAACAGTATAAGAAACTTTTTAACGTCTTTCTTCCTCTTCAATCGCAAGTATCCTTTCAAACGTCAAGAGTTAAAGATATCTTTCTCTGTATTCTTTAAAACAGAGAAACACATTCTTGATGTATCCTCTCACATTTCAAGTAGTGCGGCCCGGCATGGCCAGGTGGTTAAAGTACTCGACTCCTAATCGGAGGGTCATGGGTTCAAATCTCCATCACACCAAACACGCTTGCCCTTTCAGTCATGAGTGGGTTATAATGTGAGGTCAATCCCACTATTTGTTAGTAAAAGAGTAGCCCAAGAGTTAGCAATGAGCAGTGATGAGTACCTGCCTTCCATCTGTTTCTTACACTGCTGAATTAGGGACGGCTAGCGCAGACAGCCTTCGAGTGGCTTTGCGCGAAATTCAAAAGCAAATATGATCAACTCAGGATTAAAGCAAGGGCTTACAGGGCTAAAGCCCAGGGCCTTACACTAGTTAGGGTGTCTCAAACTATGACTCTAAATGTATTGCACGTCGAGGTTCTCTATCGAGGGGTCATCTATAGTTGAAAAGCCTCAGGTCAATAAAACCCTTAATTCAGGCTTGCGTATGATTGCACTAATATTTCTCTCCATTTAATGTCTACTACATGGAATATGCCTCCTATAACTTAGATTGAGATATGTAAAAAGTATTTAAGGACAATATGCCTCTAATAACTTAATCAAGTGAAAAGTGTTTATTTCGACAACGAAAACAACGAGCAGATAAAAAGAACAGAATACTAGAAACTATAGAAAAGAGAAGAGTCAACATAATTACTTACATAATGTATTAACCCTAATCTCTAGATGTAAATGATCTAGCCTTTCAAGGAAATAGAAATAAAAAACACAAACCAACCTTCAAGTTGTGAAACATATCATTTCTAATATATTTTAAAACGTTAGATAATAAAACATATATATCTGTTAACACATCAAAAAGTGAAATATATCTTTGCTTTTATCTTTTAATTGCCAAGTAGTGAAATATATCTTTGCATGTATTCTTTTAACCATCAAGTAGTAACATATATATTTCCCTGTATCCTTTTAAATGTCAGTTAATGAAACGTATTATTTCAAACGTCATTTAATAAAACATATGTTCGCATATATCCTTTTAAACGTGAATAGGTGAAATGCATAATTACGTATATACTTTGAAACACCAAATAATAAAATATATATATGCATGTATCCTGTTAAACATGAAGAGGTGAAATACATCATTACGTATATACTTTGAAACATCAGATAATAAAATATATATATGCATGTATCCTGTTGAACGCCCAATGCAGAAACACGTCCGTGAATGGATCCTTTAAAATGTTTGGAAGTGATAATAAAACATTAGATGTACCTTTTAAACAAGTAGTGAAACATACACTTGTATGTATCGTTTCAAGCATCAACGGGGAAACATATCCTAACACGTATCCTTTCACACTTGAAGTAGTGAAATATATTCATGTATGTATCCTTTTAAATGACAAATACTAAAACATATCATTGCATGTATCCTCTCAAACATCAAATAGTGAAACGTATTCTTGCCGTTTAAAGTTCCGTTAATGAGCGATATATTTGAATGTATTTCTTTTTTTTAGTTCTGAAGCGGTAGAAGATATCCTTGTACGTGTTTTTTGAAACGTTGTTGTTGTTGTTGTTTTGAATTAAGCACAAAGCTACACAATGGGCTATCTGTACTCTGCCTACCACGGGTATCGAAACCCGGATTTTAGCGTGTTAGTCCGCAGATATACCGCTGAGCCACTGTTACGTATTGTTTATGTTTTATGTTCTTCGTAGACTAAACGCAACAGAAAAACACAGATAACAGCTTGTATAATTTATTACACTAAACTATTAACAAATATAACAGATATAACATAAATTATATAATAACAGTGACAGATATTAAGTTACAACATTTTAAATTAATTACAAAACAAAATAATACTAGTTTCAAACTTCAAAATTAATCACAATACAAAATGGTACTGGCCTGTATTTAATATAATGATCTAAAATGAAAGTCTCAAATTCCAGTTTAGGGTGTGAATTTGGTCCCACGAAGAAATTCCGAAGCTTAAATGAAGAAGTTCAGAAACAGTTCACAGTTCAATAAATTCGCCGACTCTCAGCACAAGCAGTAATTCAGATGAATCGTAGAGATTGACGAAATAAAATCACAGCTTCCGTAGATCTAAGTTTACTCACAAATCCAAGTTGAATAATCACAGCAAACACTTAATCCTTGTCAAATAACTGACTCTCTTCTTTTGAAATAAAACTAATGTCTGACTCCTTTTCTCTTTTCGAATAAAAACTGATGTCTCTCTCGCATCTTCGTCTGTTTATATATTGTAGGCCTAGACACCTCGAATAACCGCGAAATTTCTACAGATCTCCAGAGCAATCCGCGCATGTCCGTTCTTGCACGAGACTACACGTCTAGACACGAAGTCGCCAGCACTTCATTTACAAACATATGATTGGTCTACTTAATTCAAGAAAATTCTAAATGTTACCCTAAATGAATAACAACATATTTTATTAGTTTAAACTTCGAAACAATAATATAAATATGGAAACATAGATAATAGAAATGAAAATCAACACGACATGCCGTCGTTTACAAAATATTTACACATTTACATAACAGCCACTGGGGGGCTCTTTGAAACGTCAGAAAATGAAACACATCTTTGCTTGTATCCTTTCAAACGTCAAGTTGTTCTCTGTATTCTGTTAAACATTTGCTAATAAAACATGTCTTTGCATGTACACTTTTTATAGTCAAGTAGCGAAACATATCGTTGTATGTATCTTTTTTAAACATAAAGTAGTGAAACATATCTTTATATGTATCCTTTCAAATGTCAAGAGGTAAAACATATTTTTGCCTGTATCTTTCTAAATGTTATTTAATAAAACTTATACTTGTATATCCTTTTAAACGTATCCTTGAATGTATTCTCTGCAACGTCAAATAATAAAACATACTCTTGTATACATACTTTTAAACGTTAAATAGCGAAACATATCCTTGCAAGTGTTATTTAATAAATCATATCTTTGTATAACCTTTTAAACGTCAAGTAGTGAAATATGTTTTTCCATATATCCTTTCAACGGTTTAGCTGTGAAACATGTCCATGTATGTATCCTTTGAAGCGTCAAATAATAAAATATATCTTTGCACGTATCTTTTTAAACATCATTTCATAAAACATATTTTTGCATATATTCATTTAATCGTCAAGTGTTGAAACATATCGTTGCACGTATCTTCTGAATTGTAAAATAATAAAATATATATTTGCATGTATGCTTCCAAAGATCAAGTTGCGAAACATATCCATGTATGCATCATTTCAAACGTCAAATAATAAAATATATCCCTGGATTTATCCTTTTAAACGTTAGATAATGAACTTATATTTGCATGTATCTTGTTAAACGTATCCTTTCACACTTCAAGCAATGAAAGAGTGTCTTATGGTCATAGCTATCATTCTCATGTAATAACACATCTTGTGATATAAGAGATCAAGAACCTGTTATTAAACACACTTTGAATACACATATGCAGTCGTACAACTCTAAAGCTAACCATTAAACTTTACTAAATTACACGCATTCGTTGAACCGAACTTATTTCTGCCTACGTGCTAAAATTGTAGGAATGCAAGCACGTTATGCCGTGGAGATACAGTTTCTTTGACCTTTTAATATAGGGAAGCACTATTTCCAGGGGTTAATCTCTATTCATGTTAAATAAAGATTGTTTTCTATTTTGGTGCCATGATCACGTGGGAGGAAAATGTAATCAAAACATCCTACATGGATGTTTTTTTTTCTTTAACGAGTCCGCAAAATTTTTCCTACACGGTTTGAAAATAAAACACACACGTGTCATATTTTTAAACATCTGGGGATTAAATTATTGTGGTGAAACATGAATTGAATGTACGTTAAGTTAAGCATGAAACATCTCAGTATGTTTTGTTTTGTTTTGAATTTCGCGTAAAGCTACACGAGAGCTATCTGTGCTAACCGCCTCTAATTTTGCAGCGTAAGATAGGCGGGAAGGCAGCTACTCATTACCACCCATCGCCAACTTTTGGGCAACTCTTTTTACCAACGAATAGTGGGATTGACTGTACCATTATAACGACCCCATGGCTAAAAGGGCGAGCATATTTGGTGTGATGGGTATTCGAACCGGGACACCCAGATTACTAGTCGAGTGTCTTAACCACCTGAACGTGCCGGGCCTCAGTTCGACACATTATTTTAATCTTAGATTGTTAGAATTATATGAACACTTTAAGCGACTTGTTTTCGAGATCACATTCCGAAATTCTTTAGAATCATTTTAAGTGTAATTCTAGACAGCTCGCGTTCGAAGGTTGTTTGTTGATATTGGATATTTCCATAAAGCTGCACAAGAATTGTATCTGATAACAATCCTAGTTTTGAACTGCTGTTTGGGGACAGTTCATAAGGAAACCGATTGTTAGGCAAATAAATTTATACACTTGCATTTTATGAGTACCAGTTTCAATTGAAAACCTTTCATATTTATGTCCAGAAATTAACGAAGTTCTTCATTGTCGTTCTGGACAAAATATACATGAACTGTCTACGAAAACCATCTCTAATTTTGAACTGATAGACTAAGAGATGGCAGCTAGCCAACAGCACCCACCGCCAACTCTCTGAACAGTAGAACTTGACCTTATTCCTATAGCAAACTTCAGAGTACGAAATACCTTTTTTACGACAACAGGACGTGAACATAGAACTCTTTAACTCAGAGCACATGTACGATAACTACTAGGTCATGTTGGACCCTTCCGATGCTAGAAGTGACCACTTCAGATTTATAAAACGTGATTCATTGAACTCGGCAAATAAACTAATACGTTATTTTACGATAAAAAAACTATGGTAAATTGAAACGCAAAAATTTATTAGCTTAAAAATTTACAGTCGCTTGGTCGTCATATAAGTGTTCAAACGACCCATAATACAATTAGATGCGCATTCATATGAGTAAGGTAAATAATAAGTCTACGTATTGCTTTATTTTTATATCTGTATATATTCTCGTTTCGAACTCAAAACAAATTGTTATGATATGATGTCTTAAAAATGAAAGCAACTGATATATCACTGTTTCCAACAAAACACTTTCACATATGTTGTTAGATACTGATAAAGTTTATTCTGATTTTATATTTGAATGTTTCTATCTCAGTAGTCGGGCCACTGTGAGACAGCTTTCACTCTGTGGTCTTATAACGCTAAAATAAGGGGTATGATTCCCTTCGCTGGACACAACAGATAGCCTGATGTGGCTTTGCAATTAGAAAATCCCATACGCTCAGCAGAAGACAGAATAAATATCTCACATCTAGAGGGTATATTCTCTTAACAAATGGCTAGCAGTATTAAGGATAGCTTTAGCAGGTAGTTATGTTGTTGATTGTCAAAGTTCATGAATACTTTTATTTCAGGGGAAATGCATATTTATTCTTTCCTTCTTTTTCAAAATGCATCAAGATATTTAGATATTATTATTAATCTCAACCAAGTGTCATCTTATACTATATAGGAATTAATCAGCCATGTCAGAGACTTCTAAAATTTATACATTCATTTCTGGTTGAGAATCCTGACCAGAAAGAAGGCAACCAACCAGCAACATTCACCGCTTAGCATTAAGACATACTTTTACTGAAGGATGTAATGTAAGAGCCATAATTTGGCCACCATCTTACACACGACTGAAAGTATAGAGAGTGTCAGAAGCATATTGAAGGTAGAACCTTAAATATTCTACACTTTAGCCTAATACGCTAATAACAAGCTCATTCCTGGGAAAGGTTGGTTGGTTTGGTGTTTCACGGCACAAAGCAACAAAGCTATCTTCTCCTCCTGGCGAGGGAAGTTAGCATCTTTGTTATGTTGGTAGTAGGTTGTAGCAGACAAGATCACAATACTTTTACAAACAATAGGTTAAGCAATTAATTTTGCTAAAAACTTTGTGTCAACACAAATAAAAAATGTACATATATATATATATATTTAAAAGCTGTGTAAAGAACAAGTAGAAACATTAGAATACCGACCAAGTGTTTTTTGAGCGTGATAATAGAAAAATGAAGCAACGTTCCCACAAAAATTATATCACATCAGTTAAAAAATTATCTGAAAACCTATCGTAATGTACTGTATAAAATATGGTAAACTGAAAAGCACTTGCTAATTTTGGTAAAAAATAAGTGAACAGAAAAACTGTTTGATTAAGTGAATAATTAATTGTTAACCAAATGCCAGTTTTTGTATTTTTTTGTTCAGAATTGACAAAGTTTATATTCAAAATTGTGTGGAAAACCATAAAAAGGCCTACTTTGCAGTCTCCGATGATATTGAATTAATGGACTAGAAGGAAAACATACAATAAATTTAATGACCCATAATTACTCAAGTGAAGCTTGAGGATTTATAACTATGCCGATCCCTGTGATGGGCACAGTGTACATGATCTATTTCGCAACTTTACACTTAAAACAAAGTAAACTGAATAAAACCATGGTAGGCCGGAACATAAACGTATTTTCAAATATAGGAACTAAATAATCTAGTCAAGTAATTACTAGAAAACGAAGTTACGTTTCGTAATGACAGAAAAGTGTGAACCATGTTCGGATCACAGTAGATTATGAATATTGTACGTAACACAGAGGAGTGTGAACCATATGTGGAGCACAGAGAAGTATTGTAAGCTATGTTTGGAGCACAGAAGAGTATTGTGAACCATATGTGGAGTACAAAGGAGTGTTGTGAACCATATCCGGAACACAAAGAAGCATTATGAACAATATCTGGAACACAGATATTTCTCTTTCCTTCCCAAAACATAGCGAAAAGCACTATATAATTTGAAGAATTTGTTTGTTTTGGAATTTCGCACAAAGCTACTCGAGGGCTATCTGTGCTAGCCGTCCCTAATTTAGCAGTGTAAGACTAGAGGGAAGGCAGCTAGTCATCACCACCCACCGCCAACTCTTGGGCTACTCTTTTACCAACGAATAGTGGGATTGACCGTAACATTATAACGCCCCCACAGCTGGGAGGGCGAGCATGTTTAGTGCGACTCGGGCGCGAACCCGCGATCCTCAGATTACGAAGCGCACGTCTTAATGCGCTAAGCCATGCCAGGCCCAAATTTGAAGAAAAGTTAAAATGTATTAAAAATAATGTACCACGAGTAATGTTTGTTTCCCATTAATGAAGACGATAATAAAACGGTTAAAATAAAAAAATTAACAAAATACAAACTAAAATGAAAAATTGTTTGAAAACTAGTGACAATGAAAAACTGTGGTTTCTAATTCGTAGGACTTTTTTTTTTAATTCTCCGCTGTTCTTTTACAAAACTAATAATTTGGTGATACAGTGGTGCAGGCGTATGCTAAAAGGATATAAGTGAAGTCTGTCTTTTGAATTTCGTACAAAGCTACTCGAGGTCTATTAGTGCTAGCCGTCCCTAATTTAGCAGTGTAAACTTAGAGGGAAGGCACTTAGTCATCACCACCCACCGCCAACTCTTGGGCTACTTTTTTACCAACGAATTGTGGGATTGACCGTCACATTATAACGCTCACACGGCTGAAAGAGCGAGCATGTTTGGTGCGGCGGGGATGCAAACTCGCGACCCTCAGATTACGAGTCGCACGCCTTAACACGCTTGGCCATGCCGGGCCTGATATAAGTGAATATAAAACAGTGCTCTTCGGGTGCAAAAGAGTAATAAACATATATATATACATACACAAGATGGATTTGCTGTTTGCTTCACCAATGATGTATTAACGCATTTAAAATAATAAAATTATTTATTTATTTGATTCTTTCATATCCTGCATTTATCAAGTCTAAAGGGAAATGTTAATCGAATTACATGGGTGGGAAATGTACATAGCCAATGAATAGACAAATATACCACATACTTTATTCTGTTTTGTCTCTAGACACTGTAAATTTTGCTGTTACAACATTTTAGAATGAAGTAACGCCGATATTTATTTACTAATTTTTACATGCGTATGGTTAAAATCGGACATAGTTTAGGGTAAAACTACTTTTATTTATTCGCAGAAAGATTTCAAAACGTGCTGAAACGTCGTTCCAGTTCGTTCCACCATGTCTTTAATCGTCCACCGCTGGGACAGCGACAAGTCTAAGGAGTTATAACGTTAAAATCATGAGTTCGATTCATTTTGGTAGACACAAAAGATAGCCTGATGTGGCTTTCCTATAAGAAACACACATATACGTCTCTAACTCTGAGCACAGGGAAGTATGAACTATATCACGAACATAATATAGGATAAACTATATTCTTTGCACAGAAGTGTATAATATACAGAGGAGTATCAATAATATTCGGAGCACAGAGGAATATAAATCTATCACAATGTCGATTGTTTCAGGAAAATGAAGTGCTGTGTTAAATGTTTTACCAACTTTATACGTTTTAATGCATAGAATAAAGGAATAATATTTTTGAAAATTTGTATTTAGTTTTATAACAGTTACATTTCTTTATAATCATCGATTACGCTTGAAAGTCTATTTTTGATTTTAACATGTACGAATATTTTCAAGCAAATGTTTTATTTTGTAGTTCCGTGTGCAGTTCATGGCTATTTGGCTATGTATATAAGGACCAATAAGGACTATATTTATTATTATCACGAAGACAACTACCATTCATGAGAAATTTACGATTCAGACTTTGAAGATTTTTATTTTATGTTCTATAAATAACTCCTTAATTTGAGTTCTCAATGATGCTTATTCTGCGAAATGCTGTTGGGGGAAGGCGTAGCCCACTTGTTAGTGTGCTGATTCTAACTGTTATGGTTCGGGTCCCGTTGCGGCAAAGTCTCACTCCCTAGCTGTGGGGCTGTGATGCCTTAAAACTGTGACAGTCAAATCCTGCTATTAAGTTAGAGTTGTCTAAATGTTGGAGGTAATTGTTGATAAGTTACTTTTCCTTTCGTCTATCAGTTCAAAACTGGGGATGGATTACGTTGTACAAATATCCAAAACAAAGAAATAAAACATTGGAAATAAAATTGATTTAATGTTCATATAAAACAAGATGAAATCCTCAACAGCCTTTATGTTCTTTCAGTCGGGATTAGACGAAATTAATATATTAGACCTTTATTGGCCCGGCATGGCCAAGCGTGTAATCTGAGGGTCGCGGGTTTGCATCCCCGTCGCGCCAAACATACTCGCCCTCCCAATCGTGGGGGCGTTATAAAGTTACGGTGAATCCCACTATTCGTTGGTAGAATAGTAGCCCAAGAGTTGGCGGTGGGTGGTGATGACTAGCTACCTTCCCTCTAGTCTTACACTGCTAAATTAGGGACGGCTAGCACAGATAGCCTTCGAGTAGTTTTGTGCGAATTTCAAAAACAAAAAAAGACCTTTGTTCTTTCTTTATTTGCTATATTTTTGTGCGCCACCAATACTAAGCACGAGGGGTCCTTATAACCGACTTAATGTTATTTTTCATCAGGATTTCTTCTACTTTATCTTCAAATTGAAATTATTTTAAGCAGTATTAGAATAAATTAATCAATGAGACATTGGGCGTGATTAAATACATCAATCTAAAGGGATCTTCTGAGTCCAAAACTGTGATTACATCTCATGTCGGTGGAGAGATGACGGAGTTACGACCAAAAACGTTTGTATTTAGAAAACAAGTTGAGAGTCATTCTATAAACTGCTCGGCAGCGACTAAAAACGAAAGAGTTTATGAATTACAGTTTTACTGATAACGTTTGTTTACACTTCAGTAACAAAGTAAGTAGTATTGTGTGGCAACATAAAAATAATTTAGATAACGGACAGGGTAAAAAATGAACAACTGAATATTAAACTACTATAAGCTTACAGCAGTGCGATTAATTTTGGGAATAACATAAGTTTTTACTTCAGCTTTCCAGTGACTCAACAACACTTGAAGGCTTATTGCGTTTAAAACTGGATTTTGATCCCCCCGAAGGGTACACAACTGATAACTCATTATATGTCTTACAACTCCTTGTGCAGTTTTAAAAATAATTTTTATTAGTTTAATGTACACGATAAGTTAATTGAACCGAAATGTAAACTGTCTGTTGCCAAAGTTCAAAACATCAATATCTTCTGTTGTTGTTTTTCAAAAACCACTAACATTACGTATAATGTCGGACATTAATAAAGGTAAGTACGTTTATTTTTTATATGGAGTATGATCTTGTGTCACGTGACTGATAAAAAAAAGACTTATTACTTCCGCAACTCTATTCAGTTTTTGATTCCAAAATTAATTATTTTTCCGTCAAGTATCGTTCCTTACCTTGTTTGTGTAACTTGATTTAAGATGCTGCAAAATTCTGGACGAACAAAGTTGGACTTGGTGATATAATACGAATACCCAGGCTAAAGAGGAGGATACGTGCAGCCAACCGACCGACCACATCAACAATAGTGATCTGCTAAACCTGACTCTAGCGGTCGGCGGTTGTTACCCCGCTGTCATAGAACATCCACTCGTTCGCATTTAACGGTCATTGCCCTCTGGTCTCTCCTGCTACAGATACTTCTAAAAAACCGCGCGTTTTTGCTCGAGGCTGTAGCTCAATTGCGTTTCTACCAGTTCAGTTTAAATTACGACCCGTTGATCTGTTCAGTGAGCGACCGCTTCTCGTTGTCATGACAACAGGTATGATCCATGAAGGAAACAATTTGTTCCAATACACTTTCATAAATTGGTAACACATAAAAACTAAGCAAAAATTGAACGGGCGTGTATACCTGTGTCACGGTCGCTGAACATAACAAGCTCAAATTTAAGTTTTGACAAGACTAGTTTTTACCAGTATGTAATCTACAAAGAGTAATTTTACGGAAAAAGTTGAAATAATTTGTTTGCTTCTTTTCTCAAGCTGTGTTTAGTCAATTTATTCAGTTTGTGGACTTTTTGAAGTAGACTTCTACGTTTTTTTGATGTTAAGCGATATTCTGGACTGTATGTAGTCTGAAGACGGAACCAACGCAGGATAAATCTGTAAAAACAGCCCACACGTTCTGTTAAATCGTCGTACTTACGGAAGTGTTACACAACATAAAAACCTTACCTGGGTATCAACTGTGTAGTGACACGGGAGAGAAGCGGCAGCTCGACCAGTTTGTTATGCGGTTCATGTAGTTATTTGTAATAAGGCACGAGGCTACACAATGGCTATATATGCTCTACTCACCACGGGTATCGAAACCCGGATTGTAGCGTTATAAGTCTGTAGACATACCGCAGTGCAACTGGGGGCATTTCATAGACTAGCAAACATAAAACTTCCCCATAAAATGTTGTGATCTATACCAAATGAGTGATTCAAGACTTTTCCTTATTCAGGAAAAGATGAATGATAGCATTGAACTTTTCAACAAGGATAATCTCTCGACAAGTTCCCTCTCAGTGAACACCATTTTCTAAAAAAAACAATTATTTAGTTCTCAATCAAGATGGCGTCCAATAGGCCTCACCTTTCTCAGTCATTAAGGTTTGGTTGGAATGTAGAACCTTCAATATTGGTAAACTCACTCAACATCTAGTCATATCTTTCTAATATATATCGTTCTTAAGAGCAGTCCCTCCCCGCCAAAATGTTGGATTTCGATGGCAGCAGTGGATAGGACATGGCCTATTGTATAGCATTATGTGGCTTAATAACAAACCAAGAAACAAAATTTCTGGAAAATGGAAGCATTTAGTACATCAAAACATTAAGAAATGGATATTGATAAACCTAGAAACATGTCAAATCTTAAATAAAATTGATGAAATGTTATAAGATGTTGGATTACAGTTTTTTTCAATACGATACTTAGTTGATGCAAAAATGAACATGACACTTTTATATCTCTGACATGGGCTTTCCCTAACTACAGTGTTCTGTGGTTAAGTATGAAGCATATCTTTTTGTCTGGGTATTAACAAAGAGTTCAGGCAAAAATATCAGTTACGGTAGTCACATTGGACGTCTTAAGTGTGTAACTGAAGATCTATTTGTTCGATTTTTTTGCCAATATTTGTATTGAACCAATTATAGATGAAATGCTCAAATTCTTAGTCAATGGCCTGGATTCTCTGTTTTCATTTGTGAGATAATTTTGTGGACAAGATTCTTTCGTGTGATATTTCAGAGATCACACCCTCTTTCATAGTTTATATTCAGGAGATCATATTCTTTCCACTCTTTGTGTGATAATTCCGGGCATATTTTTTCCACTATTTGTGTGATAATTTGCTGGACTATGTTATTTTCGTATAATAATCCAGCGTCTGTAATTTATTTACTTATGTGAAAATTCATGGACTGTATTATTTTTTTTGTGGAACTTCAATGAAATGTATTATTTGTATGTGTGTAATGATTCAACGAACTGTATTCCATTTCTTCCTATTATAAATTGCCCCCAGTAGCACAGAGGAATGTTTGCGGATTCACACCGCAAGAAACCGGGTTTTGATACCCGTGGTGGGTAAACCACAGATAACCCATTTACTATGTGCTTAATTTAAGAAAAACAAGCAACAAACAAACCTATGATAGTTCAACAAACTTCATTTTATTTTTTATGTAATAATCAATTAGACTGTGTTATCGTTTTGTAATAATTCATTAAACTGCATGCTTTTGTGTGAAAATTCTGTGTCTGTTTTCTCTTGTGTGATAGTTAAGTTGACCTGATGACCGTTTAGGTATCGTAACGTGGTTTACTTTGTTATCTTTGTTTATGTGTTAATTCAGTGGATTGTGTTTTATTTTATTATATGATAATTCATTCAATTGTGTTATCTTTAACTGTGATAATTTAGTGTATGCATACTGTTTAATATTTGTGAAACAATTCAGTGTGCACTATTCTCATTGTTTGAATAATAATTTAATAAAGCTATACACACTATCCTTGTTTGGGAGATCAATCAGTAAAGTGTATTTTCTTTACTGTGTGCGTGATGATTTAGTTGACCCAATTCATTTATTTTAGTCCGTCATAGGAATGACAGTTTAATCCTGTTATCAAGTTAGAGTAATTGTTTTAAAAATAATATTATTTTTTTTTCTATCACGTAAACATTCTCTACAAATTGGGAAGAGAAAAACAAACTAGATCAAAGCATTATTTTGTTCGCCACAATGAACATTTTTTATTATCAAATTTGTTAACAACAAAAAAAACCTGAAGAAAAGGGAAGAATATTGATGTAAAACAAATTTGCATCATCATTTATTCTAATTTTATTTGTGAATTTTACTACGTGTTGTGGTCTTTCTTTTATGTTTTGAACCTGGAACATTTCGTTTCAATGCCTAGTAGTAATCAGCCATCATTTTGATGTTTTACTTTCCCTGATACCTGCCCTCTATTTCCCTTAATGTCTTGATGAAACCTTTTTCCTTGTTCTTCGTTGACGGCACCGGAAGTTTCAGAGAAATAGTCAATATGTAAGTGACAAAAATGAGTTTTCAAGCTAGTATTACAAACCAACTCTTTAAATTTATAAAGCATGCTATAAACAATATTTTTGTAATGTCGCCCCTTTTGTTTCCTAAAAAAATGTCAATAACATCTTTAAAGGCAATTCACGCTTCTTTTTCAACTTTACTTAATGTCCTATCGAATTGTTCATCCAAAGTCGATTTCCTGATCTAAGGCCCAACAACAGTTTACCACAAACATAACAGTATAAATTTGGGTAATTTGCACAACATCTTATGCCATAGTGACGAACAAATAATATTGAAAAGAAAAAAAATGATGTTGAAGTGCACATCCAAACAAATATTATCCAGAAATGTCACGTTATTGGGCCTGTTAACCATCTATATCCTAGCAGTGTATTTCTCGTGGGTTCTAGAACAAGATATAAGGTTCTGATCGCGATTGGTCTAGAGAAAGCGACAGCAGTGGTTGTCGGTATTTTAAAAATAACAAAATGTGAACCGATTTTAATGAAAATTATTGATTTATATAAAAGTATACATAACGTTCTGTTAAAAATCTGCACGTGACGGAAGAAAATAGATATCATTTTAGGGTTCAACGAAACAGGAATAACTATAGGAAATATAAATGTTTCAAAACAATAAACCCATCGCTCTCTCTCTCTCATCGTTATTTGGGTAATTGTGTTTGTGTACCCGGGAGGGTCATGTTTCGTTGACCTCTTCCTCCTTCCTTTGTACTGGTTTTAGCAACGGTCAAGTGTATTTAAAAATTTTAAACGAAGTTCATCGTAACCCGCACTTACACAGACCCTTATCAGGGCAATGTCCATGCACTATCTACACATACACTTGATGCAAATAAATCATTTTTCTTGAAATTTCCATAATAACTTGCACTATCACTAGATAAAAAATTCATATAAATCCCTTTCAATGTTTATCGGTTTATCCCTAAACTAATGTGGAGTATAGTTTATATGTGGCCTTTTAGTTTTATTTGGAAGGCGTTTAGGACTATCCTCATCATATATATAGTACCTGTCTAGTTTGCTTACTAGCTCGTTTTTTCTCCAAATTTTGTCAAAATAATTTATTGTACTATGTAGGAATCTATCCTCTATTGTTGCCATGTTTGCGTATTTATGCATGAATTCTGATGAAGTAGTTTTGGGTACTTCACAAGTTCTTGTGAGTAGTGTATTCTGTATTGTTTGTAGTAGTCATTACGGGCGTAATGTATGTTTTATATAGTTTTAAAATATTGTCTGCTGTTGCTCCACCAGTTTTACTTGCTAAACATAAGTTTAACTTAGTTTGTTCTTCGCCAAATTCTTGTTTTGATATTATTTATGTGGTTTATCTTTGTTAAATTAGAGTCGGATGTTAGTACTAAAATTTTTGCAGATGTACCAGTCTGAAGGAATGCGCCATTTATATAGATCTAATGTTGTGCTTTTTTGTGTTTAGTTAACTTTGTGAATATTACAAGTTAAACTTATTTTTATTCTATATTTTTGACAATATTCACTCATTCTATCTAATTGTGATTGTATGTTTGTGTCTGCTATTGCTGGTGTTGGTGCACTTTTCCAGACTGCCACATCGTCAGCGAACTGTGAGGAGTATCCATTATTTGGATTTTTTAGAGGCATATTATTCACGTACATGATGAATAGGATAGGGCTAACCACCACTCCTTGAGGGAGGCCTGCTTCTGGAGTAAAATACTCTGAGAAGGTTCCTTCAACATTAACTTTACGTTTTCTGTTTTCCAGAAATTTTGATAGTCAGCGAATAATTAATTCCTCGCGATAGTCCCATTTCTTGCATTCGGAATCGGAGAACGTAATGTCATACAGTGTCGAAAGTCTTCTCAATGTGGATAAAATAAGCAACATTACATTCTCGTTTATGTAACAATGTTACTGATTGTTCGTTCAAGAATAGTTGTTAGATTTGGATTATTGGCTGGCTTTCCTTTTTTATGGAACCGGGATATAACCAGAGTATAATGATAAATTAAAAATTGCTGTTAAAATGTTCAAATAATTTATACCATTATATGCCATCTTCTCCTGGAGATTTGTTTTTAATCTTTGTTATTGCTTCTGTAAGTTCTTGTACAGATACTGTGTTTGTATGGTCGTTTATGGTGTTGATTTGACAGTTATTTATGTTGACTGGGAAGTGTGGTTCGAACAGTTCAGTGTTATTCATTATGTAGTTGTTTACTTTGTTGTAAAAGTATGTGTCAATGTTTGGGTCGTTGTTTGAATGCTTTTGTTTTTTGTTTGTTTGTATGTTCTATGATATTATTTTATTCTAGTGGTCGGTATTTTCTTATTGCTGTGTCTCCATTTTTGAGTCTTTTTAAGTGTATCTAAAATTGTTTTGCGTCTGATTTTTCATTTAGTTTAGAGCAGAAAATGTTTCATTTTTCTTGTTTTAATAATTTGGCTTCTGCTCTGATTTGGTTTATGTTTTATTTACTTGTGTGTTTTTAATTCTTTATCTCTTGTTTGCATAAACTGTCTTCTTAGCTTGATTAATGTTATTAGTTGTTTATGCGGTTTCCGTTCATTGTTTGTGGTTTTATATTGTTGTTTTTGTTTTGCTTTATTAGCTGCTGTTTGAAGGCACTCCTTTATTATTTGACAGTATTTATCAATATCTCTTTTATTATTGGTTGTTTTCATAATTTTATTTGATAGCCGTTGGTCTAGTTGTGTTTGGTATTTCTTCCAATTTGCTTTTTTGCAGTCGAATTTTTCTTTTCAATATACTGTATTTTTATAGGTGGTGAGATCGAAGACACACCATACAGGTAAATGATCACTGTCTACATCTTTTCCCATATTAAATTTTACTAAGGTTTGGCTCATATTGTACGTACGAGCTTAGACATACGTCTAGTATGTCACTTGTATTAGTGGCATACGTGATAAGCGTGGGCGTGTCGTCATTCAGGAAGGCGATGTTATTTTCATCTATGTATTATAGTAGGTGTCTTCAATTTGTATTTGTGTAGTTATGTGTAGCAGCAACATTCCTCCATTTTTATCCTGTTTGTCTAAGCTATCTCTCCTGATGGTTGTGTAGCATGGTATTTTAAATATATTGGTTTTGTATAGTGACATTTCACTTACTATTACAATTTCGGAGTTAGTTTGTCGAAGTATTTATGTCTTCGATCTCGTATTTCTTTGGAAGCTGGTGTATACAAGTGTGGATGGATTTGGGTTCATTGCAGGTATCCTGAAATATTGTTAATATTTGTGATATGTAGAGCATGATGTCCTTTTTTTGCTGTGTTTATTCGAATATCAAAGGAATTTGTTTGTGTGGATTTTTAGTACTCTGCTATAAAGTCTGTAAAAATATTTGTAATTATATTTACAATAAGGTTTGTCTTGTCGTTTTTCCTTGTTTCCATTGTGGAGTTACTATTATCTTGTGGTTGTGGTGCATGCGTATTTTTGTTTTTTACCAGCGTAATATTGTTTATCGTGTTGTTGATTTTTGCTGTTCATTTTGTTTTGGTTGTTGTTGTGTGATTGTTTCTCCAAGTGTTTGTGCGTATATTATTTTGTCTTATGTAGGTGTTGGCTTTGTTTGTCGTGTATTTGTGATTGTCGTTTCGTTGTCATTTGATGTTGTGTTTTTTTAATTTCATAGAGTCGTTGTTTAATTTGTTCATATTTTTCACAGCCTTTACAATTTGCTGTCTTTTCTTTGCTGTAGTTACAACATTTGAGTTTTTCTTGCTCTCTTTTACGTTGTGATATGTGATCGCAGACCTATGTAATTTCTTTTTGAATTTCACGCCTTTCGATGAATAGCTGATTTCCCTCTAGTCTTACACTGTTAAGTTAGGGTCATCTTAGCCCAGATAGCTCTCGTATAGCTTTGCGCGAAGTTCAAGATAAACAACCTTGAATTTCACTTCTAATCTATATATTCGTCACATTTTGTCAAGTGCTGTTCTTCAAATCTTCTTTTAATAATTTTATCGTCATGCGCCTCCCACACTATTCACTCTTTACGACTGTAACCTTAATGTACCTCTTCACACCTTCTGATGGTAAAAGCAACGTATACAAATTGCTTAAGTTCTCCAAAAGTTATACGTGCCTTTTACTGTTTGAAAAAGTTTGTTTTCCTATCCACTTAACTTTAACTATTAATACTAGATATTACAGATTCTTTTCTATAGGTATATTTTTTATAGACAGACTAGCAGAGACCAGCAAAACATCTACGGTCAAATTTGTATCTTTTGTGCAACATTTCTTCATTAAATATCGAACTTCCAGAATGATAAAAACAATTCTAATTATAGACACAGAAATCTATTAAGTCCACTTCTCTTAAGCCTAACATTAGTCTTTTTTATTTAAAGATCTCTTTTATTTAAAGGGATAAATTAAGACTGTAACATGTGGACATTTCTTGTGTTAGTTTATTTAAAGCTACATTTTAACATACTTAATGCTATCAGTAAACAAATTTATAATGTTATTCTATGACTCAAGTTACACTTTTTAAAACTTTGATAAGTTTTTAATGTTGTTGTACAAAATGTTTTCTAAAGTATATTTGTGTTTTTATTTTTATTTTAGAATCGTTGAAATGAAATGCTAGCTCATTTTCAGGACAGATAAAACTGAATATCATTGAATATATTTGCTATTTGATTATTCATTCACTTTATTAATTAACTGCTTCACAAGTGTAGTAATCGATAGGTCAGAGTTGATAGCGTGTAGGACTGCGTGATATGCTTTTAACTACGGATTGTTACAATCGTAATAGCTATCCCGTTAAAAGTAGTTGCACATTAGGCTGACTTGTCAGCGATTTTAAGTTTAGAGACGGCTATTTCCGAGCTTTAAGAGTTCTGGGTAAGCCGTTTAATCGATGTATCACAAAGGTACCAATCTGGTTGAAAACACCACAAGTCAAATTTCTAAATAATATCTGTATATATATATAATTATAAGTGTTTTCCATCTGCACTGCCGATACTACGAATATATAAACCGTGTACTGTAGTAGTACAGTATTATAATAAGAACATGGAGTCTCATCACCTTTTGATCTTACTGTATTGCTTCACAGTTTTAACAACTGATTCAACTTGGGCTGTACCTGACAGAAACAAGCGTGTTGGCAGATAATACAGTAAACATTCAGCTGTAACCTTGGCCTAAAAGTAAATCTTAACTTACCTTTAGGACGTATAGCATTCAAAATCTTATCTAATATTGTCTAACAATATACACATAGACACAGACACACATTAAAAAAAAACAAAAAAATAATAAAGCACATTAAATAAAATATTAGAGCATTGGAGATGTAATGTATGAAAGACTGATCGGCTAATGTGCTGAAACCATCTAGAAACTGTAGAACAAGTGTATTTATTACTAGCTGGTGAATTTTGGAACCATGTAGAAACTGTAGAACAAGTGTATTTACTATTAGCGAGTGAATTTTGGAACCATGTAGAAACTGTAGAACAAGTGTATATACTATTAGCTGGTGAATTTTGAAACCATGTAAAAACTGTAGAACAAACGTATTTACTACTTTTATAATAAAATAATAATTTGAAATAATATTTTTTACTATATTTCTAAAACTGGTTTTACTCAACTCTTTTAATTCTGAATTACTGACTTTAAACTACCTAAAAACTTTGGATAAAGAGTTTTTTTTCATCTCATCCATAATCCTGATCCATAATATCCAACATCTTTTTTTTTTTGACGGAGTAGGTTAGCATTACCAGATAAATGACGTTCTTGGAACAGCCGTAAGGAAATAGATTCATAACATCGCTCCTGTATTCTAACAAACTACTATGGCAAAGCCTACGATCTGATGGAGTAAATTAACGTACCGAAAGGAGAAATTGGTCGTGAAATTATAATCAGTTGCCAAATCCTCAATATTGTTGACCTATTTCTATTAATAGTGTTTTTGTATGGAGGGCCTGCAGGAAGTAGTTTTGTGAAAGTTCAAATAATGCTCATTAATGCTGGAGTCGGGCGTGGTCTAGTGACTAGCGTGCCGCACTGTGAATATGGTAATCCACGACTTGAATACCGTTATTACAAAGTTATACGCCTTACTTCGTGTACTGTGGATGCGTTATAAAAACGAGGGTAAAATCCGGTCATTCGAGTAGACTACCTGAGCGTCAGTGAAGGGTCATGTTGATTAGCTGCCTTCCTTCTAGCCTGTCAGTTCAAATAAGGGAATGCTGGGTGTTGTACGAATATCCAAAACAATCAACAATTGTTTGTAATGTATTTCGCGTGCAAGAAAAGGAAAATGCATTTTTACACACATAGGTTTATACTTGAGCTATAAGGATATTTGCAAGCATAAATTTTTCATACGAAACTTCATGGCCACTATAAATGTTTGATAGTTATTGATTTCAAACAAAAGTGTTGTAGACTGTTACGAATTATGATTTATTTCAGACGAATCTCCGATTTATTATGTTATGTACATTATAACCGGAAATTTTAATTTTAACTTGTAAGTTAATTAAATGTCAATATGTAAATCAAATTTATGAAATTGATACAAACAATTTTCTTTCTTAACACAAATATATTTTAATGTACAAATAACAAAAAATACAATACATAATGACGATTACTACTAATAGTTATTACAAATGATGGTTTTATATATAAAAGTTTTACAAACAACAGGTAACACTGAGTTTTGTATCCCGGAGAACTGAATATTTTATCAATGATCTGAGTCCACGACGAACAAGTTAATTATGAGTTCATACTGTCACACCCTGCTAAAGGTAACTAGTTTGGTTGTCTTCACACTCTTACAAGGCTGAATTTGTCCAGTGAAGATATTTAATGTCCTCGTAGAAATACTAACGTCCGAAGTTAATTCACTGAAGTTGAACGGTTCATAATGTTCAAAATGTACAAACGTTCATGGTCCAATTCTGTACCTTTGCGATTAATAAGCGTTAATTACAATTATAGCCTCTGAGGTCTATAGCACACAGACTAGCTGAATAATTCAAGTTAAGTAGTTAGCACACAGGATCATCTACAAAAGTTATAATATTTTAAAAACGCAACCCAAAACTCGGGCGCTTTTGAATAGTTGATTGCTCTTCTTTAGGAGAATAAAGAATAGTTCTGAAAAGGAATAGTCAACTATTCGAAAGCGCTCGAATTTTGCGTACCATTTCGAAGATATTGTAGTTGACCAATAATATTCTTCTTTCGGCGCGTCGGTTTAACATTGCAGTCACGCGAGTTTCTAGAAGTTTCAACAATGATCGAGCACGGCAGCGTTTTAGTAAAACAAGTATTGTTGATTCTTACTCTCAAGAAGCTTCTACATATTTTGAGAGCAGGCGGGACTTGCGTCATACAGAATCAAGAGTATACGTTACATGCAAAAAAATAAACTACTCTGAAACAAACGTAGGCTCTAAAATAAATTGATAACAGTAAATTTGTCACAAGACACAAACCAAACACCCTCACATTAGGTAAGAAAAGCAGATGAGAATTTCTGATTTTTTGAAAAGAAGTCAAAATATTTATTCAAACATGTTTAGAAATATGTGGTTTCACAGGTGCCTATAACATAGGAAAAATACTATACCCATACTTTTTCTATTTAGTGTACATACACTATCACTACATTAGCTTAACTTTTTTTTTGTCTCTCCCCATCTTTCAGAAAGGCAATCACGCGTGGTTTAAAATTTCAATAAGTAACAGCAGTTTGTATAACAACTATATCGAGGAACATGTATATACAATAACGTTACATAAAACATGCTGCGTCAAAGGAATTTGAAATTTTGTAACATTGTGTTTGTGTCAGCCAGAGGTACATGTAGATCTGTACTCGTGTCGACACCTGGGAGACTGTGAAATTTTGTGTCGAAATGAAAAATAATTATGTTTTCGGTTGGCAGTCTATCAGATACATTTAAGTCTCAAGAGCTACTGGGAATGCGATGGAAAATATTACTGCATTGCTGTCGTTTCGTTACAATAACAAAAAGTCGACGTAACTGCTGAGACTCATTTGTAGAGCGTAATACATTTCGTAGTTGATATGCATCATATACGTATTTGAATTTAAAACGTAAAAGAAGTATTGACACTAATTCACCAAAACAAGACACCACGTCAATTATAAATTGGTTATCAGTTGAAATTAATTAAGATAAACCAATACTTCTTCATGAAGTTGGGGCATATGTGGTCTAGTGTTTATTGTCCCGGGCTGCTGCACGTAAGAGTTGAGGTTCAAGCGAAACAAACACATTTGTTATTTTCAGTTATAAATGAGCTATTAACTCCGTTATTTAACAAAGTGTAGTAGTATAGGCGGTTATTTTTCCTTCATCTGGTTAGCACTGCAGAATTAGGGTTTGTTTGTTTGTTTTGGAATTTCGCACAAAGCTACTCGAGGGCTATCTGTGCTAGCCGTCCCTAATTTTGCAGTGTAAGACTAGAGGGAAGGCAGCTAGTCATCACCACCCACCGCCAACTCTTGGGCCACTCTTTTACCAACGAATAGTGGTATTGACCGTCACATAATACGCCACCACGGCTGGGAGGGGGAGCATGTTTCGCGCGACGCGGGCGTGAACCCGCGACCCTCGGATTACATGTCACACGCCTTACGCTCTCGGCCATGCCATGCCCTCAGAATTAGGGACAGCTATGTTTGAAGCTTGCAAAGTATACAATACATAATAATATCAATCAGTGTTAGTTTTCAAATTTATATATTAATCAATACATTAGTCAGTTACATGATAAATAACTTATCTACATTTTGTCGTAACTCGTTTTTTTAGTGTAAATATATTTATTCATCCGACTTGTACACTTTTAAACCTATTATATTTCTTAAACGTTTTCAACGATAATAAGATACAAAACTGATATTCTGTTCCTAACTTTCCAATAATTTGAGTGAAAAGAGAGAGTAACGTGTAGTAATTTGTCAACTGCATAACTTATGATATTTTGAATAGCGAAGAAAGTCTTCGTCGAATATCAGGGCTCATCAATCCGAAGGCTGAGATATGTATGACGTACATATATGACCAAGCGCATTTAAGTGAATAGAGTACCACTCTTTGGATCCATATATCAAGGGCTGGCCTCTATATATCACAAATAAAAAATAATCTGTAAAAGCAAACAAATAAATAAAGCATGCACATTTAAAATTTAATATTATTAAAAATTCTGATAATTCATGCTGTTACATTTACTTCATAGATGGAGCCACATTCCAAATTTTCTGTTCTTGTTGAGGGAAAATAGTTTCTCGAGATTAAATTTTGTTTTGTTTTGTTTTTTACATAGAAAGCAAAAATTATCGTCGTTATAGCTCTGAATTTTTTAGACATTTCAAGAACGTTACAGTCATTGCTAAATAATTAACAATAAGCAATGTGTATTTGTTGTTAAACACAAAATCACACAGTGGGATATCCCATCTGTTCTCTGCCCGCAGCGGATATCAAAGCCCAACTTCTAGCGCTATAAGACATCTGTCTGACAACTGAGCCATGAGGGAGCGACAATAAGTAATATAGAATGAAACCTAATAGCTGGTCACATATGATATTTATTAAAAATAGCTTTTCTACATGTATACATTATAGATGGTCCTGAAACAGAAGGTCTGTGTTGCACTATTGATGACTACCACATAATTAATGATTCTTATTTTGGGTTTAAACAGATAAAATACCGCTCATAAATAAAAATTCGGTATATGTTTACGAAATACTATAACTACTTATTCAGTTTACACTAGCTTCATCTGTTTTGTAAAGAAATCAGTTATACGAAGACATTCCTTTCTGTCTTTTGTCTAGTAATGATTTATGGAGTCTTTTAAAAGCCACCCAAACATGGTTTGTTTGTTTGTTTGAATTTTGCACAAAGCTATCTGTGCTAGCTGTTCCTAATTTAGCAGTGTAAGACTAGAGGGAAGGCAGCTAGTCATCACCACCTACCACCAACTCCTGGGCTACTCTTTTACCAACGAATAGTGGGTATAACCCCTCTACGGTTGAAAGGGCGAGCATGTATGGCGCGACGGAGGTGCGAATCCGTGACTCTCAGATTACAAGTCGCACGCTTTAACACGCTTGGCCATACCGGGCAATTAACATGGAAGTAATTCTTGTGCATATAATAAAATATGTAACACAAATTAAAGTTTATTCTGTTTTTAACTGAATTTGGGGAAAAGTAAACCCAAGAAAGCATCTCACACCGTATTTAACATTGAAAGCTTCAAAAACTTGATGTCCATTCCAGATTATCTACATAATATTCAAAAATACCTAAAAATAAACACCGAGTAATTAGCAAATTAATGAATATTGAAAATGAAAAGTCCTTTGTATAATGATAGACATGGCACGCGATATCTTACTATGTATTTTAATCGGGTGAAACACATATTTATAATCCATCTAATATAGCTTCGATAACGCAAGGAAAAGCCACGCAAAGCCCTCATAGTTTTGAGCAGGAGATTTCAACAATTGGCACGTACTAAAGTATTTCAAGTGGAAAAGAAATCGAATTTAATTTAATACATCTGTAAGTTTAAGTTCCAGAGGCAAATATAACAAGATTAATCAATATAAAACACTAAAACGAGGGTTTTTTGATTTTTTAAATAAAAGCCACATAATATATCAATATTATTGCAAGTACAGATATAACAAGAAAATAAGTTGCAGGAATGATTAATATAGGATCACTTATCAAGTTAATACCTATTTTGATATAATTTTATAATGATAACTTGTAATATGGTGTGAAACCTTTGTAAATATTAAGAAGGAATGGAATAATAGTTGTAATATTGTCACACGTAGAATAAGACTTTCAGAGTTGTTTGCAAAAGAAAACAGATATTATTGTGTAGCGAATAATGCACCAATATTCTTCCTTCCAGTCGTCCAAACACTGTTATTACTTTAATTTTGGTGTCTTTAATCAGATTCATATACATTCATATTGTATTCTTGATAAACTATTCAAATACGTAATACACACCGTACCCTAAAATACCTCCTCTTTCCATAATGAAGAACAAAATAAGAAGAAATAATGTTTTACTTGGAAAGTTTCAAAGTTGAACGTTCACGAACTAGTTGTTATTCATAATAAGACGTTATTAAGGAAGACAAAAGTGGCTTCAGTTAATAAAAGTAAGCGGAATTACTTTTTTTGTGACAGAAGTAGATTCCACATGCATTTGATATGTTAGTTCATTAGGCACATTCATACGAGAGTAATGTAGGATTAAAGGGCTAGGGAGTCAAAATACAATAGATAAACAGTTATTGGAGTGGAAAACAAATACATATTTATACGTATATGTAAATTATCGAAATCATAAAGCAAAACGCAATATAATGAAAAAGAATAAATATCAATGAACGTATATACTTGATACAAAACAATTTTAAGAGAAAAGAATTGTAACTAGTTCAGCTGATAAAATTCCAGCTTCGTTTGAGAAACAAAAACATTTAAAACTTGCTAAGGATGGACAAAGTACACGCAAGCAGTTGTTCAGTTCTGGTGTGATGAGAACCATCTGTTTACACTTTTGATAACCTTCAATAGTTGCAATAATTTAAACCAGTAAAACTGAATAAGAGCATCACACAAAAGTTAATTAAACGACAAATCAACAGAGTCGTTGTGGAAAAAATCTCAGAGTAAGATATTTACAAATAACTACAGTTTCAAAGTTGCATCTGGAATCAAAAGACGCAGAGACTAAAAAATCTGGTGCACATCAAGCGTAGAGATTGTAAAAGGACTGTGGAAGCAATGATAGAATCTGAGCTGAAAGAGAAAGTGACGTACCTGATAATTGTTTCAAAAAACAGCAGATATGTGAAAAGAAAACTCATAAAAAAGTCAGCGAGAAGATTTAGGGCAGTGGTTCCAAACTTTTTCAACTTGTTACCCAATTTAACATGCCACATTAAGCATGTTACCCCTTTCACAAAATGTTTTCAACATTGATATATACGGCTAAATTAAACTAGAGATATATTGCACTTTATTTATTACACTTTATTTATTTACAATTTATTTATATAATTTATTTACACTGAATTACACTTTTAATTATTGTATTTGATCATTGTGCATTTCTAATGAATATTGCCAAAGATGTCAAGAATATCATTGGGATGGATGGAGTTGCATACTTGAACCTAGTTAAGGAATTCTTTGCTTTGTGGTTGAAAGTGCCAGCCTGGCATCGTTTGAAACATTCAAGCGAGTCCTCTTTTTTGTTTTCATCCCCAGCACGGTTGAGAGCCCCTTCTCGCACAGATACGTTGTTGAGAATGATACCAACAACTTCAAGGCTCTCTTGGACAGAGTTGGCGAGTCAGCTTGTTGTGAAATCCAAAAGGAATCTGCATTTTGGTTTTGGAACTTGACTTTCAAGGCTTCATTTGCTCGCATTGTGATCCACTCCTCCTTTGCAGGAAATCATCATCATGAATGGCCTCATCAGGTAGAGAAAAGGGATGAATGATCCACTGAAGACTGGCTGTGTTTAGGTCACTCTCTGGAAAGTAGTGCTGCATGCTTGTTTCAAGCCCCTTCAAATGGTCGCTCATCTCTTTGTTGATGGTCTGTAAAAGTGATCCAGTATCATAACTATTCTCCTCAAGAAACTGGTCTAGGGTGGGAAACAGAGCGATCACTCCTTTCTCCAAGCGTCGAATACAGAGTCTCAGTTTTCCCAGTAATGCAGTCACAGTGTGATGGGCATCAATGACAGTCATGTTTTGGCCCTGGAGTTGCAGATTATCACTGTTAAGCTCCGCAAATATGTCAGCCAAGTAACAAAGTCGAGCAAGCCACTCCTTATCAGTGAACTTGGTAGCAAAAGGAGATTCTTCTTGTTTCAGAAATTCCTGAAGATCCGTTCGGAGCTCAATGACTCGACGCTCAAGCTTGCCTCGTGACAACCAGCGAACATCGGTGTGGTAAAGCAGAACTTGATACTGCTCTCCCATTTCCTTGCACAGCTCCCTGAATATGCGCGAATTCACATCCCTGGACTTGATGAAATTGACGATTTTTAATACATCTTCAAACACTAATTTCAGATTACCAGGCAGGGTTTTTGATCCAAGAGAGTACCGATGAATGATGCAATGATCTACAGAAATTTCTAGATTCACAGCTTGTATGAGGCCCCGTAATCCACGATTACGACCTATCATCAACGGTGCTCCATCGACGGAGACCTAGATTAAAAAAGAAAAACTATTATAGATCGCGTCAGTTAGTCATTCTTACTATCTTTTGCGTTATAATTATATAGTTTTAATTTAATTTAATTTATTTTGGTACTTTAGTATTTCAGTACGACAGGCACGACACTTTTTTGTGAATTATGTATAAAATATTAGCTACACTACAGCTACTTGTACAATAAATAAAACTATTTGACTATATGCCATGTACTTCATTGTATTTATACTAATCTAGACTTTATATAAACATCTCTCCCTACCTGTTGAATGCTGTTCCAATCCAATCCATTCGTGGTAAAGAAACTGTTGATGATATTGAAGATATCTTCTCCCTTTGTGGTTGTCAGCAGATCTTCACATAATAGGAACTCTTCTTTGATCTTGTCCTGGTGGACGTAACGAACGAACCCAAGGAGAACAGCACAACTGGCTACGTCACACGATTCATCAAATTGCAAGGAGAATTTGCTATATGAGTTTTCCTTGATCTCTGTTGTAACTTGGGACAAAATATTTGATGCCATGTCATCGTCTCGTAGGCGGATTGTGTTGTTTGATAGAGATATGACACTCAGTTTCTTCGCTTGATCCTCCCCACATACGTTGCTTACCATCTCGTATGCACAAGGCATAATCAGATTCTCTGCAATGGTGTGGCATTTTTGTTGTTCGGCAACTTTATATGCAACAAAGTAAGATGCTTCGACCGCAGCTTGAAGCTTTTGGACTTGAATTCCAGATGAACCGAACTGGATATTCTTCAGTGCTACAGCCCGGCACTGAAAATAAGCCATTTTGAAGATTTGGATGGCACTTCTGGAGGTGAGCTGAGAGTTTTGATGGCTTGAGGCTTTCATTTGTCAACACTTTGTGACATACTACACATTGCGGCCGATCCTCTCTACCAGAAGGTAAATTCACAAAGCCATAACGAAGAAAGGCGTCAGAGTAGGTGCGCTTTTTAGACATTTTACTGTTTAATCTGCAGAAAAAGAAAAACTGCATTAAAAAGTGTGAACAATGTGAACTTATAATTTATTTTTTCATGACATTCTAGATAGCATTAAAAGAGCTTATTCAACATAGGAATGATGTAATAGTAGGTAAATACTAACTATACTGCACAGGGCAGTACACATACATACCAGGTTTTGTCTACCTCGGCTGATGCTCACATGGAAACTGAGAGTGTAAAATTGAGGCAACCTAAGGCAGTGAGTGACGTGTCCTGGACACGTCGATGAGTCATCAGGGTTACTGAGTGACTTGTGTTCTGAAGCATACTTGTCAAAATACTTTTAGGTTACCACACACTTAGATACATATTTTTTCTTTTCTACTACTGTATATTAGTTTTTGATGTTTATTGTTATTTGGTTTAACTTTATTACATACTTAAAATAGGTTTAATTTACGACTTTACATACTAAGATCAAGTTAACATTAATCCTAATACCAGCTACCTCAATGTTTTCTTGATTTTCAGAATTTTAAATTTTTTTCTGTCACCCCTCCATTACCCCAGATAACTTGTTAAATTACCCCTAGGGGGTAATTTAACCCCAGTTTGGGAACCACTGATTTAGGGAATATGAACTGTAAAGCCTAGACACAGGTACACTTAATAGTACCAGAACAGCAATACAAAGCAGGAGAACAAACATAGATAAACTGGTGTAAGGGATATAAATGCACATACTACATTTGAGTGAGATTAAACAAAAAATTCCAGTTAAACACCTAAGTATCTGTAGCCTGAGGGTCACGGGTTCGAATAACCATCACACCAAATATGGTCGCCCTTTCAGTTGTGGGGGCATTATAAAGTGACAGTCAATCCCACTGCTCGTTGGTAAAAGAGTAGCTCAAACGTTGGCGGTGGGTGGTGATGACAAGCTGCTTTCCTCTAGTCTTACACTGCTAAATTAGGGACGGCTAGCGTAGATAGCCCTTGTTTAGCTTTGCGCGAAATAAAAAAGAACCCATACAAAATCTAAGTATCTAACCTACTTGAGTTGTATCGAAAAGAACAGATAACACCAACATTTCTCTCTTGTTTCCAGAGAGCCATATCATCAGCGGAGAAGTCAGAACTCATTCACATATGTTTGACATGAGGTAACATAAAATTATAAAGAGATGAGTTGTATTAAGACCGTTATGGAACTTAATTTACTTAAAGAAGAATTATTAAGTATCTTCTTGTTTTAAAAGAGAGAGAGAGAGTTCATCTATGCAAGAAGCTATGGATCCATCATAAGATTTGGTCTCTGAAGCCCAGGTGATAATGTTGCTGAAGCAACATCTCAATCCAAATGATCCCAAAAGCCTATGGTAGATTCAATATACAAGATAACAGCAGTTACAAACCTTTGTTTGCTGGAGCAGTGGAAATGATTCTTAATGATTAACTAAGCAGCGGAACTATGTATCCACTTAGGCTAGTTAGAGCAGACGAATGAACTAGTTTTAAATGACATGACACCCACTTCATTTACAACAGATATTAAAAACATAAATGCTAAGTATTATACAGAGAATTCAATTAGTAAAATTTTATAAAGAAAGTCAAAAGATTATGCTTACTTTGAGGTGTTCCTGATATATGGTGTTCTGGGTTTAGATGCATGAAACGAGTTTATTTGAAAAGTGTCATTGACAGTGCTCTGTCAAAGTGAAGAAATTCAACCAAGCGCGGGTACACGGCGGGAGTAACTATGACCCTCAAGGTAGCCAAATGCTTCGTCATCTAAATAGTGACGGATTGACTCTCTTAGCTATGCCTCGTTATCTAGTATAGAGTCATAAAACATTGCCAATGCACTGCCCATGGAGGTACCTCCCAGCGGTGCGGCTGGATACAGGGCCACCTGTAAATGAATTCTCCACACGTGAAGGAGAACACTAAAAACCCGAATGATGGGCTCGGCTACCATCATATGTCCAAAGGCAGGGGCAGTCAGCTCCAGACAAAGAAAGGAAAACCTTTTAAACCGTGGCGAGGACTCACCGAACTCGCTAGCTATCTGGGTGCCCGGTAGGAGGTTGCAGCCCTACCCTGTATTAGCATTTTGTAGGGACTGACCTACCCTACATCAGAGCTGGTTGTTTTAAATATGGAGATAAATTGTAATGATAACAGCTATGGTTTGGCGTTCGTGGGGTGCCATGGCGACGGCCAAACCCATGCTACTTGGCACCACCCAGGGATGGCAGCTTTTGAGCGATTCCCCAGCATCGCGGGAGAGGAAAGCCTAACATCAGGAATAGAGGTATTGAATGAAACATATTCCAACAACCAGACACATACCCAAGGTGTATGGATTGTAACTAGTCAAACTGCTAGAGGAGGCAGATGCCGAACCATTGAGGTGGACGGCCAAAGTTATGAATCCTCTGAAAATGAGGAATTGGAGACATTAAACAGCCGAACCACAGAGGTGGACGGCTTAAGTTACAGTCCCACAATCAACAAGGGACCAGAGACAGATTTACCGAACAGTGACAAGGAATTGACGGTTGAAAGGGTAGGCAGAACAGTGTTTGTTAACCTACCCCTAAAGAATAAACTTTTGGCTTGCGACCAGTGTCTACTCGAGTTCACGGCTTTTCCTAAATTTGCAGACCATCTAGCAAATGCACATAACTCGGTGGCACAAGCAAGGTGTAAGTTTTGTGGAAAAATACTATAGCCACCATCATGCTATCGCATGCCATATACCTAAATGTTCCTATCGGCGTTTCGTAGAGTTCGCCATTCAGTCTTCTAGCTTCGGCTGCAAAGTCTGCGGCCTGAAATTTAAGACTAAATCAGGCGTGTCTCAGCATAAGAGACATAAACATCCAAGGATCCGGAATGCCGAGCGCATTCAAATGACTGGAGTTCGGACGCCGTCGGAGCGCCCACGCCAAGTTGTCTGGTCCGAGGAAGAAATATGAACCCTCCGAGAGATGGTAGTAGTATACTCGGGCCAAAAGAACATCAATGTTCTCTGTGCAGAACATCTACCCGGCAAAACTCCAAAACAGATCTCTGACAAATGCCGAGATCTTAACAAACAAAAACCGCCCGTCTGCATTGCTTCACCCACCATCAAGTCGTGGAGATCCTGTTGACGTCGTTCAGCACGAGGAGCTTGACTGGGAAGGGATTAATATCCCCGATCGGAGTTCTAAGTTCTGTTCGTACATATGTCAGCTGAGAGATCAGAAGGGTCTCGATGAAGCAACCTGGCAGGAGGTCGAAATTGTGCCCAAAACATGGGTCGACGAGCTCCCACATTCTCAGACAACATGGAGAAACGAGAGAACTTCGACGCAGACTCTTAAAGTCCTTAATCCTGCTTGAAGGCTCCTACAAGAGGCGGTTCCACAGAGTAAAATGCTTTAAAAGGTTCCAGAGAATGTTCGATTTCGAACGTAAACCCCTAGCTGAAGAGATATTAGATGACCGGGATGCTGTAAGATGTCCCCTCAGTAAAGATCAAGTGAAAGACCATTACGATCAGGTCTACGGTGTTGTAAATAATAACGTCAATTTTGACGGCTGTCCATTTCCACCCAGGGCAGACAACACTAATATCCTGGAACCGATAACATCAACCAAAGTGAGCCTAGCACTTCGAGGTATGAAGAGAGGGGCCCCTGGTCCCGATAAGATCACTCTTCCTTTCTTACTCTACCGCCTTAAGTGTGGTATTGACGCCTCCTTGGCAAGTCTGTATAATATCTGGTTATTCACGGGCCGCATTCCTGAATGCATAAAGGTCAATAAGTCGATGCTCCTTCCGAAAGGATCGAGTAATCTGCACGAGGCCAAAAATTGGAGGCCTATCACAATGTCCTCTATCGTGCTTAGGTTATATTCCAGGATTATGGCCCGTCGCCTCGAGCAGGCCGTGCAGATAAATCCCAGACAGCGCGGTTTTATTCCTTAAGCGGGTTGCAGAGACAACATCTTCCTGCTCCGTTCCATTACGAGGAAAGCGAAATCATGGGACTCTGGCTATGGCCTTCCTAGACCTGTGTAAAGCCTTTGATACGGTTGGCTACCAACATCCTCTCGCCAGCCTTGACAGATTTCATGTCCACACGCATTTCGTCCGACTTGTAGGGGACATGTATCAAGATGGTGTAACGTCATTTAGGGTTGATATTGAACATACCAAACCTATTCGCCTGATCAGAGGCGTAAAACAATAGGGGACCACATGTCCCCTATTTTGTTTAACATTGCCCTGGATCCTCTATCCACAAGATTGAAGAGGTTGGCCAAGGCATATCGCTAGATAAAAAGCTGGATCCAGTTTCTACCCTGGCATATGCTGATGATATGACAGTGCTGGCAAATGCTAGCCTCCAGGAAATGTTGAACACTGTGAACGATTACTGTTTGGGTAACGGCCTCTCACTAAACATCTCGAAGAGTGCCGGTATGCTGATTAGGGGGTCCAGAAAGACCTTCACCGTCAATAATTGTTCACCATGGACAGTTAATGGCGAAGGACTCCCGATGATCGAACCCGAACAATCTTACCGTTATCTAGGGGCCAATGTCTCTCCATGAACCGGGGTGTACAGCGAGCCTCTAGATCCTCTCCTCGAGAAGTGGAGAGATAACATCTCGAGGGTACCACTAAAACCACACCAACGCGTTGAGATTCTCAACTGATTTGCGGTACCCCGGCTCCTTTACCAACTCGAATTGGGAGCTTCAAGTGGTAAAATGTTAAGAGAAATAGATAGTTTAATTAAAAAGGCGTGAAGAGCTGGTGTAATCTTCCGCCTTGCACTGCCGACGGGTTACTTTATTCCCGTTACAGAGACAGTGGCCTAGCACTTGTTAAGTTGGAATCTCTGATTCCAACCCTTAAGATCAAGACAGGATTAAGGCATGTCCATTCAACGGACAAAACTATTAGATACTTAACCGAAGCTGATAACTTGATTGAAAACATCCAAGGAATTGCCTTAAAGGCGGGACTTCCGATCCCTAAGCCCGAACAGACTTCTGGGACATATCATTCTAATTGGAGGGATATGGAAAGGAAGCCCTGGGAAGGTCTTGCTCTGCAAGGGCACGGTGTAAATCTCTTTAAAGGCTCAAGATCTGCCAACCACTTACTGCCAAAACCAGTGGAAATAAAGGACCACCACTGGGTGAAGTGTCTTGCCTTGAGGGCAAATGCATATCCCACACGGGAAGCCCTCTGTCGGGGGAACTTGAGTAAGAGCAAAGAAGCTGCTAAATGCCGGGGCTTCTCTGCCCCGAGAGAGACCATATGTCATCTTAGTGGTCAATGCCCTAAATTAAAATCTATGAGGACACGGCGTCACAACAAGATCTGTGACCATTTGGTAGTATAATGTGTAAGTAAAGGGTAGAAAGTACTCAAAGAACCCACCATTGAGACAGGCAATGGTGAACGTCGGAGACCGGATCTGATCTTCCACCGTGAGGATAAAGCGGTGGTTGTTGATGAGACGGTTCGATACGAACTTATGTATAGCTCCCTCGAGGAAGCATACAAGTCCAAGGTCGCCGCTATGAAGAGCTCGCACCACAAATTAAAGATCTAACTGGTGCAACTTCTATTGTTTTCCACGGTTTACCAATTGGTGCCCGCAGTGCCTGGTATCCTAGAAACACGGAAGTACTGCCGGACCTGGACATAAGATCAAAATATTTTGAAGAGTTCTTGTGCCGACGTACGATGCTGTACACCCTCGATGTGTTGTGGAAGGCGAATAATGAAGCACACCTCGCCTGGTAAGGCGTAATCCTTGCGCTTTCACTATCGGTATCTGTCGATATCGTCGACCCTGACGTAAAATTAGGTAATTGTATAATATCGATAGCCAAATGCCTCGCCATCTAATTAGTGACGCGCATGAATGAATTAACGAGATTCCCACTGCCCCTATCTACTATCTAGCGAAACCACAGCCAAGGGAATGGGCTTGGAGAAATCAGCTGTTTGTTGTACTTGAGATGTCCCTGACACTTGATACAACGGTCATACTTAAAAGGTGCCCCTTACATATGGTATCATGGGTTTACTTGAAAGATGCCCCTGACATATGATGCAATGGATTTATTTGCTTGACATCAAATTATTTGAGAAGTGTTCCTGACATATGATGCCACGGGTTAACTTGAAAGGTGTCCCTGAAATATGATCCACTGGGTTTACTTGAGTGAAATGAGTCTACTTGAACAAAATCCCTGACATATGATGCTGTAGGTGTCCTCATATAACATCATGTACGTTATTCGAGAGAAGTTTCCGATACACCACGTTTTAAGTTAACTGTTAATGCAAGTAGAATGTGTTTGGAATGCTCTGTTTCTAAACAAGTCTTAAATAGGTAGCAATCCACGAACATACTGTTGGGAGTTTCAAGAACTGTTGAGAATAATATGGTTAAGTCAATTACATACATTATGTATTAGAAAGAAAATGTTTCTTAGCAGTGACCTACAACAAGCAACATTTATTGTAAATTAGTTTTAACGCACAATGATGATTTGTTATCTGTCTTCAGCAATGGAAAGTATATACACTGACCGCGATGTAAAACATTTCCATATTTTGAAATTAAATTACTTTTTCATAGTAAGTAACTTAAATTACGTTTTCCTGTTGTACTACACTTAAAATTAGTTTATCGATTTATCCAGTTCAACTAAAACGTACGCGTAATAATATTCCTTTTTCTGTTTATAAACACATAAATATACATCAGTTAATAAAAAAATAACTTGGAACGAAGTTCTGTGAACATGGCATTCAGAATAAAAGTGAGCGACAAGAAAACAAAATCGACTTTTTGAAATGAAGTAATTATTTTCTCAAGTTCAAAAGCTCTCTTTAGCACAGTATCGACAAAATGTTCATATCCATAAAATTTTCCAGTTTTATTTTTAATAAGACTTGCCAGTATCAGGTTAGGTTCACCATAATTTGAAATAGGCGTGTTTTAATTCTCTGATTATCTGTTATTATGGTACTGATAGCTTTACGGCCTTGATTTTGCGGGATTTAGGAAAATAAAAGACTGAAAGTCCTGCTTAAAATGGGCTCAAAAAACGTTAACATTCTGCATACACAGACGCTTTATTATCTTCAGCTTTAATTACGTCTCTATATTAAACATAACCTAAAAAAATATGTTAGTTCAAAAGTTTTGAGTTCAATACTTGTGTAATTTTTATTTGTTGTTTTTGCCATTAGAAGGTTTGAAGAGGTACGTTAAAGTTAGAGTAGTAGAAGGGGAAGTATGGGAGGTGCATTACGACAAAATTATTAAAGGGAGACCTGAAGAACAGCTCTTGACCAAATATGACGAATATATAGATTAGGAGTGTTTGTCTGTCTGCTATAGCAGTTCCTAATCTAGCAGTGAAAGAGTAGAAGTTTGTTTATTTTTGAATTTCGCGCAAAGGTACTCGAGGGCTATCTGCGCTAGCCGTCCCTAATTTTGCAGTGTAAGGCCATAGGAAAGACAACTAGCTATCACCACCTACAGCAAACTGTCGGGCTACTCTTTTACCAACGAATAGTGGGACTAGCCATCACATATGACACCCCCAAAGCTGAAAAGGTAAGTATGTGTAGTGGGACTGGGATACGAGTCCACGACTCTCAGATTACAAGTCAAGCCTCTTAACCACCTGGCCATGCCAGACCATTAAAGGTTCTGGAACACATACAAAAAAGAAAAAAACTTCTAAAACTCATAAATACATACACAATATTTTGAAAACATGCGAGAACGAGATTACAAAACGTGAGGTATTCATCGTTAAAAGTTTAATACGCACAAATATACATAAAGTATCCTTTTTTGACTAAGTAAATACTGAAACGTAACATTAATCACAACTTAATTCTGGAACCTGGTCTAAATTTGATCTGTTATCTGGCTTCTTTTTATTTTGGCTCAGTAACTCTATATTTTAACGTTTTTGGTCATTTTTGGCTTCGAGTGATAGGTACAGATATTTTTTATCACACACTGCACTTTATCAACACACGATAAAGTTACGTTTGATATTGAGCTGATAATGACCCGTTAGTATGTGTTCTCAGAATGTAAATTGACCCGGCATGACCAGGTGGTTAAAGCATTTACCCCTAATCTGAGGGTCGTGAGTTTGAATCCCCGTTACACTAAACATGCTCGCCATTTTAGCCGTGAGGGCGTTATAATGTTACGGTCAATCCCACTATTCGTTGGTAAAAGAGTAACCCATGAGTTGGCTGTGACAAGTGATGAATAGCTGTATTCCATCTCGCCTTCCTTCTAACCTTACACTGTTGAAGTAGGGACGGGTAGCGCAGATAGCCCTCGTGTAGCTTTGCGCGAAATTAAAAAACGAACAAACTAAACATATCATACTGTTCAATCGGGTAAAAATTAACAGTGGATAGTGTCGAGATGCTACTCTCTCTTTAGTCTGTCAGTTAAAAAATTAGGGTCAATTTCGTGCAGCTTTATGTAGCTTTACACGAAATTTTGAAACAAACAAAGAAGCAGTGAAAAATGTTTTGACACCAGGTGTTTTCAGGATTAAGCTACTGAGAAAATAAGAAAAATCCATCCATATTATTTTACTGTGACTGAAAATGGGATGTATCCTATATATCAAACACTATGTTTGCTTGTTTTTATTGTTTTTTGAATTTCGCGCAAAGCTACTCGAGGGGAATCTGCACTAATCGTCCCTAATTTAGCAGTGTAAGACTGAGGGAAGGCACCTAGTCACCACCACCCACCGCCAATTCTTGGGCTACATTTTTATTAACGAATAGTGGGATTGACCATCACATTATAACGCCCTCACAGCTGAAAGGGCGAGCATATTTGGTGCAACGAGAATACGAACCCGTGACCCTCAAATTGCGAGTCCGACGCCTTAACCCACCTGGCTATCCAGTTCAAAATTAGGGGTAGCTGTGTCCGAATCCAAAGGGTTTCTGAGCTGACTGTTAAGCCCAGGAATGGAATAAATTGCAATTCAGGTTGAAAATATCAGATATTATCCAAACAAGGAAATATATATAAATGAGTGAGTTTTATTTGTCTGACAATATGTATATATATTCAGTTGCAAAATGTAGTCTGATGATATGATTATGTATTATTCAATGTCACAACTCATGGACAGCGGTATTTTACACCATTTCGTTATAATTAAACAAATTATACAGAAGAATGACAAGTCTGAGCTCGCTTTCGTTCGAACCTTTGTTTTAACGTGGCTGGACTCAGACCAGAGTTTTGGTTTATTTATTTATTGTATTTTAAACAATAGTGATAGAACTAAAATATGTTTTTTGAAGCAGAGATTCTTTTTTTTTTCAGGTATATGAACTTAGAAACATTTAAGGATGGATGCTATGATACATAACACAAAAATCCTAACTTTCACACAATTTATTTATAACATAACATACTATTACAGCATTCATTATTACCTTACCAAAGGCTTGATAAGCTTTAAGAGTTCAAAATTTATATATATATTTAAAACATAGTTCAATGGTCAGGATGACTTTGAAGGAAGAGGTAACGAAAACATATTAGCGGTAGGGTGCTTCCTGCTACCCGCTTTCAACAGCCAGTTCTTAATGTCTTTCTATAATGTTTCACGCGATTAATTGATTGACGGTCATTTGTCGCAGAAATATATTACCAGCCGAAGTTGAAAGGTTACGGATCAAAGAAGGAAATGGATAAAACTCAAGAAAAGGCTCTTAATATCAACTTTGGATAGATTCGATGTTTGTCTGCTTCCTCCCTACACGTTGTATATCGTATTATAGAAAATTTAATATATTTTAGTTTGATTTTGATGTACGTACGTGGTATTATTTATGGTATAGTTAACATTAACTTAGGTCAAAGCTAATGAATGCTAAATAACAACAATAATGAGGTGAAGGGGCTGTGGATTCCCCATTAATATGCTTCTTGTCCCAAACTATCATCCTACAAAGTTTGGTTGAGGTTGGCCCAGCAATATAGAAATATTTAGATAACAGACAGACACAAATCTTTTGTGTTTTACATGTGTTGATGCTCGAACTCAGTCGCATAAAGGTTTTACTTTCCTCGAAATAAGATAGTTTATTTTCATTTCGTTTTGTTTTAGAGTAAAGCCACAATGAACTATCTGCTGTGTCAACCACGGAGAATCGATCCTTAAATCCCAGTCAACGTATAGTGTAAGCCAGGGCGTTGCAAAAAGGCAGAAGTTTTCAAAATCCCAGATGCCCTCCTACAATCCTGTGAGAACCATAAAAGTATATTTAGAAACGAAATGCAAGTTCATTTGATCACAGTGGCGCAGCGGAATGTCTTCAGATTCACACTGCTAGAAACTGGATTTCAATACCAATGGTAAGCAGAGGATAGGTAGCCCATTGTTTAGCTTTGTGCTTAATTTCAAAGAGAATATCATTTGAAACGTCATGTAACCTTGTGTTGGGACGGGGAGCTTGTTCCAAATAACCAGAATAAAAACAGAGGACGTCTAGCAATTTTGATTTGTAGGATGTTAGATTATTAGGAAAAAAAACTTCTGGGATCATCCGTAATAACATACATAAAAGGTAACATTCAAATAAAAGCTTTTGCACACCCTTCTAGACATTGGAGAATTATTGAGAATACTCGAGAATTAGTCTCTACAACCGCATCACAAAAATGTCTCCCATGAAGATGAAAAAAAAATGATGCTTTTGTACAACTGGAACATCTGATGAACCAAGTTTTTGAATGTATATTGCATGATATTTACAAGGAATTAATTGATAAAATAACAGAACACAAATTTGCCGACTTTTTGCAATAAACGTGCTTAACTTGGTGACAACTACAGAGAAAGTGATAAACTTATATAGGAGAAATCCCAGAACATGGACGACATTGGATAAGACCTAATGTGACTCATTATGATCGCTGGATGCTTTTGATTTTATATACACCAAAATATTCCTTTTTAGTGAACAAGTTGTTTATGGGCAACATATGGTTCAGAAATTCAAAACTCGCTGTAGATACAAAGCTTTGTTTTGTGAAGAGAAACGACAGCTTTCATGTTCACTTGCAGTCAATGCTACTCTAAATGACCTACAAGTTACAAATGTAATATTGGCTGCTCATGAACGACATCTATGACATTTTAAAAAGGAATGTGTACCATTCTCCATTTTCTCTAACTAATTACTTGATACTAACCTATTGCTTATTACCTATCTCGAACTATAAGAATGAAAGGCTTGAGCAAAACGTTTCTGAATATTTTAAATTCGACCAGTACACCAAACACTTTGCTTTAGTTGATCTGAAATCTTGATTTATATTTGAAATAACTGGGTCTGAAATGAACAAACCAATAAATGAGTGGGACCTCGACCTTGCATACAAGGAAAGAGAAATGTTTTTCGACACTCGGAAGTGGTCAATGATTTGTTAAAGCGAGGAGTCAAAGTGTTTTTGAATTTGGCAAAGTTCATTATAAATGACGAAATTTATCTGCAATAGACTGTGGAATAGCATCGCAAGCTGATTTGTGATTTCAAGAAAAGTACTCTTGAAAAGCATTCATAATACTATGTAACAAAATATTTACTTTTTCTTGTTCCTTGGCAGAAAGTGTTATTTTCAATTTACTTATGCCTGAAGTAAACGGAAAAGATCTATTTTTCTCTTCAAACTTTGCTTTTGTGATTTGGGCAATGAAAGTTTTCAAATTTATCCATTTTCTAGAACATTCCAAGTAGATTCACTGTTGTAAAGCTGATAGAGAATTTTCTCGAATTTACAAGTATTTTCAAGAGCTTTCTAGAATGTTGTAGAACTTATGATAATTTTCAAGAACCTTTTAGAAATGTCTAGAACTTTCCATAGTAATATATATACAGGGGCTCACTACTTCAGTTTAGTTCTAGCTGCCCAAGTGAGCACATAGACCTATCCGATTTTATCAGAGATGGCATCAAGAACCTGTAAGCATTCTTCAGACGCATTCTGCAATGTATGTGGTCAATTTATCAAGACAAGAGCGAAAAAGTACTCTGTCCCAGCATCTTCTAAAATGTGTGAAGTCTACAAGGTATATTTCAGCATGCCTATCGAGGATCAAGACAAACCCTGAGCACCTCATTTTACCTGCGAGCACTGCAAAAAGCTCTAGAAGGTAAGACGAACAATTTTTTTATTGCTTGGAATAGTGAGATTTTATATCGTACAATATTTAGACGTTTTAAAATTCGGTGCACCTCAAAGAGGAATACAATACCTTGCTAGAAGCCTTAAAGTGTGAGTATGGCTGCAAAGTTATCGGAGACTTCAAAATGGTAGCATTCTTGATAGGTCTCCAAGGAGGCTTTACCAAGTTTCCCTTTTATCTTTGCCTTTGGGACAGCAGGGACACCGCAGCGCACTACAACAGGAAGCAATGGCCACAACAGACCGAGTTCTCTGTGGGGAGGCACAATGTCAAGTGTGAGCCACTAGTGGACCTCCAGAAGGTGTTATTCCCACCATTGCTCATAAAATTGGGTCTCATGAAACAATTTGTTACAGCTCTTGATAAGGAGTCTGTAGCCTTCAAATACCTTCGAGACTTCTTCCCCAAGCTGTCTGAGGCAAAGGTCAAAGCTGGTGTCTTCGTTTGACCACAAATAAAAATGATCCTGGAGTGCACGGAATTCCCGAAGAAGCTCAGTTGGAAGGGAAAAAAAGGTTGAGGCAGCTTTTTCGCAGTGGTTCGAGGCTTCTTGTGCAATCACAAGGCTAAACATTATGTGGTACTGGTTGAGGGTCTGGTGAAGAACTGCGGCAAAATGGGCTGCAGGATACTCCTGAAAAATCCATATCCTTGACGCTCATGTTGAAAAATTCTAAAAGAACATGAAAGCCTACTCAGAGAAGCAAGGCGAACGCTTCCACCAAAATATACTGGACTTTGAACGCATCTACCAAGAAGAATATAACGAAAACATGATGGGATACTATATTGAGGGCTTAATACGTGAAAATGATTTACATTATAGTCGCAAGCCTAGAAAGCTACTCACTTCTAAACATTTGTGTTCATTTTTGTATAACTTTAGAATAAATACATATAAATCTTGATTCATATTTTGTTTTATTCAGACTTTATGTAAATGAAAATGTGCAAATTTGTCCGTTTTTACATAGAAAATAGATTAGTTTCTAAATTTTATTATTCAGCTCACAAAAGCAAAGTTTGAAGGAAATAATGGTTATTTTCTGTACTTTTACAACATAAGCAATTAAAAAATAACACACACCATCCAGAAACATTATATATTTAAAAACGGTTGGTATGGGTAAAGAAAATACTAGTAGAGAAGCGAACAACGTTTCGACCTTATTCGAAGGAACACCTTTATACTTATATTCATAAATATAATCCAACACCTAAACACCCCCCAATACATCCCTACACTGAATTACATAACCTTATTTCGACCTTATACGAAGGAACACCTTTATACCTATATTCATAAATATAATCTAACATTTAAAGACCCCCTATACATTCCTACACTCAATTACATAACCGCCTTCAAACATGTAGTTAGCTATCGGTCAGTAAATTTTTCTTTCTTTGTGAACCTGACGATGAACATAGAAGGTCGAAACGTTGTTTGCTCTTCTACTAGTGCTTTCTCTATCCATACCAACCATTTTTAAATATATACTTTTCTACAAGTGGGTTTTCTCGTCATCACGGATTATCCAGAAACAAAATCTGTGTTACATAGTGTAATTAGCTTGTTTTTTGTTATAATACAATGTAAGCTCCGTTGGATCTTCGAAATAATAAGGTAATTTAACCTTTTGGCACACGCTGGTGGTCCAATGACTTACCGGTGAACTCAGTAGATAGCCCGATGTGGCTTTGCTCTTAGAAAACACACACACACACCCAATGACTTACATTACTTGATTTCTGGATATTTTGTACACAAATTTTTAACTGTTAGTAATATACTATATGCATTTTATAGGCTTATTTAACTTTTTAAGCTGAATAAAATCATCTTATTTTGTTAAATAAAATTTCAAACTTCATACGACGTAGCGGGAGTCTAAAATATATCAATTTAGCTAAACTTTTGCATACAATTATTATTTTACCTTTGTTCCAGAATAGAAGAGGCATTTGATATTGTTAATTATTTTTGTTTTGCAATACATAATGTAAGGGTGATGATACATTTTGTTTGTTTCTTGTTAATAATCTATCTATGCTGTGTCCAACTCGGATATCGAAACGTGATTTTTTCTGTTGTAAACTTTCAAACTTGTCGGTAAGCCACTGGAAAGGCCTTCTACTGAATATCTCTAGTCTAGAAGATATACAACTAAAAGGCCCGAGTTTGAGTTTGGAGCTCACTTGCTAATTGTTTTGATATTAGAAATAGTTTACTAAATACTTTGAGGTTGGAAAAAGTTTACTAAATGCTCTCGGTGTGAAAATGGCAAATTAAATTTTTCAAAGTTAGTAAAGGTCAATCCGAACGCCATGAACGTGAATAAAAAAGGGTATGCAAATGCCAGGGAAATAAAATAGCCAACAAGAGACTTTCAATGTGTTCAAATCAGCCACACAGTTACGACAGAAAGTGTTCGTACCCCTGCGTCCCGAGTAGTTTTCTGCTTATAACTTAAAAAGTATCACGATTAGGCTAATAGACGTAAGATATATTATAAATGTTATACTAACACATATCTACATAAATTTTTATGAATATTAAACGACAAATAAACTGTTTATAAACAAATAACCAAAAATAGAAGGGGCAGAAAGTGTTCGTACATTTCAGAACGTGGGAAAAAAAACTGATATTCTCGTAAAAATTTTGTTTAGTTTGGCGAATAAACTACATAATATCATTACAGAACTAGACACTGGGTTCACAATTATTGGAATTTAGTCAGCAATTTATCGTCATTATCTGCTTGGTCATCATAGCGAACAGGAAACAACTGTCCAGTGATTTAAAAAACCGAATTATTGTAAAATACAAGTCTCGTGTGTCTCTTTCCGGCATTGCTACACAACGTAATGTGCCGAAATTTGCTGTTCAAAGCATAATTGCCAAGTTTAAGCTTACAGGAGCAACTGCTAACCTCCCTCGTTCCGGACGCCCCATCAAAATTCCAGAGAGAACCAATAGGAAGGTCCTCAGAGAAGTTATAATGAACCCTCGTTTAACACGTAATGACATACAGAAACTGGTAAGGGAAACTGGGGTTGAAGTAAACACCTCTACAGTTACGAAAATGTTATGCTCTTCTGGATTCAAAGCATGCCGTTCACTTAGAATTCCATATTTAAAGCCTGTTCATTTAGAAGTACGATTGAGGTATGCAAGAAAGCATGTAGATAAACCCTTTACGTATTGGAAGAGTATTCTTTGGTCAGACGAAACTAAAATCGAGCTTTTTAGCCCCAATGATGTTCGCTATATTTTTCATAAGAAGGTGGAACGAAATCTCCCAAAGAACACCTTCCCTACAGTTAAACACGGAGGTGGCTCGATCATGCTATGGGGTTTCTTCAGTTCTCCTGGTGTAGACAGTCTTCACCGCGTGAATGGAATCATGAAAAAAGAAGAGTACGTTGATATATTAGGCACTTATATCAAGAATGATGCTCGGAACTTGCTGCTTGGGCGTCTTTGGATCTTCCAGCACGACAATGACCCTAAAGACACATCGAAATATGTGCTATCCTAGTTGCAGAGGAACCATATAAGCGTTCTGGAGTGGCCATCGCAGTCACCCGATCTCAACCCAAATGAAAACGTTTGGCATGAGTTGAAGACCACGGTTCATCAGCGTCATCCGAAAAACTTGGAAGAGTTGGAGGCCTTCTGTGAAGAATAATATAAGAAAATACCAGTCGTATACTGTGAAACGATCATCGAGGGCTATAAGGAGAGATTACGTCAAGTCATTTATCTGAAAGGCTAAACAATTGACCATTAAAGTAGATGCACGAACACTTTCTGCCCCTCCTATGTTTGGTTATTTGCTTATAAACTGTTTATTTGTCGTTCAATTTTCATAACATTTTATGTAGATGTATGTTAGTATAACATTTATAACACACTTTGCTTTCATTATCCTATTCATGATACTTTTTAAGTTATGAGGAAATACTAATCACGACGCAGGTGTACGAACACTTTCTGTCGTAACTGTAATTGTATACACATACGTATATATAATAATTAGCAACTAAAACTTCCGCGATTCTTCTGTATTTCAACAAACAACGTTTCCATGCTCTAACTAGAGCTACGACTTTTCATACAGACAGAATTAGAACACCAAATGTGAAATAGGAAAGGAAAACTAAATATATATTTGGTATTTCTTTCATCACGTCACTTAAAGTGTAATAGTTTATCAAATTTCGCAAATACGCTTCTTTACTGTTAGACTGTTTCACTTATCACTCAGTAATTATAAACAAACAATTTAGATATGTATTTAAATATTTCCAACAGTATATGTTTCTTGTCGTTTTTAAATGAAGAAACTTAGAGTAAGTTTCTTATTGACTGATTTCATTCCAAAGAAAGTTGTTATACCGCCAAACTCCATTCTATGTGGCTCTACTGTGCCTCAAATTATACCTCTTTCTGTCCAAATTATATTCCTAATATTTCTAATTTTGAAGATAACAAGAAGAAAATGAGCTAATTTATTGAACCGGCCAATTTACTAAAAGAGGGCCGAAGGAAGTATTATATGTTTCATTAGAAATGTATAACTATATTATTTTTTAAATAACATTCGACGTTTAGTCTCACTTACGACAAGCACATGCGCATTAAGGTTAAGGGAACGGAATTTCAACAGGGTGGGACTTAGAAGCACACGATCCACTAGGTGTAAGAGTAACATTCGCATTACTGTTATTATAATTTCAATAAATCAATATAGTTGCAGTGAGGTTGACTAAAATTAATTTGTTTTGCAACCAAATTTCTGAAATACGTTTTCAGTACCACAAAATTAAAACTTATGAATATTTAATTAAGAGTGGTTTATGTTTCTAACGGATTTCTCATTAGATCAACATTACTTTTGAGTCACTTTACAATGATACCATATTAGAACAATTTGTTCGATTTCATGCTCTACCTAAGGAAAGCAAAATTGGTTTGGCTACATCATCATTATATTTTATCCTGTCATATATAGTAATACACTAACATATTTTAAAAGAGCAACTTATTCAACTACGTAAAACCTTACATTCATTATTATTCTATATAATTTAGTACAATACATTTTCCATGTTAAAAAAGTCAGTGAATCGTTCAAAAGCATTGTCATTTACCCCAAATAAATTACGTTTTTCCAAATTTACCAGTCGACCTTTTTTAAATGTTTAGCACAACAGAAGAGATCCATCAAATGTCTTCATACTTTTCACTTTTGTCAGGAACTAGATATGGGCGTGGCCTAGCAGTTAGCACGTCCAGGTTATGAATAAAAAAAATTCAAGGTTCGCATCCTGTTGCCTCAAAAAAACTCACCCCACACTTTGAAATCACAAATACGCTATAACAATGAAGAATGAACCCCACTATTCAGTTAGAAAAGCGTAACCCAAGCATTAAAGGGTTTTCTGTTGGCCAGTTGCTTTCCATCTGGTCTATCGGTTCATAATTAGGGACGGATGTAGCTAAATATTTCTTGTGTAGCTTTTCGAGAAACCTGTGGACAATCAACATTTAAATACTGATGTACTTTAACTCTCTCATCCACGAAAATTTTTCATATTTTGTCTGCACTTGTCTACTCTTAAAAGGAAGACAGAAAAAAAGATTGTTCTGAATTTTTTTATAATTAAAACGTTTATATTAATACAAAATCAATAGATAGAGATTTGAAAAAAGTATTTGGCTTGGTTTGTTTTGAATTTCGCGCAAAGCTACACTAGGACTATCTGCTCTGGCCGTCCCTAATTTTGTAGTATAAGACTAGATGAAAGGCTAGTCATTACCACCTACAACCAACTCTTGAACTATTCTTTTACCAACGAATAGTGGGATTGAAGGTAACATTATAACGTCCCCATGGCTGAAAAGGCGAGCATATTTGGTGTGACAGGCATTCGAAACCCACGACCGTCAGATTACGAGTCGAGTGCCTTATCCACTAGACCATGTCTATCATTTGGGAATTTCTTCGAAGCTGTTTGTTTGTTTTGGAAATTCGCACAAAGCTACTCGAGGGCTATCTGTGCTAGCCGTCCCTAATTTAGCAGTGTAAGACTAGAGGGAAGGCAGCTAGTCATCACCACCCACCGCCAACTCTTGGGCTACTCTTTTACCAACGAAAAGTGGGATTGACCGTCACATTATACACCCCCACGGCTGGGAGGGCGAGCATGTTTAGCGCGACGCGGGCGCGAACCCGCGACCCTCGGATTACGAGTGCACGCCTTAACGCGCTCGGCCATGCCAGGCCTCTCTTCGAAGCTCATGAAACGTTTTGAAAAGTTATTAATGAATTTACGTGTTATTTCAGCTTTGTGACTAATGAATTTTTATTCCAGTAAAGTATTATGGATATAAAATTATAAGTAAGAGAGGGAATTATAATGTAAATGTTTAGTGCAAGCTGGATTTTCATCAGCACTAAGTGGACTGGACTTTGCGTGTGTTTTTTTTAACGAAATAATGGAAAAAGACCAGGCCAACAAATCTTTGGTACAACAAAATCAAATGAACTCCATTCTTCAAATTTGTCGAGTACAGTTTCGAAAAAGTAGAATATATATCAAGTAAGCAGCACAGATTATTGTTTAAAACCTTGAAGACAAAGTAATTCGCTGAAAGTTCTGCCATAAAACGTACTGAATTTCGAGTCGCGATCGGACACACTAGCACGTGACTTAATGCTTAGAAAAAATAAATCTTACTGTACTATGTTTATATCTACATGTTTCAAATAATTTGTCTCCTTCAAGAAGACAACAAAGTGTCCTACACATACAAATACTAAACGAGATAAAGTTATTATTTTTTTCAGTTTTTCAAACTTGCATATAAGACGTGTTATTGTACATGGTATTGTGTACTCGACAAAAGCAGTTATCAATAAGAAATAAGAAGTCGATTGTTGCTTACTTTACCCATACACACGTATAGCATTGCGTGTTTTGATCCTTAGCGTTTAGTGTGCAGTTTTATTTTTGATAATTTACTTCATTAGGAACGAAACCGCTTCGTCAAAGCTGCAAAACTTCATTATCAATATTATTTCATCTCTTATTAATGCCTGCTTTTTCATAAGTGTACGATCGACTCTTTCTTTAATGCAGTAAAAAATAATTGATCTTTCCCGCATGATGGAATGCAAGAATTTAACAAACGCCAGCAAACGACTTATCTGGAGTCATGACCTTAAAGATCTTTCAGTTACGAGAACTTAGCAACTGTAACACAAGCTCTTCAATTTGGTATAGTTGCCCGAAGCTAACTATTGAGCATCTCTTTCTTTATATTGGGTTAATTCGCTGAAATACAGGAAATGACGTCTTTTGTGTGTGCACTAATTAAAATATCTTAATCTAAAAGTGGAATTTTTTTTTCACATTGGGTTAGTACATTAGAATCAGCAGCTGGTCATTGTTTTTTTAATAGAGATAAATTCTCCGAATCTAGCAACTGAACAAGCGTTTTAGTACATTTACAAAAACATTTGAACAAGTTTTTTTAATACATTCAAGGGAACATTTCAACAAGTGTTTTAATACATTCAGGGGAACATTTGAACAAGTGTTTTAATACATTCAAGGGAATATTTAAATAAGTGTTTTAATACATTCAAGGGAATATTTGAACAAGTGTTTTAACACATTTAAGGGAATATTTGAACAAGAGTTTTAATACATTAAAGGGAACATTTGAACAAGTGTTTTAATACATTCCAGGGAACATTTCAACAAGTTTTTTAATACATTCAAGGGAACATTTCAACAAGTGTTTTAACACATTAAAGGGAATATTTCAGCAAGTGTTTTAATACATTCAAGGGCACATTTGAACAAGTGTTTTAACACATTCAAGGGAACATTTGAACAAGTGTTTTAATACATTCCAGGGAACATTTCAACAAGTGTTTTAACACATTAAAGGGAATATTTCAGCAAGTGTTTTAATACATTCAAGGGAACATTTGAACAAGTGTTTTAACACATTCAAGGGAACATTTGAACAAGTGTTTTAACACATTCAAGGGAACATTTGAACAAGCGTTTTCTGATGTTGGTTAAAAATCGTGAATCAAGTAGCTGCACAAGTGTTTCTTAATATTGGAGTAGTCCTCTAAAAATATCAATTGCACAAGAGTTTCTTAATATTGGAGTAGTCTTCTAAAAATATCAATTGCACAAGAGTTTCTTAATATTGGATTAGTTATCTAAAAATATCAGTTGCACAAGAGTTTCTTGATATTAGATTAGTCCTCTAAATATATCAGTTGCACAAGAGTTTCTTGATATTGGATTAGTCCTCTAAAAATATCAGTTGCACAAGAGTTTCTTGATATTAGATTAGTCCTCTAAAAGTATCAGTTGCACAAGCGTTTTTTAATATTTGATTAGTCCTTTAAAAATATCAGTTGCATAAAAGTTTCTTGATATTGGATTAGTCTTCTAAATATATCAGTTGCACCAGAGTTTTTTAATATTAGATTAGTCCTCTAAAAATATCAGTTGCACAAGAGTTTTTTTATATTAGATTAGTCCTCTAAAAATATCAGTTTCACAAGCGTTTCTCAACATTAGATTAATCCTCTAAAAGTATCAGTTGCACAAGCGTTTCTTAATATTGGATTAATTCTCTAAAAATATCAGTTGCACAAGAGTTTCTTGATATTGGATTAGTCCTCTAAAAATATCAATTGCACAATAGTTTCTTGATATTGGATTAGTTTTCTAAAATATCAGTTGCACAAGTGTTTCCTAATATTGGATTAGTTTTCTAAAATATCAGCTGCACAAGTGTTTCCTAATATTGGATTAGTTCTCTAAAAATATCAGTTGCACAAGAGTTTCTTGATATTGGATTAGTCTTCTAAAAATATCAGTTGCACAAGTGTTCTTAACATTGGATTAATACAGTAATGTTAACAGCTGTACAAGTGTTTTTAGTATTAGGTTAATGCACTGAAGAAACCAGTTACACAATGGTTTCTTGAAGGTGGGTTGGTCAAGAGCGTTTAAAAATTATCAGCTGGACTTAAATTATTAATTAATTGTCATTAAATATCATTAATGGCTTAGCATGGCCGAGCGCGTTAAGGCATACGCTCGTAAACTGAGAGTCGCGGGTTCGCATCCGAGCCGCGCTATACATGCTCGCCCTCCCAGACGTGGGGGCGTTATAATGTCACGGTCAATCCCACTTTTTGTTGGTAAAAGAGTAGCCCAAGAGTTGGCGGTGGGTGGTGATGACTAGCTGCCTTCCCTCTAGTCTTACACTGCTAAATTAGGGACGGCTAGGTGCAGTGGACTAACAGCCTACTCACTTAAAAACCTGTTATGGAAACCGCAGTGACTGCGGCCCTATTTTCCTTAAAGGAATTGAGTAGCAAAAAAAAATATGATTAACCCTTCTCTCAAGATGACTTCATATTTCTGCACTTGATAATAGACCAAACTATGGAATTAGCTATGAACATAGCACAAATCATAGCAAATGTTTTTATGAAATGAAGACTATACTTTAAAAGTTAGATGAACCATCTTTAAGTTTGAACCCTTTAAGTTTACATGCCCTAAAGACACAAAACAACCATATCTTTATCTTCCTGAAAACCAGCTATGATATGAGATTCTTAGTTTTGCTATCCTGGGTGATAATATACATCTAAATCTATTAACAAACGCATAATATAGAATTAAACATGAACTGTTTCTGTTGTTTATGACATTATAACATGAAATGAAAAACCAGTAGCGTAAACAAACTGCCACAGCCTTTCTAATATATTCTGGTGTCAAGTGATAAAACAGCAATGGCTATACGATTGTTTTTAACTGTACTATACGCTGGTATGCCTATCAAAACTATGTTGTAGGTTTAAAGCAACAGATAGGCTACTTGTTTAAACCGTTATTTAGAACGAGCGGCCCCCAGTGGCTAAGCGGTATGTCTGCGAATTTACACACTAAAATCCGGGTTTCGATACCTGTGGTGGGCAAAGCACAGATAGCCCACTGTGTAGCTTTGTGCTTAATTCAGCAACAACAAGAACGAGCGTCATTCAGTAAAGAAAACAAATATTCTACGAATTCCACAACTCTCTACATAGTATATTGTTGATAGTTATATACAGTGCTTTACAAACTAAGACAGTGATTTTTTTTTACATACGTTTAACGTGTCATAGTGTGACATTCCGTGTAATTTATATTACAACTTATTTATCCCACCATATCTTTCAATAGTAAAGACCATGACAATTATTTATTCAGCATAAATTTGTAAATACACACTACTAGCCAAAATCTTAAGGCCAATGAACATAAAGAAAAAAATATGCATTTTGCGTTGTTAGACTCAACCACTTATTTCAGTAGAGCTTCTAAAAATGAAAATAAGAAAAGAGAAAATAAAAATAAAAACTTTTTGAGTATTTAATAGAGAAAATGTGAACGCTATGAAATTAGCTTAAATACTAGCTGGTCAAAAAGTTAAGACCATACTAAAAAGAAATTCTAAATAAAGTAGAAAATCCCCAAACAAGAGGTCTCAGAAGTAACTTGCAGGGCTGTCATTACGAATAACTGCAAACATTCGCTTTGGCATGGCCGATATAAGCGTTTGAAGAAGGCTGGCTGGAATGTTATTTCAAGTGGTGAAGATGGTTTTACGAAGATCAAGCACTGTTTGAAACTGACGTCCATTTTTCAAGACTTCCCTTGCCATTCACCCCCAAACATTTTAATTGGGTTTCAATTCGGGCGAACACGCTGGATGGTCCAAAAGAATCACGTTATTCGCCATGATAAAGTCCTTTGTACTGCGGGCATTGTGGATTGCAGCGTTGTCCAGCTGAAAGATCCAGTCATTTCCACACAAGCGAGGGCCTTCAACAAGGATGCTTTCTCCAACATGCCAATGTAGCCAACTGCTGTTCGACGCCCCTGTATAACCTAAAGCTCCATTGTTCCATGGAAGGAAAAAGAACCCCAGATCATGATGGAACCTTTTCCACTATGTCGTGTAAAAAATGTCTCCAGTAGGATATCCTTATCGCACCAGTAACGTTGGAAGCCATCTGTGGCATCCAGATTAATTTTTTTTCATAAAAGAACAAAATCTTCGTCCACTTTTCTACGTCTCATGTTTGGTGCTTCTTAGCAAAGTTAAACCGAGCTATTTCGTGGTGTAGAAGGAGGCGTGGCCTTTGAAAAACGTTACGGTTTTTAGAGCCTCATCTCGTAGACGCCGTCTTATCGTTCTTGAGCTGCATTCTACGTTCGTAGGAGCCTTAATCTGTTTCGACGATAGACTGGTGTCTTACCGGACAACCCGTCGAATCCTCCTGCTCAACGCCGGCTAAATTTTCTTGGGCCGACCACTTGAAATTCTCGTTCAGTGTCCCTCAGAGTCTTTAAAAAAATTTGCAACAGCAGTTTTACTACGCCATATCTCACCATTAATGACACGTTGAGAGATCTTGCTTCTGTAACTCGACAATTCTGCCACGTTCAAACTCTGTCAACTTTATAGCCTGTGCCATGTTTTTCCTCAATGTAACACAAAATATGTCTTGTTTGTTTGTTTTGAAATTTCTCACAAAACTACTTGAGGGCTATCTAGGCCGTCCCTAGTTTAGCAGTTTAAGACTAGAGGGAAGGCAGCTAGTCATCACCACCCACTGCCAACTCTTGGACTACTCTTTAAGCAACGAATAGTTGGATTGACCGTCACATTATAACGCCCCCACGGCTGGGAGGGCAAGCAGATTACGAGTCGCACGCTTTAACATCCTTGGCCATGCCGGTCCTGAAACTTTTGTTGAAATATTTGAAGAAAATTATTAGAATTAGCCAACACGTATTTTAGAAATTCGTAATAACTCACTTTCAGTAACAAATTTGTATTATTTTGATTAAATAGGTGTCTTAATTCATGTTTGTTAATGTCATGTAATCGATTCTAAATGGTTATTTTCTGTCAGTACATAAGCTTGACGAAGAAAATAAAACGAAAAGTGTATTTGAAAGCATTTAGTGTAAACATTTATTTATTGATTACTTAGGCATAGTAAAGAGTTTTTATTGAATCAGCGAGGTAGTCACGATGCTGAGGAAGCACCAAACACACCAATGAGATGCGTCACATACGCAGCTGTTGCTGTCAGGTGATTGGTTAAAAAAATTCACAGGTCAGAAACTGTATCCATTGATTTTAGGTCAGAACATTAACAAAACATCACTGTTACTTTTAGCGGAATACCGCTAAAACCCTTAACTACAGGGTTCGTTAATGTCTTTAATGTATTCACTAATTTGTTCAAATTACTTGCTAATGTTTGCAGTTTACTATCTGATTTGTTTAAATTACTCTCTAATGTGTTTGAAATTACTCGCTACTACTGATTGATTACTAAAGAAATCGATAATAAACCATTAATTCCCGCTAAAATAATAAAATATTTTAATATTTCACATTTTACTTCGTAAGAAAATTTTATATTATTTTATAATACTCACATATCAATTTTTATTTTCACACAACTGTTCAATGTTATAATTAAGTTCGCAGTAAGTACTTACGAGGCTTAACTAAAATGGTAAGTCATATGAATACAGTTCTAGTTGTTTTGTTGTCATTACAAAAATAGTTTTATTATACTTCAGTTACAGTTACCATATAGCTGATTTTAAAGTATATCGCTATACCGTAAAGTTAAATTAGAAAAATGTTTTGTGTTTTGAGCCGAAAAAAATCGAGTATCGCTTACAAGATGACAGGTTTACCAACGTCAACGATTCTATTATGTTTCCATAAAAGTGTGCTAGTTTTAGAGTGTTCATACGTAAAATGTACAAATACAAAGGCTATTTAAACATAACCGTTTCTAGTTTTTAACTGTTAGACTGCAGAGGGAAGCTGGTTAATCAATAGACTCTCTTACTGTACATCCGTGGCCCCAAAGTGGAGAGCGCATTTTGTCAGCCAACAATAATCGGATTCACAATCCAGTCATATTAATTATTAGACCATGGTCAGTTTGCTTGTTTGTTTGTTTCAGAACGAAGCCACATTGAACTACCTGCTATGTCCAATATTGGGGTTCGAGCCCCGGATTTTAGCATTGAAATTCTAAAAACTTACTGTTTTCCCAACCGGAAGCATGCGACTCATTTCCATAGAAAAAGCCATATTTCACACGTTTAATTAACAATTGTTGAAGCAACAAGGGTTTAGTAGAATTACTCGTAATCACGAAGTCTCCTTGGTACTGACAGAGGTGGCGCTAATGGAGTAAAAGTTATTAAAAAAGACTATTTTGAATAAATTACTTTATAAATTTATATTTTAGTTAATTTCCCCCTTGCTTTCGTATTCAAACATGTCCTGGCGGTAAAGTTTGTCAAATATAAATTTGATTAGTAAAAAATTTGGAAGTTCCGGTTAACTAACGTTTTATTGTGTAATTAATGTGTACGTGATTACATGCATTCGCTGGGAGCAGATAAGATATCAAGTTATATTAAGTAATTTTGGTTTATGAGGAGAGATTTTTTTTCTGTTCACTATTCATAATGTGTACGTGTTAAAAGTTTTCTTATTGAAGTAATATCACTACATATATAGAATTCTATAAATACAGAAATTTTAAGAGAAAAAATAGAGTAATAGACGGGCGTTTTACATGCGAGAAAGCAATTTCTATCCAAACTTCAGATTAATAATCTCGTACATTTCATCAAAAGCTTATTAAAATTTCTGTCTTTTTTTTTCAACATATCATAGTATGTTTCTAGATTGTTAGTATAAGATTTATGAAAAGGTGTTTTAAGTTTCATTTAACCTTTTAAACCTTATAGATAGGTATTAATTTCCAACATTATTGGATATAAGTTTAACAGCACTATTACCAACTATTAAATTATGTGAGTACAATGTGCCATGTACTTAGTTTAGGAATTTTACATTGTTACCAACTGTTATCGTGTTTCAATTTCAAGAATAGAGTTTGTTCGTATTTTGTTTTGATACCATGTGTTTAGGTATAAGTTGTATATTTCTTACTAAACTAATACAATATCACTGGACTAGGCTTAGCTATGTTAGAACTGTTACTATAGTTACGTCCCTACTGTCGTGCAGTTCTTAATATCCGACTGTTTACATTAAAATAATTAATGTTCTTGTCTTTAAATGAACAAAAAGAAAAGGAAAAGAAAGAGAAAATTTGACTGCAATACCTTTATAGAGCTCTACAAGAACTTAGGAAAGACTGTAGACAGTAATTTTTAAACAACAACCAGTGAAGTTTTATGTTCGTATGGAGACTGCGCAGAAGAAGAAGCAGGAAAAATCTCTCATGATAACCACAAACGGTTCCTGCACCAAAGGTAGAATAATATTTCATTGTATGCTTACAACATAGAAATTTTCGTTATATTATTATGTCACCATAAGCTGGAATTAACTACAGAAATAAGAGAATCGTCTCGAATAGTCGCACACATATGACTAGACATAAACGGACACACGCATATAGTCACAAACACAGGTATATTTAACAATACACGCACGTGTGTTTCGCCACACACCCACATGTAGTTACACAAAAATATATAGCCACAGAAAGACACTTGTATGACAAGAAAGCTCACAATAGATTAGAAGGCACAGATAGCATTGGGGGCCCTTTCATGTGTAGAGCCCTAGGCAACTGCTCAGTTTCTGTAGTAGGTAAAACTGTTTACGGAGTTATACACTGCTGGCCAAAATCTTCAGGCCAATGAACATAAAGAAAAAATATGTGTTTTGCGTTGTTAGATTCAACCACTTCTTTAAGTAGAGCTTCAAAAGATGAAAATAAAAAAACTTTATAGCATTTATAATTGAAAATGTGAACACCATGAAATTACCCTAAATACTAGCTAGTCAATAGTTTAAGACCATACCAAAAAGAAGTCCTAAACAGGGTAGGAAATGCCCAACAAGAGGTCTCAGTACTGTTGTTGTTGCTGTTGTTTTGAATTAAGCACAAAGCTACACAATGGGCTATCTGTGCTCTGCCCACCACGGGTATCGAAACCCGGATTTTAGCGTGTAAGTCCGCAGACATACCGCTGAGCCACTGGGGGGCGTCTCAGTACTGAGTTGTACGTCTATTATTACGAATAACTGCAAACATTTGCTTTGGCACGGTCGAAATAAGCGTTTGCAGAAAGCTGGCTGGAATGTTATTCTAAGTGGTGAACATGGCTTCACGAAGATCATGCATTGTTTGGAATTGACATCCATTTCTATAGACTTCCTTTGCCATCCACCCCCAAACATTTTCAATGGAGTTCAGTTCAGTGGATGATCCAAGAGAATCACGTTATTCGCATTGACAAAGTCCTTTGTCCTGCGGGTATTATAGATTGCAGAGTTTTCCTACTGAAAGATCAAGTCATTTCCACACAAGCGAGGGCCTTCAACAAGGATGCTTTCTCCAACATGCAAATGTAGCCAGCTGCTGTTTGACGCCACTGTATAACCTGAAGCTCCCTTGTTCCATGGAAGGAGAATGTACCTCAGATCATGATGGAGCCTTATCTGCTGTGTCGTGTACAAAATGTCTCCGGTGGGATATCCTTATCGTGCCAGTAACGTTGGAAGCCATCTGAACCATACTGGTTAATTTTTTTTCTTATCAGAGAACAAAACCTTTGTCCACATTTCTACGTTCCATGTTTGGTGCTTCTCAGCAAAGTTTAATCAAGCTTTTGTGGTGTGGAAGGAGGCGTGGTTTTTGAAGACGTTTACGGTATTTAAAGCCTTTCTCTCGTTGACGCCGTCTTATTGTTCTTGAGCTGCAATCTGCGTCTGTTATCTTTTTCGACGATTGGCTTGTGTCTTGCTGGACAACTCGTCGATACCTCATGCTCAACGCCGGCGAAAGTTATTTTGGGCCGGCCACTTGAAATTGTTATTCCGTATCCCTTAGGGTCTTTATAGAAATATGCAACAGCAGTTTAATAACGTCCAATATCACCAGCAATGGCACGTTGAGAGAGACCTTGCTTTTGCAGCTCGATAATTCTGCCATGTTCAAACTCTGTCAACTTTTTAGTCTTTGCTATGTTTTTACCCAATGTAACACAGAAGATGTCAGTGGGAAATGTTGACAACGCTCATGCTTGAACACAAATGACTAAATTTCGTTACGTGTTTACCGATTAATTTTTCGTTTCGGTATGATCTTAAACTTTTGATCAGCTAGTATTTTGGCTAATTTCATAGTGTTCACATTTTTCCCATTAAATGCTAAAAATGTATTTTACTTTTATTTTCCTTTTTCTTATTTTCATCTTTTGAAGCTCTACTTAAATAAGTGGTTGAATTTAAAAACGCAAAATGCGTATTTTTTCTTCATGTTAATTGGCCTTAAGATTTTGTCCAGCAATGTATGTAATAAGAAGAAGGGAAAGATGTCGCCGAACACAGCATGAAATGCCCAATGTGTGCAGTTGAAGTAGGCCTGGCATGGCCGAGCGGGTTAAGGCGTGCACTCGTAATCCGAGGGTCGCGGGTTCGCGCCCGCTTCGCGCTAAACATGCTCGCCCTCCCAGCCGTGGGGGTGTATAATGTGACGGTCAATCCCACTATTCGTTGGTGAAAGAGTAGCCCAAGAGTTGGCGGTGGGTGGTGATGACTAGCTGCCTTCCCTCTTGTCTTACACTGCAAAATTAGGGACGGCTAGCACAGATAGCCCTCGAGTAGCTTTGTGCGAATTTCCAAAACAAACAAAAGCAGTTGAAGTACACTCGTCTTTTTAGAATCCCGTAGAGAGACAAAAAACATTTAGTTGTCACTTTAACTGTATGCGATGCAACATTACACAGATTATTGATTGATAGGTGATATTTTCTTGAAATTTATGCAAAGCTACACGAGTGCTTGGTTTGTTTGGTTTGTTTTGAATTTTGCACAAAGCTACTCGAGTGCTATCTGCGCTAGGCATCCATAAATTAGCAGTGTAAGGCTAGAGGAAAGGCAGTTAGTCATCATCTCCCACCGCAAATTCTTGAATTACTCTCTTACCAGCGAATAGTGTAATTAACTGTTACGTTATAACGCCCCTACAGCTGAAATGGCGAACATGTTTGGTGTGACAGCGATTAAAACTTACGACTATTATATTAAGAGTCTAAGTGCCTTAAAAACCTGGCTATGCCATGCCTAAAATGCCATAAAATGAACTCAACTTTCAATATGTTAGTATGTGAAAACGAAATAACTTGGATCAGTTGGTGGAACTTTCTTATATATGTAGTCGTTCGAAATGAATTCCGAATTCCTATAGATACTGTTCCTTCATAGAAAAATCAAGTACTAAAAAGGGGAACCACAAATAAACTAATTATTATTTATTTAAAATTTAAGAAATTCTCTTAGTTAACTATTATTAAATCATAATCCTTTTGCTCGATCGAAAGCTTTATTTAACTCAAAGTATAATTGTAGTGAGAAAAACACACATAAACATGCAAATTATATGAACTTAATAGGTTATATCAACAATGAAATAATTGAGTCTTTATCTAATATTATGCTGTTATATCTGATTCTCTGGTGGGCCAGCGGTAAGTTCATGGGCATAATATGAATCTCATGTCAGATTCCCCGCGGTTTACACAGCACAGATGTGGTTTTGCGGTAAAACAAATAAACCTTAAACATCAAATTTTACTAACTGGCAGTCAAGGTGACCAAATGATATTTGTTTGTGTGTGTGAAAGACTTAAAACCTCGGAGCATATTTTGAAATTTACCTATCACAACGATATTGTGACTGAAATTAAAAGCATATAATTTCCCCCAGCTGACATATTACCCTCCCCACCTATCTGTCTCACTACAATATTAATTTCACAACACATTAAAGCGTATTTCTAAAGTATTTGGTGTCGCCAAGGCTCAGCTTAGCGTGACTTTCAACGCGGCTGTCTATTTCTTACTTTTTATCTCAAATAACCACACCTTTTAATCGATGTATTTGATATTTATGAATCTGCTTGCCTACACTAGCTAGCGACGCTAAAAAAAGGGTGTACGTTAGAAAGTCGGGTGTAAATATTGGTTTACTTATGATTTAATTAGTTTGTTTTGTTTGTTTTTTGAATTTTGCGCGAAGCTACTCGAGGGCTATCTGTGCTAGCCGTCCCAAATTTAGCAGTGTAAGATTAGAGGGAAGGCAGCTAGTCTTCATCACCCAACGCCAACTCTACGGATTGACCGTCACATTATTACGCCCCCACGGCTGAAAGGGTGGACATGTTTGGCGCGACAGGGATTCGAACCCGCAACCCTCGGATAACTACTCGAGTGCCTTAACCATCGGATTAAATTAGTAATCGTTGTATATACAGTTTCAATCACTCAGTCTTCTCTGTGAACTTTGAAAGCTGAAAAGCAAACTTTTATCATTACGTATATTAATAATAAAGACGTACGCAGTTCGTCACATTATTATACAAATATCTTATTTACAAGCCCCCCAGTGGCTCAGCGGTATGTCTGCGGACTTACACGCTAAAATCCGGGTTTCGATACCCGTGGTGGGCAGAGCACAGATAGCCCATTGTGTAGCTTTGTGCTTAATTCAAAACAACAACAACTTATTTACAAAAAATCACTTTTTTATTTAACAGTTTGATATCATTTAATTGAAAGATATAAGAAATTCTAGAGAAAATAAGTTGATTTTTTTATAAATATTACTTACGAATTTAGTTCTGTGAGTTTGAAGTCATGGATTAACAATAGACTAAGTTACAATGATCTCAAATGTCACAAAATCAGTCGGATAAAAAAAATTTCAAAGTATGTAAATATTTTCCGTCTTCAAACACGGGCAATACAGATTCTGTGTGAGCTTCACTAGGCTATTACATGTATCATTTCCAAGTTGGGTTTGCTTCCACATTTACAGTAAACTAGCTGGTAATCTCCTATCATGAAACTCATGTTCCCATGGTCACTATATTGAATTTCTCAGCTTTCATGTTCTTTTGGGTCGATGAGTCCCCTGATCTGGAGCTTTGGTTTTGTTTGTTGTTAAGCGCACAGCTACACAATAGATTATTTTGTTGTGTCCAAACGAGTATTGAAAACCGGTTTTTAGAGATGTGAACCCTCAGACTCACCGTTGAATCATTGGAGGGGAAGCGCTTAGGTAAAAAAAATGTAACCAGTAAACAATAAGAAAACAACTTACTTTTAAAAGTGTGTTTACCAATTCATAAAATTTTAGAATACGTCTACGCTCAAACAAAAAGAATGTTATAGAGTTTTATAACTTACTTCACATTTATTTTATATGGGGAATATTCCCCCTTGATATTTATAAAGCGTTTCTTTGTTTGTTTGTTTTTGGGATTTCGCACAAAGCTACTCTAGGGCTGTATGATTTTGCAGTGTAAGACTAGAGGGAAGGCAGCTAGTCATCACCACCCACCGCCAACTCTTGGGCTACTCTTTTACCAAGTAATAGTGGGATTGACCGTCACATTATATGCCCCCACGGCTGGGAGGGCGAGCATGTTCAGCGCGACGCGGGCGCGAACCCGCGACCCTCGGATTACGAGTCGCACGCCTTACGCGCTTGGCCATGCCAAGACTTTTTAAAGCGAAAACAATAAGCTATATCGTACCCCCTCAGCTCCTCCACGTTTTAAAGAACAGTTGTGCTGTTGTTATTTTAGAAAATAAAATAACATTTTTTAGTAAAACCGTTCAGATCAGTATTTTATTGGTTTCCCCTCAATGTTAGTGTTATACACTTATTTAGAAGCGAAGATTGCATCTGTTAATGTTGAACTACGAAACGATATGGATGGGCTATAACCGAATAAGATTCAATTCTTCCAGAGTTGGTGTCACACTATTCAAATATCAGTTTGATTTGTTTTGAATTTCGCGCAAAGCTATGCAAGGGCTATATGCGCTAGCCGTCCCTAATTTAGCAGTGTAAGGCTAGAGGGAAGGCAGCTAGTTATTACCACCCAAAGCCAACTCTTGGACTACTTTTTTTACCAACGAATATAGTTGTATTGATCGTCACATTATAACATCCTCACGGCTAAAAGAGCGACCATGTGTGGTGTGACGGGGATTCGAGCCTGCGCCTCTCAGATTAGGAGTCGAGTGCCTTAATCACCTGGCTATGCCGGGCTTTTTCAAATATCACAACGGCAACATATTGTCCAAAATTGTATTGTTTGAGAAACTTTATAAAGTAATCAGTAAGAGGATGATCGTAAATCAAAATTTTCACTTTATTTAGTTTCACTTGTACCCAAAACGTCTCTAAACTAATTATATAGTACAATCTTGTTCTTTATACCAAAGCTAAAGGAAAAAAATGTATTTTAAATACGTTTAGAAGTGCTCATTACAAAATATCTAATATTTCCAGCAACAGTATAATGTTTTAGATAGAAAATTTTCGGTTTGTTGAGGGTCTTTTGCCAAAATATTCTGATATTTACCAGTTCATAGTTAAAAGGATATACCAAAAAATACATCATCATGGAAAGTGTTTTTGTTTCGTCATAAAAGACATCTCATGGCCACATATGTATGGGATACACTGTAATTTTTGTGATTAATGTAATACTTGTCAAGGCTAGAATATGCAAGCTGTGAATTCTTTTGAAACGTCTTATAGTTTACCAGTCTGAAGTTTCAGACAAGTAATAAATAACTACATATCACATTTTTGTATGAGAAATTCTTAGTTCGTGTTTGTTTGTTTGAAGTTAATCACAAAACTACGCAATGTACTATCTGTGCTGTGCCCACCACTGGTACCCAAACCCGGTTTGTTTCCAGCGTTAAGTCTGCATACATACCGTTGTGCCACTGAAGGGTTTAAGGACTATCCATCAGCTTTTAACTTGAAATTACCTACTCCATTCTAACATAAAAACAAACAACATCACCACAATATCATTTTTCCCGTTTGAAGGAGCCACCTGAGTAATATTTTTATCTTGTTTTGTCGGCTTTAGTCATTTTTCAGTTGTTGTCAACCACGAATATGGTTGATGTCTTTCAGTAGAGTGCTGTTACTTGGAGAATCCAGTATAATGTCTGGTTTGGGAAGGCAGCTAGTAATCACCCACCGCCAACTCTTGGGCTAATCTTTAACCAACGAATAGTGGGATTTACCTTCACTTATAAAGTCCCCACGGCTGAAAGGGCGGGCATCTTTTGTGCAACGGGAGCTCGAACCCACGACCCTCGGATCACGAGTCAAGTGCCTTATCCACCTGGCCATGAGCGGCCCTAAGGAAGGCATCATAACAAATGTTATGAATAATATAATTAATTGCTCCATACATGGGTAAGTATCTAATTTTCAGTATCTAATTTACGCCGTTCTTTCAAAAAAAACGTTAACTACTTTAACAGCCTTTTTCACGCATTTAGTAAGTTTTTGTTTTCGTCTCAAAAACCGACACATTTTTTTAGTATAATAAGTACTTTGCATTATCTTGTACTGTTTTTCATCTATAACACTAAGCAATAAATATTTCTTCATACATATATGCTTTATCCGAGGACCAGCATGACCAGGTGGTCAAGGCGCGAAATTCCTAATTTTCGGGTTGCTGGTTCGAATCCTCATAACACCATATATACTTTCCCTTTCAGCCAGGAAGACGTTATAATGTTACGGTGAATTCGTTTATAAAAGTGTAGCCCAAGAGTTTGTGGTGGGTGGCTGCCTTCCGTCTACTCTTACACTGCTAAATTAGGGACGGTTAGCATAGATAGTCCTCGTGTAGTTTTTCGCGAAATTCCAAACAACTCAGCCTTATCCAGACCATAATGCTTCAGTAGGGAGATGATTTAATCTAATCAGTTGTGCGTGCAGTGCTGTTAGCTGGAGGTTCAAACAAACTAGAATTAAATTATCCACGAAAGAAAAGAAGTCCCTCTTTTCTAAAGCTTCTGAAAATAATGAGTATTTCCACTGCTATCATTGATGTACATCAGAAGAGCATTACTTGTGGAGCAAATAATGTAATTCTTACTCCGCATCTGTTATAAAGTGCGAAATCAGTCGGAACTAAGACGAAGTACGAAGGACACATGATCTTTAAGGTTATGGAAGATGCGGTCTTTAAACTTAATAACAAAGAGAAAGTTTATGAGTCAAACAGAACTTTAAATTTAAAGGCTTACCTCATGCGTGATCTTCAGTCACTATCTACGCTACCAAAAAGTCTTTTCTTTTCCACTGAAGTGTTCATGTTAAAGTTTGAACATTGTCTTGTAGTTAATTTATTTAAAATATTACACTGGCTATGGATATAGAAACATGGAATTTTCATAAATTTTAAATGTATCTTTCTTATAATAACAGCTTCTATGATTTTTCTTTTTCTCTTCTTATTTATATTAAGTAACTGTATCATTTTAACGTATTATTTACACATTCTATATTAAATGTTAATTCATAATGTTTTACATAAAAACATACATTAAACTTAATTTGAGAAAACATATTACATTTCGAAATTGAAACGAGGTAAATGTTGTTATGGGACTACATTATACATACACGTAAACCGATATTTAGTTGTTGTCTTGTTTTACAAAATAAAAAAAATAAAAATCATAATAAGTTAATGAGGTCTATTATTCAGTGTTTCTATTAGCACTTGTATTTGCCGGTTAGAACTGGAACTGTGTATAACATTTAGAAGTAGTCAAGAGTAATTTTAGAATTCGGTAGTTTCCACACCCATGAAACATCTGCTTCATTGCTTTTGCTTATGTACGTGATCTATTTTCTCTAATTTTGCAAATATTCATGCAATGTGAAACTGCTAAGAATAAGATAACATGTGAAACGTTTAGTCGAATCTCCTAAAGTATAATTATTGTGTGACAACTATTAGCAACACGTAGATCAATAATAGATGGTATAAGTTCAGACCGTGAAAGACTGGTGAACAGGAGAGGACGCACCAGTCTACAGCTCACTACAAACTCATCATGTTTAACTTAGGCCTCGCTACTGGTTTTCTTGTTTTCGTCCCAGTTGATATTTCGTCATTAGAAATAGGTAAATATCTTTAAGCTATTTTTGTATTTGTAATGTGCAAACTTTTTATTGGCATTTATCTGTTGAGGCTTCATACCAAGTAAAAATTTGAATATGAAACATTCTTTGTTATTTCAGAGGATATTGTATGCAAATACCTAAGATATTTAAGTTGACGAGTTTAAAATGTCTATCTGTTATTTAAACAAGTGCAATGTTGTCTGACTAACATTCGCAATATGGAAGAAAAAAAACAATGTACTGACGTATCGATAGAAATAGTTTTTATTTTAGTTTTTTCTAAAACCTTACTAAGTTGGAAATCTTAGTTTGAACTTTACTAGTGAAAGTAATTAAAGCTAATGTGTTAAATTTTTCGTGCGAGATCTATAAACACTTGGGTAAAAACCTAATAATTTAACATGTATGGTTTAATTATTTTCTGAATTTTTATATTCGATTACATCAGTTAGAAATAAATAGCAGTGTTCACTTTCCTTATTATAAGGCCCCCCAGTGGCTCAGCGGTATGTCTGCGGACTTACACGCTAAAATCCGGGTTTCGATACCCGTGGTGGGCAGAGCACAGATAGCCCATTGTGTAGCTTTGTGCTTAATTCAAAACAACAACAACAACATTATTATAAGCGTGTTGTAAACAAGAAGTGATGTGTTAATCAGTACTGGATACACGAAGAATACAAAATGTAATACGGTATTTATATCTATAATATTATAAACTAAACATATACAGTTTAATTTTTACCTTTCTCGTTAAGTTAGTAATTAAAGATCACTATTAGAAACGACAAGGTATTTATTAATTCCATTACTAACAGTGATATCAGGTTACGTTTATCATTAGCGAGTAAACAGTAAAGAAAATAGTAATGTTTTTATAATTATCACTTCTGGGCGGTTGATACTGAAAGGTACCTAATAGTTATAACTATAATTTTCAACTAGTTGATGTATGAAGTAACGTGGTATCTATATCTCCAGTTTTCATCTGCAGTCAACATAGAAACTGATGTGGTATTTCTATTGTTCTCATCAATGTAGTATTTATACCCCTCCATTTTCATCTGTAGTCAATATACAAAGTGATATGATATTTCTAAAGTTCCCATTTTCATACATAAAGTGACGTGGTATTTTCATTATCTTTCATTTACAACTAAACAACACAGCATGTAATGTAGTATTTGTACTTGTTATTTGAAACTAATCAATAGAGGAAGTAATTAGGTTCTTGTCAGATATTGTAACTACACCAAGTTATATTTTCGGTAGTTTAACATTTTGCTTTAAACTAAATTCATTTGGGGTCTCAAAATATGTGTAAACGTGCCTAAATGTGGAAATGATGTAAGAAATGTTTTTCTGATTGGCATTAGTAAGCTTGGTGGAAGACTGCAACAATGATAAGGTAGATAAACTGTATACAGATCTACAAATATGGTGGACCCTCGAAAACAACTCCATGTTGGCGACTGATGTATTCTGTGGCAAGTCACTTGAAGGAAGATTAGTTGGTATGATTTCAATATGTGATATTTGATAGTTGTACATTTATTTATGAGTACTTACATCTCAGGTTAGGGAATCTAATTCTAAAACTGTATATTCTTGTTGAAAACTTGTTCAGAAAAACTGATTTTTTATTTTTGATGTTTTCATTTCGGTTTATTGTAAGAGTAAATGGCTTACAGTTTACCGTCTTTTTGTGCCACTATATTTGTTTACCACATTTCGACGTAACTGTGTTGGAAGAGATACTTAATGTTTTCTGTTCTTAGGCTTCACTTCACTGGAAGAATGATTAACTTTCTGTTAACTATGTTTTCGTATTGATGTGGGAAAACAATAAGTAACTTTTTATCTCTCACATTTTAGCTTCACTTTGTTAGAAGAACGATTAGCTATAGTTGACCACATATTGTTGGAAGGGTAAGTAATTCACTGACGACCACATGTAAGTGCTACGATAATGAAAGTGTGACTGATTTACTGCACAATACTCTATCGTTATTTTATTAAAAGTGGCTGACTTAATAGTATCGTTTACCATGATTTATTGTTTCTACCTTGTAAGAGCGCCTAAATTATTTTTAACCACACTTAGTATCATTGTTATTTAAGAATGAATGACTTATTGTTAACTGTTTTCATTGTCACTATATTTTAAGAGCAGCTGATTTATTGTTTATCAGGTTTTAATATTTACATGCTGACACTCATTATATTATAAGAGTGGTTAACTTACTGTTTGCGATACTCAGTGCCATTATATTGCAAGGAAACTTAATACATTGTTACCATGGTTACTGTCGCTATATTGGAAGAATGACTTACAGTGTTCCCTCGCCACTTCGTGGATCATCTCTCGCGGCTTCACCACTTCGCGGGCTCGGCCCCCCCCCCATATATATATATAATAATAAACATTAAATCTAAAATATAGCATTAAATACCATTAAAATATTAAAAATAAATATAATTAATAGTGTAAAGAAAAAAAACAGGTATATTTTGAGATATAAACATATATTTGAGTTTATAACAGCGTAAAAATGGAAACAGAACCAACTGGAAAGGCTATAGATGTACGCATTGTGCGTCTGCGAAGGCTACGCGAGATCAGCTTCATGGCGTAGCGATGTGCAAGACGGGCTATGATTGGTGCAGAAATGAAAGACGGCCAATGACAGCTACCCATTTTGATTGTCTTTCACCATTGCTACATGTCTTCAAAATGTTCATAAGGCATTGCAAGAGATGAAGCCCTGCACCGTTAATGCAAGCTGGAAGAAGTTGTGGCCTGAGGTTGTGCACGACGACAAGGGATTCACGCCTGAAGAAATCCAACACTCGGCTGTTCAAAAAGCTGTGCAATTAGCTTTGTTAATCAAAGGTGAAAGATTTGCCGATATGACGAAGGAAGACGTAGATGAACTTAGAATCCGAACCACTCGCCGACCAAGACTTAGAAGCACTGACGAAGTCTGCTGCCGAGGAAGACGACGAAGAGGAAACACCGAAAGAAGCCGAGGAAACAATCGAGCAAAGTGGATGGTCGTTAGAGCGGTTAGGTAAACTAATGAAACTAATTAACGAAGTGAAGGTGTGCTCACAGGAATGGGACAACGATATGGTTCGATCAGTACAATTTTGCAATAAAATAGAAGAACTGATAACTCCTTATCAAATGATTTTCGATAGGCTAAAGAGGCAGAGAAAACAACTGCCAATAACAATGTTTTTCCAGCCGAGCAAGAAAGAAAAGGTACCGGTGGCAAGCACTGTTCCTGAAGTTGTAACGACCGACGAAGAAATTGCCGATTCACCTTCCACAGAAGAGGAAGTGGTGTCCCCCGAAAAGACACCACCTGCTGAAGATATGTAATTTTTAATTTTAAGGCTTAATATCTCAATAATTGTTCTTATTATTTCAGCAATAATGAACAGTATTGTAATGGTAGGGTTAAATAGTTGTACAGGGAGGGTTTTAAAAGTCTAAATGCACATAAATATATACGTAAAAATCGGCGATCCCACTTCGCGGAAAATCTCCTTTCGCGGGGGTTTTTGGAACGCATCTACCGCGATACACGAGGGAACACTGTATTATATATTTTGTTTAGTAGTATTACGTTGAAAAAGAAATGATTTATTACTTACCATGTATTAACATTATTACATTGAAAGTAATTTATTGCCTATTATGTTTTAGTGTCACTGTATTGAAAGGGGTTTATTATTTATCATGTTTTAGAGTTACTACATTAAAAGGAACTTATTTCCTACCGCGTTTAGCATCATTAAATTAAAAGGGATTTATTGGTAATCACATTTTAGTGTCATTGCATTATAATAGTAGCTGATTTATTCTTGATCGTATTTCAATGTCATCGAATTGAAAGAAATTATTTGTCGTTACCAGTAGTGAAAACCTCTATAAAAATTTAAGAAGGGAATCGATGATTTGCCACATAATAAAAAATGGATTTAAAATTTTATTGAAGAATGGTTGTGAAAATATAACCTGAAATGACCAAATAGTTCCTTGTTATCCATATATATTATGAGTTTGCCTTTGATGCAGAATTGGACGTATTATTTTCAAAAAATCAGCTCTATTACGTAACAAATTCAGCCTTTAACTTTTACTAGGCCTGGCATGGCCAAAGTGGTTAAGGCACTCGACTCGTAATCTGTGGGTCGCGGGTTCGAATTCCCATCACATCACACATGCTTGCTCTTTCAGCTGTGGAGATATTATAACGTTATGGACAATTCGTTGGTAAAAGTGTAGCCCAAGAGTTGGTGGTGATGACTAGCTACCTTGCCTCTAGTCTTAACCTGCTAAATTACGGATGGCTAACGCAGATAGCCCTGGTACAGCTTTATGCGAAATTCAAAATAAAAAAACTTTCACTAAGAAAAGTAAAATAATTCTTCTTCTCAGTTTATCCAAATGTCTTTGACAGATTAGTAACTGTTAATAAATAAAAACGAACAAACATAAAACAAATGATTGAAAATTAGTTCAGCAACATTTTCATATAAAAACGTTTTTGTTTTGATACTTCCACCTATTTATGGTGAGGTTGCTCCCACTAGTACAGCGGTAAGTCTTCGGATTTACAACAGTCAAATTAGTGGTTCGATTCCGTTTGGTGGGCTTAGCAGATAGCCTCATGTGGCTTTGCTATATGAAAAAAACACACATACACTGGTGAGGTTTCATTCACAAAGCTTTTTATTTATTAAGTGCTTACGTATATCTATAGATGGGTATTGAAATATGTTCTTTTACACTCACAGCTAGGTGATTCAATAAATGTATGACAAGTTGTACACTCTATACAAATAGCTGGTTGATTTATTTTCCTTCTTCACAAATATTTGTCTAGTTCAGTTTAATCACGAGCTAAGAACAACGTTCATTTAACTCGATACAAATAAAATCCTAGAATTAAAATCTTGTTACACAGTTTTTAGCAATATCACTTCTGTTGTACATACAGTTAAAATATTGCTTATTTTTTTTAATTTCGCGCAAAGCTAAACGAGGGCTATCTGCGCTAATCATCCCTAATTTAGCAGTGTAAAACTAGAGGGAAAACAGCTAGTCATCACCACCCACCACCAACTCTTGGGCTACTATTTTACCATTATAACACCCTCACGTCTGAAAGGGTTTAAATGTTTAGAGTGAAAGAGATTCAAATCCACGACCCTTGTAAACTTTTCACATTTTGAGTATTCAAGATTTAGACAATTATAAAATAGCTCAGGTATTGGCAAAAACAACTTTGTTATAAAACGTATTAAAATACTCTCCAAGTAACAAAAATACGACTTTTTGACTGAAACTCTATGTGAAAGTTTGATTATATCATTGTCGGTGTAATTTTTGTATGTAGCATTGAACTGCTTATGATTAAAGAGCACAATTAGAACACTTTTCAGGTGTGGTAGTTTCCAGAAAAAAATTACTTTTGTCAGAGACTGTTCATTTTGTCTGAGTTTTTTTTCAGTGAGGAATGAATACTACGATTAGTAATTATTACAACTGCCGACAGAGCGTGTTTTTCTTTTAATTTCACGAAAATCCATACGAGGGCTATCTGCGTTAGCCGTCCCTAATTTTGCAGTGTAAGACTAGAGGAAAGGCAGTTAATCATCACTACCCACCGTCAACTCTTGGGCTACTCTTTTACTAACGAATAGTGGGATTGATCGTCACTTGATAATGCCATCACGGCTGAAAAAGCGAGAATGTTTGGTGTGACAGGGATTAGAACCCGCAACCCTCGGATTACGAGTCGAGTGCCTTAGCCACCTGGCCGTGCCGAGCCCCCAAATATACATGGCACTTCAAGTACTTTCTAGGTTACTTACCATTATTACATGACAAGTAAGGCAACTATAAGACGTTGACATCATTTATTTATTGTTCCTTTCATTAACAGTATTGAGTATACCATTTAGTACATCAAATGTCATAATATTTTTTTTATAGTACTATAATAGTATTATAGAGATTGTTTTCCTTATGAACTTCACAAATTTATTTTAGGAGTAACTTAAATTCATTAAGCTGGCCAAATATTGTGAGATATTATTGGGATTACGACAAAAACCTCTGTTAACAGCAAGGGTACTCAGCAGATGAAACAATGCAAACAATGTATCATAATCCTTATAACTACAAATAAAAACGTGTATACATAATTAACTGTAATGATTGCCCGGATGATTTTTAATTTAACTCTCAGCACATAGTTTGCCATGATAGATAAATGAAACGAAAGGAAAGTATACTTAATTAATTATGTTCATTATTAGGCTAATTTCGCTATAAGAACATAGTCTGTTATGATGGAAATTAGTGTTAATAAGTTCTTTAAATGTATTCTAAATAAATATTGCTGATATTGTGGTATTTTTAGGTACGCTGATTTACCCTTCGGGTGGTAAATGCAGATAACAGAAAGAAAGGCTAGACTATACTTCAGTATCAAATGTATAAAAAAAACTTGAGTGGGTTGGAGAGGGAGACTGAATACAATGTTAAATGTCTGTTGTTGTTTGTATTTAAACCTACAAAGTTGATTATCTTTGCTTTGTTTACTGCGGGAAGTCAAGTCTCGGATTTTAACGTTAAGTCCGTAAACCTAGCGCTGATCCACCGAAGTGCTTGACTTGTTTGATAAACATTAATTTTTAATCTCTAACAAGCATATCAAAATACGGACCTACAAAGGTCAAACTGTATCTCTTTAGGGTTATAAGGGTAATTTCCCTGATGTTGAACTTCTAGACTAAATGGAAGGCAGCTTGTTAACACCAACCATTAAGCCTAGACGACACCATTTTTGAACATAAGTATTCGTTATGAATTTATTGGACTTTAAACTAGAAATATTTTTGGAGTTATTATACCATATCTAAACATATTCTAATGACTTTTATACGATTTTAGTACGCAATACACGCGTATGATTCCTTTCTTGTGCACATTCAAATTCATTTTATAAGGGACGTAGCATGTATATATGTATCTATCTATATACGCGATCGAAATAATATTTATAATGTAACGCCTTACTTTGAACGGCACTAGAAACAAAATACATAAAAAAATCACTTTTTGAGTGTTAACGATTCAGACAATCTTACTATGATGGACGTAAATATATATATATGTATCTATTTATGTATGTAACCAAAACTATAGAAACGTCTTTAAACATCAACATATTGCTGCAGAGGTAAAATGTTGATTGTTTAAAGACATTTTTGTATTTTTATGGTGTGTTAAAAATTATAATAAAAGAATCCAAAGAAAGTCATTCCACATAGGAAAATTATAATCATGATGATACAAAAAGGATTTAACAAGAAAGAAGAGAAAAGGGTACAAGGGTTTAAAAATATCTTAAGCAAAAAGAAGACAAACTAAAAAAAGTCTCAATATGTGAAAAGGTAAGGATCTGCAAAATCTAAAAAACAAAGACATGAGAGGTTGAGGAAGATGTCTCAAGATAAACATGATCAGAGAGATGCAGGGTCACAAGTTGAAAGACTTGAGAGGATAAGAAGGTTGGCTTAAAATGAACATGATGGAAGAGCTGCACAATCCGAGAGTGAAACTTGAGAGACTGAGGAGGATGTATGGATACAGACAAGAGCAGAGAGCTGCAGGATCTGAGCATCAGAGACTTCAGGGAGTGGAGAAGATGTCACAAAAGCAGCAGTAATGACACAATTAAGAGGAACCTTTGAGGTGAAGTTCATATTTAGCCAACATGGCTTAACAGTATAGGTAAATAATGGCTGTCGAAACACCGAGTGATCGAAATACAATACTTTCAGCACGAAAAGACAAATGATCAGTTTCCATAAGAATTCTTGCTAAGTATTGCACAGTTACTGACTTTGAAGAAGAGGAAGTTTTATCGACATTGAAGAAACACTTTGCTGAAATATAAACCTACAGAATGAGACAGTGACGACATGAGATACACTGTTACCAGTCTTCAAGATTACATAATAGAGGAGAGGATTGCAATTGGAAGCTTTGCTGGTGAAATAATCTTTATTTCAAGAATTCTTCATATTTCTCAGGAACGCAAGTTCTTATTCATTCTACGATAGAAAAAAATTCCAATGGCATCAGCATTCGTCATGACATCAAGCAAAAGCCAAACTCGGACTCCAGCACAGATTAACCTCTTCCTATTAAAGAACTTCTTTTCTCATATGCAGCTTCATGTGACCCTATCAAGAGAGAAAAATAAGGACAATATCAATATCGTTGCGGAAAATTCAATGTTTAAATCAAAGCAAAGGAAATTCATTGATCATGTTCTTTATCAATAGATTCTGTCTATGATAAACGAATAACGTTTGTGACAGTTATTCCTATTTGTGATAACATTTTGACATTTAAACAAAACGTAAAATTGAAAGTGATGGTATCAAATTTAAAATTGTTCAGTTAATTTCTTTGCAATTTTTAGCATGGAAGGGTATAAAGTCTCTCTCAGCATCTACTGACGCAAACACACACCAATAGGGTGATGTTTTTGCCAAGAACCGAGAACTCATTTCAAGTACTTCTCCAAGTTTAATATATTTGAAGTGCCGAGTGTGATCCTGTAATTAGTGTATCATGTTGTAGATACATGGTTTGTGCCTCTTTACAAAAAGATTGTCCTGGGTACTTTGTATCTCTGGTTGGTTATACGAAATATGACCAAATCCCACTATTTGATTAGAGTAACTCATATATTGGTGGTGGGTGTTGTTGAGTAGTTACCTTCTTTGGCCCATTAGATAATACCTTTCACAAAAAACTGAAACAAAGAAACAACTACAAGTGTATGTTAAATATAAATAATACAATTTTTAAACAAACCCTAGGTACTTTTTTTGGGGATTTTAATGTTCACAAGAAACATCATTCTTGAATATATTTGTTTAGTTTTAGTGTATGTAATAGTTACAGGATACCATTTCTGAATTAATTCTAAACGTCTTTTGTGCTTTATATCCTTTGATTTATATTAAGTATATATAGTACCAGCTTTGAGCATATTTTAAGTAATTTTGTGTGACTTAAATTAATTTAAACCAAGAAATACTATTTTTGAAGAGATTCTAGAAGATACAATTTTGAGCATGTTTCAGCGATTCTTTTGTAATATTGGTCTCTAATAAACAAAGGTGAAATAAATCACAGGTTTTGATTCAGATTTCCTTTTACATATCGTACAACACATGTAATTCTAATTTGATGTCTCTGTTGTTTATTTCACGACAATAATAGATGGTTTTGTTTAATGTTGAATGAATTAATCTGTGAACCTATATTACTTTAATGTTATCTATAATTTTACTTATTTTCTTTTGATGTCCCCTTGGTGGGCTCAGCAGATAGTCTGATGTGGCTTTGCTAAAAGAGAAACACACACACACACTCACCTTGCCATTAAATTAAATAGCATGCATGAAAAATATTTTTCCAAATAATGACACGAGTGTGTTAAAACTTGCCACGCGTTGAGTAACATGTACATAATTTCTGTGGTCTCAATTGATCTAACTAGAAATTTCAGATTTTGTTCTGTTCACTTAGATATCTCTGTTACCGGAAGCAGGGAGAGAATCACTCTCATGTGGATGACATGTGAAAAAGCAGAAGATCTCTGTGGACGACATGATTTTTGGAAAAGAAACCCAGTCATTCTTATGGATACACTAGGAAAGTGCGACAAGAACTTGTTACCCATCCCCCGAGTTACTGTAGCCAAAACATTGTCCTTTGTCATGGGTCTAGCTATTGACTGGCTGAAGTGGGATAACATTGCTCTGATCTATGAGCCGTCATTTGGTGAGATACTTTTTATTTCACAGTTTTATAAAACACTTTAAGTATATTTTATGACAGATGCAGGGCATTTCTTAACAGTCAAGTGAAACAGTGTAAAAATGAAAACTAATAATCAATCTTTGATAACCTAAGTGACAATGAAAAGGTTAAATTAAGTTAGACATTTTGAACTGTAGGATTTTGTGACATTAGGTAAATAAATCTTAATATATTGATAATACTACCAGATTACATTTACAGATATTTATTTTTTACACTCCGGTAACTCAGCGGTAACCTTGAGGAATTTTAATACATAAATTCGAGTTTCGATCACATACTATAGTTTTTTTGCTTTGTTTTTGAGCCCCACATAAAAATTGAAACTCTCATTGTTTTTAACAACTCCTAAAATAATATAAATAAGGAAACACGTATAACTAATAACTATGTAAAATATTGATTGTGGCATTTAACAAGAAGGGAACAAAACATCACTTCTATATCTTTTTTCTTCAGGTCAGTGGCATCAGTCATTGACATTCTCTTTGAAGATGTTCTTTATATGTACCGTAAATATGGATTTATATAATTATCCTAATGGTCAATTGTGATTCCAAACTTTCTTCCATATTTCAGGATAGTTGTGAGCAACCTAATCTAATCCATGGGCCAAATCTACGGTCCTCAAACATCCTTAAGAATCATAACATACACTTTACTAGCCATTAGTGAAACACGATATAGTTAAATAAAAATTACCTATATATAATATATATTTTACGATGCAGGAAGTGACTCAGGCTGATTTTTAGGAGGCCATGGATTGTCCATTACTGCTGCATGTAAACTGGTCTACTTAAATGAAATTTTTATAAATTACTGATAGCCCCTCATTCTGTCAACCTAAATTTGATAGGCTACCTCACTACATCCTTGTGCAAATTAATTGAAACAAGACTGAAGATATTGTAAAATGGCCATTTGTTTCAATTAATTTGAACAAGGGGTATATCTTAGGAATGTTAACATTAAGTAACCTTATCATATCATATCCAGTAAAGTAAGAGTCTTATCCATCGTTCCAAAACCTAAACGTAATTATAAAAATGTTCATTGAGGTCAGTCACATGACAATCTCATCCAATTTTTTTCTTTCCAATTTTTTCATGTTATTTTCAAAATCTGCGTTGCTGGATTATGAACAATCCGTTATTAAAACCAAAACACCTTTTATCAAGCTTAAATCCACAGGTCTGTGTCATTATGAAATTATAATATAAAATATAAGTTGATAAAAAACACTATGACACACCTAATTGAACGGTAGATATTTTTATTTCTTTAAGTATGAGAAGCTTTAATAAACATGTGAATAAACAGTGTTATAAAATAGGTACAATATGTGTTAAATCACACTTTTCTAGATGTACGTTTTTTTAGTCGACTTGCAATAGAAGCCGTGTTCCTTGACTTTTAAAATCCATTTTTGAGCCTAACACACAAAAGCAGCATTTCAACTAAAAACACATTGTATATTTTAAATGATTCTCAAACTAAATACTCTTTCCCAAAAAAATTAACGAGTAATTTATTTATAAACGTAATCTGTTGGCAAAGCTTCTTCTGTAATTCGTTACTTAGAAAGAAAGTGTAATAAAGAAACCATGTGGAATAATATAAGTTTATTTCTCTTACTAGAAAGGTGCACTGGACCAGTTATGTGTGTCGTTTAAATAGGGTTCCTAGCTTTTATCGTGCTTTCAAATATTTGCTGCAATAAGAATTAATACTTTAACAACTTCCAGATTGAGCGCAACAGAACAGAACTATCAGATGCTCGTCGAAAATTATCAACTGTACTTTTCCTAAAAATAGTAATAAATAAGTATAAAATGTACAGTAACATTTGGATCAGAAAGTATATTCAATAGAATTGTCTAGAGGGTCATTTACAACAATATTTTGTCATTCCACGTGTTATTTCAATACGAAAAATTGCTTTGCGTTTGATTTTAAACAAAGGAGACTGAATGTAATGTATTGTTTAAAAAGATGTTTGAGTTCCGATGCAATGGATGCATCCAGCAACGATAGAGAGTGAGGTTTGCTAAGCAGCCAACGGGATTATTTTTATTATATAGCACCATTCCTTGTTATTTTAATAAGTATAAGGAGAGACTGCTACTAAATTGAGCGTTTTCTGACATTTATAATTTCTGTAAGAAATGTCAAAGGGGAGATGTTCAATTCAAATCAATTTATTCGACATCATGCAATAAAATGATGCGTGTATATAATACCGGAATTATGCATGTATAATCATGGACCGAATAAAAACAAATATGTATTCAAACATGTTTTTTTTCCTAATTAATTTTGCTCATGTTTCTGTCTTCGAAATGTTTAATTTAATCAGTCAACAGAGAAAGTTCTATTTTTTCGTGAAATTCTCTTATAAAAAAAAACGTTTTTGTTTTTAATAAGCCCACCAGTGGCTCAGCGGTATATCTGCGGACTTACACGCTAAAATCCGGGTTTTGATACCCGTGGTTGGCAGAGCACAGATAGCCCATTGTGTAGCTTTGTGCTTAATTCAAAACAACAAGTTTTTAATAAATGTTTTTCTCCGATTGGCTGTTCAGCACTTACGAAAACTAATGGATCAATATGAAATTTCAGAAATTACAAACAAATTAATAATTCTCCTGAATGTTTTCTTGAATATAAACATTTTTATATGTAATTTATTTTACGATTAACCGTTCAGGAGATACAGAGTACAACACACATACGTTTGGCTGTTATACACGTATAGATACACCTTATGTTGTTTCGTTTTCCTTTCGTCTTTCATCTACGATATGTTTGTGTTTAGACAGGATCAATTTTCTCACATTGTTGGCTAAAAGAAACCAAAACGAATATCACCATTGCGTTTGTTTAATGACACGTTTTCAGTTTTCTTATAATATAACAAATGCGCCATACACAAAAGTACTGAATATTCTCACACAAGAGCTGCCATAGATAGAAGATGACGGTGTTGTGTGGAATAAAATAAATTAGTCTTAAGTTCGGTTGTTTATTGTGAAGCACAAAACAACACTGTAGGCTATGTGTTATACTCGTGAAGAATATCGAAGCACAGTTTTTAGTACCATAAGTCTTCAGAATTTCCACTGGGCCATGTGGATAGCTTGTATAAAGAATTTTTCAAAAATAATATCCTGTTATAAATTACCAATATTCACCTACAATTCAAACTCTTAACAAATAAATGGACACACACAAAAAAAGAGTATATTGGTAAATAAAAAAATGAAACTTGTTTCGGCAGACAATAGTTAGGGTTGGCTTAGATGTGCATTTTATTAATTTGCAAGTACAAGACCATTTATATACTTTTATAGTTAAATGGCTTAATATATTAAGATCATACATATGCTATTGCAAATAAACTTTGCTTTATATGGCTACCGTATTATATGATTTATGTAAATAAAGATTAACGAGATTTCAATTTCTAAGAGTTTAGTGGAATAAACTCCACAACGATTTGTAGCTTTGAATACTTTATTAGATTTCTTGATTTAGAAAACTTTAAAGTTTTAATCTAATCAGTCTGTATCATTATCTTAAAAAAATCATTATATTTTGCTGGACTTCTGCGAAATAGATAAAAATGTGTTTTCTGTTGCATGAGAGTATTTTGTTTAAATTAAAGTCATTAAACGAAAAACAGTTCAACATTTAAAATATATTGGAATCCTTTATTGATTACAACCATTGTATCAGCCTGAAATAAAACGTTTGGTTTAGAGCGTGCAGTACTTCCACCAGTTTAACTTCCACATATCAAGACGTAAATGCTTATTACAGTAAAGTTCCTTGAAATGAGTTTTATTGAAATAGTGTTTCAGAGGTTCATTGTAAAAAGAAATAAAAACACTTCGCATATAACTGCAAGGTTAAAAAAGGAAGCGGATAATTAACAATCCTATAACATGGCTCTCTGGTTGTAATATTATCTCTACTGACAAACCTACCACATGTCAAGATTTGCTTAATGTTATTTTCTACGTGGGCGTACACAACGTAGTATTTTTTATCCTTATTCTACATGTGGGCGTACACAACATTGTACTTTTTGATGAGGTAATCGTCTACTGTCTCTCAGTTTTGTAGATAAAAATCGTAGTTCTATGCTTGATAAAATGTATATATATAAGTTTGTGTGTGTTAAAACTTTGACTATGTTCTACATTCTGTGTTTTATTTTTTGATATTTAAAATATTTATTTTCAAAAGTATATTACTACATTAAAGTAACAATTATTAGTAACTGTTCTTTTCGCTCATCTTATTTTTTTGGAACTGTGATGTGTGTGTGTGTGTGTGTGTTTTCATATAGCAAAGCCACAATGGGCTATCTGCTGAGTCCACCGAAAGGAATCTAATCCCTGATTTTAACGTTGTAAATCCGTAGACTAACCGCTGTATTAGCGAGAGACTTTTACGACTGCAAGAATCATTATGTCGGCCTGGCATGGCCAGGTGGTCAGAGCGCTCGGCTCGTAATCTGATGAGTGCGGGTTCAAATCCCCATAACACCAAACATGCTCGCCCTTTCAACCATGGGGGTGTTAAAATGTGACGGCCAATCCAATTATTCATTAGTAAAAGAGTAGTAGTAGTAGTAAAAGAGTTGACGGAAGGTGGTCATGACTAGCTGCTTTCCCTCTAGTTTAATATTGCTAAATTAGGGAAGGTTAGCCTAGTGAGCTCTCATGTAGCTTTGCGAGAAATTCAAAAACATACAAACAAACAAGAATTATTTTAAAAGTATGACAACAACTTAACATGATATTTGGCTGAAGTTGCACAGTATGAAAGGCTCAAAATCGCTAGTGACACCAGGAAAAACATATACAAGCTTAAAAACGAAATATTCCGTTAACGATCAAAATAATTAAGATTGCTACAAAACAACATTCCAATAAGAAGAGTGCTTTGCTATCATTATTCATATTTATTGTAGACATTAATTGAAGAATCCTTTTTTTCAATACCAGGTCTCATCAGAATGTTGTGGTTATAGCTTTATCTTCTTAAAACATCTTTGTGGGCATGAACTAGGGAAACCCTCATTTTATGATAAAGAGTCTGACATTGAGCGAATACCGTTTTTAGCAGTTGCCTACCACACATAGAAGATGGTAGAAACATTCTTTATTTTACTCACATTGAACATTAATTAAGAACGTTTATTGTTTTATGCTGTATTTTACATCTAGTATAAGAAAGGATATTTTGTATTGCATCGTGTCATGGTCCGGGCATTGCTTTAGAACCTTGGGAGTATTATGATAACGATGGTCAAATCCAAATCTTTGATTACAGTAACCTTATTGTTGACAGTGAGTACTGTTGATATTTGCTTCCTTTCTAGTCTGTGTTGCGTATTATAGTTAATTTCGGACGAGTCTTTGATATATTATATTACATATGTTAACTTATTACGATTTCAAATGACTGAAAATTTTAATTTTAATCTAAAAGATAATTAAATGTCAATAAGTATCAAATTTATGGTATTTGCAAATAAGATTGATAAACAGTTTTTTTTCTTAACACAAAGACATTTTAATATACAACCAACAATACAATTTACAATAACAGTTGTTAGAAACATTAATTTATATACAATAATTTTACAAACTACATGAAGTTTTTTATCTTATCTGTAACAGAATATTTGACAAATGTTCCAGGCCCACGAAAATCGAATTATTTCTGATTTGATATTATTACATCTCGCTCAAGCTAGCTAGCTGTCTTTTCTTGGTTGGCCTCACACCGCTTACAAGCTGAGTTTTTTTCGATGAAGATATTTAATGTCCTCTCAGAAATAATGATGCCCAAAGTTAATTCACTGAAGTTTTTAGTGTTCGAAATCTATAAACATTTCTGGCCAAATTCTGTAGTTTTCCGTTTAATAAGCGTTAATCATAACTACAGCTTCTGAGGCTAATAGTACAGTGACTGTAACAACCAAACAATATTATCTTACAGTGACTCGGCTAGTTTTTATACCAATTAAGTGAACTTCTCGAATGTTCAACAATGTTTAAAGATACGCTCATATTTTTGTAAAACATATATATTGTTGATTCTTACTGTTACGTATTTTTTATGTTTTATGTTTTTCGTAGACTAAACGCAACAGAAAAACACAGATAACAGCTTGTATAATTTATCACACTAAACTATTAACAAATATAACAGATATAACATAAATTATATAATAACAGTGACAGATATTAAGTTACAACATTCGAAATTAATTACAAAACCAAATAATACTAGTTTCAAACTTCAAAATTTATCACAATACAAAATGGTACTGGCCAGTATCTAATATAATGATCTAAAATTAAAGTCTCAAATTCCAGTCTAGGGTGTGAATTTGGTAACAGAAGAAATTCCGAAGCTTAAATGAAGAAGTTCAGAAACAGTTCACAGTTCAATAAATTCGACTAAGTTCCTTTTACGATGCCTCCGATGAACGTCACAAATTCGCCGACTCTCAGCACAAGCAGTAATTCAGATGAATCGTAGAGACTGACGAAATAAAATCACAGCTTCCGTAGATCTAACTTCAGTCACAAATCCAAGTTGAATAATCACAGCAAACACTTAATCTTTTTCAAATAACTGACTCTCTTCTTTTGAAATAAAACTAATGTCTGACTCTCCTCTCTCTCTCGTATCTTCGTCTGTTTATATATTGTAGGCCTAGACCCCTCGAATAACCGCGAAATTTCTACAGATCTCCAGAGCAATCCGCGCATGTCCGTTCTTGCACGAGACTACAGGTCTAGACACGAAGTCGCCAGCACTTCATTTACAAACATATGATTGGTCTACTTAATTCAAGAAAATTCAAATGTTACCCTAAATGAATAACAACATATTTTATTAGTTTAAACTTCGAAACAATAATATAAATATGGAAACATAGATAATAGAAATGAAAATCCAAATACAACACGACATGCCGTCGTTTACAAAATATTTACACATTTACATAACACTTACTTTCGAGAATCTTGAAGAAATTTATAGAGCAGAGGGGATTGCGCAATACACATCCACTAATATACGTCTCATGCATCAAACTGAAACAAACGTTGATACTAAAATAAATGCATAACAGGAAATCCATTACATCTGGCAATTCAAAATTAGAGATGACTAGTTAAGATAGCCCTTTTAGGGTTTTAAGCAAATATTCGAAATTAACAAATAGTCACATCCAATGTATTGTAAAATATTTCTTTTTTTGTATTATATCACAATTAATTGTATTGTGGGTAGAATGTTTTTGTTATATTACATCCAGATTAGTGCAGAATGTTTGTATTATATAATATCCATTGTATTGTAGAATGTTTACAATATACCACATCTTGTGTATAGTATAATGTTTGTATTCTATCACATCCAACTATTGTAAAATGCATCATATCAAATCCAGCGTAATATAGAATGTTTGTATTATATCAGGTATAGAAATTTTTCAGGAAATGATTTAGGTCTCTTTTTGCTGCACCTTTGAACATTCAGTTGAAACCAACCTTTTGACGGTGTAATAATTTACTCAGTAAATACGCGATATAACGGATGGTTCGGCAAAATATACTGAATGGTAACAATGACTTCTTCTAAAATTAATTGAATTTGAGTTAATAGATAACTACACTATATATATATATTGCATAATACATAACGAACTAACTTCTATTTATACAACACAAAGCAATAGAGTATATACAACACTTCTGAACAATGGACAGTCACTTTGTTGGAGATTTGGATTTATGCGGTTGGCTATGCATCCTCAAGACATATTTACAAACTGATCAACTCACACACAATGGTGTATGACATTGAGTAAATCTCACGTTACTTGGCTCAATTAATCGGTAAAGTCAGACTTATCAAAAAAAAATTAGTGACTGGTTATTCCTATCCAAACGTAAGCGAAGTTGTAACTTCTAAGTATCACCTGTTTGACACTGGGAACACTGGTGTAAATCTTTTTGTAAAAGGTGCAGTTTTATTATGTGCAGACCAGGTGTTTTCTCCAAACGATGACAAAGAACAATTTTGTTTGTAATTAAATATCTCTCGCGCTGTAAGTCTGTAGACATACTACTGTGCCACTAGAGGCCAATAAAGAATAAAGGAAGCTAGAAATAAATCAAATTAATGTCACTGTTGATCACGTGTTATGTGATGAAAACACATACCTCTAAATAGTAAACAAATACATAAAAGAGGAAACTACACAAAATAAAAAGTTCGAAAAACATGATATTCCTGCATACCACAAAAGTTACAGCTTGTAATATGTTTTTGCATAGTGTATTCTTGTTGTCATTAGATTTAAGATTGAAGATGGTGATTTATAACGTTATTACATACTAAGTACTTGTTAATGACGAGTTTAGGGTTAAGGATTGCATTTTAATCTGTTATTGTGCAATGAGTACTGGTAAACATAATGGATAGTTATAGATAATGATGAATAATTCATTTAATTCTGCAGCCGTTTCTCATTCGTGTTTAGTAAATTATCGACTGTATTAACATATGCAGGCTGTATTTATAGTAAAACTAGTGGAACATCTGTCACTATTTCTAATTCTGAGCTACTGGTCAGAGGAAAGGCAACAGTCCCAACCCCCTACTTTAACCACCAACGCTAAGTATTGACTGCCACGCTATAATGTGACCACAGTTTAAGATAATGGGAATATATTGGGTTATCGCAGGAATTCCAATTTTGCTCACTAACTCCAAAATCTAGAACTCCAACACAGGGTCAACCAGTGACCATTATCAAAGGATAGAATGTAGCTAAAATTCTACTATATATTTATTACACTCGCACTGAGCGTTAATTAATATAACTTTTTCTATATTTTTTCACAGCCAGTTTAAAGAAGAATATTTGTTGTTTTGTATAATATCACACCATGCTTTATAGGGCTATATGTTGAATCATATCATATTTAACGTGATTAACAATGTTTTGTATTTCATAATTACCAAGCGACTGTAAAATATTGGATCTATTTTGTTTTTAATTTTATACACTGAAGAACAATTGGGATTTAATCCCCATGTTAAATTACTTTAAAATTGTGCGTTTGTTGCTTGTATATAAACTACATTCTCAGCTTGCCATTTGAATTTTTGTTTCAATTTTCTATAGTTGACAATAGATGCTGTTTGACTAGGCGTTTCCTTTCTAGTCTTGTTTACAAATCAGCTTCCTTTCTTTTAAACTATCATTTTCTAAATCAGGAAAAGAGAGGGTTGAAAACTCCGGCCCGGCATAGCCAGATGGTTATGGCGCTTGACTCCTAATCTGAGAGTGGGGGGTTCGAATCCTCGTTATACCAAACATGCCCTCTCTTTCAACTGTAGGGGTGTTATAATTTACGATAAATCCCACGATTCGTTGATAAAAAAGCAATCCAAGAGTTAGCGGTTGATTTACCTTCCCTCCAGTCTTACACTGCTAAGTTAGGGACGGCTATCGCAAATAACCCTCGTTTAGCTTTACGCAAAATTAACAAACAACCAAACAAGGAATATGTACAGAGAGCCTTGTATATAACTACTGACGAAATGTTTTGTTCATTTTAATTAGATTTTAATACATTCGAGGACATATTTAATGTTTTTATTTTTTAGCATCTCTTCTTCCGTCACTTCCGCTTATTCAGAGAAGGTCGGTTTTGTTTTCCAAAGTGCCAGACGACCTGTACACAACACAAGAGATTCTGAGAGTGATTTCAAGAGGTGATAAAGTTGTTTGTCTTTGTTTTCAGAAAATACAGGAAATACTTTCGTTGGTAAGTATAGAAGATAAAACTTGCTGCAACAAACCTGTAGCATGTTTCATCTATTTAGGAAATAATTATTAACATTTAATAAACTATTTTTTCAATCATAACTTAAGAAAATGAATTTAAAAACACAGTTTTAATAATCGATATCAGATAATTGACATTAAATTATATTATGAGATAACAGATGTTTTTTCACATTTGTGGTATTAAAGATTTAACATGTTTTTAAATCAAGGGTAAAAAATATGTATACAAAAAACGAATAAATCCAGCAGAACCTCAAATCTCGATCTGATTAAAATACAACACTTCTATTGAAATACTTTAATACCAGTGAATCATCGGTTAAATCTTATATGCCAGTCATCACTACTCTATGCTATTAAGTTTCGTTTCCTAAGATTTCCCTAGTTTCGTACAGTATCTGACAAAGTATACGTTAACCATTACGTCGTTTGCCATTTCCAGATACGTACGAGTTAAAGTTATATTATACATGCCACAGTTCACTCAAGTTATTTATCTCTTGCACTCGTTACGTTATATTGTCCCTCAGTTGATGATTAACTCGTTAACTTAGTTTTTGTAGAATAATAAAACATTTTAATACTTAAATTACCTATTTTATTTGATATCATTTACAACCAGTGAGGTACACGTATCATATTGTGTAATTTTATGTTCTTACTTGTTACAAAACTGAAAGTCTGAAATGAAGAGAAGTGAAATCACTTAATTTTCTGTGCAAAATACGCGGACGACATCATTACTAACCGGTAAAGTTAATTTATTTATTCATTGTAGAGATAAGTTTTTTATGTTGTTGTTTTGAATTAAGCACAAAGCTACTCAATGGGCTACCTGTGCTATGCTCACCACGGGTATCGAAACCCGATTTTTAGCGTTGTAAGTCCGCGAACATACCAACTCTGAGCCACTGGGGGCAATTTTTTTATGTAGAGTGTATTTTATTATAGACCTTTTAATGAGCAAAGCATGGACCTACAAGGTGTCAATATATAAATAGTTTAGAAAAATGTGTTTAAAATTACGTGAAATGAACATTGTAAATTATAGATGTGAGTTTTCTGGGATTAATTAATTTACTTTTCTAGATGTTAGATTTGAGTTGCAGTAGTAAACGATCTCTCAGTGTCACGTTATTGTTATCTAAATAGTTTAAAAGGATAATTTATATCACAGTTGGAGTTTTATTGGTAAACTCTGCTGACTTGTAAAACCGTGCTTTGATCTTATGATAAATTGCACTAAATTATTATTTGTGACACAAGGCCTTCTCCAGCCGTATTATAAACAGGGGAAAGGAGTGGTTAATTCCTGCGTTCAATGCTAGCCTCCTGGTGGATCACATGCAAAGCTTAGACATGGGTAGAAGTCCACGAATTTTCATTGTGAACGTCACTCATCAGGTAATAACCTTTGAAGATATTCAGTTATATCTTAATGTATTAAAGCACGTAAAATTTCAAGACTAATTACTTCTTTAAGAATTTTGTAACTATTCAAGAAAGATAAAATTTCTGTTCATTCTTTAATCGCTAAAAATTACTTTAGTCTTCCAAGATATTCTGTCACTTTATACATTAAACGTCTAGAAAACTGTAGTTAAAACTGTGATTTATGGCAGTTTACAAAACATTCCATAAATAAAAATAATAACAACATGATAAAAAAGTATTTACATTTTGATCTGTCTCAAATGTTTTCAAGAAATCTGTGCGTTAGGTGTCACTGAAGGCTTACGAGAAATTATGCAACGATGTGTCAGATACCACTGAAATATGATGAGATGTTTTGTAAAAAAAAAAAAAAAGTTAAATATCACTGTAATCTGATGAGAAGTTCTACAACAATTAATTAGAACAGTGGGTTTCATCGAAAACTGACTAAGAATTCTACAAGATGCTGTATCAGTTATAAATGAAGAGAAACTTGATTGTGTAGTGTTAGAAAAACTGGGAAGACACCTTTGAATTTCACGCAAAGCTACTCGAGGGCTATTTACGCTAGCCGTTTCAAATTTAGCAGTGTAAGACCAGAGTGAAGGTAGCTAGTCATCACAACCCACCGCCAACTCTTGGGCTACTCTTTTGCCAACGAACATTGGAATTGACCGTTACTTTATAATGCCCTCACGGCTGAAAGAGCGAAGATTTTTGGTTTGACGTGGATTCTAACTCACGACCCTCAGGTTATCAGTCGAACGCCCTAACCATCTGGCTATGCCTGGCCACGTACCTAAGTACGGCCCTGACTATTTAGTTTCCAAATAAATTTTCTTTCTAAACTGACAGTTCGCCTAATACAGGGTGGTCGCTAGAAAAGCGGAAAATTTGTCAAACAGCTATTTATTTTTACAAAGAATAACTTTTACAAAGTTTTTTAAAGGCATATGTTATATTACACTCATAGATGCTCAAAATGCATTTTATGATATTAAAATCATGCATTTTATTCATGATGTAAAGAAATCAAAATAGAAATGAGTAAGCACGCATTTTATTCATGATCTCATCTGACCCTCAAATTTTCCGCTTTTCTAGCGACCACCCTGTATATAAATAGTGAGAATTGTTACACAAAACAACAGTCTCAGTACGTTTAGTTTGGGTAAGAGTAGCAAGTGCGATGACCCTTCAGTACTTAGTTTAAATTACTTTAAAGATTAACAAAAACGTTAAAAAACCCTCAGATTACGAGTCGCACGCCTTAACCTACTTGGCCATGCCGGGCCGGAAGACATCTTTAACTCTTTTGCTTATTATTTGTAAAACTATCCGACTGCCCTTCATATGATTGTAAATGCTAATTAATTTCTCTACTGGAAAAATGACATGAACTAACATGTTTTTTTTTCTAAAATTAATTATAATATACTTCTTCTCAAAGAAATACATCTTCATTGTCCAGTGTCTGACCCTACTAGTCATTAGTTGTGGTGACAAAGCTCACAAATTTAATGGTGAAGGATAAATATATTAATGTATAACTTTTTTTTGTAAAAACTGCTTGTAAAACGTCTATGTTAATGTATTATTGTGCCATCTATTGTGTTGACAAAATATTTAAGTTGTTTTTGACACATACACTGGTGTTTATTATGTAATACATTTTCTTTGATTTAATCCGTAATTATATTAGTATTTTTCTGAATATTCAAAGAGTTTAAGTATGATAAAAAGTATATAAAAAGTAAATATAATGATAGAAAAGTAATATAAATCTCAACTCTACGAGAATTTAAATGAAACACTCCCACATGATGGTATAGAACTATAACTGATGTAATCGAATGTTGAAAATAACTAAAATCCTTAACATAAACCTCATGTTATTGTATGTTTCCTAATACTGTTAAATCTTGCTCTGGACATGATGATTTAATAAATAACAGAAGTTATAAAAACCCACTGAGATTGGAAATCGAAACTTTCATTTGAGATAAGCCATTGAATTAATTGAACATTAACCACAGAAAGTTCAGCGTTATCAAATGGGTGTTACCAACAGAACGTGGCTTTTATAGATATTGATTGCATAAAAGCTTCTTAAAATACAAATACTATGACTGATATGTGTTTGTGTTTAAATATAGTAAAGCCACATCGAGCTCTCTGTTGTGTTCACCGAGAGGATAGAATCCCTGATTTTAGTGTTGTAAATCTATAGATTTACTGTTGTCCCACTGGGATAATAATATGACACGAGAAATACTGGAACGTTACATGCTTGTTCTGACAGAGTCAAATATGTGTATGTTACGAGTGAGATTGAGGTACCGTCATTTGTGAGGTACCAGTGAGATTGGAACATCATCTGTACAGAACAATTAATATAAAAGTAGTTGGTGGGCGAAACAAAGTTAGTAAAACTGCTAGCAGTTTAAAATATATAAAGTTTTAAGATAATTTAATTTTCAAATAATTATTCAAAACTTGAATATGATGAACCAGTCAGAAATTTAGCTCTTGTATATAAGCTCATATTATTACTTTACAACTTCTGTGTTGACAATCACTTTGTGTATCTCTTTTATGTAGGTGTTGGCGAACGTTGTCATGGAAGAGGTCTGCAGTCTTTATTCGAATTACAAGGTAAAAATAAATTCAAGAAAAGAACTTGATCTAAAATGAACAGAGTAAAAAGAATTGTATCTGACAAGTAAACGATTTCACCAAGTAGTTGACCAATGTAAGCCTAATCACTATCGATTAAAACAGATTGGAAAAATCGTATTTCACTATTTGGAATCGATATCTTTTAGTATCAAAATTTCATTCTATGATCAAAATCATGTTGTTTCTTAGATTTTGAACATTTAATTTTATCTTACTGAGATGTCTATAGAACTTAAGGTTATCAAAGTACAGCAAATTAGAATTGTTGTAATTACGTTTTGGTCAATTATTCCGTGCATTTGAAAAATAATGTTTTGCAAAGTTTAATTAATTCAAACACAGATTGACCTTTACTTAATCATGATTTTTCTGCACAATACTTTTTGAAACTATCATAAACGATTTGAAAGTTTATTTGCAAAGAATAATGAATGTTATCTATCTTATTTAAAACTAAATGAGACATAAAGGGGCTACTAGCTTGTTTGTTTGATATAAAAGCCAAAAGTTAAGGGTATATTTCGAACAACTCTTCTTTTAATAGTACTTTAAATTTAAGGGCTTTTTCATTTAATCATTACAATGGTAACAAATTTCAATATCAATTTTTTCTAAGGTCACATTATATTGATGTTTTTGATAAGTTTTTCCGATTTTCATTTTTAAATTTAATACTGCTAAATTCCTTTGAAATTCTGAAAAATAAATATAAAATACAGAACCATAATTTTGATACAATAAAATTGTGGCAAGACGAAAAGAAAAACTCCTAAAATACAAAGTTTTTAGTTTGACATCACATATCTAATCAACAAAGACAACGTATTCGACGTGTAGATGACTCCTTTTGTTAATATTAAATACTAAAACCTTATGAATTTTAACATGGAACAATTGTTCTTTGATAAAAACGTTTTATATACGATTTTAATTGTTTATTTGCTATTTCAAGTAATAAATTGCAAGTATATATCATGAATTTATATTTTGCGAACTCTTTTCATTTTTACTACTTTATTACTTTAAGGTATCATGAAAATACTTTTATTTTTACATAACCAATTTAAAACAAATGTGTTTTACCAACAAATCTCTGATCAACTGGAACAATTATATAATTTTTTGTTTTAAAATATGGTTCACACGAAATCCTAAAATGTGGAAGATTTAGAATAACATATACAAATGTATGTGGTTTCATCAAAGGAATCTTGTTTTTGGCTTTTCCTGTTAATCTAGTGGTTTTAAATATTCCTAAGATTAACCACTTTTATTGCTTTTATCACGACTGTGTGGTTAGTAATGGTTGTCTCTATAACTACTCAACTCAAGCTTTGACACTTTGGCTCACAAACAATGCATTACGACAAGAGGTTAGGGCATCATTTACTTTTTTTCATCCCTACGTTCTTCATTTCTTTCGAGGATTCACAGTATTCTTCAGCGTCGTCAGTGTTCTCATTGTACAGACCTGTAACTTTTTAACATATGTCTTACTCCTTTCTTTTTGAGCTTATCCACTTGGACATAATCAAACATTTTCTTGATATCTTCCCAGAATATCGATAAATGTTTGCGTACGTACAGCACATACAGCATATACATCTATCAATTTTTGAGTCACCTAGTCCAAACGACTGTAGATAAGTGAGACACTGCACAATCATTTGAAATACAGTGTTCCCTCGCCACTTCGCGGGCTCGGCCGACCCCCCCACACATATATATATATACATATATATAAAATAATAAACAATAAATCTAAAATATAGTATTAAATACCATTAAAATATTAAAAATAAACATAATTAATAGTGTAAAGAAAAAAAACAGGTATATTTTGAGATATAAACATATATTTGAGTTTATAACAGCGTAAAAATGGAAACAGAACCAACTGGAAAGGCTATAGATGTACGCATTGTGCGTCTGCGAAGGCTACGCGAGATCAGCTTCATGGCGTAGCGATGTGCAAGACGGGCTATGATTGGTGCAGAAATGAAAGACGGCCAATGACAGCTACCCATTTTGATTGTCTTTCACCATTGCTACATGTCTTCAAAATGTTCATAAGGCATTGCAAGAGATGAAGCCCTGCACCGTTAATGCAAGCTGGAAGAAGTTGTGGCCTGAGGTTGTGCACGACGACAAGGGATTCACGCCTGAAGAAATCCAACACTCGGCTGTTCAAAAAGCTGTGCAATTAGCTTCGTTAATCAAAGGTGAAAGATTTGCCGATATGACGAAGGAAGACGTAGATGAACTGATTGACTTAGAATCCGAACCACTCGCCGACCAAGACTTAGAAGCACTGACGAAGTCTGTTGCCGAGGAAGACGACGAAGAGGAAACACCGAAAGAAGCCGAGGATACAATCGAGCAAAGTGGATGGTCGTTAGAGCGGTTAGGTAAACTAATGAAACTAATTAACGAAGTGAAGAAGTGCTCACAAAAATGGGACAACGATATGGTTCGATCAGTACAATTTTGCAATAAAATAGAAGAACTGATGACTCCTTATCAAATGATTTTCGATAGGCTAAAGAGGCAGAGAAAACAACTGCCAATAACAATGTTTTTCCAGCCGAGCAAGAAAGAAAGGGTACCGGTGGCAAGTACTGTTCTTGAAGTTGTAACGACCGACGAAGAAATTGCCGATTCACCTTCCACAGAAGAGGAAGTGGTGTCCCCCGAAAAGACACCACCTGCTGAAGATATGTAATTTTTAATTTTAAGGCTTAATATCTCAATAATTGTTCTTATTATTTCAGCAATAATGAACAGTATTGTAATGGGAGGGTTAAATAGTTGTACAGGGAGGGTTTTAAAAGTCTAAATGCACATAAATATATACGTAAAAATAGGCGATCCCACTTCGCGGAAAATCTCCTTTCGCGGGGGTTTTTGGAACGCATCTACCGCGATACATGAGGGAACACTGTACCTCCATTTTGATCATTCTGTTTCCAGACATCTATCATACCAAGGTATCAGCCAGTTGTATTTTGAACACTTTTATGCTAATATTTTCTTTATCTATATCCCGTTAATTTTGAAATAAGCAGAAAAGTGTGTTGACAGTTTAAACAAAGCAGCCTAATTCAGCTTGGCATCCTCGAACGTTTTTAGGTTGAACTATCAAGAAGTTGATGAAATAAAACTTTCAATACGAGAAGAAATATCGTAAGTTGGTAAATGCTTAATATAAACATACAACTTACATGTTTCAAATCAATTCGAATCTGATAAGTTTAACATTTATAGAATGATATAATGTGTATCATTGCATATATTTTGAGCCATATTTTATCTATCTTGGATCACTTGAGGTTCTAGGCTTGAAAGAAACACCTTAGGGAGTAGTATAGTGATTTTGTGTGCAGGATGGAAGTAGGCACACTGTGGTTTATGAGTTACAACTGACGGAAAGGAAGAAAGAAGATGAAAAATCGATGTTTTCCGGCCGTTTTCTAGATATTAAGGAAAATTACTCAAAATGTAAAGGTAATTTTATATTTAATTAGCGAAAGACTTTCTGCTGTCCATTTGATTAGGTTTTGCCAATGTTCTAGCGAGCGCACTCCAATATTCAAAATTTACTGGCTGCCAAATTTATCCAAACTCATTCCTACATAGGATTAGCTACTGCTTTTCCGGAAAATATAATTTGGCAGACCAACATATTTAAAGCTAATAATTGCCTTCATTGTGCCCCCCAGTGGCTCAGCGGTATGTCTGCGGACTTACACGCTAAAATCCGGGTTTCCATATCCGTGAAGGGCAGAGCACAAATAGCCCATTGTGTAGCTTTGTGCTTAATTTAAAACAACAAAACAACAGCCTTCATTGATGTGACACAGTTATTGCCTTCCTTCAGCGAGGACCAAAGGACCTAGTTGATCTAGAAAAATGAGCATTTAGCCCTAATTTTACACCCTGTGTTTTACTTTATTTTTAAGCTTGTGATTTCAAACTAACACAGCATCTAGATAACCACGTGCAGAAGAGTGTTCTGGAAACAAACTGTATGAAAAAGGGGTACTTTATATTAAAGAGGTCTTTAATAATGTGCCACAACACTGCTTCAGTCATCGACACCACAAACTCTCAATCTTGTGAGTTGTCTGCATTTCAGAGATGTTCAACATAAACTTTATGTTGCACAGCAGCATGTATCTTCTCTCCTTCTACTGTCCAATGCATAATCACCACACTGCGCCAGCAAATATCTCACTTGCCATAGTACTTACTTGTCTTCTCTCAAAAACATATTAGATGGTGCTCCATTTGAACATTCATTAGATTTATATTTATCCCTCATGACATTTGAGATATCTTCAAATGTACTTTTATATACTTACTATTCTAACGAAATAATCCAGAAAAAGCTTTTCTTTATTGCAGCAACCATTTACTGTCGATCCTGTGGATAGTGTTAGAGTTTAGTAAATGTTTCTTCACTTTGTTAAAATAGTGAAAGACATGCTTGCACCCGTTACAAGTAACCATGACAAGGTATCGTGCCTACCAAAGTCTCTGTGTCTGCCAGAAAAAAAACACTATCAGGCATAATCTATAATACAGAATATTTAGGACCAGAAGCTCTTAACACAAGTGTGAGGCCAGAGCAAAGCTTAGATTATTCACTTCTAAACAGTTTTTACTGGTGATGAAATAGCCGTCGACCATGTTTTTTCAAGATGATCTTGGTCTTTGAAAGAGAGATTCTTTCAAACTCTGTGTAGAGCAAATGTTTATTGAAAGCTACAAGATAGTCTTCTCCAAAAGAATTGAGAAAAACTATATATTCCCTTTCAGGACTGTTGTACAGCCTGGGCTCAGAAGTAGCAAAATGTTCGATCATTCACAGCTTTGTTAGAAGTCTGGGAATATTAGCTTACAGTAGGAAACATTGAACTCTCACTATGATCAGTTTCCAAAATTATCTAAGCCAGAAATTGCCAGAAGCTTGTTATCAGTTTACACCCTTCTCTAACCTTTTTGTTTATAGTCGTACATGCCTTTCAACGATACTGGGAACCAAATCGGTTTATAAGTGGTCATGTTTTTCTTTTTAGAAACAACGAAAAATTTTCTCTGACCTCTTTTACGGTTTGCTTTCTGTGCAACTGGTATTTCTTTATGATCGCACTCACACCTCCTGCACTTCCAGTATTCTGCTACCTAACACTTGCAAGAAAGTTTTAAAGTCAATATTCAATCTTGAAAGAAAGTCTTCCGAATGTCCTTTATGTTTTAAATAATTAATTACTGGTTCCGAAAGAGTCTCGGTAGATATTATGTTACAATTACACCATGGCTTCATACAAAACTTAGTAAAACGTTTTTCCATCTACTACAAAATGAAATAATTTTACACCCTCCAGTTTTTTCAGGGTTTTTATTAACAACAATCATTGGGATTCCTTGTAAGACAGTGCTTATTTCACAAAAGTGGCAAGATAGTTGAGAAAATACTGAGTGTGTACGTCCTGGAGGTAAAAAAAAAGGTACTTGATTGTTATTATTTAACTTTCATTGGGTTGTTTCCTTCAGCAAAAGTGTTTTCATTTTTATTTTTTAAACTCTATACTCTAGAAATGTACCATATCGCCAGATTTCGGTTTCAATATTGTTGAACTGACCCAGGAAGGTAATAAATTACCCATAATGATACAGATGAGTGCAAGCGGGTCGAAGAGGCACGGCATTAATAAAACAAACCCCAGTATGAAACGAACGAGAAGACTGAGTGGACAGAGACTTAAAATAGGAGCGCGAGAAGTAAGTATGTTTGATTTCAAAATAAGAATGATATTTGTAAGTCAGGGTGTGATAACAAAAACAAATATTAATATAGTAATAAAAATAAAATACACTACTAAATTTGTCACTAGCCCACCTGAAAAATAATAGCAGTAATTGAGGTCACATAGTAGTGTGTTTTAGTAGGATGTGCAATAATAGTAATAGTGTAATTATAATATCCATCGCTAAAACAAAACTTCCAAAAGCAATGTTTTCAAACTTTTTCATAATGCCCGAAAACCCTAAATTCGTATGATTATTGCAACATAGTTAAGAAAGTTAAACTTCTTAACTGCCATTGTTGTTGGCAGTGGTGAAGCTTAATGTTTAAACCATGCTCGCATTGAACACTGTATATATAAATATCACTTACACCTATTGTAGTAATTACCATTTAAATACTTAGGACATACAAGTTGTAACACTGATGGTCTGTTTTCAACTCCCCGGTGACACAGCGGGTTTCGATACCCATTGTGGTCAGAGTGTAGATAGCTCTTTGTGTAGGTTTGTGTTTAAGTGCAAACATACAAAATGTTTATCTTCATGTCGCGAAAAGAGAGTTGGGGTTTTACTGACTTGTTTGTCCCCTGTGGGACAGTGGGAATTTTTCAGACTTACAATACGAAATTCCGTAGTTTGATTTCCCTCGATGGACACAGCAGATAGCTTAGTATGGGTTTCATCTGAAACAAACTGACGTGTTTTGTTTCTTTTATACATTGTTAAAGGTGAATAACTGAGTAAACTGAAGTGGTGGTACTTAAACTTTCAACTGGTGATGCATTGCGCTGAATGATCGATGAAATATTTTCAAACTATTAATACGAAATGTGTGAAGATGGTTCTTTATAGTTTTGTTGGTATAAACTACACGTATATACCAAAGTTTTAAAGTGTTATATGAATTAACACGGTTCGGCATGATAAGGTGGTCAGAGCGCTCGTCTGGTAATCTGAGGGTCACGGGTTTAATTCCCATCACACCAAACATGCGCGCCCTTTCAACCGTGGGGGCGTTATAATGTTTGGCGAATCATATTGTTTGTTGATAAAAGAGTTGGCGGTGGGTGCTGATAACTTCTACTCTTACACTGTTGAATTAGGGACGGCCAGCACAGATAGCCCTCGTGTAGCTTTGGGCGAATTTCAAAACAAACAAACAATGAATTAACAAGTGCCTAAAACCACTAGTGGTCAAACTTAACCACCTGTTGTCATTAAACAAGTAAGCAATTGCTAATTAACTGGTCAGTTATTGATGAAATTATAGCTAATAAATTATACAGCTTTAAACTTTTTTATGAATTGTAATTTAATACATTTCTAATTTATGTTTTTTTCGAACGAAAAGGTAGCCTGTTGGATATGCTATGTAAAAACCATCTCATAGGATATCAATATAGAAATGCTAAGGACAAAAAGCACAAGAGTAATGAAACAAGTAAAGTGTAAGGTAATGCTTATATAAATAGAAGTCTTGGTACGTAAATGAAATTCTCACATTACACGCATATCAACAGATTTGTTCAGTTATATAGATCCTTACTTCAGCATTTTGGGGATCAGTGATGTTACCGATTGTGTATGTAAGGCTTGACTGCCCTTTTATCAACCCACATTTTTAAGTTAGATCTAGATAGGATTAACCAGATGATTCTTTGTGGCAAAACAGAAAGCATTGGAAAGGATGATATTCTGTAGGGCAGTAAAGGTCTCTGTCAGAGCTTTAAACATATCAAACAGTACCTGTTAGGTGTATAATCTGAAAAAAAAAGGTATGGATTGCATTTTATGACTTTTGCTTAATTACCACAAGCTAGGACAGTCAACTGGTTGAAAAACAATGACTGAAAGGATATTGGAATATTTATTTTTCAAGTCATTGGATAATTTTTAACAACAAAGCAATAATCAGAATTCTTATGAAAATCACTAACTCTCAGTCAAGTTACGGCAGTTCTTCAAAGTAGACCTTAGGTTGCTCAAGAAACTATCAATATAACACATTAATTTAAGAGAGGGATCTGTGTTAATTATCAGCACAGAAAGTAGATTATATGTCTGTGAATGTCAATGGACTAGGCCTTGTTTTAATGGATTAGTTTGAATTTTCTTGATGTCAAATGAAGCAAACGGATCAACTCATAAGGTAATAGAGTGTCCTGGCTGTTTTTATTTGGTGACTACCTTGGACAGTTATGGTACAGTTACTACGGATAGTTAAAATTGTTGTGAAAGAGTGTATTGATATTAAAGGTAGCAACAGAAGAAATATTAATTTTAGTAACTAAAATATTAGCTGAAAAATCTAAGTTCAGTTTAATTTTGTTTGTAACTATTCATGTTGCGTTGCCTCTAAGAGATTGTTGACTTTCATTTCTCACAGGTGGTGGAACAACTGAACCACGACTATCAATGTCTAGTTTACACATGTAGCATGGGCCAGTTACATTGTAATAGCACAAAAACTTGAGGTTATCTGCCAGCATTTACAAGTACATGTAATGATATGCAAAAGTTGAGATATGTATATGCAATATGTCCGTGTTGCACAAAATCTGTTTATTGGTGTTGTACGTTAAGAACAAATCAGCTACTTAGAAGACACCCGGTAGATTACATTTAAAAGTAAACACGATAATTTAACTTAAATGTTAGGACCTCAAGTTATGAAAATATTTGTGATTACTGACCTGTGAAACATTATTTGGTAAGATATGTAATGAATTTTATAGAAAGTGATAAGAATTGTGGCTTAGTCCTATTACAAAAAAAATACTTCTTAATGTTAAGTCTTTGATTTATAAAATTATTTTTATATACAAGGTAGCGACACGATGAATTTTGGCCGTGAAAGTATCAGATAAACGTGAATTCACGTACGCCTGTAAGGATGGCACTTGACCACAACAGTAATTTTGACACTTTAATACATCAAATTGCAAATTGCAAAAAGTAGCACTTAGTGAAGCGACTTTGTAGATAATCTTTTTTTGTGCTAAGGTTGTAAATGAAAGAAGTCGAGATGGAAACAATATACGGACAGAAGAAAATTAAGTTAACATCCACACAGTGTCCAATATGTTTGAGTTACTAGTATAGTTATCTAACTCTGCAATCTTGTCACATCATTTACTTTCTATCAAACTTGGGCACTGTTTCGTATAACAATCAATTAGGGGTAGAAGGAATATGGCCGGGTTCCAAGAAAAGCTATGGGCTATCATAATAGCAATAATGACCTTGAAAGATAAGTTAGAGTTACCTTCTTTCTGTGTGACACTTGAACGTAGACTGGAGTTTGTTAAGCTTCATTTTTAATCACGACTTTTGCTACTCAAGATCAAATTCTTAGTCTTTTAAATGTATCGTTATCGACTTTCCAGTTATAAAGCATTCTATTAGTAAAACCCTTAAACCTGTAGTTAATCATGAAAGGTAAAGAGGTGTACGGAAGGTGGCCACAATTTTAGCAACTTCAAGCTCGACAACTAACAGACCACAAAAAGGGTTCTGCATATGTATTAAAAGTGACTACACTTTTGATAACTCCACTATAAGAATTTGACCGACAACAGAAAGTATCTTGCATTGACACTAAAGTTATTAGAAATGGCTCTTTTGGTAGGAGTTATCAAGCTTAACTTGAAAAAACGGGGAAGTTGGAAGTAACTAAGATAATACTAATAACAACAATAAAAAAAAGATATTCAAAAATAAATATATACACATGGCACGACGATTGAATCTTCATAATACAGTCAAACTGAACTACTTTTCTAACCCAGATTGTGAGAAGAAAGATAAGTTTTTACTCATATATATTTCAGCACATTCCATAGTTTAGTACACGTTCATTGGAAATCAACCCTCTTCTTAATTCAGAAACAAGAGTTCTAAAATTTTCATAGGAACTCAAACACATTCCTTTTTTTTCTTCCTTAGTTCGGACTGGCGGTAAAAATGTTTTTATTTTAGTAATGGTATTTCTATATACATACATTAAGAATAGTGCTTATGTGTGTGTGTATATATATATATATATATATTCTTTTCATGTATATTCTTTCCCGTATCTTCTTTTTAAAAAAAATGTGTGTAGTTTCTGCAAAAACGTTATTTCAATGTGTTAGCAACATTTTACTGAAACCTTCAGATAGTTTATTTTGCGTGGGCGTTATTAAAGGGATACTTAGTTTTGTGTTGTGATTTTTTGTAATGCTTTTCTTCTGTATCGGTTATAAAGGGTTTCGTGTGAATATTTTTGTTGTGTTTTTTTCATTAATATAGAGTTTTATTATGCAAACCTTTTCAGAATTATTATTTTACACGCTTTTTTGCGATAATTGTGCCTCACCTTTTCACACGAAAAATACTTTGCTTGTGTTTAGAATAGCTATTGTTTGTTGATTGTTAATGGATTTTTTCCTGTTATGTATATTTATGTTGATGAGTTTATCTTTGTATTGTATGCATCTTTATTAAAGTCTTATATTAGTATTTCATATGTTCATTTATTGTTTTAGAGGATATACTTTTGTAATTCATTGCTGTTAGTTGGTTCCTCCTACAGGTGATATATTATCTAAGTTAAACAGTTTTTACATACATTTTTATAGTTTTTGTAATGTTTGTTTATTATTTAACATATCTTGGCAAGTGTTTTTACATGGGTGAGAGCGAGTTACGTTGGTTTCTTGACCGACCTACGAGTTACTTTTAAATGGTTTTAAAACTAAAATCTGCCATTTCAGCCTGAGTTTGAAGGGGAAATATTAGAAATGCGGTAAAGAAAAGTAAACTATTTTTGCTATCACTTTAGTTACTAGATAACATTTTTCGAAATGTCTCCTTACTTCAAGTTAGTCTTAATTTAGAAAGTCGGTAAAAAAACGAGAGCTGCTAAGTTTCAGTCAACTTTAGTTATTTATCAGACTGTATGAGTTATCAAAGACATCATAGCATTCTCCATTAGAAAAAGTTATTGTATTTCTTTGAAATTTCGCGAAAAGCTACTCGAGGGCTAGCCGTCCCTAATTTAGCAGTGTAAGACGAGAGGGAAGGCAGCTAGTCATCACCACCCACCGCCAACTCTTGGACTACTCTTTTACCAACGAATAGTTGGATTGACCGAACATTATAACGCTCCCACGACTAAAAGGGTGAGCATGTTTTGTGCGACAGGAATTCGAAATGGACGTCAATTCTAAACAGTGTTTGATCTTCCTGAAGCCATCTTCACCATTTGGAATAACATTCCAGCCAGCCTTCTGCAAACGCTTATATCGACCATGCCAAAACAAATGTTTTCAGTTATTCGCAATGACGGCCGTGCAATGCACTACTGAGACCTCTTGTTGGGCATTTTCTACCCTGTTTAGGACTTCTTTTTGTTTGGTCTTAAACTTTTGACCAGCTAGTATTTAAACTAATTTCATAGTGTTCACATTTTCCCTATTAAATACTAAAAATGTTTTTTATTTTTATTTTCCCTTTTCTTATATTCAACTTTCGAAGCTTTACTCAAATAAGTGGTTGAGTCTAACAATGCAAAATGCATATTTTTTATATGTTCATTGGCCTTAAGATTTTGACCAGCAATGCATATATGTAAGTTGTGTGTCGTATGTGTAAGTGCAAATATCCTCAACTGCGAAATAACATTTAGAAATGAATAATCTCTTCTTGAAATATCATATAATTACGAGTTATTTCTTACGATGAGAAAACCGAAAACATCTCCCCTTTCTTTCAATCTGTTTTACGTGTATATACATGAATTATATTACAATTACTTTTTTACGTAACATAATTTTTGCAGAATCCGCCGTATGTCAGTGTTGAGCAGCAAGAGGGTTACACCTTGGAAGTCGTTAAGGCGATGTCAGAAATTCTCAACTTCACGTAAGTTCTACGTTAAACCTTTTAAGAACGTGTTTACTTCGTCTTTTTAATATAAAAGTTGTTCGTCAGTTATGTGTGACTTGTTACGTCTCGGTCAAAAGCTCACTGTTGCAGCACACGATGGCTCTTTACGCTCGCCGTCTATAATTTAGTAGTGTAAGACTAGAGGGAAGGCAGCTAGTCATAACCACCCACCGCCAACTCTTGGGCTGCTCTTTCACTAACGAATAGTAGGATTATTGCGCCCCCACGGCTGAAAGGGCGAACATGTTTGATGTGGCGGAGATTCAAACCTTCAGATTATGAGTCGAGTGCCATAATCACCTGGCCACGCCGAGTCTGAATTAGTGTCTCAAAGAATTATTTCAATAAAGATTTATAGCTAGGGTTTGCAGAATTAATATTTATTGTAGTCTTTAGAAATATTCTTCAGGTGCACGCGAAAAGAATCGAGACTTGGATCTCAAGATTAAAACATAATCGCAAGTATTTCTATTATACTTTACTTATACATACACACACACCAACACAAACTCACGTTCCCCGCTAGTACAGCGGTAATTCTACGGATTTACAACGCTAAAATCATCGGTTCGATTCTCGTCGGTGGACTCAACAGATAACAGGATCTGGCTTTCGTATGTAAAACATACACACAATCTTTTCACAAATACATTTTACTAAACTTCTCTGATAATCCCAGGTATTGTTGTTCGAGTTTCTTAAAAACAAAAGCATTTAAAGTCGTGCTTTCTTTTCAGTCATAAGAAAATTGGTACGATAACAATACTAGCACAGGATAATGGGTACTTCTACCTTCACTGAATCCTTGGTCTATTTATGAACTTGAAAAAGTTTTTTTTTTCCTATTGATTGATAAATTAGAAGATTTCTTACAGCGGTTAAATTTGCTTTTGAGTATGAGGCTAAAAATGGAAGGAAAAAATAAAATTTATTGGACCTCAAGAAAAACTGTTTATAGAAATATACTCTTCAAAAAAAGAAACGCAAAAGGAAAAACTTGAGACAAATTGATAACAAGTTTATTTCGGGTAGTTCTGTGTGACATGTGTGAAACTTTGCACATCCAAAGTCTGCAAAGGCGAAGTCCACGCTCACTAGTTGAAGTTTAACGTCACTCAACGTCAATAACGAGTATGCCCCCCGTGAACATCTATAACTGCTTGGCATCTCCTGCCCATGGAAGCGATGAGATGACGAATCACATCCTGTAGAATGGCTGTCCACTCAGCCTGCAAAGCTGAAATAGAGTCTGCGGTTGAGGTTGTCGCCGTCGCAGACGCCGGTCCAACTCGTCCCAAAGATGTTCGATGGGGTTTGAATCTGGTGATCTGGAGGGTCAAAGAAGAACGTTGATGTTGTGGTGTCTCAAGAAGACAGTGGTGAGTCTGGCTGTGTGAGGACGGGCGTTGTCATGTTGATAAACGTCGTTGACGTTCACCATTATGGGTTGCACATGGGGCCTAAGAATCTCGTCGTCGGTTGCGTACGGTCTGATCGGAAATCCTACGCAGCCCTGGTATGGTTGAGGCAGTATACGTCGCAGTAGTGGTCCTATCCCGAATGTGACGTAACCGAATGTAGCGATCTTGTGCGGGCGTGGTTACACGAAGTCTGCCAGATCGTGGACGGTCACGAGTTGATCCATGTTGTTGGTGACGATTTCATAGCCTTGTGATGGTGCTTAGGTGGACATTCACAGCTCTGGCAATATCTGATCAAGATTTGCCTGCTTCCAAGCGACCAATGGCGTTGTTGCCTTACGCTTCAGTCAGTCTAGGCGTAACTGTATTGCGTGTCGGTGGCTTAACACTGAGCTATGAAAACCAAGAACCCGTCACTTTTATAGGGATTTTGCACATGTTACACTTGCAAAACATGCAGATCTCTCAAACAAATTTATTGGACACGCATACGTTTTGGCGAAAAATCCGATGTTTTCCTCCGTTTTCAAAGTGCACAACTTTTATTGTTATTTTGGTCTGACAATCAGTGCCTTAACACGTGTAACATCACATACTCTGAGCTTGTAACGTTATTACACATATTTCTCTTTAAAATAAAAAATAGCCCTTTTGCGTTTCTTGTTTTGAAGAGTATAATTGAAACATGGTTGCATGTATTTCTATTGTAGTTTACTTAAGGTGGATTCAGGACACTTGAAATATATTCACAGAACAAACTTTGCTCAGCAACATTCCTGACATAATCGGAAAAAATCTTCCTTTAAGTAAAGCTACATTATAAAATAATTTATAAAACACATTTTAAGAATTATTTAGATGATATTTTGTTTCATAAAAAATCATTGAAGAAGAGGAGGAAGCCTGGACCATTGCAAAAGTACGTTGCCGGTTGTGGCACTTCAATGCAACAGTTTTAACAAGATCAACAGCGTATTTTGAAGTCTGAAATGAAAACTTATTTATATTGCAAATTATGCAAACAAAACAAGGAATTATACTGAATCTACTTTTGTTTTAAATTGAAAATGAAAAGTTTAATGCTTGACGGTTCATAAAAACAGATAAAGAAATTATTTTCTACATTAGGGAACTTTCACGATAATATTTTACTATAAAAGAAAACATTAAACTCTGTGCTGCGTCCAAAAATTATGTTTTTAATAATAATAAAAGCTGAGAAAACTTTATAATAACCCTATTGTTGAGGGTTAGGAAGAATATCTGTAGAATATAGAATCAATATATATTTCTTTTACGGAATAAAACCAACCGTTATAACACCATATTTAGCTTTTCTTCTGTATGACCTGTCAAATTTACCTAAGGGACGGTCTTACCTGTCATAGATTTGGTAATTAACCACTCTCATTTTATGTAGAACTTACTGTATGGTTTCCAAGTCTATCCCTATTTAAAAATTAACTTTAAAAGCGAGATATGCATTACTGTGTCTGCAATATTAAGATTTTACGCCATAAGAATAACGTTTTTTTCGCCATTGCAACCGTATTTTAATGCAAAATAAGTCTACTTTTGGCGTTAAACACATTAACACCACTTGCAATCAAACTGCGGTAAACACCAAAAGCAAAAAACCGTTCCAGCAACAATTCCAAAGGTAATGAAAGTTCGTGGTATATCCCTCAGCTACTTTCTGATAACTTCCAAGATTCTTCATTCAAAATAAGGGTTCAAGCTAGTCGAGGCAAAATCTACTGTTATTTGTTTCAATCCACAATCAGGAATATATTGTGCAGTGGAACTGTGACGCGGCTTAATATCCTGCTGGATTACATTTTGCACCCCACCTCTGACTTCTGTCATTGCATCCAGTAAAACTTTGTCAAAATCATTACGACACGGTACATACAATACTTGAAACATCGTAAGTTTTACGTTTTGAGACATTAAGTCAGAACCTTTTACTCTGAAGATCGTAGATCCACAACATGTTTTTAATTGGCTGTTTGATGTACTTAAAATGTAAGTAAAGTCCAGAATAACTAAAACACTAAAACCGAATATTATAAAAAATAATAAAAACAGAAAAGGAATTATAATTAAACAATTCGAGCTTGGGAAGATCAAATTAATCTATATAATTTAATTCACTTTCGAAAGTTAATCACAAAACTGTATTTGTTTTGGTTTAAAAATGTATTTATTGTAAAAATCTAGGCTTTCGTGCATGTGTATAATTCGAGATTATAGGCGTCTTTAAAATGTCGAGTTAAGAAGTTCTCAAAAATTTAAAGTCAACATTATTGGCATTTGTGAAGCAGGAGTGTAAACCACGATGGTTTCGTTACTTGTCTTCGAACATGTTTTACTGTTTCTGAGAGCTTGGAAGGTCAGTTATTTCAACAATACGCAACTGTGCATGTGTGTGTTTTGTAATATTGAACGTTTAAACACGCTGGATGCCCGTGTCCAATTAAAGATGTTACAAAAACTTCACAAACTTTGATATTCATATGTATTTTACATCTTGTGTACATACTGTTCTATTATTTGAATCACATTTCTTCTTTGCTAAATATTACGTTGTTATTTCATCCTTCAAACAGAAAGTACCATCGTAAGCTGGTCCCAAAACTTTTAATATTGATTTAGGTAAATAAAAGCTTCGTTTTTCACCCTCTGTTATTCTCGTACCTTGCCTTCTAAAGATAATAAATCAAGTTCCTGTGGAGCTGGGTAACCTGCCACTTTTGATACCACCCTTTGAGTTAATTCAAAAGATCCTGCATACTTTAATATCCAATAAAGTGTTTTTGTAACTAATACAAGTGAGGAGATTATATGACCGAGAAATATTATCATTCAACATAATCTAAAGCGAATATCGATCATATAGACAAAGTACATGAAATGATTTTATTTCTGTTTATATCAATGGAACACTTGCCTTTGTAATAATAGTGTTAGACGTTTCATTTTTAATTTCAGCTCTCTAATAGGCTAGTAGACCTGGGGAAACTTGGCACAAACCCAGGAAACCTGGGTTCCCTGCCCGGCGCGGGACATTTTTGAAGCCCCCCAGTGGCTCAGCGGTATGTCTGCGGACTTACACGCTAAAATTCAGGTTTCTATACCCGTGGTGGGCAGAGCAAAGATAGCCCATTGTGTAGCTTTCTGCTTAATTCAAAAAAACAGCAAACAACAACTCTTAGGCAGTGCTGATATTTTTAAGCTTTATATATCAGTACATCGTAAATGAGGATGGGATTATTACTGGTTGAGGATACTAAAACTATCCAATGTTAATATTTTAACTCTACAGTGTACCTGTATTTCAGCCGGTTTTTATTTTATACATAATTCTGATCAAGGACACACCTATAGAAAATCCTTTAAGATCCAAGTTGGTGTTATGTATATGTATGTTATACATATGGTAAATGTGCCAATACTTTTTTTAAACCATACCTCAGCATTTCATGTACTGTACTCGTAATATATTGTCAAACTGACTCAAAGTTACATTAGGAGATTGTTGTTATCCTGGCTACAGTAATAATTTTCTCGTCATCAAAATGTTGCATGTTTCATAAATTGTTTGATTTTTGTAACTATGAAACAGATTATATTATTTTAACTAAAGTATTACATCGTAACCGAGTCGGATCTCGTTAGTTTTTGATACATGTTTACATTATTATTGTACTCATGACCAATTTATCATGTTAAGCAGGATTAGTTACCATGTACACAATGAGAGTTACATTGTAAACAACGAGTCTTGATACGGTTTCATTCTTGTAAAGTTAAGCTTCGTTACAATTTGCCCATCCATAAATTTTCTGTTTTCACTGTAGTAAATTACTAACACATTTTAAAGAATTTTGTGACTCGTATAACCGTAATCACACAACTGCATAGTTCCTGGTAGTTTTATTTTGATGACCACGTCATTTTTCATCACTTTAGGTATGATTTGTACGGAGGATATATCGGCTACGGTCCTCCCAACTGGACGGATAAAGACGAAGCAGTACGTTATCTTCTTGGTGCCACGGCTTACGAGGTATATTAAGTATCTATGATATATCCGTCAACATGATTAGTTTTCAGAACTGTAGTAAAACTATCAACATTATCTACATATAATTGATGTTTGTGGATTTTGCTGTGTAATGAGTTTCCACTTAAGAAAATAAACCTATGAAAGGATTATGTGCTCATACATTGAATGTTAATCAAGATTTATAAGATCGATATTCTTTAAAAGCTATTTTTTTATCATTGATCGTGCCGGCTATGATGGACATGGTTGGTTACACAATATTGTCCGTCATCAAAGTTTTATACAATAACAAGCTTCTGGGAAGGATGACGAGGTTATGATCCGACAACATATTACTTCCCTTGTAAGTGGCATCAGATTTCAAGATCATGCTCAAGCTGAAAAGAGGCACAAAAGCCTATTGGATCAACAACAGGGTACTTGAGGGGTACATTGTTAAATATGATTGCTCTAATCTTAGTTTCTTCAGTTGTTTTTCAAATGAAAATAGCTGCTGATTTTAAATTTGTGATTGAAAGCTTGCCAGCTTTTCGATTATGAAATTTTTAAAATTGAAACGCTACCAAGAGATTCTCAGCTTCATTACAATGTTTCTTTTGATGAATGGTTCTTGGCTCTTTTACATAACCACACTCTTTTACGTAGCTACCAAAAACATTCTGTACTTTGGCTTGAAGTACAGTTGCAGAACCTTTTACTGTCTCAAATGCTCTGATGTGCGAGATTTTTCTTTCACAAGGAGAAATGAAGACTGTGATCTTCAAATTGTTATGCCCTGTGACTACACCTGTTTAACAGCTTGACCATTTAAATACTCTTCTTCAAAAAAAGCTATATCGTGTCTTTCCAACACCCAGCCATAAGTGTATCCGCAGGGGATTTGCACTGTAAAATACTTTGACATTTGGAATGAGTGAGAGTACGGAAATCGTACTCCTAGAGTGCACTTACCCTCCATATTTCAGAGCTATACTTTTCAAATGTTTTACGTCTAAGGTTTTAAATTATTAAGAAAGAATATTTTGATTTCGTTTTCCATCCACAGGAAATAGACTTGGCAATATCCTCTATCCACATGTCATATGATAGGACCTTCTACATCGATTACACCATACCCATTGCAAAAGATGGCCATGGAGCTATGATAGAAACTCTTAACAAACAGGTAAAGAGTGTTTGGACATGACTAAACTAGACTTTTCATTCAAATCCAGGAAATAGAAACACATGCAAAGGTAAACAATTTGTGAACAGCGTGGAACTAATGAATATGTGCAGTTAACACGAATAGAGAGTGTACGATTTAGATTTAACAGAAAAATACAGTGAAAACAGACATAAGAAAAGTAAATTCAAAAGACAAGTACAATGAATAAATAGATTTCTTACATCTCACATGACTGCTCGGTGAACACATAAATCATGCACGACGTAGATTCAATAAACAGTTTACACATCTCACACAATTTAACAGCGATGAAAAATCAGGTACTTTATAAAAGTAAGAACAAAAATAGTCTATTCCAAACACGAATGGATTGTATAAATTGTAAAGATTAATCGTCGAAAGAAATTAACTCTAAATATTTATTCTTATTCAGGTTGTTTATGTTATACACGCTATTTCCCCTATTTGCGTATGACCAACACTTTACTTCATTTGAAATAGTTTGTTTTCTTGAATTTCGCGTAAAGCTACTCGAGTGCTACATGCGCTATCCGTCCCTAATTTTGCAGAGATAGACTAGAAGGAAGGCAGCTAGTCATCATCACCCACCGCCAACTCTTGGGCTACTCTTTTTACCAACGAATAGTGGGATTGACTGTAACTTAAAACGCCTAGACGACTAAAAGAGTGAGCATGTTTGGTGCGACCGGGATGCGAACCCGCGCTCCTCAGATTACGAATCGTACGCCGTAACCCTCCTGCCTGTGCCGAGCCACTTGAAATAGAGTTTATTTCTTTTAGACTTACTATAATATTGAAATGTAAGATCAATTATTAAAGTTAACAATAACGAACTTTTTTACTCTAGTCATTCTACTGCAGCATACTTATTTGCTACTAATAGTTATTTCTCCTCAGACAAATCAATAGTCTAGAAGTAAATAAAAAATATTTTAAATCAAATGTAGCGATGGCTGGTGCAAAAAAAGAAATAAATAGAAAAGAGATGCTTATATTATACTCTGTGAAAATCACTACATCACTCCACGACCCTCCTATATCGTAGCTTTTGCAATGCATAAAGGAATGTACTGAAGGAGGTATTTGTACAGTGTAATATTGGCAGCTCTTCCTTTTTGATGGACACTGATTAAAAAGGAAGCCTAATTCGTATCCTTCAGTCTTAGCTGAACAATAAACTGGCTACGTCACTGGATATCAAACTACAATCAATTCATCGAGCCTGATATTAGTACTGTATATTTGTGTGTGATTTATCAACCTCCATTTTCTCTCTATTGGAAAAGTTTGGCTAAACTTAAGGAGTAGTACTATGCATGAATAGTCAATTAACTCCGATAGGCTTTATACTGTCCGCCATTTTATTTCCGGTGCCATCGTTTTATAGGGGTTCAATATCATTTTAACAATAAAACATCTTAACAGTTTTTTGGGGGGGGAGGTTTACCCGTAATTAGTAAGAGGAGCCACTGAACCGCATGCACATCCACGAGGAAGAGATTTTATTGTTTGTTATGCAAAGGAGGTTTAGTAATTTTTTGTAATAAAATTAGAGAAAACAACAACAAGAAATAACGATAAAAACTGTTTTTCCAATAGTACGCACTTGCAGCTAGTACAACAAGGGCTATAGAACCGCAGCCGAATATTTGACCCCACGAACAGAATGTTGAAATCTATGAAAGAATAAAAGAGTTAAATTATTGAAAAAACACAAGTTGTTTCAGAGGTTTAAAATTAGTTTTAAATCGAATTCCATATTCTCCAGTGGGCCAGTGATAAGTTTTCGGGGTAAAAACACAAAATATCCGGGTTTCGATTCTCTTGGCTGGCATAGCACATAGCTCAACGTAGCTTTGTACTAAATCAAATACATAAACACACACTTTTTTAAATCATCCTTTTGAACGTTTTATAGACTTTTCTTTCCAAATGCGTAACTGTTTCGTGGTATAAAGAGAGAATATCTTCACTTCACTGCCCCACCATCGCTTTCGTTTTGGAATGCTGTGACTAAGATGAAATATTTGTGTGCAATACGTATATGTATATAAACGTAAAATATGATGTTTCTAAACAGTGCTGATATTTCAAAAACTGACTTCCATAGTAAGAGTAACTGACACTAAAATAATGTAACTGGTTCACGCATTGACAGTCACTTTCTTTTTTATCAGACCTCAAGCAGTATATTTATTTCACTATACGTTTGAAGCGGAACATCTTTATCGTGATGATTGTTTCACGTATTCTAATGTACAACGAGCCACCTTACGGGAAAGAATAGCATCCACAAATAAGCTTGAAGAAAGGGACCAGACAGAGTGTAAGATAGAGGGCAGTGTAATCGACATTACTGTTTTTAAAATGGAGAGAGCTTTTACTGTTAGAAATAGATTTGATCCAAATTTGAGAGCATTCTGAACAAAACTGAGAAGAGTATAACAACATTATATAGAAAACACAATAACGCAATCTCTCCCAAAGTGCGTGCACTACACACCCCACCAATCATTCCATAAATGAAAACAGTGAAGACATCTTTCAGGTGTCACTAAAACGAAACCACTGTTGATATCGATAGAGAAACCACACTACATAATAAACATCGCAAATTAACAGAAACGTTTTCTGTGGAAAAACTTTACTTCGTACAAAATGAAAATTTGATAATGAGTAACTATAGCACCAGCATGTGAGTTACATACCATACCATTTCTCTATCGTTAAAACTTGTAACTAGAGCACTAGCATGTGAGTTACATACCATACTAGTTCTCTATCGTTAAAACGTGTAACTAGAGCACTAGCATGTGAGTTACATACCATACCAGTTCTCTGTCGTTGAAACGTGTAACTAGAGCACTGGCATGTGAGTTACAAACCATACCAGTTTTCTATCGTTAAAACGTGTAACTAGAGCACTAGCATGTGAGTTACATACCATACCAGTTCTCTATCGTTAAAACGTGTAACTAGAGCACTAGCATGTGAGTTACATACAATACCAGTTCTCTGTCGTTAAAACGTGTAACTAGAGCACTAGGATGTGAGTTACAAACCATACCAGTTTTCTATCGTTAAAACGTGTAACTAGAGCACTAGCATGTGAGTTACATACCATACCAGTTCTCTATCGTTAAAACGTGTAACTAGAGCACTAACATGTGAGTTACATACAAAACCGGTTCTCTATGGTTAAAATCTGTACACATATTTTTTGTTTACTAACCTAACTTATAGTTCAATTTGTGATGAAGAGCGATGGTGGAAGGATGAAGGTCCACTGCACAAACGTGAAATACTCAGATATTAAGCACGAGTAATAAATACAATCAAATCATATACAACTAATTTAAGTTCAATCATTGAGTAAAACATAGATGTAGAACATAAAATATTTAGAGTAAGTAGTTAATATCAACAAAGTGTATATAATTGGTCTTAAGAATAGTAATCTAGCAATAACGTATTATTTTTAGTATGTTGATATAAATCAATACCAATAGTTTTATTTATATCAGTTCTAACATTTATCATAAATCTTAAGAGTTTTACCATATAAACAGATATTTTTTAACTTCTCTTAGACAATTTTATTGTTTCTTTGATTCAATATATTAACATATTTACGCTACATGACCAAAAGTATGTGGACACTCCTTCTAATTCGTGGGTTCGGCTATTTCAGTCACACTCATTGCAAACAGGTGCATATAAGCTAGCGCCATGTAGTTTTCCCAGATCACTCAGGCCGTGGAAGTGGGTTTTCATGAGGTAGTCCCGTTTCCTTCCCCCCACAACTAAATCTCTGACAGTGGATCTCTAAATCCCATCCAAAGCAGCATTCTTGCCTGGTCCTGAAAGGAGTCATTTAAGTCAATCTTAAGTCAATTTTAGTAATCACCAGCTGTCATGTTATTCTGACCACGGACTCTGGCCTGGCTTACTTCCCTTATGCCGCCATTGTCCAGTTCTACCTTCTCACACATCACTTTCATATCCTCCACCTCACTTCTTCATCTTAAATAAGTTAAAACAAAATAAAGGCAAACTCACATAAAGTTCAATGATCTTTTACGAGAGGGGACGAAGAGGATCCACAATGTTCCTGACCATCCCTGTTGGAGAGATAATTCTTCAGACTTCTCTTTCTCTAAACTAAATCCCTGCCAAGATCGCTTGAGTTTTTTGCGTTCTCCCTAGACAAACATCGGCAGTAGAATGAATCGTACTGAAGAGCTCAGTGACTTTCAACGTGACACTGTCATAGGATGCCACCTTTTCAACAAGTCAGCTCGTCAAATTTCTGCCGTGCTAGAGCTGCCCCGGTCAACTGTATATGCTATTATTGTGAAGTGTAAACGTCTAGGAGCAATAACAGCTCAGCCATGTTCTGTGAGAATAAGATCGCCGAGTGCTGAAGCGCGTGAAAATCGTCTATCCACAGTTGCAACACTCACTACCGAGTTCCATACTGCCTCTGGAAGCAATGTCTGTACAAGAACTGTTCTTCGTGATCTTCATGAAATGGGTTTCCATGGCTGAGCAGCCAAACACATGACTAAGATCACCATGCGCAATGCCAAGTGTCGGCTGGAGTGATGTAATGCACACCGCCAATAGACTCTGTAACAGTGGAAATGCGTTTTCTGCAGAGATGAATCACGCTACCTATCTGAATGCATAGTGCCAATTGTAAATTTTTTGAAGGAGGAATAATGGTCTGGGACTGTTATTCATGGTTTGGGCTAGGCTCTTTAGTTCCAGTGAAGGAAATCTTGATGCTACATCATACAATGACATTCTAGAGAATTGTGTGCTTCCAACTTTGTGGAAACAGTTTGGAGAAGACCCTTTTTGAGTCAGCATGACAATACCCCCATGCACAAAGCGAGGTCCATAAAGACGTGATTTTTCGAGGTTGGTGTAAAAGAAATTGACTGGCCTGCACAGAACCTTGACCTCAACCCCATCGAACAACTTTGGGATAAATTGGAACGCCGACTACGAGCCAGACTTTCTCGCTCGACATCAGTGCACGACCTCACTAATGCTCTTGTGGCTGAATAGGAGCGAATTCCCGCAGCCATGTTCCAAAATCTAGTAAAAAGCCTTTCCAGAAGTGTAGAGGCTGTTATAGCAGCAAAGAGGAGACCAACCTGATATTAATGTCCATAATTTTGAAATGAGATGTTCAACAAGAACTTATTGGTATGATGTTTGGGCATCCACATACTTTTGGCCATGTAGGGTAAATATATAGGTTTACACACGCATCATTTGTTTACTTTATTGACTCTTTATCTTTTTACTGCAAAGAATTCTGGAGATAAATTCAATCTTGCCCTACCATTTGAAGGCAACGTGTTTTTCGTGATGACCGTCACCACAACAGTAATGGCTGTTGTTTTAACGCTGACATCTAAGGCTCCCTCTGAATTTCTACTGGCTTTAAAAAACAAGAACTTAAGGTCCCTCTTTCAGAACCTAAAATACTCTGTTTTTGAATGTTATGGAATTTTATTAATACAAGGTAGGTCCAAATAATATTTTTTCTTCTTTTAAAAATATCGTTGTTTGTTATTAAACATAAAGCTACACAGATATCGAAACTTCGTTTCTAGCAGTATAAGTCCACATGTATACCGCTGAGATAATTGGTCCTTAAAATGTTTAAAATGACAAGTTTCACAAATCAACTTTGTATTTAGCAATTAAAATGTTTTAAATAATTGAAAATTTTGTATAAGAGAGAATTGAATCTGTAATTTGACTTATTTTAAAAATATTTTATTCTATAGCTTAGTTGTTTTAAGAAAAAAAACATACCTGCTTTGTTCTAAAATCGCCTGTATGAATCCTGCCGGAGCTCGTTTTTTAACCTTATCAAAAAAAGAGAAATTCTGACATCAAAGCATGGTGTACATTTTTTAACATTCCATTATTTGATTTGATAATTAATAATCAACATTAACTTCCGACCGAAACAAGCTGTTTATTTTGAGCAATACTAAATATAAATCTGTTTATGAGTATAGCTCATCAGATGTGTCTTTCCTGTCTTCGTTCTTAAAAAGATCAGAATGTACTGATCCGTCACATATATATGTGTACTCGCCGTTAACGATGTTTAAGGCTGTGAACCTAATAATACCTCACGAGATTCACTCAGCTTAGGAATCTTAAGTTTTCCCTAAATACACATTTTAAACTAACTAAGTAAAACAATCTCTATATTTAAATGTATCTTAAACGAATATGAGAACGAGCATATTGTAACATGCATATGTTTTTGAATGAGTAAGGAATTAGTCTGATCTGCATACCTCAAGTTTTCAGCTTAAGTCAAATTATCTTTATTTCATTTCAATTTGACCTTTGTTGTTTCATTTATAATCTGATATAAATTAAATAAGATCCCACATCCTTGTCTGACACTCTACAAGACCATAAGCTCTTCTACAATCGTCATATTATAATTTGAACATTGCTCCTCGACCTCTGTCCAGATTGCGAATGAACTTTATTAAATGAGTCGAGAAACCCATCAACAGAATATTTCACGTGTTGAGTTGTTTCATCATATTGAAGTGGATGAAGTATGTACACTATGGATAGTTAAATTCCTTGCACTTTGAATCACATTCCTAGTTATGACAAACTGTCTTTCAACTGTAAAAGTATTCTTCTTCTGGCGACATATATTTGTTTTTAATGACTTACGGTTCGTGTTATCTCTAAGAGGTTTCTTATAACGAGACTAATCAATGAAACAATTTTGTGGGAATATATTTATCGTATAATGATGAGTAATCATATATTTTTTGCCTGTTACAACACTGTGTTTTAGAGAACTGACGAAGAAAACCGGGTGAGATTACTCATTTTCTGTACTAAATACATAGAGGATCTCAAATACGGTATTTTTTTGGAATTGTGTGAAATGTTGGGAGTATTTTGCTTAATTCTGTGTGTGCACGACTACTGTAATATCAGGGATCATGTGACCAACAAAGTAATAAAAACTCGAACAAATAAATATTTTTAAAATGTGTTTACAAAAGCTGGTGGGGTCCATATCGATCCTCCAACATAATTTTAGGGGTAATATATTATAATTATTCAAAAACTGTACGCATGATTTTGGATAAATCTCAAACCATTAAAAAAGTAATATTCGCATTTTGTTTAAAAGAGGTACAGCTGATCTCTGAATGGTAACTTTACAGACTCTTTATAACAGAAAATATAGGTAGTAATTGTAAGAATATGTTTGAAAGTTGTTTTACATACGATTCCTTAATCCGCATAATAAGCCAAGAAGAAGAGAAAGACAAAATACTGATATATAACAAAAACATAACTGTCTGATATATATTTTATACCATATTTACATTACATTTAATATATATGCATGCTAAGATAAATGATATTTATATATATTTATCTACTTTTTAAGGTAATGAGAGTAAACCTATTCGATTCAGCAACAGAATCGCTCTCTGGTGGATATGGGTATTCAGTTTAATCATGTTCCTCAGTTTTTCCACTAAGTCTACGTCACTGAAGGCTGTGACGACGTATCATCAACCGTTCGAGACATTCGAAGAACTTTTGGAGAATAATGATTATACAATGACACTTGTTAAACATGGTTTCATGCACAAAACAATGTGGGTACGTCATAAAATTTATTTCAGATTTTAAGAGAAGCCAAATTAAAAATTTATGTAGTCTTTTCTTTAACTTAGCCTACATTATTGTAAATAATGAAATATATCTCAAAGTTGTCTTGGTAGTTTTGTTTATTGTGGTTTTCACTCGAAGATATATTAAAGTTTAAAACTGAAATAAAAAATAAATTACTATTGGTTGTTGTTTTTCACCATCGGTTACAAACTCACCTCTTATTGTTATTCTTAAGTCTTTTTGTTCATAATGGAGTTAATACATCAGTTAAACCGTTTTTTCTTTATTCTATCCTCAAGAAAGGCAATCTGACCACAGCTGTTAAACTTCGGAAAAGAGAAAAAGATGGAAAAATTAAATTTGTCTCATCATTTAATGAAGGGCTCAATGTAGTTCTCAGTTCTGAAGAAAAACATGTCTACTTTTCATCTACTTATACTGGAATATACAAAGTAAATAAAGACCCCGCCTTCAGAACCATCACTGTGATTGGACCAATGATCAGAGAGGATGGCCACTTCGTCATGCCCAAGAATTCACCTTTTAGAGAAGAAATTGTTCGATGGTAGATAAGGAATTATCTTATTGTGAAAAACAAATATTAACATGAAATTTTGTTAATATAAGTAACAAATAATTTATATGGTATTATGCTAAATTGCAACATTAACTTGTATTTAGTTGTTCAATGTCCTCGAAAACTCAGTTATACAAGGTTACCATGTGTGACTGATCTGTGAGTCGCAAAATAGGGTAGAGTAAGCCAAAAATTCAAATCTAAGATAATTATCCTAAAATATTTTTGAAAAAACAACATATATAAGTAAATTACTATATTTTAATGAAATGTATTAAAACAGCAAAGCTCTCCCCTTTCCATTGAGAAAAGGTTCCAAAAATTCTTGATTACTTAGGCGGGCCACGAGTTGAAAACTTCTGAAACAGCGTTTAAAAAAAACAAGTATGCTACACTACTACACCGTTTAATTAGATTTTTAGTGCAATAACAGAATGTGATTATGTCTTTATGCAACATTTTTTTGAAACGGGTTATCAGAATGATCTTTCTTATGTTCTTATAATCGATTCATCTTTAATGGACTTGATATTAAAGCTTTAGTATTTATACGTGAGTTATACCGAACAAACGAGTACAACAAAGCTACAATTGATAACATATCAAACCTAGAACTTAACAGTTTGCACACAGTTGACTTTGATTAGTTCAAGCTTTAATGACTTAGTGATGTCGAGAAAACCCACTTTTAGAGAAATATATATGCAAAAACGGCTCGTTTGGGTTGAGAAAATATTTCACATAGAAGAGTGAACCTGACGATGACCGAAGAAGGTCGAAACGTTGTTCGCTCTTCTATGTAAAATATTTTCTCAACCCAAACGAGCCGTTTTTGCATATATATTTCTTTAATGACTTAGTTATACTAGTGTAAAACAACTACTGGTGCTTTGGTCACTGTGTTTTTTTTTCACATCCTGTTATGAATGAATAAGTGAATTGAAATAAGTATGTATCATTGCAATTCTTCAATAAGATGAAGCTCAAGATACTATCGTAACTGGTCTGCGATAATTTTAAGCTCAGTAATACAGTGACTGTTTAAGTGGTGCAAAGTTTCACAAAAATCTGTTAAATGTTATTCATTAAACCAAAACATTTCATTTTTGGCCAAGTATTCGCATTTAAATTAATGTAGGTTACTTGATGTAACTTTTCTATAAGGAAAACACACTCATCCCAATATTTTGTTGTAAAAACATTTATTTATTATTTTTATTCTAATATCGTTAGGATATGTCAAAAGTTACGTTCTTTAAGTTAATCTGAAAAAAATAATTTAAATCATTTTAAGGAAGTGAAACATTTTTTGTCTTATTTTGCTCAGACACTACACTTTTATTTGTAACAAATAATCATAATAAAGTAAAATTACGTAGAATAAAGTACTTATATACCCTAAATTGTATTTACTATTTGCATCTAAACTAACTGCTACTTCTTGGTACAGTTTACAGTTGATGAAGGAGGCGGGAGTTACAGCTAGACTCTGGTCAAAACTGATCCCACGAAATAAACCAATCAAAGTTCAACATCAGAAGAGTGAGCCAGTAAACATGAAGGAAGCAATACTACCATTTAGCATAATATCTGTCAGTCTCTTTCTGAGTTTTGGAACTCTCGTAGTTGAATTTGTGTTAGTTCGCTACAGGAAACCATTGTCTCAGCCTACACAACCTTCCTTTTCTTATTAATTGCATAGTTAACAGACAAATATAATTAGTAGCACTGATTTGAACCAAAACTTTGATACTTTTATCTCTATGTACACATTACTAATTTACAACTTCTTTTGGCTCTTTATAATTAAATAAATGTATCTTTAATTCTTACTTTAGCTTGTTTTTGTTTTTTTAATTTCGCGTAAAGCTACATGAGGGCTATCTACGCGAGCCGTCCATAATTTAGCAGTGCAAGACTAGGAGAAAGGCACCTAGTCATCATCACCCACAACCAACTCTTGGGCTACTCTTTTACCAACGAATTGTAGGATTGACCATCACATTATAATGCCTTCGTGGCTGAAATGGCGAGCATGTTAGGTGTGACAGGGATTTAAATCTGTGACCCTCATATTACCAGTCTTACTTTAGAAGAATGTATGAATGGAAGTATAATGTAAGTAAAAATTAAGTACAACTTTCTGGCCACGTAAAACAAAAAAGATCAAACAAATGGAGGCACATATACAATAAAATTCTGAAATATCTATATATTAATCACAAATAAAGATTTTAAGCTTCTTTTCCTGAATGAGTTATTCAATCCAATTTTCTAGATAAAATTAGGTTAAAAATAACGAATCTAATTTTATGATTTTACACAATGATTATTGCATACTACACCTCAGCTTAATCTCTTACACTAGACAATGTAAACATTTAAAATTTTCATTTCTAAATCTCTAAACAAAAGCTTTATTAGAGATAACTGGATGTTCAACCACCACCGCGGAGTCATTTAAAACAGAAGAAAGAGCTGTGAAAAATGTTCAAGCTAGGTTGTTAGCCAATTAACAGATTTCTTAAAATATTTTCGATAAATCCATGCAATTTTGAACCAATTCTAATAAGCTGACTCTTCATTAAGAATAAACAACAAATCAGTTGTCGTTGGACAAACACATTTAAAAATAACAGATAACCAAGTATCGACAGCTTAAACAAATTTTGATAATTTTACCTTCTAGAAAAGCCAGGATTTACTAATAGAATTTTTAAGGCCTCAATTAATGAGAATCTCCTGATGATACAGCGGTAAATCTACAGATTTACAACGCTACAATTAGGGGCTCGATTTTCCTCGGTGGATACAACAGCTAACTTGATGTGAATTTGCTAAAAGAAAAAAACATACACACAATCAATGAGGATTATCTTTAAGAGTTATAATGAGGGGGACTAAAAACTTGGTTAAGAAAGCAGCATATTCCTAATTACTAAAGTCATAAAATAAGACACTAAAAATAGACGTTATTTACAGCAATTTAAAATAATTGGAAAATGGATTAAAACTAGAAAAGATTATTCCTTGAAAAGTAGAATTGTGGGAATACATAGTTGTAACTAATGTTTGCAGTCGGTACCAGTACTGGTGGTTATGGTACTGGTTTATAATATAAAGTTGGTATCTCAATTTTGCTTTCACAGATTTATAATTATTTGATGTTGTAGTTTAAGTTCATACTTCAGTCTGTAAGCAAATATAGCCCGTGAAAATTGGCAACAGCATGAATTATGGAAAACTGGTGACTTCCACGCCCAAAAAGAGAATGTGAATGTACCTACGTGACTGGTTGTACGTTAGGCAACAGAGTACTTGGTTAACCCTTAACAACTAAGCATTTTCCTACGTTTTAATGAATTACGTCCGAAATGTAATTAAACTATTTAACTATATAAGTTTTAAGTTCTTACTTGTATAAGGAAATATTAGAAATAACTTTAAATTTCTTTAGTATAAGAATATGGATATTTGTTCTTGAGCCGTCTCCTCTTCTAGATGTTTTTGTTCACTCTCTAGAAAGCTACAAAATGCAACATAAAATATTCTCTATAATTTTGTTGTTGATATTCTAAAACTATATGTTTATATTATTCACTTTTCATTTGTACAAATAAAAATCTATAAAGAATCAAAAATCACTGTCAGCACCTGCCTCTGACAAGCTCTAATTTACAATTTACTAAAAATTTATCGGATACCGACTACCTTTAAATTTATTACAATTATAAAGTCTGGAGCTCAATTTATTCATTTCCATGGTGTTGTCACGTGAGCTTACAGCTAGTTGACAATTGGTTTAATATGAAAAACATTTCTCCTGAAAACACACTGGGAAAAGTAGTTAAAATTTCAACTGTTCAAGTCATATGATTAGAGATGCTCGCGTACTGGTACTGGCAACCTTGTACCACTGATACAACTGCAAACCCTGATACCTTTTCTCGCATAGCAGCCTCTGTCAAGTATGTACATAGAAGCTGAAATTATTTTATTACATGTAACAGCAAGGAATAATATTTTAAATACAAATACATTTCGACTGCTGGTGCAATCATTTGCAAACTTATAATCAGTAACTAAACTCATAACAAATAAATAAAAACGTAACAGCGATTTAATTTTTAAAAACTTTCTCAGACTAGAGTTTTCAGAGATGTTAACATCCCCCTCGCTTCATCCGTGGTAATTTATTAATTAGGATTAATAAACAGGTATTGTTTTGAGGTGATTTTAACGTCATAAGATGTAGAAGAAATATCCAAAGAATTCTGTGGCAAATAGAAGGTTAAAACTGATGACTTCAATCAAGAAAAAAAGCAAAGCAATGAATGAAAAGAAATTTAGCTTTTAAGGAAATTAAACTCAAAACAAAACTATTAACACTTACATTCTCAGAATAGACAACACAGATCAAATAGACTGAATCAATTGCCTCTCAACAAGTTAAAACTTAATTATTTTATTACGCTGGTTAAAGGTACCCATTAAGAAAACAAAAATTGGATAAAAAAAACAATTTTAGGTAATGATTCACTTCCTTCTTTCTTTTGTTAATAAACGCCCACAGCTAGTACAGCGGTATGTCTTCGGATTTACAATACTAAAATCAGCGGTTCGATTTCTCTCTGTTGGCTGAGTAGATAGCCCTTCGTGGCTTTGCTATACAAAAAACACACACACACTTTGTTAATAAACCTGTAATGACTTACTTAAAGGGTAATTGCATACCTTGATTTATCGAAGATAATAATAAATTCACATTTAATTGCTAACTTCCTTTTGTTTTTAAATTAAAAGAAAACAGTTTACAATAATAAAAATGTACTCTATTTCAGAGTCATTTTTATTCATATTTTGGAACAAGATACTAAAACGAAATAGTTCAAGTTTCCAACAAAAATAAGTGACAAAATCTGATATCAATACACACACACGCCTAAACACAATCATACCATAAACACATTTTACTGAACTTCTCTGATAATTCCAGATGCCGCTGTTTAAGTTTCTTAATAACAAAATTATTTGAAATTATATGCTTTCTTTCCAGTCATAAGAAATCGGTGAGATACCAATACTGCCACAAGAGAATGGGCACTCCTACCTTCAGAGGATCCTTGGGCTATTAATGAATTTAAGAATGTTGCTTTTATCTTACTTGATAAATTAGGAGATTTCTTACATTGGTTAAATTTGCTCTCGGGTTGAGGTGAAAATGGAAGAAACATACAAAATTTATTTTCATGACATATAAAATTCAAATACTTAAATTTACCTCATGTACAATAATTATTTTCTTATATGGTATCTCAAAATCTTCCTGTTGTAACATATCTCAGCAATTTTATGTAACTAAATACCTCCATCATTTTTCTAAGGTTTATAAAGATCATTATATATCAAAATCTCAGCTACTAAAAGGCTGACGTGAGGAGCTTTCTCTTGTGTTATACCTGGTTCCTGCTTTGACCCGTTACTTTGCAACTTTGACTCATAAGACACTTCTGCGGCCAATGATCGTTAATTAAGTAATAAAGTGAAACAGCATGGAAAAAATTAAGAACTGGGTGTTGAAAGCAGGTAACAGAAAGCATCCCTACCACCATTAATTTGGCTACAACCTCTTCTTACTGTTACGTATTTTTTATGTTTTATGTTCTTCGCAGACTAAACGCAACAGAAAAATACAGATAACAGCTTGTGTAATTTATTACACTAAACTATTAACAAATATAACAGATATAACATAAATTATATAATAACAGTGACAGATATTAAGTTACAACATTCGAAATTAATTACAAAACCAAATAATGCTAGTTTCAAACTTCAAAATTTATCACAATACAAAATGGTACTGGCCTGTATCTAATATAATGATCTAAAATGAAAGTCTCAAATTCCAGTCTAGGGTGTGAATTTGGTCCCACGAAGAAATTCCGAAGCTTAAATGAAGAAGTTCAGAAACAGTTCACAGTTCAATAAATTCGCCGACTCTCAGCACAAGCAGTAATTCAGATGAATCGTAGAGATTGACGAAATAAAATCACAGCTTCCGTAGATCTAACTTCAGTCACAAATCCAAGTTGAATAATCACAGCAAACACTTAATCTTTCTCAAATAACTGACTCTCTTCTTTTGAAATAAAGCTAATGTCTGACTCTCCTCTCTCTCTCGCATCTTCGTCTGTTTATATATTGTAGGCCTAGACCCCTCGAATAACCGCGAAATTTCTACAGATCTCCAGAGCAATCCGCGCATGTCCGTTCTTGCACGAGACTACACGTCTAGACACGAAGTCGCCAGCACTTCATTTACAAACATATGATTGGTCTACTTAATTAAAAAAAATTCTAAATGTTACCCTAAATGAATAACAACATATTTTATTAGTTTAAACTTCGAAACAGTAATATAAATATGAAAACACGAATAATAGAAATGAAAATCCAAACACAACACGACATGCCGCCGCTCACAAAACATTTACACATATACATAACACTTACAAAGTCACCATGACCACAGCACACCGTATACCATGTTTTAAATTTATACTTAGTGAATTCTGAAAACTTATACAAAATTTATGGTAAGGTACTCATGAATACTGTAATAATATGTTATGATATAAATTAATTATTTAAAAGTGTGGATGTTTGTGTTATTTATAATAGATCCACACCCACCCCACACATTTTTAAGTTCATAACCTGAACAAAAGACAGGTACTTCAGTTTGTATAACATTAAATTTAACTTTAGGCAATGAGATACAAAAAGGAACGTCAAAACAGGCCAAGAATGTGTCACACATAAACGTATTAAACAAGTGATATTTTCCAAGAGAAAGCACAGATGTTAGCATTGGGAGATGATCCACAACAATAGAGGAAAAGGACCTTAACCACCTCCTTGAGCAAAGTTCTACATTAAGCCTACATGTACATAAATGTATAAAAATTTGGAAAATTCTAAACGAACATAGAGATAAATAGCTGGAGAAGAAAATACTTAGAATCATTGTGTATTACAAATTTCTTTTCCTCATTGACATTATGCCATTGTCAGCCATCCCTAATTTTAAAATTTAAAATTCAACTTACTAAACTTGCCCGTAGGTCCATAAACGGGTGATGTACTACACATTACAGGAGAATATTTTTCAGTTCAACCTAATAAAATAGTAATTTTTAATAAAAACAGGTGGAAATACTGTACAGTGTGCTCATCAGGTTTGTTTGTACTTGAGTGAACTCATATTTCGGGTAAAGTTTTCTAATGTCACTCAAATCAGATTGTATATACGCAGCAAAGAGAATGATAGTAATTCCATGTACACAAGTGATGTTCTGTTGTTACAAAAGTAATGCACGAAATAAGTTGTTTACTGCACGGAAAGCTTTCAAAATTAGCATGGGCATTGATCTACATGACAAGGAATGAACTCCAACGGCTTATATTTGTAATTAATGACAATTAATAATCCAGCTGTATACTGGAATAGTCACAGGCATAGCGAACAAAGTAAAAATAACTGATGGTAGCAATGTTCTTCACTGCTAAAGTAGACGATATTTATGTTTAAATTATTAATTATGTTAAAAGAAAATGACCAGTCATAGATATAACACTAGTCATTATGGATAAATCCAAATGCTCCTATTTAATATAAAGCATTGGACTGACATAGTTCAACTTAATTTTAAAATCGAGTTAGTTAGCAGAAAAATATCCTAACAGACAACAACTGCTGACTTATTCAGAGGTTCAATAGAAGACGGCAGTCCAATATCCTGATGCAAACACATACACTGTGTTTTTGCATTTCGATAAAAAAAAAAATTGCTTTATACTTTACTTCACGTGAAAATTCTGGTTATTCTTAGTTTAAACTCAATTAATTTACCTATATTTGGGTTTACCCTATAATTGTCATGAATAAGTCTCTTGTTACAAAGTATCGTTTCTACACGAATGACCACAACCGATTATGATCTTTTTCACGAGGAATCTAGTTTTAATGTTAACGGCACTTTTGGTATTTTGCTTGAGAATACGACTTAAAGTCTTTTTTAAAAACAATCAAGGAAAGTAGCCCTATACTGACTATTTAACGAGGTGTACGCCGTCGGCGGTGTTTTACAACTTCTCCACCAGTTGTCTCTACCAATCTCGAATACATTAGTGGATCTCGTTTATATGTGTTTTCTTATAGCAAAGCCATATCAGGCTCTCCGCTGAGTCCACCAACAGGAATCGAACTCGTTTGTTGCTGTTTTCTTTGTGTAGTTTAGAGTTTCACAACTAGTAATAGCTCTTAACTTGAAAACAAAACTGTTTTGCTCTTGCTTTAAATTAAATTAAAACAGTTACTGCGTATCTTTAAATATATCTATTACCATTATTATCGCGGTTTCTACTTGTTACTGGTATTTTGTTCATTATGATAAATATATTTTTTTTTATATTCTGATGCTTATGGTTTTATTTTAACAGCTTATCCACGACTTCAACGTAATGATGTGTGTTTAGCACGAGTACGGTGTATGACACAAACTTCTGGTTTTCACAAGGGTGATTATTATTGAAATTAAAATAACTCTTATAATTTGAACCAGCCAGTCATTGCCTGATAAGTATTGGGCCTTCTCTTCAAGAATTGAAAACTTGACAGTTTCTTCAATTAATAAAATTTCTATTTCACGTGCTATAGCAGCTCAAGGTAGTTAATTTTCGTCTCTAGAGTCCTTGACAAAAGCGTCTTCTCATTATAGCTGTTATAAATCAAATTATTTCTGCAGTTCTAAGTTTTTATTTTGTTTCTAAGTATGATCATTGAACAATGAGTAAGTGAGCAAGCCACGTGTCACAGGGACAATCAGTAAGTACGGCAAAAGTACTTAGAGCGTAAAAATAGCCTTGATAAAACTGAAACAATTAAAAAATAGACATTCTTGTTTTGATTAAAACTAACTTGTTTATAAGGCATGGCGAAGAAAACATCAAACGGACCCGGACTCATTAATAAAAAGAAAGTACTTTTCAAGCATCGTAAAAGCATCATTCAGTCCTATGGGTACTGGCATATGTAAGATAAAAACCGAACGAAGCAATAAGATCCTCTTTTACTACTATTTAATTGATATTATTAACACTTTCATGATATAACGTTAATTTTTTTTTCCATATTAACATTTATTTGCATGTTACAATTATTGTTCGTTGTTGTTTATTTTTCAATTGGCCTGGCATGGTCAGGTGGTTAAGGCACTCGTAATCCGAGAGAGCGCGGGTTCGAATCCCCATCCCACCACACTTGTTCGCCCTTCCAGCCGTGAGGACGTTATAATGTTTGGTCAATCCCACTATTCGATGGTAAAAGGTTAACCTAAGAGTTGGCGGTGATGATTAACTGCCTTTCCTCTAGTCTTACACTTTTAACTTATAGACAGCTAGTGTGGCTTTGTGCGGAATTAAAAACAAACTATTTTTAATGTAAAATCCTAAAATACCCTCTTTTAAATTTATTTAAATTCGAAATCTTCTTTTTTCTCCTAATAATTCGAAACAAGCAAAGCATGAAACAAGGTTGCATTTTCGTAGTTTTGACAATTTTTTTATAACTGAGGAAAAAATAGCACTTTTGGGGGCATAAAAGCAGGAAGGCACGGGTTGACAACCCCAACCCTCTCCGCGCATCTTATCACGAAATGAAAGAAATGTGATAAGTTTACGAATTTTACTAAAAATTCCAAAGTACACAGAAGTCTTACATCGACCAAGGGCCTGGCATAGCCGAGCGCGTAAGGCGTGTGACTCGTAATCCGAGGGTCGTGGGTTCGCGTCCGAGTCGTGCTAAACATGCTCGCTCTCCCAGCCGTGGGGGTGTATAATGTGACGGTCAATCCCACTATTCGTTGGTAAAAGAGTAGCCCAAGAGTTGGCGGTGGGTGGTGATGACTAGCTGCCTTCCCTCTAGTCTTACACTGCTAAATTAGGGACGGCTAGCACAGATAGCCCTCGAGTAGCTTTGTGCGAAATTCCAAAACAATACATCGACCTAAAGTCTTCAAACCTTTGAATCAGCAGCAAAAAATTCCGTGTAAGTCAGTTGGGCTATATTTTAAAAACACTATTGTATGTGTCTTACTCACTAGTGAAATAAGAGTTTATTTGTTGAATTTAGCTCAAAGCTATTCGACAGCTATCTACTCCAGCCGCCAATAACATCTACTGCTCCAAATGATGAAATACTTTTTACCAAAGAATATTGGGATATTTTGCTGCATTATAACTCTTCCATGGCTGAAAAGGGGATCATATTCAGCGACGGATACCGATCCTGCAACCCACTCATTGAGAGTCGAACGCGCTAACAACCAGACCATGTCTGTTTAACATCAAACTGTCACATCTCAGATCAACAACCACATTGATGCTGTTATCAAATGATACTTTGAGCTAGTGGCCTTGAAGATAATTTTAAAATAATCAACCCAATAAGCGACCTTTTATTGGGAAAACAAAACAAAGCTAATAAGTTTGGCAATCTTTCTAATCAAGTCACAAACTTTCTGTAGTACAGAATAACTTTTATGATATAAATTTGAACAATATTAAATATTTCATTGCCATGGGCACATATGTACGTATATTCCTCTAAAGTGCTACCGCGGAAAAAATAAACTTTGTACCACTCTGAAAAAATACTATTCTTTTTGACACTTCTCAAAGTTTACTAGATTCAAATATATAATGAAATATTCACACACATCCTTTACATTGTGTGTCTAAATATAAGCATAAATATTTTGTTTATTTACTTTTAAGCCAAAAGCTACACAAGTCATCTATACTGTAGCGAAACCTGGATTCTAGTGTTATTAGCCTTCAAACTTATCACTGAGCCACTAATGAACCTAAATCCAGGACAACTGTTTACCTATGTGTTCTGATGTCGGTAATAAAAAAAAATTGTCTTAAATGATTAGTTTTGCATAGTTTTAGTTATAAATGGACTTATTAAAATGCAAATTAACTTTTTACTTTGGTTATGATATCTTATCTTGGAAAAAATTTTAGCAGGGGACCCTCACTATAAAATTTATCACTACATCACTGTTTAAAACATTTGATATCAAACACACATGAAAATTGAATAATAACTGCTATTTGTTTGTTATCTGGATTGTTGTTAATTCTCATATGAAGTCACAAAGAAACCATGGAATTAATTTTTGATAAAATGAATATTAGAAATAAATAAATAAAAGAAATGTTAAACATCTGGCAAATGCGGGTGTAGAGATAAATACGTTAACGAAACAACAACAACAAAGCTGTGTATCAAGAAATAATGCCATATAAATTATTTAAAGGCATCGAGGTGCGTACTTTCGAATTTTCGACCTGCACTTTCACGCGCTACAAATCATTGTGTAGATGAATTTTGCTTAATCAACACTCAGATTTAAAGAAAAGACGAACATTGAATTCAATTAGAGATAACGTAATTACACACAAATGTGCAAGATTGTGATTCAAAGAATGGAGCCAACCAAAACTATGAGTTGTTGTTGTTGTTTGGAATTAAGCACAAAGCTACACAATGGGTTATCTGTGCTCTGCCCACCACGGGTAACGAAACCCGGATTTTAGCGTGTAAGTCCGCAGACATACCGCTGAGCCACTGGGGGGCATCCAAAACTATGAGAGTGTTATGATAAGTTATATGTGGATTTCGTTATTATGCATAAATGTTTGTAAAACACATTTTATCTTGCATAAAGAAACAAAACGATTTACTTTGTATCTAAATTTCAGACCGATAGACTGTTATTTGTCAAAGGTTGCAAAGTATAAAAGAAGAAACGTATAACTAGTTAAAATTCGAATTAAAATGAACGACAAAAAGTAATACCTATAGAGTATAACACCAGAGTGATCTCTAGATAGTGTAAATTTATATAATGAAACTATTGATTATATTATTATGTAAAAGTTTTCTCTATTGACTCTTTATGGCAGAAAAAAGCAATGATTTACTTGGACTTAGTTTGGAAACACTATTCATGCAATCCTATTTCCTTCAGGTGATAACACTTTGCTCACTTTCTCCAGCAGCCAAATAAATATAACAAAGGAATTGGTTGAATAGGTATAAAAGTGTAAATGTTACTGAAGATTGAAAGTTGTCTATTTTATTGTTTCACTACAAGCTAAAATATGTTTTTGTTGATTTATTCAGACAACTATGTTTATTATTTTCTATTTTACTGACCAGTGTTTGATTCGTTCCGCAGAAAACATTTCTTTTCAGTCTTCTCGTGGCATACTGAATTTGCTCTTACAAATTAACTGTTGAAAATCAATGTATCTGGATATCGTAACTATTAACACAAAATACGTTTTAAAAGACAGTTTGTTTTCTTTAGAATTTGAACAATAACTGCGAACCTAGACACTTGTTTTTTTTTTGTTTTGGAATTTCTCACAAAGCTACTCGATGGCTATCTGTGCTAGCCGTCCCTAATTTAGCAGTGTAAGACTAGAGGGAAGGCAGCTAGTCATCACCACCCACCGCCAACTCTTGGGCTACTTATTTACCAAAGAATAGTGGGATTGACCGTCACATTACATAAACCTAGACACATAATGTTAATAGATTAACATCATCAAAACATGAAAGTGAAAATTCAAAAGGTTATGGTAAGTATTACGTTTTCAAGCTACATTTTTGTACACGTCTCAAGTTACTTTATTTGAAATTATTAAAAAGTTTTAATGTTGAATATTACAAACGTATGAAAGGCACCTTTCAAAATTTACATAATTAAAACGTTATGATAATACCGAAATTGCTTTGAACTGAATTTCAAATCAAAATAAATTATAAGAGGCCGCTTTGGGTCTGCAAGATCTGGAGAGTGTATTGCAAGTATCCATTCAGGAAAAGGATGAATTTATATATAGATAAAGTGTTTTCCTGAATTACTGAACATTTACGTGAATATTTAAAGAAAATATTAATAGCATTATTTCGAACAGTATACCAACATCGTGACTACCACAGATGGTTTACTGATGACTGCTGAATTTAGAACTGCAAATAGCGCGGTTTACGACAATAGGCCTGACGCTTGTTTTATTTTAAGTTACTCTATGCTACAACGTAGAACAACATTAAAATAGTAAACTTTCATTGTAATAAGTTTTATATATATACATAATTTAACATTGAACGTGAAAATGAGAAGTAGAAGTAATTCAGGCGTTAGGCTTGACTATTATCAACGGATAGTATATAGAACAATACTTCAACATCAGGTAGGTTTGTTTTTTCTTTCTGTAACCAAGTTTAAGCCACTTTAAATTTAGCTGGGATGTATATCTCTGAATTCAACTGAGATGAATATTTCCGACTATCGATACTGTTTATGTCATCCTTTGCTGGATCTAAGTTCATTATTTTGACTACTATCACAAGGTGGAGAGCAAACATCCTCTTGTCTTATTACCCCTTCATCACATATTTTAACACTACTTGACTCACTTTTACCATCCAAGATATCTGAGTGAAATTCATTAAACATATTTACATTGTAATTAGGGCTGCAACTTGCCACTCTATTGATGTGGGCCTGGCTGATGCTAGTTGTACACTCTTCTCTGAGGCACCCTTTCAGTTACTGAAGGGCTGAGTAGGAAACGTTGATGGAGCCATGTATATGCTTTCCAACTTACTTTACTGATGTACATTATGTATTGCAATTTTGAATGACAGTGGGAAACTAATCCCAATCACAGCATGAGTGGGTGGGAGCATTGGGAACGTACATCCCAGTTGCAGTGAAAGTGTAAACTAAGTTTATATTTAGCAAAACTGTCACACAGTGTTAATGAGTATCATTAGTCTGAAATATTATAATTTTTTGTGTTAAGTGATGTTATATCAGTGTAATAAATACTGCTTATTTAATTTTATTAAGCTTCAGTTATTTATCATATTGATTTTAGGAAGTTGGAAGCAAAGTGCAATATTATTATTAACTTGGTTAGAAATTATTTATATTAATCATACTTAATAACAATTAACTTACAACAGTTTTAAATTGTACTAGAGCTATCTAATTTTCCTTCATAAAGTCAAACAAAACCTGCTGAAGTATGTGTTGTTTAAAGTCTGCATGAAGGAATATAAAGGATTGCTCTGCCCCTCAACTCCTAAAACTCTAGGGTGAACCAAAACTTTTGGCTGTAAGGACTATATGTGGTAGCACTTTTCTACTATGTCTTTGTAATGGAAATTTGTCTCTTTTTTTGTACTTTCTAATGTTTAAAATGTCTGATGTTTCATATTACTTATGTATATATTTATACAATATTAAATAATACATATAATTGTTAATTTCTGAAAAACAAACAAAAATAGTGGAGGGATTTGTTCCTTGCATCTATTCATGGTACACAAGGTTAACCCTTAAACAGCTGCCATCATCATTTGATGCTGTTACCTTTAACATTCCACTGTTTAAGAGTTAAAGAATAGAGCTATTTACTTCTTGAAGAAATGGTGAGGCTTTAGATTCTTAGATTTCCCCATCTAAAATTACTCTTGTCTATATAGCATTAAAAATAGTTAACCAGTTATGAGTTAGAAACACAAAACAATGTAAAAAGAAAGTGCAAGTTTAGTTTACACTTTAACACTTTTAGCTAATTATTTGGTGGTGGGTGTTGCTAGCTAGTTATCTTCCACTGTGTTAGCAGCTCAAAATTAGTGAAAATGGCAGATATCCTTTGCAGCTTTGAAATAGTAAAGATAAAGTGAGAAAGTTTAGTGGCAATGAGAGTCAAACTTGAGGTTCCACCATAGTGGCTCATTAAAGGTGCTTATAATGCTAAAAATTTTATTTCAATACCTATGGTGGGCAGAGCATAAACTGCCCATTAGGAAAGAGAGTAATAAAATAGTTATAATTGGTGAGGAAGAGGGGAAATATTTTGATGTTTATTTTGAGTACAATGAAGGAAGACTTAAGGACAGTAAAGAAAATATTTTTGCATGATAACCTTTGAAAATATTTTACCTTATGACTCTTCAGAAATGCAGGAAATGAAAGAATTCTGAGAATTTTGTTATCGGGATTCACAAATTAGGTATTTTGACATGTTTATTTAGGGTGGGTCATGTAATGAGGTTAGTATGGAAAGGAGTGATAGTTCTTTGAACAAATCAAATGAGTATGCTGTAAGTTAGTGTTGGAAAAATGATATTGGAAATGACAAATGAAAGGTTTTGTTTATGTATTTGTCTGAAATCTATATTATATTAATTTAAAAAGATTATTTTACATATAAATTGCATTCTTTATTAATAACCAAACAAGAAAAGAAACTAAAATTGAGATCTTCAAATCACAAGACACTCTTCTTCAAATTACGTAACTTTATGCTTAATTATGAAAAAAACAAAATGGCAATATTTCAGTTGTTTGGATAGTGATCATAATAAAAAATAATAGATAATTGGAAACCCTGATTTTAATTAGTTGATTATTTTTGTTACAATTGATTTATTTTTGATAGATTTTAGAAATAATCAAAACAATTAATTGAATTTAGTTGATTATTTCATCATAATTTTCAATAATCAGTTGTTGGCTTAATTTTAAACAATAAATTTGATTCTTGATTATGTGAAACCCACTTGAAATGAAAATGTAACTTGGAATGGCTGATATGGGTATTAACACTTTTATTGACAAACAGAACAACAGTTGCAAACTCTGTTTATTAACCTGAAAAATATCTAGGAAGGTCAAAACGTTATTTAATGCTTATCAGTAAGTGTTGATACCCACACCAGCTGTTCTGATGTATAAATAAATTTGATTGTTTTGAGGACATTAGTTTATGAGACACTAATCATTGTGATTGCTACTCATAGACAATCAATTAATTTAGCTCTAATTCTAATTAATCACGTCATTAAAATTTGGACCGTCTTTTTCCAGGATAATAACATAGGCTTAAATCAGAATAAACTACAAGATGTCATAAAGTGTATTAAGTTGTAGCTGATGTATTATGGAATTTGACTATCAATGAGTTAGGAGATTATGATGATTGGTGCACTATCCAAGATTAACTCGAGAGATGTTCAGTTAATTGAGAGCCAGTGATTATGCAGGGATGGAAATAAATAAAATTACATTCACTTGAGGGAAGATTACATTCCCCATGAATTTTGTATTATTTAATACATGCCATGTGTTTACTTTCATTGGTCATAACTAAAGAAATGTGGATGGCACACACATTTCAAATTAGGAAAGCCAAGTGAAAAGGTATTTCACAAGCAAGTTTAAATTCTTTGGGAATGTGATATTTAAATCCCCGTTATGTCTTTAAGTCAAATTAATACAATCTCTGCCGTGCTCTTCGTAGTAATATCAGATAATTTAAATGTAGTAGTATGTTGGTGCACTATACTTTGTGAAGAGCCCTTGACTTTAAAAGAGATATAATATAACATTTTGAATTGGACATAATTAGCAACAAAGTTTAGCCATAACATAATGTTTGTATTTGAAATAATTAGGTTTCTGAAAGGTGTTGGTAGTATATGACAGTTTTTTTTTATTAATAAACTCAGTGAAGTGATTGTGTATATAATACTATACTAATGTGGCTTTTTCTGTAGGATCCTGTAACTGGACTTCTACCAAGTGGAGTACATACTGATCATGCCTGGGTTCGAGATAATGTTTATTCTATTATGGCTGTATGGGCTCTAGCCCAAGCATACAGAAAAAATGCCGACTTGGATGAGGATCGGGCTAAAACTTATGAGTTAGAACAGGTGAGAAACAATAGAGATAACTATGTTTTTTGTGACTTTTATCACTAAGGGATTACTACTGCAGTTTGAAACACGCATTTCAAACTAAAGCTAAAAACTCTAGTCACAGAAAACACAAGATTTTTTTTCTCCCATAAAAAGATAGTTATTTAAGTTCTAGCATATGCTGAATTGAACTCATCTTGCAAGATACATATGTGCTAGCAAATTACAAGAAGTATAAATGATTTTAAAAGCAAAACTATGATGTACATATTACTAGACCACTTCATCCCACAACTTTATTTTTGATGATCATAACTACCAGATCAAATTGGGATAATCACCAAATTCTGGACACAAATTAAAACTGCAAATTCAGGAGTATCAAAAACTCTTCTCTCCAGGGAACCTTAACTATTTTGCCTAATATTTGATATTAGTGGCATTTGAATTTTCATTCAGTGATGGTATCATACAAGATTATTTTCATGTGATCCTATTTTTACAAAAGTCACATGAGTGAGACTTAACTCTTTTGCAGCTGGCTGTGTATGATATACACAAGTTCATATAAACATTTGTACAAGTTGAGTGTTTATACTATAACCTTTGATGCAAAATCTTCACAAAATTTGAATTTAGTAACTTTTTTTTGTGAAAATATCAAGTTGTTTCATTACTAGTCCAAGTGCACAGTGATTTTCCTGTTATGGTTAATAATATTTGAGATTTTTGGAACAAAGAATAGTTTTTATGTAATCTCTAAAATATTAATACATTTCAAACATTTATTTTCAGGAAGACACTATATTGTCTGTTATTTTCTCTACCCAAATTGTGTATGGTCTATCAATCTGACTGACCTCATAACCATCACAAAAAGTTAGGAAATAAAATGAAATTATGCTATTTTTCATTCTAGAATTACTACAAATTATAACACAAATACAAATGTTTAGTCTAAGTAACTTAAATCTCATAATAACTACATTTATATATGTTTATTATTTGTTAATATATTGACCTTCCAGTTGTGCCTAGCTAACATTGCATAACTTGCATTAATGTGGTGCACGTACACTCATCATATCCAATATATAAAACTGACCTTTAGTTTTTACAGAGTGACTCTGTCTTGACTTTGTTTTAGTGGGCTTGTATTTAGTATTATGTAGTTACATTTTAATTACAATACATGATATATGTATATAGATTTTTTACTATTTATAAATAAGTCATTAAACTAATTTTTCTTAAAGTACAGAACAATAAATAAAGAAGTAAACCAAATGGTTATCTCTTCTAGTTACGACCTTTGCACTCAGATGCTGCCAGATGTAGGTTGCTAAGCTTTTTAAAATTAAGTAAGTGGATGGTATGAACCAAAATATTTTTTGTAGATTTTATATTTGTAGTTGAATGAAAATAATACATTACTCTGTCAGTACCACAGAAATCTACTATAATTTATTAAGCTTAGAAGCTAAGTTATATGTAGATCAAAAACAAAATATGAAACTTCTTTTAGACTTGAGACACAACTTACCTCCTTGAAATCTTGGTTCATAAGAATGTGGTAGCTTTTTAACAAATTAAAATGACTGAGAAAGCTATTGGGAGACATTTTAAGTTGTCATTTGGTTATTCGCATATATATTGAAGTATTTCTATATAACGGACTGTTTCCAAAAATGGAAAGAGGTGTATGGGACCATTGTTTGATTCGGTACATAAGCAATATAAAAAGATGGGAGGTTCTTAGTTTATATTATAGCTTGTCAGTACTGGTAATTTGAGTTCATAATTTGTACGAAACTGTACACTTAGTACTATGACATCACAAATGTCTAATTTGAACTAGTGCAGCATTCAACATACTATATAACATACAAAAATTGATATTTGTGTTCTAAAGTTTGAATTATAATATACAATTTATACCAAACTTATTGACATAAATTCATAAATTAATTATTCAGTAATTTTGAATGCAAGTTAATAAACATGATGACATGGAATTTGATACTTCATGACCCATCACAAAGGGGTTAAAGACATATTAATATTTCATCAGTGGGTTATCTCTATAAACATTAACACACTTAACTAAGAAATAACATTAACATGAAGAAACAGCAAAAAATCTTAGTCTTAAACTCAAGTGTTAAAAGTAGGGTATGTACAACACTTCCAATTATAACAACAGTATCTGTTGTTATGTATTTTTTTTGTATCAAGCAGTCCTTTGCATATTAAATTTAAAACATTAATAAGTCACTTTGCAGTTTTGTAATCATATTTTATTCAGTCTATTTCACGCCAGCAACTGGTAAGTGTTTAGAAACAAAATAAGAAGGATCCAGGCCTGTATTGATACCAACGGTTTTACTTTCAACATTGTTTATAATTGTCATTCATATTTACCTCCTGTATTCTATATTGAAACATGTCTGTAAAGAAATATATAAGTTCACAGTGACTCTCCAAACACCCTGTATCAGAAAAGTGTAGTTTACAAGGTAACCTTGAAGATGAAAAAAAGATTAAGATTGGTGAAACAGAATGCCAGAAATACTCAAGTTTTAAGAAACACAAGACCATCATACATAAGAAACCAGATTGTAACAAAAACATTTCTGTCAACAAAAGCAAATGAATTTCACCATGTAATGAAATTCATGTTTGTTCATTTGTAAAGGTCTTAATAGATACTGTGTTTTATATATATAAAAGTCCCACTTAGAATGACATCTTTTTTTTACTTTGGCTGTTTGAGTGAAGGCATAATTATTTATCACATTAAGGTATTGCTATTCTAGTCGTTTTAACATGCAAAAAGTTTTCAGCAAAAATATGTTGTTTCTAACTCTTTATCAGAATCTCTTAACCACTTGTTGATAAGTTTGGTAAATAATTCAAGTGTTTCTCTTGGTATTCTGATTTTTTTCTAGATTTTCCTCTAGTTGTGTTTTGTCAACATTTTCATTAGTTTTGTAGGGGCTGTTGATTCTGAAGTAGGGCTTATTCATTAGTTGCATACTTTTTGATTTTTATGCTGATAATTTGTCCTGTTGTTTATTTTCTTTCTGTTTATTGTAATATATTATCTTACCCATGTTATAGTTTTAAATAAAATACATTTATTTATTACTCTTAAGTTTAATGTTTTGTATAATTAATATGTTTGGTAGTTTCATCCTTTGATGCTTATAACGTAACTGTATAGCATTCTAAAAATTTACATTATTAGCTAATTAGAAAAATTTCTCTGCTTTATAGAAGTCTAGTTTCTGTTGATTATTTTTGAATAATTAGTAATTAGGGTTTGTTATTTTTAAGTCCTTTCCTTTTTTATCTCGATTATTTTTCTTGTTCATTGTTGATTCAGTGATAACTATATGGATGAGAAAACTCCATATTCATATTGAGTTAAAAAATTGTATTGACAGTTTTAGCTAGAACAAAACCAGTACAGAAGAGTATTAGAAAAAAAAATTAAATAAAAAATATTTTGAGTTCTTTGACCTTTTTTTTCATGCTCCAGTCATCTTTTTAGATATATTTATGTGCTTGATAAATGTCACGTCTACTAATCCTGATTATCGCACATGTGTTGACAAACTTGGGAAAGTTTTCTGTTTCGATACATGTAAATATAAAGAGTGAAAGCTTCTGGAAATAGTGTATTTAACTACAGTTTCCAAGAGACTGAAACAGGCACTTGTAGAGGATTATTTGTTGTATTTGTTTGCTAAAACTCCACCTTGAAGAAGGTCATACAAAGTAGGAGGGAGAAAAAATTTATTCCAAGAACAACTGGATAATTTTGATTTTAAGGGTATAATTGGTTAAGAAGAGGATAAATATTTTTATATTTATATTGTATAAAATGATGTGTGAGGTCTAAGTACAGTAAAGAATTTTTTTTTTATTATTTATAACTTTTAAATATGTTTGAGCTTTTGACTCTAGAAATATAAAGAATTAAGTGATTCTAAGGATTTTATAATTAGGTATTTGCAAGTTAGATATATTGACATGTTACTTGAGGTAGATCATGTACTGAACATTCTATGGAAAAGTGCGATAGTTCTTTGAGCAAATCAAATGAGGGTGCTTTTTGTAAATGTTGAAAAAATAAGTTTTTGTGTATGTAAATATTTTTTTGAAATTTATGTTAGATGAAGTTAAAGAGGCTGTTGTGCATGTAAATTGTGTTCTTTATTTATTAACTTTTTACACTGTTAGAGTTGTGTGAAGCTGATGAGAGGGTTGCTGATGTCCATGATGAAGCAGAAAGAGAAACTGGAACGTTTTAAGGAAACTCAGGCAACCACAGACTGTTTCCATGCCAAATACAGTTCTGTTACTGGAGCTACAGTTGTAGGAGACAAAGAGTGGGGACATCTCCAGCTTGATGCTACCTCCCTCTATCTCCTTACACTTGCTCAAATGACTGCATCAGGTTTGTATCATAGTGCAGTTTTTCAGTCTAATGATTTTAAGAGTTTCTATCTTCTTGTGTGCTTTGCAAATTATAGTTACTGTTAATTATACAATAAATTGTAAGTTGAGGTTAGTTTCAAAGAAAATTGAAAGTTGATTTCAAAGTGGTAATAACAAGACTCAGATTCTCAGTTGGTTTTGTCCATTACCATAACTTTAAAATTCATGGTATAGTTGTATAAAGATATGAGAGCTACATTACAATGTAACTATTTACGAGATTTAAAAAAAACAGTACAACAAATTGTTCAACTGCATCTTGCATGTAAATCACTTGACCACCCTCCATCATAAAGAGTGTAGCACATGACTCTCTCTGTTTGATTCAACTGAACTAGCACTTCTAATTAGGCAGTAATGATCTAGTTCTGATGGTTTTCAGTTGTGCTGTCTTCATGTTTTTTCTTTAAAGTCTCTGTGAAGTTATTGTTTCATTTTAATTATTTTTCCAGCATTTATTTTCTGTAATTTTAGTGCTATAACTTGTCTTTTTTATGTTTTTAAAATTCTTTACCATTTGTGATAAATTCCAAAGTTTGCATCATCACTTTAGATTTTATTCCACATATTTCCAATTGAAAGGAAATGTACTTCCACAAGCTTCAGGTTGGAGAACATCAAGCATAAAACTTGCACTTGTAACTGATTGTTATGAGTTGATCTTTTCCCAGTATTGCTTGACTTCCTTGTTAATCTACAGAACCTGTTTATTACGAGAAAGATTTTTGACAATTTTTTGCTTCTCCTAACTCTGCCATGCTTTCAAAAGCCTCTCCTGCAGAATATCTTAGGCCTAGTTCATCCTTTGTAGATATGATTTCTCAAGTATGTTCTGTTTCATCCTTTAACCTGATTTCTTATCATCCTGTTCCCTTCATATTACATGACAGCCTTTCCTCAGAGTATTTTGTTTCTTAATTGAAAATTTGTACTGGCATGACTAATTCTCTGTGGGCTTTTGATCAATGTGCTTGGTTTGCCATCAGTCTGGTAAACCTTTTCTTAACTACCAGCAGTTGAAGTAACTTTTGCTTGTTTAGTAGGGCTTACCCTGAAAGTCCTTTCCATTTATCTTGCATACAGTTTTTCTGCTTCTTCTTACCCGTACAGCTTTTGTATGGTACATGCCAACCATACACTTTCTATCTGAGGTATTTCACTGATCTCTTGAGAGTTTTTTGGAGGATATTTTTTCCTCATTCTCTCAACATTAACATAATTGTCCTTTTCAGCTCTATCCCCTCACATGTGGTTTCTGTTGATATATTATTGGAAGGGATGCTGCCTTGTTACAGATTCATGTACCATCTACTTATCTTAGGGACTTGCAGATAATGCCTTTTCTCCATCTGTCTGTTTGATGATATTCCTAAGTCTTTGGAATTGCACATGAAAGTTGTAAGACATTTGATTCTGTTATTCTTGGTTGCTCATTTTGAGCCATCACATCTTTTGTTCCTGTTTCAAATCCTGTATCCTATTATCCCTTACCTATTTCTACAACTAAGGGTTTAACTATTCATCATATTTCTTTCATGGTAACCAACCATACCAGTGGGATACTTTTGGCCAATTTTGTTCCTCTGTGGCAAGAATTCATACCAGTTCTTTGGTGATCCAGGTTTATCAGAAGGAATTATCTTTCATTTCCCCACCCTTATTGTCTTCTGTGTGTATGTTTTTCTCATTACCTCAGATTTAACTAACAGTCAGTATCAATCTGGTATTGACTTCTCTCACAGAGAACTGTTGAGACTGTTAACAAAAATTTCTCAGGTTTTTACTCCAAAGTAAATGTTTGGAATGCTTCTCTCTGTATTCCTGTTTTTCATCAGTCTAAATACTATCTTTGGTTTGTGAACTGTGGGGTTGTATATCTGTTTCACACCTTACCCTTTATGCTTGCTTTGGCTCCATATGTCTCTTGTCAGGTGGTTAAAGCCTTTGCCTAACTTTTGCATGCTCAGGAGTTGTGTTTGCACCATAACATGGATGATTGGCTTCTGTTAGCTCATTTCAAACTGGAATCTTCACCACACTCTAAGTTTAAATTATTGTTTGTTTTCATTCTGGTTTTTCAGCCAGCCTAATGAGAAAATAAAACATGATACTCTAAAGTTTTATAGAAAATTAGCTATCTATGAAAATACATGTGTATTTAATATTTAATAAAATAATAGTAATAAAAATAAGCATATGTAACTTATAAATCTTAACAAAATATATATCAAAGATCAGTAATAAATCAAATACAGGATACCATATTGAATGACCTTCTATTAAAGGTTCTGGCATTCACTCTTTGATCATTGCTCATGTACATAAGGTTGATAGTCTCTGACTGGGGTTTATTACATGAAAGTTATGATGATTTATTCTAAATTTTAATTTTCCTGTTTCCCAATATAATTTTTGCTACACATTATACAGTTTTTAGAACTGCAAGAGAAAGATTTATTGATTTTACACATAATTCCATCTCTATTTCTAATAATACTAATATTGGGAATATGACCTAGATCATAAAGCCAACATCTTAAGTTCTTACACTGAGTAATACCATCTTGTTGTATTCAGTATATTATTTTTATAAAAGTGAATTGTTCAGTTTGATAAATAGTCTGTAAGATACAATGATATTAACACATCATTCATGGCTATTCTTGTAGCATGAAATGTACAGGAGAAAATCAGTCTTGCAATTTTTTTTAAATTAACCTGCAAGCCTGAAGTATGTGTATAACAACTCGAAAGTATTTTGAATTATTTTGAGTTTGTAGGTTTGGCTCTCTGCATGATATGTGTCATTATATATACATGTAAAACATAACTGTTGATAGAGTTAGCTTTTGCTAAATATGTTTTTGCTTTTGATTTTCAATATATTTTCTTGCTTATTTTTTATTCAGGATTGCAGATAATTTTCAACACAGACGAAGTAGCATTTATTCAGAACCTTGTTTTTTACATTGAATCTGCCTACTGTGTTCCTGTAAGTATTTTTGGTTCAAATTTTTACCCCAGTTGTGTAAAGGAAAGCTTTGAGGTGTATAATGTATATTTGTTTGTAATTAATATACATAGTAATTTAATAATTAACTACCAATAAATTGTTGGTACAACATTGTTAAAAACATTGTTCTCCAGATTGGTGTATGTTGTAATTGTTTGTGTTTGGAAATATTTCCTATATCACTTTTTTGTTTTGTTTTTTACTACTAGATTCTGATAAAAAAAAGTCTAGTACTGTGTAAAGTAATCTCAAGATCCATTATTATTGAACAACAAATTCTGGCACTCTCACTTGTCCTCTTCAGTTTCACTTTTGTTTCTGAATGAAACACTCACACACCTTATTTGATATTAAAAGTTTCAAGTTACTTCAGAACATAAGTCATCAGAAAGCAGTTGAACTTCAGGTTAACATTGGATTTGTTAGTTTGGCAGTTTTTGGATTACTGAATTTTTCCACAAGTCTTCTGTTGACAATAGTTTTAGGTATTTTGTGTGATATCCAGTTAATTTTATGATCAAGATTCTCATGTGTAAAACAATAACATTTTTAACATGACACCTCTTTCATGTTCTGAAATTTCTTCCTCTTTTAATAACATAAATTTTTCACAGGACTGACATAATACTATATAGAGACACCGTACTAGTTTTGTAATATTGGATATTATATTATTTTTGTTGTTGTTGTTGTTAATGCCAGTTATGTTTGTTATTTAGAGTATTTGACTTTTTCTTTAGGATTATGGTATCTGGGAAAGAGGGGACAAAACTAATCATGGATTACCAGAACTAAATGCCAGCTCAATAGGCATGGTTAAGGTAGGATGTAGATATTGCAGTTAAATGATAGTTGTTCATGTATTTTGACTAAATTTTGTAATGATTGTTTTGTTACACTATACTCATACTGACAAGGCTTTTTGGTAGTATGCCAATTTGTATTTCCCATAAAATAACATACTTTTTTTTTATAAATAATAGATATGTGTTTATTTGGAAAATGTTACTTTCAGTTTGACTTTACCATTAACTTCATTTTTGTAATTAAAGTTCCAAAACTAGAGTTATTTCTAATATGTTTAGCACCCAGTGAAATAGTGTAATTACAAAGTTATTTTAGAATGTATAATTCAAACTATTATGTTTGAATAACATTTTTTTAATTGAGCAATTCACTGTGATTAACTCATTTCCTAGTTTCTTAAGCACCTTAGACTGATAAGAACCATGAGGAGAAAGGTTTACAAAATAGAAAACTTCTATCAGTCTCTGAATCTTTTTATTTATGTATATTATACATTCTTTATCCCACAGATTTTGAAAACCACATAAATGACTATCAAATAAGTTTTTTAATCTTCCCCATAACTTACCTATCAAAATATCAGATTTCATGTATTTTGTACATTTAACCATTCATCTTTGTCGAGGATTGTTGTGGCATGTTGAAAACTTTACAAATATGTAAGCTGATCTTTTGTTTCTTATGTAGTTTGAGTAACCAGGTAATATGTGTGCAGAGCATTCCATCACTGTTGTGCCTGAACAACACAAACAACTCACTGTGACTGTCATACTGAATGTAGAAACAGAGTAAGCTTTACTGAAAACATAATACGACTCAAGCTTAGCATAGCAAACACTACACATTTAACAACTTATCCAACAGTGGACAAGTCTATCTTTGGATAGATGCTCTTTGAACACTATGCATAAAAATTCTTAGAAAATTCTGGAAAATCAAATATTAATCCTGAGTTTAATTAAAACATCTTTGAAATACATTTTGAAAATTTTCCTTCCTTTAACTAGTATTTGCACAAGCTTCTTTGTAATCTCAGAAGTAAAAGATTTATTATTGATATTTTGTTTCTTCTGGTGCAAAGCAAAACTTTTTTATGCACACACACACACACACACACACACACACACACACACACACACACACACACACACACACACACACACACACACACACACACAAATGATTATATTTTTAATTATGGCTAAAGATGATTGACTGTAGTATTTACACTTTAATTTTGTACTTCATAATTTCCATTAGATTTTTAATTTCTCTTTTTTTCAAGAAAAAACATCTCTGGGCTTACAAAGAATCTTATGCAAAACTAATTAAATTCTAAATATTGCAATCATTTATTTTTAGTAATAATTGCAAATACAATCTTATATGTGCAAGACCTCTTTTATTACTTTTCATTAAAACAAAGTTTCTTGTCATAAAGGAAAATAAAACAATATTTTGATGAAATTCCAAATCATTTCATTTTAAAATGACAAAGTTGTTTTATTGAGGTCCCAAGGTTAGACTTGAAATCAACTTAATTGTAAAGCCTTAATGGCCAGTTTTGATGTTATATCCCTCTTTATAGAACTTCCATCTGCTGAAGCCTGCAAGATAGCTTTGGAGCTCTATATCCAAGACCCTAACTCATCTATAGACATTCCCAGCAACCCTCTTAGAATCCACTACAATGAAGACAAACTTCATGTTCAAGAACCACAATTATATACAAACAAATGGCCTAAGCATGGGCAACTCAGTATCACCAGTTCTAGCCAATATTTTTATGATACAAGTTAAAACACAAGCAATTACCACAGCATTACATCCACCACTATACTGGTACAGATATGTAGATGACATGATTGTGAGATCCACATCTACAGAACACACACTTAATTTTTTTCAATCACATTAATTCTGTACATCTCAACATTAATTTCACATGTGAACAGGAAGAAAGCAATCAAATATCATTCCTTAACCTCAAAATTACAAGAACCTAAAATCACCTATACTGGACTATACGTTCCTTGGGACTCAGCACATGAAACAAAATAAAAACTCAACAAACTTAGAAACCAAACAAACACAACCACAAAACTATGCTGACCAGATAAAATTAACGACGAATAAGACAAAATAAAACAATACTTCATCAATATCAATAAGTTTTCTTCACAAACTGTACAAAACATTATATGCACACACCTTGACAAAAAGCAAAATCAACTCACAACAGTAAATATATCCCACAAATTAAAAAATCACGAAACCATATACTGCTGTATACCATATGTTCCTGAAATTGGCAGAAAAATAACCAACATTTGGCAAAAACTAGTAGCAAAATGTAACATTTCAGTTAATACCATACTTATTCATAAAACCAGGTACTAAACTGAAGTCTACATTATGTAAAAACTACACTGACAAACCACACCAACACAATAAAATACTATGTGATAACTGCCATGACTTCTATATTGGAGAAACAAGTAAAAAAATAAAAACCAGATTCAGAAAACATCATCACTTTCACATGTTTTTGAACACTGCAAATCAAATGAACACGACATAACCATAGAAAACACCCAAATACTAAGTAAAGAAACAAACATAAATGCAAATTTAAAGAAGCCATACTTATACAACAACTTAAGCCCAAAATAAATCAATACAAGGGAACACCCCTTACACCTATATTAAAAATTATATAATAAATAATATAAAATTATATATTCAAACATCTAAGCATGCCCTCTACATTCTAACACTTAGTTACACAACCCCTAACCCCTATCAAACTTGTGGTCAGCTTCCAGTCAGTTAACTCTTCCTTTCTTTCTGAATTTAATGATGACCAAAGTAGGTCGAAATATTGTTTGCTCCTCTATGTAAAAATTTTTCTCACAAACAAGCCATTTTTACATGTATATTTTTCTCCACAAGTGAATATTCTCGACATCACTGATTACTAATCAAGTAGTGCATTTCTTTTGTTGTTTTTACCTTGCTCTACAGGTGTATAGAAAGAAGAACTGTATAAATTGTTTTCACTTTGGAGCCACGTGATCTAACATTCCCAGGGGTAGGTAGCTTGGTTGCTTTTTGCCATAAAACGCCAATCCAACCAAAGTAATATCCCCCATCTTGCAAAATTCTCCAAAGTGAGAAGCTGCAAGTCATTGTTTCCTTTCTGTCCTCCATGTATAGTTGTTGTTCTGACCTTGTTTGTTTTCTCTTTCAATTTATTGTTCTTTTGTAACTTATAATTTTTTTAACAAATCTGTTTTGAGTTCTATGAATTCTGATTCTTGGAGTCAGGTTTTTCTGACTGAATTCCATAATCTTTCTTTCCATTGTTATTCACAAACAAGAGTTTCTTGGATATCCAGCATTTCTTTAAAAATTATTTCTTTGCTTCAGGAGCTAAAAATCTTTTGAGAAACACTATCCTTTAAGTCTGAATTTTAGTTATATGTTTCTTTAAGAGTGCAGATGGACTTTTCATGGTACTAGATTTCCAGACCAGGCTATGCCATGCTGAGCCAAGTTGAAATGCTAAACCTGCAGCATATACTCTTCCATTGTGAGATCCTCATTTTGATCTGCAGATTTGTTTGCTACCAATAAATATTGTAACAAGATGCACAAGAGTCTGCAAAGTTGTTAGTTGAATTGCTTATCAGATGGTTTTAGTCGAGTTTCCAACATGTGTGCAAAAGTACAAACTATCATGATAAAATGTCTTTTTACCTGCAGGCAATGTACACAGTTGGAGATAAGTGGCCATTGTGTTGTGTGGGTTATTGGCCAATATCAAGCATAGTCTATTTTCCTAACCAACACTGAACGTTACGCAAATGATTTTTGCAAGTAATACAGCAAAAATAAATGAGATAAAATATCAGGGAACTGTCTATAAAAAAAATAATGCTCTAAGTAGTAATTCTTATATTTTATTGAGGTAAAATCACAATTTGATGCTAGAATAATTGAAAAGAAAGAGCAATTAGTTTAACTTTCACCTAAACAGCCATCTTTATAACAGAAACAATGATGGAGCTGGTAACTAGCTACAAGGTAAAGGGAAAATGAATAAGAAAAAAAATGTAACTGTAAAAAAACAACAACTCTGTCATATGTTGAATCACTTTTCAAAAATATTTGACTAGCTCTCACTTTGAAAAATTTCATGAAGGGTTTTAATAATGAAATAATTAGCATTTTTAGACCTTGTATGCTACACAGTGTGATAGTTTTTATTCCATAGGTATTCTGTCAATGTGTGTTTAGAGTGTGCTGTAAAATCCTTGTATAGTTTACACAAATTTTACATAATACAAGCTTTTATGTTTATCCTACATGAAAGTTTATAAAGAGATATGAGAAATGTTAAGGAAAATCTGAATTTAAATTATTTATTTCTATTCTTGAATATTTGTGTGCATACATGTATATATACTGACAAAACTATGACCTGTTGTGTTTGTGTGTGTGCATCTGAATGTGTCGTAATGAATGCAAACAAAAGTATTATAGAAGATTTTGAAAGGTGGGCTTTTCTTCTGCAGGACCAAACCTAGTTATTTATCCCTCTAGTGATAATATGTAGTAGTAAAATCACATTCGATCAATATAATTGACAACAAACTAAATATTTCTAGCTTACTGCTATCTATAAGATTTTACATGAACTAAGCCTGAATGCACTTTTTATGGTATTTTTCAGATCATTTTTCTAACAAAGAAAATTGTATTACTTAAAGATATTTATAATTTTAAGAGCAAATCATAAATGCAGTTTAAGTGGTTAATCTTGTAGATGTGTCTACTTGTAATTAATTTTACTTTATGACATCTAAAAATTACCAAAAAATTCTATGTTTAAATAACAAAAACATTTAAAAATATATCATAAAACCAAATTTGAAAAAAAAGATTAACCATTCGTATATGATGGTGAGTAACTATGCAAAACAAATTGGACACTTTAACCATATAGTTTTTATGCAGTAATAGAATTTCATGGTGACAACATAATTCTTTAAAAATTTTGTTTAATAAAAACTGTTCAGTAAGTGTCCTAAGTCCAACCTGTAATTAAATCTTTAATGTCTTTTTCACTTTTCTCAGAAATTATTGTCAGAACATTTTATTTACCAGTCCTGAAAAACACACTTAGAACATCCTTTAAATACCTGTATAAAAGTGAAGGAAACCTTAAAATATTTAAGTAAATACATAAATAAAATTTATTGATTGATAAACATGCATAGAAAAGAAATGTAGTTATACTAGAAGTCTTTGTACTGCTTTAAACATACTGAAATGACTGTGGATCTCTTACATAATTTCTACTCTTTGGTTAAATATTTCTTGTTACCTTTTAATTAATTACAGCTCTCATAATGGGTTGGTCAGGCTAGCTTGAGATTTCACAGAAATAATTGATAACTTTCAATGGTCCTGTTAATTGGTTTCACTGCTGTGTTCTTCACACCATGGTAAATATAAGCAAACGAACACATTGGTGGCCGTTGCTGCCTTTCTCTGCTCTCCGTCTTGTCAGCAGTTTATGAAGAAATTGGTAGTGAGTGCTTCCAGCTGATTACTTTCACTCAAGCTAATAGTTCAAAAATTGTTGTGATAGAAACAGATACTGTTGGTATCTTTGCCATACATAGGAAAAAACTTGTAACATTAAAATTGAGCAGAACATAAATAGTTCATTATGTAGCTTTTTTCTTAACAACAAGCAATATTTTGATTGCCTAAATAACAAATATCAAAATAGTGATAATTAATTATTTTCATGATGACTTGCATAATTGTAATTTTGTATAATCAATTGTTGGAATTTAAAACCCTAATAATAAATTATTTTGATTGGTTTTTTTTGTGATGGTTTAATTGTACTTTTCAATTGATAAATTACTTTACATGACACTGAAGTAATCATTCCTTATAGGTACTAGATTATATAGATTAATCAGTTAGGTTATCCAGGTCTCCCTAGACACAAAATTTAACTTTGTATTTTACTGCAGAAAAGTAAACTGTTTACTAAAATAGTAAAATAAAATTCAGAAAGTCATGCCTTTATAGGGCTTGCAGAATGATGTATAAAAACCCACCTCGATCAGTACTAGTTTTATTTGATGTTATAGTTATACATAAGTTGTATTGTGTGTCTGATGTAAGTGTTTTTCTTTCTACATTTCTAATGGAGATTTTGTCAGAGATGAAGTACTAAAGTACATTTGTTGTAAGTTACATGTGTAGTCTAGTGCACATGCAAAATTGAATATAATCTCTGTCTGTTTATTATTTTATTTTAGATGTCTTTTGTAATTATTACATTTTGTTGTTTATTCATGTCAGGCTGCTTTGGAAGCGTTGAATGAGATTGATCTCTTTGGAGGCCGAGGGGGGCCTGCTTCTGTTGTGCATGTGCTGGCTGATGAAGCCCAGAAGTGTCATGTAAGCTAAGAAAATATCTTGAACTGTTTTTGTTACTAAGATTTTTTCTTTTTTCTGTAAAACTCGATAATTTTATGTTAGTTCTAACCATTTTAATCTTTTATTTATAGAGTTTCCCTTCTATAATTAACATAGCTTATATTTTTCTTTGATAGAGTACAAAATCTTATCCATAAAAAAATTTTTAAACACTCAGGGAATATAATTAGAAGTTGCTTTTTTGGAAGATTTTAAGAAAAATCTTATTTGTTGGAAATGATTCTGAATTTTAAGTAATATATATTCAATATTGCTTGCATATAATCTTAAACTTTTTAAAATTTAAAAGTTTACTGTTATCCAAGGATTGCATGCCATTTCACAAAAGTGTTTGTAAAGCTGGATAATATTATTCTAAAAACACAAAAAATAGTTTGTTGAATGAAATGATGCTGTTATACAAGTGCACGTTCAGCAAGGCATAATTTGTGTAAAATTAAGATTGAAAAGGTTCATCTTAAAGGGGACATCAGTGTGTTAAGGAAACAAAATAGTTATCTAAACTTGAAGATTAAATAGATAACTATATCTTTAAGACTTAAAAATAATTTGCTTGCTTGTTTTTTAATTTCACACAAAACTGCTCGAGGGCTATCTGCACTAGCCATCTCTAATTTAGTAGTGTACGGGAGAAGGAAGACAGCTAGTCATCAGCACATACTGCCAGCTCTTGGGCTACTCTTTTACCAATGAATAGGGGGATTGACCATCACATTATAACCTTCCACAGCTGAAAGGGCAAGCATATTTGAGTATGACAAGGATTCGACCCTATAACTCTCAGGTTACAAAGCTAGTATCTTAAGCTACCTGACTACGCTGGGCTTCAAAAATATGTAATTGATGTAAAAAGAAAACATAGAGAGGAGTTAAGTCATGGGAAGTACAGGAATAAAGGATGAGGTTCACTGGCTATGGTAATATAATGTCAAATTATTTGATAAAATTAGGGAAATAGACTGAAACTATTAACACATGAAGACTTCAGTTTTAAAACGTACAAAAAATTTTAAGTATTTTGTGGTGTGCTAGAAACAAAGGCAAAGCTGAAACATCTTAATTATGATATAGGTGTTGTGATAAAATCAAACATTTTAGAGTAGCACTTGAAGTAGTAATCAGGCAACTTAAAAAGATACCTAAAACATTCTTAAACTGAATAGGGATTTTAAATGATGGAATATCAATTATGGCAGGATAAATTAAAGATTTTTAAGTGTTTAAAAAGTAATATATTATTAAATGAAACCTAAGGTGAAAGTACATGTAAAGATAATGACTAAATACTTAAGACTTGTCTTGTTATTGTATTTTATGACACATTCAAACACAAGGATATTAATCTTTATGGAAAGTTATTTCAAGTTTATGAAAATGCATCTAAATTAGTATTTGTTTCACATGATAAGCAAGCATTTGTTCCACAAAAAGCAAATTGTATTGATTGAGCATGTAAATAACTTCTAAACTTGATTGTTGACTGGAGATGAAGGAAATGTGTCCATTTTTTTGGTAAGAAATATTCATATATTGAAATTTGTTAAATGTTTTAGAGCATTTAGATAAGCAAAATCTTGACCTAATCTGGACTAACTCTCTTATGCATAAAATGAGAAGTAAAGTTGCCAAAAAATAACTTTACAACTGAAACAACTATTGTGGCAAGTCTAGATGTGTCACAGGGTTCCAGCTACTCATTAAAATCAGTGGCTGTTTTCCTGAGAAGGATGGGTGAAGGAACTGGAATTACAGTAAATCCATTAATCCTCTGATACACCTTAAATGTACTGTTGTAAGTTTTGGTTTGCTTAAGCATGTATTTAGAAGTTATAGATGTTATACATAATCAGTCTATCTGGAAAGCTACACAAGAGAAGGAAGACATTGTTCACAGAAAACATGTATCTCATAGAAACATCATTTCAGGCTCATTACTAAAAGGAGGAAAATCTTGTACATAATAAGTGAAATTAACAAGGAAGCATTGTATAACATTAAATGAATTACAAAGTAAAAATATTAAGACTATAATTGCTGTTACCAGTAACACAAAACTAAACAATACAATTAAAATAATTAGATATAATATGAATAATATAAAATTGTGGTGTTTTACCTCATTTAAATAATTGCTGTATGATTAGATTCACAAGACCAGTAAATGAGAATGGAGAAAGTTTTATACTCTAAGAGGCTTAAATATAATTCAGGAGTTTGTATGGTGTTAACATAAATATTTTTCTTAAATATATGTCATACTTGCTTGATTACAAATGTATAAGATAGCATTATAATATCTTATTCACCATTTTAAATATGTTGCTCTATTAATTATTAAGTAAGGTATATACTTAATAGTAGGGGTTGCCAAGGCTTCCAAATAATTCATGCACCAAAAAAATCACCCTCTTAAATCCCTCGTGAAAAAAATCCAACTATTCAGTGTATTGGTAGTGATATATTATAAACATGTAGCACAATAATAATGTGCTAAAGATGTGCAAACATTTCTGGTATAACAATTCAAAAAACATTTAAAATAGCAACTGTTTCACCTACTGACTTTTTTTATGTGATCATTTTAACTAAGCTAGCCCTTAGACATCTCAGACTGTTGCTACAAGATTTGTCCGTCCTACATAGTCCCTTTGATGTGGATTCCTATACGTGATGAGGGGGCCTCTCAGAGAAGGTTCTGTTCTTTCAGTTCACATTCTCTAGGATCTAAACAACCATCCACGTGTTTGCTGTGCGTGGAGACCTGTGAAGGCGAGGTGATGATCCCGGTGGTTGAGGGATCCAATCCTAACACACCACTTTGGCCTCGAAGTCCTGTGGATGGGTGGCCTTGAGGTTCCCCTCCCAGGGCCAGTTGGCTAGTTCACTTGGGCTAGGGTCAACCAAGTACCAGCATTAGATGTTCTCAATGGGTGTTGTAGACATTGATCTGATGTTGGAGTTAGGGTATAGTACTCATGAAATGCTGGCATTGCTGCAGCATCCTTGTTTGGCATTGTTGTGCATCCCTTCATAGGGGTCCATGGTTGGCAGGTTGAGTGAGTACTGAAATATTCTTTCTTTATTATGGATTCTCAAAAAAAATTTTCAATAAAATATTGAAAAAACAGTCCACAGGTAAATGATCACGTCTTGAAGATTCTGAGCAGCAATCTTTAATCTCTGTAACACCTGTACCTCATTTTCTAATACTGCCTTGTCTTTCAGGCAAACCTTTAGGGCAGATGTCTCCCTTTTTTATTCAGAAAGGACTAGAGGGACTTGCTGGCTCTTTTAAGTCAGTTAAAAAGCTTCACTCTGGTGACATTGGTAGAAACATCCACACTCTTCAACACGGTGAACTCCTCTTGCATTCAAACAAGATTGGGGATACATCCAGTGAGGTTACTTCCATTGCTACTTTGAATTTGTCATGAGGAGTTATTGTTGAGAGCGATTTGAAGAACACTCAAGGAGCTTCTGCAGTGAGATGTATATCTACTCTCAACGATGGAATTATGATGCAGACCAATGTCCTCATTTTCACATTTATGTCGCCACACCTGCTTGTTACCATCAAGGCAAGTTATCTTAATTGCAGAGTGTGGCCATACATTCCAAACCTTCTCTGATGTTTCCAGTGTCAGTGGTTCAGTCACTTGAAGACATCATGTTGTGGTTCCTTGACATGTGCTTGTTGAGGTAGCAAGGACCATGATACCTATGAGTGTGAAATAGACCCTCATTGCACCAATTGCAATGGCTCTTATCCCTTCTACTTTCATTCTTGCTGTAAATGGCTGGAAGAAAAAAAGGTGCAACTTTATAAAACGATTCATAACATTAGTTATTCTGAGACTCACAAGTTGCAGTCCACCACTTCATCTCGGACATATGCTGCTGCACTTTGTTACACAATTACAGTGGAAGTGCAGACAGATCTTTCTGTGCCTCCAAAAAAATCATTCTCAAACCATATGGTGCAGATAGCCTAGTTGCTTTGTGCCATAAAACGTCAAAACAAGCCATATGAAAGTCTTTTGACCTCCATGATTAAGAAAGTTGATGAATCAATGTCAACACCCATTTCTGTCCCTACCATTCATTCCAGCAAATCTTCAGATCCCCTTCCTTTGGTTCTGGGTATGGGCATTTCCTTAGGTACATCTTCTCTCGTCTCAAGATGCAAAACAATCAATCATTCACATTCTCAGTCACTAAAAATCCCCTTCCAACAGCAACGACCTGCCCAGTCGACCCAGGGCAGGACCCATGAAGGTTGATAGACCTCTCTCAAACAAAGAAAGAAGACGTGGTCGAATACAGAAGGCTCTCCAACCAATTCACTTACACATAAATAAAAAAGGAACTTTTGATACAATGGAACTGGTGAGGTTTACATTCTAATCTGGATTGATTCTTACTATCTCTATAAATCTATGATTTGTGGGTTTAATTCTTATAAACGTTAGAGCTATCAGAAATATGGTTAAACTAAAATTTATAGATACTATGTCCATTCTATAGACATTTAAAAACTGAATTAATACATAGGGAAGGAAAATTAAAATTTTAAGGAAAGTAGGAATCATTACTCAATAAAAATAAACAATCAATTAATACCACTTGGATAGATTTTAAAACAATTTTCAATCCCTACTTTGGTTGGAATTGTGATCCAAAAAAGCTAGTCCTACTGATCTCAGTGAAGCTATTCTTCTTAGATATTGAGTACTGCTTTGTGTTTTTTTTCCGTGTATCTAACTATAACTCAATCGTAAATAGCATTTGATTGAATATTAGTGATAAACAAAAGTAAAAATAAAGCTATGAAAGGTAAAAATATAATTAAGATCAAGATCTAAAGGTATTTAATGCTATCTTAGAATAGTGAAGTTTAAAAAAAAAATTATATTGGGATTTTATACGGAAGTATAAAAGTGGTGTGTTAGGATTGGATCCCACAACCACCAGGATCCTCACAGGTCTCCATGCATGGCAAAAACGTGGATAGCTGTTCAGATCCTAGAGAATGTGAACTCAAAGAACATAACCTTCTCTGGGAGTCCCCCCTTCCCTCACCATATATATGTAAAAGACGGGAAGTCAGTCTACCAAACAATAAATCTGTGATTTTTGAGAGCATGGAAAAAATATATATATATATGTCTATAAGTGTAACATTTCTTTTTAGGCTGTGCTACAATCCATGCTACCAAGGGAGTCCAACTCAAAGGTAAATAATCATGGTGTAGAATTCCTAGTTTTTAGTATGGTTTTTCATTTGTAAAATTCTTTAAAATCTTGCTGTTTTTTCATTATTATCTAATATAAGAATATCATAATCCTTTGTAAATGCTGAATAATGCAGTAACCATCTTTAACTTGAATTATTTAAATTGTGGAAATTACAAAATTTTCTTTATTATCGCAATGAAAATGTTGTGTTCTGTTTCAAATGAAATCCAATTTGCTCTAATCTTATGTATAAATTTTATTTCACAAACAGGAAATTCAACACTAAATTATTAGGAATTAATCACACTGTCATTCATATTTTAAAATGTGTCTTAACCAAAAGAATGAAAATGTATGTTTGCCATATATTTGTGTTGAGCAATTCTTGGCTAAAATGAAATGCTCAATAATTTGTGTTTGTGATGAGTAGTATAAGTAATTTGGAGTTTTAACTCTAAGTGAAACTAAGAGTGTAACACAAATAGCCACTCTTGAGTTTATGAAATAATTTAAATTGCTAGATTAACTTTTCACATCACTGGGAGTTAGTTCTTTTGGTTATTTGATGTATGTGGAATTAGTTATTGAAATTAAAATTTATTTACCAGTGAGTATTTATAAGACTGTGTTAATCAAATAAACTTGAAATTACTATTTCATAGTACTTAAGGAAATAAAAATATTTACACAAATTAAATGCTTTTCTTATTTAGGCAGAAAATGTCAGTTGCAGCCTAAGACAGTTAGTATTAAAATATATTTTCACTTTGTGATTTTAAGCCCCATAAAGGGTTTATTTAATCCAAGATGAATCTGATGGAAGTATCCTTGGTACATTAGTCGTATTAATTATATTTTTACCTTATGCAGGAAGTGGATGCTGCACTTCTTTCTATTATTAGTTTCCCAGCTTTTGCTGTTGAAGACCCAGAACTTATTCAACAAACCAGAGAAACTATTGAGGAAAAACTACAGGTGAAAAATGCTGGAACTTCTTTTACACATAAGGCTTACTAACTATGGATGAGAAGAGCTGAAATACATTTAATAAAGCAAAAATTATATATTTTCATAAACCATGTAAATATATTGTTTAAATTTTATTAATACAATAGTTTAAATATTTTTCTCAAACTCTGTTAGGGATCAGTTTTTAAAATGAATATGAGTAACAGATGAGTAGTTGTCCACTGGTTGTAGGATACTTTATATACTTTACGTACTCTCAAACAGACATAAATGTGAGTCACTTTTCTAGCATGTCTTAACAGGAAAAAAGGAAACCCCCCTCTAAATCATTTGAAGTATGTGAGCAAATTTTTATATTGATAAAAAAGAGTATTAAAATATTGCCAATAGATAATGTTGCCATCAAAATTATGTTCCACTGCCTAGCATCATCTCTCCATGCTCTAGATGGGCTTCTAAATAATTATAGCAAGTGGCTCAAATTTTCTATAAAAGCATTCTCAGTCACAGGCTGAACAGAGAAGATCAAAACAGTATGTTGCTTACTGTGGTGGACGTTCAACCCTAATGGTCATGTTTGGCTATGTTAACATTGTCTCCCAAAGTTATTTACAAATTGGTAAATCCTTAACTTATCCTTGTCAGTACTGCGGTCTAATCTTAAATAGATCAAGTCAGGTAGTCTTGAGCCCAGTATAGAGTGTTTAGGTGTAATGGTCGATTAGCAGGATTCTTATACAAGTTTTTGTTTTTTCAATCGCATGTTAACCCCATTGTGTGCATTATACACTGTTTGACACATTAAAATATATATGCATTTTGGAGGTTACAAAGGAATTTATATACTATTTAGAAAGGGGTTTAGTAAGCATGTATAGTCAGAAAATAGTGTTGACTGGGGATTGTAGTTCTTAACTACTTTCTTGCAAGTTCTTTTCATCTCATGGATTCTTTGATCCCATTCTTCCAAGATTTTATTCCCATTTATTCATGGTACCCAAGAAGATAGAAGATTATTGTCCAATCATTGATCTATTTCAATTCAATCAATTACTTTTCACCAGGGCTTTGGATGACCAAGATTGATATTACCAATGTTTATCTCTATCTTCCCATAGATTTCTCATGTTTGTGTAGAAGTGTCAGGTGCTATAGTTCCAGGCTCTTTCTTTTGGTCTTGCATCATCATGTTATGTCTTTTGCAGAGTTGTTTGAGCTTGTTTTTATCATCTGCAATTTTTGGGCTTGTGCACACATCATTATATACAGTAAACTCTCGTTGTAACAAAGTCATAGGGACCAAAGAGAATTGTTCATTACAAAAGAAGTTTGTTAAAAAGGATTTTTTTTTAATTCACTACCCAAGTCTGGTAATGGTAGGCCCTATGACTGACGGCTGTTGCAGTACCGGTAATTGGATTAAAGACTCAGAAGTCACACGTGTGTAAACACTTAAAACACATTTAATGAAATTCAAAAGGACAATTAATAGCACTTGAAAAAAAAACCATAAAAAAAATAACATTCATAATATAGACATACATGTATGTAATTATAATGTACAGGACACAAACACCAGCAAGATCATCTAACTGGAGTCACTTGAAATATTGCACAATGCTTTTTTGCGAACTGCTGTCCCTCTGGCACTTGGTCACAAAACGTTCCATCATGTTTAATTGAGAAATAAACTGTCCTGCGTTAGCCTGGTGTTCAAGATATCCCTGAAGTTGCAGGCACATCTCACGAGCTGCAGAATGTGTTGGGATGGGCGGTTCCTCATTGTCGTCATCTTCACTTTCACTGTCATTTTCTGGTGTCTGTTTATTTTGCACCATGGCCACAATGGCACGCTAGTGATCAGATCATTATTAGCAGTCTCGTAGTCCTCTGCTGTGCCATCCACCGTAAACCTAGTGTCATTCAGCCGTGTCAAGAGCTGGGCCAATGGTATGTCATCCTCGGGGTCCTCACTGTTTTCTGCTGGCTCTGGAGAGGAGAAGCCACAAGTTCTGAAGCAATTGGCTATTATTGATTGCTTTATCAATGACCGAGCAGAGCATAGCAGTCGCATGGCTTCAAGCACAGTCACAGTGAAAACACTTTTATTGTCTATTGAATCAATAAGACGCTGTAGCAGTAGGGTGCGGTAGTGGTGTTTTAGATTGGCGATGATGCCTTGGTCCATGGGCTGTGTCTTGCTTGTGGTATTGGGAGGCAGGAACACCAGCTTGATGGCCTTAAGTCCAGTGGAGTTGGAATGGACAGGGCAGTTGTCAATTATCATAAGGACCTTTCTTTTCTGCAGCACAAACTTTCTGTTAAGTTCTCTCAGCCACTCGGTGAATAGATCTGATGTCATCCAAGCTCGCTTGTTAGCTTTGTATGGTGTTGGCAGGGTTTTGACGTCTTTGAAGCAACACAGTTTTGCTGCCTTTCCTAAAAAAAACAAGAAAATGTACATGGTTAACGTCTTGAAATTAAAAATTAAACATTTACATGTCAATAATCTGAAGAAAATCATAAAATAACAACTTCTATAGAAAACGCAGGAAAATATTTTTACCTGCTTTTGACACTCACCTATGACAAGTAAAGGAAGCTTCTCGATGGTGTCCATATTGGTGCATACCAAAACAAACAGCTGCTCCTTCGCTCGCTTCCCACCACGACAGGAGTTTCCCTTGATAACAAGAGACTTGTCTGGCAAAAGTTTAAAGAATAAGCCAGACTCATCTGCATTGAAGACATCCTGTGGGCTGTAGTTTTCTAGCAGGTGTGGCAGTGTTGTTGATGTCCACTGGTTTGTTTGCTCTGGTTCTACACTATCAGACTCACCACAGATCGTACAAAATTGAATGTCGTGTCTTTTTTTAAATCGGATTAACCAACCATCACTCATGCAAAAGTCAGTGATTCCCATTTGATCAGCAAGTTTTTTTGCCTTTGCTTGCATAATAGGCCCAGAGATAGGAACATTCTCTGATCTAGCATTTTTGAACCACAGAAGTAATGCTGCTTCTAGGTCAGAGTGTTTTGCAGTTCACATGCGTTTTCTATTGGGACAAAAGTTGTCTCGAGAAGACAATATGGCCTCTTTATTTTTCAACCATGTTGACAAAGTGTTCAGAGGCACATCAAATGCTTTTGCTATTTCTGTTTTTGTTTTAACCTTTTTTCAACTTCTTCTATTGCTGCAAATTTAGTTTCTATCGATACAAGCTTGCATTTCGCCATGATCAATGATTAATGATCTGTTTAATTTGACTGTGATTAGCCTTTTATAGGCCACAGCATGCAGGCTGCCCAGGCATAATCTACTCAAGCCATAATCTGAAAATTTTATATCTAAGCTAATTTTTGCTGGGAGGGCAGATGAGTTGGGGTGGGCAGGGGTTTTAAGTATTATTGACCATAATTGTTGTAAAAACATTGCTAGGCTAATCTACTACCCCATCTGCAGTCCACTATTTCTCAAGTGTAAGGTTTTGATTGCGGCACCACACATTGTTGCGCGGAGACTGACTAATTGCACTTGCTAGAGGCGTAGCGGGTGGTCGGCAGCTGGCAGCGGTGACAATTAATTTAGAGAAGAAGAGAAAAATAAGTATCTTTGTACCTGGTTTGATACAAAGGATGTAATATTGATGCTTTTCACACCCTAGGGACTATAATTATACATCGTTACAAGCCGACACTTTGATACATATTACTTGGAGCAGTACCATTGCTTGTGAACAGTGGTTTGATTGGAGTAATACTGCTATTGAGGTACCCATTACTCCACCTCATCCCAAGATCCATCTGTTCAGAGATGCACATCCATCAACAGGAATAGGAAGCCTATCTTCAATGTCAGGAATTCCAGATTGCATAGACAGGAAGACCAAATTCACCCTCCACATCAACATTCATGAGTTTTTACCAGTATATCAGGCAATGGTTCAAGGCCTCTCTTTTGAATGGAGAAAATTTTATGATACATTCTTAAAATTTCCATAATTGCATCAGATTTCTTGTCAAGGAGGCATATATTCTTGAGACCTTTGTTTTCACACATTGCATCTCTACTGGGTTCATTTCCATTATATTAGTCTTTTAGGATGTTATATTCTAGGAATGATGAATTTAATTGTAGATCATTTCTTTCAAGCTGACTAGATTCTGACTGAAGAGATGCTACATTTTGAGGTTTTTCGGTGGATATGCTCTGTCATGGTCTCTGATGGTTGATGCCTTTGCTACTCATAGGAATTCTCAATTGCAATTGTTTTGGTCTCCATACCTCATCCTTAAGCATTGACAGCAGATGTGCTCAATCAATATAAACAGGTTTACCTCTATATGCCTTTTCCTCAATTTGGCTGTTGCTCCTGGTACTGACTATGATTCCTCCTATTTCCTGTCAATTCTTATGGATATGCCTTATTGTTCAGCTTAAACATGGTTCTTGCTTCTTCAATATATGCTGGAATGTTCATCTGTACCTCTTCCACATTGAAATCTCTGAGACAATCTTGATCAGACATTCTCCACCCAAATGTTTGGAAACTCAGACTTCATGCTTGAAAGTTATGTGATCTGTTGCCCAGTGTAAAGATTTCTCTGTAATTAACCAAATCTCTCCACAAGCTAACCACATTTGTTTATCAATGGAAATGGAATATTTATCATCAATGATGTATTCAAAGTGTTTTATATGTATTGGCTCATCCTCTTTTTGAGACTTACTTATATTTTCTTTGTTTCATCTCTCTCTTAAATTGCAATTTTTGTTTATGTTGGTTGAAGTTTGCAATCCATGTGCATAGGACTCTCTATTATTCCACATTTGTCTTGCTTTACCCTGATAGGTTTCATCTACTCAAAACTCTGGCAGTCGGGGAAGGTGAAAGATCTTTCTCACCAATCCATTTGCCAGCCATTTCTTACCTCTGTGACAGCTCCAGTCCTGATAATTTGTTATGTCCTAACAGGGCCCTAAAGTGTTATTTGGCTCATACTAACTCATTTCAAGGTATGAGAAACGATTATTCATTCATTACTATCCTGTAACTTATCTTCCATTATCCTCACAAGTTGGCTTTGTAAATTGATTCATATAGATTCATTACAGAAGAGAAATCTTTTGTGTGTCATATCTCGCCAACTTCATCATGTTTTGAAAGTTAACTTTTCCCTAAACTGCCAATATGTTTTCAATAATAGTTACCTCTGCTGACACTTTTCCACCCTCTTGCTACACCAAGAGCCAGGACTAACAGGCCTTAATGATTTTGATAAAGTTTTATCCTATCAGAAGATTTTGAACCAGAGGAGCTGAAATTTTTAGAGGAATTATCAACTTTAGTGGATTGAACTGATATTAGTTTTTGTTGAGATGGCAGGATTTATTTTTATAAAAAGTGGCTTTATGTGTTTAAAGTGTAATCATCAGAAAGAGAAGTTGCCTCCTGTTGTGTCTCAACTTTCTTTTCACCCAAAACATTTTTGAAGTTGTAACTTGAATAATATTTAAATTCCTTAATTAGATGTAATTGTTTTATTTTGCTGGAACTGTTACTAATATGCATAGAATTACACCATTGATCAAAGTAAACCTTTTTGTGGGTGAATTTTGTATAAGTTTGACCATCTTGCTTGTAATAACCTCAACTTTTGGTGACAAGCCTCTAGTACTAATTCTTACACTTTGAGAATAGCTGCTTTAACCTGATCATAATCTGTATAATCTTCTAGAGAGAGAGAGAGAGAGAGAGAGAGAGGCATAAACTTGTTTTATGAGTTAAAACATTTTGTAATAACAATACTTTTTTGATTAGTCATTCCATATTTTGAGCAACCTTTTCAAAATGTCAAATATTCACAAACTTTATTTTCATTAAATGGTGGTTCTTTAATGTATCTTTTGAGTTTAAATTTGTCATTTTGCCTTGGTTTATGGAAGTTGTCTAATTTCCATTTCTTTCAACCTAATTTCTTTCTCAGCTTTGATGTGGGCATGTCTGGCCTCGAGACATTTACTCTCTCTTTCAGCTTTGATACAGGGCTTGCTCTTACTTTTTTTTGTCTTTGATACAGGCTTGTTCTTTCTGAGTTTTGATATGGTCTTTCTCAGCTTCAGTATTGGCTTGTTCAAGCTTAATTTGTTTGAACTTTAGCTAGATTTCTAACTTTATAACTATGATTTACTAGTGGAGACACTGGAGTATTTTAATAATAAACTTTTTAGCTAATTTTTTTCTTATTGTTTTCTTAACTTCTAGTTCTAAAATTGTGGCAGTTTCAAGCAACTTGTTATTTTTCTTTATCTTTCTAGTTGTTTGAGGAAAGGTGCTTCGAGAAAATCTTGATAATTAGACATGATCAAATCCAGTTGGCACTGATAAATATAAATTGAATTGTGATTTAAATTTTATTTCCGATCGAATTTTGTTTCTGGTTCAGATCTTGGATACAAGCAACCAATTTCTTGTTACATGTTACAATTTCTAACACTCAGATAGTTTAATTTAGAAGTTACTCAAATGTCCATCTGTATCAAATTTATTGTATTTGCCGGCAAGATTGATACATGCAATTTTCCTTCTTAACACAAATATATTTTAATATGCAAACAACTATACAATTTATAATAATGGTTATTACAAATAATGATTTGTATACAAAAGGCTTACAAACATGCTAACATTACTGAGTTATCTAACTGGTCTGTAGCTGAATATTTTTCATGATAAGCAAATTAATTTTGAATTAATATTGTTACATTTCACTTAAACTAGCTAGCTCTCTATTTTGGCTGGCCTCATACCATTTACAAGCTGGCTTTTAGCAACAAAGATATGTAATGCCCTTGTAGAAATACTAACATTCAAAGGTAATTTGTTGACATTTAAATTGTTTGTAATGATCAAAATCTATAAATATTTCTGGTTAAACATCTGTAGTTTCACGATTAATAAGCATTTATCACAGCTGTAGCTTCCAAGGTTTGGACTATACTAACTGTAGTAAATAATAATTTCTGTCTTTCCATATGCCAGTTTATAAATCTTAAGGCAAGGTTCTAGAAATTTCAGTTAGCAATAGTGTAAAACATATATTGTTTGATACTTACTCTTGAGAACTTTACAAATTTAGAGAATAGGCAGGAATTTTACAACACATTTAAAGCTGTACATTACATACATTTCTATACATATGACATTTTACATAATAGTAAATCATTTTCACTTCTCATATTGGGCATTTGTTAGTTTTGAGGGAGAGTGATCCCTATTATATTTTGAGTAACATATATCTTAAACTTTAGGAAATCAGGGACAGTGTAAAAGGTATGCTATTTCAAACAAATATTTGTCACACAATATGTAATTTTTGGAAGTTACATATCTGCTTGAAATGCACATAAAATAGTAAAAATAATAAAAAAAACAATAGTAAAAACTCGTGGATAGATAAAATCCATGTATTTCATTGATAATGTAGAAGTTCCCATTTTTCTTTCTTTCTTTAAATGTTCAAGTTATTTTTGTTTATGTACAGACAAGAAAATTGTCTCCTGTACTATTGAAATATTACCAACAGAGCATTTGTAAGTTTATTTAAAAAGTATTGGGTGCATTTATAAAGTTTAAGACAAACAACATAGAAAAAGGAGGTCTAAGTGTGAATACTTTTCTATTTAATACTCATGTTCCTTTATGAAATAAGTTTCACAAAATGTAAGAAATTAAAATTGTCAAACAATTCATATGATTTTCTGATTTCTTGCATAGAAACTTGATTTTGTCTAGAAAGTATAAATTGTATCATGCAGCTAGGTTACAAAGTTTTGGTTTGTAGACACAGAATATCAGATGTATCAAAATATTTTCAGATTAGGAAAGGGTTAGACATATTTATAAGGGGTGTCTCTAGATGGCCTAATTATTAAATGTTAAATTAAAAGTTGTCTTTCCAAATCTTCTACAGCTTTGTGAATTTTTTAAGCATTAAATTTTCTTTTTTTCTTTTCCAAGTTGTGTGGGTTTTTAATTGCACTACAAGATATACATATAAGGTTTGCTTATGCATTTCAAATGAAAAACAGTTGAAGAGCAATGATTGCTTTGGAATAAATCCAACTGAATATTTTGTATTGGATATTTTAGTTTTAATTTTATTTAGTTAACAAAGAAAAGTATAATTTTTGCATAATTTTCCAAAATAAATTCTCTACTTCAGTGTTTTCCAAACTTTTCCAACTAGAGACCAGTTTATTTTTGTAATTTTTCATGACATCTGGCTTTCTCCTATTCTTTATTAGATGACTTCCTAAGACATTGTTAAATCTTAATATCAGGCTGAAAACAAGTTTTATCAACACATTGATTATAAAATATACAGATGTTTTATAGTACTACTGCAAAAAAGAAAAAATTTTACTTCATTGTTATTTAATTTTTGCATTAACTGTATCTGTTTGAGACGTATTTAGATATCTAATATGGGTTTGCAGGGAAGGTACGGATGTAAAAGGTTTCTAAGAGATGGACACAAGACAGCTAAGGAGGTGAGTCTATTTTTGCAGCTCATTAATTTTAGCACATTTGTGATATTTGTTCTCATAAACAATCAGGTTATGTAAAATCTTTCTGTAATAAGTAGACAATAAAGTATGTTAAGGGAAATATAATAATATAATAATTAAATTTTTTTATGAATTTTGAAGTTGTATCTTGCACTTGAATTCATCTTGTACTGCACTTGTCTATTGAACTGCATGACTATACATTTTTATATTCAGTTATGTAAATACTGATAAGAATAAAGGAAGATTTTTATAGGTCATGCAGAGTATGTAGCTTCAGTGTTCTATAAATAATTATAATTGTGGCTCTATTCAAAATTATTTGTGACATTAGTTTGATTAAAAAGTGTTTTTGTACTGCTTAGCTTTTTCCTCATAAGCATCCTTTTCTATACTTGTCATGAGGCTTCACTGAATTACATTTAAAATTTAACTGAAGTGGTTTATTATCCTTATGTGTGAATTAACTTGACATTTAAAATGTAGCTAATGATTTAAATTTTAATATCATATAAGTTTTAATTTCTTAATTTTATAACAAAGTAATGTTTCCTAATATGAGAATTGTGGCATTTGATTGTTAAGCATTCCCTTTTCTCTAATTTATTTATCACTCCTATGAGAAGTATGAATTTTAACATGCATTACTCAGTATAATATTGTTATTACTCAGGAAAAGCATTATTTTTATAGTCTTGAATCTCAGTTGGTTACAGAGCAGTAAAGTAGAAAATTAGATTCCTTTTACTATATCCATATGTCACATCCTCTCTTTCACAAATTGCCAACAATTCTTTTTGGTATTTAATACTATATGATTTATAATCAAAGAAAGCCAAAGTTTTAGCCTATTAAATGATTAATGATATTACATTGTTTTCTCTACAGAAGGTTGTCTGTTTCATTTCCAATTCAAGCTTTATTCCCATGGAAAATACATTAGTGAGCTTAGCTGAATTTTTAGCAGTTATTGTCGCATTGTTAGAATGCTGGTAGAATAGTGATATTTAAAGAATATTTTGTTTGTTTGTTTGTTTTGGAATTTCGCACAAAGCTACTCGAGGGCTATCTGTGCTAGCCGTCCCTAATTTTGCAGTGTAAGACTAGAGGGAAGGCAGCTAGTCATCACCACCCACCGCCAACTCTTGGGCTACTCTTTTACCAACGAATAGTGGGATTGACCGTCACATTATACACCCCCACGGCTGGGAGGGCGAGCATGTTTAGCGCGACGTGGGCGCGAACCCGCGACCCTCGGATTACGAGTGCACGCCTTAATGCGCTCGGCCATGCCAGGCCTGTTTTAAAGAATATTGTTTCCTTTTTAGATATATTTATCATGTTTTGATTTGGACATTATTTTAGTATAAAATTATGTACTGGTATAGTACTATAATTATAAAAACTGGGATTAAGTTTCATCAACAGTTGACAGCAAAAAAGAAGACTTAGATAAGTACTATAATTTTTTATTTTTATGAAAATTCTTTATTTGTTATTATAAAAGTATTTACAATGTAAAAATTAAACTTTATTTTAGGTTAGATTAGGTAAAACAGAGAAAGAATAATAATAATAATATTTTCACAAAGAACACTTGCAAGCAACTTCGGAGTTTTTCAACATGTGCAATGGGGTTAAGCATGGTTAGGTAAAGTTTAAATATAGACAAATGTATACTGCTATGAGTAAAGCTATTTAGGATGAACAAATGTAATTTCATGTTATAATAAGAATCATTCTAAAAATAAAAAATGGGTAATTTAGTTTAATTTCACATTCTTTTATGGTGGTTATAAGGTTATTTAAATTGACGAAGTATATTCAAAATTAAGGTAGAGGAAATAAATAAAAGGTGTACTGAATAAAAATGTTTTGAACTTCATTCAGCAGGTTTTGGAAATTATGCAAATGATATTTTGACATTTTTAGATGAGGAAAATATTTTTAATCTCAAGATAAATATCACTTTGACACTGTATATTTGTGGGGAAGGTTTTAGTAAAAATATATTTCACTTAAAATTTTGATTTGATTTTGTAAACTTTGAAAGCTTGAAGATATACAAAGGTCTTTAAAAACTACATTATGGAAACTTGTGAATGTGACAAACCCTTAGCAATGTGGTCAAAATGTCTAAGAGTTTTTTTTGTTTTTCTTAAGATGTTTTAGGAATGTATTTTCCTAAATAAAAATATTCAGTATTCTTCATACCATTGTGTTTAAGTTTTAAGAGTTTGTGATATGCATAGTACTTTAGATTGGAAACTGTATGCCACTTTAGAAGTTATTATCAAAAGTAAATGCATAAAGTCTAGTGTTGCTAACTGAAGTTAAAGTTACTGTTAATGTTTACTAACTTAAGTTTGAGATGTGGAAGTACTGTATGGAATGGGAAGATCCATCATTAAACTGTAATACAATATTGGATCTTGTTATTAAGTTGTGATTTCATTTAACAGTTGACTTGGAAAGTACTTACCTCTTGGGTGGAATATTTAACACCTTCATTTTACAATTAAAAATGCACGAGTATTGAATATTAGCGATAGATGTAACTATGATTTGAAAGTTGTAAGGATGTTGTTTATACTGTTCCATTGTTGTAAGGTAAAAACAGCTTGTTTCTGTTTCTTTATATACTGACTCCTATCAATCAGTTATGTTCTGTCAATTTCATATCTTATGAGTATAGAAAAAAACATTTAGATTCAACTGATGACAGAAAAGTATGAGAAGATTTTGGGGCTTATATTTGATCATAAGCTCACTTTAATCTCACACATCAAGCAGCTATGTTTTTTTTGGAGTAAATGGTCTGTCATTATTCTTCTTGGACTTCATATCTAGGTGCAGTTGGCTGAATTGGATCTATCCTTGAATGGCATTGCTGTCTTCACATGTCAGCCCATCCCACCATGACTTATTACCACACTCAAGTGTGATCTTTTTTTTTGAGTCATCTGAAGAAGGCAGATACTCCCAGTTGGAAGAACCATATTCTATTTGCCAAACATCTATGGAAGAATTCTTCCATTCCCATTTATACAGATGGTTTGAAATCAGGTAACTGTGTGGGCTATTCCATGGTTTGTTGTGACTCAGTGGTTTCATACAGGATCCCCTCCACAATTTCTGTGTTCACTACTGAATTATACATAATTTCTCTTGCCTTGGATAACATAGAAGTTATGCTGTACACGAATTGTACAATTTATACCACCTTGCTTAGCTCTCTACTGGCCTTTGAATTCCTTCATGTTAGTTCTCATTGAAATATTCAAAACTGACTGGCCCATATATCTTTCTCATCTACTTCTACCCAGGTTTCTGGATAACAGGCCAGTTGGCAGTCAGCATGGATTGATCAATGTGATAACAAGCTTTTCCAGATAAAACCTTCTATTGGACTTTGGTCGTCTTGTTTCTGTAAAAATCAAAATGAGGAAGTTGTCCTAAATAGGCTACACATTGGTCACAATTTTTTAACTGATCATTTTCTTTTATCTGGAACTGATGCACCAGTGTGTGATCTGTGTGACACTCAAATCACAATAAAACACATTTTACTCTTGTGTCATCTTTACAACCACAAGCGATGGCACTGTTTTAGATATATTTTTACCAGATTTATCCCTGACAACAGTGCCATTAGCAATGGTGACACTGTTCGCCTTATAAATTTCTTTAATTGTTTAAGAGCTATTGGCCCTTCTAATTCTGAAGTTTTTATCCATTGTTAGGCCACTTGTTTTGTTTTAACTTATTTTCCCTTTACACTTTATATAGTTTTATTGTTAAAATATTTCATTTTTTTGCCAGTTGTTTGATGCAGTTAGCCTAGTTGCTTTGCACCATTAAAGGCCAAACGACAACAACATTATAAGCTTCATCAAAATGTACCAGTGCTCCAAATACTGTTTTTCTGGAGTAATCATTCTCAGAATTCTGTCAGCTGAATTGTAAATTTTCTCCAAGTGTTAACAGTAACATTCTGTAATAAAAAGTAATTTAACTAATCATGAGGAATGTTATTATTTCAGAAGGTGAAATCTGACACAGAATTAATTTGGTAAATTAAATCACCAGATGTAGTCATAATAAACATAAATTATGCCATTACAACTTTTAATTTTGTTACACAAAATTGGATTGTTCAAGAGTGCACTTCTGGTAGTTGGAGAACTTTTATTTTTGCAGCTCCACTGTGCAAACTGCATAGATATTGTGTAGAACTACAAAATGTTACAAGAATGCACCCATTAATTACTGTACTACCATTAAAGCAGCATGAACTTTATTTATTTTGCTACAGCTGTAAAACTACATTTTTTCAAGTCCATAAATGGCTGATTTTAGGATGGTAATTATGCTGGTACTTTTCATATCTTGAGAATTGATTTTTATGTTTTTTTCTTTTTTTTAGGATCCAAGTCGATTATATTATGAACCTTGGGAACTAAAGGTGTTTGAAGGAATTGAATGTGAATGGCCACTATTTTACTGTTATTTGATCATTGATGCCTGCTTTCGTGGTGACAGAGAAGCAGTAAGTTTTGTAAGGTTTTATGTTGATTAGTTTATTTAATACCATTTGACATAACAAATATCTTTATCTTGCATGTTAACATTTTTAAAATATTTTCTTTGAAGTAAAGAGACTTAATATTGTTTGCCTTAGTTGCTTTTGTCATATAGATTTTTCTCATCAGAAACGTTTGAAAATATATCAATAATTACTGTCGATTGAGTTGACTGTTTAATTAATGTAATGAAAAGCAATACAGATTCCTTTCCTTGAATTATTGTAATCTAGTAGATATTCTAGTTTTTGGAAATACATTAAAACACATTATTCATTGTTAGTCTTCTGTTTATTGTTTTGGACTCATTGTTTTATTATTTGTTAATATTAAACTGATATTTCAAGATTTATATTAATGAAATAGTAAATATTGCGAACTAAGTATTTACATTAAAAATAACATCAGATTATACTCATTATTATTGTCTTCTGTTTAGAAAATAGCTAAGTAATTTGTGATGATGAGAAACCCATTTGAAGTAAAAATGTGTCCCAGGATGGCAGTTATGGATATTAACACTTTTAGTCTTCTTAGGTCATCTTCAGGTTGTTCTCTACTGCATTAGTTAGTGTTAACACCAATATCAGCTGTCCTGAGATGCAGGTCTTTCTGTAGTTCTTTTCCTTTAGGTTAAAAGGAAAGGAAATATATAAATTGAATATTGAGCCAAACAGGTAGTGACCAAAATAATGTCTCTCAGGTTTACATATTGGAAAAGTTAATCAACTTGAGACAGAAAAATAACATGTATATTGAGTGTAATTAAACAGTTTGTTAGTTATGTGATTTAAAAGTCCTTTTGTAAGATGAAAAATAATTTTCACTTATAAAGGTAAATGACAAATGATGTTTCTAAATCTTATATGTATTTTATTCACTTATCATCTAGTTTTAGTTATAAATACAAAGGGTTTCTTCAGGCTTAGTGAGTGATAAGAATATTCATTTCAGTTAAAACTTACAAAGAATAATATACATGCATTTTTTACCAGTATCTTTAATTCTAATTGTGATACATTGCTAATGCAGAGATGCCAACTATTATGATTTTGGTGTGTTCATTGCGACTATACGCTCGTACAGACAAATATTACAACTTGTTGCAACTCCCAAATTATTATATGTTATATAGGCCTATACAATAAAGTGATAAATCGTTCCCTGAGAGCTTTAAATGGGTGAAAAGAAAATTTCTAATGAGATACAAATAAATTTTGATAATAAATAAAAGGCATAGTCCAATTGACTACTTTGCAATAATCATGTTTGTACTTGAAATAATAAAAAATATTTGTATCTCGGACATCTACCAATAATTTAAGTGCAGTGCTTCTCCCTACTGGGTATGTGGAGGTATCCATAGTAATGTTATCAGTGCTTGTCAGCCAATCAGCGCTCTCATAGATGAGTCTTTCTTGTTTTTAAGTGGCATAGAAACACCAATGCGATCATTCAAAAGATAGAAAAAAAGAGGCCTCATTCACCAGATTGTCTTGTTTCTGGCAAATTTAAAAGGACTCAAACTGTGAATCAAAAATGTAGGAAAGAGTATAGTGCAAAATATCTGGTCATTGCATCAAAAGTCTGTGATAGTCATGCATTTTGTACAGTTTATCACATTGATTTTTCTGTGTATCATAGTGGGATAAACGATTGTTCCAGACATATAAAATCTGCATCTCACCAATAAAAGGTTCAGATGAAGACAAAAACAACGCAGATAATGACATTTATGAGTAACAATTCAGAATATGAAAAAGAATTTTTTTTAAATGTATTTATTAAATGCACAAAACAGTCATAAATAATAATAGTTATAATAATAAACAGCTTAGAGACATTGGTCAAGTCTAGTAGCCACAAATGATAAAGGGCTCTGTCTACAATCATTACGCTCAGTCATTTGAAATAGTTGGCATCTCTGCAAATGTATTAAAAATAGTAATAATAAATATCTTGGTTACTAATTTTGTGTATTGTTTTCTGTAATAGTGACATCATCAGGTATGTGATTATAGGTGAGTTGTTGTTGTTATCTGCGTATATTAATAATATAACATTTCGAGCAGCCAAAGTAAAGAGCTGAGTATTCTGTTAATATTATTGGCCTTCAGTATGTGTATATTTTAAATCTTTTTCTCATAACTGTTGTGTGTCCACTGCAGGTAGAGGAGTATTCTGAAGCTTTAGACGAAATCCTAATTAAAAGTGAAAATGGCTTGAAACTTGTGCCAGAACTATACACTGTTCCAGCTGACAAGGTTGTATGATATCTATTAGTTAGTCATTTTATTTATGTAAAATAGATAAGCAGGAGAGTGTCACAACCAAAAAATACACTTTGAACATTTTTCCCACTATTACTTTAAACCAATAAATTCCCAGTCAATACAGAATAAGATGTATGTTCATTTCTGATTAACATACAGTACAAGTGTTTTTACAACAAACTGAAGAAAAGGAAATAGTAGTACTATATTTTATTTGTTAGTAAAAAGTAATAGGGGATCAAGAAAATTATTTTACTGAATTTTTTTTTCTGAACTTTGTAGTGGATTAATGTGGCAAAGTTTCTATTTAAGTTAATTATGATATATTGATAAAATTGAGAGTTCTTATAAATTAAGTAATTGTTATTTTTTACTGTAAAATAGGTTGACCTTGAATATAGACAACCACACAGTCAGGACAGGGTGCCAATTGGGCAAATTCCATTCATGTGGGCCCAGTCTTTGTACATCATTGGTCGTCTTGTTCAAGAAGTATGTTAACTTAAATATTCTCATTAATAATTTTTTTTTCTTGTCTAACTATATATTATTAATATGAATTTTAAATGTTTGCTCAGTGTTGTCACTATGGATCCCTTTATTTTAGTGCTATATTTAAATATGAATAATTCACTATACATACATATATGTTGTAAATTTTATCATACTTTTTTTACTGAAAAGTTGTATGTAGTGTTTTCACTATCAAAAGGTTTTTCATTTAAAACAAAACAAAGTTACCCAATTTCTTCAAAATGAAGTGGGTTAAATTTTGTATTTAATATATTAAAATTAAACATTGGAGTATTTCATTGATTTAATATATTATTTGACTTTTAAAAAATTGTTTTTGTACATTAATGTACATATCCTGTTCCAGACATTCATAAATGTTTAGATAGTGTAGGTTGTTCATGCTAACAGACTTGTTTATCTGTTTATGATATAACTTACACATATTCTAGAAGTTTCATACTCTACTTTTTTTTATGCATAGTATTATTAGCTTTAATAGTGATAATTCATGTAATGTTTTCATAAACTTTGAAAAGGAAGGTTGGAAATTTATTAATATACTTTCTTTGAGCAGTACTTAAACATGAACATGATTAATCTGTCATTACTCAACATATGAGCAGCATTAAATACTAATGCTGGAAAAAAATCATTGCACATTGAATAAGGTGTATTAAATATGAGAAATGGTAAGAGCATTAATTACTATACACTTGAATGATTTGTATGGTAAGTTATGGTGCTATGAACAACATGTTTAGCACATTTTTTTTATTTGGCTCCTGATAAATTACCTTCTATTCAAAACTAATGCTATCACTGAAAGGTTATTAAACAAAAAAAAAAGCTGTTTTGAAGAAAAATATTCTAATAATGAGGTTACAAAACGATGTAAGCCATTGGATGCATCATGTTAAATAAGAGGCTGAAAATTGCTTTGTAACAAGAAAAAATTGCACAGAGTAAGGTCTTTGAAAAACTTGTAAATGCTTCCGGTCTGAGTATGACTTTAGTGTCTTTTGCAAAAGTGTGTTACAGAGTAAATTTGGAAGGTTGATAATAGTGTGTAACCAAGGCCATCTCATTGATCATGATTAATGTGGTGAAGGTAGTTCTTTGCCAGCACAGAGCCTGGAAAATAGATTATAAAAGGTGATTGATTTTCTGGGTATAATCATCACTTCCTTCATTAACAACAATTGTTAACATCATTAAAATCTTACCATTAAACAAAAACACGTCTATTCAAATCAAACTTTTATGTAACTTTTAATATATTGTATTAAAAAAAAGCATATATCAGTTATCAGTTAATTTAGTTGCTTAAATCTTCAGAGACAGACAAATCTTTTTATTAATGATTATTTGAATAAAAATGATAATATAGATAAAAATTAAACCATTTTAACTGGAAGTAAATTGTCAGAAAATGTGTGAAGATTATTTTAATATATATTTTTAATGAAGTACATATTCTAATCAATGTTTTTTTTTCTATTTTATAACAAACTATGCCCTGAAGTATTATCAAATTCGATGTTTTACATTTAATTCAATAATGATGACTTTGTTTAGTTGCTAAAATTGGGTCAAAATATCATAAACTAAGTGAAGGTCTCCAGCTCTTCACAGTCACTTAGTTCTTTTAACAGAGAAGCATTACTTAGAATTTAAACAATTTTGAAAAATTCAGTATGTCTTTTTATAAATGGAAATATAATTGTACATGTTCAAGTATCAGAAATGCATGTAACTAATGTAATTACCTTTGTAAAACTTTTGTGTTATGATAAGTTACTGTAAAGAAAATTTTGCAACATAAATTTTACAAAATATCGTTTAGTTATCAACACATTGCAGACAAATCATGAGTTAACTTGTGTTTCCAGCAGTCTCTTTTTGTGTGCTCATTTATTAAACTGTTGAGATTGAAAGGAGTTGCATGCATTTTATTTTGCTTATAACTCAACTATATTTTGTATTATTTATTTGAAACTTATGGAATATGTACATGAAGATATTAACTAAATTTTTAAAGTGTGGTATTTTGTAAAACGTTTTCCTACATGGAGTAAAACTGCACAAAACTTGCATATGTATAATGTTTTACTTCTTTTCCCATGGGCAGTAAAATATCTGCAGCCTCTGATTCATGTCGCCAGACAGTCTTTTTGGGAGATCCTTATGTGAGGCTCTACTTGTATCTTCATATAATGGACTGGATTCATTCTTCTCTAGTCATTGTTATCATTGTTTTTCTTAGTCAGTAATCCATTTTCTTGCCATAGAGAAAAGGAACTGCTTTTTTTTTCTGTTGGTTCAGGATTGTAGATTATAAATAAATAGAAAAGGCTGCAAATTATTGGATAAAATACTTTCTCTTTTTTACCATTTCACTGTTGTTCTGAGAATGGTGTGGTATGAGAGGTACTAATTTATACCTTTCCTGTGTGCATTGTATTGAAGAACACGCACAAGCTTTTTTTATTTCTTCTTTTGTTATTCTATTTTTCTTTCCTGTGGAGAAAACAGATGAGTCATGGATAGTTGAAACCATTTTAACTTCTCTCTTGTATTTCCATATAAAAAGGATGTATTTACTTTTTACAGAAAGCCTCTCTCAACTATTTTCATTATTGAAACTTCACATTTCAGAGCAATACTCTATTCACTCTGGTTGTTCTGTAGACTCTTGTTTTGTATTATAGGAACAGATTTACAATGGAAGTATTGTTGTAAAAATTGTCCTGGTATCCGTGGTGCCACAATTCAAGATTGGGAGCAAGAACTGAAAGAATAGTTTCCTCCAGTTTTTTCCCCTTTGCCAGTATAAATCTTCATGTTGTAAATATAATCTGTCACTCTTACACCATTTTCACCAACAGGCCATATTTTACAATTTTTGCAGGGTTGTATGTTCAAAATCTTAGACATCCTCTACATGGAATCATGAACTCATCCAATGGCAATTGTTGCTTTGGTTTGTATAATGTCCTGAATTTATTGAGGAAATAATTCAGTACTGGTTGAATTTTGAAGAGCCTACCTGAAGTTTTATCAGTTTTCTGATTATCATTGAAAGGTCAAAATATCCTAATTTGTTCAAATCTGTTTTGGCTAATTGTCTGTGAGAACATTGGGCTAATCAAGAGAATCCGTTGACTAATATTCTTTCCAGTTATATTTCCCTGTTTGTTTCATTAGTAGAATAAGGCCTAAGAATTTCCTTATAAGAAGTTTATTTAGATGATGATTTATGTTTCTTTGCAGCTTTATTGTGGTAGTTATTACCAAATATTAGACTTGTCATGGCAGCACTACTTTTAAGCTCAGATGGAGTTATAGTGACCCTTGTATTTTCTTTAAACATTTTCAAGTTCAGTGGAATATTTATTTCTGAACAATTATCATTATCACAACAGGTAAACATCTGTAGTATCATCATTTTCTGATTCGGAATCAGTTGAGAGCACAACAACTTTAAATATTGTTGTAGATCTAAGAACATCACTGCAGGAAGGATCCACAAATACATCCTCATCAGAATATTCACCTTCACTTGGAATATCCATCAAAATATCATCAAATAGTTCAGTAATTACCTCATTTTTACTCAACATATTACATTTTTGCAAGAAGCCATTTTTGAAAATATAACCAAAAGTCAAAACAATAACAACCGTCTGGAATAAAATAAAATATGCCTGACTCCTTTCAAGCTCAACATTTTAATGCTTTGCATGAAACACGAGTAAACTTGTGACCCACCTGCAATGTACTCATTTTAGGTTTTAAGCTAATCTAAAAATACACTTAACTGCTTAATGGGCTTTAATATTGTCAGTAGATGTCAGGAATGATTATTGTATAAAGTATACTGGTGTGATGATTTTCTTGGAACAGTGAATCAATTATAATGCTTAAAATAAATTACTAGTTTTTAAAGTATCTTGTTTAAATGATGCTGTATTCCATTCTTTCCCTCTTCTTTTTTTTCAGTGCTGCTTTCTTTAATAGTTTCGGTTAAAGTTTATGATGCATTTATTTCTATTATCTTTTCATTTGTTAAATATTTATTTTACATTGTTAGCTTAGTATATAATTTAGTGCTAATCTAAATCTCATAAAAAATTTTTTGGATTATGGTCAAACTTAATAACAGTGAGGGTATCCAGTGAATGATAATCACAAGTTTTTATAATATGATGTTCCATACTCCAAGTTAGACCAGTGTATTAAGTTGTATATGTAATTAACAGGGTTAGTTTTTAATTTTTATTTATGCAGGTATCTTGATTTGATCAGAAGCTAGTAATTGTTTGGGGTTTTACTAAGAATGGATGGTATTGATAATATGTAAGTGTGTAAGTTTATTTAGTATGCTTTTTTCAACCACCTGTGGTTTACACTTGCCAAAATGCAAGGGAGTTGGAAATGAAAACATTTTTAAGGATTGTATTATGCACCATTTGTCTTTTAGTTGTGAATGACATTTTGTTTATGATTCAAATCAGTTATTTTAATTTTATATTGTTTAAAATTTTGTGTAAAGATTCTCCATTGCTGGACATTCAAGCATTAAGCCTTGAGTTATATTAGATAATAAAACATTAAATATATACAATTTTTTAAACTTTTAGGGATTTTTGGCTCCAGGTGAGTTAGACCCACTTAACAGAAGATTGTGCTCTGAGAAGAAACCAGATGTGGTTGTTCAAGGTTTGTTTGATATTTTGTAATTATCAAACAAGACTGCTTGATGTTTCAGTATTATATAGTTTGAAGAAAGCTTGTTTATAGGAGTCTCAGTTGAAAAATTTAAGTTTCAAAATAACTTGTTTTATAAAACTCATCAGAAAAAAAACTAGAAAAGAATGTTGAATTCTTAAAGCAATGTTAGTATAAGTATTTTATTTGTGATTAAAATAATACTTTTAACAAAAGAGTATCAGCTACTGATCTTCATATGGCATGGAATATTTTTGTGTAGTTGTTATCCTAGCAGAGAATAGTGTAATTCAAGAAAAACTCCTCAGCCATGACATCCATGTCCAGACGATTTTTGAAGTTTCTCCAATTGAAGTTCAACCAGCACGAGTTCTCAGCCACATTTATGCTTACTTAGGTGAGTACTATGTGGTTTTATTTCAGATATTAGTTGATGTTTTTTTTAATTTAATTTTTATTCTGTGTATGTCAGAGTTTATCCTTTACATTTAACCCTTCAACAATGGGCTCATATTTTATACAGCTTTATTAACACCATTAAACCATGAAGACATATATTCTATAACTCTGAAAGTACCTAATATATCTTCATAAAATTTAGCAAACTTTTCGGTAAACATCACAAGTCTTTTGTGGACAAAAAAAAATTAAAATTTGTTATTAAATATTTTGAGTAAAAGTTTATATTTAAACATATAGAATCAGTGTTATTGCTCCAAATGCAAAGTAATTTTTTTCATGTTCAGGTTAAAAATACTTTTCTTTATCTGGATATTTTCAAATTTAATTTGTATAATTTCCAAAATATCTCAAATGAATATAACAATTTATTTTATTAATATTTATTTATTTATTCTATAAATATTCTATATGAAGTTGGTCAATGAAATAGCTATTCTCATTCACTTCCATCCTTATATGCAAAAATGTGTTCAAATGCTGCAAGCCTTGAGGTTCCACATGCTACAAGATCAGTGTTGTTTAGCTGGATATCACATCCAAATCATCATGTGACAATCCTCCACCAATAGGATTGGGACAAACCTTCCTAATGCACGTGACTCTTGCTATTCAATTACACTGAACTATCAATTCTTGTTTGTCAATGCTATCTTCAATACATTTTTTGTTTGTGCTTCCTTCCTGTGTTTATCCAACAGAAATTTTTCATTTATGTTGTTTTAGGTAATAACGTACCTTTTTTTGTTTTTCAGTTTGTTTGTTTTTTTTCAATACATTTTTTGTTTGTGCTTCCTTCCTGTGTTTATCTAACAGAAATTTTTCATTTATGTTGTTTTAGGTAATAACGTACCTTTTTTTGTTTTTCAGTTTGTTTGTTTTTTTAGTTTTCACCAATCTTATGTGTCCACTTCGAAAATATTGTCATTTACTTCCAGCACAATTACCTAGGCTTTAAATGGTGGTACTCAAATGAAAAATTGCCAACTTGAATATACTGGGAGATTGATTGTTCTACGAGTTGAACTTTGTTAGGCCTTGAATTTGGTAGCCCACACATTTGAGTCTACTGACTTTGGATAAACTGTTATACTGTTTTGAATACTTTAATATATTTTTTGTGATTATTTCATTACAATAACATATATTTAGATAGATTTCTACATACGTCTTGTAAGGTTAGGGTTTTTTAATTAACATTTAGTAATATCTTCTTATATTACAACATTAGCTTAAGATTACCTGTTGTTCATCTTACTAGGAAATCATAAATTAGATTAAATATATTGTTTACTCAACAAATGCCATCTACTCAGCTTCATTGTCAACATATGCATACCTAATTTTTACAACATAGTGACTTTTTCATTTTCTTAATTATATTTATACTCTTTCATTTTTCAAAACTACTGGGTCTGGGATCTGCTCAACCTTTTCCAACTGTTGTTCATTTTCCTTCTCAAGGAAATTCATTTATGACAACATATATTTTGACAATTTTACTCCACATGACTTGGTATTGGCCTACCAGGCCTCTACTCTGGAGTCTGCTAGGCCTACACATTTCAGTTATAATTTCTTTTTCTTTTTTCTGACATTTTGGTTTATGGTGCTTGCATGCCTCTTGCTTCATGGGCTATGGGTCATCCTTCCTTAGTTTGCCATCAGTAGATTGTGTTTTTATTTTTTTGCTTTATTGCATCTATGCCCTTTAAATCTCTGTTACTTGTATGAGGAGCAAAATCTGAATCTTATTTCTTTCTCTTTAGCCAAGTTTTCCAGTTTTTGTTTTTACATATTGCATCTCCTACTGGTATTGGTCACTGTACTCCTCCTTTCTAAGGTTTTCCATGTGTTTCTTGGGTATTTTCATGGGATATCTTTCTTCTCCTAACTCACTTTTCTTGAAAGTGTAGTTTCTTTGCTTTTGGGATCTTCTAGAGTACCAAGCTCATTTCTCTTCCACTTCTAATTGAAACTTATAGATGTCTCATTTCCTCCACTTGTCCACTTTTTTTCTGGGTATGTTAACCTTATGACTTCAGCATCATATGAGGTATTTGTGTTGCTACATTCATTTTTTTTTCTTTTCTATTTTGGTTTCTTATTTGTCTTTGTTGGTATTGTATTCTTTATTCATGTTTTCATGTCTGGCATATTCCTGTAATTTACACATCCTACATCCAATAGTTCTTCCATGAGTCCTGCATTCTTGATACAGATTAGAGTTCTGTGATTGATCTGTCTCTCATCAATCATTTTTTGATTCTTTCCATTTTTCCTGTATTATCCTTTATCATACTATGGTATGGGCCTTTTTTTCCAGGACCATGGATGCTGATTTGTATTCTTATGTCCATGTTACCATTTTTCATTCATCATGGGATTGGGTAATAATTTTGTGCCTTGCCTTTCAAGCTTGTTTCAGATCTGTATGTCTTTGTCTCCAGTTCTTTATCCACTTGTCTTGGCTGTCAGTACATTCAGACAGGATTGGGACCAGTTCATAACTTTATTTTTTCTCTCTCTTTCTCTTTTTTTTTTTTTTTTTTTAATCCTTGCATTCTGTGTCAGGTCTTTTTGATTGCTTCTTTCTGTTTGACATAAATCTGGTTCTTCATAGCTGCTTCACTTTAATCTGTCCTTTTTGTTTCAGATTGAATTTTCCAACCCTGCATTTTGAAGGCTTATCTGACACGTTCTTCTTTTTCTTCAATTTTGTTCCCTTCCATCTCCCACCTTTTTATCCTTGTCAGATCTGTTTGGTCTTGTAGGTCCCATACCTGCTCTGGCTTGTTTCATTAACTTCAATGTGGCTTCTTTCTTTTGGTTCATTTACCTGCTGTTTCATTTCCTGGCACTGTTACTCTGTTTTGAGTTTTTCCTTCCTTTCTTACCCTTTGGATTTGGCCTTTTGATTTGATTAGCCTTTTATTCCTTGTTTCCTTTGTTGCCATAATTAATTTCTGGGATTTTCAAGCTGATTATCTACCTTTCCTTTTACCTGCATCTCACCCTTGTAGAACATTTGGAGGTACTTCTTTCATCATTAACTGAAACTACACCTCATACTCTTATCTCCTGTTGTCTGCTTCAGGTAGCTGTTTGTTTCTCAATGGGGAACAGTCTTTCACTTGTTGCCATCCTTCACTCTTTGAGACTGTGATACTGTAATCCTGTGATGAGCTGACAATTATAATTTCTATGTCCACCAAAGGCACACTGTAGAGCTGGGGTGTTCCACATGATCACACTTAGATTTTCCTTGCAGTATATATGCTTAATTAATATGTATGCCAGACTATATTCACCCATGGACTTCATGGGTGAACAGAAAGGGATAGCCACCTATCCCTGCCATGCCATCAATTGAATAAATTAGGTGTGGTCTGCATTTCAGAATAGAATTTTTATGGTGACCCATTGCATTGTCTGCAGTGTTGATGTTCTTCCATACTCCACTATATTTTCTCTCTTCCTTTTTTTCTTTCAGTGGGGTATTGGAGTTCTTACCATTTTTGTGTTCCAAGTTGCTGGAGTGATGGAATATGTAGGCATCCTCCTGAATGTGATAATGATATATGATATAAGGATTAAATCATTTATTTGAAAGTATGATGGTGCTTTTTTACTAATATAGGTGACAAGGTGCCCTCCAGTCTGATGATCTGTCTCTGATGGATTTCTCCAAGGGAAATTTGTAGCTACAACTTTCCCTTGGATAAGTGACTGGGTTTTGGATTCTGAGCTGAACCAATCAGCACAAATCCTCACATATGCAGTATAGGTGTCTCTCTTTCCTCACTTAATTGTACTCTTATTCCTTCTGTCCATGTGGGTCATGATGATGGAACTTGAAGATTAATAACTTTCTTTCTCTTACTCCATTTTTCAATACCAAAGATGTTAATGCGCTTGGTTCAGTTCCTGTAAGATTGGTTTTGAGTGAGATTGTGTATTTTATATATACATCATTATTATACCAATTACTTGGCTGTTGAGTTCATTGATCAGTTAAACAATTTATAACATTGTCATAATGTATTCTGGTCATAGGTGGGGAGTGGATGAGACTCTTCCCTGTTTGATGAACTTGAGGTGAAGATATGATTTGCTTTCATACACCTGCCAGATGACTAGGTTTTGGAATGTAGTTGACTTACTGACATAATGGCTCTCATTCTACTGCTGTGTGGATGTCAATTCCTGGTGGCTGAGTTTTGGATGTAGTTGGCTTGCTTTGTATGGACCATTTGTGCCATAGCTGCTCTATGCCTAGAAACACATCATTTCACTCTCACCCACATTAACATACTCTGTAGGATTGAGATTTCAGTATTAAGAGATTTGAATCCTTATCCAACCATTGATCTCTCTATTTTGGACAGTCACTTCATGTTTTCAATGTAAGATTCTAGTTATTTATGCAAGAGGAGATAATGTATTGGAAGTTATAATTTTCTTCTGCTGAAAATGTGTTTCTACTTGGTACTTACTTTTTTACACATCTCACTGTTCTTCCCACTGAAAACTGATGCTTCCATATTCTGCCAAAACTCAAGGTGATAGTTCAATAGAATTGAATAGAAATAGTCACATGCATGAGAAGTGTGTGTTGCACACTTACTAGTGTAGGATTGTTGCGTAATGATTTGGATGTGAGACGCAGTTGGACCACTTTGATCTTGGAGTCCATGGGTACTCAAGGTCTGCCATAGAAAATAAATTTTGCATATAGAGGGCAGCACTAAACAAACTGAGCTATTTAGAGCTTTTGAAAATACATTTACAGTGTTATGGAGAAGCTTGTTGATTGAGAATTTTTAAATGCATCTTTTTGATAATAAACACCTTTGTAAACCAAATGTGCAGTGTTAATATAATGATACTTCATTGTATTAAGAATATTTGTAGTATAACAGAACAGACAAATCACAAAATCTGAATATCAATATTAGTTATTTTTAACTTTGGTTGTTGATTATAAACACAGTATAATATATTTTTTGTAAATATATTTTCTGTGATAAGTTTTATTTTGCTTTACATGTGGCTGTACTTTGTACATTAGACAAGTAAATGATTATGGAAACACATGTATATTAGCAAGTTTTTTTCTTCAGTACCTTTACTTTTTTTTTTTTTTTTTTTTTTTTTTTACAATATGCAATGTAGTACCAGTTTTTTTCATCTGTAATATATTTTTTATGTGTGAATTTATTTCATTTTCTTTATTTCTTGATAATTTGAGCTAGTAGTTACTTAAAGTTTTCTGTTACACTTTCGCAACAACTCTGTATAAAGTTCTGGTCATGTTTTTGGTTTTATTCTTTAATTTTGTTACTATTTTCATTTCATTCAGACTTCCGTTTATTTTTTTTCCATGTGAAGAACGAGATACAATAAAATTATAGAAATAAATCACTATTGTCTGTCTGTTTGTGATTTATATTTATAATACAAGAAACCACTTCTTTTCAATATGTTTTTTCAGAAGCTTGCTTCATTAAACAGATGTGCATGCCATTAGGTACACAGATAATTAATCATACCCAAATGCTCACCCTCAAGGTTCACTTAGTATAAGTGCAGAGTTTCATCTGTATATTATGTATATATATACATAAATGTTCCTATAAAATGATTTTTATGACAAACTTTATGCTTCCAGAAGCATACAGATGCTGCAGACAGCTGTCTCTATAAATATGTAAAGTTGTAAATTTTATATATGGAAGAAGAGATGTAACTTAATATCCCAAACTTATTCAAACAGGAAGAAACAAAAAGATGAACCTGTCTGGTCGGCAGTCTCGTGACGTAGGACTTTTAAGTACTAGCAAACTGTACACATTACAAGACAGGATCTTTGCCTTTACTCCCCAGGTGGGTTATATTTCAGCATTCATATAGTGACTTGAATATATTGTTAATACCTGTCAAGGTAATTTGATGTACTTGGCTGGTTATTTGAATTTCAAGGAGAGATTTTGTGAGGTAACGATTTTACTTAATATAAACAAGTGTGCATAAATGAGTTTGGTTGCATTAATTCAATGATTTAAGTTGTATGATATAGCACCAGGAAAACATTTCACAAATACAGCATTTAGCATGATTGTGGTTTTGAGTGGCCTTTACATCAGTGGATATCTTTAAATGTTATGACGGTGCACTATAATAAAAAGTTGATTATTTGTATACATTATAAGAGCAATATAAAATAGAATGCTAGACACTAAAATCAGATAATTTGTTATTACAGTGTGAATATTAAGTCAATTTGGAATATGTATTCAGTTATACACTGAATATTATGGTAATGTGAAGTTGAAAGTAGATGTTTTATACGTAGCCAGTGAACTACAAACCTGATTTAATCTGAAAATATATTAACTGATGGTTTGAGTTTTGCTTATTATGTTTAAAAAAAATTAAGGTAAAAAATATTTAGTTTCATGCTTTTATGAGAACTTAATGTGTTTATACTTATTTCAAATTAATGGTAAGCTGTACATTTATTATCTCAGACAATCTTCTGTGTTTATACACTGGGAATTTTGATCCACTGACACTTAATTCAAAGCATTCAGATTTTGAATTACCATGAATTCCTGATTTCTGTGTGTTAAACTTCTTCGGAGATGCTCAGCAGCTTTAAAAATGTAGACTTGATACAATAGATATGTTTATAGTATTTGTTTGTATTAGGCCTATTGTACAGGATGGTAGCCTCAATAAATCCTGCAACTTAAACCTTAAATTTCTTATTTTATTTCTAATTAGTTAGTTACATTTATTTTTGTTTTTGTTAATCTAATGATAGAAATTTGTTTTGCCATAATGAATCTTATTCAGTAATTCACCATATTTTTTCCAGTAATTTTTAACATAAACACTGTTTTAGTTTACTAAATGAAATTCTTTATTTACAGTTGATCTAACAGTTATGTATTTATTTGTAATTAGGAGAATAATGTAAACACTGTGATGAAGTATCAGTAAACACACAGTTGAAACAGTTGTATACATGTTTTAGATAAGCCATTGTCTCTATACAGATTTTTTTAAAACAAGAAGCTGAAATTTAACATAAACTAAAAAATGAAATTCATTAAATTTCAGACTCCACTGTTCCTATAAATGTACATTTTGGCAATTATCAACTTACATCCTTGGTCATACTTATTTGTGTTTTGCTATATTCTCTGTCAGCTTCTAGATCTATCCATTCTGCAGTTGTATGCTTTTTATGGTCATATTCTTTATCTTCTCAAAAATCTTACTATAACAAACCTATATTAACTTATTACTTAAAAAAAATTATCTCTATAGTACGGTAGTTGAAGAATATAATTGTGCTTTTTCTAATGAATCATTTCTCACTATATAAAATTTCTTTTGAACTCTATTTAACAGATGTACAATTTCATTAAAGGATTTAGAAATTTTCTGCTTTCAGGAGAATTTAACGTATTATGACTGTGGGTCAGTGTTAATGTAACATTTAATGATAATTTCAGTGTGTGGTGATCATTTCACACCGTGAATATATGCTTAATAAGGGAGTTTAGCAGCGTGTGTAAATTTCAATACAGACTTTATTATAAGAGAGATTTTGATGCTTGATACCATTTCTATTAATTTAAGAAAGAATGTTTGGCAGTACTTCAGTGTATAATATTTAAACACAACTGTCCTTTTTTAAAGATGATCTAAGAAGATACAAAAATGTTTAACACCACAGATTAGTTTAAAAGAAGGTTTAGAAGAACTTGAAAGTTATGATTTTAATTGAGTTTTATGTGTTATAAGTTATTAAATTACCAAAGGAGATTGGTACAGCTGTTCTCAATTCTAAAGGAAAGGGTTTGCAACATGTGAATATGGATGATACCTTACATGTAGCAGTGCTGGTTTGATTTGAGAGGGTATAATTAGATTACATCACAGTTTCATCCTGTTGGCTAACTTTTGCTTCTTCCCTCTTTCAATAAAGTATGTAGATGAGCAGAAATTCTATCTAGCATCAGACACCCACCTATTGATTGACATCTTCAAGACAGAAATCTCCTTTCTCAAGACTAGTTGGCACATGCTGGGACGACCCATAGTTATTCTTCCTCTTAGGAGAAGTATTCTAGGTGGGTGCTGAGTGTGCATTATAAAAGAGCCTACCTCATGGATTTTGGCTTAAATTCATGTACTTTTTCTAATCTCTGGCCACTAACATTGATAATTTTGCAAGTTTCGTCACTTACTTCACCAAAGTACTAATACATACTTTAAAACAAGATCATCAAGACGCTTGTCTTCTCAGTGTTGTTTTCTTATACGTTTGGTAGTCCTGCTGTTGAAGATTGATTAGAACTTTTAGTTTATTATGTATTCACTAACTAATGTCATTAATGTCATTTATTTAATAACAAACACCAGTTCCTGCATTTTGTGTAAGTATTTTTGTTCTATCACACTTTGGTTTACTTATTTTTAATTATCTGGCCTTTTTTTTTTTAACCTTTTTAGTTTCCAAATTTTTCTCTTTTGTTTTATTTTATGACAATGTTGTTTATAGAACCTAGATCGAGAGGACTTCTACATTATGAATGACATTGAACTTATGGCTAACACATTGCGTTCAGACATAGGTTTTCTTAGCTCTAATTGGCGTATGCTTGGACGTCCAACTGTATCACTAATCCTTCATCACCATCATTTGGGTATGTTTTCTACTTACCACCCTATATAAAAACTGTGGATCTTTTGATTTACATAATTTTTGTTCAGTTATGTGTAAAGGTTATTTTGAATATGCATGAAATAGAAAGTAATGTCTCTTCCTTCTCCAGAAGTGAATGCTGTTTGTAATACATATGTGCAATTTTAACAAAGTGTTGAAATTATACTTTTACGACACTAAAAGTAATATGATCGATATTATGTGATTAAAGCTAGAAAAAATTCAAATATGAATTCCATCTTAAGTAAGAAAATTATTTTTTTTTTATCATTAATTATTTTATTATTATTAACCCTTCACCTACTAGAGGAATATACTCAGTATGCATTTATTTCTATTTCTATAATTCATGTAAATATACTTTGATTTCAGTGATTATATATTGTTTGTAGGGCTTTTCTTTTGTAAAATGCACAATGTTTCACAAATTTTCCAGTATTATCTAGTTCCTGGGAATACAAAATACCTTTTTGAAAAGGGTTAAGTATCAAACATTATATTTTAATCTTTTTTTCATTTTTCTGTTTTGATTTACGAATTTTATACTATAATTTTGTAAGTTTATACATATATACTCATGTTTTGACAAGTGATTCAGATTTAAAGCATACACTGTTTAAGAACATGCAAAATTTAGTGTTAACATAAATTTAAATATTTTTGTGGCATTTTAGGACTTTTCAGATTTTTGATATACTGCTTGAAATTTTTCAACAGTTTTGCTGTGATATTTTTTGTTTGGTTCATACTGCATAATATTAGACTGACTAATAAACTATAAACCAGTATTTTAAGAGGTTTAGTGTATGTTTCATTATCAAGTGACAATATATTTATAAGCAATTTTTCAACTCATGTTTTGAAACATTTACAAAATAAGTGTTTTACTATTGTATAAAAATAGTCTCACTAGCAGTTCTAAACTCATGTTTGTAATGTGCAGTTTATTGTTCATAAAGTAAACTGGTTATAGCACTTTGCTATGATATTTAATGTGACATAACATCATTCTTACCAAACAGACTTGACTTTGGTCTCTTGAAATACCTTCTATATTGTGTATCATTCCACAACAGGGTGTCCCAAATTAGACAAAAGTCTACTTAATCTGTGAGCACTTTTTTGGTTCCTATTTATAAAGGAGTTCGCGCCCAAGTCGCGCTAAACATGCTCGCCCTCCCAGCCGTGGGGGCGTATAATGTGACTGTCAATCCCACTATTCGTTGGTAAAAGAGTAGCCCAAGAGTTGGCGGTGGGTGGTGATGACTAGCTGCCTTCCCTCTAGTCTTACACTACTAAATTAGGGACGGCTAGCACAGATAGCCCTCGAGTAGCTTTGTGCGAAATTCCAAAACAAACAAACAAACAATTTATAAAGGAATAAAGAGACTATTGACAAAATTTAAATTTTTAGGACCATTAGAATAGAATGAAGTATTTTTAGAAATACTAAACATATTGTATAATGCCGAAATTTAAGGAAGAAAGTAATTTAATACCTATAATTGTATATAAGACAAATATAATTTAAATTTTTAAAATATTTATTGTTTTTTTTACACAGAAAATATCGTATATTACAAAAAAGTCACTAAAATTATAACTTTGAACAATAAAATTAATCTTGTTTTTCTTTTTGACAAGATACTTTACATCCTTCTTGCAAATGTCTTTGTTTTGAAGTTGCTTTTCACAGTGAGCCACACGTAAAACGCCTTGTCTATTTTGCTCATTAGTTTGCCATTATATAATCTTGAAGTAGCTTGATAAATTTTTCAGTAAAGTTGTATGTCACTTTCAGCTGTTTGACTTCTGTGCAGAATGTTTCATAAGTTTTACATTTCTCATCTTCAAATGTTTATTTGCCTTTGGCTTCCAAAGTTTCCAGTTGACTCCTTTCAACTCCAAAATGATGAAAAAGAAGATAAGACTGAAGTTAAACAGATCAGACAGTTTAGTACCTGATTCCATTTGAAATTTTTTTTTTTTTAGGGTTAGATTTTTTCTGAAAAAATTCATCAGGAACATTATACTGAAGAAAGGATTGCAAGATAACTAATCTCTCTTTAGAAAGAACAACCAGCTGTTGAGTCCAATACCATGTGTGCCATCTTAAATTTTCAAGCATTTCCACTGCCCCATAACCAAACATTGGATCATGTTTGATGTTGCAACAAATTTTAAAAGCCTGTAGATCTTGAGCTGGAGCTTCAACTGATATGCAACTTTAAAGGTACCATGGGACATGGCGGTATAAAACAAATACAACAGTATATGTAAGCCATTTTTTATTACATGATGCAAGGATTTTGCTGATGGTCTATGTCATAAAAGTTACAATCAGATAGATGTCATCTGCCATAAACTTGAGTTCATGACAAGCTTCAAGCTGGTGAAACTAAATATCGAGCATGCTTTTTTTTCCAAGAAATATGTTACAATCTGGCAAAGATACTTGTAATCTCCTTTCTAAAATGTGTACTCTTGAGTGTATAGTTGCAAAATCTTACTTTTCTGTACTAGCTCAAACATCTGAGAATCAGTTTGAATCAAGTGCCAAGGAAACATAATAAAACTTTCCATCTTATTTGCATCATGGGATATTTCAGGTCAATTTGTTTGAAAACTTTGTAAATTTTCCTCCTTAGGCTTTTAGTCTTTTGCCTTATCAATGCCTCCATCACATGGGAAATTGTACCTCATAAATGTGATGATGGCACAGTAACCCATAGTTAAGGTTTTTCCAAAATTCTTATGAAGTTGGTAATTGCTCCACTGTGCTAAACTCTGTTGGATGAAATGGTGTTACAGCAAACTTTCATGAGCTGATCTGTGATATCATAATATTCAAGAAAGCTATAAAGGCTAACCACCTGCTCATGACCTTTTGAAGAAGGTATTTGGATGATTCCTAGAAGGAAATCAGCTGATTCTGTGAATGGAGTAGTGTCACTAATTCCAACCCTCTTAACACCAGCCATAACTTTGCTCTCCTCCCCCAATTTCATCACTATCTTTGTGTCAAAGTGAAGGACAATATTGATGCCCTGAATTTGGCTTAACATCTCTTCTCTGATGCCTGAATCTTCAGATTCTATAATTCCCCCTCTTTTTTTCTCTTTTGTGTGTGTGTGTGTGTGTGTGTGTGTGTGTGTGTCTGTCTGTCTGTCATATTCCAACATCACTGCTTTTTATTGTTTTTTTATTGTATCATTGAAAAAATAATTTCTTTCTTATTTTCACATGATCTGAATCAGTCTTTTTTTCTTTTCTTTTTTTAACTGTATCTATGGTCCCAGTGTCAAATAATTTGTTTGCTTGGTCTGGAAATGTGGAAATTTTCGAAGAAAATGTCTCATTTTTTCCAGTACAACATGTTGCTTCTTTTAAGATCCTTAAACTCTTTAAAGGAGTTTTTAGTTTTGTTTCTGATTGCTTTTCCAAACAATAAAGCCTATTTTTAAGCCTGCCAACTCCCAAATAACTATTTCTTTTACAAGACTAAACTTGTGAATTGCCTATGGCTGATTCACAGTGACCATCTCTTTGCCTTGACAGATCAGATCACTTAAATTGTGTGCCAGTGGACAGAAAATTTTCTCTTTTGATTGACTTGTACTTCAGTTTTTTTATCAGGACAATTGACCCACAAATACCTCCTAATTAGAAAACTTAAAGTTGGCAATCTGTTTTATGATAACTGGGCTGTAGAGTAGTTTAGGAGGAATATTTCTTTTTTCTCTTGAGTATCTAGATTTGATACTCACAAGAATAATGTTATAGACAATCAATAATATTTTATGAAATACTTCAGTCACTTTTAATTACCATACATGGGCAAGTTATGGCTTTTTATCATAATTATGTGAATATAAATGAGAATCCTTACTTCACAAATTTGGGTTCCATTTGGAGCAATCTGTGCCACAAATGAAGCCTAACAAGAACATTTTACACTGATCTTGAGATTATTATATTAGGTTTAAAGTGATGTAATATTACTCAGTCTAATAAACTCAGTCTCTTCAAATGTTTGTCACTGAATAATAAATATTTATTATAATAAAACAATCATTATGATTTAGCACCACAAATTAAATAGTAATGTGTTAACAGATTTTTCAGCAGTTTAAAGTGGTTTAATGCCACATGACAATAGTTTTATGAGCAAATTTTACAGTACTGTGTGTTATTGTTACTGTATAGTTCTGTTAGCATGAAAGTAATCAGTTTAGTACCATTATGATTAAGTGATCTACACTGTGTAAAGTATAAGCATTAAGTGACTTTGTTGTTGTTTTCAAAAATATCTGACCTTTTATGAAATTTAAACCTTAAACAGGTATAGAAAATAATTCATATGCAACTTTAATTTTAAATTGTTTGAGATATAAGTCAGGACAATAAAATTTCTAACTGACTTTTATGTAAACTTAGAGAATGATAAAATTCCACTGGCAATGATATCTACAATCAAGAAATTGAAAAGTGGATACATAAATGGCACTAGGTAAGTTTTTTTTACCCAAATATTACTGGAAATCATATCCACTAAATTTTTAGTTGTATAAACTAAAACATTAGGAAATAAATAATGGTATTATAGTGTTAGTATTACAGAATAATGATTTTTAAATAATTCTTTGTTTTCTAGCACTATTCATGGTTTTGAGAAGACACACATGGTAATGTTTACTATAATTCTGAATTTACTAAGTGCCTGTTTGCAAAATTTGTAACCTTTTAGTAAACATAAGTGTTGTACTAAAAAAATAGGGTTTTTAAAATAATATATGTGTGTGTATTTGCAAAGGTTTTACAGAGTCAGTGATGGTGGAAGGTGATTTTAATCCTTAGATTAAAAATGCTTTTTTTTTCACATTCATATTTATTATCCTTAATGTTGCCCTTTTTTGTTATAATGATGCATATGTTAGTTTGGTGCTTTTATATGTTAGCCATGTGAAAGGAATTGTTTTCTTGTTCTGTTGTTCCCCTGAAACCATATTGTAAGCCTTTATCATGGGTCCAGAGCTGCCAGTTTGGGAATCCCTAATATATCAATTACAAATTCAATTTTTTTAATGTTTGTTTTATAATGTTCTGTTGTTTTTTAATTTTATTTTAAAAAAATGGGCATAATTTTAAGGTTTTCACATTTTGGGGAAAGATTAATAAGTAAGCTATGTATATATTCGTTTAGTGCAGGCGGAGTTGGACTGCCAATAATAACATATTTTATGCTTCACACAGAAGGTTTATATGATAAACAATATACAAAACTGTGAAAAGCATGTTTTTATTGCTTTTTTTAGCAGAAATATTTCCATGATGGATGGCACTTTTGACATGAACAGGATTCTTAAAAAAACTGGCACAAAATGAGTAGCAACTATGTGTATGTATGTATGTATGTATAAAAAGAACAGAATTTTGCTTGTTAAATTGTGCTATTTCTGATTTGTGTAGGGTATCTCTAGGATCACTGGAAGAATTTCTTAGCACATCCTGCATCACCAGTTTAAGCTTTCTAGGTAATCAAGAGGAAGGAGATCCTGACAGTAAGAAATGCTTTGAATAATTATAATCCTCATATATTTGTACATTCGTTCTACTTTGCTGAATGAACAGTACAGTATAAAAACTTGTTAAAATAGCAAATTAAAGTAATAAATAAGCCTTATTTCTTAAGAGACTATATTAAATGACAGAATTCACAACATGATCAGTGTGCAATGCGTGTATAAGGCATTTCTGAAGTTGGTGTTGTATTAGTTTGTTTTCTCTTCCAAATCTTATATGCAGGATTTGATCAGTATTAACCATTTGTTTAAGCTGTATAGGTGCAAATGTGTTACTTGACATATTTTAATATGCTTTATTTGTAATTACTGATATCTGTTTTACTTGGTATATTTTTAAGGTCATGGTATTTATTTTATGTTTTGTTTAGAATGAAAGTTTTACCTATATCTCTGCCTTTCACACTTTTAATATATCTCATCATGTACTCTTTAATAAGCTCCCCTATCCTCTAACAAGAATCATATGGATAGGATTTTGTTTTAATCCACCACGTAGTACTTAAATGACCGCCAGGGGTCTGTCTTTCGTGTTTCTGGTTTTTGAAGGATCTCAATCAAACTTGATGCATACACACACACCCAGGAAGTGATAAAACGAATTCACAATTTGGATGTCCTCTATTCGAAGGCAACTCTTGATTGTTTGTTGTCTATCTTTCACACTGTCAGTGTTTGTCTGATCCTCAGCCAAAATTAGCATGTGCCTTTACGGTCTCCAGGGGTGTGTCAGAGGAAATTCAGTGTTCCTCTCTATTGGGATGGGTCAAAATCCATGTCACATTTGTTGATTAACTTTCAAAATTGAACTGTTAGTTTATAAATTTATGTAAGCAAGTTTGGTATGAAATTAAAGATTATAATTCAAACTATAGCATTATACATTAATTAATTTCTTAATTTAAAACTAGACAATAAAAGAAGATGCTTAAAAATTGATTTTTGTGGGTCATGTGATATGTTGAATGGGGCATTGGCTCAGATTATGTATCCAACTACAAAATGTATAGTTTCATAAGAATTACAAATTTGAATTGCCTATATTGACAAGCTGGAATATAAAACCTCATATCTTTTCTTCATGTTGAGATATCATTTATTTTCCAATTCACACACAGTGGCCTCACCCACCTCTTTCTATTTATAGAAGTGTTTCCTTATTTTTATGTACTTCTGTCTGTCATGTGAATACTCAATCAAAAGCTCAGAATGTTTCTCTAGTGGCTTTCTAAGCCATTTTGAAACATTATAACATCTACTGATTCTTTCGAATCAAGATTTCTTTAGAAGTCTTTAGTTTGCTCAAATTTTTATAGCTTTTCTTAAGACCTAAATACAGCTTTGTTACTAAGTTTGATAAATTCTAGTGGAATTCTATGGTATTGATGTACTAATTTATGGTTATTTCAAATGTATATATAAACTTCAAAAAATTATTTACTATTATATCCTTTACTAATGAAATTTGAGAGGCTTACCAACCTATGGCAATCAGCAAATGAGTACAAAGTTTGTAACTATAAGAGGTATTAGTTTGCTTTACTTCTCTATTTACTGTTTTATGTTTTAAGAAAAATAATTTTATGAACATATTTGTAAATAGAATTAAGGTATGTACATATATAATGTATTATAAATGATATGTGACTGTATTTTACACTAAAACATAGCCAAGATAGGCCACTTTGTAAAAACTAAAGGTAAGTTTTATACGGTTACTGTAATGTGAGTGCATGTGCACTGTGTTACTGTAAGCTACGTAATATTAGCCAGACATGACTGGAAGGTCAATACAATAAAAATAATAAATATATATAAATGTATTATGTTACAACACTTAAGCTGTTTATGCTAAACATTTCTGTTTTGGTGTTATAGTTTTTAGTCATTCTAGAATGAAAAAAGTATAGTTCATATTTATTTCCTTATTCTTTTATAGTAGTTATGAGTTTGATCAAACTGAGAAACTCCATATGGTTAGGGTAAATAATACAAAAAATAGTTTTCCTGAAAACAAACATTTTAAATGTACTTAGAGATTACACAAATAATGAGATTTTTGGGACAAAGAATAGTTTTTTAATTATAACATTAAATTCACTTCATACTTGGACTAGTAATGAAACAGACTTTGTATTTTACAAATAAATCTTTAGCAAAATCACCCCATTAAAAAAAATGATTTTTTTTATGTAAAAAATAATTGCAGCCTTTACTAAAAGTCTACCAAATATTTTGAAGGTAAACGTACTGCATCAAAGTTATAAATGCATAACTCGTGTATCATAACAAGCCTGTTGCATAACTGTTAATGGTACATCAGATAGTTGATAAGTGATAGTGGTATGTTTATTTTTCAGAATTTTTTGTGGCTTTCATTTTAGGTTTGCACTTTATGGTAAAGGAGTACTTAGAGCGTGAGCTTCACAAGCCCCTTAACCGACCATCAATCCCAAAGGGTCGCTCCAAGAGAAAGTTGAGTATGAATCGTTCCCGTCATTCAGGTATCAGTGGAATCATCAAACGCACCCGCTCCATCCAAGTGGACCAGTATGATCAAGGCAAGTGGAGTGCAAAAAATGGTAGAAATGATGGCGGGTAGTATACTCATTTGTGTATGATCTGCATGATGTGGATCATAGGAAATGTTGGTACTGTTGTGCTTGTAGAGGTTTCTACCTTGAATTGTTGTGTTAAGTGGACAGTACCAGGAGCATGAAAATTGCTGCATCTGAGAATTAGGATTTGGTTAGCATATTTTTACATTCCTTTTGTAATTTTTACCTGTTTTTCTCTTTACTTAGATTGAATTTTGGATTGCTAGTTTCTGATGATACTAAAAGCGTTCTACAAACACTTAGCACATTAAATGCTTTTTTTTTTTTTTAAAGCATTAAACATAAGTAATGTGTATCAGTATCAGTTTATCACTTAGTTTTCTAATGTAAAATAATTTCTAGTATATTTTTAGTGAAGTTTATATACTAAGAATTAGAAATTCCTTGAAATAGTTTTAAAGTAAAAATGTTTTATTTATAGAAATTGGTTACAGTTGCATCTGAAATAACTTTCCTTTTCTCCAAGATGTTTTATAGTTTCTAAAGTGTTTAACCACCAAATCTACAGTTGTTTAATTCAATAGTTCTGTGCCAGTCTTTGCTGTGGATCAATTTTATATACTTTTGACACCTTTATTGTTTGATTTAACAAATGTGTAACAATACCCATACTAAAGTATTTTTGCTATGCATGTATTCATTTAATATTTAAGTAATTCTTGGGAATTAAGATATTAAAAGCCATCTCTTTACATCATCTATTATGACATTGTTCATAATGCAGAATGACTTACTTTAATGCTTTATGCTTTATTGTAGCAGTCAACACTTCTTTGTCACTTGTTCACAGTGTAGAATATACCCTTTTGTTTGTGTAAGAGTTGCAAAAAACCTAATCAAAAAGTATCATCTACAGTAAGTCATTAAAACACTTAAGATTGTTAATAAAATAACAAATTTCAATGGCATTACTGCATAGAACTAGATTAAAGGTCTTTGTCTGTTAAAAAAAAAAAGTCTTGGTTTTGAAATAAGTGAGTGAATGAATATGAATTTAATTTATTGAAGTTTTTGTAGAAAATGGGATAACAGAATTGGCTTTTGAGTTGTTTCTTTTGTGAGGGATATTTGAGAAAGAGTACTATATAAAGATAACTGTTTGAAAAACTGAAAAAAGGGTGCAATTTTGAAGTCTTCTGATATTGATATAAAACTTTTTAGCCCTGAAAAAACTTCATATTGTACAATACCTATTGTTTGAAGTTTGAATATTTCAATTTCCAGAGAAAGTGTTCCTGTAAAAAAGCTAATCGATATTTTAGGATAAAATTATCTTTTTTAAATTTCCAATTTCTGTTTAATTAGAAATACATGAATATAGTTAATGTTTTGAGAATTCATAAAACAAGAATGCAAGGGACAGCAGTAATTAGGGCTATTAAGTGTAATAGTACCTTATAACCTTCTGTAATTAATCAATTCATATGCTAGCTGTTGAGAAAGAGGTAATATATATTATTTTCTTAGTCAACAAGAAATACAATTTTATTGAAAAGGTAAACATTTATCAAAACTCCATCAACTTTAAGATAATGAGTGAGTGGTGAATGCAAAATTGTGCATTATTGTTAGTACTTATATTGTGAAACTCTGCTGTTTAGGTATGTCACATCTTTGAAATATCTAATAATAATTTGATATAGTAAACTCTCGTTGTAACGAAGTCGTACGGACCACAGAGAATTGTTCGTTACAAAAGAAGTTCGTTAAAAAGGGAGGGTGGGTGAGTTGGGGCGGGCAGAGGTTTAAAGTGTTATTGACCATAATTATTGTAAAAACATTGCTAGCTAATCTACTACCCCATCTGCAGTCCGCTAGTTCTCAAGTGTAAGATTTTGATTGCGGCACCACACATTGTTGCGCGGAGACAAGACCGACTAATTGCACTTGCTAGAGGCATAGCGGGTGGTCGGCAGCCGGCAGCAGTGACAATTAATTTAGGGAAGAAGAGAAAAATAAATATCTTCGTACCTAGTTCAATACAAAGGATGTAATATTGATGCTTTTCACACCCTAGGGACTATAATTATACATCGTTACAAGCCGACACTTCGATACATGCAGTTCGGTTCAAGGGGCTTTTGTTACTATGTATTTATATGGACAGTTGGCCGGACCAGTCAACAACTTCGATACAAGTGATATATTCAGTTCTAGCGACTTCGAAACAATGAGAATTTACTGTAATTTTATCCTTTCTGAACGAACTGAAACTAAGACACAAATAAACCAAATTAAACCCTGTGTGTGTGTGTGTATTGACTTTGTTGTAGAGAGTTTCAGTGAAGTGACAAATGCAAACAGTGGTTGGAACATAATAGCTTGATAAAGTTTGAAATTATTAAATTGTTTAAATTTGATATAATGTTCTTTACTGCTCAGTAAAGTTAATTAATTTTTTGGTGTTTTCAGCAAGCAAGTATTAGTATTTTAGTGGATTACAAAATTAATGATTTACAGTAAATTATCTTGTACCTACTTTTGCACATGTTTATTAACAATGTAAATGTGTATATAGAAAATTAAAGTAATAAATATCATGTTCATAAATCATAAATATTAAAGAAAAATTATCTCATATTTCTATTAGTCCAGCATATTCCATAATTTTTCAGTTCATGGCACCCTTAGTGTCTCAGCAATTTTTTCATCACACCCCTAGCTGAAAAGAAAAACCTAACAGTTCTGTTTATTAAGTGGTTAGGTCCCAACTACTTATTAAGTAATAAATATTTATGTCTGAACAACCTAGTAATACACGTAAATTGAAAGTGAAAACAATATTTTTATTTCAATGTTAAATAATCACAGTTACTAATGGAATGTGTGCACCTCTTGGGCAATGTGCAGCTTCTCAAACATTGGAATCAGTTTGGACACCTCTACCCTCATTTCCTGTTCTATATTGATTTTTGCTTGGTAGTTGCTTTTCATCACAGCAACTGCTGAAAACCCAGCTTTGCAGAAACATGATGTCTCAAATGGAATTAGGATTTGCTGAGCTTTAACATTTAGCAGTAGATATTCATCTTTCACTGATGTATCAAATTCAGTTAATTCCATACTACCAAATTTTGTTTTTAAAGTTTTGTCACAAGACAGATCAATAAGACTTTCATCTTCTGCAGAGGTAAATTCAGGTGGAGTCTTAGCCTTGAATGGGTCTTGGATTCATGCAAACATCTCCATATTTTCTGGAACATAATTTTCAAATCAATCATTGAACTGTGTTAGGTGCTTCTTAAAAACAGATTTTAGTTTGTGGGTCAAATCAACTTTATTGGATGTAACAAACTGCTGTAACAGGGAGAAACAATCTTTGCCACCATATTTATTCATTTTTTTTATCCATAGTAGTAACTTTTTTCTGAAGGCTGAAACATTGTTTGCGAGTTTCAGAATGTACAGAGAGAGATTCAACCCATTCTGTTTTTCAAAGAGACCACATAGAGCCATTACAAGCTACAGTGATACAACAAAGATGTGTGCTCAGATTACATATCCTCACAGTTTTTAAAAAAACCTTCTGTGCCTGAGTTCTTATAAAATTCACCACTTTTAATACACTTTTCAGGACTAGATTCAGTGGAGAACTTAAGTGCGTTGATGCAAGGGCTTTGCTGTGGATTATGCAGTGGGTATGCAGTGCATCAACAGTTTTGCTTTGTATGAGTGCCTGCAATTCTCCATAACACCTGGACATAGTGACCTTCATCACTACAGATGTCAATGCACTTAGTCCAGTCTTACTAGTTTTCATATCTAAAAGTGTCAAAGATCTCAAGTCTTGAGACTTTGTACCTGCAGTGATACTTTTACAAAAGAGAAGGTATTCCACAATTTTTTCGCCATCCACGAATCGTGTATAGCAAATCAAATGAGGATCCTTGTCACTATCTGTTGTATTATCTTGTAGTAACTTGAATTCCTTCTTTTTAATTTTTTAAATTAACTGATCGTTGAAGTCTTCGGCCATATGTTGGATTCTATGACTGATAGTGTTGTTGGATAGAGGCACCTTTGAAAGCAGTCTTCTTGCAGATTCATCAACCATAATGTTCACTATATTTACTGCAGCCGGTAAAATCAGTTCTTTTGCAATGGTGTGAGTCTTTTTACTTTTTACATTTTGTGACTTTATATGCCATCTTGTAGGATGCTAGCTTGGTATTGATGCTTGTTTTAAAAATGTACCTTTTTGTTCTTTCTATTTTTGTAACTTTATTGTAAAATAATCATGGGATTTACTTGCTATGTAAGAATGATTGGTGTTTAAATAGCATTTTAGTTTATTTGGAAGCATGCACTCTGAAGCCAAACCTTTTAGACATAATACATACTGCAAACGTTCTTCATTATTACATCTACTGAAGTAAAACCAAAATCTGGATAACTATCGTCATATTTCCGACATTTCTGTTTCTTCACAACTTTGCCACTGATCTGTGGTTCACCACCCTTTTCTTTACTCCCACACTTTTTATTAATGTTCAAAAATTGTTCCATTTTTATGAACAAGAACTAAAAATCAACAGAATAATTCACTGCACTTTGCTGGACCTCGCAGGCACTTGGTCACAATACACTTCAGTTATTTCGATTACTGACAGATCCAAAGAGTCAAGAGGTACTTATACAAAATCCAAGAAACAAGAAAGTTGCTGGCAAAGAAGAAAGTAGAAGTGAACAAAAACATGTATTAAACATTTGAAAATGTCATAGAAAGGAACGTAGCTCGATCTAATGTTAAAACTGTGAACTATGTTTGATATGATATTGTAGTCTGTCAATATTGCTGTGTTTCCCTTAAAAATTTGAATGCCCCTGTGAATTTGCTGTGGCACCCTGGAGTGCTATGGTGCACAGTTTTGGAATCACTGCATTAGACTCATCAGGATCAATAGTGCTTTTCCAGAAGATGTTTTGGCTAACACGAAGGAGCATTTTTGATGATTGCTGTAATTTATGTTATTGAAAGTAAATTTACTTCTGTTCTAGTTGGTAGAGGTTCTGTTAACAAAAAGGGAGTAATGTCAAATATAAAAAAATGTCATCGGTTGTAGGTAGCAATTCAGTTTCTGAATTGTACATTTGAGCTTTTACTAAAGAAACTATCTTTAAGGAGCAAATAAGATATTTACGCCTCTCTACTACTGTTGAAGTAATAGTTCAAGAAAAAGATTGCTGATGTTTTGATTCACAAGGCCTAATTTGTACATCCTTTTATTACTTTATATATTTGAAGTAGTATGGCCTGTCTGTAGCTCATCAAAACAAAATCTAATTTATCTAGATTACACCTTGTTATTAAACATTTATTTTATGTGTATTTGAACAGATATGATTCTAAATCACAATATCAAATATCTTTTATATATTGTGAATTGTGGTGTCATTTTTCTCCCATTTGAAAAACTTCACACTAGGGATGGGTACTTTTACCTGTATAGAAATAATTTCAAGAATAAAGTAAAATGTTCTTGTTACAACTACTTGTTTCATGAAATGATAAACCATGCAGAAAGTATTTCAAAGAGGTAAGTCAAAACAGTGCTGTTTTGGATTACCTTTTCTTGACTTGTAATATGTTTCTTTCTACATGTATGTGTTTTTGGTTTAAAAAAATGTAGTTATTAATAATATTTTAAATGGGACTTTGATATTATATTACTTGCAATAAGTTATTGTTAGTAAATAACAGTTGGTTCATGTATACTAATACAGAGTGCACCAAATATCAGTTGGAACAGGTTGAAGGTTTATATATATTTGTAGAAGCTAATTAATATGTCTACCCTAAAATCTGTACAGTAGTCATGACATTAATTCAAGAACAGTTATTTATGATTGCCATCATCTGAGAAATATTAGCAAAAAACAAGAAAATCAGTAATAATTTTTTCAGTGTTGCATATACACACATCTGTGTACATTTCTGGACTTTTCTGGCAATTTTTTACATGATATGATGTAGTAGTCATATCATAGTTCTATCTAAATTGGATAATCTAATATTATCTATATGTACCATTTATTGATGTTTTTATGTTTAAACTGTTCTTTAATATTTGAAAATTAAAAAAATATCATTTTGACAATAAATAATAAAAACATCTTTCATGTACATTTCTATAGATATAAAGATGCCTGATTTAGTAAAATTCTCTTATAACTAACAGTGGAAATCACAACACAACAAAATATTATACAAATGTAATAGTTATATTTTTGTGTGTAAATGATTTTTTTAAGCATTGAGGATATATGCAAAGAAGAACAGTTAAGTGATATTGCCAGACATGCATAACTTTTGTAACCTAGCAAGTTATCCTTGATAAAACTACTAGAGAGTTCCAAATAAAATTGTTTAAATACAAACGTAGCTACCATTTCCTTTTGTATTTACACAAATAAATGTAGTAGTACTAATACTGCCACTACTGTTACTGTAAACAGGAGAACATGAAAATAATACATGTGAAGTACAGTCAAAAATAAAACCTCCTTTTTCCATTGTGGTTCAGAACTGTATAACAGTGTTCAATTCATCTTGACAATGGAGGAAAAATGCATCCTCAGTGAAACTTTCTTTTAGACACAACTGTATGTGTATATTCAGTAAATGTATGATCTACTAGCAAGCTTATTAATGTTAAGGATATAGAAGAATTAGATCTAATTAGTTAAACTATTATAATTAAAAAGTTAAATGCACGTATAGTTTATAAAAGTTTTGGTTTCAGCACATAACAGTGTCATATTTGCTTAGTATTATGGAGTATTTTGTTTTCTTTTTTTATTGTGCTGATGCTAATGATGCAATTCTTTCTCTGTGCAACACCAATAGGTGGCTTGGAACTCTGAAAAATGCCTTGTTTGAAATTATCCCTGATGTATGCATGTAATGACAAGAAGATGTGTATATATGTAAAGAAAATCATGAATCATTCACAATTTAATCTCAGATTAATGTTTGTTTGTAAACTATAGGTATTCTTTGAAGGGTTTTAAAGTTTCCTTTTTACTTTATTATCATGAAAGTTTAAATACCTATTTTTTAGTCTGAGTTTATCCATTAATTAATAGTTGTTTATGAAATTTAGATCTTGCTAGACTCCAGGCTTCCTATGACAGGCATACAAGGTCACCACCAGTTTCTCCTGGAGCTGAAGTAATCTCTATACATTCAGAATCTTCATACTCATCACCTACAGAATCTGGAGAGCACAGTCCTTCACCACTTCAAGGAGAGCAAGAGGAAGATGACCAGTGGGAGTCATTGACTCGAGTCCGCACTTCGTCAGACCTTCAGTTTGAACATGTGACTGAGGATGAACTGTTGACTATGCTGAAAGAGACAGATAATCTTGAGGAGTTAGGAGATCTTCTTCATTATCTCGTTGTTACAAAGTATGTTTCAGTTATTATTCATAATAATACTGTTGTAACATAAGTGTTTCCTTCAGAAGGTGGGGAACTTTGGTTATGAATTGTAAGGATTTAGCTGTATAACTGTTAGTGAGAAGAGGTTTTAGTGTTTTCAAGATCATTAAACTTAGTTTTAAAAACATTTGGAACAATAATGAAATGCTCACATACTTTATTTACAGTTACCGTATTTTACACCTTGTAAGAAGCACTTTTCTCTTTCAAAATACCTTAAATTTTCCATGCATCTTCCAAGAGAAAAGTGATGGTTTAAAGCAAGAGGTTAGCTTAGGGTCTACTCAAAATGGCCTCTCATACAAACTCTAATCTAATTACTTACCAATAACAAGAATTTTCAATAACTTAAAATGTTCAATTTAACTAATATCGTTAATATGCTGTGACAAATATGATGTATTTGACTATACTTACTCAGAAGGCTAAAGAAAATCAAGGTTGCATCAAGATATTGGTCGATGAGTTAAAATATGGTTTCTTAGAATTGTCTTTCTGAAATTAGAATGAGTCTTCCATGATGTATCATCTCACAAGGCATACAATATGGTAGTTATAGTATTTCACCCACTTATGTTTGAAGTATTTTCCATTGCTGGTTACCCTCCATTGTGTGCAACGTCTTATTCATGAAACGTAAAGCCCTGTACTATTTTTAAAATTGCGTAGAATGTAATTTCCACAACTTCTGTTAAACTCTAGTTAATAGTGTAATATGTTTTCTGAGCAAGCCTAACAAATACTTTGAGTTTTGGATCTTTCGTATATTCTGTAAACAATTTGTTTTTTGTATCTATTTTCATTCAGTCATTAAGTGTACTTAATACCTGTATCATTAAACATTTTGATGTGCAGTTTGTCTTTTATTATATAATTCTAATTTTCTTTAGCATTTATACTCCTACTATATCTTTATTTAACTAAACGTTGTATTTATCTGTTTATATACTATCACTTTGATATAATTATAATAACTAGTGATAGAGTTCTGTAAATTGCTGTTTATATATTTAGTATGATACTATAAAAGTTATGGTTTAAATTTCTTTCATTATCTTTCCAAACTGATGAGTTCTGGTGTTGAACAAAAAGTTTATTGGTCAGTCTAAAATGGTATTTATCATAAACCACTGATTTTGAGCTGTAATGGTCAAATTGAGAAGAATGTGGAAAAATAAATGTCCTTGTTTGTATGTTAATTTTAACCATATGTTGCCATTTTACTGCTTGTAAACTATAACATCTCAAAACAGGGAATTTCTTATGGTACTGTCTTGTTTGGTAGAATGTAATTCAGTTTTAAAGTACTCCTTAAAGATGTTACATAGAATTAAAAACAAAAGATTGCTCATAGACATTCCATATTTTTGTTTGTAATATCATTCTAGAGATTACACAGACTTGCATGTAACATGTTGAGAATATTGCAGTTTTAACAACTTAGTATTTGTCAAAAAAAAGTGATTTATCTAATTTGAAAATGTTGTTGTTTTATGCTATGGTCACAGCCACAGAGAAACTAGGAAATATAGAACACACAAAACATTTTAAACTAAGTGAAGTCACATAAGACTTGTAGAGGAAAACTCCATGGGCTTGTTTAATGTTGTGGTAAAAGAAAACACACAAATGTCGAGTTAAATTTTCTAGTATTAAAGTGAAAAAAATAAAACTCTTTTATGCAGTGCTGATTTAAATTTGACTGAAACTGAAAACTCATAAAAAAAAATAATAATAATAATAATAATTATCCATGATATTTAGTTTAGTAAATCTTAACTGAAACTTTCATCAAACATCAAAAACTTAATAATCCTAACTCGTGGTAAACAACATTGTTCTCCTATAAATATTAGAATGGTATAAAAATGATATAAAATAATTTTGATGATCAACTTTCAAGAATACTTTTTGCAAATAAAAATTAAAATTAAAATATTATTTGGTATCTTAAGGTATGTACAAACATGTTGTTGGCATCTCAATACAAATACTGTACATTGGCATGAAGAAAAAACTGGATGAACACAAAAGAACTTCAAAATTGCAGTGCCAAAACTGATATCATTGATATTAAAATACTTATTAGGTATTTGGAGACAAAAAAAGGTATTAGAAAATCTGCAGTTAGCATTAATAACCTAGCACATGATATTAGTCAAAACTTTGGTCAAGTAATCTTTTGACAATTTTTGTTTATTTTTTATTTAAAAAAAAATTTCATTACATATACCTTAAGGTTACTTGTTACCAAATACCTTCAAACCATTCGTAACAATATCTGCACTTTAGTTTACAGATCATGACATTATATTAGTGGGTTTATACTAATTTATCATATTATTAGCCATGCTTTTTGATGTAGTAAATATCACTCTTATTTCAGTATTTTATTTTTGCTTGAAGTCTATACAGTGAATATAGATTTCTAAATATATAAAAACTTCATGTTGATTCTGATGGGTTTTTTTTTATTAATGTGTAATCAATATAAAATTTTAAACTAATCTACTCATTTTCAGAAGTAAATTTTTGCTGTTCTTTGTAAACTCACTTTGATAAGACTTTGTACCCTGCATAATACTAATATTCACAACATTTAATTTTCAAGTTTTCAGTCATGATACCCAGTTAAGGATTTGAAATATTGTAGTTTAGTAAATGGAAAGTTCATTGCAAGTGTCCCTGAACTTAATTTTTTACCCTACAGTATAAGTATAAATGTTATTGAGAACTTTATTCTAGGATATTTTATAACCTATAAAGTTTAGCTTTCTTTTTAAATTATATCTGAAAGAGCTGTTTTAGCATAAGAAGTTTTAATTTCAACTACTAATCAGTATTTTTTTACTGTAAGTTAGAAATCACAATCTACTGCTTTATTCTGTCACCTAGAATGGTTTAGGCTAATGGTGTAATTCTTGCTTTTACCTGTAAAATAGAAAGTCTTAGTATAATGGTATGTCTGGTTTGGGAAAACTTCTTATACTTACTATCATACAGAAAATGTTTCTTATACTTGCTGTTTTTGCCCTTTTTTGACTGATAAATATTTAAGTTTTTAAATTTAACAAAGTTTAAATATTATTGTCTTTACATAGTGTGTTCAATATTTATATCCACTTTCATAGGCATTACAAAGTAATGTGAAGAATTTTTAAAATTTATTTCAGGGGCTTAAACTTTGACACTGGTCTTGGTCAGCCTAATGACCATGTAACTATCAAGGACCTTTTGAAGGATCTTTATGAAAAGGTGTGATATCTGATATTTTATGTGGAAACATTTAAAATTCTACATACAAGGTTTTGAGTATGTTTCATTTCTCCAGCATACCTGGATGTGTTGATTGAATGCATCTGTATGTGGTTTGTTTTATTACACTGCAAAACAACGAAATGATGAAATAGTCAAACTTTAGGAAACATTCTAACATGTTATGATTTATGAAAATATTTTATTTTTTGAAGTTGCATATTTTATTTAAATATTTCATTGTGAAATATTTATCAATCAGTTAAGAATGCTTACCTGTATTGTTGATTTTAATTACTGATTTTTAAATTTTCATATTTTTGTAAGACATTTATGTAGGTTATGTAATTTACATATATGTAATTTTTATTTTACAAAAATGAATTATATCTGTGTTTTTGTAGTACACTACACACAGTTACATTGTGTTTGTGATCACTGGTGTACACTAAAAATAACTTTTTTTTCATCGTAAGAAACCCAACTTTTTTAAAAATTTGTTAATAGCAAACTTTTTAAGATGTGTAGTAAGTTTTAAAATCATTTTATAATGATATATATGTATAAACTTTGGTTATTTTCTGAGTTTCTTTGCCATTCAAGCATTTAGGTTTATAAGACCTAATATAAACATGACCAAACAGAGTAGTAGTATTAACAAAATAATACTTGAAATTTGATAAAGAGGAACCTACTCTCTAAAGAATAAAATTTGGAGATAGCTTGAATGGGCAGCACAAGAAATGTTAATATGAGTGTACATGCTAATGATATCATCAGGTGCAAATGAATGTATATGCAGAATGGAAGACCTCTTTGTCTTGCATTTGTCTTAGTGCTCAAAACAAGGATCTTTTTTTAAAAAAACTACACAAACATGTTATTGGTTCACTAAGAAAAGGCTTCCAGTCATACCTCCCATTCAGTTGTTTCATGCCTCAGGCAGTTGGAAAATGAAACAAGTATTCATGATATTTCATATTAAGGCATACAAGTTAAGTTGCTCTACTAAGTGCCTTAGAATTTCTATGCAATCAGCTCTTCAAATTATTGGTAGAAACTATCATTCATGTATCCTAGATGGCTTATTGAAAGCAAGCAGGAAGAAGTGGTGTGCTTTAGGTGTGACAACTTTATGATAGAGACTTTTGTAATAGAAACTGTGTTGCAGGGTGTTACTGTCAAGATATGTTGTCATCAGGTAGATCACAGTATGCATGTTGTCATGTCCATTTATGCTCTGTGATATATTTTTTGTGTAAACATTTGAATATTTAGCTTTAAAGATCTATGGCTTAAGAGTTTTATTATAAAATGCTAACCTCACTATTATATTTTACATTTTGGCAGGCCTGTCATGAAAAAAAGTGGGCTCTTGTTAGACATATTGCTGGGATGTTAGGCAAGAGAGTAGAAGATCTTCCAAAGGTAATGCATTTATAATTACAATTTTTTTGTAAAGTTTTATTGTTTTCTGCTGTTAAGTTGAATATGGATAAATTTTGATAAATGAACTGTTTCTATTATATTAAAAACATTTATTAAACTTTTACCACTTCCTTTTGTAATGTATTTTAATAATTTTTTTCATACTAGGCTGTCACTGATTTGCTAGTAAGACAAAAACAGTTTACAGTTGGGATGCCACCATTCAGTGAATATACCATCACTAGGTAAAGTAAAATAATTTTTACTGAGTACTATTGAGAGAGAATAATTGTGTTTTCATGTGCTTTATCTCTCTTGTGGATAAATAGCTTAATAATATAACATAAACCTATAAAGAAAATAATTTAAATATGGTTTCTACTAGTCCTAGAAAGTAATTGAAAAAGGGCATCATTGTGAAGATTCCTGTAAAAGTGTACATCAAAACATTTTTATCCAGAAATCTTCAAGCATCAGTAAAAGAATAAGAAACATTTATTTTCTGAACCAATGTTTTAACTTTTATTCACAATCCATCAGTTAACTTACTTATTCTGAAAGTAAGTATAGTTCACAAGGAAGCTGGCTAGCTGAATTTTCATCCCTAAATATTTAAATTTTCATTTACTTCGTGAACTGTATTTAGATAGTAATTGTGTGAGTAATATGTCAAGGGCTGACAGAGCATTTAATATTGGATATTTGAAGATACAAGTAATTTGTGTTGCATCTTTATTATGTTACTGGTTATCCATGTGAATAAATTTCACATCAGAAGAGATACTGCTGGACCATGTGCAAGTTGTTCTGTTATAAATTTTGCTGCTGTGCATGCAGCTTACCATGATGTTGTTAAAACCTGAAACATCTGCTTTAGAGTAATGTAACTGCATTTTATGAATTAAAAAACTTGGAGTGTGTACCAGGAAGTTTTGATAAGCAGTTGACACAAGTAATCAGGTGCACCTAAGTGATTAGCTGTGGGAAGTAATACTGTTTCATTGTTGACATTAGTGAAATGAGTATTGTGTTGGTATCTCAACTGGGAAGTTAACAAAAATGAATTACTCATTATATCACTTCAGCTTTGACAAATGTGTCTACAGTGTTTCCAAGTTACATTGTTTCAATAATGTATTTTCAGTTTTAGCCATTTTATTTTTTATATGAAACTGGCAAATAAAGGTTAAAACTGATGGAAGGTGTATTCCCACCATAATGGAAGTACTACTTCTGTAATCACCTCCAAAACCTATGGTATATTTTATATCCCACATTATAGCCTCTGCCCTCAGTATCCTTTCAATTGGTGTATCTTTTTTTTATTTTTGTTTCAACTTGTTTTGTTTGTAACAAACTATATATGTATGTAAATGGTACAAGGGTACAAATGTAACTACAGTACTTCTACAGTGTGAAATTGCCATTTGAATTACTAGCCCATAAGAGATGTCTTTAGATAATAAACTTGGAAAGACAGAGTGGAGAAATATTTTTTTTCATTTTTACAGAACATGTCTGTCTGATTTCCTTAATAACTACCACATTTATATAATCAACTTTTATGCCTTTACACTGAATGAAAGTAATTTTAGTGCTTTATTGTTCAGTATTGTTCTTCAAGCAATAAACAATATAAATAACATCTCAATCGCTAATTTATTAGATTTGTGGATTTGAGGTTTTGTGCTTTCCACAAAAAAAAAAAACTAGTCTACACTTTAGGCTAAGTGTATTATAAAGGTATTGGTCAAATCATACTGTCTGATTAGAGTAGCCCATAACATTACAGTGGGTGCTGCTGATCAACAGCATGGCCCATAGTTCATATCTTCAAAATCAGGGAAGGCAAGTGCAGATAGCCCTAGAGTAATTTTGCATAAAATTCAAACAAGCAGTCAAACTTTATTATGTCTGCTGTGTCCTGTTGAGCTCTGATATTAAATAAAAGGTTTACTTACCACCAGATATAAGAGAGATAGTGTGGTTGACACTTTATTCTTCACCCGTACTTATAAATTCTTATTTTATAGAATGATTTGTATGCTCATTAGGTCTAGTATTCTGAATGTAAACTTAAACAGTTGTATATTACTATGTGCATGTACTTTATATTAATTATCAAGTAAGTTTACTAAGGTTGCAAAAGAAGTACTCGTGTTTTTTGTAGATTAGATGGTAAAACGTAGTAATTTTTTATGACCTAGAAAATAATTATATTATATGGAAACTCCATGAAAATTTGAGAAATTGTGATATTAACCAAGAGTACAAATATTAAATAAACTTCTAAGAGAAGTATCCTTGTCAGTGCTAAATAGCTACTTTAATATATCCAATCACAAGTTTTAACTTTTCTTACTAATAATGTAAATATTAAAATGGATTTCATTATCTAGAATTCAACCTGCTTTTGATTTCTTAGATAATCTTCCAGTTAGAGAATCACTTGTATATAACTGTGTTATCATGTACCCCATTTGTGTTCAAAATCATTATCTAGGTTATTATATAATTTTGAATTTCATTATTTTAGACCTCTTCCATCAAAAGAACTGAGAACACTGATAAACAAAGCTTACAGAGAAGATCAGAGTACAGCCATGTTAACTCAGGTACTTAACATGGTTTATTTATCATGTTAAATTCATAACTTTCATAGTGTGTTTTAAGTATCCTTTATTTTGCAGACAAATTTTTGCAAAGAGAAACTGTTGCTATTTTACTGAATGTTGAAACGTAGGTTGTTAGTAAGAGGCTCCCAATATTATATTAAAGATCTAGAATTTAATAAGTAGTAACTTTTGAGATTTCTGTTAGAAACCAATCAATTACAGCATATTAAAACTAGCTAGATACAACAAACAAATTCTTATGAAGGAACTTCCATTATTGTACCAAAAACTCAAGTAAATGTTGCTATGAGATTGTTGTTTGGAAAGTGCCACAGTGATACTGGAGACATAACTAGATATAGATGCTGGGGTACAAGTTGATATTTTTCTTAAAATTGTTAAGTAGAACTACTACTCTGTTGTTCAGAAGTTATGCCAAGGTCACAGGAAATATGGTTACTGTTAGACTTATAGTATAAAACTTTGTTGATGGCATCAAATCTTGTTTTTACAAGGTTTATTAATATTTTCATAGATCGCTTACTACGAAAAATCTAACCAGGCATAGCTACAAAACTGTAATAATAAAACTATTAGTTGAATACATTTTATTATATAATACTTAGCATGCATGTTGATCTTTCACAGAGAGCCTGTTACTAAAGATCTTATTAGATGTAATTTACAAGATTGAAATTAGGAAGCTTTCACTAAGAAGAAAGGTTTGGGTAGATGTAGACAGTCTAGTCACTTCTGTTCGGACTCTTCACACATATAGAATATAGCATATTTTTTAAATGCAGGGTAGACTTGTTTGAATGTTGTTTCATAGAAAGACATACCATTGTTAGTCTTAAAATTATCAGTAAGAATAAGAATCTGATAGAAGCCCATCTAGCAGAAGCATCATTATCAGACATTATTTCTAAAACCTGCTGTTCCAAGACATTTTTTTAAAAATCATCAGTCAGTCAGCTGTGAAAGGTGACAAACAAAAGAAAGATTTCTGGACAGACTTTATCCTGATTAATTGATTCATTCATCACTGATCATGATTTAGCTCTCTTCATGTGTACGATATGAAGTGTGTTGCAAAACGTGTTGTACTGCTTTAGAAAATCAATTGAAAAAATTATAAACTTAAACATAACCAGCAGTTTATATTACTTTAATATAATTGAATGATAAGATGTTAAATGTGGCTGGCACTTAACTCGTATTTCACCTTTCCTTTAGTAATGATGAAGTAATTATATGAAAATATTGACGTAAGATAATCAGTTGATTTTATTGTGCTTGTTTTCAGCAGAACAAGCTGCTAAAGTTTGTGTAACATTGTTGGGAACATTTTTACAGCTGTAATTAAGTCCTTTTGATTTCTCCAGGAGGTAAAATAACACCCAGAGTGTATCTTAGCCTTGATTCCAGTGACATTATTTTTAAATCAGACTTTGCTTTACTGAGTAAATTGGTGGTATGTTAAAACTAGCACATTTGAGCTTGTTAGAAAGAAATATTGGTTAAAATCAGTATCAAAAATGCACAAAAGATTGAGAGAGATTTACAATAGTTGCAAGGAGAAATCCTACTTGTCATGGTTCAACAGAGTAGCAACATTTGTACTCTTTGTTTTGGTTTTGAAAGTATCATGTCCTTGAAAGAATTAAATGTCCTGTTATTGAACATTAGTGTTTTTCTGCTGTTATTAGTGCTCAGATTGAGTAGATACACAATATAAAAGCAGTAATGCACTTAATTCTGCATGGATAACAAAATATTATGTAAACATGCATCAGCTTCTTTTAAAAATAACCCATTTTATACTCTTCCTTCCGACTGTGTCATTGGTTATAAACTCGCTGTCTGTGTTGGTAACCACTAGATTTTTTCAGTCTGACCTATTTTCATTCCTGTTAAATATAGTGAGGTTGGTTTGTTAATTATTATTTAAGATCATTCTTCTGTGAGATATAGATGGGAGAAGTTTATTGCATCACTCTTAAGTGAACAGAATTATAAAAGATTGAGTCTTTTTGCCTTGCAAGTTTTTTTCAAATATTGAGGATATTTTGCCTTTTTGACTAGTACTTAATGTTATATGTGGAGGCTACTCTATTGCTTTGACAGTCATTTTTATAGAAGTAGCATACAGATGTTAATCGATAAAGCACTGGTTTGAGAAGATTGTAACTGTCAGTTATTAATTTTTTAAGATTGTCATGTATTTTGTCTCTTTTATTCCTTCATAGAAATTTGCATGATTTTGTTTAATATATATATATATATATCTAGCAGTTTAATTCAGCCATCAATAACTACTTCTGTTTTAAGCATCTGTATTTATCCTGTCTCTGCCTAAATTGTTTTCATGGATGTGTTGCACATCTAATGAGATAATAATAAAATCAGTCAATAAAATAATTTTTAAAAAATGTACTGGTATTCAAAATAGAATGTCTGTTTATATAACTTTTCTTCCTTAATACATGGGATTATATTGACTTATGATAAAATCAAGCTACTTAATTAGGTAAACATTGAAAACCAACCAAGAAATAAATATGGATAATTAAATATAATCCTTATATTCTCAGGTATTATGATTATAATTCATTGATTTATTGTCAACATAATTTTAAACTAAGGTATCAAAAATAAATTTCAAGTTTTTACTGAATTTTAATAGTGGTATCTGTGTTTATTGTTATGTTATTATTTATCATATAACAGTGAAAGTAACTCGTATTATCTGTACATTGATAGCAGCATGTAAGGTTTCTTGTTTTTTTAATTAGTTATTACTTAGATGTCCCCTGCTGGTACAACAGTTAGTCTAAGGATTTACAATGCTAAAATCAGGGGTTCCATTCCCCTCTATGAACTCGGCTGATAGTCCAGTTTGGCTTTGCTATAAGAAATAACATGCACTCATACTAGATACTTTACCAGATTGTTAATATCTTTAAGTGATGTAATAAATATTTATTTATGGAATATATTTTTCTTTTAATAATCATGTTGATTTATATTTATATATTTTTTCCTAACCTGTGTTGACATGTATATATTTTCTCTCTTAACCCATATCTAGGAGTTATTAGTGTATCTTGCTATGTTTATCCGCACTGAGCCACAGCTTTTTCATGAGATGCTAAGAATTCGGGTTGGACTTATCATCCAAGTCATGGCATCGGAGCTTGCTAGGTCATTAAATTGTTCAGGTCAGTGTTTTAAGTAACTTGTACAAGTAAATTTTTACTTATATTATACTGTTTATTGGGATGTTTAATAATTGTATTATGAATAGTAGAACTTCCAAACAGTAATAACTAGTGAAGCCACGAGTACCGAGTTCAACTTGCCTCATTTTCTGGTAATCTTCTAATAAAGCAATGTATATGTGGAAACGTATCATTATGTGTATTACTTCTGAGTATAATGTATAATGTCCTCAGGACACTTTGTTCTAAGAACTGTCAAACATAGTAATTCATAAAACCATTTAATATCATGAGCCTGTAAGTTATCTTATCAAAAATATCTTGTTTTATTTATTTAAAAAATATAATTTTAACTTTTAGGTACTTGTTATATAAACCTGGAAGACTATTTATTGAGAAACAGTGATGTTACACCACGAGTTTCTGTGTTTTGTCAGGTTAAGTGAATTAATTCAGCAGGAATAATGAAACCTTTATGTGTGAACATATGTTAGTATGGTTTACATGTATTACTTTTGACAATTGTTGAATATAAGGTTAGTGCTATTTACTGCAAACAGTTGGGCATGGCTTACTGGTTTATGTGCTACACTGTTTTCAGTAAGTAACACTTACCTTGTATTACTTTTGACAATTGTAGAAGAATATATGTAAATGAGTTTCTGTGTTAAGTCAGGTTAAGTGAATTAATTCAGCAGGAATAATAAAGCCTTTATGTGTGAACATATGTTATTATGATTTACATATATTCTTCAACAATTGTCAAAAGTAATACAAGGTTCTAGTTGGGCATGGCTTACTGATTTATGTGCTAGACTGTTTAATACACTTTCAGCTGTCAGTGTGTCATAAGAATGACAGTCAGTCTTATTATTTGGTTTAGATTTCGTGTTATGATTGGTACTTTGAACTGGCTGCCTTTCCTCCAAGGTGTGGTGAAACATAAAGATTGCTGTAACTAAACCTTAACTTTCTCCACCTGACCTTTTATTCCATGTTTATATAAGACAGTGGTAAGCAACACATGAAGTCTGCAAACATAGCCTGCATATTAGTTAAAGGACTGTAAGGCTCCCTTGACTGGTTAAAAGCCACAAATCATTTGATTTACTCCAACAACTGCTTTCTTAACTACATAATTTCTGCAAAAGTTTGAGTGTTCAGAGTCATTATCTTTTTGGTAGTACAATCCTTTACCAATAACACACAAATCACTAGGTGTATCATGACAGATTTGTATCTGATGATACTTGCACCGATCCATTATTCAGTCTGTTTACAAATATCTACTATCACCTCAGCAGAAAAATACCCCCGAAAACATCACACTGCCTCCCTTATGCTTCATGGTGGGTACTGTACATTGAGATAAATGTCTTTCACCTTTCTTCTTCATGATGTATAACCTACACTTTGAACCATGTATTTAAAACTTGGACTCATCCATCCATAACACACTTTTTACTGATTGCCAGCAGTATAGTTTTTGTACTCTTTAGCAAATTTCAGTCTCTTGACAATATTTTCAGACTGAAGTAAAGGTTTTTAACTGCTACATGACTAATTATTCTATTCTTGTTCAATCTTCTTGGTACTGTAGATGTGGATTATTTTCTGTCATGTGGTATGTGATTGTTTAGCTTACTTACTCTTGAGATCAGGAACAGTCTTCCTTCTGCGTAAATAACATCAGTATCATTGAATTTAGGTGTTCTGTTTCATCCTTTCCTATTTTCAAATTTACCTGCCTCATTCTCACAATCTAGTGTGTACTTGACAGTGTTTGGGGAGCATTTTAAGTTTATAGTAATTTGTTGGAGAGTCTAACTAGCATCATAAAAAGCTTTTATGTGAACTCTCTGCTCTACAGACAGTTCTTTACACTTTTTTGAGCTGTGGTAACAGGTTTTACAACAAAACATAATGAACACTGTTTATTAAGGTTTATTTGTGAAGTGCCATTAAATTGATTTCTTTTAGCATATAACAGTACCATAAGCTTGCTCTTTGCTCGCTTCTTTCTGTACAGTTAAGACTACATGGGGTACCATGACAGTGATTTCAAACCCTAAATTTGATAAGTATGTTCATTTTAGTGGAACCATTATGACATGCCCTTGGTATAAGTATATGCGAGCTGTAAAGAATGACAAGTGTTCTCACCCTGGTTCATTTGGTTGTTGACAAGGATCAGTGAACCATTACCATAGTGTTCAAATTTACATTCAGTAATGGCATGGAAGAATTAGCACAATAAAATGAAAAGAATGACAAAAAATTATTTTAACACTTTTTTACACAGTACTTTTATAAAAAAATAATAATAATAATTTTGTTTTATTTTTTAAGCACTGATACACCTGGATTTAAGCTCCTATTATATCAAACCATTAGGACTAAAATGTGTGATAAAAACCATACAAACTGTAGTTATGTTTGACATTTTTCATGATTTTGGCATTTCAGATTTAAAATCAAGAGTGTGCATAAATTTGCATTTTGCATGATTTTTGCTATTAATTGTAGGCCTATTAGTTTCTAATGCTTCACTGGCTTTTGTTGTTGTTGTGTATTGTTTTAGGATGTAGGAAGCATAGGTTGCCAAATGCTGATATAGGGTGTTGTTGAGGCTAAAAGTACCATTACCTAATGAAGATTATAGCACATGTTCATATATTTCATATTCTTTCCTTCTATCACTTTAAAGTAGCATCTTAAACTGTATGGAAACACATCAAAGAAGTCCTACATACTTTTAGTCTCCAAAGTTTGAGAACATTTATTTTTGTTTAGGTGATGAAGCATCTGAACATTTATTGAATTTGAGTCCATTTGAGATGAAGACTTTGGTTCACCATATTCTAAGTGGCAAAGAATTTGTTGTTAAAAGTAGTAAGTTTTGTGCATGCTTACTATTAAAATTTAATCATTAGAGTAATTTACTTAATTTTGTTTCTTAAAGTATATTCAGTTTAAATTGGCAATAAGCAAACTTAATTGTTTATTATTATAGAACATTATACACAGAATGCATTATTTTGTGAAAAGGTATGTTGGTTGGCTCTATGGAATGCAGAAGTGAAACATTATTACAAACTAAACTGGGTGTTACACTGGAATAATAATTTATCAGGTTTCATGAAATATAAAATTTCTTTACTGTTCATTTTCATATAACCAGAGTTATGTAATGTAATAAAAATTATTGTTTTTCAGTTCGAAGTGGGGTTGTTTCAGTGGCAAGCAGTAAAGCTAGCAAGGTGAGTTTTCTAATTATTTTACTTTATCATATTAACTAATTTCACTTAATATCAATTTTAAATTGTACTGTTTATGCTTATCTTAGTTTAAAGAATAAAGATGTATGAAAAATAACTTCCATTTGTCTGTCTGGAACTTTTCTCACAGATTTTTTAAATCAAACTCTACAAATCTCATGTTATCAAAAGGCATTTGGATGAAAAGTCTAGTATTCCAAATGTGACTTGACCAGTAATCTGTGCAATGAAATTATAACGTATGCAACTTGATTAATTTGTTTCATCTATGTTATTGATGTAAATGCAAAAGAACAAAGGTCTGAAGATTGAGCCCTGAGGTACCACACTTTTGACATTTATTCAATTTAACTGAGCTCCATTTCTGTCTTCTCTTTTTTTTTTTCCAGCCTTTCTTCAATTCAGTTTAACCTATCCCTCCACTCACACAGCGATCATTTTTATACAAGCCTTTCATGTAGCACTTTATCAAATATTTCCTGAAAATTCAGCTACACCAAATCTACATCCTTACCCTTATTTGCATAAGCAGTAACTTTTACAAAGAATATCAAAAGATATCTCCAGAAATTTATTGGACAGACACATAGTTTCACTGAGGAAAAATATTGCCAAAGTTTTTTAATGACTTTGCAAAACATCTTTTTAACAGACTTTTCAAAACCCATCCTACAACTGATGTAAGAATAATTGGTCTATAATTACCAGGACAATTTTTTTCACCTCCCTTGAAAGGAGGAGTTACATTAATTGACTTTCGATCCTCTGGTACCTGTTCAAGAACTGACAAAAAAAATAGTTGTAAGTGGCTCACATAACCAACCCTTAACCTCTGTAAAAATCATTGGGGAAATATTATTTGGCCCAGGAGCCTTATAATTTTTTAGACTTAATTTTTGTTAACCAGCTCAAAATTAATGCAGTCATCTTGTTTTTATTTATCAAATGTTCAAGATGTGAAATGCTTCTCAAATCTGCCTTCGTTAAAAACTAAAGAAAAAAACAAAATTTGATAACCCAGCCATCCCATTATCATCAAATACTAGCCTTCCTTTATCATTGCTCAAAAGTTCTACCGTTGTTATAATATTTTATTTACCCTTAATGTATTCAAAGAAATCTTTTCTCGTACATCTTTTTTGATGTCCTACTATTCTGTTTCACCAACTTTCTTCATCTTCTAAATGTCTTTTCATTCCAGTCATTTTAAATTTCTTAAATGTTGTGCTTTTCTTTAATCTTATTTCTTAAACTCTTTGTGAGCCAAGCTGGTTTTTTACTTGCAGCTAGCCTTGAATATTTAAAACTTTTCCACATCTGCCCCTCCTAAAATCTTGTTGCCATTTCCCATAGTCTACACTTTTATTTATTTATTGCCTCTATTTTAATTTTGATGGCCTCCAACTTCTACTACAACATACAAACTCTACACAAAAATTGAATTTTTTCAGTACTAACTTTCTTAAAATTACATGCCAGTCCTAAGTTCTAAGACAAAACCCACTTATTTTACCCATTACATCTATAAAACTGTGAATGTTTAATTTCTACAGTAATCTTAACCATTACATTTGTACTTATAGCCTGAAAATAAATACTCATTACCAAATATAAGTAGCCTCTTTTTACCATTATTGTTATGTCTAACATTTAAGAACCAATTATATTATTTTTTATCACCACATTGTCTTACATGTACTAAGCCTATTTTAAAGTAATAGTAAAATTTACACCACTAAACTATGTTATATCTTTGACCATTTTACTTTTATTTCCTGAAATTACTATCTAGTTATTATAATTAAACCAAAATTCCTACAGATTATAATATTACTATTAATTAACTTTCAGAAATTTGCAAGATCTTAACTTTACAACATCTGTCTTCATTTGTGCCCTGTATATTATTAGAAATGTAATACCTTATCCTGAAATATATGTATATTTACACTGTCAAGATATGTTGTTGTAAACCCTGCATCTGAATATATTTTACAGAAAAGTGTTGTTGATAATTTTCTGGGACGAGAAGGATCAAATGAAGACATTCATTTTGAGAGTGACCGTCAGGGTCAGTGGCTTCGCAGGCGCAGGCTAGATGGAGCTTTAAACAGAGTTCCTCGTGGTTTTTATCCTCGAATATGGTCCATTCTTGAAAGAGTAAGACAGATTTTAATTTTGTTTTGTAACATTTAAAACAACAATTAATTACCTAAGGATTGGTTTATTGTGACAGATATTTCCTTTGAAAGTGTGTATAAATTACAATTTTTTTTTTTCTCAATTCTGCACCTTTACACACCATTCTTTGTTTTTGTACTACAGTGCCAAGGATTATCAATAGAAGGAAAAATTTTGTCTCAACAGTTGACTAGAGAGGTAATACTGTTTTCTTTTCATCTGGTTTGTTTGTTGTTAACTGACAACTGATTTTTGCAACATCTAAAATGTGGAAGTAAAATATTTTATTTATATATATATATATAAAGATACCTGTTTTGTGTGTGTGTGTGTGTATGTGTGTATTCACATGATGTACCTTTCATACTATGTTTTATTGTTGTTAAAACATTTCCTTCTGTTTTCTATAATACATTTCTTTTAGTTCACAGCCTACATGGGTATATAAAAACAAATAAAACAGTAAGAGCACTGAAACTTATTAAAATAAACAGCTTAGATAACTTGAAAAATACAACATAAAATATAGGTCATGTGGGTAGGTAGATGTTTATGAATTAACTAAATATCTCTATGGTAACCTAAACAGTTGTACACTAATCAACAGTATCTGTAATTTCATAAGTACAGTAGTATAAAATGCTGTAAATGTTATAATTTTAATTGTAGGCATGCTGTTGTAATGTAATTACCCCAGTAATGTATTTGTTATTGCATTACTTACTTCGTTATACTTTCTAATGATATTGCATCTTTAATAATACAATGTATTGTAACATAAAATGACTTTTTGGTTTCTAGATGACCCCTGGGGAGCTGAAGTTTGCTCTACAAGTTGAATATGTATTGAACAGCATTCCTCAGCCAGAGTACCGTCAACTAATGGTTGAGGCCTTGATGGTGCTTACACTAATAGTGGAGCATGATTCTGTCCAAGATTTAGGTAGCATTATTAGCATAGAACATTTAGTCCACAAAGCTAATCATATCTTTCTGGAAGATCAGGTAAGCTACCTCTGTGGATACCCCAGTTTTGAAAGAACTCAAACCTTTAACTTAAAAAAACACATGGATGAAGAATCAATTAAACTTTTGTTCAAATTTATATTTTAAAAGGCCCACAATTTTAATAAAAGTAAGCATTGGTCAAATTCTGAAAAAAATTGTTATAAATGTTACAAAAACAAAGCCTGAATATGTAGAGAAAGTTTCTTTTTCTTTAGCAGAAATGAAAGTGCTTAAGCTTTTGGGTAATGTTTTAGATTTTTATAATAAATATGTAGAGATCTGTGATTCTAACTTCAATGTAGGCTTGTCCTAAAACCCAATCAGCTTGAATACCGTATTGAACCTTTCTCTTACAGAAATTAATGGTATAGAATCTCTTGTACTTAACAGAGAAGGTAAGAAGTACTAAGAAAATACCTTATTAATTTTTACAGAGTCAAGTGGATGGAGATGCCACCTTATGTTGTGCAGCATCATTAGGACACAAGTTTGCCCCATGTGGTGGAGCAGCTGGAATCTGTCAACATTTCTATGATAGTGCCCCAAGTGGCTGTTATGGTACCATGACATACATGATAAGAGCTGTTGCAAGCACACTGGAGTGTTTGCCCCCTAATGTCGTGGACTGTAGTATTAGCTAAAATGGATGTTTTATCAACTACAGTGACATTTGTAGTGACATCTATTAGTAGGGATCAATTTGTATTTATCATTTACAGGGATTTCTGAGGTTTTTCCAGTGCTACAGTCATTGTTCCTGGAAGTTGAATTAGTATAATTTCAAATTTTAACTAAGTCATACTTCTTAATTATTAATTTAGCTACTCCTAAGTCAGTAAGTTTAAATTGTTTATTTACTACTACTGAGAAAAGATGATCACATACTGTGCTGATCCTCTCAGGTAATAATGTAAAAGGTGTTTGCAAAGTGAATTTAAACTGAAATTAAAGAATATTAGCTGGTCAAGAGTTTCTTTTTTGTTATATTGTTTTAATTGCATGGAAAAAAAAAATCTTGGTTTAGTCCTTATACACAATCTGGTCATAATGAATGTACTTGTGTAAAAAAAATATATATACCAGATAAATGTTAATCTAATGGGGTTTTTTTACAAGCTGTCTTAGTTATAGTTATGTTTTATTAAAGCACAGTTTGCTTCGTCAATATGTATGTAAATGTATCATGATCACAGGAAAACTTAAGAATATGTTTATGTAATACAGATTTAGGTTGTGATTTGCTGGTCTGTGACATTCAGTATAAAAGCATGGCAGCATTTGTTTGAAGATTGTCTGCAGATTTATTTAATGAGGATTAAGGTTTCTAAGGATTTAACAACACGTTTTATGTTGTCTTTTATAGTTCTTGCTTAATATAGGGCAACATAGTATTTATTATAAAACTAGATAGTAAAATGATTATATTTTGATTTCTATATTACATCTAAAGTAGGTAGTTCATATCTCCGAGGAACATTAATTTTTTGTTGAGGATTTGTGAGTAAGAACTCCAAATAATCCACTTGCTGGTGAGCATCTGCTACAGTAACCTTGTCTTTGTAGAGTACAAGACCAGCATGATTCCAGTTATCAAAACAAAACTAGTTTTGACTTGATTTTTAATCTCATTTATATTGAAGGGCCTCCCCCGTCTTTATTTATAACAAACTCTTCCCTGATCAAGTGAAATACTAAGCAGTTGTTCATATTACCTTTGTACATTTTTCTTTCAATTTACACTGAGAAAATAAGAGAACACTAACTTAATGTTGCAAATGATAATGGAAGTTTTGTGTTATCTATTGTTTTTTCAAATTACCCCTTGTATATTTTTATTTAAAATGACTCAAACCTTTCCATTTCTTTTTGTGTGGTGGAAAATGAAAAATCACACTTAAATTTCCTGTAACTTTGTTTAAATTTTGAATCACGATCCAGTGCATGAGTATCCAGTTTATTTCTTTAAGGGAGGCAAATTCTGAACTGGCTGTGACAAAAAGTTTTCATTGAAATTTGTGAAATCAAGTACATTTTAAGCATGATAAGATGTTTACCAACCATGTGAACTCCATTACTGAAGACAATCTTTAGTGAGGTTTTTTTTTTAATGCAGGGCTCTTACCTTGATAGGTGATAGTATTTCTAGTTCAGATTTAAATGTAATGATTAACAGTTCACGAAATTTCAAAAACCACAATGACATACAAAACTTTTTTACCAAATAAAACAGGGTACAACATTGTACTATATAATATTTACATGGTATGACAATTATATTTATATTCTTTCTAATTACACTGATAGTTTGAGGGTGTACTAGAGCTTTAAAAACATCTTTAATTCTGTGGTAAGCATGTAGTTCACAGCAAATTTTGCCTGGTTGATGTAGAACTGATATCACTTTCTTCATATAAATAACATTCCATTGTATAAAGTAAGCAAAATATCAGATCAGGGTTGAGTTTAAATTAAATTATTGGCTTTTTAGTTTTTTTCTAGGGGTGTTGACTTGCAAAAAATAAAATGCAATAAATAGCTGAGGTTAATAATGCACCGAAACCAGGAAAAATCTAGTATTGATTTGTATATTTCCAGAATAAGTTGTGTACATATATGCTCATCTATAATAACAGGAAATAAAACTTAATTGTAAAAATACACTGCTTTGTAAAGTTTTCAGAAGTTTCTTTAAACCTTTGGTGGGAGCCATACATTCAAATAAAAACAATATAAATGCAACAGAAAAAAAATGGAACTAAAACTTAAAGGATAAACACTTAAACATATACGAAATTTACAAGCTGGTCCTCATATCAGTTTGTGTTAACTTCAGCTGGAGTTTAGCAACCATCTCTAACAAGAAAGGTTTGAACGTACAGAAAGTAATTTACAAGATAACAGAAAAATATGATTAGAAATGATTTCAGCACCATAGAGGAAGAGGTAATGGAAAATTACCTCTCCATGCCATTGACACCTATTTCCCTGTATAACTAAAATCATTTCTAATCATATTTTTCTGTTATCTTATAAATTAGTAATAAATTAAATCACTTTTGAAATCCATTTTCTCTTCACAAACTCAACTAGTACATCAGTGAAAGATTAAATTAATGTACATATGTGAAAAGACATTGCATTGATAAGTCTGATTTATTGTATGTTTAATTATCCAACTGATATTTTGTTGTTACACATAATAAACTTAAGTAAACCAAGCTTGTACAGACTTTTGATGCAAAAAAAAAGTGGATAAACATAAAATACCAGATATCCTCAACAATGGTTTAAAAAATGTACAAGGCTTAAATGAAAGTTTAGAATACCCTGTTTAGAAAGTTTAACATTTTTGCCATACACACTTCATCCATAATGAGCAATTGTTAGTCAATATGTAAATAAATTATGTACAAGTCTGTATCATATTAACCTGAAAATAAAATAGATCTGAGCAAAGATTTCCAAACTATGTACACTGTACATGAAAATGAGCATATTTTTCTTAAAAACTCAATACATAACACATTTAATGTCAAACAAATTCTGTGTGTGTGTATACACACATACTAATCCATGTAAACGTACTAGTCATTTCCAGCTTAAATACCACATATAACTTCAACTCCACTATTATATCAAAGCTATCGGACATTTGTTTCCTCCTTTAAACAAAAGGTATATATGAACATGGCTTTTTCTATACATTTATTGAATATCTTCTTTAAGCCAAATTTTAGAGTTAAAGTTTTTTGATTCCAGTACTTAAAACTATATACAGACAATATATGCAAGCCAGATTTAAATCTCCATAGAAAAAGATGCTTTCTAGACTTCAGAGTTAAATGAAAATATTATGGAACTACTACTTGAAATCAAATTGGTTAAAAATATCTAAGATATAATGCCCAATCAAAAGCTTCACTGCTGAGAGTAAAGAGAAAATAGTTTAATGGTAGGGGACTGACTATTTTTGACATTAGATTGTTTTAGCTTTCACTCAACATGTTAGCTGTAAAGGGACTAAACAATTATTTAACAACTTGGAAGGTTAATTAACCAAAGAGCTTTACCCTATAAAATGTCATGTAGCACAAAACTAACAGAATCAGTCTTAAAATATTAGTATAAAAAGTCAACATGCCAGATTTTGTCAATAAAAATCCTTTCATGGCATCAAAATAATTAACTGTAAATATAAAGTTAGCTTTGTTGCAATACTTGGAGTTTTCATTACAGAACAGTTAATCTTTATCAATAAATTAGATTTCTTAAATAATGTGTAGTTATGGAATTATAATTATAAACATTCTATAGCCATTAAGAAAATATACAAGTTTTCATGAAAACTAAATTTTATAAGAAACCAGAACATACAAATCAACCATTCTAGAATTGTGAAATACAATAGAAAACATAAATAACAAAAGTCAGTATCATATTTTATGTACACAAGTGAGTGTGAGAAATATATTTACTCTTCAGGCCAAAACAAAACCTTAACTTTCTACCCAATGTGTTCCCTCTAGCTAGTACAAACGTAACATCCTACTCAATCTTTCCAACTTGAAATGATTCACTGTGTAGCATAGTGCTAGACTTAGTCTACATCCAAATTTTACAGAAAAAGATGCTCTTTTAATGCAGCTGCATTGCAAAAAAAAACAAAAAAACGTTTTCATCTTTGTAATCATGTACTCAAAACATTCACTTTTTCAATGTTTATATTCCATTAAATGAATGTGAAAAAGGTTTTCATGTGTTGCACTTTTGACTTTTGATAAATGAAAAAAAAAAAATTATATATATTTATGTGTGTTACTCTAATTTTTGTTCTTGTCTGCAAGTATATTATCACATTATACCATTTCTCTAGCAATTTCAGCTTGACTCGTGTACGATTAGTTTAGCTAATATAAAATAGTCCTTAACACAATTTCAGTTTTTTTAGTCAGTTAAAACCAAATTTCTTTGGGACCATGAAGTTATAGTAATGTACAATGTTCAAAGTACATGACAATTTTTAAATAAATACTAAAAAAATATACAGCAGATGATTTTAATAATTCTCCACGTAAATGCCTTTTTACCTACCATTGTATTGTATAATTTTGAAATGTAGTACACAAAAAAAACATTAGATACAAAATTCTTGCATCATTTTATCACTACATAAAATATCCTCACATTTAATACTCCAATCTCAAATAGTGGGAAAATACAAAAACAGGTAGTGTGAGATTTATATATAATGTAAATCATTGGTGTAACTTAATAGGTTGCATATTCTTAAATCTTTTTCACAAGTTTTAATGCACACTATTTCCACATCAAAACTAAACAATAGCCAAAAATAAGCTTTTTTTTCTTTTTAGGTTAAGTATGTTGATGAATAATTTGTCCATGTTAATGTAACAGCAACAATAATTCTCATTCAACTCCACTACAACTTAAGCAAGCAAGATTCATGATATTGATGACACTGAGGTAATTAATATTTTTCTAATGTGTGGGAAATATTAAAAGTTATATTTACTATATGTCAAAAATAATTATTTATCCATCATTAGTATAAAGAATCATCTTACTTATCCTTTCTTTTACTATGTAATTCCAAATACTGATATTATAAACCTTCACTAATCTTTGGATTTTATAGTTAAGAAAAAAAAAAGTTTTTACTTGTTCATAAAATTTTGACTCTATCAAAGATATTTATGCATTGTATCATTTTCTCGCTCACATATCACAATAAGTGTGGTCAGTGTATCATTAGTAAGGTGAATGTAAAGAGAAAACACAATACAATAACATCATAATCAAATCTTACATAGGTACATTACTAAATAAATAAGAAACACTTTCTCCATTGTGAGTTCTACGAATAGCTTCGGCTAGGATCATTGAGATGTCAATACACTGAAAGAGAAGCAAAATTACTACATGTATGTATACTTTCTTCTTAACTTTCTTTAAAGCAGTTACTTAACTACACGTGTATTAGAAAATAATTTTTTAAAAAACAATTATTTCTGCTCACACCAGACATACACCCATGCAGAACTCATGATACAAGAACATTTATTCTGATATTAAGTTGGTTATGCATTTTATTTTTAATCCAACACAAGTTTATTTGTGACCAGACAGAAAAATGTAGCTAATCACAAGAACCCTTTAAAACTAGCAAATAATTTATTAACAATCAGGAAATATATATTTTACAGTACAATCTAATATCTAAAAAGAACCATTCTAGTCTCCTCAACAATGGTTCTTTAACTGCTAAGCATTCTGAAATTAAATTTGATGATAAGAAATCCAGTTTGAGAAAATAACTTAACAGTTAATGAAAGAAACTTTATTACACATTTTGTTACTTGTAAATAAAGTTCTTCAATTACCTATTAAAACCGTCTCCAAACTTAATATTCTAGAACTAAGCTCATTTCTTCACACATATTTAAGATTTAAAGAGTTCTACAACTGGCAAAGTGTACACCAATTTTAAAATATGGATGTACCAATTATCAATTTGGCTTACTACAAATTAATCAATATCTATTGTTAGTTAATTTAACAGAACCAACTTAGTGCTCTGTACGTTACAATATCAAAAAATGATAATAATATAATCATCTCATACAATTTCTTTGATTATATACATACTGCATACTGATGTGGATGATATTTATGTGTTGACTTCACTGGAAATGTAGAACTGTAGAGGGTGTTATTTTATGGTTTAATATTTAAGTACCAGAAACGCCTGAATAATTAAGTTTAAATAATTCACTTATTGGAAAAGTACTTCCACCATGAAAATGAAAACTAAATTATTAATTTTTACTTTAGTTTTAATAGACTAATGAATAATTTAAAATAAAAGTAACTTTTACATATATGGTATGTTATAAATAAGCATTGTAATAAACATACTGCTGTTGCTTAGATTGCACTTTCATAAATCTTGACTGTTTTATTGATAAAAGGAAAAATAAAAATTATTGATTTCTTATTTTTACCCACTTTTAGAGCATTTGGTACAAATTATTATCTATTAATTGACAGTCTGGCCACTTAAGTCAGTTACTGATTAACTGCTAATCAACACTCTTCATTAATCCTTAAAACAGCAGCATCAATTATGATGGATGCCAATCAAACGTTAAAGATATGATGAACTTCAGATTTTTAAAACATCTATTTTTTTCAGTGGTATAGTTTATTTCATGATACTGCTTATTTTTCAAGTTGGTCAATTACAATCATTGGATCAACCAGAAAAAAAAACATTCTATTTCACAACGTACATGTAAAGACATACATACTATATAACTAAGAACAGTAATTCATAAATATATCTCAGAATAGCTGGTATGGGTATTAACACTTTTACTGATAAGAAGAGAACACAAAGTGTTAATACCCATACCAGCTGTTCCGAGATGTATTTTTATTTCAAGTGGGTTTCTTGTCATCAAGAAGTAATTTAGAAAAGTTTTAGTAATCTTTGTAACTAAAATATGCAAATTCAGGATTACAATAAATGTTGTAATCACCAACACTTACCAGTTCAATAGCAAACTTATTAGCTACTAACCAGTAACAATTACATTTTCTTGATTTTTACAGAAGCACTAGCTGATGCGATACACAGCGTTATAGTTCCACACAATCTTTGTGTTAGGTGTGTTTTTAAACTGCTTCTAATAAGAGATGCAATTTTTATACAATACTGAATGTTGGATATCATTATGAATAATAATTACACAAAAAAAAAACCCATTAGAATAAGCTTATTTTTCTATTAACTGTTGTCAACATGCTATACCTGAATCTTCAGACATTCCTTCATGTGGTCCTCCTGTGGTATACTGTTGGTAACTACAACAGCTTCAAAGCAAGCATTGTTAATACGCGATATAGCTGGACCAGAAAAAATACCATGGGTAAGGATAGCATACACTTTACGAGCTCCAGCTTGGGTTAATCTAAAGAACATAAACAGACTTGTTATTAAACTTATAGATATTTTTAAATATATAGATTGTCTCAACAAACCAGTTAGTAGTTAATATGAAACATCTTTAGTGATAGTATTCAAAAAAAAACAAAAAAACTTGATTTTTTCAGATCCAATATTTTCATAAAATTATTGTACCTTCTGAAAATACTCAATCTTTCAACATTCATAAAAATCAAATGATGCTTTACAATGCATCTTGACAAGTTTTAAAAGTTCAAATGTCATACCTGTAATTTATTTAAAAAAAAGGATAAATAGCATGTTTGTTTTTACAGGGTAATATATTTTTCTAACAAAACATTTTTGACACAAGTGCTTTTGTAACTTGGTCTTCTACAGAAGTAATTAAAAACAGTCAATACAGCTGTGCAGGTTTTATATAATGCTGACATATATACAGTACACTTGCATTCAGAATGTGCCCCTCTCCCTCCAAACACCAAAAAATATTCCACACACAAAATGATAGAATCGCTTACTTTTCAGCAGCATGGCATATTGTTCCACATGTGTCTGCCATATCATCGACAAGAATTGCGATTTTGTCTTTCACATCACCAACTAAAACCATAGAAGCTACTTCATTAGCTTTTTTTCTTTCCTTGTGAATCAAGGCAAATTCTACATTCAGATGATCAGCAATAGCAGTCACCCTGAACAAAAAAACCAAGTTTTACTACAAGTATATGACACTTATTTACTGTTATACTCAATTGCTTGTGAAATAATTAACAGAATTATTAGAAAAAAAGTAAATGATACATTTTTATTACAATGAACGGTAGCTTTGACTAGCTATAGATACATCCACCATGAAAATGAAAACTAAATTACTAATTACCGTATATACTCGTTTTACCGCCCGATCTTGATTAAAGGCCCGTTTGAATAGCCGCCCGTGTGAACAGAACATAAAAATAAATAAGGGCCCGTGCTTGAATACCCGCCCGGGCCCTAATCATAACTTTTAGGAAACTTTGTTTTTCAGTATGAAGATGTCAATTTATGATAATGAATCACACACGATATTAAAGCATATCTTCTTAGCTTTCATTTGACACATCGCTCGTTAAAATCCAATTTGGGGAAGCTGAGAACGACAGCCCGAAATTTTCCCATTATTTTCGCCTATCATCGCTGTAACAGTTTAATTGTTGACTCATTTGGCTACACCCGCTTGCACTTGGCCACACATCCGGTGACGAAACCCTCGTATCACCGGACAATTGCACGCGTGCGCGTCTTGATTCGAAATTTGCGATCAAAGGCCATATACTTCCCAATTGAAAAAGATTAATGTCGTGAAATATTTGTCTTCAACGATAATTTTTGTGCATACCTAATTTTACTTTGAAAATAACAAGTGCCCGTGCTTGAATAAGGGCCTGGTATTGAGTTTGGTTGAAAAAATAAGGGCCCGGGCTATAAAACAAGTAAATACGGTATTACTTTAGTTTTAATAGACAAATGAATAATTTAAAATAAAAGTAACTTTTACATATATGGTACATTATTACAAGCATTGTAATAAACACACTGCTGTTGCATAGATTGCACTTTTATAAATCTTGAGTGTTTTGGCTTTGAACTTTAAATACCAGTTGTAAATGGTCACTTATTCTGGATATAAATCTGACTATATGATCAGAGTTATAGCTATTACATTATAGAAAAACGAACATTAATGAGAGCGTTATATTAGTTTTTGTTGTTTTTTGGTTTTTTACAAGGTTCAAGAGTAAATTCTAGTGAGAGTTAACATGATAAATAAATACCAGACCCTTGTGATCAGTAGTGAAAGTAACCTGGATAAAAATAATCATAGAACAAACATTAATAAATTAATTATGAAATCATTAAAATGAGATGGTGGCAATTTCACATGGAATTTATCTGCATCTGAATTTTTTACCTTTCTATCTTTGACGTTACAAAAAACAATGAACACCCTTAAAATCATAGAAATAATTATATCAAATTATATGACAATGTTTAAAGAAGCAAGACACAAGTTAGTACCAAGTTTCATGCAATTTGATTAACTATTTCCACTGTGAGAAGAAACTGAATCAGGGAATATCAGTGACAAACCTCCAAAATATCAGTTAGAAAACAATGCTGCCCTATTTTAAATACAACAAAAGTTTAGCACCACACACACCTTTTATATTAAAAGGAGTATCAACATTATCTTCACTCTGTTTTGTCCAAAACTTTAATTTTCTTTAAAATAAAATAAAGATACTATTCTTTCACTGATTCTTTCAATAACTCAATGTGACTTTTATACTAAATCATATAGAACAATGATGTTATTCTTATACTGATCCCGCTTTTGGCATTTCTTTGTTTCTATTGTGTTAAGTACAATCAGTTTACCTTTTGGCTCCACCTGCATCAGGTGAGACAATAATACTATCTCTCCAGTCTTGAATATTTTCCCTGATCCACTTCAAAACAGCTGGCTCAGCATACAAGTTATCTACAGGTATGTCAAAAAAACCCTGAAAAAAAAAGTAAATATTAAAACAGAAAATTTTTTTAAAACTTTAATTTAGTCACTTTGACAAGTTATACAACATGATATAAACACCTAACAATTTTTGTACATTACCATTACATGTTTGTTTAGTAATCCTTGTTGTAACACTAATTGGAACAGTTTTGGAAAATTATTCATTCACTGATTTTGGGAATTATTATCAAGTTTGTGAAGACTTTGTCACTTGAAGAACAACGATGAAAATAAATGTTTAGAAAATTATAAAGTCATGTTTTATATACAGAGGTGAGAATGTGGAAAGAGAAAGTAAGTCTCAAATAGTTTGGAGTCCATTGCTAGGTGATACAGAAGTATTTTCTCCAAGAAAGAACATGCAAATCAGAAGCTCTTTGGTATATTCAGTGAACAAGTGACAAGATAACGTCATACAACCAAATGCTGTAAAATTTAGTGTCCGAGGTTGTCCTTCAGACAATTATTTTAGACTTCAAAGCTGCACACATTGTATTGCTCAAGCACTTCAGCAATGAACCAGAAAAAATATAACAGAATGTTAGTAGTGCAAGAATATTATCAATGAAGTCATAATTCCCATATTATTTTCACATTTTGTATTAAAAAGGCTCTAACAGTTCAGTTCAAATTCCAAACATATTCACATACAATGGTTTTCATTCCTGAGGTATGCACATCATACTATGTGTCCAGACTTTCACAGAAACTTACATGATATCCCTCTAGCTGCACATGTCAATTAAGTTTTTTAGTACAACAGCTTGCTTTCATAGGTACCTGTGGCATTTGGAAATTCCCTAAACATTCATTCCATCCTTAAATAACTAGGCAAATTTTCACTGAAGTTTTTACATTAAAAATCCATGCCAAAAACACACCATTTTAAAAGATAAGGAAAAAACTTATTAAAAACAAATGAAAAAATCACACAATAATTCCTGATAACCCTAAATAAAAATTGTCAACGTAATACCTGGATCTGAGAGGCATGAAGATCCATTGTGATGATATGATCTGCTCCTGCAACTGATAACATATTGGCCACTAACTTGGCAGATATTGGTGCCCGGCTCTAAAAACCAAATATTTTTTGTGTGAATTATAGAGCAAGAAAAGATACATATTTATCATGCAAATATACAAAAGTTATACATTAACTAAAGAGCACTTAATTTTAAATATAAATACATTAGGGTAAGTTTTGTTTTAAAAATAATTATGTGAAATGCATACCAAAAATATGAATACAGCCCAACAGTACATTCATAGAGCCTGGAGTCTTAAAAGCACAGTTAAAAAAATAAACTTGAAGCCTTTAGAAGGTTGTAAATGGGGCATTGAATTCAATAGTTGTCTGAAGTTAAATTCAACAAAACGAAAGCCTTAATTTTATTATTCTCTGTGTGTCATAATTATTTCACAGATTACTTGTCAATAACTATGTTTATATCCTATTGATAATTGTCATTTTTATCCTTTAAAATATTTTCCAACATTAAATATTATAATATTTTACTCTAACATTAGAGTTTCAAATAATTAAAAGATGTAAAGTACTAGAACACAACAGACCTAGCATTTTTATCAATCAGTGATGTATAAAGACAAATATGAAATAAATGTTGGTACTTTAAGTAATTTCTATTTTAATTATTATCTACAAGGAATAACCACTTGGATACAGAATTTATAACCACCTCACTAGAAATATTGCACTGATGGAGCACAGCTAGTTAGCTGGCTCATACCTTGTCAATCAATCAAGTTCTATCTGTAATATTGCCATAACCATTTCCCAATAATTGGGAATACATATAATGTGCCTGTTACACACAGATGGCAAATTTGACATAATGCCAGTAAGTGAAACAATTTTGTCAGCCACACTTATAATATTTTTCTGCATTCAAAAACTTGCAATATAAATGACTAAAACACAGAGAAATGTACTAATGCTCAAATGAAATTTCTTTCTAATGTCTTTTACATTTCACTAGCAAGACAGCAATAAGAACTGATAATTTTCTAGCATTAATTTCAAACCCTGTTGACAATACACTTGCATTTTAAATATACTGTCTTCTGTAGCAAATAGTTAAAAAATACAATGAAAATATTTTGTATCTGATTATTTTGATTTTAAAATTGGTGACCAGACACGAGAAATTTTTCTACCTCTCTTCTGTACCATTTTCAATAAAAAATAAATTTGTCAATATAAAAAGTAAATGGAATTATATAATGAACTATACAATGAATTTTCTCACACATACAAGTAGTTTATACAACCTGTACCTCCAATTGTAATAGTAGTGGTACCAGTTGCTAAGTATTTTGTTTCCCCACCACCACTGCAGGAACAAAATATAATTAAGGTGCAAATTTCAGATATAGCATTACACCTCTAGAACAAAGATTCTCAAACTAGATCCCTTTTACACAAAAGTAAACAAGATCCCCCTATCCTCCAACAAGAAACTGAAAATGAACACTTCTCAGGAGCCATCTTTCTTTTCAACTTTTTCTCAACTTCTCATTTTCACAGTTTAAATTTTTTTTCCCATTCAAACACACATTAAGATTCCAATCTTAAATTTATTAACTTGATATTCTTCTTTCCTTCTATACCTTGACATAACCCACATTAATGCTGGTCTACTGCTTTGGTTAGGAACTTTTATATAAAGCACCTGTGGAGTTTCTCCGAAGAATATCTTAAAGTAATGCCTTTATTGGTTGATTGAAACAAATAAATTTCTTTGTTATTCATGATTACAAAAGTTATCAAGTTGTAACATTCTATTCTGCTGGTTTATCTAGCCATTCTATCACTGATGTTATAAGCTTGTATTTCTCCACATTCTAAACAATTAGTGATGTGCTTCTAGTGACAATTTGTAAGACTACTTATTAGGACAGTTATAAAATAGCATATATTACAATTCTACTTTTTAAATTGTATTCCTGACCTGTACAGCTGTCCATAGAATATTAGGCCCAATTATTTGATTTCCATTATCACATGCATGTAAATTTCTTGCTTTGTTCTCCAGTTTATCTTGATTACAACTCAGCAGGAAAGTTCTTACATAAACTTTAAAGGAATTTTAGTATATTGAGCTAAAACACAATAATTACTGTGAACCAGTAACTGTATTGTGTTTACAATTTTCTCTTCTACATAAAAGATGTGATGTAACAGTTAATTAAATTAATTACTTTTTGGGCAAAATGTAAAATGGGTACTTAGAAATTAGTTTTACCTTGTCTTTCTTATCTTGCCGAGCATAAGGAAAGCAGGGAATAACAGCTGTGACTCTTGATGCCGAGGCTATTTTACAAGCATTGATCATAATCAGCAACTCCATCAAGTTATCATTGACTTCCCCACATCCACTCTGGATAATGTACACATCTTCTCCTCTCACAGACTCCCCAATCTCAACACTGAAAAGCAATACAGAAACTTGTCTACATAAAGTTTTACAATAAACATGTACAAAAGACAAGTTAGTGTTTTCAATACATAGATATAATTCACACAAAATATATAGCAGTTTCACAAAGAAGTTTACAAAATATCTTGAACAAGAAAATAAACTGGCATAAGAAAGGATTACTTTCCAGTTATTTATTCATACAGCCATGTAAAAACTTGTCAGAGTTACCACAATATTCTTACCTGAAGTTTATTTATTGTTTTAAGCCAATTAGACTTCAGTAATAGAAAAAGTGTCTTGTGACAAAAGATTCATAAGATCATTTAGTGATATACATTATAAATAAATGCCCTCATGGATTCACCAAAGTAAAATATCAATTACCAATCTGTTATCCCCACCTCCTTTTTTTTCTTTGTGGACATCTTTCTCCTTGTCTGGATGAGAGAAAGGGCTTATATACAGTGTACTTATATTCTGAAAACATTTCTTCTAACACAGAAGGTTAGCCAATCAAATCACACTAGTAGGAGTTGGAAAAAGACTAACTACTGTGTACAGTGATTGAATAGGAAGTAATTATTAATGGAGTCAATTCAAACTGAACCCTTATTGCCAGTGAAGCACTTCAAACTTCAGGGTTCAGTACTTGGCCCTTTGTTCTTTTTATCAGGGATGTGATAGCACTGTCTATGTAGGAATGGCTTGAATTGTTTAAACAGTACTTCAGATACCAACTGTTAGATTATCAGAACTTTACTGTACCATGTTCCTTTTTATAACAGTATCAATGTGATAACTGAACAAGTTCTGGAAATGTCTATATATACTATACCAAACGATTTAATTTTTTGTTCTTTTTATTACTCGATACTCAAAAATCAAAATAATGGTGTTAACCATATTCACTGAGGTGGAACAGTTTCAAATGGAGTAATTACTTCTATATGTATTATTAACTGGTAATATTTTTGAAATCATAATTATGTAAATGAGGAAGAATGAACAAAAATATAAAATCTGGAAAAAGACAGGTTGGTCTCAAGTAAATACAGTTTCATTTTTCTGATAAGGTGATTGCCTTACATTTTATTACTTTTCCAAAGTATGAGTGTGCAAGGGCAGCTTTTAAAAGAATAAATGATCCAATGCTCCCAGAGAAAAAAGCTGCATCAGAATGTTCAATAATTAAGCCATGAGTAAACCATTCACCTTTACACATAGCATTAAAGAACAAGGGACTTTTTGATCCATCTAAGACAGTGGTTCCCAAACTGGAGGTAATTTAACAATTTATCGGGGGGTAATGGAGGGGCGACAGAAAAAAAGTTAAAATTCTAAAAATCAAGAAAACATTGAGGTAGCTGGTATTAGGATTAATGTTAACTTAGTTTAAGTATGTAAAGTTGTAAATTAAACCTAATTTAAGTATGTAATAAAGTTAAACCAAAAAACAATAAACATCAAAAACTAATACACAGTAGTAGAAAAGAAAAAATATGTATCTAAGTGTGTGGTAACCTAAAAGTGTTTTGACAAGTATGCTTCAGAACACAAGTCACTTAGTAACTCTGATGACTCATCGACGTGTCCAGGACGCATCACTCACTGCCTGAGGTTGGCTCTATTTCACACTGTCAGTTTCTATGTGAGCATCAGCCGAGGTAGACAAAACCTGGCATGTATGTGTACTGCCCTGTGCAGTATAGTTAGTATTTACCTACTATTACATCATTCCTATGTTGAATAAGCTCTTTTAATGCTATCTAGAATGCCATGAAAAAATAAATAATAAGTTCACATTGTTAACACTTTTTTATGCAGTTTTTCTTTTTCTGCAGATTAAACAATAAAATGTCTAAAAAGTGCACCTACTCTGACGCCTTTCTTTGCTATGGCTTTGTGAATTTACCTTCTGGTGGAGAGGATTGGCCACAATGTGTAGTATGTCACAAAGTGTTGACAAATGAAAGCCTCAAGCCATCAAAACTCTCAGCTCACCTCCAGAAGTGCCATCCAAATCTTCAAAATGGCTTATTTTCAGCGCTGGGCTGTAGCACTGAAGAATATCCAGTTCAGCAGTTCATCTGTCAAGCCCAAAAGCTTCAAGCTGCGGTCAAAGCATCTTACTTTGTTGCATATAAAGTTGCCAAACAACAAAAATGCCACACCATTGCAGAGAATCTGATTATGCCTTGTGCATACGAGATGGTAAGCAAGATACGTGGGGAGGATCAAGCGAAGAAACTGAGTGTCATATCTCTATCAAACAACACAATCCACCGATGAGACATGGCATCAGATATTCTGTCCCAACTTACAACAGAGATCAAGGAAAGCTTATATAGCAAGTTCTCCTTGCAAGTTGATGAATCGTGTGACGTAGCCAGTTGTGCTGTTCTCCTTGGGTTCATTCGTTACATCCACCAGAACAAGATCAAAGAAGAGTTCCTATTATGTGAAGATCTGCTGACAACCACAAAGGGAGAAGATATCTTCAATATCATCAACAGTTTCTTTACCACAAATGGACTGGATTGGAACAGTGTTCAGCAGGTTGGCAGAGATGTTTATATAAAGTCTAGATTAGTATAAATACAATGAATTACATGGCATATAGTTATATAGTTTTATTTATTGTACAAGTAGCTGTAGTGTAGCTAATATTTTATACATAAATCACAAAAAAGTATCGTGCCTGTCGTACTGAAATACTAAAGTACCAAAATAAATTAAATTAAATTAAAACCAAATTATAATGCAAAAGATAAGTAAGAATGACTAATTGATGCAATCTACAATAGTTTTTCTTTTTTAATCTAGGTCTCCGTCAATGATGGGTCATAATCGTGAATTACGGGGCCTCATACAAGCTGTGAATCCAGAAATTTCTGTAGATCATTGCATCATTCATCGGTACTCTCTTGGATCAAAAAGCCTGCCTGGTAATCTGAAATTAGTGTTTGAAGATGTGTTGAAAATCGTCAATTTCATCAAGCCCAGGGATGTGAATTAGCACATATTCAGGGAGCTGTGCAAGGAAATGGGAGAGCAGTATCAAGTTCTGCTCTACCACACCGATGTACGCTGGTTGTCACGAGGCAAGGTTGTACGTCGAGTCATTGAGCTCCGAACAGCTCTTCAGAAATTTTTGAAGAATCTCCTTTTGCTACCAAGTTCACTGATAAGGAGTGGCTTGCTCGACTTTGTTACTTGGCTGACATATTTGCGGAGCTGAACAGTGATAATCTGCAACTCCAGGGCCAAAGCATGACTGTCATTGATGCCCATCACACTGTGATTGCATTTCTGGGAAAACTGAGACTCTGTATTCGACGCTTGGAAAAAGGAGTGATCGCTCAGTTCCCACCCTAGACCAGTTTATTGAGGAGAATAGTTATGATACTGGATCACTTTTACAGACCATCAACAAAGAGATGAGCGACCATTTGAAGGGGCTTGAAACAAGCATGCAGCACCACTTTCCAGAGAGTGACCTAAACACAGCCAGTCTTCAGTGGATCATTCATCCCTTTTCTGTACCTGATGAGGCCATTCATTATGATGATTTCCCTGCATAGAAGGAGTGGATCACAATGCGAGCAAATGAAGCCTTGAAAGTCAAATTCCAAAACCAAAATGCAGATTCCTTTTGGATTTTACAACAAGCTGACTCGCCAACTCTGTCCAAGAGAGCCTTGAAGTTGTTCGTATCATTCTCAACAACGTATCTGTGCGAGAAGGGGTTCTCAACCGTGCTGGGAATGAAAACAAAAAAGAGGACTCGTTTGAATGTTGCAAACGATGCGAGGCTGGCACTCTCAACCACAAAGCCAAGAATTCCTAAACTAGTTTCAAGTATGCAACTCCATCCATCCCACTGATATTCTTGACATCTTTGGGAATATTCATTAGAAATGCAAAATCATCAAATACAATAATTAAAAGTGTAATTCAGTGTAAATAAATTATATAAATAAATTGTAAATAAAGTGCAATATATCTTTAGTATAATTTAGCCATATATATCAATGTTGAAAACCTTTGTGAAAGGGGTAGCATGCTTAATGTGGCATGTTAAATTGGGTAACAAGCTGAAAATGTTTGGGAACCACTGATCTAAGACATCTTACTTACTAACTTGCATAAACATAAATCTTGAAAGCAACCCTTATCAATTTTCTCTTCAGCTCCTTTAAATTAAATGCGTCTACCACATCTGAAGGAAAATTGTTCCAAAGGTCATCCATCCCATCAGAAAAATTAAGCCATATTAGCTGAAAACAACTCTTACCCTGCTAAATTTTAATTAGTTTTCCCTAATCTTACCATTCTCAGAATTAAATATGAACAATAATACATCAACATTATCAATTACTTTAACAATCTTTAACATTCTAATTGCATCCCTTCTAACTTCTTAAAAGTGGAAACAAGTCTAGAGATTTTAATCTGTTGCTATATTCCAACTTGTATTTCAAGTGTCGTTCCAGCTGTCCTCTTTTGAACCCTTTCTATGAACTTAATATCCTTCCCAAGGTAAAGCAACTTAGATTGAACACAATACTCTTTTAATTTGTATTTCATTTCTGTAGATGTTTGTTTGTATTTAAGCACAAAGCGATACAATGGAATATCCATACTCTGCCCACCAAGGTATCAAAACCCAATTTCTAGCAGAATAACTATGATGTGCCACTTAGGAATCTGAACATGCAACTTAAAATTATATTTATCCTGCTGGTAGCAACAATATTATTGCTTAAATAAGTTGAAAGACTGATGAACACTTATTTTTCTCTGTCTTTCATAATACTATTAAGGTTATTTTACACCAGCTTACAATATAAAACTGGGGTATTTCACATCTTTTATCTTCTATTTATTAGAATTAAAAGTCATGCATCATCTATTCACCCAACTCAAACAAATAATCCAAATCCTTTTGTAAAGCAATAGCATCTTCATAGTCACTAATGCACAAGTCTTTAACCTGTTCAGTGCTGTAAACAAAATAACTCATCCAAGCCGATCGGTAACAGTGCCACAGATGAGTTAATTCATTCTCAGTAATACCTAACTTCAACGCTAGAAATCAGCACCATACATGCACTTGACCTACTTGCAAATGGTTTCACTTTCAATCCAAAATGGCATCATGAAAAAAGTTACAAAATGAAGAAGCATTATAGTTGCATTGTAGCAGCTGAAATACTTGGCAATCAACAAGTTAATGTTATCAACAAATATAATTTATTGACTATCCTTTCATTCACGTTATTGATGCAAATTAAAAAAAGCAAAGATATTATCCCTAAGCCCTAAGATACCCCACTAATCCAGTTTAACTGAATTTCCTATATAACAGCACCTACTTTCTTTCATCTATCCAGTTTTCTATTTCATGACCCAGCCTATTCTACACACCCACAGATACATTTTATCAAGACATTTATGTAGTATTTTATCAAAGGCTTTCTAAAAGCCAAGATACACCAAAATCAAATCAGTACCTTCATTTGCCTCAGCTGTAACCTCTTCAAAGAATGTCAAAAACACCACTGATGTAAATCTAATAATAATCCTGTGAAGATGGGAATTATTAATAGTTACATCAGTGTATGGTTTCTTCTTAACTTCCCCAGTCTCATCTATTAGTATATAAAAAATCCTAACTAAAAACCTTTTCTGTCCTACAGCCATTAACAGCAACCCAAATACATTGACCCTCACTGCTGTTAGCTTTGATATTATCAACTTAAACAGGATCTAACTCAAATTTTACATATAAATCCACTCACTTCTACTTTCTTTTCATAGATAAATTGTCTCAAATTGTCCAGGTTTCAGTTTTTTTCCATCATATTAAAATATTCTGTTCCAACTGGTGCTCTACAGTCCTCTATTTTATTTTTAATACTTCTAAGATTATATTAACAGTTCAGCCTACAACGAAAACTACCTTTCCACATTATACCCTTATCCATGTCTTATTTCTAATTTATTGTTCTGACTCACTTTACTGTTTTATCATATTTTAACCCTCAATTAGTCGTGTGGGGTCATTATGACCACATATTACTTTTTAAATTAATTAGTATGTGACAGATAAAATTTGATTCAGCCCTGCCCACAGTAGTTTCTTTAACTGTGTATTGATTTTCCAGCCGACATTAATGTTCTCGAGCAGTAGGTTTTTTGCTAAGTTTTAGACTGAGATCATATTTACCCCCATGAGGTTACTTGGTTCATAATTGTTGTAAAGTCAGTTTGTTTTCCTGTGATTCTAATTTTCTTGATTTTGTGTTTTTCTTGGTTTATAGCTAAAATATTTTTTTCTTATATACTTATAAAATAATATGGAATAAAGTTGTAAACTTCTTTGTTTTTCTTATAAAACAAGGATTTTTTTTTTAAACAAGTTTCTTCTGAGCATATTTCCACTGGTCAAGTACTTATCACACGACCATGTTTACACGTTTTAGAACAAATGCCCAAAGAAACATTTGAGTATTGGTTCTTCACAGTTGTATAGATTATATATGAATAGATATGTTTAAACATACAAGTACGCAATTTTCAACTTATCCTAACTTAATATTGATGATGAAGAACCCACCTTTTATAAAATAGTTCGAAGATGGTTTGAATAGGTAGTGAAAGAAATGTATCTTTGCAATAGCTTCCTCCCCTTCTCATTCATGTATGGTTGTCTTAAAAGTACGTTTACAATGTAATTTCACTACCAATTCAAAATATCTATAAACATTATACCAAGTAGTTTACAACTGACTAGTAAGGGTAACTTTCAAGTTATTCCCAATGGTATTAGTAGGATGGTTTAAACAACAACAATTTTTTTTTCCTCATCCCCTGAACACAACTGTTACGCACTCGTTTACAACGTATCTCTCAAACCGTTCACATTGTGGGATTCAAAATCAGTGTCAACACAGACGACTGAAAACAAGGAAGCATAATAAAGGAACGTATTTCACCCGGAAAAAAAAATTATGAAACGAAAACTTTTAGTAAAAGGCCCACACCTTACCTTGTCTCTTGGTTACTGAATTTTTTTAAGACTACTTTCCCGATCTCGATTCCCAGTCTATACACTATCTTTTGTGCAAGATCTTGGTGAGAAGAGCCTCCAAATACCTTAATATTTGGCATTTTCCGGTTATAACTCTTAAACTTGAAAATGAAAAGCTTGAGCAATCCCCTCCACCCCAAAGAAGCATGTAGACTGTTGAGCACACGTGCTTATTGTTCGATATAAAACCCACAAAAAAAAACTTTGTTAAATTCATATTTGCACCTTATATTTTACTATCCCTTCATAAAATTTTAAAATTGGTTTCTTTACCCGTTTAACTTCTTAACATTTACCAAAGGTTTAAAATATGATATTTATAAATATATTACCATGAATATATTTGTTCTGACATTGCGATATTTTTAACGGCCCGGCATAGCCAAGCGTGTTAAGGCATGCGACTCGAAATCTGAGGGTGGTGGGTTCGTATCTCCGTCGCGCCCAATATGCTCGCCCTTTCAGCCGTGGGAGCGTTATAATGTTATGGGCAATCCCACTATTCGTTGGTAAAATAGTAGCCAAAGAGTTGGTGGTGGGTGGTGATGACTAACTGTGTTCCTTTTAGTCTTACACTGCTAAGTTAGGGACGGCTAGCACAGATAACTCTCGAGCGGCTTTGTACAAAATTCAAAAACAAAAAAACAAGCTGTGTTTTTTTTCATAGAAAAATAACAATTTGCGAGAATTATACCTTTTTTCAATTTTGATGGATAAAGTATAGTTCTAATTTCACCACCTTTTCTACTTTTTTATTTGTTTAGAATGCATTTCATTATTATTTGTATCAAATAAATAGACTTTTTTACTGTATATTCAGATTTTTATATTATTTCTTATATTGTACTTTATTATTTTTTTATGCTATACTTTGTTTGGTTTGTTTTGAATTTCGCTCAAAGCTACAGGAGAGCTACCTATGCTAGTCGTTCCTAATTTAAGTGTTGGACTAGATAGAAGGCAGCTAATCACCACTACCCACCGCCAACTCTTGGGCTACACTTTCACCAACGAATGGTGGAATTGATCATAATTATAACGCCCTCAAGGCTGAAAGGGTGAGCATATTTGGTGCGACGGGAATTCAAGCCTGCGGACCCCCTCTCCCTACGTTTTGGTTGCTGCTCTTGAGAAGTAACTGTGTAACAAATTCAGTATTCTATTAAAATCTTAAATGGATACAGTAATCGCATAGCTTTTATAAGTTAAAATCCATCTACAATGAAACTTATTTTTCAACAGTATAACGGCTCCACGATTGAAAGGACAAGCATGTTTGGTGTGATGGGGATTCGAATCCGCCACCCTACGGTTATGAGTTGAGTGCCTTAACCAGCTGGCTATGGTTTTAATAATTGTAGTTTGTAATAATTTTGATGTGGTATGTGGTCCGGCATTACCAGATGGTTGGGCGCTCGACACGAAACCTTAAGGTCGTGAGTTCGAATCGCCGTCACACCAAACGTGCTCGCTATTTCAGCCGTGGGGACGTTATTTGTCAAGATCAATCCTACTATTCGTTAGCAAAAAAGTACCCCAAAAGTTGGAAGTGAATGATGATGACTAGCTCCATCCCTCTCATCTTACGTTGTTAAATTAGAGACTACAACCGCAGATAGCCCTCATGTAACTTTGCACGAAATTCGAAACCAAACAGTCATGCGTTGTATAGTGTAACGTGGTCGTTGGCTGAATTGAAGGCAGGCCGAGTGGGTTGTTTTCGTCTTAGTCGTTGGAGTTTCAACTAATGCTACCTGCTGTTACGTTTAATATTTATTTGAAGTAAAGATGCAGTGGACGAATGGAGAACACAAGCACTAACTCGGGGCTTTAAAGCTTTACATTTGCCTATTATAATAAATATTTTATTCGCTTATTCACATTTAAACAAAAACTTGTTATTTTATATGTAAAGGAAACCAATCAAATTATTTATTAGATGAAACGTTTTGGTTTTTTGTCGCAGAATTTAACTGTTCAAATGTTATATATTTATGGGGGGTGAGATCGAAGACAAACCATATAAGTAGATAATCACTGTCAACATTTTTTGCAGCATGACATTTCACTAACTTTTGACTTATGTTGAAAGTGGTGAGGCGGATGTCCAGGATGTCACTTGTATTTTGGCATAAATGGGTATTCCGTCGTTTGCTAGGGCTATATTATTTTCATCGATGAAATTTAATAGGTGTCTTCAGTTTATGGTGATGAATTTAATCTGAAGTTCTAATGTTTACTGTTCAGATCACCAATAACAATTGTATTTTGGTTGTGGGAAAATATGTTGTGAAACAGTTTTATATCAATATTTTAGTTAGTGAACAAAAAATTACTGCTACTGTTATATTTGAATGGTTATCTGGCAGGATATCAGCAATTATATTGTCATTATTGCTGTTTATTTTAATTTCAGTTACTGAATGATTGCTTTTGTATAGTAACATAATTCCTCTCTTTATGTCATGTTTGTTTGCTCTGTCCTTCCTGATTGCTGTATCGTTGTACGTCTTAAATATATTGTTAGAATATCAGGGTTAGTATCTTGTATTATGTATCCGATTTCGTATTTCTTGGAAGCGAGCGCATCTTGGATGTTGATACTTACATCTGTGAATTTATGTTTTAGTAAGTATCTAGTTGTTGTTGCTATTCATTGCGGTTTGTATGGTATTATATGTTTGTTTTTTGTTTTTTTTTTCCAATGCTTATGATAAGATCAATGCACTTGGTTTGAGTTGGTTTTGTGTATTCTGCATTGAAATCTGTAAAGATTTTTTTAAAATTATATTTGCTATTAAACTTGTTCCGTCATTTGTGCTTTTTTAATTGTATACGTGCTGTTTTCATGGAGGTTTGTTGTGTGTGTATTTTTGGTAAGTTCTTTCGTATTACGGTTTACTGTATTGGTTCATTGATTTGTGATTTTTGTTAGGTGTTGTTTTGTGCATATGTCACTGTACCTGATGTTATAGCTGTGTTTGTTTAAAGTACATTTGTACTTGTTCAATCGTTTACAGTCGGTTTTGCTGTTTTTATTTCATAAATGCGTTGTTTTATCTTTCTGTATTTTTTGCAACTTTTGTAGTACGCTGTGTGTGTTTCTCTACAATTGAAACATTCAGGTTTTTCTAACTCTTTTTTTGCACTTAGATATGTAGTACTCACCTCCACATCCACATCACTTCGGTGTCGCTAGACATGGAGCTGATACATGATCATATCTTTGGTAATTGTAGCATTGAGTAACTAAAATTGCTGGTGTTTTTAATTGCTCTATTTGGAATCTTTGATACCATACCGTGATACCGTTGTTTATCAGAACCAAATTATTATAATTTTGTTCTGTGTCCACTGTTATTAAGTTTGTTAGTTTTTGTGTTAATTTCGAAATTATTTTTCCCACTTTGACGTAAGATATTCTTTGTTCCTCTAGTGCTAACTGTATGTGTTTTTTGTGTTTTATTGAATTACGCACCCTACGAATAACGAGAGTCTTGGGCTGTGGTTTGCTACCTGATAGGTGGATATTAATGTTTACTGGTGAGAAAGCGTGTTTCGTCCATTTATTTAAAAGTTTCTGAGGTCAGCGGCCTATAGTCATCGGACAATGACACCGCCTCTGGGTAAACGCTTGACACTGGCTATTGAAACACTTGGTTTGCATCGTTTGATTTCTGCCGCAAGTTGCGGTTGGTTGCAAGTGACAGGAATACCTTCAGTTATAGAACTTTTATATGCAAAAACGGCTCTTCTGGGCCCAGAAAACACTTCAAATAGAAGAGCGAACATTATAACTGACCTTCAGTTATAATCGAATATTAAGGTTGTTTAAATTTTAGTGTTATGTTTTTATTTTGTGTTAAATTCTGTCTTTTTCTTTTTGATACAACTAATGTAAATTATTTTTGTTTTTCAGTGTCTTCTTCGTGGTTAGTGACTACTACCTCATTAACTGTTATATTATCAACATCCAAGGTGCTATTTAGATTAGTAAATTCATTTTCTTTATTCATAGAGGTGGATGAAACTGCCTCTATCACAGTATGAAAAGTTTCTCCCACTTCTTCGGCCCGGCATGGCCCAGCGTGTTAAGGCGTGCCACTCGTAATCTGAGAGTCGCGGGTTCGCATCCCCGTGGCGCCACACGTGCTCGCCCTTTCAGTCGTGGGGGTGTTATAATGTGACGGTTAATCCCACTATTTGTGGGTAAAAGAGAAGCCCAAGAGTTGGCGGTGGGTGGTGATGACTAGCTGCTAAATTAGGGACGGATAGCACAGATAGTCCTCGAGTAGCTTTGTGCGAAATTCAAAAAACAAACAAACCCACTTCTTCATCGTTTAACAAGTTTTTAATAGAGTTAAATAAATTTATTATTATTTTTCTAGCTTTGCCTTTTTTTCTTAAATAACTATCATTTTTTAATTAAATGTTTTTAATTGTTTTTTTGGTCTCATTACATAAGGCCATTATTGAAGAGGTGTTTGCTTCGTTTAAATCTAATTCTAATTTCTGTCTACCTTATGAGCTAGACTTCCTTGGCTTACTTTTTGGGCCGCTGGTAGAACATGGATCTTGATTCCTAGATGTCATGTCACTGCTGTCCTCTGCAGTTGTAGGTACCCAATGTATGGCGACTCGTGCTTTCGCCGGGGCCTGGCATGGCCTAGCGCGTTAAGGCGTGCGTTTCGTAATCTGAGAGTCGCGGGTTCGCGCCCGAGTCGCGCCAAACATGCTCACCCTCCCAGCCGTGGGGGGCGTTATAATGTGACGGTCAGTCTCACTTTTCGTTGGTAAAAGAGTAGCCCAAGAGTTGGCGGTGGGTGGTGATGACTAGGTGCCTTCCCTCTAGTCTTACACTACTAAATTAGGGACGGCTAGCACAGATAGCCCTCGAGTAGCTTTGTGCGAAATTCCAAAAACAAAAACAAACAAACATGCTTTCGCCGACCATGTGAAGTCTCAAGCTGTCTCTCGTATTTCAGTTTCTGTTTCTTTCTTTTATGAAAGCTTGCGTGTGTTCTTTTGTCCAGATAAATGAAGATAACTCACACAAAAGGAAGGTCAAAAGTCTTGTCTATAAGTTTGCTGTATTTTCAGGAGTTCACTGACGACTCAACCTTGTTTGACCTGACTCTCACACAAAAAATCGCCAGCAAATTATCTCTCGCGCGCAGGATTTGGGTAATCATATGTACTCTGGAGGGTCAGAGGGTCTTCCTTCTTCTGTTACTTATATGGTCATACAGTGTTGATTGGTATGGCTACTGCTTTAGGGTCAGATCGGGTTGAATTTCTCCGACCATTTACAGAGCGATGTCCATGTACTGATTTCATACATTTATTGATGTTATAGGAAGTCTAGTTTGAAAGTGGCCTTTTCACCCCTCTCTAAATATGTTTATTATTATTGTATTTATTTATTTTTTCACTTATTTATTTTTATCTTTAAAATATGTGTTGACCAGGGAAAGGTGTTTAGAACTATCTTCATCATGTGTGAGGTACCTGTCTAGCTCGCATAACAATTCATTTTTCATCCAATTTTGATCAAAATACGTTATTATACTATATAAGAGTCTATCTGGTATAGTTAGTATGTTTGAATATTTGTGTATGAATTTAGATGATGTTGTTCTGGGAACTCTGTACGCTTTTATGAGGAGTGTGGTTTGTATTATTTGCAGCTTGGTTATGATTGTTTTGTCACTTACAGTAATTCAAGCTGGAGCTGCATAGCCAATTATCGGTCTCATATAATCACATATTTAACATGCATACTGAAACATTTGTGAACAAAACTTCAAGATATACTAATATGCTATTAAAGAAAACTTAAGTTATAAAATATTGAAACACACCTTAATGCAATAATACCTGCTGTATATAATTGCTCAAGTGCATTACCATTAATAAAACACAAGGGATAAGTAATCGAAGTGTTCTTTAAAGATGATACAAAACATTTGAAAACTAAACGGTTTACTCTATTGTGCTGACCTTCATATACCACTACTCCACAGCTCAAAACAGATCTAAGTAAACTATCACACATACAAATGTCTACTGTTTATCATTAAAGAGTAAACTTTGAAACTAAAGCAAACTGTATGTTTATTATGCATTAACTCTAACAATAGTTTTGTATTAAAAAACTTATCATTACAGAAATCTAAATGTATATTTACAATATCTGATGGTCAGTGGAAGTTATTTTCTACTTCTAAGTTACATTTTCTGTTTTTCATCTAGAGCTTATTTATTTGTCGTTCAAACATAACACATAGTTATATACGCACTCTAATTTCTTGAAGGTGTAACCATTTAGGCATATAAATAAATATCACTGACGTTCAGCTTACAATTTGGATAATTTTTATCCGAGCGACAAATTCTTCTGACCGTACAATAACCTTTGATGTTTAAAAATAACACAAAATGTGTGGATTACTGTAACATTAGTTTTATGTTCATTGATATCATTTGATGGTAAATTGCTGTACTGTATTTTCACTACAATGTTATTCCTGTTAGCGAAAGGAAAAAGTTATGGAATGAGTGTTTGACATCATCCTCGAGGTCCCATGCTTATCAAAAGTAACAAACAAACACGGAAATACTCGGAGTTTCACCTTGTATAGACCTACAAAAACTTATACTCTGTCCAAACATAAGACAGCTTTCTTCAGTCGTGCACTGATTAATCATGGTGAGAACACCTCCTTTTTTTAGTGAATCTGAGAAGTTGTCTCTATTCTGTTTCTTCTAGCAAAAGCATCTATGTTGACAGTCATTCTTTTCTTGTTTTAGGCCAGTGCCATAACTGAAGGTCGCTCCTGCTGCCTTATGTTGACGTTTCTGCTGTTGTTTAGTGATGAACGACCTTTATTCACTCGCAATGGTACCCATTTTATAACAGGCGTAACATTTTTTTTTCTTAGTTTGAGACTGGTGAATGGAGGTTAAGACTGATAGACGGTGTATCCCACCTCAATGTGGGTCTTACTTCTTCAGTCATCTTCAAAATCTCGGGTACATTTTGTATACTACATTATAGCCTGTATCCGGGGGGCGGGGTCTTTTCAATTGATGCAGCGTTTTTTATTTTTGTTTCGGCTTGTCTTTGGTTACAAAAACTAACATTAGTCAAAGGTTTGGATTTGTGTTTTAACGAAGTCCTTTCTTTAAACTTTGTTTTATTTTACTTAATTCTTTAGTGTTAATATTCTCTTTAAATGTATATTCAACAACAGTCTAAAACGTTTCATACACTACTAGATATTATAATGCCACAATACATCAATTAAAGAACGAAAAAGGTTCAGAAGGTTCGATTGGCATTACTTCAATTCACAGAAATTTAAATAGTAGCATGTAGCATCTGGGCTGAAAGGACTACCAACTTTAATATCCTTTGTTAGCTGTGCTGACAATGCTGCAGTGCTACAACTAACGAATGCCTTACCCCTTCTTACGTACGACTATGATAAAGGAACAAAATTTATCTGTCAATCTATTTCCTTATCCTAGGCTCGGCATAGCCAGGTGGTCAAGGCACTCGACTGACCAAACCAAACTTCTCCAGTAAAAGCGATCGCTCACTCGATTACGTAGCGATATACACAATATTTGTGTGTGTTTTTTTGTGGTTAAAATAACGATTTTTTTACCATGCAAAGATGTGTCCAATCTGGTAATTTCTAACGCAACATACAACATAGTAAAGCTATTAGACACACCTTATTTCTGGATCAAATCTGCTGTTCATAGCGAGTTTAATTGTTTGATACTTGAAAATATTACATAGCGAATGATTCTTTATCCTTCTGGCCTGGCATGGCCGAGCGCGTTAAGGCGTGCACTCGTAATCCGAGGGTCGCGGGTTCGCGCCCGCGTCGCGCTAAACATGCTCGCCCTCCCAGCCGTGGGGGTGTATAATGTGACGGTCAATCCCACTATTCGTTGGTAAATGAGTAGTCCAAGAGTTGGCGGTGGGTGGTGATGACTAGCTGCCTTCCCTCTAGTCTTACACTGCTAAATTAGGGACGGCTAGCACAGATAGCCCTCGAGTAGCTCTGTGCGAAATTCCAAAAACACACTTTATCCTTCTAAACTTAAAAACGGTTTTAAAATTAACCCTTTGCTATCTTTATGAAACATTTTCATCATCTAGTGAATAAGTTTTTTATTTACTCGAATATTGTTATTTCAGTGAAATATTTACAATAACTTGTATTTATGTAAATAACACGTTTATTGCGACATTTTTGTGAGTTCATTTTTCGGAAAGGATTACTTCATTTAAAAATAAATATTGTTTTGCAACACTAGAGGGTGATTGATGTAGAGTAGGCGAAGGTAAATTGTGAACGTCAGATAATATTAGGATTAGAACTTAATTTATATTTTTGAGCAGTCGATGTTAGTTGTTATTTATCAAAAAAGACGTAATGGCAAATATAGCAGTGCAGAGAATTAAACGTGAATTTAAGGAGGTCGTTAGAAGTGAAGAGGTGAGAATTTGCCTCCTTTAGGCTAAGTAAGATAGAACCTAAATAACTAACGGTTACATTAATATTAACAATATCATGTGAAACAAGCAACACAGTGAAACAAATGTGAATATAGCTTTTATTGACAGTAATTGATAATACAGTACCGTAACAAGGAACATGCTTGATTTGACTATCCAGAAACGTCATGAATGTTCATTTTATAGTATGTGAATCGTGTGAACCGGAACAGGAAGTTTATAGTTTCAATATGGCGGTGAATGTATTAGTACCTCTATCCATTTTCTTATACTCAGTGTAAAAAAAGTGATGATTAAACGATTCAACTTTATTTCTGGGAACTTCTCTTGTATTATAAGTGATTAAAATAATTATTAATTATGCAATCAGCATTGTGGACAAAAGGTGAAATTTGTTTGGAAAGCATATTTGGCACTTTTGCAAAATATTTTTGAGTATATTCTGCATTGATAAACTTACTCTGCCATTTCCGTGATATCCGTCTTTCATTTCCAGTACTTTCATCTTCAAAACATTTGAAAGAAATCTAGAAAACTTTAGTTACTTTATTGCTATGAAGAAAGTTTTACATTTCTGTGACAATGAATTGATCATGCCATACAATTACTTGAGGGTAGAGGATTCAGAATCAGATGGTCAAATCAGTTTGTCTTTAAAGCATACATACGAATGGTTATATAAGAGGTTTTAGATAACTTTTACAATAAACTGAAGAAAAAGCTCATCACCTCCAATTTTTAAAGAAAGGTTAACTTAAATTTTGTATTTTCATAGAACTTTGACAATGAAAATTGGAAACTTAAAACCAGTATTTTAGAATATACTATATTTCATTGTCATTAAATGGAAAAATAAAAGGGGAAAGGATCCAGACAATCAGGATCTGTATATTTAAAATACTTGATGAAACAAAAGTACAAAATGGTTGGATTTGTTTGATGTTAATGTCACTTAAGTTTTACAGTGAAATGGGAATGAGACAGATCGTATGCATTGGAGGAGTAAAATCTGTTAGTGAAATATTTAGAGATCAGCAAGATGTTTGTAATAAAACAAGGTATAAAAGCAATTTAAATAAATATTTGATTTAAAATACAGTTTAACAGAAGTCTTGCTATTATGTTTTGTTGTTTATCTTAAGCCTAAAATTCATGATACAAAATTACTTTAACATATTTCTGGTTACATATTACATAGAAACTAGTCATGCAACACATTGTGTGGCAGACTTTCCATTTTAAGCAGTTGAAATGAATAGAAATAGGGATATATTCCATTACAAATACAAATGAAAATATAAACACTGACATAACTTTTTCTTGTTTTTATTTATTATGAGTGTTAGCACTAAATAAGTTAATTGCATTTTATGCTAACCTTAGTACATGCACATTTAACTAGTATTTAGTGAACATAGGGCTAAAGGCCATGCCATGTATTGTGCTTTTTATCCCTTTGACATTGATATTGTGGCTTAAGAGTCTTTAAGGTGGAAAATTATTACATTTTTCTTTATTTATTATAATTAAAAGTGATTGCATGTACAACCAATATCTGTAATGAAAACAGCATACTATCAGGGTTTATATAGGCTTATAAAGTGCAAATGTGAATTGAGTATCAAAAAGTGCTTGAAAACACTTGATACTTCTTAGGCAAATGTAAATTTCAGAAAAAAAAGGGTTTTATTTGAATGAATATACAAAAAAGAAAAATTACAATATCAATACAAAATATTGTAAAATAATGTACTTCCTTCAATAACTTGTATATTCAGTATGACTTCTGGTTTGGTCACTTGTGTATTTACTGCTCTTCCTTGCTTGTGAATTAGACTGTTATATGATGTTTTTATGAATAAAAACCATGGTAATGGAGCCAGAAACCTGAAATTTGATGATAATTAGTCACATTTGGAAGTATATATTCAGTAACACTTGTATATACTGTAAGGATATTTACATTGGACTAAGCAGATGAAAGTGCTTTTAAAGTCTCATAATAAAAGTGAGAAGCACATGCACAGAAAAGTTGTGTCAACACTGGAAATGAGTTCAAGATATGTTGGTATTAAAGTGAAAAACTCAAGATGGTGATCAGTATTACAGAACTGATATACCACTTTTTGTTGGCAATATGATTATACCCTCTTCTCCTCCAAGCTATGGAGTCAAGGACTTTTATATTCTGTGTCAAAGAATGATATATTTAACCATGATATTCAATGACCATTGCACACATTAATTAGAAATGTTTCTTGAAAGTAATTAAACTTTGATGAATATTTTCATGTTATATTTCCAGGGTATATCATAGTTGCTACATTTTCATTGGAGAAAGAAAGACATCATGCATATGTGTCTTCAGTATTGTACAGCACTTCCAAAGCTGGCTTTTGAAAATCAGACATTTTTTATCAGTTTGATGAATCTTTAAACAAGAAAGTTCAGGAATAGCAAACAGATATTCATACAAGATACTGAGACAGTGAAATGGAACATATTGTAATTAGATACTTTGGACCTCAGTTTTAGGCATGTTTTTTTTTTCATAGGTTGGAACAAAAGTTTATTGCTATTGAAATAAATGGTAAATTTTACAATTCATCAACAAAACAATTTTTCATGTAATACCTAATTTTGCATTTTGAACAGTTTAAAATGTTTTTCAAAAGTTTTAGTTGAAAGATAACATGCCATTAAAAATTAAATAGGTCTAACACCTGTTTACAAATTGAGGTGACACAAACTAAGAGTATTCAGTTGTGCTAAAGTTTAAACTTGATGCATATTTATATTGCTCTAAACAAGTGACCAGTTGTGTATTATAATTTCTGAGGATTGCTTTATCGAAGGTCAGCCATTTTAAATCAGCAGTTATGAACCATGTAAATCTACACAGCTTGATCCATATTAGTGTTGATGGTCTCTCAGTTGATTGTAAGTTCTACAACATAATGCAGAGCCAACTATGATATCTTGTTAGGAAAAAATAGTATCCTCTAAATTGTATATCATGTATAACTTCCTTACATCAGATGCAATAATAATAGCATGAGAAATTTCAATTCTCAGCATCTTATGTTGCATTTACAAAGATTCTTCAGGTAGGAAGGAAGATTACATGAAAGTTATAGGATTGAATCTTCTTTTATGCCATTGTGGTTGAAAAATGTCTTGATCTGTCAATAAGTTTTAACAGTCTGGAGGTCAGCTGAGAATTATATGAAGAAATTTGAATGAAATAAGTTGCCAGAACCAAGTGAATGATAAGTAAGTTTGTGCAAAGCATCAATTTTTTTTGTTCAGTTGCAGTGACATTGTAGCTTTTTTTTTGGCTAATTTTGTAGACTATAAAGTCAAAGGTTACATTTTTAGTGTATGACATTTCCTCAGTAACTAACCATCTCATGTAGAAATTCATCAAACCCAAGATCTTGGATAAGAAAACTTCAGCTGAAAGACTACTTAATACAACACCTTAACATATTTTGAAAATGGTGAATTATTTGAGTGAACTGTTTAATATGTATTTGTTTATGTGATTTAAAACATTAGGTTAAAACATACACCCTTGTGGAAATTAATTGAAACAAGAGGGAAAATTATGATTATTTTTCAATTTTTTTACATTTTATTTGTGAGAATCCAAAAATTACTCGCAGATTAATGCATGATGTGACTGCCTTTATTTTTCAGAACATCATTAATCTGCTTTCACATTGAGTCCATGAGTTGACTGCAATATTTACTAATTTTTGGATTGCAGTACCACACCTCAGCTATAGCCTCAATTAACTTATCATTTGTAGTGCAGTCTTTTCCCCAAAGTCTTTCTTTACAAATTGCTCAAAGATTTTCAATAGGATGCAAGTCCGGAGAGTTTCTAGGCCACTCCAGCACCTTTATTGGCATTGTAGTCATAAAATTCTTCACAAGTTTTGGTGTGTGGCACAGAGCCAGATCTTGCTGAAAAATGCCAAATCTATCTGGAAATCTCTTTTTCAATTCTGGAACAACTCTTCTCTGCAAAACTTTGATGTACTGTGGTCCTCGCATCGTACCTTCTATAATATGTAAGCCTCCAATGCCATAGTAGTTGAAAAAGCCCCAAAACATCTTTTTCAAGGGATGTTTTATGAACTGATTGATGTGAGATTCTCGAAGTTTCTCACCTGGAGATCTGCGAACATGTAGACTTCTTTTACTCTGTACAAAAAAATGAATCTCCTCACTGAATAACACCTTTCTCCATTGTTCTTGCATCCAGTTCTTGTACTTCAGACCCCATTGATACCATTTTTTCTTCATTGAGTTGGCAAGAAGTTGTTTTTTGATTGGTCTCCTTGTCCTTCTAACGCAATTTCGAATGGCATAATATTCCTCAAAATTTCGTCATATGCCTCAAAAATAGATTGACCGTACTGCAAAACATAGCTAATGATGCCATCTGTGTGAAAAAATGACTATTAAAGGAAATGAGTGGGTTCAGTAAGCCTACACCAGCTGCCATGCTGAAAATTTTGTATAATGACCATTTGTTTCAATTAATTTGCACAAGGGTATATCTCAGTGTTAACCTAAAATGGCCAATAATGTGGTTTGGTATCCCATTTCTAGGAGCACCAAATGCATGAGTTATTACACCGTGCCATATTGTACATTGGTCAAGTACACTGAGGCAATTATTGATTTTTATAAATATTTTACATAAACAAACTATATTTAGGCCATTTAAAACTATTTACCTTCAGTAAGTTACCAAGCCTAATTCACTACTTCACATAATGTCATTAAGACATTTTGTCTGGCCTTTTCTTCTAGGAAACTGGTATTTAATATTAGTTTTCATAAATTTTCTCTTACAGTTTTTACATTTTATAATTTACTCGAAGACTGTTGTTTTCAAATTATTAATTAGAAAGGCAAATTCTGCTTACAAAAGCCAAATATGTACAAAGATATATCTTATACATTATTACTTTAAACATACAATTTATTAAGTATTATGTATTGTATATTTTCTGAGTGTTTTATAAAGTTTTAGTTGTATGAATTGTATCTATCTTTTCTCAATCTTTATCATTTGGTTTTTGGTATTTACTTTAGTAATGTATCCCTTTCCTTAGTATTGTTAAGTAGAATTTAACAAGTGATAATTCTCATAGAAGTTAAAAATGTATGGCTGTGCCGTATTATTTGGTTATGTCATGTATAATTTATTTTGTAAGTGCAAATGTTTTATTTTTTAGGTAGCAAAATGTGCTATCAAAGTGGAACTGGTTAATGATAATTACACAGAACTCAAAGGAGAAATCTCTGGGCCACCAGATACACCATATGAAGGAGGAAATTTTATTTTAGAGATAAAGGTCCCTGAAACTTATCCATTTAACCCTCCAAAGGTTTGATTTTTATTTTTAATAACTTGGTTAAACTAGCTTATTTTTTTCATTAAAGAAAGATTTATTAGCATAAGAGTGCTACTTGTTATAAGAACTTTTGAAATATAATTTCCCTCAAAAGACAGCTTGGGGTGGTTACATCTTTTAATCACTTGAGTCACGTTACACTGGTGTCTTGATTGTCAGTTGGCTAGTGACAATAAATTGATATCACATAAGAAATGCTTAATGTTTCCGTTGTATTATTGTGATGTCAGTAAAATGTGCACATCATAAATCATGGTAAGAATTAAGCTACAATATAGCATAACATATGAAAATGAAAAGCAAGAAATAAAGATAGTTGTTACTCTTAATTTTGGTTTTATTAGTTTTTGAAACAGAACACCTGGGAATCTTATACAAGTACATCTGGTATCAGTAAATTTGATTTTTTTTTTTTTATAGAAATGTATTATTTGTTACAAAATGTTATACTTGTTGAATGTTTGTAAAACAAATGAGTTTATTAATGTTAGTGTGGCTCACCTGAAATTTGTTTTTATAAAAACAGAGAAAGATGTTTAATGATCATTTAAGGCCCAGAAGACTTATAAGCAAGCATATGTGTTGTTGTGAGAGGAAGAGGCTCAGGTTTCTTACTCTGATAGATATGGAATTTGAAAATCTTAAATCATTGTGTTTGTTTCCTAACACATTTCTGGCAGTGAGTTTATTCACTCCATTTCAATTTTGCCTTTGTTAATTTTATATAATTATAATAATTATTTCTTAAATAATATTACTCATTAGATGTGGGCAAGTAGTGTTACTTGCTAATTGTTTAACTATACATTCAAAGAATCAGTTACTTTTATATCTAATCTAGTAACTTTTGAATATTTACATTTTAGTTTCTTTTGTTACAAATGTACATCAATAAATGAAAACTGTATATGAATATAAGAAAGTTAGTGCTTCACATTTGAGGCCTTTTGCTCTCAAAAGCCAGTCTTCATTAACTTTAAACATTTTCACCAAGTTGGTTGTCCAAAAGATAATTAATACAGTTTTAAATGTAAACAACAATTCAAATGGAAAACATAATGCCTGAAACTTGTCATTTGTTTGGCTTTTTAACTTAAATACAAAAGTGTTGGAAACATTTATTCTGAGACAATATTACCGCACCTCTCTACGTAGCTAAGCTATTAAATAATGATACCATAATGTGGCAAAAGCCCTCTAACCAGTAGGGTGGTGGCACACCTCCTAGAGCATTAAATTCCTCTATGTCCCTCTGTTAGTCCAGAGGTAAGTCTGTGGGTTTACAATGTTAAAATCAGGGGTTGATTCTCCTCAGTGGACTCAGCAGATAGCTCGTTGTAGCTTTGATATAAGAAAATATACACACTTCCTCTATACATTTGCACTTGTGAATCTCTATTGTTTTCCTTGGTACTGAACACATCAAACATGTTTTTATTCCAATTTAACAAGATCTGCCAGTGTGAAAACTTAATTTTCTTCCTCTTCTCTACAAACTTTGAATTGATATGTTCATATAACATTTTCTACTATGTGTTTGAATGAAGAATTTCTTCATGTAAGTCATGTATCAACTTTGGCACATTGATTGAGGATGATGTGATAGACATTGTGCATAGGGCATTAGATTCCCTTGCACATTCAGGACCTTCAGCTTCAATCCCTTCATCAGATATTCTTTTTCCCAGTTTTGAGGGAAAAATGAGGAGAACAGATTTGATCACTTGTTTCCTGTTCTTGCTAAAGTTTTGGAGAACTTCTCTTTTTGTTTAAGAAAACTCTCAAACTTCTCAGCATTATTAGGATTTAATGTCACAGTTACATACTATTCTTTCTCTTTCCCCTGTGTTATACAACTTATTTACTCTTTTATAATCTTAATTCTAACATCTTGCCATTTGAGCTGATTCCTCCCTTAGCCATCTACATTCCCACAACCTCAGGTAACACTCTTTTCATTAGTTTGATTCTTACACTGATTCTAACTCTGTCTTAATTTTCAAAATTTGAAATCACTTTCTCTAATTTGAGAGGCATAGGTTTTGCCTTCCAGAGTTTAATACTCCTGTCTTTGCCTGTTTCTACTTGTAAATCATTTTTATCTTTCCTCTCTGTACCTTATGTCTGAAACACTACACTATGCTCCAGATAATTTTTTGGCCAGTTCTTGATCTCTTTCTTTTCTATTATGGTCCATTCTGCTTCTTTTGCCCCATTCTTGATTATGTGGCTCATTCTTATCAGGATTTGTTGGGTATAGATACTATTCCTTCTCAGGTTTGACTTCTTTCTTCCTTTCTTCAAGATCTTTGCATAGCTTTCTTTCTTAAACTTGAAGGGTTTTGGGTATTTCTGATTCTATTAAATTACAGGCAAATGCTACCTAACATCAATCCTTACTTTTGCCCTTAATTTTCTCACTTTCCCAAATATATCCCAACCTCTCTTTATTTCATCCTAGTCCCTCTGTTTCCTATCTCTCAGTTTCTGCTTTTTGCCCTTCCTCTTCTACTTGTTCAATTTTTACTCAGTGTCAGACTTTTCAAGATCATCAGTGACAACCAAGTTGAGTAAGGTCTTGTGCAAGACCAGCTGTTATGCTTATGCACCTGTGGTCACACTTTTCATTACACAGATGGATCACTCTGGTTCTTATCCATGAACTCTTTCTACACTTTTCCTCCCTTTCTGTTTTCTTTCCTCCTCCATCAGATTTTATCTTTCTACAACAACTAAAGGAGATGGTGTTTGCTGACATTATTAAGTCTTTCCTCACTCCCACACAGTATATTGTTTCCTGGAGAATATTTTGTAATAATATTGTGCCAGAGGTTTTATTGCTTTTGGAGACCATGGCTTCACTGGAATTGCTTATTGCTTTGGTTTTTGCATTTTCTTCAATGGTGTTGTACTACCAGTGGAACTACTCACTGAAATATTCAGTCTCAGCAGTTTATCTGCTCCCTCTTATGCTCAAGGATCTGTCTTGATGACTAGATCTATCTGATACCACCATCAGTGTTTCATTACCTCCATCCAAACTGGTATGCACCCATTTCTTATCCTTCTTTGTGGATCATTTCATTATGATTCATTCCAATAACTCCACAGTTTATTCCTGAATCAACTACTAAATGGCTATCCATTCCAGGACTCTTTGATTTCAAACTCTTGACCTTCATTAACCTCAGTTACCCCTTTTGTGCCACCTGACAACCTGACTCCCTCTACTTCTGCCACTATACCTTCTATCTTTCTTCAACCTCACATCACTCTTCCATGATCTTGACCCTCTTCCCTCACCTGAAAAACTTTTTTTAATTTATATTTTCTCTTTCCCTTCCACATTGGATGCATACTAGCATAAATGGCTTATCTTTTGCAATTATCACTTTCCTCCTGATTGTCCTACTGTTAGCCATCTTTCCTCTTTTGCTGCCTGGCTAATCAACTGGCTGTCTCCACTATTATCAATTGTCATGTGACCTTTTCAACAGTGTTTTACCTTTATTCATACCTCAGTTCTCTCTTACTTGCTCCTTTCCTTCTTGGCCCAGCATAGCCAGGTGGCTAAGTCATCCCACTCATAATCAGAAGATCGCAGGTTTAAATCCCCGTCACACCAAACATGCTTACCCTTTTACCCTTGAGAGCATAAAAATGTGACAGTAAATTCCACTATTCATTGGTAAAAGAGTAGCCCAAGAGTTGGCAGTGAGTAGTGATGATTAGTTGTTTCCCTCTAGCCTTGCACTGCTAAATCAGGGAGGGCTAGTATAGGTAGCCCTCGTGTAGCTTTGTGCAAAATTCAATACCAAACAAATCCATTCCTTTCTTCTCCATAGACCTCCTCTACTCACTTCCATGTGTGACTGAGATCTCATTGTTATTCTATTCACTTATCCCCATGAAACGTTTGAGCCATTGGCAACTGCTGTCTTGTACCAGCTTTCCCACAAGATCTATTTCCTCTTATTTTTCACCTATAGTTACTGTCATTTTGATATTTACACTATCAATTCTTCCACTACCCTCTTCCATTATTCGTATATTTTCCTTATCATGACTGGTTCTTCTTCCCTAAGACCTTGACTGCTCAGGAAGGTGACTGCTCTTTTTTTTGTATTTTGCTTCATTTTATATCTCACTTCTGTGATTGGCAAGTCATTTAATCCCGTTTTTGCCATTTGTTACTATATGTCTTCTACCTCACACATTAGAGAATCCGGTAACTGACTGACTGTTCATTCCCTGGGATTCATCTTCCTCCAGAAACAATTCTCCTTCTACTCTTACAAATTGAGTCTGACTGATGCTATGTTTAGTCTACTCGTTACTGGGTTGGTGTTCATAGACTCATCTCCCTTTCATCTATGCATATTCATTACTCCACTCATTTTCAGTGACTCCTGGACAGATCCTTCAGACAAGCATGTCTGAATTCACAACTTCATCATCCAGTCTTCTTTATCTAACTTTCTGGTCTCCTGCAGGTTACTGTCTACCTCCACTTGCTGTTCTATAATCTATCTGTTGTCTTTAGAGTAGTGAGTACCTTTCTCTTTTCTTTATTACAATATTCACTGATATTATCCATGAGGCAGTTGATTGTGCCTCCCAAGTATACTTATTTCTCACAATAAGCATTCATTATATCCACTCTTGGCTCAATATGTATCTACTATGAAATGAAGTGTTCCACAAAACCATTTGAAGTACCTTTATGCTGTATCTGTATATCTGACTGGTGTCTGATCCAGACAGTGCATACATACTCCATGGACTGTCATGGAAGAAGCCAGCACTGGGGAATGTTCTACCTACATCCCTGGCTTGCACTTGCTTGGTTTTCAAATATTGGGTTACACAGTCACCTGTTTCACTGTCTTTAGTAAATGATCTTTCAGGACTGAAGTTAATGCAGACGTTTTCTCCAAGTTTTCACATTGTGAATTACCTCTCCTCCTTCTTTTCATTGAGTGAAACACAGGAAACCCTTGCCACTTACCAGTTCCTAGTTACTGGGGTGACAAATCATAGATGTTCTTCATTGTTTGGGGCCTAACTGTTGGAGTTATAACAAGGGATGCCAATATAGTAGGAAGTGGGATGGTAATGACTTTGTTAATGCAGTGCAGTTCACTCGTTATAATGCCACTACTTGAGTTCTTTTGCAGTTTGAGTATGTTCAATGTGGATGAGATGAACACACACTGCAATGGTGTGTCCTCCTCCTGCACTTTTCATTAATTAATTGTAAATTTATGTCACCTAATCAAAGTAAGCTACCTGTATAGATCAATACATGGTATGTAGTAATAAGAATATTTAATTAAATATATTGTTCTTAAATTTTTTCTTGTAAATATTCAATTACGTTGTTTTATGAGTAAGGTATCTGGGCTGTAAATAGTAATGTTAAGATTTTATGTAATAAAGTTTTGCAATCTTTAAACACAAATTCTGAATACAAAAGTAAGAAACTCATAACATTGTGCAATATTTTGGAATACTGTAGTTGTAATACGTTAGCTCTTATTATAGGAAGGATATTAACATGCTGAGAAATAATGCATAGATGGTTTCCAGAATGATACCTACTTTTAAAATGTTCAACTTTATATTTCTAAAGAGTGTTTTGTTCTTTGAAGCATAGAAGAAAGTAAAGTGATTTGAGTTAATAGTGAAAACAATTCAGGACATAGTTAACTACCAGAAATTTTATTGAAATGATTGACTGATAAAGCTGAAATGGAAATAGAATGCTAAGGGTAATATGTATGAAGGATATTGTAACTTTATAATCAAATCAGTTGCATTGAAAGAAGCAATAATCATAATTTTTTTGCAGTATGGTTGCTATGTTTTGTTTTAATAGTTAAAAGCTTTAACAATTTGTTATTTCTTACATAAATATATAGTTTAAGCAAATAATCTTACAGAAGCATAAGTGAGCTGTTAAATATTACATTAAAAACATATTCATCAAGGTATGTGTGATGAAGTTATTATATAAGTCACACTGAAAATAATGATACAAAATTATTTGTAAGAATGGTAACATAAAAAGTATTAAAAACTATATTGGGGATTTCCATTAAATCTGCATCTCTTTTTATTTATATGGATGATTTAGCAGCAGTGGTTGTCATTTTTGGGAGTAATATAAATTTTATAATTTTGAGAATAATGGAAGAAGGTTAACATTTGTAAGTGTGGGGTGTTGCATGCTGTTACATGAAAGAAAACATTGGTTATAAGGTTTGATTTAGTTTTCAGTTCATAGTGTTTATAATTTTCTTGATTTAAAATAAGAGTAGTTGTGTGTATTCATTATTTCACTTTCATAATTATTTTCCTTTTTTTAATTGTTTAAGTATCTCACATTTTATATGCTCATTGTCTTTAAAGTTTAATTCAAGAAAAATTAAACTGAGTTTTTCATATTTATTAGTAAAGCATACAATTTTAATGTTGCATTTAGAAAGAGTTGGGTTTTAACAAAGTCAAATACAGTGTAGTGCATTAATATATGTTTCAAAATGTTGAAATAATGAACTGTTATACAGTTGTAGTATTCTTTAATAAAACAAATTTTCATACTGAATTATTTTTATATATATGTATTGTTTGACAGAAAAGCTTTAATTGTGACAAATTAGATGAGTTATTTTGCATCTTATATTTGTTTGTTTCTTGATCTTTTTTTATTTATTTATTTTTTCTCTTCAGGTCAAGTTTATGACAAAAATATGGCATCCAAACATTAGTTCTGTGACAGGAGCAATTTGCTTGGATATTCTGAAAGACCAATGGTGAGATATTTTAAACTTTTTTCATGTGTAACACCATTTCTGAAACTTGGACATTGTGCTTTTGTAACTGATTGTGTTAATCAGTTGCTGCCTTTCAACATGTATTAGGCACTAGAACCTAAAACAACATTGGAATAGCATATAAAATTTATTGTATTACATGCAAGCATCTAATATTCAGCAGTATGGCTAGACATAGGTTGAGTGTGTGTGTGTGTGTGTTTGTATTATGTCAGTGAACTTTATATAAACTTGAAAATCAATGTCTTTGTGTGACTGTTTGGTACTTTATTATGTTTACTATAGAGTTTAGAATAATTTGTAACTAAAGTGGCTGATTATCACCAGTTAGTCAAAGCATCTAAAGTGAAGTTCTGTTAGTATTCATTTGCATATTGTTTACAATTATTTTAGATTATGACATTAAAAACTTAATTTTACTTGAAATAAAGTCAAAGCCTGTTGAAAATGTTACTTCTTTCTTGGCACCAGATGAGTTGCAAAGATTGTTTTGCCATGGACTTTACCTTTTCTTTCATGATTTTCCCCAGTTGAACATATTAATTTACTTCTTTGGAAGTGCTCATTCCTTTAAGATACACACACATTCTCTTCATTGGATACTTCTTGATACTTCTGTCATGATCCCTTGGATCATCCCATTTTCCTTAATCCTTCTGAGTTTTGGGTCATTTGTCAATTGAGGAGGCGACTCTTCATATCCACATCCTGGTACTTTGACACTATACTGGGCTGTGTATCTTTTCTTCCCTTTCCTACAAAGGAGAATGGTTTGGGTTCTTTCTGCAATTCCACTATCATCAGCTTTACCACTTAGAAAGGGAGGAACCACATAATATTCTCTGTCTACTTACACTCTGAATTTATTCTATTAGTACAATGACCTTGGCATTGCTATTATAGCAAGTCATGCTCCTCAAGTTTTGTTTCTTGTGTAAAATCTCTTTATCACACCTTCACCATACTCTTTACAGAATGGTGTCTGTATCCTTACATTTTTCTGTGAGTGTGTTTACCGAAGGAAACACTGTATGTTTGTATGATTTTCCCATTCACTGGTATACCACATTTTCTTCCTTTTAGTCTTCAGTCCAGCTGTGGAGATAGATGCTTTTAGTCAAGATTTGAGGGGACTTCAACGATATGCCTGTCCTCCAATTTGACGCACGTTTTGGGTCTTCTTCCCTTATCTATGCTGAACCTTGTGCTATGCTAGTTCTTCTGTATTGTTCATTCAGATGTGGTTCCCTCTGCTCTGACCTTTACTGTAGCAATACACCTTATCCTATTCTCTATTCTTTCTACTTCTTAGTTATCTCTGATTTGATTTTTTTTAATTCAGACATCTCCATACTCCTTTCAGAGTGATTTTTATCTGATTACATGCCTCAGCTCAGGATCTCACCCCTATATGCCCACCCTTTATTCATACTCCTTCTCTTCTGGATTTTTTTCCATATCTAGATCATTCCTTCCTGTGTTCTCTAGGCTGCTACAGATTGGTTGGCAAGAACATAATTTCCTCTACTTCTTTCTTTGTGCTGTTCATTTCTCTGAGCACCGTGATTGGCCATTTTTCATCCCATTTTCACCATATTCTATTTTTGTGTTTTATGTCCAGTCTTATGCCTCAGATTATGGATTTACTTTTCTCCTTTTTTCAGAAAGTTTCTCTTCTGTGGGTTGTTTCATTTCTACCATCTGGTTCATTTGATACTTCCTTTATTTTGCAGAATTGGAATATTCATATTGTTCTTTGTATCCTCTGCTGCATGTTCTTCCTTGAACCTTTTGCAATATGCTCCTTGTAAGATATTTGTTGTACAACCTCAAAACTTCCCTTCTTAGTGTGTCGTCATTGTTGATTCAATTTTTATGACATTATTTATTATATGTTTTTCATTATCAGATCTAACATTCTTTCCCTAAACTTCAGCTAACCAAGTTGGTCATTTTGCCTTTTCTTCTTTTCCCTTTCTTTCCCATTCATTTCTGAATCATCTCCTTTGTCCAGTTTGTTCCCTGCTTTGTTATTCAGCTCATTCTCTCTCATTTCATTGTTATTGTTCCCATCTCTTTGTTCCATGGAATTCCTGTTTCCTCTGATCTTTCCCATGTTATGCTCATGGATTGGGTTTAACTTCTATGCATGGTATGTTTAAATGTCATACTTGTAGGTCACCATCTACATGCTGTCATTAGCTGCTTGGCTCCATCATTCTTTGAAAATAATCTTTCAGGCTGGTGTGTGGAAAATTCCCTAAACTTTAGTCATTCTTTCTCTGTTTGAGTTTGCCGTGTCTTCATCTGACAGGTGTTGTCTTCCTTGTAAGAAGATTGTACATACCTTTTCACCTGTGTGTGGTATGTTGAATTTTATATTTTACACTATGTCTATATACTCCTCCAACAGTTGCTATGACGATAGTGTGTTTCTGTAAGACCACTGAACACTTCTGGTGGTGTATTTACATCTAGGTACAACACTTTTTTCAGTATCTATCTGTCTATATCCTGAGAACCATCACTTGTAGATTTCATGTTTAAAATTGATAGAGGTTTTTACCCATCTCCACTGAGTTATGATTCTTACAATCCTGGTCCTTCTGTTCTTCAAGTGAGAGAAATGTAGACACCCACTGCACTATCTCTGGTCAGTCATTCCTCTGGAAACTCAGTGCATCTTTCCCTTTCTTTTAGTGGAGTGTGGGTCTCTGCCACATCTGGTTTCCAGTCATTGGAGTGGGGGGATGTGGAGGTCTCTTCATGAATGGATTTTGTATAATAACATTATCTCTAAGCCATATATGCTTACTCAATGAGCATAGGGGTATCATTGTTATGCTGCACATCAAACACACAATAAAACATCCAATATATTATGCAAAGCTCTTCCACCGGATGGTTTTCTGCCCTGATGGATTGCACTTGACATAATCCAATGTATACCAAGGGAGTTTTCCCCTAGATGGTTTTCTCCTGGGCAGACCTCAGTTAACTAATTTGATATTAGTTGAAATTGCTACTTCTGGGTGTTTTTGTCCAGGCAAACTGCACTTGTTGATTTTATCTGTTGTTATTTTGCTCCCCTTGGTGTGGACTCCTGTACGTGGTGAGGGGACCTCCCAGGGAAGGGTCTGTTCTGTCTGGTTACCTTTTCTGGGATCTAAACATCCACCCACTAACACACCACTTTGGCCTTGAATTCCTGTAGACTGGTGGCCTTTGGGTGGCCCCTCTTGGGTCATTCGGCTGGTCCACTTGGGCTAGAGTCAACCAGGTACCAGTGTTGGAAGTTTTCAACAGGTGTTGTGGACATTGTGCCTGATGCTGGTGTTTGGGTATAGTGTTCACGAAACCCTGGCATTGCTGCATTGTCCTTGCATGACTTTGTAGTGCGTCCCATTGTAGGGCTCCATGGTGGGTGGGGTCAGTGGTTACCAAAATTTTTCCTTTTTCCTATGGATCCTCCAAAAAATTTGAATAAAATTGTAAAAAAAACAGTCAATGGGTAGGCGACCACGTCTTGAATACTCAGAACAGCAATCTTCAACATGAGTAACACATGTACCTCATTTTCTGATATTGCATTCTCTTTCCGAAAAACCTTTTGATTCAAAAGGGACTAGAGGGACTTGCTGGCTCTCCAAAGTCAGTAAAGAAGCTTCGATCTGGTGATATATTGGTTGAAACATCCACATCCCAACACAGTGAACTCCTCTTGAATTCAAAGGCAATATTGAGGTTACATCCCATGCTACTTTGAATTCTTCACGAGGAGTTATTGTTGAAAGGGATTTAAAGAACATTCCTGAATCAGAGATTCTCGCTGGTCTCTTCACTCAAGGAGTTTCTGCAGTGAGGTACATCTCGACTCGCAAAGATGGAGTTACACTGTCAACAAATACCCTCGTTTTAACATTAACTTTACCACGTGCACCTGCCACCATCAAGGCAGATTATCTCATCTGCAGGGTTCTGCCATACATTCCAAACCCTCGTCGATGTTTCCAATGTCAGAGATTCGGCCACTCAAAGACATCTTGTCATGGTTCCCTGACATGCGCTTGTTGTGGAGGCAAGGACCACGATGCCTATGACTGTGAAATGAACCCACATTGCATAAACTGCAATGGTTCTCACCCCTCTTACTTTCATTCTTGCCCAAAATGGTTGGAGGAAAAAGAGGTGCAGCGTTTGAAAACAACACAACATAAGTTATCCTGAGGCTCGGAAAGTGCTGTCTACAACTCCATCTTGGACATATGCTGCTGCACTCCATTCCACAACTACAGTGGGAGTGCAGAAAGATCTCTCTGTGCCTCTAAGAGAATCGTTTTCAAAACAAATGAAAAGACTTTTGACATCCCTGGTTAAAAAAGTTGATGAATCGACTTCCACACACTTCTCTGTTCCTCCCATACCTTCCAACAAACCTCAAGATCCACGTCCTTCAGTTTCAAATATAGGCATTTCTTCTGATACATCATTTTCTCTCACCACAAGAGACAAAACAATTATTCGTTTGCATCCTCAGTCACTGGATTCCTCTTCCAATAACAAAAACCTGCCCACTCGACCCAGAGCAGGATCCATGGAGGTTGAAAGACCTCCTCCGATTAAAGACAGCAAAGAAAAAAGACGCGGTCTTAAACCAAAGGGTTCTCCAGCCACTTCTCCTACCCGTTCTTAAAAATGGCCACCTTGATACAATGGAACTGTCGAGGTTTACATTCTAATCTGGATGATATAAAAACGCTTATTGCTTCCTACCATCCTGTTTGTCTTTCTTTACAAGAAACATTTCTCAAATCTGCTGATGCAGTCTCCATTCGGCAGTTTTCTCTGTACAGAAATGACAAGTTGTGTGATGGTTGAGTACATGGAGGGGTGGCACTGTTGGTTGATCAACATGTGCCCACCCTGTCTTTGTCACTCAACACACCCTTGGAGGCCTTAGCCATCCTTGTCTCCTTGGGTCATACCATCACTGTTTGTTCTCTGTACCTGTCCCCTGGAGAGACATATGATCAATCAGACTTTGATGCTCTTGTTGAACAGTTGCCGTCTCCATTTCTAATCCTGGGAGGTTTTAAGAGACATCATCCCCTCTGGGGAAGTGCTATTATTGATGGGAGGGGTCGATCTGCAGAGCGGATGCTCTCTGATCACAATCTTTCTCTTTTCAATACTGGTTCTTCCACTTACTTTCATGGACCTAGTCAGTCCTTTACTGCTATTGATCTCTCGGTTTGCTTCCCTTCATTATTCTCCCATTTTTCATGGAGGGTTGACAGTAATCCACTAGGCAGTGATCATTTTCCGATCCTTTTGAGAGAGACTGGCCGTAGTCGATGCCACCCTACCCGCGTGCCCCGGTGGAAGCTGGATCAGGCAGACTGGTCCACTTTCACTGCTCTCGCAGAACTTGATCCTGCCATCGTAAATCAGCCATCAATAGACGACTGTGTAGAAGCAGTAACTGATTGTATTATACAAGCAGCTGCTCAGTGTATTCCTAAAACCTTGACACGTTTTCCATGATATCCTCATCCGTGGTGGAATCCTGGTTGCCACTTAGTACGGAAGGCTCAAAAATGGGCCTGTGATACTTTTCATAGATATCCCACACTTTCAAACCGGGTTGCTTTCTAACAGGCCCGTGCACATGGTAGGTGGGTAAGACGTCAAAGCCAGAAGGAATCTTGGATTAAGTCCACAACCTCCTCTCACCCACCCAGTGTGGGTTTTGTCGACAGCACTCTACCACAGACCACCTAATTCGTGTTGAAACATCGATCAGTGAAGCCTTTCTCAACCTCCAACATCTTGTATCAATATTCTTTTACATAGAGAAGGCTTACGACACAACATGGAGGTATGGCCTTTTGCGAGACCTCCATACATGTGGGTTACGTGGCCATCTACACATGTTTATTAAAAATTTTTTAATGGACAGGAGATTTCAAGTTCCTGTGGGTTCGACACTTTCCCGTTCTTTTATACAGGAACTTCGAGTCCCTCAAGGCTATGTATTGAGTGTCACACTCTTCAGTATAAAGATAAATGCCATCACAGAACAACTCCCTCTCACTGTTGTGAATGGGCTGTATGTGGACGACTTTCACATCTCATGTCAGTCGTCAAACATGAGGAATATTGAGTGGCAACTAACAACTGCCCTCAATCGTGTATGGAAGTGGACTCTGGCGAATGGCTTTAATTTCTCTCTCTCCAAAACTGTATGCATGCACTTTTGCCGTCGACGAGCTATTCACCCTGATCCTGAACTTCATATCGGTGAAGTTTTGCTGCCAGTGGTCCCAGAGATAAAGTTCTTGGAGCTTATCTTTGATCATAAACTGACCTTTATACCACACTTAAAGCAGCTTCGGGTCAAATGCACAAGAGCACTGAACATCCTCCATATCCTCTCTTCTACCAGTTGGGGGGCAGATCGCTGTTCAATGTTAAAGATGTATCGTGCTCTTATTAGATCGAAACTTGACTATGGATCAATGGTCTATGGCTCTGCCAGACCCTTAGTTCTATACTTGCCTTGGAATCGCTACACATTATCTCATATCCTATTCTCGCTGATATTCGAAACCGACTGGCCCATTTCTCGTTAGCAGCTACTTCAATCCAGTTTTTCTGGATACCAGGCCATGTTGGTATTCGTGGGAACGAGCTTGCAAACATGGCAGCTAAATATGTCTGCTTTAGCACCACCCCTATGCCTATTCTGTACATAGACTATGGTGTTGTTTTCAAGGCTCGGCTCCGTGCCAGCTGGCAGTCCACTTGGAGTGAGCAACGCAACAACAAACTTTTTTCAAATCAAACCCAAAATTGGAGTTTGGCCATCTAGTTTCCATAAAGTTCGGAAGGAGGAAGTTATTCTCACTAGGCTATGCATTGGTCACAGTTTTTTAACTCATCATTTTCTTTAATCTGGAACTGATGCACCAATGTGTAGTTTGTGTAACACTCTAATTACTATCAGCCATGTTTTACATTCTTGCCATCGTTACAATTTTCAACGACGGCAATATTTTAAACATATTTTTTCCCAGAGTCAATCTGTAACATTGGACAGAATTATTGGTGATGGTGACTGTCCACCTTGATAATGTTTTTAATTTTTTAATGACCATTAATCTTTTTAATTTCATTTAAGGGTTGCATGTTTATTCATAACACCTTTTTAATTGTGGCTCCTTTTTTACAGTTTTAATCTCATTCAATTTGACATTGGACAATGGCCAAAATATTAGATAACTCGACACCAGGACTGGAAAGGCCAACTTCAGGTGACTAACGCTACTGTTTGAACTATCCATTTGAACTACTCGTTAGTCATCCTGACGAGTTGTTATTATACTTTTGCTGCATATCATTTCACACTTTTACAACTTTACTTTTTAGTACTGGCCATATTGACTCATAACCTGGAACCAGGACTGGAAAGACCAACTTCAGGTGACTGACGGTGGTTTTTATACTTACCTGTTAGTCTTCCTAGCGGGTTATGATCATTACCATTCTGCTACAGGTTGTCCTTTACAACTTTGTTGACTGGATGTCGACATTGGTTTTTGCGCCATTTTCTGTTTTAATTGCCGTTTTGCTTTTATCTTCAATTACCTTCACACATTTTACTCCATTTACTTGACTTTTATCTTTTTACTGAACATTTGGCTACTCATTGTTAAGATTTTGCTGAATGTCTTTTAAAACTTTTATGTTTTTACATTTTGATAATAGCTGCTATGACACATAATTCGGAACCAGGACTGGAGAGGCCAACTTCAGGTGATTAATGGTGGTTCTTGAACTTAACTGTTAGTCTTCCTGGTGGGTTATGATCATTATATTTTTGCTAGAGTAAATACCTTACAACTTCTTATACTCTGCCTTCTATCTTAACGTTGTAGACTAGGTGTCAACATTGGTTTTATACTTTTTTGTTTTACCTTCATTTCCTTTTATGTCTTTTACTACATTTATTTATTTTTTTTTACATTTTTACCGGATGTCTGGTGCAGATAGCCTCGTTGCTTTGCGCCATAAAACACTAAATCAATCAATCAAGTTATTTTACTGCATATTACATATATATTATACATGCTACATGACACAAAATCTTTTATGTACAATGTTTTCACTGGATGTTTCCTTCCCAGATGCATCACACTTGACATAATCCATTGTCTCCAAAGGGGATTCTCCCAGATGTTTTTGCCTGGCAATTTTGATATCAATTCAAGGCACTTCCCATGGATGTTTTTGCTGGATGGACTGCACTTATTTATTTTACAAACTTGTGGAAGACGCTTCCATGTTTTTCCATCCTTGGACCTCACTTGGTATATTATCTCTCAATCTATTCACATACAACCCTCTAGCACTAGCCATGTATTCTGTTTGCTTTAACCCTACATGTTTTCTCTTCTTCGCTGAATGAAGGACATGCCTTTTCCAGAGGTAGTGCTACACTTCACGTGTGTGTCATAGTTTAGTTGTGTCACATCTACTTTCTTTACAGCAGTCACTCTCTGCTTGATTATTTGTTTTTGTTCCTTCACCAGCCTCTCTACCTTTCTTATGGTGTTTGGAACTATTGCTGTTTTGGAAGTTAACATTTTCTGAAAGTTCTCTAAAAGTGAGGATTGTGGGTTAGAGGGAGCTACCTGCACTAGAATAGATGGTTCAATGGGATTGATGGAGAGTAGTCACATGATTCTCATATATTGCTGTAATAATGCAAAAAAATACAGGGGTTTTATAGACTGGTGTGCTTTTAAAAAGTGTATTGGTACTTAGAGGGGAAATAAAGGTTGAGATAACAGTGAGTGAAGTGAGGTAAGTATCTGTTGGAAAATATATTTTCAATGTTAAAAAATGTTAACTTTAAATAATTGGCTCTTGTTTCATCAAAGCCCACACAGGCTGGTTTAATTGCTTTAGATCATAGTTGACAAGACAAACAATTCTTCTCTATTCTGTTATTATAATATGATCCTTGATAATCCCACTTTAAAAATTGCCCCTGTATAATATTTGTGGCTAAACTCACAAGTGTACAGTGTTGATCTATCTCTCAAAATAACATTCAAGGTTATAAAGTGTGATAAATTTGTATTGCTACTCACCAAAATACTCAATTATAGTTATCAGAATTAATATTTCTAATTATTACTGTCCTTAATTACTTTATATCCAAGACTCATGGGAATAATTGATTTATGAGCTCAATGATCAGTCATTTAGCATGTTCCATTTCTAATTTCAAAGACCTAGAAAGACTAAAAATTTCTTGTGCACATGTTGTTTTATGTTTATAAGTTTTTTTTTTTTTTTAAAGGATGTCATTACTTGATTTACAACATCAGAAGAAAAACATTTTGCACACAAAATTGTAATACCAGATTGTCGTTTACAGTGTTAAAATATTGCAAGTTGAAACTTAAGTTCTTTTCTACATGGACTGCAGTTTTTGATATTCCCGACATAGGACTCTGATTGTGAAAAGTAATTCCAAGGAGTGTAAAGATCTTTATGTTTTCATGAAATATGGAAGTTTAGAAGCCACTGTTTATCTCCTTAATAAGGACATTTAAATTAAAAAGAAAATTTGTAATTGACTCCTTTTTTATTCTGTGAATTTTATATTTAGATGAATTCATTATAAATTGCAGAAAAACTCATCAATAACATTAGTTTGTTGAAGGATATGAAATTTTTATCTGTTTACCTTGACAAAAATACTGGTTAGTCCAAGGCGGGGATGGTGAACCTTTTTGAGAGTGTGTGCCCAAATTGGGGATAATCTTTTAAAAAATTCTCTTGCTTGCCTATGGTAATTTTTAGCAGCAGATTATTTTTTATTATTATTCTGAATTATTTTAAATAAAACAGCTTTAAGAGTTACATGCTATTAATAACTATAGTAATTCATTAGAAATAAAATAAATGAATTAGTAATAATATTAATGGACTCTTTTTAAGGAGAAAGAATGAGTCCTTTAGCTTATTTACATTTATTTATTGTTTTATTAATAACAGAAAGCATTTTGTCAAATAATAAGCTTTAGTTCATGTTATGTAACATGAAAAAAATCAAGAACACAAGAGAAGGCAAATCAGCATATTTTACTTTTAATGAGACTTTTGCTGCTGCACCAATGATAACGTGTTATATCAGGCTTGTATTTGGTTGTTTTGAGAGCTATGTATGTAGCACTTGTTTCATCAGCAAGTTTATTCCTATAATTACACTTTATAAAGTTTTATATATTTCATAATCTGTACAAAATCATAAATCTGTAATGGCTAGCCTAGCTGATGATGTAACATCAGTGCTCTCATCAAGTTAAATGGAAAATAATTTACTTTTCCATAATTTTCCATCTTGAGCAATATTCTTTGAACTCAAAACTAGAAGCAACTAAGCTGGAAATACCTTAAACAAATTTCAGCAAATTATTTGACTGTGTGTTGTTGTTGCTAACATCTCAGGAAATGTGTTTTGTTCTTGCTCACAATTATCGCATAGCCATTTATGAAGTTTTATAATGCTGCTTTATAGAGGAAGTCCTGCACGTCACTGTTTCAGAACATAAGATGCATAGTGGTTTATCACCCTTTTTTGTTGTGCCAAATATTTCATTTCACAATTGGAAATCTCTTTTGCTACTCCTTCCATTTGGACATTTTTGTTTCTTTGCTGGTTGAGCTGATATTCTGACAAGCTGAAAATAGTAAATACAATTTAAAAATATCTTTCCATAATTTGCCATAACTTGAATAATTTAACTTACCATAACATAACAGCAGGTGAAAATTTATGTCATTGGTACAAAAATAAATCTATAATTAACTAACTGATGAAAAAGATACACATGCCATGACAAATAACATAATTTTAACAGTATAATTCATATTCATACATTTACTACAAAAAAATAAATGTGTATTTACTGCTATTATCACTAAGTGTCCAGTATTCACTCATAAACAACAGAAGAAAAATATAAATGTAGCAAAGCCAATACCAACAGTTTACTTCTATTTTTACTCAAATATTGATGTGTACACTGGATTTGTGAGGGATTTAAAAAGCATCATCTGATGTCACACATTCTCACAGCTGCAAAGCTGGTGCCAAGAGGGTGTGTAATGTCTCCTGTGAACATTTTTCACTGCTCCTGGGTTGGAAAAAATAGTTTGCTGCCGTATATGACAATAATGGGTTAGCATTAGGGTTTAAAAAACCAAGAGGCAGCATTGCATGCCAGGAAAATTTTTTTTACCTGGCTCCTTGGGCACATGCACCATAGGTTTGCTATCACTGGTCTAGTGAAATTGAAACACCAGTATCTTCATTTCTAGTCATAAATATATTGGCAAGTGAAGAGAGTAAAGTTTTCTATATGTAATCTTCAGTTTGTCATTATAACCCTATCATTTTGAAATTTACCATTTGAAGATGGAGAAGTTTCATGTAAATATTAAAGAAGGTACTTTAGTGTATTTTTTCTTGATGAGTTTAAGTTTTCAGTTTGAGAAAATGATGTGAATTTTCAAGAAATATGTACATTTTTTGATGGTAATCAAAGCAATCCCTAATAATAATTGTGTTTTCCTTGTTAGATCTTGGTAAAATTATATTGATGCAATTTTCCAAGAGTTTCAGTGCTTTTTGTTGATTAGTTATTATTCTGTTTTTTTTTAACACATCAAGTATCATGGAAAACTAGGAGAAATGTGATGTTTTGGTTGTAAGAGAATAAATAACAAGGAGTTAAGAAGAATAGTAAATCATTATCTCCTTTTATTTGAAGACTATGTTAGTGATAGTTTTTTCTATTTTTAAGATAACTGTTATATTTCCCAACTGTCAACTAGTGTAATAAAATAAATATCTGTAAAATTGTTTAAACAATTTGCTTTCATAAGAAATATTGACTAATGTCATGGATTACATAAATGATGAATTTCCTTTTACTGTTGAGCATTTAATTTATAGAAAATCACTGATTTGGTTCTAAGAAAATTTGTATATTCTGCCATTGCAAATTATGAATTTTGTACACCTATGGATAATTTTTTGTGAATTTTATTTTTCTTAACACCAGTGTTATAAGATTTCAATGTTAAATCACTTTTTATTTTTTTGGAGGTTAAACATTTTTTTGAAAATGTCTTTTGGCTTGGATAATTGGCCTCTCTTTTCTTAAAATATTACATATACATGTACTTCTGTGTATTAACATATCCTATTTGTTTGAGCAAATTTGCATACCACTTAGCTAGTCTTTTTGTCCTTTGATTGAACAATTGAAATGGTTGTTATAATGTTTTGTTACTTAAACCAATTTCCTTCTCTTTGTTTGGATAATTTAGTACTATATTATATGACTCACATTGAGTATTTCTATTGTGCTTATGCTGTGTTTTTCTCATGTTATGAAATATAAGGAAATACTCTGTTCTGGAAAGTTTTAAGTTGAGATCAAAGCTTTCTTTGCCTGTATCCTTCAAACAGTTGCAGTCTGATGTTAGTATTAAAGGAGATTCAACTGGCACTATACCTGTTGGTTACACAATTCCATGACTGCAGTATGCATTTTTTTTATTAACAGTTGCCAAACAGGTCATGAATCAAAATGCCATGTCATACTGTTTGTTGATTCATTCAGATTTTATTGATCTATTTTATAAACTTATGTCATTAAATTTGATATCAAACTGTAGATTATAAGTCAAATTTTTATACTATACATTATTTAATTTCTTAATTTAAAAATAAATAACAAAAAATACACCAATTACAAAGTAATATGTTGATTGCAACACTGGTTTAAGCTATATGTTTGTAATGTCAAAACACTAAGTCTGTAGTTTTGTACAAATTAGGAATTCAAATTACCAACATTCATAAGCTAAAATATAATTACATATATTTGCTAAGATATTGCTCATGTACCGAACACACTGTCTGAACTTCACTTCTCCATTTTGGAAACAGTTTCCTTATGTACACTTACCTTCTCTTTGTGACATGTGAATAACCAGTTGAAAGCTCAGAATGACCCTTCCTCCCCAAGTGGTTTTCATGGCCATATCATATTATAACAGCATGACCTCTTTCTTTTGATTCAAACCTTCATACTGGTAAACTTAGTCTTTAACCTGTCTGAAATTTCATATTTTTTTCGACCCAAATACAGCTTAGTTACTAAACTTGATAAATCATAATATGAAATTCTGTGGTATTAGTATAGAAATTTATTAGTTGGTCATTCAAATGTGTGTATAAAACCTAAAAACATATTTTGTTTCACATCCTCCATGTGTGAAATTTCTTAAGGCTACATACAGTAAGCAACAAGTGTGAGTACAAAGGCTGTAACTAGAAAAGGCAATTGTGTACTTTACTTCTTTATTTACTGCTCTAGGTTTTAAGAAAAAGAAGTTAAAAACTTATTTGTGAGTAGTAATAATCTCTATACATATACATCAAAACTGAAATATGACTGTATATTACAAAATACTAGTACACTAAAACCTATCTAACGCAGGCCTGTTTTTAAAGGTCATTTTATATTGTTGAATATGATAACATGAGTGCATGTGTGCTATGTCATTGTAACTTCTGTGGTATTAACCAGTAATGGCTGAAGAGTCAGTATAATAAAAATATGTAAATGTATAATGTTATGACATTTAAAATGTGTAGACTAAACATTTATGATCTTGAGTTGTAATCTGTAGTCATTCTAGAAAGAAAGAAAAAATATTGTATTTCCTAAATTTTTATGGTGGTTACAAGACCAATCAAATCTGCTGAACATCTACAGAGATTCTGATTTGATAGTGAAATTAACAAATAAAATGTAAAGTTTTTCTTAAAAACATTTTGTGTGTAAAATTTGAAAATTTTCCGATGTATAAAATTATTTTTAATTTTCAAATGAAAATTACTCTGCATGTTAAATGGTCAACATTCTGAAATAAAATATTTTATGAAAAGGTTTTAATTTAAAAAATGTTCTCATTTAATTCAAAAAATTGATAGTTCACAAAAGCATTGCAAAGTTTACCAATAACCTGTAATATTTTTTAAATATGTGCATAAATTATAAGAAATCATAATATATTTGCTTTCATGGTAGCAAACTGAGTGGATTCCACAAAATCCATAATGAAGGGGTTAATAAAGGATGTTTCTTTAAATTTGGGATTTTTATTCCACTAACTTTAGGGTTTAGGCTCACTATGATTTCTGAGTTCATGTGACAAGATCATTCTCAAGTTCAGTATGTCGACAACATATATCCACTGTTTTATTTTTCAGACCTTTGAATACTCGTCATTTACTTGAAAAGGTTCTCTTAACATCAGACTCTCTTTTCTTTCTTTTTTTTTAAAGAAAAATTCTTCTGTTTACATGTAAGTTGTAGCTTAGATCATTTCTGGAACATTCAAGATATATATTCAGTGAGCTCAGATTCCTTGTTAGTCACTTTCAAAATGCTTTTGGTGCATTTGTATTATAAAGCCATTTAAGCTTTATTTCTATTTCATTTAAAATGACTGAAGAAGCCCTCTTGAATTACATTAATAACAATTTTCTCTTAGTTTCAGAATTCTGGTTTTTACATGTATTTGTTAAAGCTATACTTAGCAAACACTATAAGTGTGAAATCCATAACATTCCATTTTTGAGATCTTGATACTGTATTTCAAATTTTTATCATTAGGGCTGCAGCAATGACACTTCGAACAGTACTGCTTTCTCTTCAGGCATTGCTTTCAGCAGCCGAGCCTGATGATCCTCAAGATGCTGTAGTTGCACGTCAGTTTAAAGAAAATCCAGATATATTCTGGCTTACTGCCAAGCACTGGAGTCATGCCTATGCTGGTGGTATGTGTCAATCTATAAAATGACATAAAATTTCACTGTTTACAAAATGAACCATATGCATAGGGCATAATTAACTAAATCATAGTTTCAAGTTTTTATTCTGTTCAGAGAAGCATTTAAATTGTTTACTGAATTTATTGTCAACAAATGTGTATTGCATTTTTGTTTTAGTATGTTTTCAGAAAATGTTAAAACATTTCAGAATTTGGTTTTTTAATGGAGAACAAGATGTTTGTTTTTCAAATTTAAATTTGTGTGAGAGAGGTTTGTTTATTAGATTTTATATTTGTGATTTTGTGCTAGTAATTCTAGAAGAAATGTATGTTTATTGTAGTCTAACAACTTAACACACAACTTATGAAATTTTTGAATTTAGTTTACAGTTGACAACTAAGATTGGGTTATTTTCACAAAGGCTTAAATTACAAAAAATACAATTTTGTTTGCTACAGTCTACTTGTGCTCTGTAAGTAAAGCAGTTAGGTTTTAATGAAATAAAATAAAAAAATAGGTTTTTGAAATTTTTAAAATACAATCTATGTTTTTATGAATTCATTCACACTAAATTTTTTTATTTCTTAAAACATGAGTGAATTTAAAAATTGTCTCCAGAGAAACAACTATGTTTTTAAATGTATTTTATTTTCTCAGATTTAACAATTAAAATTATATGCACACTGTTTATTGTAATATTTTGAATCTTGCTGTACTCCACATACAGTTAATACCCTTTGTCAGCCTTTAGTTTGTATCTTGCCTTTACCAATTGACTAGAATGACTTTATAATGGATCACCAGTAATAATTTAATCCAACTTCTGTAATAATGTAGTTACAGCACAATAATATTCACATTATCATTGCTTATCATTATATATATACACACACACATGCACTGCATTGAATAAATAACAGGTGAGGACTGTTTGTCAGAACAAGTTGATATACCATTTGCATCCAAGCAGCATATATTTACTGCATACATAAGGAGCAATAACAGGGGAATGTCATGGGTAGTCTATCTCTTGTTCAATATGAAATGTGTCCACACTTCTTGGGCTCAAAGCTTGATTTTATCTTACTTTAAAAAGAGCATATCAGTTAGATAGACTTGAAACAGGTCACAATGAAATTAAATATGATTGAAAATGATTAAAAAAAAAGTGGAGACTCAAAATTTACTGTTTATCACTTTTTCTCGGATGCATGCTGCTATACTTTGTTCCACAACTACAGTGGAAGTGCAGATGAATCTGTCTGTGCATCCAAAAGAATAGTTCTCAAACCAAATGAAAAGTCTTTTGACCTCCTTGGTTAAGAAAGTTGATGAATCAACATCTATCTCTGTCCCTACCATTCATTCCAGCAAACCCCCAGATCCACTTCCTCTGGTTCTGGGTACAGGCATTTACTCAGGTACATCTTCCCCTTCTATGCCGAGATCCAAAACAATCTTTTGTTCACTTTCTCATCCCTGGAAATTTACTTCCCGTGACAGAGACCTGCCCAGTCGACCCAGGGCAGATTCCATAGAAGTCGGTAGACCTCTCTCAATTAAGGAAAATAAAGAAAAGAGACATGGTCAAAGCCAAAAGGACTCTTCACCAAATTCACTTCCACATAAATAAAAGTGGTCACTTTGATACAACGGAAGTGTTGGGGTTTCTGTTTGAATGTAGACAGCATTAAGGATTCAATTGATTCTTACCATTTTGTGTGTCTTTCCTTACAGGAACCATTTCTGAAACTTACTGATACAGTCACCTTTTGACAGTTTTTTTTTGTACAGAAATGACAGGTTGTGTGATGGAAAAGTGCATGGAGGGGTGGCACTGTTTGTTGATCAGCCTGTATTTACTCTGTCTTTGCCATTCAACACACCTTTGGAGGCCATAGGAATCCATGTTTCTTTCGGATGTACCATCACTGTTTGTTCTCTCTACCTGTCTCGTGAAGAGACTGTGATACTCTTGTTTAACAGTTGTAATTTACATTTTATATCCTGGAGTATTTTAGTGGACATAATCACCTCTGGGAAGGTGTTGATTTTGATGAAAATGGATGCTTCATAGAACATGTGCTCTTAGATTATAACCTTTCTCTCTCAAATACTGGATCTTATACTTATTTTCATGCACCTAGTTAGTCTGCTACTGCTATTCATCTCTCAGTTTGCTCCTCTTCATTAGTCTCCCACTTTTCATGGAGGGTAGACAATAACCCTCAAGGCAGTGATCATTTTCCTGTCATTTTGAGAGAAACTGGCCATGGTCAACATCACGTGCCCTGGGGAAGCTAGATCAAACTAACTGGTCCTCTTTCACTGCTTTTACATAATTTGATCCTTCCATCATCTGTAAACCATCAACAGATGACTGTGCAGCAATGACTGTCTATTATCCAAACACACACATTTTTCATGCTATCCTCATATGTGGGGGAATCCTATCTATCACATGGCATGGAAGGCTCAAAAATGAGTCTGGGATACTTTCATAGGTATCCTACACTTTTAAACTGCATCACTTTTCAATGGACCTGTGCATATGTTAGGGAGGTGAGACATCAAAACCAAAAGGAATCTTTGATTGAATTTACAATCAGCATCTCTTCTTCCACCAGTTCCAAGATCATATGGGACAGGATTTGAAAGGTTAATGGGCTCTACAATTCTGTCCCCCTCTCGATCTTACTTTCTGATGGTCAGGAGGTGACTGATGTCTGGAACATCGCTAACACTCTAGGTGAAAGCTTTTGCTGGGTATCTAGCACTTCTGCTTGTTCCTCAACCTTCCTGGCCATCAAGTCTCGGGCAGAGCAATCACCTCTTTTCTTTTGAACTGACTGTTTATTTTACTATAATAGTCCCTTTACCCTGGTGGAACTAAAAATGGCCCTTCATCGGTCTGCCAGTACATCTGTTGGACCTGATGATATTCATTATGACATGCCGCACCATCTATCTCCTGCTCCTCTTGATGTCCTTCTGATTGTCTTCAACTGGATCTGGCAGAAGAATGTTTTTCCTGATGCCTGGCACCAGGCTATTATTTTATCTTTCTCTAAGCCAGGGAAAGATCTGAAGATTCCTTCAAACTACCGTCCAATTGCTTTGACGAGCTGTCTCTGCAAGACCTTAGAAAGGATGGTTAATGCTTGTCTTGTTTGGTTCCTTGAATCAAACAACCTCCTCTCGCCCACCCAGTGTGGGTTTTGTCAACAGCACTCCACCACAGACCACCAAATTCGTGTTGAAACATCTATCAGTAAAGCCTTTCTCAACCGCCAACATCTTGTATCAATATTCTTTTACATAGAGAAGGCTTACAACACAACATGGAGGTATAGCATTTTGCAAGACCTCCATACATATGGGATACGTGGCCATCTACACATGTTTATTAAAAATTTTTTAATGGACAGGAGATTTCAAGTTCCTGTGGGTTCGACACTTTCCCGTTCTTTTATACAGGAACTTCGAGTCCCTCAAGGCTATGTATTGAGTGTCACACTCTTCAGTATAAAGATAAATGCCATCACAGAACAACTCCCTCTCACTGTTGTGAATGGGCTGTGTGTTGACAACTTTCACATCTCATGTGATATATTGAGCGGCAACGACAAACTGCCCTCAATCGTGTACAGAAGTGGACTCTGGAGATTGGCTTTAATTTCTCTCTCTGCAAAACTATATGCATGCACTTTTGCCGTCGACGAGGTATTCACCCTGATTCAGAACTTCATATCGGTGAAGTTTTGCTGCCAGTGGTCCCGGAGACAAAGTTCTTGGAGCTTATATTTGATTGTAAACTGACCTTTATACCACACTTAAAGCAGCTTCGGGTCAAATGCACAAGAGCACTGAACTTCCTCCGTGTCCTCTCTTCTACTAGTTGGGGGGCAGATCACTTTTCAATGTTAAAGATATATCGTGTTCTTATTAGATCGAAACTCGACTATGGATCAACGGTCTATGGCTCTGCCAGACCCTCGGCCTTAAAGATGCTGCACCCCATTCATCACCAAGGACTTGGACTCTGCACTGGGGCTTTTCGTACCTCTCCAGTTCAAAGCATATATACATTGAATCTCATGAACCTCCTCTACACTTTTGCCATTTGCAACTGTCTTTACAATATACTTTGAAACTTTATTCCTTACCGAAGCATCTCACCTGGGAATGTGTTTTCCTTCCTCGGTAGGCAGTACTTTTTCAAAACAGACGATCTGTCATTGCTCCGTTTGGTTTTCACATCCGGGTGCAATTGGATGAATTGGGTCTGTCCTTGGATAACATTGCAGATTCCACTGGTTGACGCATCCCACCATGGCTTATTACAGCCCCCAAATGTGACCTTTCTTTCAGTCACCTAAAAAAGGCAGATACTCCAGATTGGAAGTACCATCTTTTGTTCAATGAATATCTTTGAAAGAATCATTCAGTTCCTATTTATACAGATGGTTCCAAATCAGGTAATTCAGTGGGCTCTGCTATGGTTTGCTATGGGTCAGTAGTTGCGCACAGAATCCTCTATACAGCTTCTGTGTTCACTGCTGAACTGTATGCCATATCTCTTGCCCTTGATCATATTGCAGCTGAGCAGTACTGCAACTGTACTATTTATACTGATTTGCTTAGTTTTATACTTGCTTTGGAATTGCTACACATTGGCTCACATCCTATTCTCGCTGATATTCAAAACCGACTGGCCCATTTCTCATTAACAGTTACTTCAATCCAGTTTTTCTGGATACTAGGCCATGTTGGTATTCGCGGGAATGAGCTTGCAGACATGGCAGCTAAATCTGTCTGCTCCAGCACCATCACCCTTATGCCAATTCCATACATGGACTATGGTGTTGTCTTCAAGGCTCGGCTCCGTGCCAGCTGGCAGTCCCCTTGGAGTGAGAAAGACGACAACAAACTTTTTTCAAATCAAACCCTATATTGGACTTTGGCCATCTAGCTTCTGTAAAGTTCGGAAGGAGGAAGTTGTTCTCACAAGGCTTACGCATTGGTCACAGTTTTTTAACTCATCATTTTCTTTTATCTGGAACTGATGCACCAATATATAGTTTGTGTAACACTCAAATCATTATCAGCCACGTTTTACTTTCTTTCCATTGTTACAATTCTCAATGACAGCAATATTTTAAATATATTTTTCTCAGGGTCAATCTGTAACATTGGACAGAGTTATTGGTGATGGTGACTCTGTCCACCTTGATAACGTTTTTAATTTTTTAATGGCCATTAATCTTTTTAATCTCATTTAAGGGTTGCATATTTATTCATTACACCTTTTTAATTGCGGCTCCTTTTTTACAGTTTTAATCTCTCATTAAATTTGACATTGGACAATGGCCAAAATATTAGATTACTCGACACCAGGACTGGAAAGGCCAACTTCAGGTGACTAACGCTACTGTTTGAACTATCCATTTGAACTATTCGTTAGTCATCCTGACGAGTTGTTGTTATACTTTTGCTGCATATCATTTCACACTTTTACAACTTTACTTTTTAGTACTGGCCATATTGACTCATAACCTGGAACCAGGACTGGAAAGACCAACTTCAGGTGACTGACGGTGGTTTTTATACTTACCTGTTAGTCTTTTTGGCAGGTTATGATCATTACCATTCTGCTGCAGGTCGTCCTTTACAACTTTGTTGACTGGATGTCGATATTGGTTTTTGCGCCATTTTCTGTTTTAATTGCCGTTTTGCTTTTATCTTCAATTACCTTCACACATTTTACTCCATTTACTTGACTTTTATCTTTTTTACTGGACATTTGGCTTATCATTATTACGATTTTCTGAGTGTCTTTTAAAACTTTTTTTTTTACATTTTGATAATAGCTGCTATGACACATAACCTGGAAGCAGGACTGGAAAGGCCAAGTTCAGGTGATTGACGGTGGTTCTTGAACTTAACTGTTAGTCTTCCTGGTGGGTTATGATCATTACCATTTTGCTAGAGCAAATACCTTAGAACTTCTTTTACTCTTTCTCTCTTAATGTTGTAGACTAGGTGTCAACATTGGTTTTATACTTTTTTGTTTTACCTTCATTTCCTTTTATGTCTTTTACTACATTTACTTTATTTTTACATTTTTACCGGATGTTTGGCACAGATAGCCTCGCTGCTTTGTGCCATAAAACACTAAATCAAACAATCAATCAATCACGTTGTAATGATGAAGTTATTTAATATTAGTAGATAAAGACTTGAGAGGATTTAAATAAATTGGCATGTACAGTACTCATTTAAACTGATATTCTACAAATAGTTACATTGGACAGGATTTCTTTTTCTGTTTTCCAGTCATTTGGTTGCCTATATAAACAGTCATTCTCATTAGACATATTTATAGAAGATAAACATCAAGTTTATACTAACCTTTCTTAAGTTTCTGAACCAATTGTCACTTGTAATGAGCATTGCAGTTGTTATTATATGCGAGCTTTAAAGTTGAGAATCAACACACGTATACATCTTTCCTACATCTAGTTTAAATTGTGTCCTAAATACATTCAGAACACCATGAAAATTTGGAAATGTCTACTTGTAAGTACATAAATAAAATATGCCTTTACTGGTTATTGTATGGTAAAATATTAATAGCCATATAGATGAATAGCCTTTGTGTATCTTTGTGCTTAACAGACAAAGTATTTATATATGTGAAAGAAAAATAGTAATAAGCAAAGTTTTGTTTTTATTGTATCTTCAGTTGAAATTTAAATTTCTAAAATGTATGTCTGAAATGCAATCCATAGGTGCACACATCTGCAGGACTTTTATATGTTCTTGCCTTTTAAATAAATTATAGATCTTTTCTTTTTGCAACTGTTTAAGGCCAAACATGTGCTTGTGGCTAACATGTCCATTCTGTTATTTTGAGGGTTCTTAGTCTGTGGCTCCTTGCTGTTGAGATATGATCTGCATTTATGGTGCTTCTTATAAGTGATGATTAAATCCTTCTAATCACTCAAGTAATGGGCACTGTTCTTGAACTCCCTTCCTTCTTGACAGTCAGTTCAAAATTATGGAAGACAACTGGGCTCAGGTAGCTTTCTGTGGAAAGTCTGAAGTGAAACACAAAAAAGTAATTGTTAAATTTATCTTGTTAAAAGGATTAAAAAATTATGAAATATACAGAAAGTTATTACTTTTTAAGCTAAAGTCTTTAAAATATTATTACAATGTACTGAAATGTTTCATTAGACTTTTGTTAATGTATTGAAATATTTTACATTTTATTTTGGAACAAGCTACATGTATGTGTATTTTTAGCTTTAATGGCTAACTTAAGATTTAAAAGTTTTCAACTGAAAGTAGAAATAGTTTCGAATTATTTAATTTACTCCATTTAGAATTGTACAAAAAATAAGTGCAATATTGTCATAATGCATTCTCATAATACCAATGTGTATATGTATTTCCCTTTATTAATGATTAATTTTGACATTGCCCTTGGTATGGGATGACGATAGCTTCATGGTTAAGTCAAACAGTGTAAAGTTTGAATATTGATACTACTTGATAGGTTTCACATTTTTAGATTTAGCCATATAAAAAATGTTACAGTCCATCCTATTAATCACTTCAAATTACCGAGAAAGACTCTATAGCCAAAGGTGCTGTTTGATGAACTGCCCTTCTTGACCATTTAGCAGAGTTTGAAAAGGTTTTGGAAAGTTTTAGAAAATTGCAGTAACAATTTGTTTTGAAAAAAATGAGAATTTTATGTCATGGTTTCAGAAAAGTCTTCGGAGATAACTTTCTCCTGTTAGTTTTATAATTGGTCTTTATCATACTTTGCTTATTTGATTATTACATTGTATAATATCTGATGGTGACAATCTTCTAAGCAAGCCTTTTATGTTTTCCCCTGGTAGTGAACATGTGCTGCACGTGTGTGAATAGTAATTTGAATTATTTCACTGATATAAGGTTGAATGAGACCATCAATATCAGAGCCTCAATAAAGAAGCAATTATGTAATTTTAAATTGCCTGTTTTCAGTCATTTTATTTATCTTCTGTGGTACTGACTTGACTATGTACATAGAACGTACTGGGAAAATATATATTTAACCAAATTTGGCAAGAAAACATTATTTCCAGATACATGACACAAGATTGTTTCCCCTTTTTTAAATCCTGTGAAGGATTCCCAAGGTACCTTCTATTTATTATTCAATTTTTTTTTAGTAGCTTTCTTTGGAAACAATGGTTAATGATTCTTTTGCTTGTTTCCTTGAATTAAACAATCTTCTCTTGCTAATCCAATGTGGTTTTCATTGACAATACTCCACTGTGGACCACCTTATTTATCTTGAAACCTCAATCAGGAAAGCCTTTCTTAAGGGTGAAAATCTTCTTTCTGTCTTCTTTGCTTCTGAGGATGGTATTTTGTGTGACCTTCATTCATATGGGTTAAATATGGGTTTACCCATTTTTATTTATTCAAAGTCTGTGTGGGTTTAACCCTGTCTTCACACAATAATTGGTCTCTCTTGAGTGTAACATTTTTCAGTATTAAAATCAATGCTCTCACTAATCAGTTTAATCCTACTGTTATAAGCAACCATTTTTGTTGGCAACTTACTCATTTCTTTTCCATACTCAAACATGAGATTTATTGAGCAGCAAATTCAGACTGCCCTCATTTGTTTATTGATGTGGATCATGCAAACAGTTTTACCTTATCCTGTAAAATGTTGGGGTTTGCACTATGATCTGGAGCTCCATCTCAGTGGTGAGGTTCTTCTCATGGTGGCTAAGACTAATTTCTTTTGACCATAACCTTAAGTTTGTTCCTTATATTAAGCAGCTTCATGTCAAATGTAAAAAGACACTGAACAGTATCTGCTTTTTCTCTTCCACCTTTAAGGCTGCAGATCAATTTTGATGCGAGAATAAGAGTCTATCACCTACAGTTCTGCCTTGAAGATGTTAGATTTTGTACACCATTTGGGGTTTGGTTTTGCACACAAGCTCACAATATTTCACTGGTCAGAGTATGTGCATTGAATCTCATGAACTTCCTTTTCAGACATTTGCAACATTGTCCTTTTTTTGTTGCTACCAAGTTTCTATCCTTACTACAGCTTTCCACCTGGGATTTTTCTTTCCTTTCTCAGTAAGGTTTGCTTGACCATTCCTTCATTTGATCTTTATATTCAGGCACAACTGGCTGAATTGGGTCTGTCATTGGATTATGTTGCTGAGTCTGATGATCAGCTCATCCCTTTATGACTTACTATTACTCCATCTATAATCTTTCTTTGGTAATCTTCTTTTTACTTAATGATTTTTTGAATCATTTTTCTGTTCCAGTTTTTACTGATGGTTTGAAATCAGTTGACTCCATGGGCTCTTCCATGGTTTGTTGTAGCTTGGTAGTTACTCACAGGATACCCTCTGCAGGTTCTTTGTTCACTGCTAAGCTGTATACTATTTCTATTGCCTTCGATGATGAAGAAGCTATGCAGTAAACAAACTGTATTATTTACACTGATTCTCTTAGTTTTCTCCTGTCTCTGGAATTGCCTGACACAAATTGTTACCTTTAGATATTCAGACATGACTGGCCCAATTTTATCTGTAATTCATTTTTTCCTGTTTTCCTGGATACCTAGCAGTGTCCATATGTATATGTAGGAATTACATTGCTAACACTATAGATAAGTCTGTTGTGCTTTGCTACAGCTGTGCCTGTCTTGTATATGGACTGTGGTCCTTTGATCAAGATATAGTTTTGTGTCAGTTGGCAGTCAGTTTGAGATTAGTAAGTTCATAACTTGCTTTTCCAAATCAAATTTCTGTAGTTCTTTGGCCATCTAGTTTCCATAGAGATGGGAAGAAGGAAGTTGTCTTGTCTAGGCTATGTATTGGTCAAAGTTTTTTTTTGACTCATTGTTCTTTTTTATACAGGACTGATCCAGCAATGTGTTTCACTCAGATCTTAACTACCCATATTATACTTTTGTGCTGCTGTTATTAATGTGAGTGGTAGAACCATTTTAGACATGTATTATCTTACTCTTGACCATCACCAGTGATTGTTTTTTTACATTTTTGCATATCATTACCTTTTTTTCATTTTAATTAATTTTTTACCTCATTTTTGTGCTTTTTTAAATTTTCAGAGTTTTACTTTTTGCATTTTTAATGGTTGTTTGGCACAGGGAGCTTAGCTGCTTTACACCATACAGCTCCAAACAACCAACTCAAGACAGAAATACTACATGTCAAATGCACAGAAAACAAACATCAAATTACTGTTTGAGATAGCATTTCATATTTCAATAAACATTGTATGAAAACTGTAAAGAGAGTATATAAGGAAAATGTTGTTAATAGTAATGTAAGTAGAAAACTCACACTTTTAATTAGTGAAGTGTTTAACTTATGTTCTTTAAGTGATATATGACATTTCAGAATAGATGTTGCTAGCAATCTACCTATAACTTTAAAGAATGGGAAAATGAAAGCTGAGAGTGGGTGCTTTTTACAAAAACAATCCTTAACAGATTGTTTGGGAAGAGTAAATAATAATTTGTTTGATGGCAAAGAAAAATGACAATGATCAACGTACAACATCTACTGAAGCATTCTGAAGGATCAGTACAGATGTTAGCTGTATCTCTTCTAATGATGTCAGGAAGATTAGACCAAATTTATGGCCTTGTGGTACTAGAAAATTTTATCAGTCATATTGTTCACTTCTTGTTGGAAAGGGATTTATCTTCTAGCAACAGGTGATTCCAAACATGCAAAAGATGTAATGAAATGATACACTGAGAAGATAAAAAGAGGTTAAGGGAACACTTGTAACCACGGCTTGCCCTGCACAGAAACTCAGTATGAATGTTTATTGAGGTTATATGGATCAGTATAGAATCTAAGAAGGTTAATTAAATGGCATATAACTTTGACTGAAAGGAATATTTATACATCACTAAGCATTGTAGCACTTAATATGTAATGATAGTCTGAGAAAGAAATGGCTGCTGCATTTGATCTATTACTGTGTTATGCATACAAATTATGGCTTAAGTTGAATTATAACCTTCCTTGAGCACTTAATTCCCATTATCAAGAGTTTCTCAGCTTGTACAACAGTAATATTATTATGCATTTCTACCACATGTATTTATCTGGAGAAATAATAAAAAGACATTGCTGGCCTTTAGGGGTTGCAGCAGGTGCGAGGCATCCAGGTCAAATTGGACCTTATTTAGTTCATTTCACTTATTAATTCTCTCAATGTGACCAACCTCCTAAGCTTTTTGTACTTGTTTAAAGTCTATAGTTTTGATGCTATTAACTTTTAATACTGTATGTATATATTCACAAAATTTGACAAACTCGGAACAAGCATCACAGATCTTCCACATTAAAAAAGATCACATTTGTTAGTGTAGTATTTTTAATAAATTAAAAATCAATTTGTCTTTCATATCTTGTATTTATTACACATGGTTATATTTTTTTGTATCTAATTTAGTTCAAGTTAAAGCTATTTTTGGAAAGAATTGGCTGCATATGTAATGATTTTTATATAGTCTTCTATTATCCTCCCAACATACAGGGTGGTCGCTAGAAAAGCGGAAAATTTGTCAAACAGCTATTTATTTTTACAAAGAATAACTTTTACAAAGTGTTTTAAAGGCATATGTTATATTACACTCATAGATGCTCAAAATTATTAAAATCATGCATTTTATTCATGATGTAAAGAAATCAAAATAGAAATGAGTAAGCACGCATTTTATTCATGATCTCACCTGACCCTCAAATTTTCTGCTTTTCTAGCAACCACCCTGTAGTTTCTATACCTTTTTGGCATTGCCTTTCCTACATCATATTTAATTTTTGCAATCTTTTTTGTTTCTTATTAATAAAATTATTGTGGCATAAAATAACATGTACTGCTTTGTATAAAACAAGTACATCATACAATATTTTTTTTTGTATTTTCGCTAATAATGTGTTGTGTTAATGATAAGTTGACTCTTCTGTTGCAATTACTCATTCTGTGAATTCTATATTTGTATCACATGCTTATTTCCATAATTACTTCCAATAATGTGTTTGAATAATATATATATTTTTGAAAGTCAAATGAGCTTATATTTGTGGTCTTTAACAGATATTTAAAGTCTGATTTGATTTGACATGCGAGAGTTTAAAAGTAGAAAATCAGCCTGATAGATGACATATCAGGATCATTGTATGAATTTTATTCTACAAATTAAACCCATTTCACTCCTATTTAGTATTTTATCTCTTTTTATACGTACACTCCTATTACCCAACAAATATTTTTTGTGTATGCATATGTATGTAATAATTTTTATAATAGTAATACTTTGTGCTATGTGATATTGGGTAATAGAGATAAATGTATTTTATTATCTGTTATAGCACCTAAAAGTTATCCTGAGCTTGATGCCAAAATAAAAAGGTTGGTTGACATCGGAGTGGATGAGGTAAGAAATTATTATATTTTTTATGGTAGATGCATGCACTATTAGTGTTGTATAATATTGCAAACAAGTAAATATATTGTCTTATTTTGATCAAACGCATTTTAATTTTGTTTGTAACATTTATCATATTGTATTTTTATTTATGTGTGAGTGTGAAAGTTGTGCAAATTTTTTATTGTTTTTTACAGAATACCAAATTTTCAATTATTTTGGAAGATTGATTAATTAAGTTTTGTGTTATATATGTTTCAGGTTTAGATTAAGAAGTTTAACTGTGAAAAATGAATTCATTGTTTAAGTATTTAAGATTTCTGTTTGTTGGTTGATTGCATGTAGTCCAGCATCATTTGTTGATAATCTGCTATATTAAATGAACCAGTAATGGTTCCTACACAAGATGGAAATAATACATGTTCTAATTCTGTATTTTAAAAACATTTGGTAGGCATTACGAAGAAAGCAAAAATATTTACAGTTACAAACCACTTTATGGATTGGGTTTGCTTCATGTTTATTAGATACAGTCATATAATGACTCGTGTAAAAGTAAATAAAGTAAGCATTGAAATTATAGATATTTAAAGTAGCCTCTTTTACAATATATTAATCAAAATAATACCTAGATTGAGAGCAGCTATGTGATAGGCCAAACTAATGTAGTAAAACTGTCTTTTATTTATTATTTATTTTAAATATATATAGCATGATACTTCACAAAGATATAGTTATAGTGATATTAAAAAATGTGTTACCACAATATTTGTTAGTATTTGTTACTGTAATGAATTTACCATTTGAGAACACTTGTGAAAACTGTCAGCAGGTTGGGAGGTGTTTTAACATTTTATGTATATTTCTCCTTCTGAACATAATATTTTCCTTTTCAGCACAGAGCTAGAGTGGCCTTGTCCTCTTACAACTGGGATCTGGAGAAAGCAACGGAATCTATCTTTAGTTAGAAAAATAATTGTTTATAAAGTAAGTTCATTTATTTGGTAAGAGAAAAGAATCATTAGTCATTGTAATGCAAGGAACCAACAACTATTGAGAAAGCTGCATTTTTCAGTTGGTTAAAAAATACTTCAGTGTCTCCATTGAAACAATACAGAGGAAATGCTAGTGTTTGCTGGCAATATTTTATGGTTAGAAAGATGTAAAAAATTTATTGTTAAAAATATTTAGTGTCTCCATTGAAACAATACAGAGGAACTGCTAGTGTTTGCTGGCAATTTTGTATGGTTAGAAAGATGTAAAAAGTATATTGTTAAAAATATTCAGCTAGAACCTGTAGATACTGAATTTGTAAGATATTGTGTGTCAAAAGGGTAAAGGAGAATTTGTTGCTTGAGATGAAAAAATTCTGTTATTATTTTTTCAGAATCTCTTGATTCTTTCTTGTCATTTCATAACTAATTTTAAAATGTCTGCCTTTTCATGAAACTCAATGTGTGATCACCTTAATTTTGATGATTAAAACTACTTAGGTTTTTCTGTTATTGATTTCTTTAAAGTTATTAAAATTTGCAGTGAGGTAATGAACTTTAGTTATCTCCATCAGTAATATTTTTACTGTATTTATCATTTTATTATGATAATAAGTCTGTATTATATCAGTCATTGTGTTTTTGACATCTGCAAGTTGTTGATGCTCATAAAATTAAACCTTTGCAAGTTTGACCAAATTAATAAAAACTGCATCATTGAAGTGTAGGTTTTTTTGGTCATTTGATATTGCTTATTTGAGTATAATTATTTATTGGTGTGTGTATGAATGTCTACATACAAAATTATAGAATAAAATCCCTTGGAGCAAATCATTTATCAAACTATTGCAAGTAATTTGTCCATTTGCCCTATGAGCATGAGGTTAGTCCACTGACTGATTCTGTATTGGAGAATTAATGTGTTCTGTAATTCCAAATTGACTAAGTATATCTTCACAAAACTTGATAAGCTACTATTATATTTTTTTCTATAAAATATTTTACGAAAACTTTGTGAGTTTAAAATGTAAGTTTGAATTCAGACTCTGAATAGCCTGAGTACAAGGTGATTTTCACATTAAGAATAAAAGTATTTTTTTCCATTTTACACTTTTATGTTTCTTTTAGATAGCTTCTAGAACATGCTAAATAAATATTTTTTGTTGTTTTTTTGTGTGTAAAACTTTATACATATATCTCGTATTTTCTGTACCCTAACACAAACTGTAGCGAAATAATTTGTACCAAAAGGTAAGAAATATGAAATAAATGAAAAGTACAGTGTTTTCCAGAGTGACTGTGGATTGTTACAGACAGCTACATTTTATATTCTAAAATCTTTAAGCTTCTGACCTTTTCAAGAATATACTTTTATTGGATTTTACTGTTTAATTATGTAAATCATTTTTGACCACTGAACAAGAATAATAAAGTAATAAATCATTGATGATATCACACCATGAATTATGGTAAATTAAGTATCATATTGCATAACACAAGCAGTTCACATGCATACCTCTCAAGACATTTTTCTGTAGTTTTTTCATTTGTGATTTCTCATCTAACTTAAGTTTATGATTTTACTTACTTTTATAACAAGAAATGTAAAATATACATAAAAACAAATTTAGTACTTAAGTGTGGGCTTTTGCACTTGATTATTGAATCATGCCAAGACTTAACCTTTATTTTGGAAGGATTATTTCTAGTAGGTAAAAATAATACTTCTAAATTTAAGTATGCAATTTAGAATACAGAATATTAACATATAACTAAATACAATGACCTCAAATTGTTATAATATAACCAGTTTTCTTACAAAGCTATTATTGGATTAAACTCCCCTTACTGGTCGAGATGATCTCAGTGGATCTGTTGGTTGAATAGGTCAGAAACTGTCATAAGAAGAAAACTAGCCTTGTATAGGTATCAGGAAATTAAAACCATTTCTTTCTTTTGATTATAAATAATCCAATATTAAATGTCTGAGAAAAGTATTAAACATTTTGGATGACAGAATGTGATAGGAGAGTGTGACTTTATTTGTAAATTTGTCTCACCTGTGTGTATATAAATTTTATTTACACCAAATTCAGCTGACCATATAGGGATAGAAAGACAGTCTAAACTGGGTAATTCAAAGTGAATAAAAAGTCACATGATATGGAGAAGTAAACATTGAGAATTTAAATATTTTCCTGTGATCTCAGTAATTTAAAACTTATATTAAAATTTGAATCGTAAACCTTGTTCTGATTCTAAGTTGTTTACATTTTAAATGCAACTGTGTAAAAATTCAGGAAGTGTATTTTGATTTCACCTGTGTACATAGTATTAAACATCTGTCGTTATAGTATAGTAATTTAAAACAGTATTAGACAACAGCATAAATACACCCTCACATACTCATGCATATATAACTTAATGTAGATCACTGTGTAATATGTACATCATTTAAATTTATATACAATATCTGTTTTCATTATGTGACATTGAAAATCATACAGGCAAACATTAAAGCATTAATTGATGCACTAAAAATAAGTGTTTCTGCTGTTTTTGAGTCCCTTGCTTGGTTGTAGAATTTTATCTTACACAAAACCATTTTGTCTTAAAAACAGATAAATAATTTGTTTGTGGTCTGATTATATGAATATATTGCAAAGCTTGTATGTATTTGAAATATTTTTTATTTTATGCAACCAGACTGTGTAGTTGTTGGTTTCATTACATTACATGTCAAGGAATTTCTTGAAAAGAGGGTAGTTTACATGATGTATCATATTCTTCATCCATTGTTCAACAGATCACTGTATTATCCAGCAGCTAGTGGATTTTACAACTGGAATTTAATTGCTGTATTTCAAGTGCTATGGAAAGATAAAATCTTCTAAATCCTAAGTGAAGTATTGTGAATATGCAAGAAAATGTTTAGCCTCAATAAATGTTATAATGTTTTTTTAATCAAGTTGCTCTCATGAATAACTTTGAACTACATATAAATCTTCTCTACAATCTCTCTCTTTCTTTTAGCAATAAAACTAAAGTAATTTTCATGTACATTATGGGCAGCCTTTTCTGTACTTTCACTTCCCTTTTTGTGTATTTCAAAAGTTAACTCTCAGAGCATTATTAAAATATAGAAATGTTGCTGTGGGATTTTTAATTGTTTTCTTTTATCAGGATCTCGGCATGTTCAGATATTTTGTGGAATCAGGAATATTAAAGAACAAAATATCGCTGGCTCATTCAGTCACTTGTTGTAAATAATGTAATTTTATCAAACACATCTGTTCAACTGGAGAAACAGCTCAAATTTAGTACAATTCAGCTTTATAACTTTAGCAGTATTATTTTAAGATATTAGTTTTAAGAAAGTAGCCTATATTCAATGAAATAAGTGAATGAAAACCAAATATAAGATAAGATATAGTAAATGTTTTTGTTGCTTCTGACATGAACAGTGTTCGTGTCATTACTTGTAGTTCCAAAAAGTTAAGCTAAGCCTTGTAGGTTTGTGTATCAAAATTAGACATTAGTGACAAATATTTTAATGTACCAACAGCAGCTGGTATTTTTTTACTTTTATCACTTAGAAGATGTACAAATGCATCTGTGCTTAAGAGTACTGAGGAGTCTAAAAATGGTGAAAGTTTTTGCTAAAGATAGAGTGTATAATGATGTATTATAAAACTGTGGTATTTCCAGAGGTTTTTTTTCTTTGCTGTTCAACATACAGAATTTTAAATAAATAATGTATCTAAACTAAATAATCATGTGAGGTATTTTCCTTTATATTATCTTTACATATATTTCATTTTTCTTTATATATTTCAAAGAATGATTGCTAATGAGGATTCTGTAGAAGTGTGCACCATGTTTTATGATAATGTTTGTAGTTAGTGTATGAAGATTACAACATTCATATATATGTATTTATATAAACTGAGGTGGGACTACAGATATAAATAACAAAGTAAAGTTTAGTGACATTGCATAACATTGCTGCCAGAATCTAATGTTAAATTTACAGAGGAACTATAGGGTTGAGAAAAAAAGCAACTAAAAACATCAAGTAGAAACTTAAACAATGTTATAGGGCATCTAAACACTTCAACAGAATTACACAAATGTTGACGTTTTCATTTATTTGATGGTGGATTCTGGAAACATCATTTTTTCTCTTAATTTTCACTTCAGAGAGAAGAAACATGCATGCTGTTATCATTATAGGATACATCCCTTTGTTTTGTGCATTTTGTATTGCTGATTTCTGTGCTTATAAGCTTTCTAAATCTGCATAAAAAATGTGAAAAAATCTTTGAAAATTTGAAAGAGAAACCTATGGATAAATTTATAAATGATTCTGCAGAGCATTTTGTGTATATAATGCATACAGTAGTAATGGCTTATTATAAAAATATAAATATAATATCCATAACTGTGTGAAACAAACTATGAGTAAAATACTTAAGATAATTAGAAATTATTTATTTAAAAAGGGAAATAGGGACAATAAAAAAATTACAGAAATAAATTTGGTAAAAAAGTAAACAAACCAGGCTGGAAATAGTGTACAAGTTATTTTATCAAACTAGAAATCTGTATTTCAACTTCATTAAAATTTATAAGTACTGTAGATAACTAAAAATTGTTTATTTAAAAAAAGATGAATAGGGATCATTAAAAATTTACAGAAATAAGTTCAGTAAAAAAAACTATAACTGAATACATGGAGTTAAAATAGAGATTTGTAGCTTGAAAAGTCATATGGAGACTATTTCTAGCCCTGTTTATTTACGTCTTTTTATTCAGCTTGCCTCTGGATTTTTTTTGTAATCCCTATTTGCATCTTTTAACCATTTTAATTATTTTATTTCTTAAGTTTTTAATGTTTATTTATGGATAATAAATTTTAAACTACAGAGTGCATATGTATTCAGTTCAATGTTACATGTTTTTCAACAACTTACTGCAGCACTGGATTTTCTAAGTAAAACTTAGTTACTGAGACGTACGGTTTTTGTGCCTGAGGTTTCATGTAAACAAGCATTTAACAAGTGTCAAGTGCAAAGGAAATCACTCACAACACCATTGCATATATTATGTATTTATAGCCACATAAATCAACTTTTAGTGAAAAATAGTAAATTTTTTAAAAGGGTGATGGACATTTGCAGTGTTTTATAGAGAATATCTGCCTAGGTTTTGGCACAAAATACCTACTTCCTTCTGCTGTAGGTTTGTGAAACAAAAATATGAAAATAATACTAAAATTAGTACTCTCAATTATAATGAAATAGTTGAAGAAAACTATGTCAAGATAATGTACAACAGGAAACTTGGGGAAAAGTGAACAGAGAACTCAGGAAATGATGAACATTCGAAGTGGCGGTTTGTAATTAATGTATAATAAGTGCACAAGTTATAAATTATTTAATCAACATCAGTAAATCACCAGAATGTTTCAATGGCAGAAAGTGAAGGTCTTAGAAAACTTCTTTGGTCATGATTAGTATAAAGATTTCAAAATTAAAATACCAACTTATAAATGCGATATTGTTATATTTGTCAAATTTGGTTTTTCTTCATTTTTGTTATCAAAGTGCATAAAAAGATGAGCATTTGTTCTTGATGATATTTTATTGTAAATGTGATGCTAGCAAGCAGTATAAAGGATTTAAATTAAGCTTTACCACAATGTGAACTGAACATTGTATTTGTCATTCAAGCTGGCCAGGAAACATTGCCATGATGCCTGTGTGTGATAACAGTTAAAAACTTGAAAAGTTATTATGCAATACTCTTACCTAAATTTTATGACTGGTTAAAGTTGAAAGACATCTAGTTGTAAGCTGGCTTGTTCTGTTGGAAGTCTTACAGAACTATCACATCATTATTTGGGTTGAAAAATTAAACACATACTATGTCCAGTGTTATAGTTGATTTAACAAAAGACAAAAAGGATGGAGTATTTATACCTTGAAGTATAACTTAGAAGATGGACAAGTGACAGAAGAAGAAAAGCACTTTACTGGGTGAGATGTTCATCCTTGATCCATCAGAGAGTTCAAGGAAAAATCAGAGTTAGAATTACATTGTAAATGTTGAATAGAAATAATTCCTCTATAAATATCTTTCACATATTGATTATTGGCTCAAATGCAGTTTCTAATAATATTTATTTTGAAATAAATCTTTTAATTAATTAATATATATTTAATTCTTTTCTTCTTGTTATCATATTTACACATCTCCGTGTTAATTCTTTCTTGGTAGTGTACATAACATTCCTTTCCAAAACAATATTCATGGACAGAGATCATAAAGATGTGTTCAGATTGGGGATTTAGAATTTGAGAATTCTTTTACACATGTGGTAAACCATTATTTTAATCTCTACAGAATGGATTAGGACTTGTAACATATTTCTCCAGAAGTGAGTGGTCAATCCACTGAGCTATAAGTTTAATTCATTAACAGTTGTAAGTGAGCACAATTTTTTTTAATAACTCAAACTACCACATTTTTTACCTATCATAAACAAGATTTCTCTTTAAGACAGCATATTAGAATAATTGGTAATCCTACATTAGATGTTAGTTTTCTCATAGTAATTCAGATTTTTTTTTATCTTCCTTTTGCTGAAGCAAGCATGTTAAAAGCACCTATATGGGCAGTATTTCTAGAAGTGGGAAGCCAGTAGAATTGACTGTAGTTTAGCTTTTCTGTCGGGAGTGTAAGAAAAGTTGAGAAACATTATTTTGATTTAAAAAAACAACAACTTCAAGAAAAGTGAGAATGTTTGGTATCTATTTCTTTTTTTTTATCTTGGGAAACTAAGATGTGCATTTTGTGCCTTGTTGATTTTATTTGTTAAGTTTAGGTTCCTCATAATGTTATTAATTTATAAACATACCAAGTTCTTAACTATTTTCAACTGTAAGTTTACAATACCTTAGAGTAGAGAGGTTCTACTTTTAAATCTTGAGAATATAGTCATTTTGGCTTTATTACTGATCTAGTGAATTAAGAGAAGTTAACTCCTGTTTAGTGACTAGGTTCTTGTAGTAAAAATGAAGAAAATATGTTTTTCTTGTTTGCTTAAATATTCGATTTGACTATACAATGCAACTTTCCGAACTGTATTAAAGGTAAAGCTGTAAAATGTCATCTTATGGCAAATAGATTTTTTGTTTTAATTGGTTCTAGAATGATATGGATACAGTTTTGGTCTTCATCGTGTTTTGTAATCTCATTACGCTTATACTGAAAGAAATTTCAAACAAACACTTATAATCTGACCACATTTGTTGCTGCCTAGGGCTTTTTAATGTTATGTTTCAATATGCATTTAGTCAACATTAAATTAAGTACCAAATTTATTAAGTAAGAAATATCAATTGAAGAGACCAACACAATGTTTAGAATAAATAAAAATTGTTAACTGAACACATAAATGTGTTTTCATGTGTAAACTATTCATTCCTCTTTGTGGGGTAGTTATTGTCTCTCTAACACTAACTGCTGCACAGCATCTTGTACTAGAAGCACCAGATTTTCTAACAGTTTACATGAAATAGAGAAATCTTTCTGGTCACAGAAAATATATTTGTAAGGTCCTTAGATTTTCTGGAATCTTCTACCACATTCACAATTGTAGTTAACTGATGTTAACATTCTTATCTATTAATGTTGACTCACATGCCCCTTGGTATGCATTCTTTTACATGGTGAAGGGACCTCCCAGGGAAGGTTCTGTTCTTTCAGTTTATCTCCTCTGGGATCTAAACATCCACCCACATGTTTGTGTTTGCTGTGCATGGCGACCCATGAAGGGGGAGGAGAGGATCCTGGTGGTTGAGGGGTCCAACCCTAACACACCACTTTGGCTTTGAATTCCTGTAGACAGGCAACCTTTGGGTGACCCCCCATTGGTTCAATCGGCTGGCCCATTTTGGCTGGAGTCAACCAAGTATTAGTTTTGGAAATTCTCAACAGGTGTTGTGGACATTGTGTCTTATGCTAGTGTTTGAGTATGGTGCTCATGAAACCCTGGCATTGCTGCAATGTCCTTGCATGACATTGTAGTGCGTCTCCTCGTAGGGCTCCATGGTGAATGGGGTCATTGGGTACCAAAATTTTCCTTTTTTCCTATGGATCCTCCAATAAAATAGTGAAAAAACAGTCAATAGGTAAACAACCACATTTTAAAGACTCTGAGCAGCAAATTTCAACGTCTGTAACACACATACCTCATTTTCTTATAATACATTCTCTAGTAGGACATGCTGGCTCTCCAAAGTCAGTAAAGAAGCTTCAATCTGGAGACATATTGGTTGAAACATCCACATCCCAGCATTGTGAACTCCTCTTGAACTCAAAGGCAATTGGGGATGTACCTATTGAGGTTACCTCTCGTGCCACCTTGAATTCATCACGACGAGTTATTGTTGATAGGGATTGAAGAACATCCCCGAGTCAGAGATTCAAATACAGGTATTTCTTCTGATACATCTTTTTCTCCCACCCCATAATGCAAATCAATCATTTGTTCGCGTCCTCAGTCACTGGAATCCCTTTCCAACAACAAAGACCTGCTTAAACGACCCAGGGCAGGATCCATGGAAGTCAGTAGACCTTCTCCGAATAAGGACAGTAAGGAAAAAAAATGTGATCATAAACAGAAATGTTCTCCAGGCACTTTGCCTACTTGTCATTAAAAATGGCCACCTTGATACAATGGAACTGTCGAGGTTTACGTTCTAATCTGGATGATATCAAAACGCTGATTGCTTCCTACCAGCCTGTTTGTCTTTCTCTACAAGAAACATTTCTCAAATCTGCTGATACAGTCTCCATTCAGCAGTTTTCTCTGTACAGAAATGACAAGTTGTGTGATGGTCGAGTACATGGAGGGGTGGCACTTTTGGTCGATCAACATGTGCCCACTCTGTCTTTGTCACTCAACACACCCTTGGAGGCCGTAGCCATCCGTATTTCCTTGGGTCGTACCATCACTGTTTGTTCTCTGTACCTGTCCCCTGTAGAGACATATGATCAATCAGACCTGGATGCTCTCGTTGAACAGTTGCCATCTTCATTTCTAATCCTGGGGGATTTTAAGAGACACCATCCCCTCTGGGGAAGTGCTGTTATTGATGGGAGGGGTCGATGTGTAGAGCGGATGCTCTCTGATCACAAACTTTCTTTTTTCAGTACTAGCTGTTATACTTGTTTTTGTGCACCTAGTCAGTTCTTTACTGCTACTGATATTTCAGTTTGCTCCACTTTTCATGGAGGGTTGACAACAACCCACAAGACAGAGATCAATTTCTTATAATTTTGAGAGAGACTGGCCGTGGTCGATACCACCCTACCCGCGTGCCCCAGTGGAAGCTGGATCAGGCAGACTGGTCCACTTTCACTGCTCTTGCAGAACTTGATCCTGCCATCGTAAATCAGCCATCAATAGACGACTGTGTTGCAGCGGTAACTGATTGTATTATACATGCAGCTGCTCAGTGTGTTCCTGAAACCTTGACACGTTTCCCACGATATCCTCGTCCATGGTGGAATTCTGCTTGCAACTTAGCACGGAAGGCTCAAAAACGGGCCTGTGATACTTTTCGCAGATATCCCACACTTTCAAATCGGGTTGCTTTCCAACGGGCACATGCTAGGTGGGTAAGACGTCAAAGCCAGAAGGAATCTTGGATTAAGTTCACAATTAGCATATCTTCTACCACCAGTTTCAAGATCATATGGGACAAGATTCGAAAGGTTAATGGGCACTACAATTCTGTCCCCCTCTCGATCTTACTCTCTGATGGTCAGGAGGTGACTGATGTACGAAACATCACTAACACTCTTGGTGAAAGCTTTTGCTGGGTATCTAGCACTTCTGCTTGTTCCTTCACCTTCCTGGCCATCAAGACTCTGGCAGAGTGATCACCTCTTTCCTTTCAAACTGACTGTTTCTTTAACTATAATAGTCCCTTTAACTTGGTGGAACTAAAAATGGCCCTTCATCGGTCTGTCAGTACATCTGTTGGACCCGATGATATTCATTATGACATGCTGCACCATCTATCTCCTGATTCTCTTGTGTCTCTGATTATCTTCAACCGGATTTGGCAGGAGAATGTCTTTCCTGATGCCTGGCACCAGGCTATTATTTTACCTTTCTCTAAGCCAGGGAAAGATCCGAAGATTCCTTCAAACTATCATCCAATTGCTCTGACGAGCTGTCTCTGTAAGACCTTAGAAAGGATGGTTAATGCTCGTCTTGTTTGGTTCCTTGAATCAAACAACCTCCTCTCGCCCACCCAGTGTGGGTTTTGTCGACAGCACTCCATCACAGACCACCAAATTCGTCTTGAAACATCTATCAGAGAGGCCTTTCTCAACTGCCAACACCTTGTATCGATATTCTTTGACATAGAGAAGCCTTACGACACAACATGGAGGTATGGCGTTTTGCAAGACCTCCATACATATGGTTTACGTGGACATCTACCCATGTTTACTAAAAAATTTTTAATGGACAGGAGATTCCAAGTTCGTGTAGGTTCGGCACTTTCACGTTCTTTTGTACAGGAACTTGGAGTCCCTCAAGGCTGTATATTGAGTGTCACACCGTTACGAATAGGCTATATATATTGACAACTTTCACATCTCATGTCAGTCATCAAACATGAGATATATTGAGCGACAACTACAAACTGCCCTCAATCGTGTACAGAAGTGGACTCTTGCGAATGGCATGCACTTTTGCCGTTGACGAGGTATTCACCCTGATCCCGAACTTCATATCGGTGAAGTTTTGCTGCCAGTGGTCCTGGAGACAATGTTCCTGGGGCTTATCTTTGATCGTAAACTGACCTTTATACCACACTTAAAGCAGCTTCGGATCAAATGCACAAGAGCATTGAACATCCTCTGTGTCCTCTCTTCTACCAGTTGGGGGGCAGATTGCCATTCAATGTTAAAGATATATTGTGCACTTATTAGATCGAAACTTGACTATGGATCAATGGTCTATGGCTCTGCCAGACCCTTGGCCTTAAAGATACTGGACCCCATTCATTACCAAGGACTTCAACTCTGCATTGGAGCTTTCCGTACCTCTCCAGTTCAAAGCATATACATTGAATCTCATGAACCTCCTCTACACCTTCGCCGTTTGCAACTGTCTTTACAATATACTTCGAAACTTCGTTCCTTACCAAAGCATCCCACCTGGGAATGTGTTTTCCTTCCTCGGTGGGCAGTACTTTTTCAGAACAGACGATCTGTCATTGCTCCGTTTGGCCTTCGCATCCCGGCGTAATTGGATGAATTGGGTCTGTTCTCGGATAACATTGCAGATTCCACAGGTTGACGCATCCCACCATCGCTTATCACAGCCCCCAAGTGTGACCTTTCTTTGAATCACCTAAAACAGGCAGATACTCATTTAAGTGTGGTATATTTATTTATTACACCTTTTTAATTGTGGCTCCTTTTTTACAGTTTTATTCTCCCTCATTCAATGTGACATTAAACAATGGCCAGAACATTAAATAACTCGACACCAGGACTGGAAAGGCCAACTTCAGGTGACTAACGCTTCTGTTTGAACTACTCGTTAGTCTTCTTGGCGAGTTACTATTATACTTTCGCTGCATATCATTTCACACTTTTACAACCTTTTTGTACTGGCCATATTGACTCATAACCCGGAACCAGGACGGAAAGACCTACTTCAGGTGGCTGACGGTGGTTTATATACTACCTGTTAGTCTTCCTGGCAGGTTATGATTATTCCCATTCTGCTACAGGTTGTCCTTTACAACTTTGACTGGATGTCGTCATTGGTTTTTGCACCATTTCCTGTTTTAATTGCCATTTTGCTTTTATCTTCAATTACCTTTACACATTTTACTCCATTTACTTGACTTTTATCTTTTTACTGGACATTTGGCTACTTTTTATTACGATTTTGCAGAGTGTCTTTTAAAACTTTTATTCCATTGCATTTTGATAATAGCTACTATGACACATAACCCGGAACCAGGACTGGAAAGGCCAACTTCAGGTGACTGACGGTGGTTCTTGAACTTATTCGTTAGTCTTCCTGGCAGGTTATGATCATTATTATTATGCTATGAGTAAATAGTTTATAACTTTGAAGACTGAATGTCACCATTGGTTTTTACACCATTTTCTGTTTTAATTGCTGTTTTGTTATTACCTTCATTTACTTTTACAAATTTTACTCCATTTACGTGACTTTTCTCTTTTTACTGAACATTTGGCTACTCGTTGTGATTTTACTGTGTGTCTTATAATACTTCTATTATTTTACATTTTAATACTGGTTGCTGTGACACATAACCCAGAACCAGGACTGGAAAGACCAACTTCAGGTGACTGACAGTGGGTCTTGTACCTGCCTGTTAGTCTTTCTGGCTGGTTATGACTATACCTTTTTGATAGAATAAATACCTTACAACTTTTTACACTTTGCCTTCTATCTTAACCTTGTAGACTAGGTGTCAACATTGGTTTTATACTTTTTTTGTTTTACCTTCATTTCCATTTATGTCTTTTACTACATTTTTACCGGTTTGTTTGGCGCAGATAGCCTTGTTGCTTTGTGCCATAAAACACTAAATCAATCAATCCACTTATTTTTATTCAACTAGTCAGTCCTTTACTGCTATTGATCTCTTGGTGTGTTCCCCTTCATTATTTTCCTGTTTTTCATGGAGGGTTGACAATAATCCACTAGGCAGTGATCATTTTCCTGTACTTTTGAGAGAGACTGGCCGTGGTCGATGCCACTCTACTTGCATGCACTGATGGAAGCTGGATCAGGCAGATTGGTCCACTTTCACTGCTCTCGCAGAACTTGATCCTGCCATCATGAATCAGCCATCAGTAGACAACTGTGTGGCAGCAGTAACTGACTGTATTATACAAGCAGTTGCTCAGTGTATTCCTAAAACTCGACACGTTTTCCATGATATCCTCATCCGTGGTGGAATCCTGCTTGCCACTGGGCATGGAAGGCTCAAAAACGGGCCTGGGATACTTTCTGTAGATATCCCACACTTTTGAACTGCATCATTTTCCAATGGGTTCATGCACATGCTAGGTGGGTAAGACGTTAAAGCCAGAAGGAATCTTGGATTAAGTTCACAACTAGCATATCTTCTACCACCAGTTCTAAGGTCATGTGGCACAGGATTTAAAAGGTCAGTGGGCACTACAATTCTGTCTCCCTCTCGATCTTACTCTCTTATGGCCAAGATGTATCTTATATCCAGAGCATTGCCGATTCTCTAGGTGAAAGGTTTTGCTGGATATCTAGCGCTTCTGCTTGTTCCTCCACCTTCTTGGCCATCAAGACTCAGGCAGAGCGTTCACCTCTTTCCTTTTGAACTGACTTTCTCTGACTGACTATAATGTCCCTTTACCCTGGTGGAACTGAAAATGGACCTTCATTGGTCTGGCAGTATATCTGTTGGACCTGATAATGTAAACCATGACATGCTGCACTATCTCTCTCCTGCTTCTCTTGATATTCTTCTAAATTGTTTTTAACCTGATCTTGCAGGAGAATGTTTTTCCTGATTCATGGCACCAGGCTATTATCTTACCCTTCTCTAAACCTGGGAAAGATCCCAAGATTCCTTCAAACTACCATCCAATTGCTTTGATGAGCTGTCTTTGTAAGACCTTAGAGAGAATGGTTAATGCTTGTCTTGTATGGTTCCTTGAATCAAACAATTTCCTCTTGCCCACCCAGTGTGGGTTCCGACAACAGCACTCCACCATGGACCACCTAATTCAACTTGAAACATCAATCAGAGAAGCCTTTCTCAAATGCCAACATCTTGTATGAATATTCTTTGGCATTGAGAAGGCTTATGACACAACATGGAAGTATGGCATTTTGTAAGATCTCCATATATATGGGTTGCGTGACCATTTACCCTTGTTTATTAAAATTCTTTTAATGGAAGGAGATTCCAAGTTCATGTGGGTTCAACACTTTCCCATTCTTTTGTACATGAACTTGGAATCCCTCAGGGCTGTGTAATGAGTGTCACACTTTTCAGTATAAAGATGTATGCCATCACTGAACAACTACCTCTCACTGTTGCAAACGGGCTCTTATGTCAACAACTTTCACATCTCATGTCAGTCATCAAACATGAGGAACATTGAGTGGCAACTAAAAACTGCCCTCAATCATGTACTGAAGTGGACTTCAGCGAACGGCTTTAATTTTTCTCTCTCTAAAACCATTTGCATGGACTTTTGCCACCAACAGGGTATTTATCCTGATCCTGAACTTCATATCAGTGAAGTTTTGCTGCCAGTGGTCCCTGAGACCAAGTTCTTGGGGCTTATCTTTGACCGTAAACTGACCTTTATACCACACTTAAAGCAGCTTCGGGTCAAATGCACAAGAGCACTAAACATCCTCCGTGCTCTCTCTACTGTCAGATTGGAGCTGATCGATGTTGTATGTTAAAGATATATTGTGCTCTTATTCATTCAAAACTTAACAATGGATCAATGCCAAACCCTCGGCCTTATAGATGCTGGACCCCATTCATCATCAAAGACTTCAACTCTGCACTGGGGCTTTTTGCACTTCCGCAGTTCAAAACTTATACATAGAATCTCATGAATCTTCTCTGCACCTTCGCTGTTTGCAACTGTCTTTACTACATTCTTCAAAACTTTGTTTCTTATCAAAGCATCCCACCTGGGGATGTGTTTTCCTTCTTCAGTGGGCCTTACTTTTTCAGATCAGATGATCTGCCATTGCTCATTTTGGTCTTTGCATCCAGGTGCAATTGGATGAATTGGGTCTGTCCTTGGATAACATTGCAGAATCACTGGTTAGCCCATCCCCCAATGGTTTATTACAGCCCCCAAATGTGACCTTTTTTTAAGTCATCTGAAAAAGCAGATACTCCTGATTAGAAGTACCGTCTTTTATTTACTGAAAATCTTTTGAACAGTCATTCCATTCCAATTCATAGGGATGGTTCCAAATCAGGTAATTTTTTGGTCTGTGCCATGGTTTGTTGCAGTTTGGTGGTTGCGTGCAGAATCCCCTCTGCAGCTTCTGTGTTCACTGCTGAAATATATGCCATATCTCTTGTCCTGGATTATATTGAAACTGAGCAGTACTCTGACTGCACTATTTATTCTGACTTGCTTAGTTCTCTACTGGCCTTGGAATCACTTCACGTTGGCTCACACCCTGTTCTCACTGAAATTCAAAACCGACTGGCCCATTTCTTATTAACATCTTCTCCTATCCAGTTTTTCTGGATACCAGGCCAGACACAGCAGCTAAATCTATCTGCTATGGCACTGTCACCACTGTGCCTGTTCCATACTTGGACTATGGCCCTGTATTCAAGGTTTGACTCCATGCCAGCTTGCAGTTTACTTGGAGTGAGCAATATGACAACAAGCTTTTTCAAATAAAACCCTGTATTGGGCTTTGGCCATCTAGCTTCTGTGAGGTTTGGAAGGAGGAAGTTGTTCTAACTAGACTATGCATTGGTCACAGTTTTTAAACTCATTGTTTTCTTTTATCTGGAACTGATGCACCAGTGTGTAGTTTGTGTAACACTTAAATCACTGTGAGCCACATTTTACTTTCTTGCCATCGTTATGACTCTCAACGACGGCACTATTTTAAACATGTTCTGTCCCAGTGTTTGTCTGTAACATTGGACAGTGTTATTGGTGATAGCGACACTGTCTATGTTGATAAAGTTTTTAGTTTTTTAATGGGCATTAATCTTTTTAATCTCATTTAAGTGTTGGGTATTTGTTCATTACACTTTTCTAATTGTGGTTCCCTTTTCAGAGTCTCAGTCTCTCTAGTTCAATTTGGAAATTGGAAAATGGCCAGAACATTAAATACCTTGGCACCAGAACTTGAAAAGCCAACTTCAGGTGACTAACACTGCTGTTTGAACTACCTGTTAGTCGTCCTGGCAAGTTGTTATTACAATTTTGCTACATGTCTTTTAACACTTTTATTAATTTACCTTTTAGTACTGGCCATAATGACACATAACTCGGAACCAGGACTGGAAAGACCAACTTCAGGTGACTGATGGTGGTTCTTGTACTTACCTGTTAGTCTTTCTAGTGGTTTATGATCATTACAATTTTGCTAGAGAAAGTCCTTTACAACTTCTCTTACTCTGCTTTCTCTCTTGACATTGTAGACTAGGTGTCAACATTGGTTTTTACAATTTTTCTGTTTTTCAATGATGTTTTGTTTTACCTTTATTTCCTTTTATGCATTTTATTACATTTATTTTTACCTTTGTACTGGACATTTGGTGCAGATAGCCTTGCTGCTTTGTGCCATAAAACACTAACTCAATCAATCCAGGGAAGGTTTTGTTCTTTCAGTTTATCTTCCTTTGGATCTAAAAATGTTTACTATGTGAAGCAACATGTAAAAGAGACAAAGAGGATCCTGGTGTTTGAAGGGCCCAACACTGAAACACCATTTTGCTCTGAATGTCTGTAGATGGGAAGAAATGGGATGTCTTATTCCAGTATTAGTTGGATGGTTCACTTGAGCAAGGGTCAACCAAACCAAGTACTTGTGTTGGACATTCTCAGCACGTGTTGTGAACATTGTGTGTCATGCTGGTGTTTGGGTATAGTGCTCATGAAACCCTGATGTTGTTGTGCATCCCCTCATAGGGCTCCATGGTGTGTGGGATCAGTGAGCACCACAATATTCTTTCTTTATTATTGATCCCCCAAATAAAAACTTAAATAAAATAGTAAAAAAAAAAACATAGGTAAATGACCACATCTTGGAGATTCTGAGCAACAGTCCGCCCTGTCTTTGACACTTGACACAGTCCTTTAAGGCTATAGCCATCCGTGTTTCTTTAAGTTGTACCATCACTGTTTTTTCTCTTTACCTATCTCCTGAAGTGACCTATAATCATTCAGACCTTGATGCTCTCATTGAACAGTTGCTATCTCCCTTTTTAATGTGGTCTTTAATGAACATATCCTGTCTGAGAAGGTGCTGATATTAACAGGAAGGGTTGCTCAGTAGACCGTATACTCTCAGATAACAACCTTTCTCTTGTCAGTACTGGTTCTTATACTTATTTTCATACACCTAGCCAGTCTTTTTTACTGCTGTTGATCTTTTAATCTACTTCAATTTTTTTGCTCACTTTTCATGGAGGGTTGACAGTAACCCACAGGTCAATGATCATTTTCCTATCATTTTGAGAGAGACTGGCTGTGGTTGATGCCATCTGACCTGCCTGCCTGCCATAGTGAAAGCTGGACCAAGCTAACTGGCTCTCTTTCACTGCTCTCACATTTCCCATGATATCCTCATCTGTGGTAGAATCCTATCTATCACATGTCACAGAAGGCTCAAAAATGGGCCTGAGATACCCTTTGTAGGTATCCTACAGATTTGAATCGCATAACTTTTCAGTGGGCCTGTGCACATGCTTGGCAGATAAGATGTCAAAAGTAGAAGAAATCTTGGATTAAATTCACAACAAGCATGTCTTTAACACCAGTTTCAAAGTCATGTGGGACAAGATTTGTAAGATCAGTGGGCAGTATAATTCTGTCCCCCTTTAGATCTTGCCCTATAATGACCAGGAAGTTGCTGATGCCTAGAGTATCATTGATACTCTCAGCAAAAGCTTTTCCCGGGTACCTAGAACCTCTGCTTCATCCTCCACCTTCTTAACCATTAAGACTTGGGCTAAGCAATCATGTTTTTCCTGTTGTGCTGATCACCTCTATAACTGTAATTATCCCTTTACACTGGTGGAACTCAAGTTGGTTCTTCATTGGTCTGGTAGTACATCTGCTGGACCTGATGATATATGCTGTGCTATCTCTCTCCTGCTCTTCTTGTTGTTTTTAACCAGATTTGATAGGAAAATGTTTTCCCTGATGTGTGGCACAAGGCTATTATCCTACCTTTCTCTAAGCCTGGGAAGGATGACAAGATTTCTTCAAATTACTGCTAAATTCTTGGACAAGCTGTCTCTGTAAGAGAGGATGGTTAATGCTTGTGTTGTTTGGTTCCTTAAATCAAACAATCTCCTCTTGCTTACCTAGTGTGAGTTCCAACACCAGAGTTCCACCAGGGGCCACCAGATTAAAGTTGAAACAGTGATCAGAGAAGTCTTTCTCAAGTGACAACATCTTGTTTCAGTATTCTTTGACCTTGAGAAGGCTTATGACATTACATACAGGTATGGTATTTTGCGAGACCTCCACTTATATGGGTTATGAGACCATTTGCCTTATTTTGTTAAAATTTTTTTAATGGGCAGGCGATTCCATATTCATGTGGGTTCGACATTTTCCCATTCTTTCCTACAGGAACTTGGAGTCCTCAGGGTTGTGTTTTGAGTGTCACACTTTTTAATATAAAGATTGATGCCATCACTGGACAACTGCCTCTTAGTGTTGCAAATGGGCATTATGTTGACAACTTTCACATTTCGTGTCAGTTGTCGAACATGAGAGCAGCTACTCAGTCATTTACTAAAGTGGATCATAGTGAACGTTTTAATTATTATCTCTCCAAAACTGTTTGCAGGCACTTTTTCCACCAACAGGTTATTCACCCCGATCCTGAACTCTGTGTCGGTGAAGTTGTGCTTCCCATGGTTTCTGAAGTTCTTGGGGCTTATTTTTTACCATTAGCTGTCCTTTGTACCATACATCAAGCAGCTACAAGTCACAAGTTCAAGGGCACTGAACATCCTCCATGTCATCTTTTCCACTTTTTTGGGAGTGGATCAATGTCCCATGCTAAAGATATATTGTGCTCTCATTTTATCGAAACTAGACTATGAGTCTCTGGTCTGAGGTACTGTCAGGACCTTGACCTTGAAGATGCTGACTGCCATTGATCATCAAGGGTTTCAAGTTTACATGGGAGCTTTTTTGCAGTTCTCCAGTCTAAAGTTTGTACACAGAGTGTCATGAACCTTTTCTGTACCTCTGCAATTTGTAACTACATTTACTGTGTGCTTCAAAACTTCAATCTTTACCATAGCATCCCACCAGGGGTTGTGTTTACCTTCCTCAGTGAGCAATGTTTTTCAGAACAGACAATCTGCTATTGTTCCTTTTGGCCTTCGTATCCAGGCACATTTGGTTGAATTGGGTCTGTCCTTGGATGACATGGATGGCACCATTTTAAAGATGTTTTGTCCACAGATTTACCCCTAATGCTGGATAGTGTTATTGGTGATGGTGGGACTGACCTTTTTACAAATGATTACTTTTTACAAATTTCAATGATTTTACTTTTTTTTTTTCAGCAGTTGTTTAGCATAGATAACCAAGTTGCTTTGTGCCATCAAATGCCAAGCAACCAACCAACTCAATTCACGTGCACCATATCACATTAACTGCTTTTAATACCCATTTAAAATGTTGGTTAACTGGAATAGCCAGTTGAAAAAATATATTTGATACTGATCTTCAATTAAGATTAAAAATTGTCCAGGAGCATGTTTAACAAAACTAGCAGGAGATCTGTTTGAATGTAAACTTGTATTCAAATGTGAAATGCCTGTATAAACCAAAAACATTGTAGAAATATATCTGAATAATTACATTCAGTTTCTAAGGCATACAAAGTGAAAATCACAACATTTTTGTGCAACAGGAATACTTGAATTCTTTAAGAAAGACAACTATGAAAACAAATATATGTAGGTGTCAAATGTAATTTTTCCTTTTGATGAAGCAATTATTTAGGTCTGTAAAGCACATACACAATAAAAAAAACTTTTTTTCAGCTTACTAACTTGTTAAGATTTACAGTATGAATTATAGTGTACAGCTGAATGAAGCATGATTGTTTTGGGCACTGTTATTCAAAGAAACTTGTAGATCTAAAACTTATAAAATTGTAAATCAGCTATTTGAATTCTCAAGCAAATTGGTGGTCACTTTTAACTGTAAAATTAATGACAAGGTTCATACCCTGTTAATGGTGTACACAAATTTTGATAAACTATTTATGTAGTAGATTGCTTGTGCATTCATGTCTGTTAACTTGGGATCCCTGACTTTCCCTGCTGATCAGTTGTTCAAAATTATAGTTGGCAACAGATAGTCTTAATAGCTTTGCCATAAATAAAACAGAATGCTTTTCATTGATGGATATTAACAGATGAAAACATAAAATTACTTAATGTGATGAAATACAAAAGATTCTACTGTTAGTTAATAATATAAAATTAAATCAATAATCTGAGGATTAATTATCCTCCATTTTCATGTCACTCTCTTTTATTTGATATGCAGATGTTTAATTAAGATTGTTTTAGAAAAGCTTAATGCAGACAAAACCATCTTCTTTTGGGTATTTATTACTGAAAAATACTCTTCTCTTTTTTTCTTATATGCTGTATTTTTGTGTGAGTGTCAAAACATTTCATATGGAAGCACAAACTTAGTTTGAGAAGTTTTAATATTTCATATTTTAATCCAGATTAGCAGTATTTTTTTTTTAATAACAACTATTTATGTTCATATAAGATGACTGTTTGAAGGATGTATCACATAAAAAAGTTTTATTTTGGTAATTGCTGAGGATCATCCTTGGAGAAATTACAGTATGTTTAAAAACCTATGATGGAAAGTAAGTTAGAATATGTTATAATATGTTAACCATGCTAGATCTGCCATATCCAGTGCTGATGAGATCTCTTGCTAGTACGAGAGCTCATCAAGCTGGGTGAGGGATGTAACAGATATAATGATGGTCTGGGTGACATGTATATATCATCAACTGTTAAGATGTGATTCAAAGTATGCATGTAAATTGCAGATACTAGTAATTTATGTTTAAGCAATGTACCAATCAGTTTTTTGGTAAGAATTAATAAAATAACATTATTTCAACACTTTATTTTTACATACAACATGAACTTACACCATATTAAAGCTATTTTAATGAGAAGCTCCCAGTCTTATTCTGTGTATCAAAAAAAGTAAAATTACAAAAGAATCGAAACAAATTAAACAAAATGTTATTATTCAAGAAAAAAAGGTGTGATAGACACATTTTAAGGTTTTGTGCCAAATGGATTATTGAGCCAGGGATAATATTCCGGACAATCCCCACCACAAATACTCATGTACCGTGGACCTTCAAATGGAGTTTTCTCCTTTTCGTATGCACATGCACTTTTAATGACGCACTTATTTTCAGCTGGTTGCTTCACACATTTTGTCTGTGCATACTTACTCAAAGGGGTAGGGTTTTTGAAATATTCCAACATTTCTGAAACAGTAACAACAAACACATCATCTTTGTTCAGAACCCAGTCGAGAAATTGAAGATAACCTAGTTTTCGTTCTTCATTTTTCAACCATGTTTCATGTAAATAGATTGGCATAGGTGAGCGGTTTGTCCCATAGTGCTCATTAAAATTTTTTTGTAGAAACATTAGGGTTTCTTCTCTTGTATCAGGCTGAGGTGAGCAGGCATCAACCATAGAACAAGGTATTTCAATCACAGTACCGTCTTCAAGGGTGTTGCTTCTGTACTGCATCACCATTGGTAGTAACCAGAAGCCATTGTATGTTTTATTAGGACAGGGTGTGATAACACAATCTTGTTTGAAGCCAAAGTTCAGTGTGTATGGATACATCTTGTAGAAAGAATCTTTTCCAGAGTATTTTCGAGTTGGCATAGACGAGTCCCATTTAAAATTGTTTTCTGTCAAAGCTGTAAAATAATCATTTCCACTTGTTTGTAGAAAAGGTGCACGTGTTCCAGTTATTTCAGTTTCAGGAATATTTCCATACTTGGATATCATTTTACGCATGTCCACCATCTCATCCTTCCATTCCTGCACAGATGCCTTTTTCCAGTCCTCAATTTTAGGCTTGTGACTAGCAGATATCAAATACATTTTTATTAAATAAGATTTTAAAATCTTTCCAACATTGTAACTTTTGTTTTCTAATGATGTTACTCATTAGGAGCTGAAAACTACGTACAAAAATATAAAAACAAATCATGTAATTATGTTTTTAATGATGACTCAGGAAAACCTTTTGAAATTTTACTAAAACACAGTTGCTTATAAATTATGAATGAGCACATTTTTTTATGAATTGAAATTACATAAGTATTGTTTGTGAGTAACTTAAATAAGCTAAATGTTTTTCATATGCTATGAATTGTCTAGAATGAAACAATATATCAAAGAAGTAATTAAAAAACTTAACAAATGGTACATTTAAGATTTTATTCCAACTAAGTAATAAAGTTGGAAATCAAAATAATTTACCTGAAAACTAGTTTTTCTCATTTGTAAGCAAACCAATACCAGAAATGTGTTTTTCTTATTTCACTGATGTATTTAGTTCACTAACAGTTTCATATACTGTTTATCTTACCTTAAAACTTTTTCAGTCTTCATAGAGTGGTCAAGCAGTCTAGTAATCACTATTATGTATTAACTTACCATTTTCTACTTGTATATGATATTTTATAACCATTTAATCTACGATTTCTTGGATGTGACAGCATACCACTTGTGTAATTATCGTGGTATAACAATGTATATTGGTTGCTCTTTATGTACTGTTGTGGTAATAAACAGAGATGGTTGTGCCATTTTCTTTAGCCCATTAAGAGGATGATGGATCTAGAATGCTTTAATTCATCAACTACTGTATTTGTTTCTTTTTGCGTGGAGCATCTTTTAATTTATGAAGTTTGAATCATTGTCTTTCATTCTTTTCATGTTTATATAGAAGTAAGAATGCACCAGCTGAAATTTAAACTTGAACTGTCTCTAAATACATTATGCAATGTCCGTTTTAGTAAACTAGATCTGTTGTGTGAAGTTTAACTTCATACTTTTTTGCATACAAGAATTTTTGCTTTGCTGACAACAACTTGTCTTCATCTGAACTTGAGTGTGCTCTTTTTTTACAAGAAAAAGAACTTACAAACTCTGTAACAATCTGTACTTATTGGTACTGTTGTTACTTTTAGTTTGGATAGCTGTATTGCACAATATTAAATTTATATCCAGGAGTTGCATATTCTTTGGTTTATTACTATCAAGAGGTAAACGTTTTAATGTATGATATATTTATAGATTTTTTCTGTTGTTTTTTTTCTTAGTGTTTCTTGTTATGGGCAGATGGTGCCAGCTATGCAGACAAAAATGTCAGATATTTAATCTTACTGGCAAGTGTTCGGGAGAATAAAGTTTCTTATGAAATTTGTACCGTCAGTAGTACTAGATGATCATTCACTTAACTGATAGTTATTATAAAAAGATGGACATTACTATATCAGTTGTTTTGCTAGAAATGCTGTGTTGTCAGTTTTGCTTGTGCTATTTCATTTGACTGTTACATGCTGTGGACAAAAAACGTTTAAGCTTCAATAAAATATATATCTCTGTAGTTTAGCAAAGAGTGCAGTGTATTATTTGGTGATGGTATTTGTTCTGGACATATGTAGTTTAGCAAAGAGTGCGGTGTATTATTTAGTAATGGTGTTTGTTGTGGGCTCACCTAGTTTATCAAAGAGTGCAGTATATTTGATAATGGTATTTGTTCTGGACATGTGCAGTTTATCAAAGAGTGCAGTGTATTATTTGGTGATGGTATTTGTTCTGGACATGTGTAGTTTAGCAAAGAGTGCGGTGTATTATTTAGTAATGGTGTTTGTTGTGGGCTCACCTAGTTTATCAAAGAGTGCAGTATATTTGATAATGGTATTTGTTCTGGACATGTGCAGTTTATCAAAGAGTGCAGTGTATTATTTGGTAATGGTATTTCTTCTAAACATGTGTAGTTTAGCAAAAAGTGTTGCATATTCTTTGTTAATAGTTGTTCTGGACATACGTAGTGTACCAAAAAGTGCAGTATAGTCTTTGTTAATAGCTCTTTTCCTGGTTAGGTATAGTATAGCAAGTGTTGCAGTGTAGTCCTTGGTTAACATATTTTATTTTGGACTGGTAATACATCTAGTGACTTTGTTATTGATTTTACTCAATGTATTTTAGATATAGTTTTGTTCTAATGCACTACATCAATGGTTTGTGAAATTGAAAGTTCTCCTCTAATGCAGCGGTAAGCGTACAGACTTATGATGCTAAAATTCGAATTTTGTTTCCCCGTGGTGGATACATCAGCTAATTCAATGCAGCTTTGCTGTAAAATAAACAAATAAAACTCAACGTTACCTGATGGAGTGACTTGCCATCTCGTGCCCATACCGCCAATATTCATGGACGAAAGTATAATCGTTGTACTCGTGAGTGATGAAAAACGTTCCTGTAATTGGACAGCCATTCTTTTTGTTTTTCCGTCCAGTTTGAAAAATATCGTGATAGGTGACGTTGTTTAAAATGTTCATTGCATCATCAAAAGTGAGGAGGATGAACTGTGGAGTGTCTTTTATAGAAATGTCATGTGAACTCAGATTGTTCTTTGCACAGCGACACGCAGGTAATTTACAATTTTCGCCTTGTTCACATGCTTCTTCTCCACTTGATGTCCCAAGCAGACAGATGATGAGTATTAGTGGAAATACGTGCATGTTTAATGTTCTCACAAATTTCAGAAGTGCCCTAAGCCTTGTCTTGTCTTCTTTCTTTATAATGCTAAAGCTTAAAAAAAACAACAGATGGTCAATTCCCACTTATCTTGATAAAATTCCATTATTTCTTAGAATTTTTTTTTTTGTAATCTGGAAGCCTGACGTACGAAGGATAGTTTTGAAATATCTATTGTATATGAACGATGGTTTACACATTTATTGAACAACCAATCAGCATTAAAGCACAAATTTAATTTTCAATCCCATTACTGACGCCTTATCACACATACAATAACACTTTGAGAACGCTATTAGAGTGGTGCTCAAGTTTCACTATCCGATTAGAGAAACCAAGGAGTTGTTGGCGGGTAACATTGACTAGCTGCCTTCTCTATTGTTTACTAGTTCGAAATTAGAGACGGCTAGCACTGATATCCTTTATGTAGCTTTAGGGAACATCCGAAACATTAACACTGTTAAATATATGTGCAAAAACGGCTCGTTTGGGTTGAGAAAATATTTTACATTGAAGAGCGAACAACGTTTCGATCTTCTTTGGTCATCATCAGGTTCACAAAGAAAGAGGTAACTGTTAGACTTGCAGGTAACAGCCGTCCACCTATTATTTTTCTATTCCTACATGCGCCATTATTCATCTTGAATAACTTTTAGAATGTTTACATTTCGTTACTTTTATTCCCAAGTTAGGTATTTCTACACATTCCACTTTACTGTTTTCTGTACGTATCTAACACTATAGCAAACTGTTTGAGAACCCTGCAAAATGTAAGTATTTGAACGAAATTGTAATTTTCTCAGTTTTTATAATTTTTTTAAGAAAATAAATTTGTTCATAATGTTGTGAAACATTGAGCAACTTCTATCAAAAAGAACATTTACATGTTTCGTGATACAAGTACTCAACGCATTACATAAGTTTAGTATTTATTTCTAACCGTGTAACTGGGGTGTAACAGTGCACGTTTGTACAAACAGCTTAATTTAGGTATGCGATTGCCTTGTACTTTTGTATTCGGGTTCGCGCTGCCTTAAGTTCCCGCGATATCCCAAAATATTGCTTCTTTTTTAAGTTAGAAATTTGCTTAGTGTTAGTAAAGTATTCAATTTTAGTGAAAAGAAAACTCTGTATATTTCACACCCGATTTAGTAAGTTAAATTTATTGGTTCTTATCACAGGTAGAATACAGTGTATCTGATAATGTGTTGAATTTCGTTACTACTATCTGCAGCTTATTGTTAATACACGTGCACGTTGTGTTACAAATTCCGAGTTACATTTTTATTGGGCGTTTGAATTAACTCTGTATCTAAACTTCAATAATATATAATTTAAATCAATACTTAAAAAAAAAAAAGCTTGTGATGATTAGAATGCAAAGAATTATTATCTGGGTGTGTTTATACTGTTAATGACATCTTCGACCAGTAATATAACATGGTCAATTTTAGAAATGTGGCAGCCCTAAGTCGACATAATAAACTGTAAAATATTGTTCATAAGCGTCACATTAGCAAGTTTAAACGCTGTGACCAGTAATGTGCGATGAAACTGTCTTTAAAAAAAAAGAGTAAGTAGTCATTAATATCTAGAATATGAACCTACAGAATTAAAAACATTATTTTTCCGCGGATCACTAGCGGTGTAATGATACCTTGTATCAACAGGTACGCCACAGAATACTTATTACTCGAACCACACACAAAGCAGGGATGTGCTTACCTAATGATTTCACAAACTTGGATTAATTTTTTATTTGTAAGACTTTTTATTTTTATTTTCGGGTGAGGGATATTTGTTTTATTTTTTTCATTAAAAATATCAAAAGTAACAAGACGTGAGGTCTGACTCTTAAACTGGCAGACATAGCTACAAACTTCTGGCCTTTTACAGTTTTATATTGAGTGTTCACGAATAAGATCACACACAAATCTGTTTTGTTCCAAAAAGAACTAATGTAGTCCATTGAAAACTACACAGAGTATCAACAAACATGGAGTTGGGGGATAGGATTTAGTAAAAGTAATAAAAGAAATGAAAACAGAGTAATCATAATTTTTGCAATGGTGAATGAAGTAGTTGTGAATTATTTATTCAATAAATTATGCATGATTTAATATATTGGTTCAAGCTCTACATTCAATACTTGTACTTCCCATAAGACAGGTGCTCCAGTCTGTGTTTTATAATTTAACGACTTAAAATAGCGTACAAGTTTAAGAGAAATGACGCTTCCAGTTAATATGGAAGTATTGATACAAACGTAAATACTCTAGTAATGATATATTTAAGAGACTTAACACTGCTAAAGATGGCTATAAATAAAGAAACTTGATCTTACCATATCTAAGAAATAGTGAGTTGAAGACATTCATTTTTGTGGTTATGTTATTAGGGACACTGTAACATCAAATATTCCTATATACCTGGGACATGGATAAAGAGTTAAAATGTATTTAAAAAGCTGATGATGCCATGTAGACTACATCGATAATTGTAGAATTAGTATGTATTTAACTAAATCATCCATGTAAAATAAATTTTCAGCTCAAAAATATAAAACAATGTAGAATCTATCAGCAAATTTATCAACCAAGAACGTGTCAAAACTTTACTCCAAAAGTAAACTAATGAGTTACAGGTTAAAAATAAAAAAGCATAAACTACAGAGACTTTTGATGAACTTGTTTTCAAACAGTAAACGGAGAGAACAAAGTATAGCATTACAGAAATGATTTGATCTTTGTTTTAAAGCACGACATTGCTGTGGAGTGTATACGTGTTTTATTAGATAGGTATGGTGTGGTTTGCATGTCAATGACGTAGATCATCTAACAACTTGAAAACATATTTTATACATTTTAAATAACAAATGGGAACTGTGGCTTTTATGTTTTAAATGTGAACACGTATATATATATGGTCTGAAAAATGAAAATGTTGGATTTCTGCTCTGTAAAGTCACATTTGTTGAAATTAAGCAAAGGATACTGTTTAAAATCCGTTCTATTTCGCATATGAAATATTTATTGAAAAATTACAGAATCTGACCTTATTCTGAACAAAACTTGATTTCTGGTTTAGGTGCACAAATTACATGTATAAAACCTTACCTGTCATTCAACAGTAAGTCTGAGGGCTTCTAATGCTTAAAATTGGATTCCAACACCCACAGCAAACAGTATAACCAACCCATTGTGTAGCTTTATACTTAATGACAAACAAGCCACTCTATTCATGATTTAGTACGCAGTCGCTGTTTCTGTTGTGGCAATAGTTTGAGTTACGTGTAACGTTACACAATGGGTTGTATGTGCTCTGCCCATCACAGATATCGAAACTCGGTTTCTATTGATATAAGTCCACAGACCTACCACTGTGTCATTGGGGGTCTGTGGCAGTATAGATTTTACTTCAAGTCACTCTGGTGATTTGACTTTAAGATTCAAATACGTGTATTTGATGATCGTACGATAAAATTACTTATTTAATGTTAAGCAAAAAGCTACACAATGGGCAATCTGCTGTGCTCACAACGAGTATCGAAACTCGCTTTTTTAGCGATACGAACACTGAGGCATATCGCTGAGCCACTGGAGTGTTTTTACTATAGAAATCAACAGTATTCGCTGTGAAAGTTAAACTTTTTTATCTGATAAAATTAATTACATCTCTCGCATACAGTTTCATATTCATATATACATTTACTGTTGTTGCCAAGTTTAGAAATAAATGTGTCCCATAACGTGAACGAGGTAAAAATTTGAAGGGAACCCACCAGCTGCACGTGTAATGACGAAAAGCTCGAGTTCCGCAAAAGAGCTGGCCTGTTGCAAAAGATATTATTGCTGTAATTTTTTTCTCTCTCTCTTTTTCTCTCTCCAGCCGCATTACTCTACTTATATAAGTGTCTGATAACATGAGACCAAAGTCATCTGTTACTTGCGACGGCACTGTTAGGCATCTGCGACGAAGTTGTTTTACACAACTTGCAAAACATGTCCACCTGCTGCAATTTGTTGTTTACTCTAACATTTGAACATCACTGCAATAAACAAACAAATAAGTGTACTTAAGCAAACACTTATTTCAAGTTGCTATTATACAAACAATACATAGAATTATACTATATTCTGTGTGTAGTTCGCTTTTCAAAATTCTGCATTAAGTTAGGGTGCTGTAATCCGTATAACCGAGCAAGCTTGCTCTTTCAGCCGAGGAGGCATTATTATGTAAAAATAGTCTGAAAATTGGTGGTGGGTGGTGTTGACTAGTTACTTTCCTTTTAGTATATCAGATTAACTTTTGTTTAGCTTTTGCGAAATTCTAAACAAACCAAACCAATCATGTTGGCTCTAACTAATTTTTTTGTACATTTTATTTCTTTCTATTTATAAGATGGTGATAAAAATAAGAGTAAATAGGGAAATATTATTTATTACATAGTGATTAACTGGAAGCCAGAATTGTTTGTGTTGAATTCAGTTTTTATCTTATAAATGTATAACTAATATAAAGTACACACGTGTCACTTTTTTGTTTTATTGAGTTACAGCTCGGACTTTTTCGTTGTTTTCAAAATTACAAATTTTTGCATGTGAAATATTAAGTCAACTGAAGAATTGGGCATTCCACAATCTGTTATTTTCATGTTTATCAAAAATTGAATCTGTTTTTTGAGATAACGACAGCAAGACACATCAGTATTTGATTTTCGGTAGTTTAACGGTTTCTTTTCGAAGCAACCAGTGCAATGAAACCACATTTTTTTCCATAGTGAAAGTAAATCTAGCTAAAAATAAAATTTTTTAGTTGTCATCATCAAATTTTATTAAATAATTCAAAAATTTCCATAAGATATGATGGTAAAACATTATGTATTTGGTCAGGTAATGAGAGTTAGTGTAGCAATGATTATTTTTATAATTTTCGCGTAATGGCATAACTTTGTTCTCAAACACAAATGAATAAACTTATACAAGGGATATCTGTACATGGCCATCTTCCCCGTCACACCAACCAAACATGCTCGCCGTTTCAGCAATGGAGGCGTTATAATGTTACGGTCAATCTGATTATTCGTTGGTAAAAGAGTAGTTCAAGAGTTGGTGGTGGGTGGTGATGACTAGCTGCTTTTCCTCTAGTTTGACCTTGCTAAATTAGGGATGGCTAGCGAAGATAGTCCTCGAGTAGCTTTGCGTGCAATTCAAAACAAACCTAAATATAGCCATCTCCAGTTTGAACTGATAAATAGAAGGGAAGGCTGCTAGTCAATAACACCCAATATCAGCTCTTTGATCACCCGTGTCAATCAAATACTAAAATGCGACTGTCATGTTTACAGCGCAGCATCCAAGGCATCAGAGTGCGGAGAGTGTTTTTATGGCCATGCAACATGAAACATAAACACACGAATTCACTAGACGTTGCGTGACCGGCCCTAAGATTGAATAATAGTACCCAATTAGAGAATGGTAGTGTATTATTTACAAATAGAAAAAACCTGAAGAATATATCATGACATTAATTTTCAATTAAATTTGTGATTATACTATAGGGTCGTAGTAGTCGAAAATTATGTGTAACATGACTAATTAACACACACAATAAATCTGTTTTCTTCCGTCGATGGTATATTAATATAATTTATAACAAAGTTAAACCTATACACTTCAGATATAGTTTAAATGATAAAGGGATTTTTTAATACATTTGAACATTAAAATGTCACTAGAAATAAAACCAAAATACTCCACATTGTTTTGAAAAGAGGACAAACACTAATTTAAATTAGCCTCAGTTCTTCCTTTGGTATCAAGCCGTCTTGATGTAAGTCATCTTAAACATTGAATCAGTTGAAAGCTTTGTAAATATCTGCTTTCCACAAGCCCTCTGGTATTGAGAAGATAATTTTTTACTCTACTAAACGGCTGAGCGGCTCATAGAACGGATGTGAGTTGTTTTTTTTCTTTTTTCAAGAACAAACATTTAGCTCTTGAGCGGTTTGAGATATAATTACAGTTTTGGACTCTGGAGGTTAAGCTATTTCGATTAATGTATTTGACCACTTTTAAGGCCTTATAGATTAATCTACTCTGAGCCTGCCTATAAAAAAAATCGATTGCTCTTTCGTTCTAATATTTTTTATTTACCCACTGATTGGTCGGAGATAAGTTTATGGGCTTGTACTACTCAAATGCATGTCCTGGGATAGCGTGGTAATAATAACGCTCGACTCGTAACTTGGTCGCGGGTTCGAATCCTCGTCACACCAATTATATTCGCTCCTTTTAGCCGTGGGAGTATTATAAGTTATGGTCAGTCTTATTATTTGTTGGTAAAAGAGACGGAGAGCGTAGTAGTTTAACATGTAGTTTGGCGCGAAATTAAAAAATAAACAATCGGAACTCTTTTTCAATCTTCCACCATCTTTAATCCCAGTGTCTCTTTCATTATAATTAAGAACTTCTTGCCTATCTCTCCAGTCTCCTACTATCTTTTTATCACAATGACTCTTTTATTTTATATAAACAATTACATATCATTTGAATGACATTTTATAGAATTGTAATTATGCAACCTTCTTTAAATTGAAAAGAGTGGGCCCAGAGAGATATTTAATTTTATTAAGTGCGAATAAGAAGAAACAAAATATTTTTTTTATATCAGGTTAATTTGACAAATATTTCCTATGTCACAAAATTCTACTTTGTTATTTACTTATGCCTAAAACATTAGTATACGTTTTTACACTTTTTGCTTCAATAGATAATAGAGTTATTTATGAAGTAGATATTTTCTAGTTACAAATTCATGCAGAAAAATATCTTAATACATCCAGTTTATTAAATTAATTTAAGCAGTTAATTTCAAAACAATAAATATAAGATTTTATGTAAATTTTTGTTAAAGTAAAAGTTTGGAAAATACGATTGAGATAAGTTCGAAGTTTTTTAATGCTAAAATATCAGCACGGCTGAGCATAAGTTATCCGTTCAACAGCTTGGCACTTACAACAAACAAAAAGTATGTATCTTGTGTTTTTGTAGTAAGTGTGTGGACTTATGACGCTAAAAATCTTTCAACATCTGCAATAGACAAAGCAGAGATGGCCATTGTGTAGTTTTGCACTGAACAACAAATACACAAAAAATATGCTCCCGGTGGCTTAGATGTAAGTCTGAGGAATTAAAATGCTAAAAATTGGGTTTAGATACTTCAGTGGACAGAGTACAGATAGCCCATTGTGCATCTTTATGCGTAAAAGCAAACAAAATCCTGTTCTGATATTTTTTGTTTTGATTACTTTTAACACTATTTATCCAGGATTCTCAAATTATTATTTTTTTGCTTTTTTTTTATTCGATATTCGGATCCGCCCCTGTGTGTGTATGTTTGTCAGCAAGATTTCTAGAAAACAGTCAAACAGATTTGGACGGAGGCTGTTACACATTTAGACTGTGATTCAACTTAAAAATGATTCGTTTTCGAAAGGTCAAGGTTAATGTCACAATGAGGTCACGAAAATCCTAAAAATTCCTATCTGTTAACACGGGAACTGAAAATTCACACTATTTTAGCTCTTCAACTCAGTAAAAAAATGACCAAATTTTGATTTTAGTTTTTGAAAGGCTAAAGTCATTGTCACAACAATGTCGCGAAAATCCTAAAATTTCTATCTTTTAATATGGGGACTGAAATTTACAGCATGAAACCTCATATGTAAAATGTTTATAGCTTGAAGTCATAAATATTAATATATTTTCATAAAAATCAGTGTTTTATAAAACATTAATGAAAAACAACTTTATGAGTGAACAAGTTACCTGTTGTGTGTTTGAATCATATTCAGTGATAAATATTTTAAATCACAAGGAAAATAAATGTACTGAGATTAATGTTCTCTTTCAATTTGAAATTTATTATAATAGAAATAAGTACCTTAGTAGAAAATATTTTGAAATACTTTGTTTTTCTTGGTTAATGTGGCTGGATTGGTGGTTTGTTACTACAGGAACGCACTCAGCATTTTGGGGCCATAAAATAGCAGCCCAAAAGTTTGAAATAGATGCTGTTGATTAACTGTCTTATCTCTAGTCTTATTAGTTCAAAACTAGGAATGAATATGTGTAGATAACTATTGTGTCACTTCATGGAAAATTCTGAAAAAAAAACACACTAAAAAACTTTGTTTTCTCGAAGTCTTAAGATTCTATATATTAAGTTTACCATAGCATCTGAAAAATGTTTTATGTAGTATTAAAAAATAAGTAATACAAGACTGTGATTACAAATAATGATTTATGGAAGAAAAGTGTTCTTAGATTCCCCTGATTTCCAACAGACTCGCCTACAGGATCAGTAAAATAACAGGAGGAACCTTCGGATATTACAGGGTGTTCGGAAAGTCACTGTGCAGTTTTGTTTGCTAATAAATATATAAGCGCACAATGATCTTCCGAACACCCTGTATTTCATGGAACAAGGATTGTAGTTGTACTGTTTTTAAGTGATCCTGTAACAGAAAAAAACTACACACAAATTTGTGGATCATCGCGTTATCTATTATAACATGTTCCTAAAAAATAAAATGAAATGAATGATAGAAATAAATTCAGTTTTCTGATGTCTAAAACAAATAATAAATGTGTATTTATGTTATCAGTAAAGTTGATTTTTTTAAATATAAAATTAACAACTGAGTTTGTTTGTTTTTTTAAATTTCGGCACAAAACTACAAAAAGGCCATCTACAAAAAACTATCTGTAATTTTTGAAAACTGATACACAGCAATTCCCACTCAAAACTCTTGGGCTATTCCTTGTCTAACTAAATATAAGATTTGACTGTCACTTTTATCGTGAACCCAAGAACCCATTTGACTGTCACTAATATAGTAAATCTACGGGCTCAAAGCGTGATGCGCGAGTTTTGTGATAACAGTTCAAGAAGTACAAACTCCTGACTCACAGTCTGGGTAATGCAACTTCTAAGCCATGCATGCTCTAGTGAAACAGTATTTTATAGTAGACCAATAATGACAAGAAGTCGTTCTCAGAATTGACTCATTACTACAATTTTATATATACTTGGATACTTAGTAGTGCCCCTGCTAATACAGCGGTAAGTCTACGGATTTACAACGCTAAAATCAGGGGGCTCGATTCCTCTCGGTGAGCTTAGCAGATTGCCTTATGTGGCTTTGCTATAAGAAAATCAGAGTGAAAGCTAATCATTACTTTGTTCTGTTCAAACAATAATTAAGATAATTGAAATCGTAAAACAATCTGGATTACATGTATTCTTATGTTCAAGATGTGTCAAAATGTATATTAAACCATATAAAAAACTTAAAAACGCTATTTTAAAGCGATTTCGAATATGTAAAACAGAATGTTACGTGAAAACCACAGTCGATATAAAGTGACGGTGGAACGGATGTATTAGAAATATATTATGATATTGTTTCACATTTTGTAGATAGCGTAATGATACAGAAAATCGTTGAAGGGCTGTTACGTAACTTTTATAACGCAAAATATTTATGTACTCAGTTCATAAAAGTGTTTAAATTGTTTTTTTATTTTGTTTGTTTTTGAATTTTGAGCTACACGAGAGCTATCTGCGCTAACCGTCCCTAATTTAGCAGTGTAAGACTAGAGGGAAGGCAGCTAGTCATTACCACCAACCGCCAACTCTTGGGCTTCTCATTTACCAACGAATAGTGGGATTGACTGTAACATTATAACGCCCCCACGGCTGAAAGGGCGACCATGTTTGGTGCTACGGGGATTTTAACCCGTGACCCTCAGATTACGAGTCGAGTACCCTAATCACCTGGCCATGCCAGGCCTCCAAAACAGGGACATCTCTTGTAGACGTTGCACTGGGAAACAAGTAAATATGAATAAACCTGGGAAACTAGAACCATTCAGAAAGAGACCTTTTATAAGTCATACCCAAACTATGGTAAGCAAAGTACGACGACTTGTAACAGGTGAAAATCAAAAGTATAAAAGCAGTGAGAAAAGCCACTCATGTGTGAGACAAGAATACACAACATAATAAAGAAGGCTCTTCACCAGAGAAAGTTACATAAGTTTCTTCCACGACACGTACATTTAACCATTGCAAATCTCAAGCAGTTAGAGAATAAAACGAATTTATCGATGAAGATATACCGATCAAGTCGTCAGATGCAACAGTACACAGGAATTGGTTGTGCAATTGAGTACTGGAAGATGAACCGAGAAATCATCGTCCTTGTACACTATATGGAATATGGAAAGCAGAAATTAAGAGTACTTTAGACAAATCAGCTTTACATCAGAGTTTTTTGGAATGGAACCTACCCTGCAGGATGCGTAGCTGTCAGATAGAGTACGACTAGACATGGCGATTTGTAATCTACATGGCGAGGCTGCAAATATTTTTGACGTAACGTATTCAACTTCTGTATACTATCGGAAATCTCATGTTTAATCTCTAAAACCGAATATATTACATCAAACTTATTATTTTTTGTTTAACAGGTTCGTGGGGTTAGTTGTTCTTTCCTTGTTTCATTGTTTTGAATTTCGCACATAGCTAAATGAAAGCTATCTACATTAACCGTCCACAGTTTTACAGTGTTAGACTAGAGGGAAGGCAGGGCAGCTGATCAACACCACCCACTACCAACTCTTAGGCTACAGTTAAACAAAATCTAAACTGTAAACATCAAAAACAGTGTGTTTTATCAAGAAACATTTCAAGAGTTTATCTTTTGTAATTAGAAGCTGTAACAAAAAATGCTGTGAAATGGGACTTACTATACTTTGTCCTCAATAACATAATTTTAATAATAGTGGTAACATAAACGAACCAGTTTTTGATTTTGTAAAAAATAATGACAAATAATGAAAAGGTCTCAATAACGCTAGTTTATAAAGCTTTGTGTTTTATTACTTATCACGAAAATAAGAACAAGTGAATTCCTTTCTATATAGTAGTGCCATCTAGTATTAATATCTAGTACTCGCTATTACAATTATCAGCACAACGTTATCTCAGTTGCTTTTTAAAATGGTAATGTTTATATAATCTTCTGAAGTTGCCTGCAGGTCGTAAGAGATTTTTTTTCTTTGTAGTGTTTGTAAACAATATTTTGAATAAATTTTCATAAAATAAGCTTCTAGGAAGTAAATATATTCAAGAATTAAAAATATCATGGAAAAATATTTCGTACCTAATTCATCAAAGTTGTTAATAACAGAAGTACGGTCGATGTTGATGCTACCATAACTTTTTTTTAAAACAAAATATTTATTTTAAACGTAAATCTGTTAGACAATGGACTTTCTACACTTTGCCCACCGTGAAGAAATGAACTCTGATCTTTATAGTGTCATTAGCTTTCAAGCTTACCGCTAAGCCACGAGAGACTTTATAAATATAAAAGGAGAGAAATAAAAATTCCCTACAATGAACAAGGTATTTTCTTATAAAATAAGCGATATCCATTTTTGGAAAGGGCCGTAATAAAGGATAAATAGGGTTAAGTATGTCTATTAAAATAACGTTTTGAGGCTCCAAAATCGTTTTATATAATGTATTCAACTGTTGTACATGATTGTACTGAAAAGGTCTTTTTTTAAATATTATGATAAAAATAATTGTTTAAATATAATTTTATTTTCTTACTTTATTATTTTGAAATTCTTTCAAAAAAGTGGTATAACAAGAGAAATATATTCTGAAGTTTTATATACTTCAAATGTTTGGTTGATTCAAACAGTGCAAAGACCAACACAAATCTATATGACAATCCAAGCCAGTTGTAACTTTGTTGTGTCCTCTCGAGAATTAAGACTACTGAGTTAAGTAAATATTCTGAAATTTATCGAAACTCTTGTTTTTGAGATTCATCTAAATGCATATTTAAGTTATATACACCAGCTAACTTTTAATGTTTATTCTATTGAACGATATACGACAAAAAACAAATTTATTTTTGCTTAAACAGGATCATGTGATCAGGGATAAACTTTGAGTTATACAGTTCTTTTTAATATTAAAAAATACTTCGTTTGGAAGATATTTTTTATGTTCGGCTCCCTACAACAGACAAATAAAACTAGTCTACAAACTTTGGGAAATTGAAACAGCTTAAAGGTTTGTATGCTTTGTCTTTAACCTCATTCATATTTATTGAAACTTCATACTTTTTAACAAAGAAAACTGTTAGTATATGACAAAACTTACGTTTACAATTTCATTTATTACTTTAAAAATAAATAATCTACATTGTAAACACGCTTATGTGTTTCAATATCTGAAGTCTAGCATCATGTTTTGTGTGTTGTGACATATCAAAACTGGAAAATTAGCAAAGAAATGTAATTAGGTAACCCAAGTTTCACCCTCATTAACACAACCACAAAAATATGAAAAAGTTCTTTTCTAACTTAGTTTAAATAAGACAGAATGCAATAGCAAGTCTTGCCTGTAATTACCAACACAATTTTACTGGACCTCTAACGCTTGTTTGTTTGTTTGTTTTGGAAATTCGCACAAAGCTACTCGAGGGCTATCTGTGCTAGCCGTCCCTAATTTTGCAATGTAAGACTAGAGGGAAGGCAGCTACTCATCACCACCCACCGCCAACTCTTGGGCTACTCTTTTACCACCGAATAGTGGGATTGACCGTCACATTATACACCCCCACGGCTGGGAGGGCGAGCATGTTTAGCGCGACGCGGGCGCGAACCCGCGATCCTCGGATTACGAGTGCACGCCTTAACGCGCTCGGCCATGCGACCTCTAACGCAGTATGGGTTTTGTTTGTTTGTTTTGTTTTTTGGAATTTCGCACAAAGCTACTCGAGGGCTATCTGTGCTAGCCGTCCCTAATTTTGCAGTGTAAGACTAGAGGGAAGGCAGCTAGTCATCACCACCCACCGCCAACTCTTGGGCTACTCTTTTACAAACGAATAGTGGGATTGACCGTCACATTATACACCCCCACGGCTGGGAGGGCGAGCATATTTAGCGCGACGCGGGCGCGAACCCGCGACCCTCGGATTACGAGTGCACGCCTTAACGCGCTCGGCCATGCCAGGCCATCGCAGTATGGGAATTAGAAGGACTTTACTGATTATTATGTTTTTACCTAAAGACAAATAGGAATACTGAACATTGTTATTCATAAAGGATAAATACGCATATTAATTCTCGAAATTAGACTGGATAAAAATGGAAAAAAAAAAGTTGTGACGTACATCAAGTCGAAGAGGTTTTTTATTGTTCCAAGAAAAGCACGTGTTTGGGTATTTTTTATCTTTTAGCAAAACCACGTCAGACTATTTGCCGTGTCCACCGAAGGGAACTGAACCCCTGATTTTAGCGTTGTAAATCCGTAGATTTACTACTGTCCCAGTGAGGAACCCCAAAAAAGCAAAGAAACTGTTTTCCATCAGCCGGAAGGTTTTGTTTGTCTTTTTGTTTTAATTTGTGCAAAGCTACCCGAGGGTTATCTACGCTAGCCGTCTCTAATCTTACAGTGTAAGACTAGAGAAAAGGCAGCTAGTCATCACAACCCACCGCCAACTCTTAGGCTACTCTTTTACGAACGAATAGTGAGATTGACCGCCACATTATAACGCTCCCACGCCTGAAAGAGCGAGTATGTATGATGGGACGGGTATTCGAACCCTCAGATTGCGAATCGAGTGCTTTGACCACCTGGCCATACTGAGAGGACCTCACCAGTTAGGGAACAGCGTCATGTTTACATAATGTAATGTGTTATGCAAGCTTGTGACAAACTATGATAAACAAACAAAAAGTGCCGAGGGAAAGTTTCTGGGTATATAATTTATTTTTACTTTTCTAAATATAGATTATACATAAATTTGAATACTCCCCACAAAACACACTGAAACTTCTATTATTCACGGTAATTAAGTGAAACAAGTATTGTACATCAAGTCATCTGAGCAATGAAGAATAAGTGTTTTCTAACAATTCGATGTTTTACTTATTTCATCACAAAATGTGATGAAAAATTACACGTGTTTACGCATTTGCAGCGCACCTGTTAGCGATGACTCATATGTATAAGACCAATGTTTGCTTCGATTAATGTAATAATCACAGTTCTCTATATATATAAAATACAACTTCGGCAACTTATCAGACGCCTGTGATCTTTGAAATGAGTTCACATTTATCTTATATGAGCTGAGCCCTTCGAAACAATAGGTCTATAACTCTGAGAATTTTCATAGTTAGCCTAGCCTAATACGTATTTTAACAAGTATTAAGAGAAAAAATTACTAATTAAAAACACAATGTAGAGTTGGCTATTGAACTTGAAAAAAATGAACAAAACAAGATATGGATGTAAGTGGACATGTCACTTGATCCGGCTAAGGATCATATAGCAGACTAAGCTGACACAAGTTTACATGGAGAGTAAAATCCTTACATTACTGGCTTCCCTACTTAATCTACCAAAACTTTGGTGTTTAAATAGAATCACAGTTTTCATAATTATATCTTTCCGTCAGTTAACTTTAGAATACTACTTTTGTGACTTATAGCATTTTACGATTGAAAATTCTGTTTATATTTATTTTGCCAGTGAGGTCGCCAGTAACGTAGAGATTTTATTCTCCACCTAAAGTCAATATTCCCAAGTTTACTATATGTTTATTGTCTTGATCAAATTATATATTTCTTACATCTATATCTGCTTCTTTTTTTACGTTAGTTAGCCAGCCCTACATAACTTTTATATTTAGCAATATTTTTTTTCCCTAATGCTTGTTTGTTCGCTTTTTATCAGATGGCTTATGTGGGTTATTAAGATATAGAGATTGATCGACCGACTTGATTGTTTGGAATTAAGCATAAAGCTACAGAAGCTATCTGTGCTCTGCCCACCACGGGTATCGAGGCCCAGTTTCTAGTGATGTGAGTCCGCAGACATTCCTCTGTGCCACTGGGGGCTAAATTATAGAGAGTATTCGAAAACTTTGTATATTTTGTATATAATAATAATAAAATAGTCAAAGATCGAAAAGACTGTTTTGTTTTATGAAATGATAGAACTATAGTTAGTACTAAACTCAGGTATGCGTCAGGCCTGTTGAAAAATAATGCTGGTGAACGAATATAAGAAACATCAGTTTGATTATTCTCCGGTTTTCGACTTTGTAACGTTCTGGATATCTAAAAAAAACGGCATATGCTCTGAATATAGAGCGACTGCACTCGATAGCTCTTCATATTTAACCTCTAATGACATTTATGTTGCTTTAACAAGGGCGTTCGTGCCCTCTCTACATAAAGTATTCTCAGATAACAGATCATTGGATTGTTGTTTCAGTTTTTGGAATTAAAAAAAAGCTTGATTTTTAATTTTTTTTCATGGCAAAGGAGGGCAAGAAGAACAAGGATTTAATGTTGGGGACACCATCGCAAAACACAGCAACTGAAAAGTTGTTATTGATTAGTGTTGAGGATTTAACGTTATACATTTCAGTTTGATGCATGTCATGTATACTGTTGGGTGTACATAGCGCAACTCCAGCCTGTTTTCTAAATTTGTAGAAGATACTTAAGTGTAAGAATTAACAATATATGTTTTACGAAAACATTAGCGCATCTTCGAAAATTGTTGAATATTCGAGAATATTACCTTAAGAGTATATAAACTGACGCGCCGGGAGACAGTTTTAGAATATTTTTTGGTCAGCTTCAATCAGTATACACAGGCCTTGGAAGCTTTAATTGCGATAAAAGTTTATTACTCGGAGAATTACAGATATTTGACCAGAAGAGTTTGTAGATTTCGAATACTACGAACCGTTTAACTTCATTAACTTAACTTCGGACGTTAGCATTTTTATGAGGACATTATATATTGTCGTCGGTGAAAACTTACGTTTGGTTCAAACTAGCTATCCGTCAAGAGAAGTTGACAGGTGTATCAAAATAATTAATTAGCTCTTCGTAAACGTCGATAAAAGATTCAGTTCCAGATCAGATATAAGAGTTAGTATTCACTGTAAGTTTGTAAAACTCTTGTACATAAACAATCATTTATAATAACTATTAGTAACAGCTGTTATTATAAATTATATTGTTGTATATTAAAATATGTTTGTGTTAAAAAAGCAAATTTTGTGTATGAATCTTGTTCACAAATATCATACATTTGAGACATTGACATTTAATTAAGGTCTAAATTAAAATTAAAATTTCTGAATATTTGAAATCGTAATACGTAACGTACGTAACATAATAAATCGAAGACTCGTGCGAGATAAATTATAATATGCAACATAATAAATTGGAGGTTCATCTGGGATAAATTATAATACATAACATTAGCTAGTAATTAGTATGAAGTAGTAAAAAGTAGCTAATTAATAATTAGTCTCAGGTAATCATAAAGGCTACTAATCATGACGAGGGTTGATAGAGTTGCATTAAAACGTAAAAGCGAAAACAGACCATTTGAATGGTGTTGAAATAATGATTTTTATATGAGACAACTAGATTAAGGTTAACCATATTCAGAGTGGTAAAATAAAATTAATATTCCAGAACTATAAAGGTTATTTACGATTTCAAAACGTTGAAGTGTAAATATAAATGTTAATTTGTGGTGATTAGTTTGAATCTTCCAAATTTTGAAGCCTGAATGTGAAGCAAAGAAAAATAATCGATATTTTTGAAGCAATGTAATACGGGTCTTTGGCTGAATCTTTTAAGTAACTTAAGAAAGATATCTGAATTTTTCAAATGCAAACAAATCTTTTTATTGTAATGGAAGTAGCGTGTATGTAACCAAAATTCCTTTACCATCTATCGAATGGCATCACAAATAATATCCAAAAAAAACTTTCACACCTTGGGTATTCAAGATTCAGAAATTAGAAACACAGGTGTGGTATGTTCATTACCCATTTCTTTATCACAGAACACAATTTTTAGTTAAAGGATCTCTCCTCAGAACAAGAACACGGCTTTCACTAGGACTGTACGTGAGGGTTGATTACATGCTTATTAATATAATTTTTTAAGTGTAGTACTAAAAAGCTGAAGTTCCTGAAAACAATAATTATTTTCTCGATAAACGAAACATTTAACAAATAGAAACTTTATAGTTTATATCAGTGAAATGTATGAAAAATTTGAGTTTTGTACATTGAATCATTTTGATGCAGTGAGTTGTGTATGTCTAAAGAACACTATCCGAATATTTTTCCTGTGCAAGAATTCCCAGGAAAAAATCCTTTTGTAGGAAGTGTTTATTTTATTACTACTATTAATATTTAAAATGTATGTATGGAAAGGGGTAATATATGGTTTAGCCCCCCGCTAGTACAACGGTAAGTCTACGGATTTACAACGCTAAAATTAGGGATTCGATTCCCCTGGTGGGCTCAGCAGATAGCCCGATGTGACTTTGTTATGAGAAAAACACACAACATATGGTTTGACAAATAACCTTCATCAGTGAATCATGACTGTTGTTTGATCGAAACACTGTAAAGACATATTTTTATTTTCTGAAGTGACTTTCTTTATATTTTCGCATTATATCACGTTTTAGCTGTAGTTATTTATCATTTGGCAATATCTGAAATTTCAAAGTAACAAGGTTGGATGTTGGTGGATATGGAGAAAACATAAAAATGTTTAACTTTGAGCGGTATTTAAGTTTTTCAGAAAATAATTTAAAGTACATGGGATAAAATAAATACTAACATGGGTTAAAATAAATACTAACATAGGATAAAATAAATACTAACATAGGATAAAATAAATACTAACATGGGATAAAATAAATACTAACATGGGATAAAATAAATACTAACATAGGATAAAATAAATACTAACATTGGATAAAATAAATACTAACATGGGATAAAATAAATACTAACATGGGATAAAATAAATACTAACATGAGATAAAATAAATACTAACATGGGATAAAATAAATACTAACATGAGACAAAATAAATACTAACATGGGATAAAATAAATACTAACATGAGACAAAATAAATACTAACATGGGATAAAATAAATACTAACATGAGACATTTTGAAATATATATTTACATATAAATGATCATGCCTAATCGCCTTCGTTTCTTTTTTTGAGTGTTTGATAGGAAGTACCGGACTGGTGATTCCACAACATAGGGTTATTTGAAGTTTTAAAAGTACTTCAAATATGTTTCTGATTTGTTAATTTACAACAAAATCCAAACGTTTCAAATAAAAGTAAGAAACTATGATAATTAAAATTAGATTATTCGTCAAATTAAATATATACCAAAAGCTGAATTTCTGTACCTATTTTGATGACGTAAATAAAAATTTGTAATTTTTCTTCTGGAATTACTATGTTCGTTAACGTTTTGCAACTAGTTTGGAGGTAATAGCTTGTACTGTCAATAGTACTCTCAGTATAGATATTTTTGCACGGCCAGAAGAGAAACTTATAAATAAGTTGAACATCGAAGAAAGTAGTGAAACATTTTCAAATGCCAATCGTTAAATTTCTGATTCCGAAACAGATAAGGTTACTACGCTTCTTATCGTACCACGTCTTGAAAGATCAACAACTGCAGTTTTAACACTACCGGCTGTTATTTGTCATTAAGCAGCGTAGCTTTAATTAAAGTTTTTCTGCACGTGTCAAGTCAATAATCAACACTCATTTATATCTGTTGCCTTGTGTCTGACAGACTTTGGTAAGAAACAATGGGCGTGCGCCAAGCTAATTTAGTTTTGATACATCGGCTGAAGAGAGAAGGTTTTTAAAATGACTAAAGTGTTAATTATCTAGAAGCAAAGACAAAAGGGACAGAAAGTTGATACCTATTGATTTCCTTAATCACAAGCGTAAAACCACATTTCCATGTGTTCGTTACTGAAGGTAATTAAACGGGTTTCTTCGACACTAATGTGCTTTATGTGAGTCTCCCCCCGCACCTGTCAGGGAGACTTCACGCACAACAAAGGGGCTACAGGAAGAGCAAGTGATCCGGATACAGGCGTCAGGAGCACCTGTTTCTCTTCCATTAATTAGTTGCGGATTCGGAAAACAGCAAAAATGTATAAATTAACGTGTAAGCACGTTTTTAATTAACTGGTTACTTACTGAAGAGGAATGAATTATACTATGTTCTATATTTTCAGATAAGAAGGGTTTAGCTTTGAAAAACAAAACAAGTTTAATTAACAACGTCTCACTACTTCGAGTATCGTTGGCATATAACCAACGTTTACTGTATGTACTCATAAGGACAAAACCCTGATGAATACAAATCTAGCTTATTTGATAGCGATAATGCTTAGTTTTAAATAAGTGTAACGAAATAAAAAACATAAATCAGCCAAGACTAGCTTAGTTTTACATAAAAAGTTTAACAAAGACTTGTAATACTTGAGCTTTATGAGATCTAAATCAGAGATATTGTCTTGTAATGAACGAAGTCTCGAAAAAATTTCAGTTAATGTATGCCAATCAATACTAGTATATTTCCTATATGTCTAAACTGTGCCACAGAAGTTACCAAAATTAATGTAAACTGGCTTTAAGCTTGAACATGCTTCCTACTCATAAACATGTGTAGAATATGAATGTTTATAAAACTTAAACTAATACAAATACACTACAGAGCTCAAAGCTGATCTATTTATTTTACTGTTTTAAGAGAAAGCCCAAAATTAGCGCTAATAATTTAACGTTATATGTGTTTAATAAACTGTTCCGTTAGTACGAAAATGCAACATAAATTGTTTTATGCAATACGAGAAAATCACTGTACAAACACGAACACTGAAAACTAAATATGTGTGTAAAAATCGGTAATTTATGTTTTTATAACAGTTTTATAATTGATGCTAATTATTAGTGTAACTCGTAATTTTTTTCTCAAATATACATATATTAATATGCAACACGGTTCTGTCTGTTTTATGTAACAACAGAGAACATTTCAAATTTTAAAAAATAAGTTTCATTACAAATGGGTTTTTAACTCATAAAAGCTATGCGATTACTGTATCCATTGAAGACCTTAATAGAATCCTGAATCTGTTACACAGTTACTTCTCAAGAACAGCAACCAAAACGTAGGGAGAGGGGGGTCCGCAGGTTTGAATCCCCATCGTACCAAACATGCTCACCCTTTCAGCCGTGGGGGCGTTATAATGTGATGATTAATCCCATTATTCGTTGGTAAAAGTGTAGCCCAAGAGTTGGCGGTGGGCAGTGGTGATTAGCTGCCTTCCCTCTAGTATTACACTGCTAAATTAGGGACAGCTAGCTTAGATAGCCCACGTGTAGCTTTACGCGAAATTTAAAAAACAACAACAAGAAACTAAAACGTAGGAAGTTAAAAACGTTTAATTATTTAGGAAAAAGGACAGAGAAATGATAGAAATACTTCATATCAGAATTAAATGATTTAATTTAATATTCGGTAGTTACAAAAATACAGTTTAGGGTTAATCTTCAAAGTTTATTAAACTTAAATAACTACTGAAGTCCGTGCATCCCACACTTTAATAAACACAAGATTAGTAAGTTGATAGTGCAATATCAAAACGATACTAAGGTAAAGTTTCTCCAAACAGGTAAGTGGTCACATACAAAAATCTTTTTAATTGAAAAACAGCCTTAAATAAATTATGTAGCATACATAAAAAAGTCCAATGACAAAGTACACCTCATAATTCTTACAACTGAACACTGTACATTAAAACTGTCCAATGACAAAGTACACCTCATAATTCTTACAACTGAACACTGTACATTAAAACTGTCCAATGACAAAGTACACCTCATAATTCTTACAACTGAACACTGCACATTAAAACTGTCCAATGATAAAGTACGCTTTATACTTTTTACAAACGAACACTGCAGATTAAAATTGCCCAATGACAACACTCCTTTAAGAGGATCTTTTAATTGAACAGTAAACGTCTACAGTGTCTTGAGACAAGTTTTTTTAAGTGAGGAGTCGTGTTGACGAACTAGTATAGTTTTATTTGTACTGTTCTTCTCCTGATAATAGTAACCTGTACGGCCTATTTGTTAATTATTTCACAAAAGTTGCACATTAGAAAAACAAAACACGTGAACTATAACCAAACTTCATGAGAGTTCCTGCATTTATTTTATTTAACTTGACCTTCTAGTCGACCTTCCAGTCTTTGATGTATTTCAGAGAATACGAGGAAAATGCACAAAAGTGACAACGATTAAAAGCAAGTCTTTTTTTGTGTCTGTTTTGTTTTTAGTTATTTATCATAGGAAAGTCCGAACAATCTATCGATCATTTAACAACTGTTACTATAGAAACACTAGATGCTTCTGGGTGGACCGGAGACAACTTCACAAACTTACAATGCTACAGTCCAGGGTTTTATTTTCCACAGTAAGACAGCATGCGTAGCTTAGTGTATAGAGATACGTTTTTTATTCTTATTTTTTCAAGAAACGCGGCATGCAAATCGTCCAATCTCACAACCTACCAAAAATGAGATAACAAAATCTTACCAGTCGCTCTGTCCACTTTTACTGTCATTAGTAATATTAGCTCTTTCCTGACACAGGGTTCCTATCTATATTGGCAGTATAAAGTTGAAAATAGTTATACATTTCTGTTATTAAAGCACTTAATATTTGTGAAGAATCTGGTTAAGGAGTAATAACCTCTAATTGAATAGCGTGAGTCTAAAGACAAAGTTCTTATTACTAAATATTACACACTCAAACCTTTAGTTAAATGAAATAAGTATATAAATTAACAGTACACGTCCGTAGGGGTCAAAATTAAAACTCAGTTATTGAAGTGAGTAGTTCCAGAACTATTGCATGTCCAAAGGGTATGGAAGCAAATTTGCCTTAAAATAGGGATAATAATATTATAATTAAACAATGTACGTTAACTGGGATGAAAGCTAAACCTCTACGCAAATGAGTCTTACATCTGGTTAGTTCAAGAACCACATCTCATTTTATTAAAGTAGCTGTTAGAATACAATGATATAACTTTCAGAGGTGTTTGGGTGGGTATTTATTCTGCTAATTTAATTTTACAAATGATGTTTCGTCAGCGTTTTTAGTTATTTTACAGTATTTTATTTTACTTTTATCTCGCTGTAGTAAACCTCTTTTTGTAGAATCTGGTGTGTTTAATCCTAAAAACTTATTTATTAAACAAATTCCTCTTACAGAAAGACGTATCGTGTGTATATAAATGCAATATGAATTATTTTACAAAAGACGTTTTAAACGTTTCTCTTGTCCCAGTTTCAAATTATTGTTCGTGTATGTTGGACAATGACACAGTACAATGAAAATGACAATGGATACCCGAATGGCGAAAATGTCAAACAAAAGGCTATAAAAATTTACTCTTGGTTTGGTCTTGGACTGTCATCCAAAGGTAGAATACGTACATATGCCATACAATGGTGACAATTTCAAACACAGGTTATAACTTGCATGCTTTCTTCGTTACAGAATAAAAGCTTGAAACTTTTATTATTGTAAAAATTTGTGCCTATGGCAGTTATCGTAATAGAGTATTTCCTTCTCCGTCTCCGCACAATTGTTATATCAAATAATATTAATAATCATATACAAAAATTATTATATACATTTGTATGATAATAATTTAATACAGTTTTGTAAATATAAAACTATTAACAATTTATCCTATGATTAGTTAATAGACCCGACATGGCCTGGGGGTTAAGGCACTCGACTTCTAATCTGAGGGTTGCGGGTTTGAATCCCGTCGCACCAAACATGCTCGCCCTTTTAGCCGTGAGGGCGTTAAATGTAACGGTCAATCTTACAATTCGTTAATAAAAGAGTAGCCCAAGAGTTGGCGGTGGGTGGTGATGATTAGCTGCCTTCTCTCTAGTCTTGCAATGCTAAATTAGGGACGGCTTGTTAAGATAGCCCTAGTGTATCCTTGCGCGAAATTCAAAACAAACAGACTAGTTAATTTTATTTGCAACGAAAAACAAAGCTATACTATAGGTTCTCTGTACAATGCCCACCATGAGTATCAAAACACCGCTTTTAGCTTATCAAGTTCTCTGTGCCATCGGGTCACTGCCTAGAAAACTTCGTAAATACTAAAATTGATTCGGCTTTACATTTTTGGTTCTTATATTTAGTTGTTTTACCGTAGAAGGCAAGATGATGCAAAGAAAATGCAGACGAATAAACAGAAATGGTAAAGCACTTAAGTATCTTATTAAGGCTCACTTTATGTACAGAGTAGCTTAAATGTATTGAGTAATTAGCAAAGAGAGAGCGAGAGAACATGATGCTTGTCAAAATTTAAACTTATAACACTTTTTTGAACATCTCTCAAAACAAGATTTTAGTCATAACATCAGAATTTTAAACTCTTTGAATGTTTTGCTTAAATGTCAATGTAAAATACAAACAAGCAAAAAGCAACTGGGATGTTTTTTGTAGCTGATAAAAGATCTACAGAGCGTTGGTTATATTCTTATAAATAATTTTATCAATTTGTTTACAAAAAAGGGAACGTTAAGAAACGTTTTATTCCAATCAATTATAATTATTTCGAAGGATATAGAATGCATTACAAACGTACAATTAAAAGAAATAACCTCTTAACTGGACAATGTCATTTTTGGTTGAAAAAGAATCATCTTATTGTGTCTGGCATTTATGATTAGAAATCATGAGTTGTATTGTAGCTGGACTGACGCCATAAATGCTCATATGTATAACATCATATGCATAAGCACATTTTTGTTTTCAATGGAGACTGATAAACCATGAAAATATGTTCTCTGTAGAAAATATAATTTCAGGTCAAGTAACAGTATATACAGTATACAATAATGGGACAAGTAGTACAACCCTCATCCCATAATATACTATTACCTCACATTTCATAACTAACTGAAATAAATCTATTTTGCGAAATCACGCTTGATCAATAATGAAGCAAGAAAGTACAGTTGAGGCACTCAAACGTAAGTTCATTTGAAAATCGATCAAAATTAAGATAATTCATGAAACGAATTCGCGGCGTATTCATAGAATTGTTATTGGTAGAAGTCAATTAGATTAACAGGTTCTAATATATATTGAAAAACCAGTACGTTTTGGTAACATTAAATTCCTATAATGAATCTTCATGGCACGGCGCTTAGTGGCAGTAGAATAACCTAATAGTGTTGTTGGTCTGTAAACTGAAAGTGTGAATATCATTGTTTCATTCATTACACTACACTTATTTCTTTTCTTCCTTTATTTTAGAATTAAATCTCAAGAACAGTTATATTAAGAAAAGTAACGAAGTCATAATGAGAGACATTTTCACACTTGTGTAATAAATATTTAACAGGTATTCAGATTATATTCGTGAGATTTAAATAATTCACAGCATCTTGTTTCCAGATTCGTACAGTAAATTTCGAATTAGTTGATACAATTAATGCTTACAAGTAATTCAAAGTGAAGAACGTGCGTGAGGAATCTGCATACTGAGCTTTTTTGTGGCATTGTGACGTAGTGTCCAACCAAAGCCGTTCGCAATCCAACATCAATCCTTCTGAGACGTCAACAGAAACGCTAGGGACAGCTTATGAACAACAGAGCCTTAGAAGAACAGTAACATCGTTTGGATATCAAAAAAGAGATGAAAAGAAATTAGTGCATAGAACCATGTTTGCTAACTTGTTGAATAAATTGTTCTTCATTTACACATCAATGCAAGCTTTCAATGAAAACAATGACGTTAATCCAGGAACATTCCTTAAAAATCAAATTGTTTTACACAAGAGTTTATCTTGAAATAAAATCATTAAGGTAATTATTATGCACACCTATCTACGGTACTTGTTCTCAGTTTTCTCGTAACGCGCGGCATTATTTGATATTTGATTTAACAAAGGAATAATGCATTTAGATAACCTATTATCTTCATTTCAAGTCAGCAGAAATGAGTTTTGAATAAATACCCTTTATCTTGGGTGTTTCAGTTCAAACAAAAGAGAACTGATGAAGCTAAATTACACAGTGGAAGACGAGAACACCAATTATAGGGAACTCCATACATTCTTAGTCTTAGTGGACTTGGAAAACCTGAAAGTACGTTCTCTGCTACTTTAAATATTTGCATGCAAGTAAAACAGTGTTTCGTATAACCATTGTCTTTTTTCCCCTTTACTGCATTATTTCCCTGATCCCCATCTAGGAATCAATAAAACTTGCGCTAACAAAGGCTACAAAACAATACACTACAATATGGTCACGAAAGGTTGGAGTGGATACTGTCTTCTAACACTCAATCCTTATGTAAATGAGACGCTATTGGTATAGAAAAACGTGATACATTATACTGACTATAGGTTAATACACAACCATTCACGTACATCAACCACGAGCATTGAAAAACAAACAAAGGTCTATTTTAGGCCACCAGTTTGGAGTGAAAAAATGATTCAATAAATAAACCACGAATAATTCAAACACATCAAATCAGCATATATAAATATGGAATAATGCCGTGCCTAAGCAACAAAGTAAATTTTATGCTAACGTGTCTAACCATCTTCTATCCCGTAGACCACAATACAGAAAACATATCTAACTAGAGTGGCATTCGGTGGAATGCATACATCTGCTACTCAGCGTTGATTGGCCCTCAAAAAACATGAAAATGTGTGGGTATGCCTGTCGTTATCAACGGACACCGACCATTTTTGGCAGGACAATGAGGAATAGTATTTTGCATAAGTCCACCAAACTTAATCAAAATCCAATTATTTTTGACTGAGCTATAGAACAAAAATAGTGTGAAAAAATTGGTCCTCATGTTAAAAGATAAGCGTTTATTTTGGATATTCGTGATCTTGCTGTGACCTTTGAACTTTACAATAAACAAACCTCTCACTTCTAAGTTGGACCATATTCCAATTATTTTCTGACTTTTGTCTAAATTCATTCAGCTGTTTTTTTTTAAGAAAGCATGGAGATAAAACATCTGTCCAGTGGCGTAATTAGGTAGGGACTAAAGGGGACTCCGTCCCAGGACCCATGGTCTAAAGGAGGGTCCATTATTAATTTTATTCTATGTAATATTACATGAGATGTAGGACCCACACAACCTTAAATCTTCCATTGTGACATAACGTTCTGAAGTCATATTAAACAACCAATGATATAGCATGTTAAACACCATGCAGATCTAACCTTGTATTATGATGATAAGGCTGATTTGTATAGCATATACAGTGGTGCCTCGGTTCTCGAACGACTCCCTTCTCGAACAATTCGATTTTTGAACATATTGTTTGAAAAAAAAAATGTCTCGGTTGTCGAACATAAACTCGGTTCCCGAACCAAGCTGTCGTAGTCCAAACCCCCGAAATAAACCAACTGATGACCCGAACAACCCTTCGACCATTTTTGGCCCACACCAAGCTTGCCAAAACATTTTACTCGCACCTGTCGCTCAGTTCACACCCTCGCTAAAATCTGCTAAGAACGTTTTCGTTTTTCTTTTTGTTTCTTTATTTCTAAATATTCTGATTAAATAAGCCACTATGGGGTAAAAGAAGGATAATGAAAGCAATAAATCAAAAAGAAAAGTTGTTGGATACACAACAGAGGTGAAAAAAGATTTAAGAGAGTGGTGTTTGCGTGTCTGAACTTGCTACACAGTTTGGTATGGTGAAGTCTACAGTTTGCACCATATTAAAAAAATAAAGAGGTCAGCAAAGGAGCTGATGTTACAAAAGAAGTAACAGTGCTTACTAAACAAATATCACAAAAAATGGAAGAGGTAGAAAAACTGTTGTTGATTTGGGTAAACGAAAAACAGCTGGTGATAGCAGTTGCATGCTGACCTTCTGAAAAACACCCCTGAAACGAGTGCTGATACAAGTGATGCCTTTAAGGTTAGTATGGATGGTTTGAAAAATTTAGGAAGAGAAGTGGCTTACATAGTGTGGTGAGACATGGAGAGGGTGCCAGGCAGAGACAAACCTCAGTAGAAAAGTTTTTAGTGAGAAATAGGTCCAGTGAGTCTCAAGCAGGTTATAGCGGTGCAAAGAGACAGAAAAGAGAAAAAAAACTAGAAGGAGAGTTACCTGACGTTTTTATGGAAGGTGGTTCCCCTTCCAAACAATATTAACCCTCCTACTCTCCACGTTCCACACCACCTTTCACTTACGCCATCAGCTCTCCTCAGCACAGGTGAAGTGCAGTTAAATTTTCATTTATTGTTTTTTTATTGCGTTTATATAGTTTTGTGGTTGACGTTATGCATGTAAGTATTATTATACATGTATAAATAAGCAATATTTTTACTTAAAATGCTTTATAATGCGTAATTTTTGGAGGTCTATAACTGATTAATTTAATCTACAGTATTTCTTATAGGAAAAATGGATTCGGTTTTCGAACAGCCTTCTGGAACGGATTAAGTTCGAAAACCGAGGTACTTCTGTATATAAACATCTGAAAATTAATTGCACAAATACCTTAAATTAACGAACACAACTACCGCAGCATTTACGCTAAAATATCACACCGATATAACGACATCTTAAAATCACATGAACAAAAACTGTCGTAAAATTTATTAACATGTATAATTAATAAATATGTAGAAATCAGCATTGTTGTGAAATAAGAAGTGAGTGAGCGAGGAGGAAAGAAGCAAGTTACGTTGAATTCGTTTCGTTGATGCTAACAGTTTCACACGTGTTTAAGCCTAACTATACCAGTATGTCTTGTGTTGATGTGCCAGTCATATCACAGCATTTTCCAGTGGCGGATGCAAATTGAGTTCAAAGAGTCTAACCCTTCAGGCCTAGAGATTCCATTGCATCCAATTATTTAAAAAATAAAAGAGATAAAGGTAATAAATAAAAAAAACCAGGCAAAATATGTGTCTACGTATATATGTTTCATTCGAATGGTAAAAATAATACTGGGCCCTTTAAAAGTCTCACATAAATTACAGATTAATTATTTCCGACCATATGTTTATGATATTTACAGTAATAGTAAAATGCACCATAAATGAATGTTTTAGCGTGAAAAATCAGATTGTTTTATGTATGCATTACCTGATTTTGTGGGTATGGTGAGATGGTAGTGATTTAAAGACACATTCAGATGTCGCTTAGCGTGTTTAGAGGAATGAGGAAACGTTTGTGTTGTATTCCATGATACACGTGGTTACTATATTAAGAAATAATGGCATTTGTAAGAAGTAAATTAATGAAATACTGATGCTCCCTGTTGTCTTATTTAAATTAAAAATGTGCAGAATACTTTGGCGGCGAGTTGACAGAACTCTATCAGACACTCTTGCGATAACAGGGGCAGGATACCCCTTACGGAAATACACTGTTCTGTGCCTGCTGCATTTAATTTCCCAATTATGCTAGCCCAAGAGTTGGTGGTGGGTGGTGATGACTAGCTGCCTTCCTTCTAGTCTTACACTGCTAAATTAGGGACGGCTAGCACAGATAGCCCTCGAGTAGCTTTGTACGAAATTCCAAAACAAACAAACAATTCCCAATTATGCTGAAAACTAAAACCAATACAACATTGAATACGTTTGTTTAAAATTATGTAGAAAGCTACATAACTGATTTTGTACAGATAGATGGAAGGGAACGTATCTTTATATACGTCTTTATATTTACTTTCTGTTAAGATTGAAAACCCGGTTCTAATTTTTAAAAATCAATATACTGAAAAAATACTATAATTCACTATAAATGTTTTATATTGGCTGGGATGCATAGCGAATTGATACTTGACTGACGTCCTCAATTCATTGCTTCCCTCCAACCCCATCGCAAGTATAGTTAAACCCAATAACGTTCAAAATATTACTTTTCACTCACAAAATCTGCGCACACACATATACACACGTTAACGGGAATCTATAATTCTTTCTTTTAGTGTGGGCTTGAGTCTCTTAGTGAACATTTGTAAAGACAACATATACATATAGAAATTCGTCCCTCGCTGGTACAGCGGTAAGTCTACGGACTTCTAACGCTTAAGTTAGGTATTCGATTTCTTTCGTTGGAATCAGTAGATAGCCCTATGCTATGAGAAAAACACCGAACACACCATATAGAAAATAAAAGTTTTCAATAAATGGATTTGCGTTGCTTTTTTCTTTTTACCGAATAATCTCTAGTACTTGTTTCAACAATAGAAATTGTTATACCAGTGGTGTAAGGAATGAGATTATTTCGGTAAAAACAAACCAGAATGGAGATCAACTTCTAGTTGATGAAACATATTAAGTATTAATATTTCAAATAGCCTGAAACTGAGTTAAATGATAATTTAAACTGAGAAGTTAAATAAATGTCGATATGTTTTCAATTTATGACATTTGCCAACAAAACTGTTGCATAGTTTTCTTTTTAAATACAAAATATTTTAATACACAAACAATAATACAATTTACAGCAATGCTAATTACAAATAATTATCTATATACAAACGTGTTACAAACGGTATTGAGTTCTTTACTTGATTTGGAATTTCCTTGATATCTTATCAAAGGTTCACGACGAGTAATTTTATTTTGAATTGATGTGGATACAGTTCATTTAATCTGGGGTAAATTGGCTGTGTATTCTTTCTTCACCGGTTACACGTCATGTTTTTCCATCAATGTAGTATTTTCCTAAAAATATTAATGTCTGATGTGAGTCCGCTAAAGTTAAATGGTTTGTAATATTTGAAATTTATAAACGTTCCTGGTTAAATAAATGAAGTTCCCGATTAATAACTGTTACTCACAGTTATAGTTTTTGAGATTTGTGGTGTACCAACTTTAGTAAGCCGCTACCAAATACGGTCACTCGGCGCGGTGCGACGCGTTCGTTACATTTTATAGGCGTGAAGATAGTTTCTGGACATTCCAGACTACACAGCAATACTTATGATACACTTGTGTTTACGTATACGCATGTATTGTTGATTCTTATACTAGAGAATCTTCTTCAACTGTAACGAATAGATAAGAATTTTGCAGAACAGATCTAACAACATAAGTTATGTATATTTTTAAATATAAATTTAACCTAAAGAAACGTCAATGTTAAAACAGATATATAATAGTAAATCCGTCACAAACAGTAGAAAAAAAGAGAAGAAAATACAAAATGAAAAAGACAAAAATTAAGACATTAGGAAGAAAGTTACAGAAAAATCAAAGAAGATAAAGAGGAAATTGGCAAAACACTAAAATAAGTTCGAGAAAAAAAGAAACATAAAATGAGAAAAAACATACAGAAATTTAAAAGATTGGGAAAACACAAACAAAAACTTAGAAAAAGAAAGAATAATTACAAGAATGATGCCTGTGATTCACAAAAAAAAATAATCTGATCAAATTGAAGATCGAGGAAACTGTAGAAAACACGCGGAAGAATTTTTATAACAAGTCAAATAAATACAAAAGAACATCAACAAAAAATGAAAAGGGAAACAAAGAAGTATATCAATTATGTAAACAAGAACAGAACTGTCAAGATGAGACATCTGAAAGTTAGAATAGCAAACACAACTATCAAACCAGCCACATGCCTCTCTGCTTCTGCTCAAACATCCCAACTTTAAATATAAACATCGTTAACTATATCATAGGGAACATGTGAACCCATCTAATCTGTATATTTACTATTATTGTGCATCATCTATGACCACAGGATCTTTTTTGGACTATTCCAGCTATACCACTATTTCATCAAGTTATAGAATGAATAGGTTAGTTGAACAATTGTGCACAATCAAGAAACCAGCATAATGTGAAGATAAAGTATCATGGAAGGAATATTAGATGCAGTTTGATATAACTTAAAGGAGAATAGTAGAAATAATGAATAATAAACTTTTATTTTCACTGCTAATTAAAAAAACAATATGCTTTGACGACTTTAAGAAACCTTGTAACAAAAAGTTACCAAATCCATCATGAATTATGGCCACCTTATCAAATAGATTTGGAATGTCATATCGAAAGAAAGTTTTCAAAAGTACAGTTTAGGAGCAAAATAAAAAGGAATTACGAGACAACAGACATATTCACTGACAACGAAAATAAACTCACCCCATTACCTTATTAAATGTTTCACATGAAATTATGGATTCATAAGCACATGATCATTGGATGAGGATATGCAAGTTAGGTGTACATTTTTAAAGGAAGTTGTTAATCTGTTGAGGGAAACTGAATCAATTAAAGCTGAATATAAATAATATCTGAGGTTGAGTGTATTATATTAAATCAATTTCGGAGTATCACAAGATCAATACAGCCCATCTTGTCATATCTGCTCATACTCTATCCAATTATTTTGAAAACTGGTATCAGTGTCTGTCATAAAATTGTAATGTTTAAAGTACATTCTTTTCCCTCCATGCTTTTCAAAGACCACCTAGTGTATGGGAACGACAGTTTCTTAGAGCTCACTTCAATAGTTTGATCACAGAGAAAGCCGTATATGCTATGTATTTTTGTATGGAATAGTACAAATACAAGTTGTATTTTCTATCTGCTCGAGGTATCTGATGGTTGAACAAAACATTTATGGAAGCAATTTATATATATGTGAATTGTAATCTTTCTTCGTTGTTCTATTTAATATTGTTTTGGACACGCGGACGATTTTTGGCACTCACCTTGATTTTGTGGTTCTTTACTGTTACAGGATGCTGACATTTTCTAACCGAGGTTGAAATTTGACTTACTGTAATTCTTTCCTGGGTGGTCCTGGTGCTTCAAGTTGATTTATCTTCCTTTCTTTTCCAGTGTTTTTGATTACAAGGAATATTTTGACTTTGAAAATTACAAAATGTCGATCAGAACACATCATTATGATTCGAGTATATAAGTATTTTTCATGAAGGGAGCTGTAATATATTCTTCCTAAAAAAATAATCAACTTTCGGTGGCATCATCCTACCTAAAACAATGTCAAAATCTTGTTCTTTTACGTTTTCTCCCACCACATCTTTATATGGGTTTTGACTGTCACGCCACTTGATGATTTGCATAGTCGAAATTAGTTTAGTATAACATACTTAATTCTTTGTGAAAGCATCATCAAGAAATTATGTAATCATCGAATTAAATTCTTTGGAAACATAAACTCCCTCTGGGGAAGTCTTTAAGAACTCCGCAGACTAATTAAACAACTGTTTAACCAAAGTAGAAAAACTAAAGCAAAGGACAGTGTTTCTGTTGCAACTTTACTCCATCACACTCGGATGGTTGCATCCCTCAGTAGACCAGTAGTAATTTTATGAACTTACAATTCCCAGTAGTGAATGGAGCGTAGATAGTCAAATAAGTGGCTTTTTGCTTTAAAAAAACCCAATAAAGTAATCATCCTGTCTCAAGGGCAAAATTCCACCACTGAAGGAAAGAAATTATAAAAAATAAATTTGTAGTGGTACTTTAATATATTTTAAAAACTGAAAGTTGAAATTTATTCAATAACAAATTATTTATTTCACTTTGTACAAAAATCTTTAAATCGCAAATTTTTAATTTTGAGGTGACTTCAGTATGCTACAAATCAAAACATTAAATTGTTTGAGAATTCTCTCAATTTTTAAACATAATACCATACTCAAAGGCCTTGGGAAGAAATTCATTATAATTTTGAACAAAGTAATACTAATTTGACCTCCTAAGTTCAATACAATTGTAATTTTGTCGATTTTTATCCAATTAGGGTTTTAAAATTATGTTTGTTATGATTTTATGTAAGTGGCTATTTCATAGCTTAGAGAAACTGTATGCTAAAAACCAAAATACAAATCAAAGTTCATTTCCAAGTCACTTTCGACAGTATAATTCAATATATATTTCAACTCAGCGGAGATGATGATAGAATTTGAAAAAAATTATTAAAAACGTATCGGGTGTAACATTGTTGAAATAAAACATGTTTGTGAACAGCTTCTACTACAATTACAGTTTTAATTTATTTTCCAAACTTGGGAAAATCTTTCTTAGTCTTTTATATTCTATTTAAATAGCGATGTTACATTATGACAGAAGAAGAAGTGTTTTTCATGGATATGATGAGGTGAAGTTAGCTAAATCATTTTGCTTTTGTTTGTTTTTGGAATTTCGCACAAAGCTACTCGAGCTACAGATAGCTAGCTATCTGTGCTAGCCGTCCCTAATTTTGCAGTGTAAGACTAGAGGGAAGGCAGCTAATCATTACCACCCACCGCCAACTCTTGGGCTACTCTTTTACCAACGAATAGTGGGGTTGACCGTCACATTATACACCCCCACGGCTGGGAGGGTGAGCATGTTTAGCGCGACGCGGGCACGAACCCGCAACCCTCGGATTACGAGTGCACGCCTTAACGCGCTCGGCCATGCCAGGACAAATCATTTTGCACTCGACTGTATGAAATGTGTTAAGCCTTATTTACCTTAAACTTTCATTATCCGAATAATCATCCGAATGGGTAACGAAAATCAAGGAAAAAGTGTAAAATAATAAAATGTATATATATATATACACATACGAACATAACATTGGTTAAACATTATATTCCATAAAGAAAATCACGGAAAAGAAATGCCTGAGATTTATTTTTAAAAAATTTCATTATTGTTGAATGTGTATTACAAAAGTCCCGTCTATTCTCTAAACTTGTAAAAGATTCTCAAGTGTAAGAATCAACAATATACTTTTTACAAAAGCATTGCGTATCTTTAAATATTATTACCAAATGAACTTTTGAGAACGTCACCCTAAAAGCTTATGAATCAACTCGTCAAGAGACAGTATAGTACTGTTGGTTTTCAACATTTAGTATACTATAAACCTCGAACGCTATGACTTGATAAACGCTTATTAATTGGAAAACTACAGATATTTGACCAGGAACGTTTATAGATTTCGAACATTTAAAAGTGATTCACTTCAGTGAATTAACTTCGGAAGTTAGTATTTCTACGACAACAAAACATGTTTTTGTCGAAAAGTAAACTAATTTGAGAAGAAGCTAGCTAGTTTTCCGTCAAGGGAACTGTACCTGTGTAGCAATACAGAATTAATCCACTCACCGTAAACCATCGGTAAAATATTTGATGTGAGACTAGATAGAAAACTCAGTATTGTTTCTAAGTTTCTAAAAGGTTTTTATATAAATCATTATTTGTAATAACTCTTTGTGATAACCATTATTATACACTCTATTGTTTGTACATTAAAATATATTTGTGTTAAGAAAGAAAATTTTGTATATATATAGATTTAGCTACATAAATCAGTAAGGAAAGTAACAATTAAAATAATGGTGTGAGAGGTATTCTCAATACAGATAATAAAGAAATAAAAAATGTAGATCATTCATAACAAACAAGAAAAAAGATTAATGGTTTAATGATGAGGCAAAAACAAAACACCAGTGAAAGAAATGCTTTTTGCATTTTTCGTAACTTAAAAATCTTTAAAAATTACCTGGAATACCTTTCCCTTGGACAGAAATTATTATTTGGAAAACAATTTTTAATGAGATAACGTTTTATTTCATAATCATTTTATTGAAATTCATGATTACTGAAATGTTATCTCAGAACATTAAAAACTGTTTTCCCTTCATACAACTCTAAAAAATGTAAATTTCCTATAAAAAATACAAAACTTAAAACATGAAACCGTAAGTTTGCCAAATTTGGTGAAAATCCATCAACAGGGAGTAAAGTAATGTTAAAACTTGCAAAACTCAATGTGCATAACTAAGACTTTGTACGCATATCCCTACGTCAAAATACTTTACGTCAAGTTTGTTAAATATCCACCAAAAGGAGGCGGGTGAGACAGTAGTAAACAACACAAAAATACCAATTAAAAAAATCACAAGATGCAAAATGCTTAATTAAAGATTTTCATATATCCACACATGGGCCTAATAAACCTCCATGCAAATTTTGTTGAAGATCCAGCGACACCCTGCGAAGAAGTTACATGGGCACAAAACAGGCAGCAGCATTATATTTATATAGATACACTACGCTTCAAATATTTCTAGGAATTTCTATTTTGCAAAATATTGATTTTAAACCTTTAAAATATCATCTTCTGCAACGAACACAGAAAGCTAGAAAAACAAAATATTTTTGAATAAAGTTTCTAAAGTGCAAAAATAACATAATGATAAACTTTGTTTTTCTGATGTCACGCAAAGCTAATAGAGGGCTAACTATTTTGTTTGTTTGTTTTGGAATTTCGCACAAAGCTACTCGAGGGCTATCTGTGCTAGCCGTCCCTAATTTAGCAGTGTAAGACTAGAGGAAAGGCAGCTAGTTATCACCACCCACCGCCAACTCTTGGGCTACTCTTTTACCAACGAATAATCAGATTGACCGTAACATTATACACCCCCACGGCTGGGAGGGCGAGCATGTTTAGCGCGACGCGGGCGCGAACCCGCGACCCTCGGATTACGAGCGCACGCCTTAACGCGCTCGGCCATGCCTGACCTTGAGGGCTAACTATACTAGATACCCCAAATTTTGAATTAGTTGACTAGTAGGAAGTCAGTTAGCTAACACCATTCACCGCCAACTACTTACTCTTTTCCCAAAAAAGAGTGTTAATAAACGTCATATTATCAGGTTATCCCTTAAGTAATGTCCTATTTTAAGTTCAGAAAATGAGAAAATATTTCAGACAGAAAATTTATTTATTTAATCAACAATGTATGTTTCATTATTATTAATTACTTCCTGCCAACAACTGGCAAGCTTCTAAATGTCATTTCTATACAATTCTTGGGGTTTGGAGAAAGAGAATGTAAAGAGAGTAGTTTTGACGTCTTTATATGTTCCAAGCTCTTTTTCACCAAGATAGTTATGCAAGTTTCGGAACAGATGACAATCAGATGGGGCAAGGTCTAGAGAATAAGGATGATGTGGAAGTTTTTCCCACTCTAGCTCTTCAATCTTTGCAGATGTGATCCTTACAATATGAGGCAGTGTGTTATCCTGGTGTAACATAACACCTTTACTATTGATCAAAGCAGTCTTCTTTTCTTTCAGTGCAGTATTCAAGCCGTATGTCTCCGGATTTATAACGCTAAAATCAGGGGTTCGATTCCCTCGGTGGGCTCAGTAGATAGCCCGAGGTGGCTTTGCTATAAGAAAACACGCACACTCATTTTTTGTTAAGATATTAAAAACTGTATAAAAGGTGATTCATATGTACACGAATTGTAAAGAAAAGTAAATTTGTTATTTATCAGCCTATAACGATTCAATAATTATTGTAGAGACAACTAAAATTTCTTTGGCAACTTTAAATTTATTAGAGAAACTTTAAACTGTTTAGGTTTAAAACTGCATGTGCATAAATATGAAACTTTCTATTTTGTTGAATTTCGAGCAGTGTTATTTGTTCTTAGTTTTGAAGTGATAGATTATTGGGAAGCCTGTTGACACGACCCACTGTCAGCTCTTACAAGAAAACACCGGATAGCCTGATTCTTACCGAGTTTTTTATTATGCCATCATTTCTTTGCATACAAATATAAAAGAACCTTTGTGAACCTGACGATGACCGAAGAAGGTCAAAACGTTGTTTGCTCTTCTATGTAAAATATTTTCTCAACCAAAACGAGCCGTTTTTGCATATATATTTCTCTACAAGTGGGTTTTCTCGACATCACTGAGTTAGTTAGTTGAGAACAACATGAGCAGGCGAGAGGAAGAAGTCAAAAGAACCTGACTCTCCTAGGTCACCAAAGACCAAATCTCGACACAGACAACTAGTTGGCTGCATTATAAGAGTAACAGTCAAATCTGGTCAAGAGTAGCCTCAACCTGATATTCTATTGATGATCAAGACAAAACCATATATAATGTTTTAAAGAATATTATTTTAAATATATAAAAATTATGGTTTTAATAGAATAAACCTGAATCCTTTATCAAAACAGTATAAATCATATTAATACACAGTTAATAAAATATGTATTAATTTTATTCACTATTTATCGCAACAAGAATTCAGTTTCAAAAGATATAACACAACATGTTCGTAACAAAAATAAGAAATGTAGTGTTGGTTGACAGTTGTTAAGCACTAAACTACACATGACCCGTCTGATTTGTGTCTAATAATGATGGACACTCAGCTCTTAGTTCTTTCAAACAAATAAACCCATTGCTTTAGCTTACATGGATGTTGTGAAACATTTCAAGAAAAAGGTAATTAAATTTTGTTTTGCTGAAAAGTTCATCCATTAACCACAACTATTAGAGTAACTGCAAATAGTCCACTGTAAACTGTATCTCTGCATGTTGATTTACAACACTATTTACGAAGCTTAACAAAGCGTCAAATATAACATCTACAAAACAGATTATGCATATTATATTTGAAAAACACAGTATCTATTCAATTTTCAGCGTGAATAAGAAAATAATGGCAAAAATAAATGTATTTCCATCAACAATGTTACATTCTTTATGGAAACTGCCGTCCAAAAAAAAATTGTTTGTCTGTTTTTAAGAGCAAAACAACACAGTAGTTAATCAGTGCTGTGCGTACCACACGTATCAAAATTAGGTTTTTATCGTTTTAAGCCTTCAAATTTATCGTCCATCCATTGGAAGGCTTTAAAAGTAAGCAGAAAATAGTTAGACCAACTTAAATTAACATTGGTTAACACATTACATGGTCTTATGTCACACAAATTTTGTTCCTGAATAGAATGTGTTATTTCTTAATTGCTTATGTTGTAAAAGTACAGAATATGGCCATTATATTATTCCCTTCAAACTTTGCTTTTGTGACCCGAACAATGAAATTTAAAATTACCCTATTTTCTATGTAAAAACGGGCAAATTTGCACATTTTCATTTGCACAATATCTGAATAAAACAACATATGAATCAAGATTCACATGTGTTTATACTAAAGTTACACAAAAATGTTTAGAAGTGAGTAGTTTTTCAAGATTGGCGACTGTAATGTAAATCACTTTCACGTATTAGGACCCAAATATAGTATCCCATAATGTTTCGTTATACGCTTCTTGGTAGCAGCGTTCAAAGTCAAGCATATCTTGGTGAAAGCGTTCGCCTTGCTTCTCTAAGTAGGTTCCCATGTTCTTGAATTTTTCCTGAGAGTCAAGGATATGAATTTTTTCAGTAGCACCCTGCAGCACATTTTACCGTAGTTCTTCACCAGAGCCTCAACCAGTTCCACATAATTTTTAGCCTTGTGATTACCCAAGAAGCTCCGACCCAATGCGACAAAGCTGCTTCAATCTTTTTTTCCTTTCTACTGAGCTTCTTGTGGAATTATGTGTACTCCAGGATGTTCTTTATTTGTGGTATAACGAAGACACCAGCTTTTACCTTTATGTCGGACAGAATAAAGAAGTCTCGAAGGTACTTGAAGATTGCAGACTCTTTATCAAGAGCTGAGACAGTTTGTTTCATGAGATCCAATTTTATGAGCAATGGTGAGAACAAAACCTTTTAGAGATTCACTAGTGGCTTACACTTGACATTGTGCCTCCCTACAGAGAACACAGTCCGTTGTGGCTAGTGCTTCCTGCGGTGTCCCTGCTGTCTCAAAGGCAAAGATAACAGGGAAACTTGGTAAAGTCTCCTTGGAGACCCATCAGGAATGCCACCATTTTGTAGTCTCCGATAACCTCCCAGCCACACCCATTATACTTCAAGGCTTCTAGCAAGGTCTTGACGCTGTTGCATTCCTCTTTGAAGAATACTGAATGAATCAGGTGAAGAGACGGATACTTATTCTTATTATGGAGCAGCAAAGCTTTATGGCTTCTGGATGCGTCTGAAGAATGCTTGAAACTTCTTTATGCCATCTCTGATAAAATCAAATAGGTTTATGTGTTCACTTAGACAGCTATAACTAAACTATAGTGGTAAGCCTCTGTGTACATATATTTCTATTACTATAGAATATAAATATAAGTAATATATATATATATATATTAATATGGAAACTTCTAAAAAATTTAAAAGGTTCTCGTAAGTTCTACAAATATTCTAGAAAGCTCTTGAAAATTTTTGTACGTTCAAAAAAATTTTCTATCAGCTACTCAGCACTGAATCTAACTGGAATGTTCTAGAAAATGGGTAAATTTGAAAATTTCATTACCCAGGTCACAAAAGCAAAGCTTGAAGAGCAAAATAGGTCTCTTCCATTTACTTTGTATGGTCAATTGGGAAATAACCTTTTTGCCCAGGAACAAGAAAAAGTAAAAATTTTGTTACATAGTGTAATTCCATTGAAACTACTTCCAAAGATCAGTAAAATTTACAACACACTTTTTAACAGGAATAACAGCGTAGAGTGGTTGAACGCCAAAACCGAAAATGATTCAATCCTGTTTATATAAATTTTTATTTAATTTTTCAGTCGAATATGGATAAATAAAAACAATTAATTAAAAGTCTCTGCTAAAAAAACACAACAGGGATATTACCACGAACTATTAAAATAGAAAGCAAAGAAATTTAAGAATATCCTTCTTTAATATATCACTTGAATTATGGTGTTGATTAGTTTATTATTCGTAATCCGAGGGTCGCGGGTTCTCGCCCGCGTCGCGCTAAACATGCTCGCCCTCCCAGCCGTGGGGGTGTATAATGTGACGGTCAATCCCACTATTCGTTGGTAAAAGAGTAGCCCAAGAGTTGGCGGTGGGTGGTAATGACTAGCTGCCTTCCCTCTAGTCTTACACTGCGAAATTAGGGACGGCTAGCACAGATAGCTCTCGAGTTGCTTTGTGCGAAATTCCAAAACAAACAAACAAACAAACAAGTTTATTATTAAGCTTGTTTCCATTATAACTCATAAACCTTTTTTTATTGTATAGTAGCTTCGATGTGATTGGTAGGGCCCTTTTGATAGTGTAATTGATTTTTCTTAGCTCTAAATGTAGATTATTGTCCTCATTAGAAAAATATGTGACTTTCAGCTGTTTTGATAATAATTTCATTATTTATTTTTTCAGTTGATTAATGATCTTGAATTATAAACGGAAAATATATGCTACTGTGAATTATTACTAAACATGATGGTCATAAAAAACTAAAGAACAAAATTATGAGAAAATGTTAATATAAAAGGGGAAATAGGGAATTTAAAAAAAAATTACGGTCGCAAGATAGGTAGTTTAAAGTGAAAATCCAATTCCCGAAAAATAAGTAAACAAGCTTCAGGTTTGAGACATAATATTGAAATTATTTTTCAAAGTCACAAATACTTATTTTGATTCTCCTGGCCTTTAGACATGGAGCTAGAATTGGGATTTATAGCTTGAGGAAAATACCGTCAGTCATCATCGTGACTGCCAATCTGATGGCCAAACAAGAGCTTGGTGGTATCTTTCAAACTATGGCTTAAATATTTCTGTCGTGGTGTAACGTTTGAGACATTTGTGGAATATGTTTGAAATAGATCATGTATTGGCAAAAATACAAAACAACAATAATAAAAAAACTGATCCTCTCAGGAGCGTTGTGTCCAAAAAGATAGTAACCCTATATATAAATAAATGACATGCAACATCAATACATTTGCAACAAAAATTAATAATTGCAATATAAAGCTCCATAAAAGCAACAGATTAAATTATTCAGTTGATTGAGTGTCAAAGGTTATTTAACTTTTGTTACTACTAGATACACAAATAAACTTAAATCTATCCCGTCCAGTGACCCACTGGAACCTACTTGGTCTTTTGGTTAAGTCACTCGACTCATGACCTGAGGGTCACTGGTTTTAATCCCCTCGTTGTGTAGGTGGATGTTATAAAGTGATAGTTAATTCCCCTGTTCGTTGGTAAACAGAAGCCTAAAATTTGGCGGTGGGTGGTTTTGACCAACTGCCTCCCTTGTAGTCTATCACTTCAAAATTAGATGTAACTGGAACAGACAGCCCTTGAGTAGCTTTGCGTAAAATTCTTAAACAAACACGCGTATTTTTTTATTTGAAGATATTGGTTATTTGAAAGAAAAATATTTAAAGTATAATTTTAGTAGAAGGCCTGGCATAGCCGAGCGCGTTAAGGCGTGCACTCGTAATCCGAGGGTCGCGGGTTCGCGCCCGCGTCGCGCTAAACATGCTCGCCCTCCCAGCCGTGGGGGTGTATAATGTGACGGTCAACCCCACTATTCGTTGGTAAAAGAGTAGCCCAAGAGTTGGCGGTGGGTGGTGATGACTAGCTGCCTTCCCTCTAGTCTTACACTGCAAAATTAGGGACGGCTAGCACAGATAGCCCTCGAGTAGCTTTGTGCGAATTCCCAAAACAAACAAACAAACAAACAAATTTTAGTAGAAAGAGGAAAAACGCCATTTACTCTTATCTCTCACAAACGGAGAAAAACTAGTTTTTTATTTTTTAAAATTATAAACCTGCGTAATAAAATCACGGTTATTTTAATGTTTAGATTTTATACTTAATAATATCATTTAATCTCCTTTTATTGACTGAAAACACATCCCTTATTTTTAGTTCCTTCCTCTGTGTCAGTGATAAGTCTGAAAGCTCATAGTGCGAAAACTTGGGATACGACACTCGTTGTGGTTAGAACACAAACAGCCCATTGATTTAGAAATATTAACATTTCTTTCTATCAGAATGACTAAAAAATCACATTAATGTGTTAACTGCGCCGACCTTATTCTTATACTAGTTACACATTCTTAAGGCTCTTTCACTTATCGTGTTTCTAGGAATTCCTTTGTACAAATGGGTTCTCATGCGCATCATCTTGTAGAGTTTTAAAAAAACCTAGAAGTTTTGTCTTCCTAATTTTTGCCAATATAAATGATCAAGCAAAAAATTTAAAATTTCCTTCTAGAAAATTTTTATGTTAAGTTTCAGTTAATAGTGATCACTTACAATATTGACATAAACAGCGCATATGAAATAAATGATCATAGAGTTTTGTTTGTTTTGCTTTTTATATTTCGCGCAAAGCTACACGAGGGCTATTTGCGCTAGCTGTATCTAATTTTGCAGTGTAAGACTAAAGGGAAGGCAGTTAGTTATCACCACCCAACGTCAACTCTTGGGTAACTCCTTTACCAACGAATAGTGTGATTGACCGTCATATTATAACGTCCCCACGGCTGAAAGGGTGAGCCTGTTTGGTGCGACTGGGATTCGAAGCCACGACCCTCTAATTACGAGTCAAACGCCTTGATCATACAGTTTAAGAAAGTCATAAGGTTCAAGTATAATTGTGTCAATGTTGAAATTCAGATTGTTGAATAACAGCCAATCAGTAGTGCTCACCAATATAAGAACAACATAATTTTCTGTAATCCTTATAATACACTAAATCTGAAAGAACAAAACGTGCTTAACGGCATCACAGTTCAGACCTTGAACTCCTTTATCCAATGTCCGGCACATTAACCATTCAGCCATGCCTGTCCTCAAGATTTATTAAAGTCATAGTAGTGACTGGCTTTCATATTGTGAGCCCAACGAAGCTGACTGCTGGATTTTTATCTTTCATTAATAAAGACATTTTGTTTATATTGATGTCAAATCTTATTATCGAATCTTCTAGATTTAATTCAACCAAGTCTAAATTTATGTTGTTTCTGCAACATACCGATTTTACCAAACCTCTTGTTTACAGTGATTACTATTCTCACTCTTCGTAAATGAACGTATCTGAAAATATAACATTTTATTGGAAGGATTTAAATTTTAAGTAGGTGTTTTAGTAATCAGTTAAATTCTCTTTATGTGTTAATTTCTAGATGCATTTCTTGTTATATTTCTCTGTGTCAATGACAAAATTTGTATGTATTTCTCTTATAATTCTGAAGTCTATCATTGTAAAGTTTTTATAAACGTATGAGCTGGATTTTTTGCAATAGATGCTTTGCCTTGCATGCGATAAATTTCAATAATAAACAAACAGCACATAGAACACTTATTTAAAATAATATATTAAAGTGAGTCAAATGTTTCTTCAAATGTTCGCTACTCAGTTAGTTACAACAATTGTATCCAGAACTTTAAATAATCGTCTTTTTTCATCAATGTCTGCACAATATGGTTTAATTACTCTATACACAATTGATAAGAAAAAATATTTTTATTTGCACTACTATTAAAATACAATATGTGATCATTTTACTTATGATACATTGTTGGTTCCAGCAGCTGTATCTAGAGCATTAAATAATTGTGTCTTTTTGTCAAAGTCCACATAGATTAGTTCAATTACTTTTAGAACATAATCTGTCAAAACGAATTATACTTCTCTACTTTATTGTTAAAATATTATCTGTGATATTTTTACTTTACAAATTGTCATATACACGTTTTATGACCAAACTTACAACCAGGCAGTCTATGTCTACTTTTTCTTTATAACTAAATAAATAATTATGTCTCATTCGAACTTCATTTTGTGCTCGTATTTATATTCTAACCTGAGCGATGCTTAGAACATCCTACACATTACGATATACCATGATGTAATAATACTGAATCAAAACAACGAGAAACACACAAAACGTTCTGGTAATATGACTCAATAATATACAAATTGCCGATTCATAACAAATAGACTACGCAAGGTATGGTCCGTACACAGCTACTTAAACAAACATACGATACATTATCGCTTCTTAAAATAACCAAATTTAACACTCTTGCTGTACTTAAATCATTTAAACCACAACACTTGAATAAATTTAGATAGTTGTGTATATGTAACAGTCAGTAAATAATTCTCTACTTGTCTAGCCATGAAAAAATTATGGGTATCAAGAGTCTGTGGTAACAATAAAAGATTAATTTTGACGCAGATTTACTACTGATAAATATGTTTAGCTTCATAGCTTCAACGCTAAAATTTGGGTTTTGATACTTGTTGTTGATACAACATATAGACAATTATAGAGCTTTGCACTTAATAACAAACTAATAAACTGAACATCTAATTACAAAGTGTTCTCTTAATTAAAACATTATGTGCCAGAAAATGAAATAATAATTTATTACTTACCGTAAGAGGGCATGATTCACTTTTAAAGCCTGGTTACGAGATTAGCCTATATCTATATTATAATTTACGTATTAAACTATATCCATTAAATAAATAAAAAATTGGTAAAAATAATTTTTTTTCTGTGGGAAATCGTTGTAAAATAATAGCATTTTGAAAGGTAAATTTAACAATATTCTTTACAGCTTTCCGTCTTAATAAATTTCTACCAACGAAACGTACTTGGTTAAATGAATTTTTTCTTATTAAAGCGGTACAGAGAGTAAGGGCAAGAGAAAAAGTAGGTCCAAATTCGCCGAAAATGATTAAATGGGATTTTAATAATGTTAACCATGATTATATTGTTTTATTTGAAATTCTTAATTTTTTATTTTGTAATGCCTAAAAAGAAAATATATTTGTGAATCCTTTTAAATTTATATCAAGCTTTTTCAAATATTTTAATTCTGTTGTTACTAACTTTAAAGTTTAACTTTTATGTCTTTGGCTAGAGTTTATGATTACTAATTCAACAATCCTGATTAAGAAATGGCATAGACTAACCAAAAACTAATGTTATAATATTTAATTGAAGTATATTCAAAATAACAATTTATTATCAATAAAAGTTTCAAGTTTTAAACCAAGAGTTTCACAAATGTGATCAGAATTCATTAGGTTGTAGTCATAATTCAATATCAACTATTTTCAGTTTTTGCTTTGTATTACACCCAACCTTTATATGTAATAAAATAATAATGAGGCGTGATTTGGTTATTACTTTTTTGGAATTCGGAAGTGATATAATTATTCATTTAAAGTACTCTTGTTTCCACAAATTACTCATATCGACAGAAGCACATGGTATTTGATTATGAATAAATCACAAATGTGTGAACCTTCTAATTTTATGTATAATGCTATAATATAGGGAACCAAACAGGGATAATAAGTTTTGTATTTAATATTAATCACTGATGAGGTTGTTGTTCAGAATATTTAGGTGGGATAATTTTTTTTAGGGCTAATAGTTATTGTGTAATTAGTTATTAGGTTTAAGATTTCAGCAAATTAAGATCAAATCTAGTAATATCTCTGTTCCAGTTCTCAGAATAACATTGATGCTATGAAATTTTTCAAAAAGGAGGGAGCATCTTAAGAAAATTGAAAGAAACTTTTGAATGGGAATTTGTGTTTGAAATGGGAAACCTTTATGTACTAAATTTTGACAAACTCAATTCATTTAATTTTCATTTAGTTGTAAGTTGAGGTAGTTAAAAAATATAAAAGGACAAATGCCACACTTAATTTAACTGATGTACATAGAAATCTAAAGTGTAATTAAAGAAAAGCATTAATAAATTTGTAATATTCAAATGAATTTTTAAATTAGAAACTAAAATAAATTATTTTTTCCGAAAACCTTGTATGGGAAATCAATTTAAAGAAGACATATCTGCTACAAAGTTTCTAAATATTTATATAAAATGTCATTTTACTAGTAGTAATCTAAATGAAATTTTAGCTTACATACAAAAAAATACTGAGTGTGTTTTTAATGCTTTGGATTTGAAAGATATAGAAGAAGGATTGATCTTCTGAAACTTACTGGTGAGTGATAGGATTTTATGTCAATCAAACATATTGGAGTTATTGCTAGATTGCAGGACATAAAAGATCAGACTGATCAGAGGATTTTTATTATGTGATTCCTGTAAACACACACACACTTGTAAGTTTTCAATTTCTATTGTACAAGGTATGGGGACAAGTTTGAATGTTTAAAATTTTGGAAAGAATTTTAGGTGATGGGAAAAGGGATGGAATTGGAACAGGAAAGCAGAAGAAAGGGAAAAGTGTAGAACAGAAATTAGGAAAAAATAAACTGAATATTGATTATTGGGTTTTGTTACTGAAGCCAAACAAATATGCATTCTGATCAATCAGACAGACACAATGAAAAATTAGGGAAAGTTTTTATGAACCTTGGTTGAGATACAGAAAATATCTGGAAGATTATTTACACTGGCTTAGAGTATAACATTTGTAGAGTTGTTATAGCTGCTACTTTATGTAACTTACTTTTGTAATTTTTATAGCTTCCCTGCAGATATTATTTTTAGAAAGTCTGTTTTTAAACTATGACACAAGGTTTATCATTTGTTAAGTTGGGATAATGAATCAAAGGATGGTGTGAGATATATCTGTAAAAATTTTCAAGAGTAAATTGTTTTCAATTCAACTTCAGTGTATTTCTAAGAAGAATAAAAGGATAATGGGGAAGATCAAACCTAAATGGTATACTAAAATTATAAAGTAAAATGCCATACCTTTCAGAAGCTTAAATTGACAGGAATTTTATAGAACCATAGTAAAGGTTAGGAATTGGCCAAATACATTAAGTTTAAAGGAACATATGAAAAACAATTGGCTGTTGATGATAAAACTAACAGTTGAAATTTTGTCAGTAATATAAAAGTCAGCATAATATTAAAATGGATATTGGGCCCTGAAAGAATGCTAATTAAGCAGTGCTTTTATCAAAAAGTACTGGGTAACCAATTTTTAAGATTTTTAAAATCCTGCTTGTTTTTACAAGAAAATGTATTTGTAATAATTCTGATTATTTTATGGGAATTGTTTAAATTTATTTGAATCATGTAGATATTAATTCTATGGTAGTAAGTAATGATAAAGATTGAGAAATTAAACATAAATAAAGTAAAAATATTAGATTTAGCTTTCCTCCAAAGTTTTAAAGAAGGTCAGAGATTAGACGAAGCACATATTTCAGGCAAAAAGATGTGATGATGATCTGGAGAAAGAGAAAACTAATATATAAATGATTCCAGTAAGCATGTGTCCTCCTTAAACATGATCATATTTGTACAGTTTTTAACTAGGAAGTCAGAAAATTTGTATGAATTGTCCCGAGATGTGTATAACTGTTCAAATAAATTTGATTCCTGAGCAAGATGACTGAAATATATTTATAAAAATTGCAAACATTTTGAAAAATTCTCTTAGTTAATGAATTGGATGATATTTTGTTAAAGTTTGTTATAATACTGTTTTGTAAGTAATTGTATGATGAGGTATTTTTTACACATGCATTAAAACTTTAGCTGATAAGTTTTTGTGTTGATTATGCTTGTATGTATCACTGAAAACAATAATTAGTTATAGATTAAGGTATTAAAAAGATAGAACCAACGATGAGTGACAACCAGTCAAGTTCAAGTGCCAGTTCAGAATATCAAAACTCTACTCCACGAAGAGGCCTTCAAGCTGTGATCGTAAGTCAATTTTTTTTGTCTGTCAGTTACACCACTACACTTTATACTTTGAACATCTGTTAATTACAAATTAATATAGTTGTGTTGCTGTTTTACTGTTTTGAATGCTGTCCATATTTCCAAGTGATTGAAGATTTTGGTAGTTTCATCATGATTGTATATTTAACACAAAAGTTATATATATATATATCAGATATAGTTACATCTTTAAAGTATTTAAAAAGTGAAAATGATAAAGTTAGACAAGTAATAAACATGGTTGGTGCTAATCAACATTGTGTAAGGTATTGTATGCAGCCATATAGATGTGTTGCAACAAGGTTTTTTCTCAAGAGCTTGTAAAAGCAGTCAACCTAGTCCCAAAGGATCAGATGTATGAGAATGTTTGTTGATAAAAAACAAGCAATTTTTAACAGTTACATGTAGTTTTTTACCCTATATAGCTCCTACTACAATTCATGTGTTCAAAGTATGATTCAAAAGCCATAAGTTTAAAAAAAAATGAAAACAACTATTAATTACTAGTTTGCTTACCATATTGGATTAATCCTTTTACATCGGGTCACAGTTCAAAGGCCATGTTATCGCATTCAAAGATTTATTGAACTAGTATTTCTTGATGTTTAATCTTTGAAAAGGCTTCCATGCTCTTTCAATCCAAGATTTCAATGAGGTAGGTCATGTCTTTAGTCTGCTTAAAATTTCATATTTTATAAAATCTAAATAAATCTTAGTTAGTAAGCACAACAAATCATAGTGGAATTCTGTGGTATCAGTATATAGTTATGTTTTTTTTTGGTTATTCGACTGTATATGTAAAACCTAAAAATATAAAAAAATTTGTTGATGTTCTCCACATGTAAAGTGTTCTATATTTCAAGAAAAAGAAGTTTTGTAACTTATTTCTAAATAGTAATAATCTATATATATATATATAAAATATGTAATAATTGAAATGTGACTGTATGTTACAAAATACTAGTTCACTAAAACCAAACCACCAAGACCAGGAAGACAAAAGGTCAGTTTTATATTATAGGATATATAACATGAGTGCATGTGCACCATGCAATACAAGTTATGTAAGCTAGGCATGACTGGAAAGTATACATAATAAAGAATAATAAATATGTAGTGTTATGAGACTTAAGTTACTTAGCTTAAACATTTGTATTTTAGTGTTATAATATATAGTCATTCTAGTTTAAAAAAAAGCATAATTCATATTTTCTAATTTTTTTTATGATGTTTATGAGATTCGTCAAGCGACAGACCCACACAGTTAGAGTATAGAAAATAACATAAAATGTAAAGTCTTACTGAAAACAATTTTTTTAAATGTATTTAGGAGGTTTTAGAGATTACACAAATAATATTTGAGATTTGTGGGATGAAGAATAGTTTTTTAATCACAACACAAAATCACTTTGCACTAGAACAAGTAATGAAACAGGCTCTATTTTCACAAACAAATCTTGAGGAAAATATTTTATTAGAAAATATGATTTTTCTCTAGACAAAGTATTTCTAATCTTTGCTAAAAGTCTTACAACTTTTTTGAAGATACACATGCTGTATCAAAAGCTATAGTGCAGATACTTAACCTATGAAAATGTGTAGATGAACGATGTATATTATTCCCAAGACTGTTGCAAAAGGGTTTATAGTTCTGAAAAACACTTACCTGATATGCATTGTACATGATTTCTTGCAAGTAAACAAGATTGAAGTGAATGATATAACTTTTTCAACATTAGTAATCTATGATGATCACATGTGTATTAGATTATTGTAATGACTTTTATTAATTCCAGTAAGAAAATTGACTGTAATTTATCTCAGAATATATCTCACATGCTTGTTCTAAGTATCACATTGTCTTTCCCCTATTCATTAACCATAGTTAAAGAAGGAAAAACCTGGTTGAAATAAGTGTTCATGACTTCATGCTAAAATAAATTGTGGATTATCTGCTGCAAAATACAATACAGTTTGATAGCTTCACAAGTGGACCAGTTACATTGTGTAATTGTTTTTCCATTTACGTGTTTAGTACCTCAGTGTCAGTAATCAGGAAAAGATAGCAAGAGTATAGTTTGTCAAAGAAAGTCATTATAGAAAAAAACACATTTTATTTTGTTTTTAAATGAGTGAAAATATTAGTAAAATAATAAAGAGCACTGGAATAAACTTTAGTCTACTGGTTCTTTGACATTTTAAAGAAGATTCATGGTTACAGCCATTCATAAGTATGGCTTATTGATTTTGACAAATGATATAGTACTAATTATATTGCATAATTATTTAGGTGTACTATTCTTTGTCTGGACTTGTAATATTTCTTAAGTTATTCTTCAAAACTATTTAGTTGTATTATTCATGGTGTGAAGAAAAATAATATTCAATGCTATGAGCAAGTTAGCATATCCAGTATTTCAGTCGAAGTGTGAAATTTCACTCTGAGATGAGTGGTAATATATCTAATAAAATGGTTCTTTGAAAGTAGTGTCAGGATCAGCTCCACCCAAAAAAATTTTTAGCTTATTTTATCCTTATGAATTTACATATTTTAGCATTTTAATAGGTTTTTATATGCTCAGTGACTTCATTCCTACATATATTGAGTGCTATGTAACAGTTCAAGGTGTTGGGTCAACAGGTGCTGACCTCTCATATAAGGAAATAAAAGAGTTCCTTTATAGATGTGACTGTTGATCTTTTGATTTTATACTGTCATAGCATTTTTCATCTGTGCCATACAATACTTTATTTTCAAGCATTCTCATTTCCTCATATATTAATAAAGATCTTCCATAGTTGTCCCCTTTCACTAATATAAAGAGGGCAATATCTTACCATTAGAGTTATGCTGGATTTGATAAAGAGGCTTATTTCTTAAGCTTATAAACTACCTGATTGAGCTTTATCCCTATGTTGCTTTGTGCATACGTCCAGGTGATGGTGTTACCATGCACTTGCTTTGTTATGTGCCATCCAGCTGAGGGTTAGTCACTGAATTTTACATAGTACTGCATGTGATTTAGTTGCAAGTATTATGTTGGTGTTGGCACTGTCTCTTTCTTGTTTGTTCCATTTAAAAATTAGGAAGAGAGTTGTTTTTATGGTTTTCAGTTCAGTCTTTGTGCTGCTTTTTGGAAACTTAAATGTTTCACCATCTTTACAAAATGTCAAGATGATGAATACCCAACACCTTCTTGTGGTGTTTTTGGTGTAGGAGTCATCTGTGGCTATGATGACATGTGATTGTCTACTATGGATTTTGAGCTCAGCATGGCCATGTGGTTAAGGCACTAGCCTCGTCGTCTGAGGGTCACAAATTTAAATCCCCATCCAATCAAACATTCTTGCCCTTTCAACCATGGAGATGTTATAATGTGACAGTCATTGCCACTATTCATTGGTAAAATAGTAGCCTAAGCATTGGCAGTGGGTGGTGATGACTAGCTGCCTTCCCTCTAGTCTCACACTACAAAATTAGAGATGGCTAGTGCAGATAACCCTCGTTTAGCTTTGCACAAAATTCAAAACAAACCAAATTGTGGACTTTGATTAGGTGCTGGTAGATTTTGCTTTTTCCCTTCACCTGTGATTGCCTTCTGAGATATCTTTTTGGCAATTTTGTCTTGACTGTTGTTTGTGGTGTCAATGTGGAGCTAGAAAGAATATCTCAATTGAAATAGGCAGTAGCTTGAATGTGGAATGCATGATTTTCACATTACAAGGCCCAATTGAAGAATTTTAGCTGTAAACACTGTTGTTGTTCTGTCATGGTGCTGAAGCTTTTGTGATGTAACAGAGCTTTGATAGAGATGGTTGAAGTACATTTCATGACTAGTCTTTAACAGGTTTTTTGTATACATGTGTGAGAATTGTATAAAGGTCACTCTAAATCTTCTGCATATATTATTTTCTAGATTTTGCCATAGTATAAACATATATATGATTAAGTACTGGTGGACATTTCTGCATTTTGCAGTATTATATGTGTTTTACACGTCATTAACTTTAAAACATAGTACAAAATATGTATATGTGTGTGTGTATGTGTGTACTTTACAGGAACACATGACATCTAATAAAGTTGGTGCTCTATTATGGATGACTAGAATGGCCACGATGCTTCTGACTTTCTGGTATTTGATACCATTATTTGGGTACGTATGTCAAATGCATAAGTTTTTTTTTACAGCTATGTAAATGCATAAAATTATTTATAAAACATTTTTATTTTTAATTATGTCAGTTATTGAGCGTCTAATATAATATATAAGTTGAACACAATATTTGATAGTTTTATAGAATCATAATATTTCCAGACTATGGATTGTGAACTGTGCTTTAGTCATGGTTGTTATTAGTGGAGTATAATTAGTTGAATTTGGGTATTCTGTGTCTATGCATTGTACTAAGTAATCAGTAATACATTTGTTTTATTACTTAAAGATCCGAAACAAATTCTGTTATTCCTTTTTTTTATCAGCTGCTACTGTAAGAAACGGATGCTGAGATAAAAAGTGAATAGCAGTGGTAGTTTTTTTAGTTGCCAGGTGAATATTGAACTGTGTGTGATGATTTTTGTGTTAATAATTTACCAAACTTTATCAAATATCAATGTATCTAATAGTTGAGGCATTCCAAAATATAGATTTAAAAAGGGTTATTGTCTAATTTTATGTGATACCAATTTAAAATTCTGGTTTATTTGTAATGGTGTATGATAATTTATTCTTTAAAGTGGATATGAGGAGATTTATGATCAAGTTTTTCATCTGTATTGTTACTGGTGTGAACCACTCAACTACACTTTAGATTGAAATCTGATAATTATATCCTAACATTATTTTTTTTCAGTCTCGTTTTCTTTATTTAACTTCAGAGGAATATAAATGCTCGGTTGCATCAATGTGCTACTCTGACTTTGAACACTGTGCCTATGTTTTTCAGGTTTAATCCATATAGTTGTTATTACAAGGCACTGATGAGTAATGCTGCTACAAGTGCACTTCGTCTTCATCAACGTCTTCCAAATGTTCAGTTCAATAGAGAGTTTCTGACTTTGCTACTGATGGAAGATAGTTGTCACTATCTATTCTATTCCCTTATTTTTCTGTATGCATATCCCATTACGTGTATCCTTTATTTGGCAGTAAAAACTGATCTCCAGGTTATGGTATATGAAAAACAAATTCATATCATTATAAACCATTTTCTTTCCCAACATGGAGTGCATTAATCTACTTGGAGATTTACGGCAAGTGGTAGTTGTGCCCATGAGATCTCATTGAAGTCAAATTAGTTTAATTTACAAATGGTAGTATTATCACAATGAGTTATTGGCTTTATAATGTTAACTATCAAATTTAAGAAAAACACTGTAGACATTCCTTATCATTGTTGATTGCTCATTTTTTAAAAATGTTTTTACTTTAAAGCTCTCTGATAAAAACATAGTAGATACAGCAAGTATTCTAGACTTGGTATCAGATAACCCTACAGTTTGTCACATCATCTTCAGTCATTGTAATTTTTTATACTTTTTCTAAATTTTTTTCTTTGTTTAATTTATTTTTAATTTTATTCAAATGTTTGTTGTTTTTAAGGTATTTTGCATTTAAATTAACAGTAACCTCCCATATTACTTTTAAAAAAACCTAGAAAGAGGAGGGTTGAGACATCTTATTTAGTTCTATGCCAGAGATAGTGGGTAACAGTGTGGTTGATAATTTTGCACATAATTTTTTATGACAGTCAATTGTTTTTGGATTTACATTGCTAAAATCAGGGGTTCAATTCCCCCTCGGTAGACTCAGCATACAGGCCAATGAGACTTTATTGGAAGAAAAACACACACATACACACACAGCCAACAGAAAAGAAATAGAAAATGGATATTTTTTAATTTAGAACTTGCATATGTCACTTTTTGTTCAGTTGAGGGGTTGAATTAAATTGCAGTTAAGTAAATTTTTCTTTACCCTGTTATTGTGTATGACTGAAGCTTACAACTCTCAATAATTTTTAAATTATGATATTTGAGTTAAGTAAAATCTTGTGTATTACCCATTAATGAAATGTACCTCAATGAAACATTTTTAATGTTTTATATAATTAAATGCAGACAAGCTATCTGTATTTTCTAAATTAAAGTAATGAACATAGTGAACATTCATTGTGCAGTATATCAGTTTTTATCTCACTACTGTGGTGTGGTTGGAACATGCTTTGGGATAGTGTATTTTGAATGAATATGTTAAAACTTTGTAAATCTTAGTTAATACATCTAATTTTTGTAATACAACATTAAACTGGTGTAAAAGTGAAAAAGAGTTGCATTTTGCAAATATTGTTTCATTTTTAAATTTATAAATAATTGTCCCTAACTAAGCATTAAGTGGTACTTCTACCAATTTTTCTATTTGCACTTCTTCATTCAGCGAGTTATAGCATCGTCATACTTGATGTGAGTTGTAATTTTCTCTGTAAATATTCCATAAATTGATGATTAGGTATATTTATTTCAACTGTTTCTCCAGTCTTTTTTGTTTGTTTGTTTTCTTGAATATCATAAGTAAAGTACAGAAGTGTAATATTAGAGTAATGAACCAAATAATTGAAAGTAATTAGATAAATGGTTTAGATGTAATTATTTTTCATAAAATATGTTATTAGCATTTCATTTTGCTATTATTAGCATTGTTGAAGCTCTTATTGTAAATTTAATTTTGCTTATATACAATTATGCCCAGGTGTTTCTCCATTTGAATTATTTTTTTCTGTGCATAGAAACTTGGACAAAATTCAGGATGGTTAGCTCGATCACTGATGTCTTTAGTTGGACAGCAGCAAATCAACATTTTGCGCTTGGTGGCTTTTACAGAAATATTCTTGATGCCTTTAACTTTATTTATGATTTTTACGTAAGTAATGCTTTGTTTTGTTGCCAATTATTAGCATTTTAAGAGAATATTTTATTATGATTCATTCATATATTTTTTTATAAAGATATGTTATTACTGTTTCCTTACAATTGACAAATGATGGACAGGTATCTATCTTACATATGAATACAAACTTCGTTGACTGAAATTGTAAAAGGCCTCTCAATCAGTGGCTGGATGGGTATGTGTTTGTTCTTTGCAAAGAAAAACATTCTTATATTGAAATATTTAAACAATGTACAGGCAAAGGTCACAACATTTCAGAAAGGGAGTTTTCATGTTTTCTACAAAAGAGGAAAATCTTAAATTGGAAAACAACACTTTAAGTCAGTCAAAGCCAATGCCTTTATCTCCAAGTGAATGCTTTAGATATTTTATTGGATAACTGACAAGATAATAAAGAAAGATTAGAAAATGATGGTTCACAAGCATCCAGTTACATCTTGAAATCATTGGGTTCTTTTATGGGAAAGATGACCAGTTAAATTAGAATTACAGCAATATCATTCTACCACATACTTGTAAAGTGTTTTATCAAACTACATATATGTATAGACGTACACTCACTGACATACATCAATGTATAAGTAAGAGATATGGATTTGAATTTCTTGTGATGCCACTCTTCAGGGTACTATTTTGTATTTTTATTTTGCATGTCTGCATAAAAGGAGTGAAGAAATATTGTCAAATTTGTTCTCCAAAAAAGTGTGACAGCATGGAAACATTAGTATCGAGTCATTAAGAAGATTGGAATATGAGTATTGTGGAAGATATTGTTTTCAGCACTAGCATATTGAATTTAATATCATATCAAAAACAAGTGATAAATGTCGTTATGGACCTGTTAATGTCAGAAACAGTGTTCATTTTTATATCAATAAAATATGACTGATTACCTTCAAAAATGTGTTGTAAACATATGTAAGGTTCACTATATTAATTTATTTTGCACAAATGTTTTAACTATGAATACATAAACACAGACCAAAAGATTTGTAACTCTTGGATAGTTTAGCAAATGTTTGGAAAAGTTTTCAAGTAAAATTGTAATATAATTACACTTGACATGTTTTTTTCTATTTAAATACATGTAAAAAGTACATAGAGATTTTATTAAAATTATTTCAGATGTTTTTTCTGCTTCTATATTTTGTTTGGTTATCTGATATAAAAATTACTGTAGTGCTAAAAATAATTTGTTATATATAATCTTATATTGGCTTTAAACTTTGATTAATTTTTAAAAGGTATATGCATAGATAATGAGTTGTGATACTATTTTTAAAGCACATGAAGGCTATTGATAGGCTAGGATCACATGTGTATATACACAAATACTAACTGACATATCCTATAATGTGTTGGGAAGAGATAGGAATCTGAATTTTTTGTGATACCCTCTTCAGGGTACCCTAAAGGTACTTTCAGAGTTTGGCAGAGATTAATAGAGTACACAAGGGGATTCAGTGTGAAGACCAGACCTTCCTATATAACACTTATCTAATGTTCTTGCCATATTATTAACTTAACAAAGAAAAGTTGGAGAGCTATAACTTTTATAGATTGAGTTCAAGTTGTGATTGAAGTTCTTATCTGTATAATGATGTACTGCAAAATATCTTTCAGATTTCTTTTCTGATAGCTTCAGTTTTTGATTTTTAATTTTTATAGTTAAAGTTCAGGATTATTTTTCTTTGGTACAGAGGGCGTGGAAGTCTTCTTACTCCTTTTGTTTATTATCGCTTCTTGACTCTTCGATATGCATCTCGTAGAAATCCCTACACAAGGTAAGTTTTAACTTGTTTTTGTTATAAAAAATTGCGTTCTGTTACTAAGAAGTAAACTTATAAATTATATAAAGTATATTGGTTTGTGTGAGAGAAAAAATTTCTTCTCTTAGATTCTTTATAATATATTCATTAATAGTTGATTGTAATTTCAGTGTGTTGAAAGCCTAAATTGTCCTTCAGATTTTTGGGCCTTATTGTTAACATTTATTTTTAAAAAATTGTAAACATAATTTTATACCTAAAAGTGTAATTTAATTGTATTACTGCTCATTTTTTAAATCTGATGGTAGAGAATAAAACTGATACCTGTTTTTATAGAAATGTATTCCATGAACTCCGATTGTCTATTGAAATGCAAGCTAACCATCCTCGTTGTCCTGAAACTCTCCGAAGATTTTGTCATTCAGCCATTGGTTTTGTTAGCCGACTTGCTCCCCCTGTGACAACTCAGTAACCGAAAATAGTAACTTTTGATTTAGAAAAATAGTTTTTAAAATGTAATAACCTGTATGAACATGATTAACATGATGTTTCAGTTGCTAAGAAATAATTGTATATTTTCTTTGTAGATGTATGGTGTTGTGACCTCTGATTTAAACTTACTGAATATTTCTGTGAAATTCTTTTTTTCATAAAATATATCACTTTGTTTGGGCCTAAGTTTCAAGTGTTGTGTACTATAAGATAAACACTTTGCAAGTGTACGTGCATAGATGCATTTTGTTTTGAGATAAAAAAAATGTATTTTTCAAGAAAATTCCCTCTAAAATATGTGTTTTTGAGCCTATTTAAGTTATGTAAGAGGTATGAAATATTTTAATTATAGTTTAATAAGCTTGAAATCTTAACTGTCTCAATACTTGCATAATCTGTTATATTTAATAACTTTGGGATAAAATTGCTTGTAAGCAGTGTTTTTGTGCTTTCTGCCTTGTGGGCAAAATTGCACCATTAAATTAAAAATTTATAAAAAATAAACTTATGGTGGTTCTTTAACACAGTTAACAATTTTAGAATTGTTAAATGTACAGCAAATGTTTTTAAAATCACAAATTTGGGTTTGTGACTTAGATTGCAATCTGAATAAAATCATTAGATATTTGTGAATTTCTTCATTTTTTGGACATAGTACACTACTTGTATTCAGCTAAGAAGAAAGTTATGATGATTTTTTAAGAAAATAGTATTAAGTTGAATTTGTAGCATAAGTAAAAGTACAGTGTTATTGATTTTTTACTAAACAACTGTTTTTCAACCTCATTTGTGGATCTCAGCTGTAATAAACAGTAAACTAGTGTTGCTTGTACTTCAGTAGAAATCAGAACAAAGTAATAGAACATTAACTTGGTGATATGTTGCTAGAAAGAAAAGTGTGAACAGTTTCCTCCACAATTAGTCTTGTTTTTTGAAAGCTTAAATTATCATTTTGTCTTATTTGCATCCTGATATTGTAGTATGATAGAAAAATAAATGTTTTTTCATAAAACAAGATAAGTTAAACTTAGTTAAATCGTTTTGTACTCTGTTGTATAAAATTTTGTTTCATCAGTGAAGCCCCACTGTTTTAACCAATTTTTTCATTACTTTTATCTGCCTGCTTGAGTAGACAAAGAAAAATCACAAAAATTAATTTACAAGAAAAATATATAAATGAATATAATACATGTGTAATACTTCTTGCATTAATAAATGAAACCTTCTGAAAAACAATTTAAAACCACAGTTTGCATGTTTCTGTTTCTATATGTTAAAAGGTTATTTCGATTGAGTAATCATAAATACAGATAAAATATAGTTTCAAAAATAAATACTTTACAGAGAAGTTTAAAAGCATATAGGTGGACTTTAAAGTCAGTAATTAAAATCAACAACAAAAACAAAGCACTTTTAATTCTTACTTAAAAATCATTGCAATGAAATCTTTTCAATTTTCAGAGCTGTAACTTCATCCAAATATCACATATAATAAAAAAGAATATTTCTGTCGTCTCTATAATCTGTTGAAATATATTCTGAAATTTCAGACAATTTCATCCTCTAATTGTTTTTCAATGAAATAAAACAAACTAAAATCGCTACACTGACTATTCGCCTGAGTGTGAAAGACATAATCAGCTTGTAATTGTTTTATTTACTTCACTTGAGAGTCTGATAATCTTGGCATTTAAGCCACTTTAACTAATTTGAAGTACTTATTATTTACTTTATGGCATTCAAGAATTAATGTTTTTCTTTTTTTCTTGTTTAAAATTTAAGTAAAACTAAAAATTTGTACATTCCACATTGAACTTTTATTGCAGTGATTTTAAATTATTTTAATTTTAATATACACTCGCATGGTTTTTTGTATGTTTGTTTCACAGTAAACACATTGTAAGCTGTTTTGTTTAAATTAAATTCATTGAGAATTAATGTACCATTACAAGAGGATTGATTTCTATTTTATAATGTCTAAGCAAGTTTTACTTATAAATAGTCTGGAAATCTGACAGCATTAGTTTTTTAATGAGTGGTTGAGTTTTTACCATACTGAAGTATTCCAGAAATTATATCCTATAATTGTAAATGCCTTAATAGAAGTTTGATTGTTATGTTTTCAGAAATTTATTCTGTAACTTTTACATTACAGAGTATTATTAATGCAAGTTATTATGATATGAATTATTTTTGCATTATTAATTGCTTTGGAAAATTTTGTTAATATAACCAGAAATATCTTCAGAAGTGGGTATCTGTAGGCTGTTTACTGATCTTTGTTATTAATTCAATATAATAAATAGTGGTAATTTTTGTTTTGTAAATTAACACATGTAATATTAATCCCACGTAAAAAAACTATTTGTTGTTGTAGAACCTCTGTGGAAAGTAATCTTATGATACACTGAGAATGTTAAAACCAAGCTTTTACAAATGTACCTTTTTGATCAAAATGTTTTTAAATTCATGTGATGCCTGTTATCTTAAAATTCATCATACCACTTTTCTTCTATATTATATTAAACTGTGGCTGGCAGGCTTTATTCATACCAATGTTATACACCAAGTGAAAGCAAGTATGGGCTTGATTAGCATTAGTTCACATCTACTTGTGTAGTAAACTATCTGTAGCATTTTTAGTAGGAAACTGTTTTTCTTGTTTACTAGAAATATTAAAGATGGAGTGTTAAAGCTTTAGTTGTGACTAAGATTTTGACATTTTATATACCCATTGTGTTATAGTGTATGTGATTGAAATGTGTAAACTTAAATGAAAACTATTGATATGTAAATGCATTTGCTTCTTGTCATGAAATAAACTTCTAAATACTTCATATATGTAACAGCTACATTATTTAAGAATTGCTGTGGGAATAATTTTGTTGTTACCTGTGTTAATTTTGTTAGAATTACTGAAGGTAGTCCTGATAAAAAAAACAACAAAAAATTAACCAAATGAAATTTTCTGGAACTCCAAGTGTTTTTATTCTTACACCAGTGCTTAATAACACCTAACTTATGACAAAATTATTGGAATATTGATGATAATAGATATTTATGCTATAACTTTGAAATATTTTATATATTGCTTAATGTCAAATCATTTCTTATTTAATGCTCAAATCTTGAGGATAGTCCAAAAAATTCATAGCTAATGGCAAATCAGTTTGAAAACTTTCAAATTACACATTTGTTAACTTACTTTAGAACTTCTGAAAATTTTTATGTAACTTATAGATGCTAAAATGTTTGGACTCCATGAATTACAAACCTTGGTTTTAGAAGTATTTTTTTATATTAAGTAATTCACTAACAAACCTCTAGAATGTATAGACATGGTATCAAAGTGATATTTTCTCTGGCTAAACTAGGTATTATTTAGTTATATGAGTTCTGAATTATTTTAGGGATTATTTAGCTATATCAGATGTTTTTGTATTGCTCTAAATATTACGTAGCAATTTCAGATTCTGTATACCAGTGCTAACAGAAATATTTTACGAAACACATAAATCATATTTTATAGAATATTTTGCAATTAATTTGCTTTTCTAGGCCTTTTTGAAATTGTTAGACATTAGTTTGCTATGCTAGTTATTGCTTAGCTGTATAAAATCTTAAATGTGTTAGATAATAATTATAAAAATCAGGTTTTTTTAGATGTTCTATATAGCACTTAGATACATCAGTGTTCTGGAGATTTTCTTGTTACCTAGCTGTACCAGATCTTATGGAAATACTCTAAATATTACTTGGCTAAAAGAGATACTTTAAAGGTTGTGTAAGTATTAAGTATTCTTTTCCAAAACACAAAAGATATTTGAGATGTATAGATATTTTAAATTTTATAAAACTTTCAGTATATTTTCTCCCACAGATTAGAACTTGAAACAACTGAATAGTATTCATTTTACAAAAACTCAAGTTGTTTTTGATGTTACTAAACTATATGAGAGTGTTTTGTATGGAAACTCTCAAACTCTTTAGCTTGAAACACCCAAAGACCTCAGACACCTTGGCTAATGGCCGCAACATACGTTCATTGTAATTTATTATATGGTTATGTCTAATATGCTAGAAATGTATGGTCATATTTATTACAATAAATAAAATCGTTACCAAAATATATTGGTTTCTCTAGTGTCAAAGAAGTTATAAAAAATTATTTGTACATGCACTGTGGTCTCTCAGATCATCTTGTGAACCACAGTTTGGAAATCGCCAGTTTGGTCAGAACTTTGAAAGTCTAAATTTACCTACTGTAAGTATCATCTCAAATATACTTTGAGTTGTTTGATTTGAATATATCTTCCCCTCAGTGGACTCAGCAGAGAGCCCAATGTGGCTTTGCTATATATAAGAAAACACGCACACATATCTGAATATATCATTACTACTATTGCTATGTTACAGTTCCCACTGATGAATGTTGAGTAAACTTTGGGATTTATAATTTTCAGAGTTGGGAGTCCATCTCTAAGGTGCTTCAGCACGAATAGCCATTGTGCAAATATAAACTTAATAACAAAAAAAACAACTACAAAGCTTGAAATTTCATATATAAAGCGAGATAGCTTGTACGACTAATGCAGTCTTCCTGTTGGTTTCCAATTCTGTATTTCCTAAAGGAATAGACCCTAATATGTGCGACACATAAAAAAATAAAATTGTCAAGATAACATTCTCGTCTGATAATTACGAAGGTAGTAGTAATAGCGAAAATAGTGGTACAACTTCTGAACGCTATCGAGTGTGAAGACATTTTAAATGTATTTATTAGTGAAGGTATTGGATGAAATGTTAATACAGGCATGAATATGATTTTAAATTAAATAAATCTTTGATGACAAGAAATCCACTTGAAGTAAAAATATATACCAGGACGTCTGATATGGGTATTAACACTTTTACAAAAATAAAGCAGAGAACAACGTTAACCTGAAGATGACTTAAGAAGTCGAAACGTTCTTTGCTTTATTTTAGTAAAAACATTCATACTCATACTTGTCGTCCCGAGGTACGTTTAAATGGAATAGTTTGGAAACTTGGCATTTAACATATTATCTCTTAGTAGACGACTACTTTTCAGATACTCTGGTAGTTAAACTATGAGGTTATACTTGAAAGGTAGTTTGTTTATGGCGATTTTTTTTTCCTTCGAAAGATGGGTAGGTAGATTTATTTCTTTTTGCTGCAATCTACCTTTGACTGAACTGGTGTATGTTTTTAAAACCTTTTCAGCAAAATAAATTTGGGATTGTCGTATTTTCTGCAAGTTTGTCTTGTGGCGAATTGAACGGTAAAGGGAAACTCTGAGAGAGAAAATGACTTTTGCATGATTAGCGGGAGCGATTTTTTGCTTAAAACTGATGATATTATCAGTTGCTCTACTGTCACTGAGAACAAACTGATTATCTTTAATAAGGCTTATACCAACCGTTTCAAACTATATATTAATGTCGATTCGAAGCTGATCTGCAACTTCGCGATGGGTTACCAGTGCAGCGGCTGTTGACATGACATTTAAAGTTATGCCATTTTTAAGCAGAGTGTGTTGCCGCATATAAAACCCAAAAATAGGTCTTAATGTATTTACAGTAGTTTTTTTTTTTAAACGAGGATAATAAGAGACTTCCGGTAGTTAAACCAATAATAAAGTAAAGAACTTCAAACAAGCTAGGAAAGAGCAAAAAAAAATAAATAAAATACTTGTAGCTCTGCAGCAGCATCAAAGAAAAAAAGAGATTAAAGGTTACCAGTAGCAGAACTATCTGGTAGAACATGCTAAATGAAAAAGTACAACTGTAACAAACATCATGTATATATTCCAGAATTTCTTGATGATCGTATAACACTAACAAACAGCAACTTGTTTGGCAAATAATTTTTGATTGAAAAACAAATTTCGATTACTACTTTTTAGGATAGGCTAGTAGAAAATGGTGAAATAAAGTAAACAGTGACGAGACAAAAAGTCATCAACAAGAGAACGATTCGTAATCTGAGGATCACTGGTTCGAATCCCCATCACACCTAACATGCTCGCCCTTTCAATTGTGGGTGAGTTATAATGTACGGTCAATCCCACTAATTGCTGGTAAAAGAGTAGTCCAAGAGTTGGCGATGAGTGTTGATGACTAGCTGCCTTCCCTTTAGTTTTTCACTGCAAAATTATGGACGGCTAGCGCAGATAGCTCTCGTGTACCTTTGCGCGAAATTCGCAAACAAACAACGGAAGAAAGACCGTGTAATAATAATAAAAATGAAGAAAGATAAAAATTAGTAAAAGTGCAGGGAAATTTCTGGCATGAAATACTGAGGTGATGGGTATAATGTAGCAGGAAACTGTTGGGGGCGACCAAGGTGACTTGTTGATCATATAACTGATAACTATCACTTATAATTAAAGTATTTGGGTAGCGTGTACCTCTTCACCCGTACATACTTCAACATTTCTAACTGCAACAAAATGCTCTGCATATCACAACCCATTCACCCAGAAAATTTATTTATACTTTTGTGGATTTAATGAGGACCTCATCATGTTTGTACTCACTGTGAGTTTTAATATAAGCTAAGTAGTAACATTTTTATTTTTTCGAGCATTCGCACTCGTTGTTTCTCAACTTTCTTTGCTTCCTGCTTTTATTTGACTTTATAACATGAAAGTATGTTACAAGCCAATCTGTTTGTTTTGGAGAGTACGCATCTCCACAATTGCTTCATTTTCATTCAGTCACGTTATTCAAAGCGTTTGGTAATTCAAACAGATTAGTGTACGAATAGAGTTCCTACACCTGTATAATTAACTTGACTTATTAAAAAGTTCATTTTTAAAACGGAATTTCTTTTAGTGTTAATTGTTTACTTTTTAATTTCTAGAAATATATTTAAAAACTTTTATACGATACATTCTGATCACGTCACCCGTTTGAGCTGCACATTTTAATCCCTCATAACTTTAATAAAATTCTTCTTTCAGTCGATTAATAATACGATATTTTAAACAACTAATACTACTGTATTAGTATTAGTAAAGGCCCGGCATGGCTAAGTGGTTAGGGCATTTAATTCGCAATCTGAGGGTTGCACCCATCAGACATACTCCCTTTTCAGCCGTGGGGGTGTTATAATATTTGATCAATCTCGCTGTCCATTGGTAAAAGATTATTAGTTAAACAGTTAATCGTGGGTGTTGATTACTACTTACCTTGCCTTTAGTCTTAAACTGTTAAATTAGGGACGGTTAGCGCAGATAATTATCGTGTAGCTTTGCGCGAAATTCAAGAAACAAACATTTCAGTTTAAATTTGTAGTAACGAAGTTACGCACAAGGAGCGTTATTGTTTGTAAAATTTAATATTTAAAATTATCACAGTACAGAAAAAAATATAGTATTACTGATATCATTTCTAAGTAGTAAAAATGATATTTTATAACCTGGGATAAGAAATAAATCATGTTTGTTTTATGTCTATTTTGGAATTTCGCGCAAAGCTACACGATAACTATCTGCGCTAACTCCCTAATTTAAAAGTTTAAAAATAAAAGCAAGAGAGGTAGTGATCACTACCCATCATTAATTCGTGGGCTAGTTTTTTACCAACGAATATTGGGATTGACAGTCACTTTATAACGCCCTCACGGTTGAAAGGGCGAGCATTTTTGGTGCGACGGGGATTCGAACCTACTACCCTCAGATTACGAGTCGAACACCTTAATCCACCTGGCCATGCCGGGCGTAAAAATCCTACCGGCTTTTTCGCTCAATTGATGTCACATGCACGTGCCAATATTTGATGTCGAAATAGCGAGTTACTGAATTATTTCTCCTACCAACCTAAGACAAAACTCCAACGAACCAAATTTTAAAACTTTTGCTTATGTCTATGGTAAATGACGTAATGACACAAAATCACTTTCCATATAAGAAAGTCGAGATTCTTGTCAATGATGGCCTGGCATGGCCGAGCGCGTTAGGGCGTGCGCTCGTAATCCGAGGGTCGCGGGTTCGCGCCCACGTCGCGCTAAAACATGCTCGCCCTCCCAGCCGTGGGGGTGTATAATGTGACGGTCAATCCCACTTTTCGTTGGTAAAAGAGTAGCCCAAGAGTTGGCGGTGGGTGGTGATGACTAGCTGCCTTCCCTCTAGTCTTACACTGCTAAATTAGGGACGGCTAGCACAGATAGCCCTCGAGTAGCTTTGTGCGAAATTCCAAAAAACAAACAAACTTGTCAATGATAAATAGAATCGAAACTACGGAATAGCAAATTACTGCTTGCATACTTCTAAGTTCAACTATTTTCAGCAAATATGAAAGTTTAGACTGAGATAAAAAACAAACAAAATTTAGATATGGGTGTTTTTTACATATAATATCAAATAAACTTTTAGTAATTTGTTATCTGTATTTTCTTCATTAAATGTTCAAGTATTTGGAGTGATTAAAGTCTACAATAGTCACTTTCTTGCTTTATTAGAACATTGTAACAACAATCATCAAAAACAATTTCCCATTATTATTATACACACACACACATGTAAGTTACATTGTGGAAGAATAATAGTTTATAAGTTAGTACATATCTGTCAGTGGGTTTAGAAATATTATAAACAATTTTTATAAAGTAAACGTAACTGCCATGAGTATGCTATAACAAATCTAACATTTTTAATACATTTGTCTATCCTTATAAAATGTAAACATCTTGAGTTAGTCTGCGTGAAACACAACCAAAGTACATAGAGTTTGCTGACTCGTGGTGTTGCCCCAAGTGGCACGTCTGCGGACTTGTACTGCTAGAAACGAAACTGGGTTTCGATACCCGTGGTAGGCAGAGCACAGAAAGTCGTTTGTGCAGCATTGTGCTTAATAACAAACAGCAACGACAGCTTTTATTATTGGTATATTGAATCTTAATATTATAACACGGGGAAGAACTATATACTGCCCACAACTTTAGCAACACGTAAAATAAAATAAAACTATGTTGCTTTTCAAGTTACCCTTTTGACCTCAACAGTCCAGGAATATCAATACATTTAATTCACGAGCTGAGCTCTCTTGTCTGTGAATCAGACAATATCTTAGCCACATTCTTAGTATGCACACTCACCATTAACTGAGTTAACTAGTGCAAGTCGTGATACTTTGTGAACCAACGAACTGGGTGTTTTTTGGCATGTTTAAGGTAATTCGTGGGGTGAACAGTTTTTGTGTGTTTTGACACAGATTCTATTAGTTCAGTATGGGTCAAGTAGGCTATTACTGAGTTACCTTTTTCCTTTAATTTTTAGACTGCTTAATTTCGCGGTATCTCTTGTTCAGATTTGTTTCAAAGTTTACTTTTGTTTAGAGTTAGCTCTCGAGCGTGCCTCAGAACTCAACTTTCCTTCCTCACAAGCAAATGATTGAAGAGTTTTTCACGAGTAAGAGAAAGTGAGAAACAGTTACTTGTAGTGTTTGTTCCACGCTTTTGTTATTGTGTTGTCGTTTTGGTGAAATCTGAGTTGGATTTCGCATATTTATGAAAACTTCAGATTTTCCTTCATTGTATTTAAACTTAAGCTAGGATTATTTTCATTTAATGCGTTTAGTTCATCTTATGTCAAACTAGTTGACATAGTGTAGTTTAACTCACAAAAGCTCGATGTTTCATGAAATTCTTCATATCTCATGCCAGTCCTGTACTCACACTCAGATCCCTTGCCTTGTTATCGTGTTGTGTCGTTTTATGATTTAAAGATTTGTTATTTGTTGGATTTGAGCCTTTTTCTCTATCCTCGAGACAAGTCGCAATACGAAAAGAAATAAAACTAAACACCCAAGTGGGTGTCGTTAAGGGTTTTGATACTCTGTTCTGTGGTTAATTCATGAGATGCTAGAATAAGCTCAGTAAACTGTTTTTATTTCTTTTCCTCTAATTTAGATTAGCTAATCAAATATTAATCTTTCGTTCTCGTTGAATAGAAATTTTTCAGAAGTATCAAAAATTTACTGCTACTTTTTGAGTGTTTTTTTCTAAACTACAACTGTACGTTATCACCGCAAATCACAAACAATAACAGAACACTTTGGATGGGGTTTAAGTTAAGGGAATTTTCTGACTTTTTAAAATGTAAAAATACACTTTGATTCTAAATGATGCCTGTTCAGTTTCTGAAGAATGATTCATCGATATTTTGTTATTCAAATAAGAAACTACTCAGCCTTTGTTTTCGAAATATTTAAATAGACTTATGTAAAATAGCGTTGAACTATTGTGACGTTGTTGTATATATACATATATAGGTGTTTACACAGTGCTCTGTACTGGTGGTGGAGCTTACACCATCGTCTGTTTATGCACTACAGCGTCTGTAGCGAACTGTATTCATCTTGTGGAACAGTCTTGGTTTAGATAACGAATAATCATATTCGTTTTAGGTACTTCACTACGAAGTATATAAACTTTGCTTATAGGTTTCTTTTCAACTCATTCGCTAATACTAATTTATTTCTGATACTAAAGTTCTACAGTGGGCCAGCAGTAAAGTTTTTGGATTTACAACATTAAAATCAGCCGTTTGTTTCCTCCTCGTTGGACATAGCAGATAGCCCGATGTGGTCTTACTATTATAAAACAAACACACATTCTTTTATATAGAGCATGATGTTATCACTTATGTATACATTTTCAGATGAAAATAATTATTATTAACTGATGATCAAATAAAGTCAGTCATAGATAAAAATAATAAATTTAACTAACAGGATGTTCAGTTCTTACTCATATCATTATTGAAATGTATTTACATCAGTTGGGGGCCAGCATGGCCAAGTGTGTTAAGGTGTTCGACTCGTAATCCGAGGGTTGCGGGTTCGAATACCAGTCACATCAAACATGCTCGCTCTTTCAGCCGTGGGAGCGTTATACTATCGGTTGGGAAAAGAGTAGCCCAAGAGTTGGCGGTGTTTGGTTATGACTTCCCTCTTGTCTTACATTGCTAAATTAGGGACGGCTAGCGCAGATAACCCTCGAGTTATCTGCGCGAAATTAAAAAAACAAACAATCATCAGTTGGATACTAGCAGTGTTACCATTATCTTTAGTTGTAATTCCAATAATACATCGTGAGGTTTGTCTATTCCATTTTTTGTATTTAGATATTCCTAAGTTCATACACTGAGCTACTAACGCTAAGTAATTCACAGACTAAAATATATGATAACAAAAATAAATAATTATTTTAAACATTATAATCAGTACTGTTGAAGAAAGCAGCATTAAAAATATAATAACTTGTTTGTTATTAAGCACAAAGATTCACAAGTACCGAAACTTAGTTTCTAGTGGTATAAGTTCGCAGATATACCGCTGGGCCACTGAGCGGCGGTAAAGGTGGTAATAATTTATTACAACTGCATTGTACCTCAACTGGTATTATACATATTTTAGTATATTTTTGTTCCACCGATTACAAATATTTAGACAGAAACATTTGTATTAGTTGTGGATTAGATCATGCAAAATCCGGCGAAAATCATTCTTTGTTGTCTGATGAAGCGCTGTTTGAGGAGTATTGCTTAATGTTATTTGTTAATAGGAAACGACCTTAAGTTCTGTAAGAGTACACCCACACTGTAATATCACTATTTCGACTTATGTCTTGGTGAAGATTATTACGTGTAGTCCTTCGCTGGTACAGCGGTCACTTTACGGATTTACAACGCTAAAATCAGGAATTCGATTCCCCTTGGTGGACCCAGCAGTTAACCCGATGTGGCTTTGCTATAGTAATAAAACACACACACATATTACGAGTAAAAAAGGTAACTACGTCTGGTTTAAATTTTGGCTTATTTGATCATCGGAGAAAATGCACTGATGAATCTGATAGTATTTGATTTGTTTTGAATTTCGCGCAAAGCTCCACGGAGGCTTCCTGCACTAACGTCCATAATTTAGCAGTGTAAGACTAAAGAAAAAGCAGCCAGTCATCACCACCAACTGCCGACTTTTGGATTACTCTATTTACTAACGAATAGTGAGATTGACCGTCACATTATAACATCCCCACGACTGAAAGGGCGAAAATGTTATGTGCGATGGGGACTCAAGCTCGCTATCCTCGGATTAGGTGTCAAGTGCCTTAACCACTTGACCAAGCCGGGCCGAATTTGACTGTGTCGCAAACAAATCAACAATCAAATTTTCTAATTGTTTGTGAGCTGTACTCATGCCAACTCAACTTTATACATTCCTTGAGTATATAATCTATTAAAGCTTTTTAATGTTGGAATAACAATCATTACAGAAAAATACTGTAATAAATGAAAATGGCACTTATTTTTTCCCCTTATGAAGATTTAAATTTTAAACCACAATGAAGGCAGATTTAGTTGTTTAAAATAATTTCAAATTCAACAACCTTTTAGGTTTCCCTTTTCATTACAGCTTTTAATGACCGATTTTTAATTGTTTTTGAATGTTAGGAAGTTGTTTAACTTTTTTATTTAACAAAATGGCTTTACACACTCTACTAGCCAGAAAACGGTCCAGTTTGTAAATGTGTCAGGCGGTAAGTCGGAGATTTGACATTTCGCGTTTCATGTTTAATGGAAAAAATAAATCATATTCTATAGATTGTGGTCGTGGATACGTTATAATAATGACTGTAAAATCCCACTATTTGGTTTGACAAGAGTAGCTTATCGTTTTAAAACGAGAGACCGCTGGTGGAGTTAGCTCTGGAGAAGCTTTGTGCGAAATTCAACAACGAAACAAATTGTTGTTATAAATTGCGTTTCAACCGAGGTTTTGTGTGTTTTAAACCGAGTCAAGCTGGCGAGCTGTGGTTTTGATTTTTTACCTGTATTTTGCTCATAATGATTAAGTAACATATTCCTAATTCTTTTGGGCAGTATATTATCGTATTATCTAATGACAGTGTTAATTATATCTTTTACACTTTTTTTTAAATTTTGGTGTTTGATTATTTCTTTCATTTTTTACACAAGGTTTATTGTACTTATGTTTTCACCACAATTTTATGGTGTTGGTTTTATCGCTTTCTTATAAATTTTTCTGCCACGTCTAAGAAACAATAACATTTCACTGTGAAAACAGATTTTCAAATTTAAAGTGGAACGTTATAGACAGCCAAAAAACTTTAAGAGAAATTTGCCGTATAGTGAAACACCTGGAAGTTTTCACAGACGCCATTATCTAATGTCGTCGTAGAAATACTAACGACCGAAGTTAATTCACTGTAGTTAAACGGTTTGAAAATTCTGCACTTTTCCGATTAATAAGCGCTAATTACAATTATAATTTCCGAGGCTTATAGTGTAGTGACTGTAGCTCACTAATAGTAATAAAACTGTCTCTTGGCGCACTGGTTTATTTAGTTTAAGGTGAGTTTCTAGAACGTTCAACAATGTTCGAAATCATGCCAACGTTTTCGTAAAACAAATATTGTTGATTCTTCCTCTAAAATATTTTATACAAATTTACAGAACAGACTGGACTTGCGCAACACATATCCATCAATATATGTCACATGCATCAAACACATGTAGGTATTAAAATAAACATATAATGTTAAATCTGTTATATGACACACACACATACACAAGAAAAACGGCTAACGTACTCCATTAAAGAAAACAATTTTATGGGAATCTGACGTTTTGGTTTACACCTTTCTTAAATATTACAGCATCATATACAGATGCAAACCAATGATCTAAAATAAAACATGTAATAATTAAAGCTAGCTGAACAACAGTAATATCATATGTTATTACACGCACGTTAAAAGGAATCATAATAACTAAGCTACAGACAATCCCAAGCTAACAAAAGAAAAACAAAATAATAATAATTATTGCGAGACCAAGAATTAGTTCTCTTTATTTTAAGTTTATACTGGTGAGTCGGGAAAGACTCTTTGAATTTACGATCAAAGAAACTATTATATTTTGCTTAAAGCATAATGTTAAATGATGTTTTATCTACAGTATATCATATTTTATCAGAAAGGTTTGGTTTATTTTTAATTTTGCGCAAAATTACACAAAAATTATCTAATAGCTGTCCCTAATTTAGCAGTGTAAGACTAGAGAGAAGGCAACTAGTCATCACTATCTACCGCCAACTCTTGGGCTATTCTTTTACCAGCGAATAGTGAGTTTGACTCTCACATTATAACTCTCCAACGGCCAAAAGGATGAATGTATTTGGTGTAACGGGGATTCTAACCGGCAACCGTACCGTAAGATTACTAGCCGAGTGCTATAACCACCTGACCATGCCGGGCCCCATCAGAAAGTGTTCGGCAGTAGCCTCTGTAGCATACAGATTTAAGGTGGGACGAATGTGTTCCATGAAACATTCATGTACCGGACAACCGTTTTCAGCTTTGTATTTATTATTACACTAGAAACATGCTATTTTTAGCACTATAAAAGTTATGCAGTCTATTGTTTCTTGCAAGACAATTTTTGACTTACAATATGGCATGCAGGCAATTTAAATATTTGTTTGTGAAAGGCGTTCCAAATGAGCTACTGGTTAAAAGCTAATACCTGCCGAAATAGAAACATATAATAGAAATACTTCAGTTTAACTTATTATATTCTTCAACTACACAATTATGCATTTATCAAGTACGAACAGTTATGGTTTGTTTATATGTTTTTGAAATTCGCACAAAGCTACTCGAGGGTTACCTTTGCTAGCTGTCCCTAATTTAGTAATGCAAGACTAGAGGGAAGGCAGCTAGTCATCACCACCCACCGCCAACTCTTGGGCTACTCTTTTGCCAACAAAAAAGTGGGATTGACCGTAACATTATAACACCCCCACGGCTGGGAGGGCGAGCATGTTTAGTGCGACTCGGATGCGAACCCGCGACCCTCAGATTACGAGCGCATGCCTCAACGAGCTCGGCCATGCCAGGCCGAAGAGTAATGGAAAATAGCCTAGCCAAAGATTAACTGGTCATGAATTGAATAAACTTCACTATAGGATAGTGTTTTATTATGATATTTACCTTCATTTGTCACTACTTGCTGGATGAGTTCAGTCGTTAGTACTTTTGTTTTCATCTACAGTTAATCATTATAGTTAAGATTTGTACAGAATATCTACTAAAGTTCCTTGATTGTCAACTCAATTATGTTTAATAGTCAAAAGTTTAACGTATTCAGTAAAAATACAAATGCTTTCTGGAAAGATATAGTGTATTTTATTATTTTTGAACCACATGAGAAGCAAATTAACGAGAATGCGTGTATTACACTCATATTAATTACGGTATTTCTTAATTACGTACACTTTTTCGTTTTGGTTTTTTGTGTAAATTAATTTCAGTTATAAGTTGTAGAACAAACGCTGTAACCGTTATTTATGGCTTACATAATTAAAATGTGTTATTTGGTTAACAAAATCTCTGTTAAGGAATAATCGAAACCAAATTTCTTTACAAAGTCCTTTCGATTTTTTGCTCAGTCACACAAGTTTGGTGGTGATCAGGTTATGTTATTCGTCATAATTTAAGACCGCACTTCCCACTCTTCTCTTCCTAAAATAACATCGTATCGATTGTATAAAGGAAGATACGCCTCTGCAGGAAAAATTATCCTTTCTCTAGAAGTACAAACAGTTGCTAGCAATTAACTTCTGCTTGTGAGGGCCAGGAACGACATTATCGAAAACCACAAAATGTTCACAAAGTTAGATGTTAGAGTTTGCTGTAAGCGACCAAAATTAATGAGAATAATCTTCTTAGTTGTTTAAAATTTCAAAGATAATAAAGCGCAGAATAAGCTCTTTAAAATATTCAAAACAGAATAAAAAACAACGGAAAATGTAAAAATAAAGAACTAAATTATAGAGTCCTAAAACTGTGCGCACCTAATTACTTTTCAAAAAATTTACCAGAAACCCTCCTACACATAGAATATCAAAACTCCTCTAAGTCTCAGATGTATACAAAATTAGCAAATATAATTTATAGCAGTTCTTAATTTTACATCCAATATTTGAATTTATTTTACTTCTTCTTTCACCACCGTTAGCAAATCTCTTCCGGTGGAAATTGTAAACCTCTTCGCTCCTCTGTGATCATTAATCAAGCTTTAACTGTCATTTTTAGTTCAGTGATAGTTCCTGTTTTCTATCATCCCTGGTTTTACTAGGACTTCTTGTGTTTCATTGTGTTATATATTTAGAGGCAAAAATGTAATCTCGCAGACTGCGGGTATATTATTGGAAGGAATACCTGAACAAAATAACCAATCAACTTGATTTCGTCATCTGAGCACAGAATGATTAATGAGCCTTTAAATGAGAGTCACTCTTACTTCAGAGCTCGTATAATCCATCATCCTCTCTGTGAATATTAACTTAGCATGAAGAGAGGTATAGCTCGAATCATTGAATTCATTAAGACAAGGCCATAAGCTATCTTAATTAGCTCCTCTGTTGCACAGGTGATCAAAAGTCTAATTTTTTTGTTTTTATCATTTTCAAATATAGAACCGTCAAACATAATAATAAGACTCTATAAAGAAAAGTTTTGGTTTAGCATTATATTTGTTGTTTTTTTATTTTGCGCAGATCTATCTGCGCTAGCCGTTCCTAATTTAGCAGCGTAAGACTATAGGAAAGGCAATTATTCATCACCACCCGCCACCAACTTTTGGATTACTCTTTTATCAATGAATAGTGGGATTGACTGTAACATTATAACGCTACAAGGCTGAAAGGGCGAGCATGTTTGATACGATGAGAATTTGAACCTATGACTCTCAGATTACGATACGAGTGCCCTAACCAACTGGCCATGTCGGACCAAGAAGAAAAGCAAGATTCTTAAAGGTATTCAATAATAATAATATGAGCATTTTATAAACATTGATGTCCCTAAACTGTATTTTCAACTTCTTTTAAAGATTTATTGTTAATAATTTAATGCATCACTGTGCAGTTCTCACATTAAAAAGAAAGATTTATTCTCGGTAACAAGAATCATAATCTTAATCTATTGTTAAATAAATTTTACGATCGCACATTATTCAAAATATACTTATTACATATTTATTATATTTAGATTTTGGCACAATAAAGACAACCAGTGGTTATTGTTTCTCATATCTTAAGAATACTTTTTGTTTGCTGTTAAGCCGGGAAGTACAAAATGAGCTATCTGAGTTATGTCCACCACGGATATGGAATCTCAATATTTGGCGTTAAAGTTTGCAAGCCCTCTAGTGAAATACTGGTATGTCTGCGGACTTATACCATTAGAAACCGAGTTTCGATACCCGTGTTGGGTGGAGCACAAACAGTTCATGTTTAACTTTATGCTTTACTCAAAGTTTGCATATTTACCATTGAGCCACGGGAAAAGAGACCAAAGAATATACCCCTGATTTTAGATTTAAACGTCAATTCCGTGTTTTTGTAGCAAATTATGAGTTCAAAATCATGAAGACAACAAGCTGGGAAAAAAATTAACCTGAAGGGTTTTTTTTAAATACTGAAAATACTTGTCTATTTACGCTTTTAAATTTCATTGAAGTACTATTTTAAAATATAGTATTATTACATCTTAATAATTTTCATTAATTGATTTCACTTTAGCAGATGAATAAAAGAAATTTCTTCTTCTTCCCTTATCCCTTCATATTGGGTCAGTACGTTTCATGGTCATTTTTCTTTTAAATATATCATTCACTACATTTATGTTTATTTGACTACTGTCCTCTTTAATTTTGCTGTTGTTTTGAATTAAGCACAAAGCTACACAATGGGCTATCTGTGCTCTGCCCACCACTGGTATCGAAACCCGGGTTTTAGCATGTAAGTCCGCAGACATACCGCTGAGCCAATCCTCTTTAATAGAGTTCTGTCATTTCTATATCTGTCTTCCTCGTCGCCGCTTTCCCTTCACTTTGCTTTTCGCTGCCCCAAAATTCCTCACACATCTTTTGAACATGTCCATAAGACCTCAATCTTACTTCTTGTACTTTATCTCTCACGTTAAACTTTCACCTCCCGGCTAACTTCTACCCTTCACTTGTGATCTCTAAATGTCATACCTCTAATACGCCCCATCTATCTCACTTTCACCACTTCCAACTTTTCCAAATGACATTCCTTCACTACCCAAGTTTATGCACTATATAGCAGGGCGGACCTGACCATGGTTCTGTACAACAAGGTCTTTAGCTTAGTTGATAATCACTTGTCAGATACCATCCTTGTAATCCTCTGTCATGTCCTCTTGGACATTGTAACATATCTTGTATCTCTCTCCTTGGCTCTTCGTTCTCATCTACCCATCCTCCCAGTATTTGAAACTGTTCACTTGCATTCAAACTTTTTATTCAGTTCAGTTGGATTCACTGCTGATAACATAATAATCACTTTTGTTTTTAATATGCTCATTTTTATTCTGTGTCTGCTCAGCACTTTGTTCCATTTACAAACCATTTCCCCCTGCTCTTTCTCCGAATCTGCTCGTAATAATATATCACCTGAGTATATCATTTTCTTGCCTCTTACTTATTTCGCTACTTACTGATGTAATTTACGATAACGATAAACAGCAATGGACTAAGTATTGAGTCTTCATATAGACCATCCTTCACCTCAAACGACTCAGAGAATTCAAAGCACGCCAGTACTTTTGTCATTGGTTGTTTATACATAATCATGAACACATGCACTATTTGTTCTTACGGTGCGTACCTCATAAATTTTGTGAAATTAATCTTTTAGGCATTTTGTCACGTACTTTATTCAGATTCAGAAAAGCTTACATACCCTCTTCTAACCAGTTTCTTAAAAAATATAAATGCCCAACAATAAATAAAACATCAACTGTGCCTTTACGCTTTTGGAAACCAAATTGTTTTTTTCCTAGCTGTGGTTTTACTATTATCCACAGTTTCTCATCAATGACTCTCTTCTTCACGTTCTCGAAAATGAGCATTAGTCTTTTATCGCTCTCATAATCTCCACCACTGCTTTTATAATTTTTCCCCTGATCACAGTCTCAACTCCATTATTATTATCTTCTCTTCCAGGTCAAGTGTTTTACTCCCAACTTATCACTTTTATATCACCTTCTCATACCCTCGAAAAGCAAGTCAGCCGTCGACCACTAAGAATCCTCTTGATTAGGGGCTGCCAAACTTACTTATAGCGGGTGAACTTCAGACCTGAAGCTAAATAGAGCTCCCACCATTAACGGATGCCCTTAACAGAGTAAATTTCATGCCGAATTAGCTCTACCTTATGAACAGTTTTGACCAAAGTCCATAAGAAAGTTAGTGCATTGATGGGTGTCTCTACGGTCCACCATAATATCAGCTACAAGAAACTGAATAAAATCTATCATTTTCGTTGCCCAACGGTTCCACAATTTTCTAGTATGAATCTTCCTGTTAAAGGTGTTTTCCTTATTTTAGTATTTTGTTGAAAAAGCTGATTTCGCAAAGCAGCGTGTTAAGGCGTGCGACTCGTAATCTGAGGGTCGCCGGTTCGCATCCCCGTGCTCGCCATTTCAGCCGTGGGGGCTTTATAATGTGACGGTCAATCTCACTATTCGTTGATAAAAGAGTAGCCCAAAAGTTGGCGGTGGGTTGTGATGACTAGCTGCTTTCCATCTAGTCTTACACTGCTATCACAGATAGCCCTCGAGTAGCTTTTTATGCGAAATTAAAAACAAAACAAAATAACAAACAAACAGACTACAAAATAACAGAACTACTAATAAATTACAGAATATTTGTTAACATATATATTTTACAGACGATTTCGTAAATGGATAATGTTGCTTTAAGGTTTTAGACAAGTTATGAAACAGTGTATTTGCTTATTTTTTCTTTTTATTTCGGGCAAAGCTACACGACCACCCACCGCCAACTCTTAGACTACTCTTTTAATAACAAATAGTTGGATTGACGTCACATTATAACTCCCACATGGCTGAAAGAGCAAGCATGTTTGGTGCGATGGGGATTCAAACCCGCAAACCTTCATATTGCGGGTAGTGTGCCCTAATCAACTGGCCATACCGAGCCAGTTATGAAACTATTTGTCACCCACTAGTATAGCGGTAAGTCTACGAATTCACAATGCTAAAATCAGGAGTTTGATTCATCTCGGTGGACTCAACAGATAGCCCGATGTGGCTTTGCTATAAAAAACACACACACATATACACATGAAACTATCTCAACAGTTCTCCAACGAAAGTGATTGATGAAAATTAATTGTAGAAAAATAAACTGGAAATTCAAATTGCTCAATTTTTAGAACAAGTAATTCAATAGAGACAAGGAAAACGGCTGAAAAAAAACAGGAAAATACATAAGATAAAATAAAATATTTCAGATCAGGAAGATGACTACAAAAATAAATCGCTTGACATAGAAATTCTAGAAAAATAATGTTAGTTAGTATAGTATGGGTACAATATAGATAAATTCATTAGAGACAGAGTTTATAGAAGTTATTTTACTGCAGTTAAGACCATATCTTATACTGTTCATGGTAAGTATTGTCTTAGAATCATTGATCATACATTGACTAAATTAAGAAATTTGATCAAAAAATGTCCAACTGGAATAGACGTAAATATAATGAAAACTTATGTTGTGTGGACAATCAGAACATCTAAACAACATGAATACCTGAAACAACATCTTGTTTTAGTGGCAGATAAATTTGTGTCACCTTTTGTCGTTTGCTTAAAAATAATTGGATGTGTAGGTAAGTGACAGAAGATAAGTATAAATGGTTTAATATAATATTTAAAACCAAAGAGGCACTTGGTTTACATGTTTCAATTCATAAGCAGTTACAGGATGACGATTGTGTCAAAGACGTAAGGCGTCAAAGATTAGCTCGATTAGTATTATGTAAGTTCTTTAACAGATTACAACTAAAATTTTGACTAATAATGACTAAAACTAATTTAATATACTGTTATTAATAACTTATAAGAACTCATTGATTAATCAATTTGATACTCTCGCTATAGCGATATTTTTAGCTGCACTCTCAATGATGTCTTAGCTGGAGTTCTGCACTAGAAGTAAAACAAGCAGGAAAGAAGAATAAGTAGAATGTAGATCAAGTTTGATTAAAGGAGATTTAAGAAGTATATGTAGAATGTAGATCAAGTTTGATTAAAGGGGGGTTTAAGAAGTATATGTAGAATGTAGATCAAGTTTGATTAAAGGGGGGTTTAAGAAGTATATGTAGAATGTAGATCAAGTTTGATTAAAGGAGGTTTAAGAAGTATATGTACAATATAGATCAAGTTTGATTAAAGGAAGTTTGAGAAGTACATGTAGAATGTAGATCAAGTTTGATTAAAGGAGGTTTAAGAAGTACATGTAGAATGTAGATCAAGTTTGATTAAAGGGGGGTTTAAGAAGTATATGTAGAATGTAGATCAAGTTTGATTAAAGGAGGTTTAAGAAGTATATGTACAATATAGATCAAGTTTGATTAAAGGAGGTTTAAGAAGTATATGTACAATATAGATCAAGTTTGATTAAAGGAGGTTTAAGGTATTTGTTTACGATCCTGAAAATCACAGATTAAACCATCTTGATTAACTGGTAGCGAAATTAGTTAGGAACATATTATAACGGTTTAACCAGGTGACCAAAAGCCATCACGCTAAAGTTCGTTTGTGTTATTTAAACCTGGAAATAAAGTGAGAAGGTTTAAGATAAGGAAAGAATAATTTTCCATATACGTGTGCAATGTGTAACTGGAATGAAATGGTGATTTTCTCTTGTTTTAGTGGCAGATGAATTTGTGTCACCTTTTATCGTTTGCTTAAAAATAATTGGATGTGTAGGTAAATAACAGATTAAAGGAGTTTTAAGAAGTGTATGTACAATACAGATCAAGTTTGATCTTGACCCTTTACCACTTTATTTTTCCGTATAAGCGAACGGACAGATAGAAGTCGGAATTCAGCATCAAAACTTGGAATATATATATATGCAGATATAGATAGATAAAACATGTGGTCTTCTGCTCTCCTTTTACACAATTGTTTTATTTCTTTTTTTAAGTCGTATTTTCCTAAAAATCTATTTTATTTTTGTGAATTGGGCAAAATGGGTTTTAAGTAGAGTATACTCGTACAAAAGTTTTGGTACTGATTATATTAGAGCGGATGAGCGACTTCATATAAAAAAGTACAAATTTTCTGGCAAAAACATATACCGTACTTATAAAATAGAGATAAATTTCACTTGGTGAATGACGTTTCATTTAAAGTAGTTCGCTGAAATTTACGAATTGTTCTTAAGCATCAGCGTTTCGTTATTTAAGAGGCCAGAAAGTGAGCAGGTTTGAAACGTATGAAAGTTATCTCTAAACACAATCCTTACCAATTTACTGAATTTAACGCTTGACTTTTCGTAAAAAGGCTGATCTTATTATTAAGAGGTCTGGCATGGCCAAATGGTTTAAACACTCGACTCGTAAACTGAGGCTCGTGAATTCGAATCCATGTCACACTAACCATGCTCGTCCTTTCAGCCATGGGAGCATTATAATGTTACGATCAACTCCACTATTCGTTAGTGTTGGGTAGTAATGACTAGCTGCCTTCCCTCTAGTCTTACTCTGTTAAATTAGGAACGGCTAACGCAGATAGCCCTCGAATAGTTTTGCACGAAATTCAAAAGTGAAACCTTTTATTAAGACCCCTATCCATATCTGATTTAATTTTCTTTCGTCTAAACAAGATCTTGAGCTCAGCATAGTTTAAACGAATCTTGCTTGATAGCCTTCATAGAAACTATATAATAAAATTAAAGGAAACTACATAGAACGTTACTAAAAACAATCAATATCACTTAATAAGTCTTACGTGTCTCTAGAAGCTTTAAAATGAAATAACAACTGCCCTGGAATTTAATAAAAATTATCACGATAATATGAACCAGTATAAATATAATTCTTATGTATTTTCAGGCGGAAGTTTTTGTTGTTTTTGTCAGTGATTCTATCTACAGGGTGGTCACTAGAAAAGCGGAAAAATTGTCAAACAGCTATTTATTTTTACAAAGAATAACTTTTACAAAGTTTTTTAAAGGCATATGTTATATTACACTCATGGATGCTCAAAATTATTAAAATCATGCATTTTATTCATGATGTAAAGAAATCAAAATAGAAATGAGTAAGCACGCATTTTATTCATGATCTCATCTGACCCTCAAATTTTCCGCTTTTCTAGCGACCACCCTGTAGTTTATTTACTCCATTTTTCACTTCGTGTGTATCTTACTTTTACTATGTTCGCATGATTAATTAATACAAGGGCCAAATGTAGATTTATGACTTTGCCCTTGATGAAAGCAGTTTAACCTGTCGACCGCATTAGCATTTTATCATTTTTATAAATATTTTACAACGTCTTTAATCCTTTTTTATCAATTGCAAACTTTATATCTTTCTTAAAAAAACTTAACTGAATGATCAAAATAAATATTTATTTACCTTTAATCCGTAAGTCTATACCCAATGCAGTGAGTAAAACTAAATTATTGTACAATTCCTTTTCATACAAATTTAAGCTTGTATGTTTAGCAGGAAGATAAGAGAATAACATTTCCAGTACTTCTTTACCTATCTGCTAGATTTAAGGATCAGATATAGTAATAGTTGTTTACCCTGTATATCTTTTATTTTTCGCACTATCAATGAAAAGCAAGTATAGTTTGTTACATTTTGATCCTTTCTATTACAAAGAAAAATGTGAAGAAAGAATGTGTTATGCATTTCTGTATTTTTTCTTTTATCGTAAATATCATTGTATATGCTTCATTAGTATATGTAGCAGCAAGATTTCTATGACAAGGCATGTCCATTCTTTTCTTTCTCGATTATATTCTTACTTCAGTGTCGAATAATTACATACATTGAAAAAAAGAAGGCTAAAAAGTCTTCGATGTGAAAGTCCCTTAAAAAACAAATGAGCAGGTAGACAATGATGCTTTAATACGCATTTTATTGAACGATGCTATGAAATATTCAAAAATCTGTGTACCTAGCTGTTTTTATATGCGATATTGTAAATTCTTTTTTAGTATTTGGTTTATATATTTTATAATATGGAAAAACTTAAGTATGTTAAATACGTTTTAAAACATTACTTGAGTGTTTTAATTTGAAAGTATTCTCGTTTAAAATTTGGTTGAAGCAACCGATAAAACCTACAAAATCTCTGAACTCGTACATGTGAATATATAAACAATTATAATATCAAGTAATTATTAACTTCTATGAACAAAAAAACCCCCTACCAAATGGCTACTAGAAGAGAACACCATTAGCTGCAATAAATACAGTTTCAAATAAATGTAGGGCCCCCCAGTGGCTCAGCGGTATGTCTGCGGACTTACACGCTAAAATCCGGGTTTCGATACCCGTAGTGGGCAGAGCACAGATAGCCCATTGTGTAGCTTTGTACTTAATTCAAAAACAACAACAACAATAAATGTAGATAAGATTAAGTTTATTCCTTAATCGCGCGTTAAACACGAGCTGCATTCAAATATGTATACACCCATAGTTACCTTTAATAAGCTATGAAATCATTCATGGAGACAATCCAAGGTGGCCAGTGTAATTGTTAAATTACAAGCGCTGGTGAACAACTCTTCCTGTGGATTAACTTTTGTTAGACTACCGTAATCAGAGACTCAACTTACCTTTTAATAACAGCTCATCCCCGTCGCGCCAAACATACTCGCCCGTTCAGCCGTAGGGGCGTTATAATGTGACGGTCAATTCCATTATTCGTTGGTATAAGAGTAGCCCAAGATTTGGTGGTGGGTAGTGATGACTAGCTGCCTTCCATCTAGTCTTACACTGCTAAATTAGGGACGGCTAGCATAGATAGCCTTCGAGTAGCTTTGTGTGAAATTCAAAAAACAAACAAACAACAATAACAGCTGTTGGGCTTAAAGGACTTTAAATCAACTCCACCAAATTACGTGAAACAGCGGCGTATTTAGGTAGGGGCTAGAAGAGGTTCAGCCCTATGCCTGATTGTCTTAATGGGGGCCCATTGATAATTTTATTCTCTGTGACATTACACAGGACCCACACAATCTTAAATCCGCCACTTACGTTAAACGTTTTTGTTAATCTTAAGAATTGGTTTGGTTTGAATTTCACGCAAAGCTGCACAAAAGTTTTTTGCCGTCTCTAATTTTGTAGTGTAAGACTAGAGGGAAGGCAGTTAGTCATCACCACCCACCACCAACACTTGGGCTACTATTTTACCAACGAATAGTGGGATTGATCGTCACATATAGCTGACTTTCCTCTACTCTTACACTGCTAAATTACGAAGGGCTAGCACAGATAGCTCTCATGTAGGTTTACGCAAAATTAAAAAATACAAACAAACTAAACGTGACAGAGAAGCTGTACAATAGTATTATAAAATTATTTTAATTTTGGAAATAAAACGCGAATTTGTCTTTCACTATTTACGTTGCTCTAAAATACTCTTAATGCAACAAACAGCTAAGCAGTAACATGTACAAACACATATTATCAACCATGTCATCCGAAAGAAAATTTGTTACTTTGTGTGCGGTATAAGGAGGTGTTTTGATTTAAGCTTAAAATGATCAACCGAATTGTTAAAGCAGATGTCACTATGTACAGCCTATCAGTGATACGTAAGAATAAAGCTTTAAGTTGTAAGATTTAATTACATGCGTAACATCGTTTTATTTATCTTGCAAATGCATAGCTAAGATTCACGTACAACCTCCCAGTTCCCACCTAAAATCTTCTACTTGTTTGAGAATTTTGAAATTTTTATAATTGAAGTATTTGCGTTTGCCTCTCCAAAATGGAACAAAAATTTTTCTTGACTCAAACAACAAGACATGTGTTTAAAATTACCTTTTTATTACTTATGTTCGTGGACGCTCAATGACGGAAATGATGATGGCAACATCTTCGTGACTCAAATATAGTATTAACATTCAATATTAGCTCCTTATTCTTTGTCTAATAAGTAAATATACACATATATATTCGCCGCGGCTTATATCGTGAATGCAGAGCGTATAGCACTTAAATTTTTTTTTTTTACTTCACATAGATTAATTTCATGCACGTGACAATTACTGGGTGATTTGTGTGTAATAAATTCCAGGAAAAAAATACGCTTAATGCTTAACGCATCTATCTTTAACGTAAGTCATTTTAAAATTCTAACATAAATGTCAGAACTTTTTTCACCACTTAACATGTGTACAAGCGACCTTCGCTTGTTTAAGTAATTAAGTACCGTGTGAGCTCTTCATTATAACTACGTTTGCGCTAATAGTAAACGTACCTTTTTCCACATTTCAATATTGTTTGATAGTGTGGAGACTAATAATGTTAGAGCGTTTCCTCTTCTACGTTAAACCTGTTTTTCTCGCCTGCGTTAATGAAATCAAAAGTTAATTTCAACTTTAATTAAAACCTTGCATCACGAACAGCCAAAGGAGATATACAATCTCTTCTCGTCTGAACAAGTCTCCAGGGTGCAAGAGAAAAAGAAAGAAATGTAAGGCTTATACGGTATGATAAGTTTGAAAATATAGCCTCCAAACCTTGCTGTAATCTTCAAAAAAGCCCTTGAATATCAAATGTTAAATATTTCCAATACGTAAAATCTCTCCAACAAACCTTTTCAAAGCTTTATGTGAAAAAAAGAAAGAAAAACTTCTTCACAAACTTCGGTCTGAAACCCATAAAAGTAATTTGAGATAAAATCCAATTTTACTCCATTTCTTATATCTAGTGGCAGAATTTTCATCGCAACTCCAGCAGAAAAAAAACTTATTCAAATACACTAGAATGGTTCTTATATGTTTTTAGTTTTTACCTTTAATTTTTTGTTGTACTTGAATCAACTGAGCAAAAAAGCTAACACTTCATTATTGTAATATTTATTGCTCTATTTGGATATATTTTGAAGGGTAACAACTAAAAACAATGTTGCTTGTATGTTGAAAGTCCAAAATAATATGAAATAAATAAAATTCTATCTACTTAGTGTTCAATATAAGCTGTGAACATGTAATACAAGTAATCATACAATAAAAACATTGCTTCTTCGTTTGAACAACCAATACCTTTGTGCCACTATATATAAAGATGAAATGCTACGTTTTGATTTATAATACGAGAAATCACGTGGTATTACTATATCTAACACGTTACACATTTTGTAACTCGAGCAGGCACCTGGCTTCAACCATTACTTTCCCCTACGAGTAATAATTTGGTATTCTCATTAACCCAGACACACACACATAAATATTCAGTGAAGATACTTATACGATGATAAATTGTTAAGCTAAACACTTATTTCTAGGTTTTCAGTACAAGTAGTTAGGATGTTGCTTTGTATATTAACATTAATTTTCGGCTGTAAAAATAACATCATATAATATAGTTAAACCTTTATTTCTAGTTTTCCAGTGATGGTGCTTCATATAATCAAATACTCCTGAGTTTTCAATAGAAATAATTATATGGTGTTACTTTATAAAATTAAACACTTACTTCTAGGTTACCAGTACAAATCAGTATATGATATAATATTATAAATTAAATTTCTGGTTCTAGTACAAATGTTTGTGTTTTCTTATACCAAAATCGAATCCATAATACTAGCGTTGTAAATCCAAAGACTTGCCACTGTCCCAACTCGAGTACAATTAATTCAGATTTCATCCACATTTGGAATATTTTAAAGTGTGACATCACCGAACATAATAATCCCTGGAAATTGTATTATTTTGAACAAGACTGAATAATAGTTGGGAACATCTTGAAACACGTTTTGTAATTGCCAAAGCTCACTTAGTATAATAACACATAATATATTCAAGCATATACAAATATATGTCGGTGGGAAAATAGATAATGAAGTTTAAGTGCAAATTTCTATTTATAAAAAGATATTGTTTTGAAAGAGTAGAACCATATAATGGCGGACGAATTTAATGGTCATCAACGTAAATTTTTAAGGAGAACTGTCACAGACTGACAGTTTATCTGTTTAATTTATTTTATCAAGTAATTGCAACAGTATATATCGTATGCACATTAATTTTTATAACGGTAAAGAAACCAAACCACAAAATCATTAATTGTTTTGAAAACAGTAGACTTGGAGTAAAGAGACAAACCGACCTTTTAAATTTCTCTTTATAAATCTTACAACAGGATCTACAGATAAAGTGTCCGATAAGTTTATTCGCCTAAATCGTGGGACCATTAAACAAACTCATAGTTCAATATTTTAGCTATTTAATTCTTACAAGCTGTAAACCAAGAATCGATAGACAAACCAAAACGTAAGCTCTCTCTACTCTATTCTGGTCAGATAATAGCCCTAGGGTTGATAGACAAACCAAAACTTTCATTTTCTCTCTATTAAATTCATACAAATTGAAGGCCTAGGATCGAAAGACATAGCAAAACTTCAATTATCTTTCTGTCTCTAGAAAATGCTTACAAACAGTGGACCTAGAATCGAGAAATAAACTATTAATTCATTTCTTTCTGTTCTTAATTTTATAATGGAGGACTGTGGATAAAGCTCTAACAAAGCTACATTTTTAATAAAACTGAATTGTTTAGATTACTGAATTAATAGTGCTTTTGTAGATAGTTTCCGTAAGTAAGCTATATCTCAGTAGTTTAATTCTTGAGATCAATTAGAAGAGCTCTGGGAATGATCAAATAGATTATGCTACTTTTTAGACGAGTAATTTTTTTTATTCTGGTTTACGCTAAAACCTTTTAACTGTTCGTTATTTATCAGTATGACATCTTTTGGTGGTTAAAGCACTTAACTCGCAATCAAGGGTTGCAGAATCGAATACTTAAACCGAATACATTCACTTTTTCAACCGAGTGCGTGTTGTAGAGTGACAAGCAATCTCACTATTTGTTAGTAACAAGTAACCCGAGCGTTGGCAGTGTGTAGTGGTGACTATCTGCCTTTCCTTTAGTCTATCACTATAAAATTAAGATTGTTGGTGCAGATAACCTTTGATTAGCCTTGTGGGAAATTCAACAAACCAACAGATAATCCCTATATTTTTGTGAACTGGTATTTAAATATGGACATATTGAAGTGCTAAATGATACATACATAATTTTGTTATTTTACTGATGCACTGACATGATTATTGAACATTTCTGCCCAGTGACGTACAAAGGAGGATAGCTGAGTAGACGCCATTTCCTGCCTATATGCTCTTATGTCCCCAAAGTTCAGTTTTTCTTGGTCATAAACAATGTCAACGGCTACTAAACGGCATCCCTGATGGACTTATTTATACCAGAGACAACCCACAGTCCTAATATTCTCATATTTATACCAGAGACAACCCACAGTTTCAATATTCTCATATTTATACCAGAGACAATCCACAGTCCCAATATTCTCATATTTATACTGAAGACACATCACAGTCCCAATATTCTCATCTAACACATTCATCCTCTCCAAAAAGCTTTTCTTTGATGAGTTTCTTTTAAAATCTTATGCACATTAGTGCTTTCACCATTGTTGTTTTATATTACAATTAAAGTGAGTTACAGGAAGTTTGATTGAGAAATAAATATGGTCATTCAACAAACAAAAGTCTCCATCGATGTATCAGGTCATCCCTTAAGTAATGTCCAACTTTAAGTTTAGAAAATTAGAAAAGATTTCAAACGAAAAATTTATTTATTTAATCAATAATGTATGTTTTGTTATTATTAATTATTTCCTGCCAACAACTAACAAGCTTCTGAATGCTACTTCTGTAAAATTCTTATGGTTTAGGAGAAAGGAATCTAAAGAGAGTAGTTTTGACGTCTTTGTGTGTTCCAAGCTCTTTTTTTACTAAGATAGTTATGCAAGTTTCGGAATAGATGACAATCAGATGAGGCAAGGTCTGGAGAATAAGGAGAATGTGGAAGTTTTTCCCACTCTAGCTCTTCAATCTTTGCAGATGTGATCCTTGCTGTATGGGGCAGTGTGTTATCGTGGTGTAACATAACACCTTTACGATTTATCACAAAAGACTTCTTTTCTTTCAGTGCAGCATTTAAGCGCTCTAACTGTTGACAATAGAAGTCTGATATAATCATAACACTGAGTGGCAGCAACTTAAGGTGGATCACACCAATAATATCCCACCAAACGCTTAAGAAGACTTTCTTAGTGTAGAGGTCCATTTTGGGCTGTCTTTAGTTAGTTTACCTGTACTGAGCCATTTTCTGTGGTGCTTTTTCATCTTCAGTAACTAACCTGTCCAAAAAAGGTGAGTGACGTTCATGAGAGTGCAGGGAAGTGCAAATATCCACTCTTTGGCTTCTGTAAAATCACGGGGGACCCATTTCCCAAGTTTTGTGTCATTTTTCCATACTGTTGCAGATGACAGGGTTGAATTAAGCTTCTATGCTAATTATTCAACTGGTAAAGCACAATCTTCATGAAATGCAGCCATTAAACTCAACAGGACGATCTGAACGTGATGCATCACTTAAGCTGTAGTCAGATCTGAGCTTCTGAGATCACCTTTGACATTTTCTTTGAAAGATTCCATACCATAAACATCTTGAATGTTTCGTGTAGTTTCTGTTGCACTGTTGCCTTTATTAAACTCCTAAAGTGTTATATACCTAATGTGCTCCTCAGACACATCTATCTGCATAAGGTGTATTTGATTAAGGATCTGAAAAAGCGGAGTTGAAATAGTTTTTGCTGTTTGTCTGAACATTTTTATATACGTTCTACTACATATTTTAGTCATTAAAGTCTTTTACAAAAACAGAAATGGTGATGCACTTTCTGTATTAAATTTTCGAACATTACTTGCGGGATGACCTGATATATATAATCAACTCAGTTAGAAGATCTGATCTTTTGTAAATTTGTCTTTATGTTCCTTCTTGATAAACTAATTCTGTTCCTTCATTTATGTTTACCGATGTAAGCACTACTTATGTATTAATAAAACAGAGACTGTTAATATCTCATTTTACTCATAATACAATAAATATTATCATTGTTTGTTTTTGTTATAGATGACATAAAAATGAAACCTTCTGATACAGCTATTATTCAATCTTTAAAAAAAATCATTCTAATGTAACATGAAACAATTAACTAATATTTGTTTTAGTTTTTATCACTCTCACTTCTTACTGTAATCTGAAGTTGGAAGTTAATGAAACATTATTGACTGACTGTATTAAAAAGGGGAGACTTAAATAAGGCAAAAATAACTGGTTAAAAAAGTTTTTTCACTGTTTCCATTTGCCTTTAACTGAACCCCTCTGTCTGCTCAACAGTAAGCTTGAGAGCATGTAACATTAAAATTTATGGCTCGATTTTTAGAGTGAGAACGGAACCGATAGCCTGTTGTGAAGCTCTGTGATCAGCAAAAAACAAACACACAATGTTGCTGTGAGAAACCACCTAAGGTAATCACACATTGAAATTCTATCCACTATCATCTATTACGCAGAGTTGATCATACTTTAAATATTGTTGCAGATTCCTCAGACCCTAGAGAACATTTCTTTTTCAAACATGTTCTAAGCGAACGAGTTGTAATCGTCTATGGTGTAAAGGATTCTCTGTTATGTGTTAATTTCAGTTTAATATGTATAGAAATGTATGTAGCTCATATTGTTAAATGTGTACTGCGAAAGTCCCGACTATACTCTAAAATTGTAGAAAAATCTCAAGCATAAGAATCAACAATGTACGAAATATGCGTGTAAAATACTTGTGATTGCCAGTATTATTGTTAACTTAAATTTCGGGAACCTTATAACTCTTATTAATCGGAAAACTAGAGATATTTGACAAGGAACATTTACAGATTTTGAACATTACGAACCGTTCAACTTCTATGTATTAATTTCGTAGCTTAGTATTTCTATGATACCATTAGATATTTCGTCGGTGAGAAAATTCACTTGTGAAGAAGCTAGCTAGCTTCCCGTCAAGTGAAGTGTACTTGTGTATCAATATAAAATTAATTCTCTCATCGTAAACTGTTGCTAAAATATTCAGTTCAGGACCATATAGAAGACTCGATATTGTTTGTAAGTGTTTAAAACTTTTGCATAGAAATAATTATTATAAATTGCATTATTGTTTGTATATTATAATATGTCTTTGTTAAAAAGTGAAACTGTGTGTATCAATTTTGTTGGCAAATGTCATAAATTTGATACATATTTACATTCATCTCACTTTCAAATTAAAATTTCAGGCTATTTTAAATCATAAAATGTAACATAATAAAGCGAAGACTCGTCCGAAATAAAACTAATTACATCAAATTATGAACAGTTTTTGTTTGGTTGGTTAGTTTTTTTTTAGCTTGCAGCTTAACCAGTGGTGAGGGAATATAGTGGACGCAGAATATATGTATTGAAATCACTACCTTCTTTGCGCAATTTTTCATAGTGAGATTGGAATGAATGGTCTAAAACCATCTATCCTTTGAAAGTTAAGAACAACTTTGGATACTTCCTAATAGACACAGACTCGTCCTATTCTTTCTTGAGGCAATTGTGATACATTCATAAAAACTCCATCAGAATAAGGAATAAAAATGTCATAATAAATAAAAGAGTGATTAAAAAGAAAATTTATATATATATATAAATGTTTTGCTTTTTTATAATATTTGACGAAAACCCCACGTATCAAAATTTACTCTCAAAAGGGTTCTTTTAAAATTCTTACGGATAACATGAAGAAATCCGATTTGTGTGGCTGAAAGAGATCTAAGATTTAAAATTAAGCAAAGTTATGTGATAAACTAAGCGTTCGTCCCTATATAAATGTCCCCTGATGGTACAGTACTATTTTTGTGGACACAGCCGATAACCCAATGTGACTTTGGTCAAGTTTTGTTTCAATTTCGCGCAAAGCTACTCGAGGGCTATCTGCGTTAGTCGTCTCCAATTTAGCAGTGTAAAACTAGCGGGAAGGCAACTAGTTATCACCACCTACCGCCAACTCTTGGGCTACTCTTTTACCAACGAACAGTGAGATTGACCAGACACATTATAACGCCCCACCACTGGAAGGGTAAGCATGTCGAGTATGACGGGTAATAGAACCCGCGACCGTTAACCACCTGGCCATGCCGGTATTGTTCTTTTCCATCTTTTACACATAATAATAATTATTTAGATATAATGCCGGGATATTCATTCAAGTTTGACGCATTCTGTCGTTTCTTTCTCAGCATTTAACGATTCACTGTAAGTTGTTTTTCAGAGTAGAACAATATAAACAACAGTTTAATTCAGAGTTATAATTTTTTACGAGTAACAAATATTTATAGGAGAAAAAACGATCGTACAAGCGTGAACATACACTTGCAGAATGCACAATGGTTAATGAAAAAAGTGTCCGTTGTTGAAGAGAGCAGTTCTCTTAACATGGATTCTGGGTTTTCAAAACAGAGATGAGTTTACATGTTTGTATATGTATATTTCTATGTAAACACAACTGTTATATTTTCACAATATAATCTTTCAGACTTGTTTTTAATCTACTGTTATGACAGGAGACAAAATGATGTGACAATCCACAAATGTTTTACAAAATGCGAAATATTTTCACATAACAATGTTATCAAATGCTTACAGAATTCTTCAAGTGTTTGCCATACATAAAAACGCTTGCGTAGAGTTCTCTTAGTGTTCCCCTTGCATGGTAAGACCAAACAGACTTTCCTGAGTGCTCGACATGCACGACAGCATGACTTACGTAAAGTAGATTTTCTTCAGTGTTTAAGCATGTAAGAATAACTAAATAGAGACATTGTTAAGTGTTTAACCGCAACAAGAAAATCAACTTCCACACAAGTGTTTTTACACATCTACATATATGCCTTTTTGCTTGACTCATTGTACACGTAAAGCTTTATTAATTGTTTCACTAAGACAAGATAATTAAAGGTTCATTTGAAATTTATCCGTTGTTTTAGATTACAGAGAAACAAACATTTTCGTACATTACTTCCAGTGTGTCAGTATATCGCAGTATTTACATATTCACGAAGGATTACCTTTTACGATTTTTCAAGTAACAGGTTAAATTTTACATATCAAGTGTTCTATACAATAGAATGGTCAAGTGCATACGTATCAAGTGTCCTATTACAACAAGATAGTTTAAAGCCTAGGTATTAAGGGTCTTATTACGACAAGATGGTTAAAAGTCTACGTATTAAGTGTCCTATTACGATAGGACTGTTAAAATTCTACGTATCAATTGTCCCATTACAACGAGATAGTTAAAAGTCTTGGTATTAAGGGTCTTATTATGACAAGATGGTTAAAAGTATAGGTATTAAAGGTCCTATTACGAGAGGATAGTTAAAACTCTACGTATCAAGTGTCCTATTACGACAAGACAGTTAAAAGTTTAGGTATTAAGTTCCTATTACGACAGGAAAGTTAAAATTTTACGTATCAAGTGTGCTATTACGACAAGATCGTTAAAAGTCTGGGTATTAAGTGTTATATTACGACAGGATAGTTATAAGTTTATATATCTTCGTAATAACGAAACGTTTACGTAAAGACTTTCACAATATTCTTCATGTATGATAAAGCATAAGTTGGTACATGACTTAAGTTTATTCCCTGTAAAATCCTCCACGGAGAATTTATTAGAAAATCTTCAGTTTATTAATAAAGATAGCTTCACAAATCTTTCATTTTATTTGCCTCTCCGTACAGCAGGAAGTAACAGTCTTAAACACATTATTTTCTGTAATAAAACTGTTATCAATTTCCTCAGAGCTTTTCTTCTCGATTATGTTTTACTGAGGGAACATTAACGCTAGTTTTTTTTTGTTTTTTTTCTGAGGTACATTTTATTTCGTATTTTTCATGAGCGTATATTTAAATTTTCTTGAATCTATCATTCTGAATAATAAGATTTTTATTAGGATTTTTCAGATAATTTCGATATCATTATCACTATATTTTTAGTCTTACCAGATTTTCTGGTATCTTTCTTTCTAAAATACACTGTACTAAAAACTTGTTTCATCACCCCCCAAATCATGATTTTTCTAACATTAATTTTTTCCTGGACTTGTTTTTTTATTGCATTATTTTTCTAAAATAACTTAACTTCGCTCCCTATATGTACATATATAAAAAAAAATCTTGATTCGGGGATTTTCTTTTTCGTAGTGAAAGACAGCTTATGGGGATTTCAGATTTTTCTTGTCTGAAACAGTTGCTTCGGTTTTTCTTATTCCGCTTTAATGAAACACGGTAATTTGTATAACACTGTTTATGAGGTTTATCGAAAACACTTGCTTTTTTATCTTTCTCAATAAAACACAGTGAGTTTTCACAGCACTGATTATGGGATTTGTCTCAAACTATTTGATTTACAAATGACTGTTTACATAATTTTTTAACATTTCCCAATCTGTAACACACGTTAAACATTCTTACAATCTTTCCTGGTTGAGTTCAGTTTAACTTTCTCCACTTCATAAGAATAATTCGCATGACGTTTTTGTCAACAGAAAATGCATTCTTAGCAAAAAATATTGAATTTTCTGGGTTTCTTTTTTAAACATTTCACCAACGTACTCAAGTTCTCTAGATATTGTTTCTATAAAGAATACCACTATTTCAATGGATTCATATTATTTAGGCCACATCAGCTCATATGGGGATAGATGAATCTAGTAGAAAACGCTTTAGTAAATTAGATATAATTGCTCCTTGTCTATCTTACGTAAGTTGATAAACAAGCTATGAAACTAAAAATATGTAGCATCAACCTTTTTAATAATTCACGAAAAAAAACGAACGTTAGCTAATATAAATCAATCGAAGACTCACATAATGGCTATGTCAATTTTTATTACATTAAGTACATTGTGATAGACGAGCAAACTATATGCTTATATATCTAGAAATAACATAGATTTCGAAAAAAATGTTTTTAATATATCTCAAAATACCATACATCTGGGTCTGCATGAACTTAAAAGCTCATCTACAACAGTATATTTCAGACAATGAACTTATTCAGGAAGCCATATATTAGTAGAAAACTGAACATTATTGTTATTGAATTACAGACCTTGACTCACAAACCTAAACAACTGATTAACTATCATTTCGAACCTTGAGTTTTCCTTTCTGTTTCGTTTCTGGTGTTCCGTTCCTTTTCAACAGTGTCTGTTAGGGATTCTGTAAGAAGTTACATCATTACTTATACATATGTATATAACATTTAAATACTTTGTCAAGCATTGGACAGCTGAAGTGTATACATTTTATAGAATATATTTAAAGATAATGATACGTGTTTATAATACAATTTACAAAATAAATGTCTGAAACATAATACTTATACCTAACCTATAATTTATTTCACACATAAATGTGGGGTTTTGTAAAGACACGATAAATTTAATTCACAATAAACTGTACTAACCTATAAAATGTGAAATACATTATACGGAATATAAAAGTATAATTATGTGATGGCAATTTCTACACCTGTCAGATATAAAATACATTTTGTTATTCTTTAGGTTAAGCACAAAGCTACACAATGGGCTGACTGTGCTCTGCTAACCACAAGTATTGAAACCCAATTCCTTGCTTTGTAAGTTATCAGATACACCACTGTACCAATGGGGGCCATATAATAAATATGTGGAACCCATCTCACGACAAATATAGGAAAGCTAAAGAAAAACGTACGAAAGATGTCCCATTATAAGTGTGTGCAAGATAAAGACAAATATATTTAATATTCTACATGGGAAGTGTATCGCAGGTAAAGGTAAATGTATGGAAGCCATCATATGATAAATTTGTGAAAGGTAACGACAAATGGATGAAAGCTATCATATTATAAACATATGGAGAGTAAAGATAAGTATGTGGAACCTTACGAAACATGAATGGATAAATATTTGTAAGTTGATGAAACATAGTACACAATAAATGTGTTATTTATAAAAGCAATATATATATATATATATATGCAATGATGTACGATAGGATAAATGGATTTAATGTGTGAAACTCACTCTATAGAATAAGACTATATTACGTAAGGAATAAACACTATAACTATCAACAACGATCTGGATTCCACAATCAGGAGTGTCCCAATAGTCTTTTTTCTGACGACAATATACCACTTAACACCTGCACACTTTCAGATTTTATAACACGTGACGATCGGTCTTACTCTGCAGTTAAAAGTAGCCGTAAAATCGGCGTTTTTTGTTCTCTTTCTGTGGTTAAAGAATGGTTTTGTTTACTGATCTCTTGGATTGCTGTTTTGTTCTCTGTCATGTAATACACCATTCAAGTTTAAACACCAAACACATAAATACTGTTATATTTTAACTCTAGTCTCGTAAGCAGCTACTACGGTTATATCATCTTATTTTGAGTATTGTAAAGTTTAGAACACGTATAACAAACAATACCATTGTTATCTCCTCTAGAAGTTAAGTCTATAAATACTAGGCAGTTTAATTTCTTTTTCGGCGGGAAATTAAGCACATAAACATTATAGCTTTATTTTTATTGAATACTAAATCACAATCTAATTATCAGTAGTTCTGTTCACGACTACTGATAATCTTCATATCTTCTTAAGTGAGAAATTAAACACAGAAATACTAAAAACCGCATATCTTAAAGGAACCATGAACATTAACATAACTTTTCGCTGGTATAGAAACCAGAGTCTGGTCTAATGGTTTGCGTAGCCCTTTACAAAAAGTTACATAAATCTTCTCTGAAGTAAAATATCAGTAACATAAGAACCAAACAGGTAAAATGAGTTGTATCTATATCTTCTTATTCTGTGATAATGGTACGGGAAACCACGATTTCAGGCTCAGCTGATGATCAGTTGTTTCACACTTAAGCTAATGTTCAGTAATTTACATGATTCAGTACATTTTGAAAACACTCTAAAAGTTTTCAGCATGACTAAAACTACTTTGAAATTCAAGTGAAACTAAAATCATCATTGCAAATTCTCAAATATCTTATTGGGATGCAAGTTTTTTTTTTTTTGTAGGTTCGAAATTCTACGAAAACAATAGATGATGAAACAGCCGAGGTTATAATCTTTGCGATAACGTTTTATTAGCCACGATGCATTAGTGTTATCTATAAAGTGTTTTATGAATGGAGTTCTTTTACATGTAGAATGTGTGAACCGTCTCCAATTACGAAACTTGTAATTCATGCGTCGAAAAATACTTGCATGGAAAACGCTATTAACATTAGTGGTATCAAATTGTGCGCGCACACAACTGTTTTTTTTTTTCAAAAATATAAGAAAATATAACTGGTATGTTAAAAATGGGGCCAGGTGTGGACTTGTTATTAGCGTAGCAGGAAAGTGATTCTGCAGATTTATGGTTTGCGACTCGTTGTTATTTAAACGTGTTTAGTACTGTGAAATCGTTGATGAAACTAAATATACAATACATAGAGGTAAAAAACAACTATTCAATCAAACAAAATTAGCTGCAATCTTGAAAAAAAGTGTCGTTGGCATGTTACCTTCCCTGTAATTTATCACTTGAAATTATGAACAACTTTTCATACATAGCTTTTGTTTAGTTACGCGCAAAACTCTGAAACAAAGAAACCTTTCACATGAGGAATAATAATAATAAAACACATATACAAGTGACACTGATTTTTAGGATGATAAGTCTTAACAAGAAGGTTATACCATAACTGACGAACTTTGTAAAATATAAAAAAAGATTAAAAGAATTTTCAAAATGTAAGATGACTATGAATTTATTATATATTAGTGGACTGCACAGTGTTAGCACACTGACATTTTGACCTTAAGATTCAAGCTATGTATACGTTGTTAGAGAGACAGGCAATCTTGTTATTGATTTAAATACCATTACAGTCGTGGGTGTTACTGGTTGACATTGTTCTATCTGGGATATCGAATTGTTTCTAAGTAGCTGTTTTATTATTATTATTATTAACGTGAAAATTATTATCAAACCTCATGAACTACTACGAGATAAAAACCGTAACTTATGCAAGTTTAACAGTGAAGTAATATTTTCACTATTAAAGGAATGACCATTTATACTACAGTTCTTTTTGTATGTATAAGGGGTAATATTAAGCCCAGGTTGGAATATTTTTAGATAAAAAAACTTAAATTTATTACGGGAGAATTTGATGCGATTATTCGATAAATTTTATTTTAGAAATCAAGATGGTATTTTGCTTATAAACGATTTTGTGACTTGTAGGCACAGGCTGGGAAATCGTCAAATGAAAGTGGTTGCACAAACTACGCATTTTAGACACGTGTGTTGTTTGTATAGTTTAAAAGTACTGTGAAACACAGAAAGACGAACAATTTCATCTCTGCTTTCCTCTAAATGAAGCCTTTATATATTAAAATTCTTCAACATATTAAACGAAATGAATGAAACAAAATCAACATATTTTACTTTTGGGAGATGTTTGCATCGTTATCTTGGTTTTGCAGAAGTTATTTTAAATAAATCTATTTAACATTTCAATTCATCTGACATAAATACATTGCTTTGAACATGAGATTCTGTCCTACGAGTACAAAATATTTAAGGGTAGGATGCTTCTTGGAAAGGGAATGTGTTGTTGAAATGACTTCAACATTATTAACAAAAAGTATTGATACTTATTTTGCAAATGCAATCGACTAAATTATGTTACAGGTTATAGCACGTTAGTATACATATGTTCAGAAACAGATAAAACAAATTGCGGATAAAAAATTTTCAACACGTCCTTTTTCTTTTTAATTTAAAAATAATTTTACCTTGAAAATGGCGAGAGAAAAGATTCGCAAAAACTGAAAACTAATAAACAAAAACATTTTCAGGTATATTTTAAGGATGTAATGGGTAACTGATGTCACAAATATAAACTAAAACAAGTTAGACTCACTAAGGATAGTTTGTTCTTCTATTAAGAAAGCCACCCAGTGGCTCAGCGGTATGTCTGCGGACTTACACGCTAAAATCCGGGTTTCGATACCCATGGTGGGCAGAGAACAGATAGCCCAGTGTGTAGCTTTGTGCTTAATTCAAAACAACAACAACTATTAAGAAATGTCTTCTTGAAAATTTGTTATTTATATACATTGTTTACAGTCATTCATGGACTTGATGAGATGGAATGAAAGTAATATTAAATTCGGTCCAGTACAATGTATGCAATATTGTTTTTGGTCCAATTATTTATTATTTCTGTGTACTTCAAAGGATCTTTGATGCAAAGATTTACGGCCCAGCATGTCCAGGTGATTAAGGCTCTCGACTCGTAATCCGAGGGTCGCGGGTTCGAATCCCAATCACATCAAACATGCTCGCCCCTTCAACCATGGAGGCGTTATAATGTGACGGTCAATCCCACTATTCGTTGGTAAAAGAGTAGCCCAAGAGTTGGCGGTGGGTGATGACGACTAGCTGCCTTTCCTTCAGTCTTGCACTGTTAAATTAGGGACGGTTAGCGCAGATAACCCTCGAGTAGCTTTGCGCAAAATTCAAAAAATAAACAAACAACCAAAGATTTCAAACAAAGCACAAGCCTAACGTTGAAGCATTTTCATGGTACTACTGTGGAAAATTAAAACTATTATTTTATAAAACTTTAACAAATATCTTTCGGATATTATCTAACAGAGACGACTAATAAATTTATAGGATTTTCTAAAGGGTGTGAAGGCTTATGTTGCACACGTGTATGCAGTTCAGTCAATGACATTTCAGATATTCATATGCACACACGTTAGTTTTGTTTTTTGTTTGTTTTGAATTTCGCGCAAAGCTACACGAGGGCTATCTGCGCTAGCTGTCCCTAATTCAGCAGTGTAAAACTAGAGGGAAGGCAGACAGTCATCAAAACCCACCGCCAATTCTTGGGCTACTCTTTTACCAACTGTTATGTATATGTGTAAATATTTTGTAAACGACAACATGTCGTATTGTGTTTGAATTTTCATTTTTATTATTCATTTTTCCATATTGATATTATTGTTTCGAAGTTTAAACTAAAATATGTTATTTATTTAGGGTAACGTTTTAGAACTTTCTCGAATTAAGTAGACCAATCACATGTTTGTAAATGAGTGCTGGTGACTTCCTGTCTAGAAGTGTAGTCTCGTGCAAGAACGAATATGCGTGGATAGCTCTGGAGTTGTATGGAAATTGCGAGATTGTTCGAGAAATAGGCCTATCGGTATAAAAAAGACGGTGATGTGAGAGATATTCAGTCATCAGTCATCAGTTTTATTCGAGGGAGAGAGATTTAGTCATCAGTTTTATTCGAAGACAAAGAGTGAGATTCAGACACCAGTTTCATTTCAAAAGAAGAGAGTTAGTTATTTGAGAAAGATTAAGTGTTTGCTGTGAATATTCAACTTGGATTTGTGATTGAAATTAGATGTACGGAAGCCGTGATTTTATTTCGTCAATCTCTACGATACATCTGAATTACTGCTTGAACTGAGAAACGGCGATTTCATTGAACTGTGAACTGTTTCGGAATCTCTTCGTGGGACCAAATTCACACCCTAGACTGGAATTTGAGACTTTAATTTTAGATCATTACATTAGATACAGGCCAGTACCGTTTTGTGTTGTGATTTATTTTGAAGTTTGAAACTAATATTATTTTGTTTTGTAATTAATTTCGAATGTTGTAACTTAATATCTGTCACTCTTATCATATAATTTATGTTATATCTGTTATATTTGTTAGTAGTTTAGTGTAATAAATTATACAAGCTGTTATCTGTGTTTTTCTGTTGCGTTTAATCTACGAAGAACTTAAAACATCAAAAAATACGTAACACCAACGAATAGTGGGTTTGACCGTCACATTATAACGACCCCACCGCTGAAAAGGGAGCATGTTTGTTGCGACGGATATTCGAACTTACCACCATCAGATTACGAGTTAAGTGTCTTAACTGCCTGGTCATGGCGGGCCCACACACGTAAGTATTTTGCTATTTTACGACTTCTACACCGTATTGATTTGTTAGATTTAATGTGGTTTAAAGCAAGTTTATTTTAAATATGCCCCCCAGCAGTACAGCGGCATGTCTGCAAACCTACGACGCCAAAATCCGGGTTTCGATACACGTGGTGGGCAGAGCACAAATAACCCATTGTGTAGGTTTGTAATTAATTCCAAACAAAATTTTTAAATACGTTTTCTTTTACATTCTTGCTTTTTTTAACCTATAAACACAGAAATGTATTCATGGTAATTGACACTTCCATAGGTATTAATATTCAAATATCATATGTTTATGGTCTGAATTTCACGCAAAGCTACACGAGGACTATTTGCGCTAGCCGTCCCTAATTTAGCAATATAAGATAGAGGGAAGGCAATTAGTCATCACCACCCACCGTAAACTCTTGGCCTATTATTTTTTATCAGCGAATAGTGGGATTGACCTTCACATTATATCGTCCCCACGGCTGAAAGAGCGAGCATGTTTAGTGTGACAGAGATTCGAATCAACGACGTTCGGATTACCAATCGAGTGCCTTAACCACCTGATCATTCTGGGCTATCATATGTTTATCCTGTGATGTTTCTCATACATCTTATTCATTATTTTTGTGTGATATGTAATTATATAACATAATTTATCCTTCTTGAATTTTCTTACCTTTAATGTATAATATTTTTCGTTGGTTATATACGTATTTATTATATATATATATATATATTCTTTCAAGAACATCCTTCATTAATTATATTTAAGCCCTTCAGTATTTTCCTGTGATGAATAAACTTTTTGTTACATAAAAGTAAACTGGTTTTACTGAAGACAATCTGTATTAAAATTTTAGTTACTGTACTATAAATCTACCATTCAACAAACGCAAAGAGTCCACTGAAGAATTACGAAACGCTTCTTCACAGTGAGTTCTCTTTTGAATTTCCACCTGGAACTGTTCGTGTAACCGTCGTCGAGTTCTACGTTCTTTCTTCAGTCTCTTCTGATAAATGACTAGGACGAGAAAAAAAATACAACTTCGCTATAGAAATATTACTAGTAAATATATACCTGCATATCTAATTTTAAGTACAAGTCGAAAACTATCACTTCTAGAAATATGTCAACAACTGTTGTTTGGCTTTTTTCTTTTTCGAGTTTTTTAACCTTGTTGTGAATCTTTACTGATATTTTATAACTTTTAATTTTACTTTGGTGATAAACATATATCTTTTATTTTGTTTTTTTATGCTACATCTGAAGTATTCTATTACATTAAAAGTTAAACAGATTGCTGATACTATCGTCTGATATGACGAAATTTCTAGTATTCAAAGTTACTTTTCCGACAACAATTTTCAAGTATAACCAATCAACTTCAAAACGATTAACGAGCGGAGAGTTGTGGCACGCACACCGTGTAAATAATGCACGTGCTTGCGGAAGAAAGCCAGAGTAACAAGCTTTCTTACAGTCGAGAATTGTGCCCAGACGTTTATGACGCATGTAAGTTACGACTCTGTAGAGCCGTAACTGACACACCAAAGTTGGCCTGTTCCAGTTATTTATGTACTAAGAACAAATTTTTATTTACGACGCTGCTTAGTATTTCTATTTGTATTTTATAACCAATAACTCAGAAATAAATACTGAAAAATATCTACATAACATGGGCTTTGATAAGAGATTTAGTGGTTGGAAAATAATAGTAATTTGTTTTGTTTCTAAATATTACAATGCTAAATAATTAGTGAAAATTAGATCAGTTGTTTTGTTGTTTTTTATATAAAAAAACGTTCCCGTTTCAACTTTTCATGTGCGTGCTGCTGTCGCTCATATTTAAATGTAAGCATTAAATTGCTTCTGAAACCAATCAGCATTTATATAAAACTAAAACAGCCATAACCTTTAGAAAATGATGTAAAAACCAAGATATCCACTTTCAGGTTGCAGCGTTTCGAAAACACCACCAAGTGTTTATCATCTCATCCTGCCCATTCCCATCTCGTTTCCTTATTTTATGGTGCTCTCCTTCCTAATTACTAATTTTTTATTTAAATATTGTTTACACTTCTCTCATAGTTCTTTTGGCACTGAGCCTCAAGAGTGACTGCTTTGTTGGCCTTTTTATTCTTGTAACTATTCCTGGCGTTAAGACTTGAAAGTGACTAGACTCTAGGCTCACCCTCCTCGTAGCTTTTCTCAGAGCTATCTCTCCATAATTCTTGGCTTTTGTTGATAAATCGTTTATAGATTTTTTCCATCTAGTGATGGTGGCAATTTTTTCTCTTTGCTGTATTAATGACTAAGGCTTGTTTTGCACATTCAGTAGTATTGTTTCTACCCTTCTCTACATTCTTGCAGTAATAGTGTTTCCACTGGAAAACAATATTTTTTCACGTTATGACATAATAATTTCTCCTTTTTTCTCGATTTGTTTCCTTGAAAGGCATATTTTAAAAATCACAGTTTCAAGTACAACCTTAGATGCCAATATCTCACACTTAGTTTGAAAACAATTCAAAGATAACTCAAACAACTTACAGATTTTGCCTTCTCGAGCAAAGCCTGCCATAGAAGTAGTGGTAACGTTTATCCTCACTGATATGATAAAATTACCTTGTACAACATAAAACCCTCGAGTGAGATGTACAGAACTGAAAACTTTGATTTCAAAGATTATATCAGAGATAGAACCTAAAACTAGAGAATCTACATAGTTCATATTTTTACCTAGCTGAAACAACTGCAAGATGATAAAGTAATAGGTTCGCATAAAGAATCGTGCATCACACATGATATAACGGCGGGTTGCTACTCGGCAACTCACAGAGCTTGCTCGTAATCACAGCATATGACTATTAGTGTATTATTAACTCGTTACTACTTGCAAAATGATTATTGTTATTACCAAGATTATAAGTAAAACTAAGAAGAACACTTTTAGCCAAAGTAAAATAATTCAGTCATGTACATTTAGTTATGTATAAGACGAAGGCAAGAGAGACTAATGCCTTTCCAACAACGTTAGTCAGCTAGATAGTCAGATTGACAAATTTGTAGTCTTGAGAAATTTTTCTACTCTGTCGACTTTCTTGAGTGCATGGTGACTTTATACTAAGCAGTTGGTTTGTTTACTACTTAGAAGTGTGTGTGTGTGTGTAAAATGTTTATAAAGTTTTATTTACATGCTGTCTGCAATGTACAATACATTTGAGAGTGTAATTTGTATTGCATATCTGGCCCGTTTCTCTCATAAGTACTGCCGTATTTATGATATTTTTGTTTTGTTAGATAAGTTTAACATAATTTAGTTACATACATGGAAAGTTTGATAAAAGTCATTTTATATATATATATATATATATATTGGATTATACATCCTTTATAGAAAGTTTCCTTTGAAGTCTCGTGATAATATAATCAACTATTATTTTGGTTTCAGTAACAAAAGCCTTAGTGTTTCGGATTAAATCTTTATCCATGGTCATGCAACCGCTGATACTCTCGTTATAACTCACTAGAACATAAACATTTTTGAATGTTAAGTGATTGTATCAAAGAGATGATTAGAAACGAGCATGACCTTGCTTTTCGGCATTCATATACTTTGTGCATCTGTAAGGTATATTCTAATGAGGTAATGAGCCACTTTTGAGGAATCTTTTACTGTTATTTAGTAAGTGTATTTCACTATTAAATGTCGAATACTGTGATAAAGTGTTAAGAAACAGTATATAAGGCACTCTTAGAGGCGGTCAAATGGGTTTGGTCTAAGAATCTTGTTAGCCAATCCGTGACCTTCGTAATTACACGTTCAAGAAAATAATAATATTGACAGTAAAATATCGGGAATAATCCTTTATAAGTAAAGTCCAGTCCTCTTGTGTTCATGAATAACTTTAAAAATGTTTCCAATACAACGTCAGTATGTATATGCTGTCGAACATTAAATTCATTCCTGGGAACCTTTCACAGTTGCCTTCCTAAGCCATAATTGAGCTACCAAGATAAATTTTAGCGCAAAATATACCATTGATTTGCCAAAAAGGAATCCAGTAATCCTTGGTGTACACAAAATTTTGATTAATCTGTGTGGAGTACGTGTGCCATATAATGTTTATGACAGTTTTGCTCATTTTGTAACAAAAATACGAATGGATTGTTCGATGTTATTTTGGAGTGGAACAAGCTTGAATTAAGCCCAAACCATTGAAGTTGTTCCTCACTGTGTGGTTCCTGATAATCACTCCAGCTACTGTCGTAATGGCCAACTGAGTTCGTGGACAGAAGTCTAGCAATTTGTGACGACAATGTCGTGTATCTAAATAGTCACCACGGGATTAGATCTTCCATGATTTTTAACCGATTCAGTTTATTACGTCACTTTATTGAAAATAGTGTCATATAGACACTGAAACATATGTAGAGTCTTTTATGGCAAGACCCTGTTTTCAATAATTATTTATTGTGTAACATTTTAATGTTGTATTGCTTTTAATTGCACAGAAAAATACAATTAATTAGATAAACAGTATTTCAACATACTTGTAACAAAACACAAAGCCGAATGAACACGAATCCTGAGAAAGATTTGACACTTTAGGTAATCTAAATGCATTGATGAAGCTTGATTTTGCATTATACAAACATAAATAATATTTTATTTATAACATCAAAATTAGAGATAAAAATAATCAGAAAACACTTTATATATGTAGAGATGATGATTTTGATCAATGGTAAGAAGGATGAGTGATATTGGATGTAACGAAATAAAATTGATAATGGATGAATTGAATCTTTTTCTCTTCCTAAAACACAATCTTACCTCTCTACTGAGAATGCTACATATGATAGCAACAGCGTTAAGGCTAAATGCATAACCTGCTACTCGATTGATTTTGATATTTTATTATAAAGAATATTATATCTACTCTATATTTGTTTCTTTTAAGGTAGAGATCTCACGTGTCAAAGCAACTACTATAAAAGACAGTTAATGACTACTCCTTAAATGTTCACTTTAGTAGCTTCAATTAAAGTTCTGTAGATGTATCATAAGTACTTCAATGTAGATGTATCATAAGTAATTCAATTTAATAACTTTGAAACCCACATAGAATCGAGAGTGATTATGAAAATACACGGATGATACATCTATAAAGGTTACAAACAATGTGTAGTCGCAAATAAATGATCAATATATCATATGTGCAATAAATTATTACAGAAAGTACAAAATAAAAGTATAAAAGTTGTACAATGCTCCAATATTTCGTACTTACTGTGAATATTTAAGTAAAGCTTGTTTTCATGTTACAATAAGTTTATTAACATATGACTGTAAAATGTTTGTTCAAACCTCGTGTGTTACTCCATACAGTTCATCCAAGTTGAAGTAGCTCACTGGTCCATAAAGCTTCAATAATATTCATATTAGGACTTTGTGTTGGTCAAGCCATTGTTGTGAGCAAAATAAGTAAAAGTAATTTTTCTTCCCTCCCCTTGCAGTTATTATTTCACCATTTATTTGTGCTTAGTGTCATATATTTTTCTGCTAAGAATAGTATAAGTGTCGGTATTTCATACGCACTATGTTGGTGTAGCAACGTCAACCATTTACAATATATGTTGTCAACGTGTGTTTGTATTCAGGTACAATTTGATTTCATACTGTAGAGCAACCCCCGTAATATTCGAATTTTATTTACAGTTTATATACTTATTTTCAGTGTTCTATAGAATCACGAAAATTATATGTATATTCAACAAATTCAGGACGCATGCTAGAGATGTTGCTTATATCTGTGAACGTTGAAACTATAGGTAATGAAAAATATAGAATTTATGTTGATTTAAGCTGATAAATTTCACGAGTTTAGTCTAAGAAGGAAACAAAAGACAAGTTGCTTGTTTTTATTTTTGTAGTTTGTAAATTACTCTCAGCTTACAGTTTTTATTGTGTGCTATAGAACTAAAATTAGCCATTTTCTATTGTTTATAACGTTCAAAGCGTTGTTTCTTTGCTCGGAATTAAATACAATATTACACAATGAGCTAGTGGTGCTTTGCCTACCATGTGTATCGAAACGCGGTGTCTAGAAGTAGGATTTTGTGGACATACCCCTGTACTACTGGGGGAGGTAAAAAGTTTATTCTTATACGTAATTTAAAAATAAGAAAGAATTTATTAAAACATTATACTAACTTCTAATTTTTTGTTCTTCGAGAAGTTGCTTCTCTAGACTGTCCCGAAGTTCTTTTTCTCTAACAATCTCCATTTTCAGTTCCGCTTTCACAAGAAAATATTAATTAGGATCTCAGGTTTAGTTTTAACACAACTTATCAAAATATTAGGCTTACACAAAACGTAATACAATAATAAGTTAACCTTCAAAAGCACTAAATACATTAAAAAGTTTGAAACAATTTATAAAGGTATCAGCATAAAACAAAACACAAATGTGTTACAAAAACAGGATTTTTGAAATAAAACTAAGTTTCAGACATCATAAATCATTATGCCTTAAAACATTGCTTTAAATAACAGATTTTAAAACCACTAAAATTAAATTACAGATATTATTTTGTTTCAGTTAACGTATAAATAAATTTCAAGATGTGTACTGCTCTATATCAAAATACATGATATATATTTTGAAAGGTCAATTATTGCATGTTGAATCTCTTTGATAGTAAGAAAAGAAAAGCATTAACTCGATGATGTTCATGTTGTACTTCAAATAACTTCCCAAAGTATGAGGGTTAAAATAAATTTATAAGACGGAATTGCATGCACTGTTGCAGGGTTTGTTATCATAGATGCGACCTGTGACATCACAGCAATGTGCTCATATCAATATAGCCGATTGTTTGTTTGTTTGTTTTGAATTTCGCGCAAAGCTACATGAGGGCTATCTGCGCTAGCCGTCCCTAATTTAGCAATGTAAGACTAGAGGGAAGGCAGATAGTCATCACCACCATCCGCTAACTCTTGGGCTATTCTTTTACCAATTAATAGTGGGATTAATTGTCACATTATAACGCTCCCACAGCTGAAAGGGCGAGCATATTTGGTGTGATGAAGATTCGAACCTGCAACCCTTTGATTACGAGCCAATTGCCTTACCCACCTGGCCATACCGGGCCCTTAGTGTTATGTAATGATGTATTTATAGACGGTGTGTGGTGATGACTATTGGCTTAATATTAAACTGCTATTATATAATAAATATAGTGTAAGTTACTATTAATTAAGGTAAGCTTTTGTCACTGACATTTAAGTTCGCGGTTTATCACCTTTACTAAACATCACTCTTTGCTACGAATATCTTTCTGGGTGGTCCTGGTGTCCCAAGTTGATTTACATTCATTTGGCCTCCAATACCCTCATCCACAAGAGATAAGCCTACTTTAAAAATTTAGCCCCTCAATCTGAACATATTTTTGTGACTTTCCCTTTTCAAAAGCGCTAGGTCTTCGCTAAAATTCCATGAGGTAATTCTGATTCACGTTTTCGCCATCGCGACTTGATATTGGTGTGGGTGTCATGTGACTTGCTAATTTGCATATTCGAGATCGCTTTAATGTATTGTACTCGACGTACTGTATATTTTTCAACTGCGAAGGATAAACAAAGATTGACACAAAACTACGCGTTGAACCCTGTCGTTAAAAGAAACAAACTGGTATAAACGAACTTGAGGCTGTAACTCAGCTCACGATAGTGGGTAAAGATAAACACTTTGTATATTTAGTTTTTGTACATATAATTAAGATCCGGGTATCTAGTGAATTGTCAAATGTAGGTTTACAGGAGGCATAAGACCATCACTCCTCCTATTTCTAGGTCTTTAATCTTTAACGAGATAAGTTTTAATTGTAAAAGTTTTTTTTGTTAGAATACCTCCAATTTTTGTGTTTAATCATGAAAACCTTTAATATTACATAGAAAAACAAAAGTGTAAAGCCAAGACACAGAATAGATTCTTATAAAGTAAAAAGAGAATGGAATAGTTGAAATGCAAAAAGAAAATAAAAAAGGACGTTTTAACAAAAGTGAAAAAGTTCACTGGATTTCAATACATACGTGTTTTTTTTTCCAATTATGTTTGTTTTGTTTTTGAGTTTCGCACAGAAATTCACAAGAGCTATCTGCGCTAGCCGTCCCTAATTTAGCAGTGTAAGACTAGATGGAAGGAAGCTAGTCGCAGCAAGCATGTTCGCCAGGGATTTGAACCCGCGACCCTCAGATTACGAGTCGACCGCCTTTGTCTTCCAGTGCAAGACTAGAGAGAAGGCTAGCGCAAAGTCTTCGTTTAGCATTGCGCGAAATTCTAAACAAAACAAACCAAACCGGGCTCTTTATCCACCCGCCCAGAAAGTACTTGCTCATAACTTTCACATACCTCAAAATTTATAACGATTTTGTTCGTTTAAAGAAGCACAAACCACGAATGCACAAGTCTTCTTCCGATAATTTGGTGTGAACAAAAAATAGCTGCAAAAAACTTTATAGAAAATATCTTGCATAAAAGAAATGGAAATTTGTTACAACATCGGAAAAGGTCTGAAAATACTTAAACGATTGCAATAAAAAAAACAAACGATTTTATTACTGGTCTCCTGGTCCATCGTAATTTATTTGCGTTTCCTCGATTGACGTTAATTGAAATTTCCGAGGTTACGATCACCCCCGACGTAGCTGGAAATCCAATCGGTATGCATAAACACCACTGTATAATTAACCCATATTTACAACTTACCTTTTTCGAGGTTCACTTGTCTGTCTTGGTGCCTAGCGTTGTCTGCCGCAACTTTGAGAAGTCCTTGAATATTTCTTAGTAACGTTTCTATAGAAGACTCGCCTGGTCCCGAAGGAAAACCACTGGTTACTGGAATAAAAAAAAAGCCATATTGAGAAAAGTGGTCAGTACTGCTGACATCGAGACTACCTATGTGATCTGGAAAAAAAATCATATTTATTAAAAACATGTGCTCTGATATCCCCTTCTTCCCCCTAAAATAACACTGTGGAGTTCACTGAAAATAGGAGTTGTGTTAATACAGTAAGTATGTATTGTAAAGGGCCTGGCATGGCCGAGCACGTTAAGGCGTGCACTCGTAATCCGAGGGTCGCGGGTTCGTGCCCGCGTCGCGTTAAACATGCTCACCCTCCCAGCCGTGGGGGTGTATAATGTTACGGTCAATCCCACTATTCGTTTATAAAAGAGTAGCCCAAGAGTTGGCGATGGGTGGTGATGACTAGCTGCCTTCCCTCTAGTCTTACACTGCTAAATTAGGGACGGCTAGCACAGATAGCCCTCGAGTAGCTTTGTGCGAAATTCCAAAACAAACAAACAAACAATGTATTGTAAAAAATATATTAATGCTATGATGCTATACGTATTACCGGTGTGTGTTTTTCTTACAGCAAAGCCACATTAGGCTATCTGCTGAGCCCACTGAGTCGAATCGAACCCGTAATTTTAGCATTGTAAATCCGTAGGCATACGGCTGTACTACCGGGGGGCTACAAATAAATAGAAAAGGTAGACAGCAAGTTAAAAGTTGTCAAAACTACACAGTGTGTTAACCAGTAGATATTGAGTCCAAAATGATGAGCGCTACCAGTAATTCCTTTAAATAAGTATTTACATGGGTGGATTTCATGTAAAACAAAGCTTTATTGTCATAATAACTTATTTTCTAATAATATTGATATTTTTTGTTTCATGCTAGCGGAAATTCTACGTGTAATAATCGACTTTTTAAGTAATTAAAAAAAACGCTTTTGGACATCAGAACAGTCTTGCCAAAATTCACCCTAGATATTAAGAGCTAAATGAGCAAATATAATAGATACTACGCTAAGCAAGTGCGATAGGTAACATACTGGATATTGCATACCACACTGATCATGTGAAAATGGTAAATAATATATTAGTTACGTGTTAACTATGTTGTCGGATCACATGGTAAGAAAGTGGTAGAATATAAGTTCATTCAGTAAACATCATTACAAACTACTTTGAACACAGTAGATTACACGTTAGTGGAATCGGTATATGTTCCGCATTAAGTGTAAAAAAGCAGAAAACAATAAAAAGATTAGTTTATAAATAACACTATGTAACAAATTTTGTTTCTGGATAGTATGTGTTATTTTTAATTGATTATCTTGTAAAAGTACAGAATATAACCATTATTCCCATCAAACTTTGCTTTTGGGACTTGGATAATGAAATTTAGAAATTAACTTATTTTCCATGAAAAACGAACAAATTTGCATATTTTCATTTATATAAGGTTTGAATAAAACAACATATGAATCAATATTTACATGTATTTATACTAAAGTTATACAAAAATGAACAAAATGTTTAGAAGTAAATAGGTTTTCGAGATTTGCGACCCTAATGTAAATCACTTTCACGTATCGGCCCTCAAATATATCGTAGTATGCCATCATGTTTTCGTTATACGCTCCCAGGTCACGAAAGCAAAGTTTGAAGAGGAAAATAGATCTTTTCTTTTACTTTAGGTATGAGCAATTGGGAAATAACACTTTCTGCCAAGGAACGTGAAAAAGTAAATATTTTGTTACATAATGTAATGCATAGCTAAATACAAAAATAAATAGACATGCGCTGAATTAATAGGTATTATTAACCCCATTGAGTAAATGAACAAGGAAAATTATTGTAAGCAAAGAGTAAAATGTGTTCAGTAAAATTTAGGATAAAGATTGAGAACAATAAAGATTGCATTAAGTAACAAAGGTAGATAATATATTGAATAAATACAGTTAGCATGTAACACGTTATCTCAGTGGAAACGTTAGATGCCTAATTTAAACTAAATTATGAAAGGTAGAAAATTACAACGTATGTAATGAGAAATTACTTATGCCAAACCTTCATTTTTTTGAAACTCGTAATCGTCGTCACTGTAAATATCGTCGTCTTTGTAGTCGCTACCGTACTTCAAGTCGTTCTTTCTGCCGGAGATTTCTTCTTCTAGCCCGCTGGTCTGGGAGAGATTGAGTCCAGAAAAGTGAGCGTTACCAGTGGCTCCTTTAAATAAAAGAAACCGTTAACTCACTTCTGCAACAAGATATGTAACTCTGAGTAAAATACCGATGTAACATTACCGCTGCTGGTGGTTCTGCATGGCCAGGGGGTTTAAGTTTCTCGACTCGTAATCTGAGGGTTGTGAGTTCGAATCCCCGTCGCACCAAACATGCTCACCCTTTCAGCCGTGGAAGCTTTATAACGTGATGATCGATTCCACTATTCGTTGGTAAAAGAGTAGCCCAAGAGTTAGCTATCTGTGCTAGCCGTCCCTAATTTAGCAGAGTAAGACTAGAGGGAAGGCAGCTAGTCATCACCACCCACCGCCAACTCTTGGGCTACTCTTTTACCAACGAATAGTGGGATTGACTGTTACATTATAACGCCCCCACGGCTGGGAGGGCGAATATGTTTGGCGCGACTCGGGCGCGAATCCGCGACCCTCAGATTACGAAGCGCACGCCTTAACGCGCTAGGCCATGCCAGGGCCCAACAATAAAGCAAAATTAAGTAAGACAGAAATGCTAAGTTGTGAAAAGTTGCTCTAAATATACACACAAATGTTTTTAACAGACTTAATACAAGTTATTTCATCGAGTGGTGCAAATAAGCAGTTTTGCGAAACTATTTAATATACTTATATTTTTGCTACCTAATGGCTCAGTGATAAGTTTGTCTGCTTACAATGCTAAAATTCGGGTTTAGGTATCAGTGGAGAGAGTGAAAACACAGATATTCATTATGTAGCTTTGCGCTTAATAACAGCCAAACCAACTTATTTTTCTCTTATTCAAAGTAAATATCGATAACAATGTTATCTTTATCAAACGTTAAAAAGCTACTGGTAACCCCAGTTGTAAACTGGCCTATTGTGTCACAGGTACATATTTACCAATGAAATTTACTACTCATAATTATGACTCCCTCTATTGGAATATAGTAGATGAAGTTTATTAATAATGCTTATTAACGTTTGAGTCACGTAAGCCTAACTAGTAACCAGAACCAGAAATATTATCGACCTTACTGGGTATTCGAAGAATGATTATGCCGCTGCAAAGCGATACTGCTCGCTAATTACTCCAATATCAACATCCACAAATCCAGTCATTAGAGCAAATCAAACTAATAAAACCTAACATTTCAAAATGAGACTTCCTCTTACTGGAAAATTTGTTGCCAAATCCCACTTTTTTTTTTTACAATATGTGAGAGTATTACAAAATATTATAACAGTTACCAACTTCGTAACAAACAAAAACGAATAAAAATCAAACACATTTCAAGATAATCTTTTCTTTTTCTTGCAATAATTTTAACAATAATAATATTATTATTTTTACAACTTACAAGATTGTTATAATATATTACATCAGTTACATACTTAAATAAATCGAACAAATTTCAACATAACTTTTCCAATATATCAGTAATAATACACTTAATACTATTTACTGTTCCCACATTTAATAATAAATTCTTAAATTCCCAATTGAAATAACTTTCAGGAAAATATTTCTTTCTAATATAATCGTAATTTTTGCAATATAGAATTATATGATCGTGTGTACCTATTTCTCCATAGTGACATTAATTAGATTTTCCATAAAATCTTGCTTGATATTCTGGGAAAACCCCATAATCTGTTAAAATTTGATTCATATAGAAATCTCCTTTATATCTATTAAGACTTACTTTATTAAAATTTTTATAAGTGAATCTACCGACAGAAGCATCATCTCATTTTTGTTGCCAATTACTTAATAATTCTTCATTTAATTTTGTTTTAATTTGTATTTTACTATATCTAAATTTAGTGTTAATTTACACTATCTCTGTAGCTTCCTAAGTTTTAAGATCTACTATTTCATTATAAATTATCCCAACGTGGGCTTTAACCCAAACAAAAGTAAGATTAAGATTTTTGTAGATAATATATTCTTTAATTCTATTAATTAACTAATTATTATCTTTACATGATTTAAGTGCCATTAATAATGACCTTGAACCAAAATACATCGCTGCTTCATAAATGTTATTATTTGCCATGAAAGCAATTGTCTTAAAAATTGCAAACAGTTCAGCCTTAAGTAATGTTGTATTATCATTCAATGTAAAGAAACTTTCATTTTTAATTTCATCATCATAAATATATATAAGCACATCCAACTTTATTGTTAATTTTGAACCATCCGTATAAAACTTATTGCTAAATTGTTTTAAATCTTCATCATAGTACCAATTAAAACTACGGTTGATCCAAGTAGCGAAATTTAGCTCTATTAGAACTTCAATATTTTCTGGTCCAATTACTTTATCTTCTATTATAATATTTTGTTTGAGAGAAAACAGTTTGTGTAACTCAACATTAATTTCTAATTTTAGTTCTAAAGCCTAACTAGTATACTGTATGAAGAGCTAACAAATAGAATTGCTAATAAAAAGTAGCTAATAACCGAACATATGTAGTTCTAGATGAGGCTATGTTAACAATTCTTCTATAAATGTGTTACACCACATCTTCTTTCTCATAGAAATACGTTTTATTACTCCACTTTTTAAAACTTACTGTTTTGGCTTTGCACATTGTTTACAGTAAAATCGTGACTTTAGTTACAGTAAAAGTAAATAATTTTTTAAGGGTTGGCAAATCTTATTTTCTCACTTTTGTGTTATGAAGAAATTCTGTACTTTTTATTCTTAAGGTTAACTTGAGGATGACCTAAGAAGATCGAAACGTTGTTCTGTACTTTATTTTAATTAAAGTGTTAACACCTATACAAGCCGTCTTTACAATACATTTTTACTTCAAGCGAGTTTCACGTCGTCACAAATTCTGTATTTTGTTGTTTAAATCTCAACTCTCCACATTTATTTACCATGAACTGCTTTCTTAACCCCATACACAGTGAAACTGTGGAACACAGTCCACTCCTTTGGCGGGACGCAACACCTTATTCATGGAATAAATGTGTGATTCTTCAGGAAATTGATTGTATTAACTGTAAATGTTTTAAGCTTATGATGTGATTATACTAAATAGTAACTTAGTTCCTCCAACAAAAGTTTTTTAATATCTAATTGTTTGAAATAAAATACAGACACTGTGTTTAAATGGTTATCTGAAAAATTGTAATAAACGAAATTATGTGATTATAGTATAGTAAATCTAAGATCCCTGTTCATGTGGTTCTCCAAAAGACTGCATGAAACAAGTTCGTGCGTTTATATCAAATAAAATCTATACACCCTGGCGTTTTGGTTTTCCAAGAGAGTGTTTTAAAATAAACCTTGTAATTATTTTGAATAAAGCTTAGATACCTTGTTTGCATGGTTCTCCGAGATACAGTATTAAATGAGGCTGTCTAATTATATTATATGAAATCTAAATATCCTGTTTGTGGTTCTCTGAAAGATTGTATTAAACAAAATCGTGTGATTATGTGAAATAAAGTCTAAATGTCGTGCCTGCATAGTTTTCTAAAAGATTGTATTAAACAAAACCATGTGATTATATTAAATAAAGCCTAAATGTCGTGCCTGCATAGTTCTCTAAAAGATTGTATTAAATAAAATCGTGTGATTATATTAAATAAAGCCTAAATGTCGTGCCTGCATAGTTCTCTGAAAGATTGTATTAAATAAAATCGTGTGATTATATTAAATAAAGCCTAAATGTCGTGCCTGCATAGTTCTCTGAAAGATTGTATTAAACAAAATCGTGTGATTATATTAAATAAAGCCTAAATGTCGTGCCTGCATAGTTCTCTGAAAGATTGTATTAAACAAAATCGTGTGATTATATTAAATAAAGCCTAAATGTCGTGCCTGCATAGTTCTCTGAAAGTTTTTTAAACGAAACCGTAACTGAGCTTAATACAACCTACTCATTGTGTTTATAGGTGCTTTGCCTGGCTGTATTGAAGAAGATGAGTTTGTGTGTATACGTTTTTCTTACAGCAAAGGCACATTTGGCTATCTGGTGTGTCCACCGAGAGAAACCAAACCCCCTGATTTTAGCGTTGTAAATCCGAAGGCTTACCGCTGTTCCTGCGGGAGACTTGAATAAAATATAATAGATAAAGTGTTTATGGTGAGCTCTAGATGACTGAAGTTAATACAGCCTAGCTACTGTGATTATAGGTTTATTCTATTTAGTTGTATTAAACAAACTTTGTCGTCGTACTTATGGGATATAATGCATTATTATATTAAAGTAAATCCAGTCACCGTGCTTATGGTGGTCCTTCTGCAATGTTGTTAAGTAAACCAATTCATTTCACTTTTTGTTTTGACTGATTGAACAAAAGTTAGTCACCATTTTAATAAGATTCTTCAGAGACCTTATTAAATGAACTTGGCTGTACGCAGCCTAGTGGGTTAACGTACCGGATTGTGGATCTCAGGTTTTGTGGTTCATCCTCCTTTACCATCGACAAAAATCGTATTGTGGTTCATCCTCCTTTACCATTGACAAAAATCGTATTGTGGTTCATCCTCCTTTACCATTGACAAAAATCGTACGCCTTGGGTACATTATAAACAATTCCCATTATTCGATTAGTGAAACCCTGACCAGCTGTCCTTTCTCTCTAATCTATCATATCAGGGACAGCAAGCGCAGATGTCCCTGTAGTAGCTATGAACGAAATAACAATGAGTTAAATGAATTCTTTATACATACTGTCCATGTCAGTGACACATTGGTATGTCTGCTAGAAACAGAGTTTCAATACCTGTAGTGGGTAAAGCACAGAAAATCCTTTGTGTAGTTTTGTGCTTAATAACAAACAGCGTTCACGGTGAATTACTGTAGAATTATATTACATGATATTTATATTATTCTTTTTGGGAATACAGTGAATTAAATCTAATTATCGGACTCTTTTGAAGCCATGAGTAACGTCACTGTTTAGGTCTTATAGCTGTAATGAGAGTTACCATTGCTTAAGAACCTCCTATTAGTATGCGTAGTACACACGTCTACAAACCAACTGTTAACCTAAAAATAATGCTAAACCATAAAACATTTTTGGCTGGTAGCATTCCGAAAAACATAAGCAATAATTATTACGCCAATCACATCATAAATATCCTTTGATAGATATTATTATCAGCAACACAAGTGACATTCGTGCTTACTTATCTACTATTGAAATGAACACCACTTTCGATTATAAACTTATCTTAAAATGTGTGGCATTCGTACTTAAAAATTTATCGTTTATATGTGTGAAATTGTAGTTTATAAATCTTACATTGATATGATTGGCATACGTACCATTTACGCATTAATCTACACAGTGCTAGAGTACATTATATTAAAACAATTTGGAATATACAAATTAGCAAACGCTGGTCATATAAAGGTCATACGGCCAGTATAAATTTGCAGAGGAACGGGATGTATCAGAACTACATTTGGACAATTTTTTTTCATGTAAGTAAAGTGATTCCAGTGAAAGGTTGTCGGCTTTGATAAGAGCACGTACGTCATGACATTGGAAAACAAAACATATGAATCAACTTGAAAGTCAATACATTTCACAAAGAGATCTGAAACAAGTCGTACACCCATAATTATAAACAATGTGTGATGCCTTGTAATAAATGAGCATAATGAACACCGAACTCAGTATCAAAAGCTGTCCACATGTCCCAGCCAAATATACCCAACATAATCAAGAATGATCTCTGTCTGGAGAGAAACACAAATAAGGTGCATAAAAGTTGCTTCCACCAAACATTCCTTCAATCGTTGCTCATCTTAAGCAACTAGAAAATAAGACATGTATTCATGTGCTGTTACACATACCAGTCAAGTTGACTTATGAATTTCTTTGTATTCAGATTATTGAAATGGTCTTTAAAAACAGTCCTATTCGTAGACGGACCGTGGAAAGCCTGATGTTGAGCTTTGAACATGACAGAGCTTTTGCAAGTTCACTACGCTGCAAGGCTATTATCAAGGTACATTATTGTCAGGTATAGCATGACCGGACGTAATGACTTCAACAAAGTAACAAGGGTCCAATTTTTTCTTAATATATCATACACAACCTATATATTTACATAAAATTGTACCAGTGATTTAAGAGATAATATTGCTTAGCGTACTACTTAGATGAGAGATACTGTTGTGTAGAAGTCTGCCAATTATATTTATAACATATTTGTTAAGAAACCTACTGATGTCATGAGTAATATCATTTTTTTTAATATGGATGGTATAGAGAAGCAAAATATCTGACTCTTAGCTTACCGTTGAGGTAAGTAGCATCTTTGCCTCGTCTATTATGGTGATTGTAAGTTTTGAAACGTCCAGTCAATAATTCAGGTGGACGGTCTTCTCTTAGTCTAGAAAACAGAAGATATTTTATTTAATCTGAAAAGGTGGCATTCTACAGTTTTGGAGTATATAACCCACACTAAACTTATTAATACGAAACAACAAAGTACCAAGCTGAGTATAGTAGTGAGATGTTCTGTGTAGGGATGTAGAATTATTTAATATTACAGTTTATGTTAAGGAGTTCAGTACAATAGAATAAGGTATAAAGGTTGAATGCATTAGTAGGAGATTAGGAATTTGACATTATATAGTTTTGAAACACATACATCATATCAAGTCTATATTTTCACAATGAAGGAACAAAAATGAATTGAACACATATTATGGTCTTCTGTTTGGAAATATGACATTGTAGAGTTATCCTGTTATACCTTGTACTAACTGTATATAAGAAAGAATAAAATACCACACTGAACATAGTCTCTGTAGAAATGTACCGTTCTATTATACTGCAGTATATAACCCATACTAACGTGTTCAAAGTATCGAGTCCAACACATTACTATAATATTCTCTGCACAAATTAGACATTCTAAAATTGTGAAGTATATATCTTACAGTAACATGTTAAATACAAATTATCACAGAACAAATTTCATATACATCTCATATTAATATGCTAAATACAAATCAAAAAACAACAAACTTCACATACATCTCATACTAACATGTTAAATACAAATAAACAAAGAACAAACTTCAACTCAGTACCATGATAGTTTTTGTTGGAATTAAACATTCAGTAATTTTGTAGTATGTATCTCGTAGTAGCATTTTTTAATAAGATACAACAAAGCAAAAGTGGAACAAAACATTGCTATTTTTTCTATAAACATTTGTAATTCTACAATGTTGTATATAGCGCATAATAACACGTATATTAAGAAAAAACAATCTACTAAGTTTAACAGTTTCCTGTGATATTTTATGTGGAATTCTATAATTTTGCAGTACATTAGCTCATAATACCATGTTTAATACTACAAAGTAAATATCAAGTTCACTCAGCATGTTAGGTAATACATCCTCAAAACTACTGTTTTCAGATAATTTATCTGAAGAAACTTAACGCTACGTAACTCCAAGATCTGTAACAAATGTTCTGAAACTGGAAATACACGTAGTGATTGTTGAAGAGATGGTAGAAAAATGTTCTAGGTCGAACAACCGAGAAGTTAACTACACACACACACACACACACACACACACATATATATATATATACATATATAGTTACCTTCTCAGTGGTTTGACCTTTTGTAACTGGGTAGCTTTGATTAGTATAAGGTTTTAAGGTTGAGAGCATTTTAGTGAAATAAGCTGCAGCTATAGAGTTAATAAATTATCGAGATTAAAGTAGCAGCTGCATGACTTAACTACAAAAGTCCAAAGCCTGAGTGAAAATCTGCTGTTATAAAAGTCGAAAAAATCACGTCATCTTGAGCATGAACCAAACTCGACTGAACCTTTTAGAGTTTGGAAAAAATACCACATAATTATAACTTGGTTATACTTTGTTATAGTAAGAAATTAAAATATAATTTTAACTAATTTGTATTGTTCAAAGGCTTATTAAACATGAAAATGTTTTAATATCGGACCTCAATTTGGAGCCTTTCACTTAACTGTGTATAATTTAGTTTCTGTAAAGAGAATGCCTATTTACAAACAGGAGAATCACGCTAGTCAGTAAACAAGCCGACCGATTTTTGCAGATGAATTACTTTACTCTCTTATTTGTTATATAGTGGTCATCAAAATAAACAAGTGCCGCCCCACCGGTGTCAACAAAGAACATGTGACTGAAAAAAATCTGAATTAATGGTAACTGAAAAAGAAAAACTCAAAACAACTTTAAATCGAGTTATGTACTCGAAGTATATTAATTATTTAAATATTACAAAATAATTTGTTTAATTACCATTTTATATATTATTTTCAACAACATTTATATTCAGGCATGCCAACTTTTTCGATATATGACCAGTATATCTCAATATCAACTTTTTAAAATAATTTAACACAACGAATATAGTGGCAAAATTCAGCTCAACAGTGTTCCAGCCAGGATACTGAAAATATTCATTCATTTTGTGTGACATTTTCACACTTTGTTGTATTGAATCACATTCCGATGCATCGAGTGAAAAAAGTATTTTCAATGTGAGAAAGATCGTAAAAGAGAATAGGATTGATTTAGGGCATGACACACAGTATGTGATCTTTTAAACTGCAAGTTTTACTGAGATTTCTCAGCAGTAAACACAAGTTCTGAAAGCAGATATTGAAAGTGCCAAAAGTGCAACATACGGTTATAAACATCAATCATGATATACGTATGTTTTTAATATCTTACAATAAAAGTATTTAGTAATATTAGCAGATAGTTGTGATTCTCTTAGTATATTTAAGCCCACAATAAACGATGTTACGTATTATAACAAGTCCGGCATGGCTAGGTGCTCAGGGCGCTCGACTCGTCATCGAGAGTCGCGGGTTCGAATACCCGTGACATCAAGCATGCTCGCCGTTTAAACCGTGGAAACCTTATAATGTTACGATCAATCCCACTATTCGTTGGTAAAAGAATAGCCCAAGAGTTGACAGTTGGTGGTGATGACTACCTGCATTCCTTACACTGCTAAATTAGGAATAGCTAGCGCAGATAGCCCTCGTGTAGCTTTGCGTAAAATTCAAAACAAACAAACAAACGTATTATGATTTATTTCGAACTAGTCTCCGATTAATTAAGTTAGGTACGTTAGGTATTACGATTTCAGAAAACCATTTTAAAAGTTGATTAAATGTTAATATGTATCAAATATATGATATTTATGAACAAGATTGATGCATACAATTTTTTTTCTTAACATAAATATATTTCAATATACAAACAACAATACGATCTATAATAACGGTTATTACACATACTATTTTATATACAAAAGTTCTACAAACTTACAAGCTATACTGAATCTTCTATCTGGTCTAGAACTGAATATTTTATCGACAGTCCAATTCGATGAGCGAATTATTTCTGAGTTGATATTGTTATACTTCGGTCAGGCTAACTAGCTGTCTATTCTTAACTGACATCACGCCGCTTACAAGTTAACTTTTTACTGACGAAGATATTTAATGTTCTGGTAGAAATACTAACGTCCGAAGTTAATTCATTCACTAAAATTAAGTGGCTTGTAATGTTCGAAATCTATAAACGTTTCTGGTCGAATATCTGCAGTTTTTCTATTTATAAGCGTTTATCACAATTACAGCTTAGGAGATTTATAGTATATTGACTGTAGCGACCCAACAATAATATTATTAAACTATTTTTTGGAACTTCGACTTATACTCTTTGGGCAAAATGATCGAAACTTCAGTAGGCAACAACGTGAAACATATATTGTTGAGTCTTACACTATTTATTCTTCTACATATTTAGAGAACAGGCTAGACTTGTGCACATTTAACAATATACGTTACATGCACTAAACTGAAACAAACATACATAATGAAATAAATATCTAATATTAAGCTCGTTACACAATTGCCAACAATACTCTTGGCACCTCTTAATGTTAACAGGTGTATATAATATGATAAAATTATACACGATAAATTTAATACAACATTAAACTAATTAGTACAACCGAATTTTCTACCTTTGTGAGAAAACAGTTGTATGGAACTTAATACGGAGACCATAAGTTTAAAAAGCATGACTAAATATATTCTAGGAAGTTGAACGCCTTATTATTTAAGATTATATTCAGTTTACTTAACTGAATGTTAAACGAATGGCTGGTACTCAAACAGAATACCTCTGATGTTTTGCTTTGATGTTTTATTTTTTGTGTTGAAATATTAACGTGTCAAGTGTTTAGTTTAATCGTGATTAATATAAGTCATAAAGCAAACTGTGGAAAAGATGCAATAAAGAAATCTTATTAATTATTTAAAATATTTGTGATAAGATTGCAAGTTTAATCAGAAACTAGTGTAACGTCAACTTATTATAAGTTGTCCTTCTAAATGTGTATAAGATCAACAAAAATGTTAAGGAAATACAAATAGAAGAAGCATTTTGTTTGTTTTAAAAAATAACAACAATATATGTGTCTTTGTGTACATTCTTTATAAGGCCGGTTAAAATAAATTGGCAGTTAATCCATCCTGCGTGTTCGTATTTGAAACTGCCGCCTAACTAAAGAACATTCTTTAGTTTTCGAAATATTTTAAACTAATTTATTTTACACTAGCTGGAGTACCGGTCTCCTGGACGGAAATGATGTATATTCGTGACTAATGGAATATTATCTTAAAACATGAAAAGTTTTATATCTTATATCTGCCCCCCAGTGGCTCAGCGGTATGTCTGTGGACTTACACGCTAAATTCCGGGTTTCGATACCCGTGGTGGGCAGAGCACAGATAGCCCATTGTGTTGCTTTGTGCTTAATTCAAAAAAAGACCCTTATATCTTATTGCAAAAAATGCAAAAACGCCTACAGAAACTGCAAAATGTCAAACTACAACTTTGTATATGTCTCTAAATGGAGCCAACAAAGCTTCATGCTATACTTGGTAAAGATCCATCAACAGGAGGTGAAGCAATGGTAAGAAAAATACCCATTAAAACCGCATAACTAAAAAATTAAGGGGTGTATACCCCTTTATGAACCTCCATACCAATTTTGGTAAAAAGTCCATTCATATCCTGCGAAGTAGTTACGCACCCGTATAACAGTATAATTTTATTTGTATATATATATTCAACTCAATTCCACCTTTCAAGTACAAAACTATATTTTTACCATCGCCAGAAATAAAAAAACAGTAGTTTAGAAATATGTTCAATCAAAATGATAAATACCAAAATGATGTAGAACGAAGCTTTTCTAGTTTCATTCTAACTTGTCTCCCAGTGGGTCAGTTTATAAACTTAAAACACTAAAATCTGATGCTCGATTCCTCGCAATGAACAGAAAGTACTTTTTATAGCTTTACACTAAGATAAAAACAATTTATTCTTCATCATGGGTATATGCTCTGAGTCATTGTTTGTGGTTGCATGCCTACTGTGCCGGAAAAAAGTCTCGCTTTCGCTTCACGAGGTGGAAACGTTTGTGAGAATCGTAATATTTTGTACGTTTTAGCAAATGTTCTTTAGTTACGAGCCGGCGTTAACAACACGAGGATATGGACATGACATGGTGATAAAAGTCAACACCTTCAATACTGACTTTTTATGGTTTTAATGTTTTAGGCATTTTGGAACCATGCATTATAAACATCAAGAGGAAATTACCTGTTTAGAGCATTGAAATATTTAGTTAAATATTCGATGTGACGAAAGATTAATGGCAGCTCATCTGCAAACTGAATTGTGCAAAGTAGACCACTGATAACATTAGGAATACACCGACCAACAAAATAATTGGGAAATTGGGAAAAGTTTGCTTTCATGTAAATTATATTATAATCGACTGATTTGGTTTGCTTTGAATTTCGCGCAAAGCTACACGAAGGTTTGGTTTCTGTTTGTTTTCAATTTTGCGTAAAGCTACACGAGGGCTATCTATGCTACCCGTCCTAATTTAGCAGTGCAAGACTAGAGGGAAGGCAGCTAGTAATCACCACTCACCGCCAACTCTTGGGCTATTCTTTTACCAATGAATAGTGGGAGTTACCGTAACATTATAACGCCCCACAGCTGAAAGGATGAACATGTTTTGGTGTGACGGGGATTCGAACCCGCCTCCCTCGGATTATGAGTCGAGTGCCTTAACCATCTGGCCATGCCGGACTCGTTATAACCGATGAAACACACTGTAGAGAACACAATTGCTCGTTTTTTTAAGATAATCACATAAAGCTACATTAAGGATACCTTTGCTGGTCTCCATAATTTTAAAGTGATAAATTAGAGAAAATGAACTAATCAACAAAACACACCGCTTGTTCGTGTGGATACTCTAATCGAATAACTGGATTCAAATCTTGATAATAATCAAATTGATTATTACTATTGTGAAGCAACTGCTGCCCCAAGGTGCAACGCGCGATTTTTATGCAGTAATGGTACTATGGATCATCAGATTTACAACTTTGCACGTTTAACACGTAGCCACTTGAGGTCTTAATTAAACACTACCGCTTCAAATTTTATATTAAACAAGATACGTATATTTAAAAATATAAATTATTATCTGAGCTACTAGATTTGGCTAAAAACTTCATATCAATACACAATTTTAAGCACTTTGTTCGGAATTAACTCGCATACGAAACATAAAGTTTGCTATAACTTCCGTAATTTTGGTGTGATGTGACAAAATACCTGCGCAGGTTCTTCAAAAGTAATAGGCCCGGCATGGCCAGGTGGTTAAGGCACTCCGGGGGCCAAGGGTTTGAATCCCGTCCCACCAAACATGTTCACCTTTTCAGCCATGGGAGCGTTATAATGTGACGGTTAGTCCCACTAATCACTGGTAAAAGAATAGCTCAAGAGTTCGCGGTGGGTGATGATGACTAGCTTTCTTTCCTCTAGTCGTACACTGCAAAATTAAGAACGGCTAACGCAGATAGCCCTCATGTAGATTTGTGCAAAATTCAAAACATACCAATCAAAAGTAATACTATACTTTTACAAAGGCAAAGTTGTTAGTGTTTAAGTACTTAAAACTGTATCTCACTGAAGGAGTTGACTACACTTAAAATTGTCGATTGGTGAAATAAATATTGATTTAAAGTGCTCATAGATTATACCCAGATATAAATCTACCAGTTGTTTTTCTTGTGCATAAAAATCGAACACTCACGTTAAAAGTTGAGATAAATAGAAGTCTACACCACTTGTCAGTAACTAAATAAGCGATAAATCACATTGCATGAAACATACCTAAGAAATGAAGCTCAAAATCATTAAAAACCTAGAAAATTGCGGTGTAAAGCTAATATAGAAGTTCAATTAAGGCTTCAAACTAAATTTCTTGTTACACCAATGAGTAGTGTAGTGGAAGTAATGGTAAGGCTTCAACTTCATAAGTTAAAAAGTCTTTGGTGAGCATTAGAGAAATCTGAGCCTGATGTAACGACGGGAATCTCGGAACTCTACACTTCATAAGTAACCAGGGAAGACTTGCTAAACTTACACGATTTTTGGACGATCTGTCTTTTCAGTTTCGAGTAATTAAGCTGGGTTGACACATAGTAGCGTTGTTAAGACCTTTCTGACCAATAAGAGGCCTTCTTTTCACCACTTTGACAGCCAAATGATTAATGTTCTTTGGAACTTAAATTTGCTTTTTGTTGTCGAGCCGTAATCCATCATCTGCCAGAATGTATTAACTGAGAATTGAGAAAAAGTAACTTAAAATGGTGGTGAAGAAGAACCATTATGGCAGAGGTTCAAATATCTACTTACCAGCTCTTCTTTGGCTAGCTATTACTAAGAGTTAGTCTACAGCTTTTACATGGTAGGTACTACGAAGCTTTATTTTATCAGATTAATGACTAGTATGGCCAATAATGTCTCACGAAAGTTAAGCTATATACGTCATATTAACTGTTCTGAAGGGTTAGTTCGGAAAATTATCACAGTGAGACTGATATAATCAATCGACATTGAATTTTAAACGTTAAAGAAACACTGCTATTGGTTTTCGTTTTGTAATCGCAGGAGGTTGCACTGGTAAGAAAAATTGTACTTTTAACAATAAAACCAACACTACTGATGGTTATCATGGTCTAAGCCTGAAACTGGTACTGCTTAGGGTTTGTTTTTTTTTCCTGTGAAACTGTCATTACTGGTAGTTATTGTGTTCATACTGTGAAACTGGTGCTCCACTGCAACTAGTTATTATGTTCTTAGTGTTAAATGTTATTACTGGTAATTATTGTATTTTAGTGTGAAACTAATGCTCTACATATTCTAACGTTGACACTATCACTGCTGGTGATTACTGTATTAAATGATTACTACTGGTACTTATTGTGTACTTAGTGTGAATCTATTACTGCTGGTGCTTATTGTGTTATTACTGGTAACATGATATTGTTGATGGGATATGTGTTGTATTATTGAAACTGACATACCTAAGACATGTTTCTTTTCCTAAAAACCGGTTCTTGGTTTACGATTTTATTTTTGACATTCATTTTGTTGGTAATTGAGGTGATATAAGTGTATGAATATGACAGTACTGATGACCATTGTTTATTAACTGTGAGCCGCTAGTAGACTCTGCTATTTGTTTGCGTGTCTCAACGACGATGGCCGAAACATTGCACCTGTTTTGACTTCAATGGAGATATTTCAATATATTTGTCATCCTATTAAAAATACAGTGATTATAATACATTTTGTGGAGGTTTACAATGTACTCTAACGACTCTAACTCGCATTCTACCAATTTACTGTGGAAATAAAATTACATGATATTATATAGTTCTGTATGGTGACTTATGGTGAAAAGAAGTATATCTTATACCTTCTCAATAGTTCATGTTATCGGAAAACTGTAATATAAATACAATGTTAATCGGATAAACAAGACTTTCTACAAAAGTTATAATTCTTGTCATCAGAAGCTAATCAAATAAATGTAATATTAAGAAATTATGTACCCTCATTCAGTTAAAAAATAATAATAACGAATATTACACAACCTGTCGTGGAAATAGGTTAGAGAAAACAAATCAATTAATTAAACGTATTAAAGCTTATTCTCCTCATTAAGGTTGTTGAATTGATGAGCGAGTTATCTGTAGTTTTCAATTCCCCTTAGCACAACATGGTTCAAGATGACAAAGATATTACAGCGTTATCTTCAAGTTGTTTTCTGCCTGAGATGTTAACTTATTCTCCGTGATTGAATACTACACTCCCAGCATCTTTACGAAGAGAAGACCGAAATATGAATTAAAATACTGAATTAAAAACGGTTTTGTGAACCGAACTCAATTATTTTAAAGCGTTGACCCTCTTAAATGTTTAACGTGTATCTTTGATGTTTAGACGGAACAATACCATAAAGAACCAATAGACTATTTAACCAGAACAATAATATAAAATGATTAACAAACTTCTATAACAGTATCCAACGAATATTCGTGAATTTAACTGCAGAAATTACTACAATATTAATTACTGATGTCACGTAAAACCTAAACATAAGGATAGAGGTTTTACCCGTTCACATTAAACCAGACACATCTGCACATCATGACGAACACATTAACAATTCATAATTAACACAGAAATATTTTCAATATAACGATGAGCATATTAAAAATGATTTTAAATGTTTCTATTTTCAACATAATGTTTTAATTACTCTTATTTTTCTTTACTTGATTATTTTGTAGCAAACTGATTGAAATAGGCTTCGCTGTCTAATTAGTTTGTCTGATTAATCGCTTTAGGTTTTCAGAAGTAAATCGTAAAGCTAAATCCCAAGTAAACAGAAGACTCCAGTAAACCATTACATGTTTCAAGTGCAAAATAAAAAAGATTCAGCATGGCCAGGTGGTTAGGGCTCTCTACTCATAACCTGAGGGTCGCAGGTTCGAATTCTTGTCGCACCAAACATGTTCGCCCTTTCAGCCGTGGGGGCGTTATAATGTGAAGGTCAATAGCACTATTCGTTGATAAAGAGTAATCCAAGAGTTGGCGGTGGGTGGTGATGACTAGCTGCCTTCTCTCTAGTCTTACACTGCTAAATTAGGGACGGTTAGCGCAGACACCCTTCATGTAGCTTTGTGCGAAATTCAAAACAAATAAAATCAAAAATGTAATAAATTTTTAACTTCTTACAAATTTATCTTGAGCTATACTAAGTGCAAACTTGTATGATGAAAGATGTACAGTTGAAACATCTACAGAAGATATACCTATTGCCATCTGGACCTGGCCTACTTCTGTCTTTATTTCCATCATGTCGATGTTCTTGACTGTGCGAATTACTGGAAATTGATACATTCGAAGCAAACAAACTGGAATGTGAAACTTGTGCCATGAAAGAGAAAGGGTTTAGATGGGAAGCCACTCCGTTCGCTGCCGCTACTGCCGCCTGCGCTGCCATGTGGTGGTTATAGCTGTTCTGATGCATCGTCGGTTTGTCTCTGTGGTTTCCTAAAGAAGTATTTAGAAGATAAATAACCACGGAACATTATAATAAATTATGAACTTTTTCATACTTTAAGAAGGTTTTCCAAAACTTTTTTTTAAAAAAGTATATGTTCCTAACATCCTCTGTAGATTGTGAAATCACAGTAACATCTGTCTGAATGTATAATGTAATATTCGGTAAATTCACGTGCGCAGTAAGATTGTATTTAACCAAAATGCTCTGTAAACTAAAGTAAAGAAAGGCTCTATACCATCCTAACTGCTAAATATGGTGGAACTAATAATATATGTTACATTAAATTATATTTTAGAAAACCAAAATAATTAAGGTTTTTATATATTTGAGTAAAACAGTGTGTAATAAACAGCAGAACTAATATAATATTATCACTATTATCCACCGGTCTAAAGTAAATATCAGTAATCAGTTAAATAAAAGTTACCTCCTTTAGACGTTTATAAAATAATTCATTTGTACCCTATTACAGCAATGATAAAAAACTACTTTATTTTTTAAAGTTGCTATTTCATAAAGATGTGTTTATATTACACTTACTGACGTTTCGATCAACATCATAAGCAACGTAATTATCTTCTATTCGCCCCTTTTTAAGTCCTGTCGTTGAATTGTTCGACAAACCAACTACTGATGTCCGTTTTGGCGGTCTTCCTGGCCTGCAACTGGACAGTAAGAGCCCCGTTACGTCAAAAAACGGAGGTTGTTGTAATCTGAACCTTAGGGTAATATTACCAAAACACATCATTTAACAATAAACTTTCACTCTACAAAGTAACTACGAGTAGGAGCAAACTGTTAATGATATATGTGATTGAAAACATACAGTAATATTTTGTTACATAAAACCCACATATATGTATTTCGTATTTCAACCTGAACACCACTGCATAATCTAGGTCTGAAATGCTCATCAGTGGGAAAACAAATAGTCACCAGTGCCGAATAGCGGAATTAACTATTACTTTTATAACGCGTCCATAAGTAAAAGATACATGTCGTGAGCTCAACACTTGGACCTCTATCTGCAGACCAGTACCCTAACCACGAGAACGGTTGGTCATGAAGATGTTTCTTGTTAATTTGCCGTTATTTCCAGTTGTCAGTAAATGTAATTAATATTAAGACCTTTTTACTACTTGGATAAGAATATTAGTCGATGTTACTTACTGCAATTTAACTTCTCTCCTGGAACTATTTGTCTGAAAGAAAAATATTATAAAAAAAACATTATAGTCTAGATGTATGTGTAGATGCAATTCATCTAGTAACACGAATAAGGAGTCAATTGTTCTTACATTTATCATCACTGGATTTCTGTAATCAACATTTGGCATGTAACTTGAATAAAAATTTCAAAATAAAAGATTCCAACTTGAAGTTTAGGTCAGATGACCTAATTATATCCGAATTAAATTTAAAGGAAGAAGATTTCTGAAACCATGTCTCCAAATGTTAAAATTCAACAATATGTAAGAAAGCGTTCCCAGACTTCAGAGTAACATATGCGAGTGCGTCTCTTTAGCCCTCACAGCGAAACAGCTTTTCCTAAGCGAATGATAATTATCCATAAAGGACGGAAATAACACGTGATTTATAATGTGTAGTACATTACTACTAAATGTCCAAAGTAGCCTAACATGGGCTTAAAGATTAAGTTACTCATCTCATAATCTACATGTCGCGAATTCGAATCCTTTCACTGAAAATTTTTACCTATTTAACCGTGTAGGTATTATGATGTGACAACCAATCCAACTCTTTGTGGGTAAATAATAATCGTATCAGTTGACAGTGAGTAGTGCCGACTGATTTCACTCTAGCATAACGCTTCATAAATAGGAATTGCCAGCGCAAATAGCTTTCGAGTACGAGAAAGCTATATTCACTAATACTACTGGATCTTCAAAAATTACTCGATGGGTCAGCACTAAGTTTATGGATATTCAAGCTTAAATCAGAAGATAGATTTCCCAAAGTTAGTAAATAGCTAACTACGTAGCTTTGCGATATAAAAAACGCCACAGCAAGGACAAAGATGGGTTTTCAAAACTGATAAAGCTTCTCGATATCTCAGTAAAATAAAAGATTCATGTGGCAATCAATTAATGTTTACAAACTTGTGAAGTGATTACACAAAAAGTTGTACTATGCGCTGTATCCCTAAAGTGCAGGTTTTGTTCAGATACTAGTGTTAGTACTTGTACTTGGTGGGAGTAAAACGGACCTTGTTAACTGTTACGCATTGAAACCTTTTAGTACCATAACTGAAAGTATATGGAATAGATCAGTCGTTACACGTCTGTACAGAAAGAAGCCTTGAAACTTTTAGCTAAATGGGGAACAGACATAAAAGACGTATAAAATATGTTTGTGTTTGGATTACGTAAATAAAACGACAGGTAAATTATTCATCACGAAAAACAACAAATAAAATTTATTTATTTTCTTCTTTTCCTTACCGTAGCTCCAATTATAAAATTTGACTATTTCAACACTAATTTTTTTCACACTTCCTCTTCCTTACGATTGATTCTAAGTCAATGTTTTTAACCGTGTAGCTAACCTTAACTGGCTGCCTTCTAGTGGCTCATAGGTAAGACTGGAAGCATCCAACGCAAAAAGTGGGTTTCAACACGTGGTGGGAACAGCATAAGTACTCTATTTTTAACTTTACGCTTTCGGCCGGGTGATTAAAGCCCTCGACTCATAATCTGAGGGTCGCGGGTTCGAATCCTTGTCGCACCAACCATGCTCGCTCTTTCAACCGTAGAGACGTTGTAATGTTACGGTCAATTCCCTATTCTTTGGTAAAAGAGTAGCTCCAGAGTTGGTGTTGGTGGTGATGACTAGTTGCCTTCCCTCTGGTCTTCCAGTGTTAAATTAGGGTCGGCTAGCACAGATAACTCTCGTGTAACCTTGCGCAAAATTTAAAAACAAACAAATTTTGCTCTTAACAACAAACGAATAAACTTAAGCTAAAGTATCTGCATTGTAAGAATATAGGAGCAAGTGTAAATCAAGTTTTGTCTCAGTTTTCATTTCTTCAGGAAGATTATATATTACTGATCCGAATAACAGGCTGTAATAAAATTGATATTAATTCGCGATTAAAAGTACCTTTCTATAACTATGTTATGAGCCATCGTTGAGAACTGAAAGGTACCATTTTTCAAGAATGCCATATCAAATTCACAGATAGTCCTTTGTGCAGGTTGTCACGAAAATTCTAAAAGAAAAAGACGATAAAAACATCAGGCATTTATTAGAGTTTATTTGCATTAAACTTTTGAGCAAAACAGACACAGGAGGAAAACCTATCAAGAACTGGGCATCAAACTTAAAAACACTAAAAACAAGTTTTATTTTTTTGTTATTTATTTCGTATTTTTCCCTTGTGTCAATATGACCCGTGAGCTGTAAGGTGTAAAACCCAGTTCAAGATTACTACTTCCCACTTTTTATGCAGTTCTTTTAAAACTAATATTTGCTTTTAAAAACCTTTCATTTTGAATTAAGCATGCTTGTGACGTCGTGGATCTTAGTGGCGGAACTATTACATTTCGTCCTTGTTTGTCTATCTGTGTAAAAAAGACAGCCCAAACTGACAAACAAATCAAAGTTTCACAACTGATGAGCCTGCAGTGACAGCTCTCTACAAGTGCTTAAAGGTGTTTGGGATGTTCTCGTACATCTTGCTATGTTACCTACCTTTCAGCGTAGATAATTATAGCGTCTATCTTTCAGAAAACGTTTTGTTCTAAAAAAATAGAAACATTAAACAATGTTATCGCTTGATGTTCTTGACTGGTAATGCCAAGTTTAGCAAAATATTTTGAAAAAAATGTTTTAGAGCTATTATACAAAAATTTACCTCATTCTAAAACCAATATTATTGAATAATGTTGTTAAACTTACTTTTTTTTTGGATGCTTAAGTTTGTGTTACTATACATTATTTTTTGAAACAAAGCTGTTGAATAATATTTCAAATATTAAATATAGCTTAGACCAAACATAGCGTTCAGAAACTAAAATAACAAAACAAACGTCATGAAACTAAAATTTAAATCTTATTTTCAGTTTCGTTTGGTAAGAAAAAGGATGATTGTAAAAAAGTTGTTGCTGTTGTTTTGAATTAAGCACAAAGCTACACAATGGGCTATCTGTGCTCTGCCCACCACGGGTATCGAAACCCGGATTTTAGCGTGTAAGTTCGCCTACATACCGCTGAGTCACTGGGGTGCGGTTGTAAAGTAAAGCACTGTCAATGTTAAGTAAGCATTTCATTTGAAAATGTATAATAATAATGTATATTTATTTTATGTAATGCAATAAAAGAAGCAAAATTTATATTGATTATTATGAAATCTTGCATCACTCCAAACGACTGTCATCATAATGAGCACTACGTCCTTACTTTTTATTTATAACGTAAGTGAAAATATCAAGTTTTTTCCAAAAGCAATTAGTGTAAGGAGACGTTTATGAACAGTAAGATAAATCATTATTGAAACTTATGAGCGATGCACACAAACAAGAGTCAACAATAACGACTAATGACAACTGCTGAATAATTTGATAATGACGCAAAACATAAGGACAGAAAGTACTAAAGAAAAGAAAACTAGTTCTATAGAGTTGATTGTGAACCTTAAGTTTACACAGAGCAGTATAGAATGTCTTCATATTATTATATCATGTTAAATGCGATTTTGAAATATTGTTCGGTTACCTTTTGAGCTTTATAGTTTTATAAAAGCCCATACAGCTGTAATAATGTTCAAAACAAGACATTGCGCACGCTAAGCAATGGTTGCAGTGTTCCAACGGTCATTTAAGCGTCAAGTTATCGTGCCGTTACGGTCGTGTTCCTGAGCAATTTGTATGACAAATCAAAATCTACCTGTTCCTGTCAGCAGCAAGGAATCCATCAATTTTGAATAGATTACCAAAATAGTTTGATAAGATATTAGGTCATTGTCAAAGTTTCTGTTGGCTTGTCATGCAATACTTATTTCCAATACTGAGTATAAAACAAATTTGTGATATTTCTGTCTGCTTCTTAAGCATACAAAGTAATAATATCTTCTTTTGCAAGTAAGTCCATTCCTCAAAATAAGTTTTAAATCACTAATTTCCCTATTAAGGTTTGATTTGGTTTTGAATTTCGCGCAAAGCTACACGAGGGCTATCTGCGCTTGTCGTTCCTAATTTAGCAGTGCAAGACTAGAGGGAAGGCAGCTAGCCATCACCACCCACCTTGAGTATTACACTGCTGTTATATAATAAATATAGTGTAAGTTGCTATAAATTAGGGAAAGCTTTCGCCACTGACATTTACGTTCGTGGTTTTTCACCTTTACTAAACATCGCTTTTTGCTTACCACAGCTGGGATATGACTTGTTACAAATCCATTTCTGGGTGGTCCTGGTGTCCCAAGCTGATTTACAATCATTTGGCCTCCAGGGCCCTCATCCACAAGAGATAAGCCTACTTGGAAAATTTAATCCCTCAATCTGAACACATCTTTATGACTTTCCCTTTTCAAAAACGCCAGGTCTTCGCTCAAAATTCCATAAGGTAATTCTGATTCACGTTTTTGCCATCGCGACTTGATATTGCTGTGAGTGTCATCTGGCTTGCTAATTTGTATATTCGATATCGCTTCAATGTATTGTACTCAACGTACTGTATATTTTTCAACTGCGAAGGGTAAAGAAAGATTGACACAAAACTATGCTTTGAACCCTGTCGTTAAAAGAAACAAACTGGTATAAACGAACTTGAGGCTTTAACCTAGCTCGTCGTGGGTAAAGATAAACACTTTGTATATTTAGTTTTTGTACATATATTAAGATCCGGGTATCCAGCGAATTGTCAAATGTAGGTTTACAGGAGGCATAGTACCTTTACTCCTCCTAGTTCCAGGTCTTTAATCTTTAACGACATAAGTTTTAATTGTAAAAGTGTTTTGTTGGATACCTCCAGTTTTCGTGTTTAATCATGAAAACAAACGTGTGAAGCCAAGACACAGAATAGGTTCTTATCAAAGTAAAAATACCATGAAATAGTTAATAAGGATATAAAAAAAACGTTTTAACCAATTTGAATTAACTTATTGTTCTGGTCTCTGAATATTTATATACTCCCGTTCTTGTACACTTAAAGCCGGATAAATTTATGTTAATCCTAACAAATTATAATATAATGTCTCGAGAGAACTTTGTTGTGTTTTAAAAACTAGAGATAATTTGTCGTGTTTAACTGTTACGTTATCTGTAGTTTATTTTATTGCAAATACCAGGTATAACTATGCCATAGATAAATGCTTTGCCATCTAAACAGTAACGCACGTGAATGCCTTTTCCGTTGGATATGATTTCGTTAGATAGTAAACAGGGATAGCAGTAATCTCGTTGATTCTGCTTATTGCGCTATACTTCGTTATGTTTAACAAGTTTACTGTGACGTATTAAGATAACGACCTATTATGCTATACAGTGTTCTTTGCGCAGTAATTTTGGTAGTTGAATGGCTACAATGAAAATTCAAATTCAAAACAACTCAATCACGGTTGGTTAACAAACCAGAGCACAACTGTTAAGGCTACTGTACAATCTCTAGTGCTAAATTTTATATTCACATAAAATAAAGAATAGATGTCTTTAAATAAACACATGTTTGAATAGAAACCAATACGTCATTAATGTTGTTAGACGTCGTAAAGGCTTGCGTGTTTATATCATTATATCATTCAGTCGTACAATAGAATTGGTTTCAAGGGGCTACTTCTAAAAGCTGAAGTCTTCAATGAAGGCTTCACTACATAAGTTTGATATACCCTTGAAACAGTCGGTTGTGTTATAGTCAAGACAAGTCTGTATTTACGGAGAACAGTTTATATTGTTGTGAAAAAAAACGACAATGTTTGTGACAATTTATCACGTTACTTTTTTACTATGTATAGAGACAATTATTGTGTTCTATTTTTGTCATCATGACATAAACTACCATACTTTACACTCAAACATATCAAATAAATAACAGTTCATAATAAATATTTAATAGTGAAACTGTTCCCACTATCAAAACACAACTACAATTATTTTACTTAATGATTTTACTGTGTGAAAGCTTATCAGAAGTGTCGTCCTTGTCTTAATATCAAGCTTTACTTTGGATTTACTGATGAGACGGTTAATTGTGTTTTATTGTAAAACTATAGCAGAAGATTAACTGTTACTTTTGTATATTGATACCACTGAGTCTGCTCCAAAGAAAGGTCATTCTTCTCTAAGCCCATATTTGATCATTTGTTGATTTATTGTTTTGGTAATGACTTCGATATTGTCTAGGTATGTTCACACTATTTCCTGCTGGTTACCGACAAATGGACGGAAATACGTGTTATCAGTGATGTTCAAATTGAATCCACACAAATGCAGAGACAGGTGTAACTTATTTGGTGTATTCAAATCATAGTGAAAAGACTAGGGACTTGCTAACGTATGTGCACTCAGTTTTAAGATAATGAAACGTCAACCACGCCACGTATTCACCGTTAAGAATTTCTGGTCCATTTTCCAGTAATTCACCACCGTTAAAGTTCAAGAGATAAGGAGCACGTTTCACGAGTGCGACTTTGGATCAAAGACTCACAAAAGACTCGAAGCTGATCACATATTTCATTTCTCGAGACAGCAAGAATCGGGTTCTTGAACATTTTATAGGTGATTGAGATACTTATATATCTAAGAGGCAGGTTTATTAATAAATTTTATGTTTACGCGATATTAACTGAACTTAGCTGACATTTTAGACTTTTCCCTTATGTGTTGTAATATCCGGTGTTATATTAACCGGAATGTAATCTTGAACAGGAATAATAGAAGGAATGTACTGGCCAGTAAAAATTCCTTATTTAAATCTCACTCCTTTTATAGAAAACCTCTGGCTATACTGTGTACACTAACCTGTTCAGTGCCGTAGACAAGATAACTTGTCCAAGCCGAACGGTAACATAGTGCCACGGACGAGTTAATTCGTTCTCTGTAATTCCTAACTTCAATGCTAGATGTCAACACCTTACATGCATTTAACCTACTTAAAAATTGTCTCACTTTCGATCCAAAATGGTGTCACGAAAAAAGTTACAAAATAAAGAAGCATTAGAGTTGTATTGTAGCAGCTGAAATACTTGGCAGTCAACAGGTTAAACCCACAGACATGCCACGTGACATTAGAAAGATATCGGAAACCCACATGTCTTCTGCCGACTAATTACAAATACGTTGTTCATTAAGCTTGTTTGTTTGTTTTTTAAATTAAACACAAAGCTACACAATGGGCTATCTGTGCTCCGAAACCCGGATTTTAGCGTGTAAGTCCGCAGACATACCGCTGAGCCACTGGGGGGCTGTTCATTAAGAGTAAGAAGGTGGCCCATACTCATTAATGAGTTTCTCTTTCTGCTAAATGTAGTTCTATCAAAAACAAAATTTTCCTCTTTGAATTTGGTGATGCTAATGTACCCTGGTTGTTTATAGTGATTTATTTGAATATTTTTTTCTAATTAAACGTTTATTGTTTTTATTCTTCTTGACAAGATTATCTCAGTGCATAGTTTTCTTGTTTGATACGTTTGTGTCGTTTTCGTTTTTATTAATATTATTGGAGTCAAACTGCGAATAACACTAGTCATACAAATAAATTCACATTTAACAAAATGATATTCAAACCTACTACATGTGGTAGTTAAAAAACTAATGACGTTCATTTTTTAATTGACTCGTGTTTAAAACGTGAGTTCGGGTCTTTTATTTTAATACAGTATGAGCACAAATAAATACATTTACTTAAATATTCTGAATATAATTATTTAATGAGCATAAGAAAGAGTAGTAGATATAATTAGGTGAGATTATTCTTCATATTACTCGAAAAAGAAGAAAATTCAAGATTTTATATTATATAACATTACTATGTCAGAATCTGATTATAAATAATGCTGATAATGTGGCGAATTTTGTACAGTTATCAATTCTTAATTTAGTCCAATCATTAGAAAATCTACAGCGCTTGCCTTAAAAAAAAGGTTTATGTAGCCTACACTAACTGTTCTGAATCGTGTGATCGGTGAGAGACTGACTACCGAGTTTACAAGTTGCTTATGTAACTAGAAAAGCTAACAAACTGCAGATAAACAAAAGTTGTTAGAAATGAGTACATTAGAAACTTCTAAGTAATACAAATCTTTAGTAATTATTAATGAAGTTATTGTTGTTACCTAGACTCACACTTTACAATCGTAATTTACAGTTATAGGATAAATCTTAATTAAAAGGTTTATAGGAATCATTTTACACTAGAATTTCCTATTTGCGTGAAGAATCCACTTTATCCACAAGGCCAACTGATCACAAAATTGCATGTTCCTTCACCCTATCGTGATGTTGACGAAATCAAATCCTGTCTTTTAAAGTAAATCATGTTTGATGTTGTTAGGTTTGTTTATTTTTTTTCACAGTTCAGATTCATTGACATCTTACAGTAAGAAATTTGATAAAAAAATTATGTTAGAATAATTACAGTATTTCGACCACGAATGTGATCATTTTCAAACACAAACACAGACCAAATGTCTTTCTTTATATTCGAAACTGACCAGGTAACATTGTGCTTATTCTAATATATATTTCAAACTATAAAATAAAAAGTAGTTTGAAAAAAAGAAAAACTTGCTTGAGGAGATTTTTTTTTCACGAAATGTTATTTTACGGAAATCGAACCCTACAGTTGCTATAATTTGTAAGTATACACATTTATGATTTTAAAAATCTGTGTGACAGCAAGAATAAAATAATCCAGTAACAAACGTCTTAATATAATAAACAATATATTTTATAAGAATTAGATGGCTCCTCCAGTAGCACAGTGGTATGTTTGCTGACTCGCACCGCTATAAACCGGATTTCGACACCTGTGGTGGATACAGCACAAATAGCCTACTGTGTGGTTTTGTGCTTAATTATAAACACCTAATTTCGACACCTGTGGAGGGTACAGCACAAATAGCCTACTGTGTAATTTTGTGCTTAATTATAAACACCTAATTTCGACACCTGTGGAGGGTACAGCACAAATAGCCTACTGTGTAATTTTGTGCTTAATTCTAAACACCTAATTTCGACACCTGTGGTGGGTACAGCACAAATAGCCCATTGTGTGGCCTTTTTTTAAATTCTAAACACCGAATTTCGTTACCTGTAGCGGGTACAGCACAAATAGCCCATTGTGTGGCTTTGTGCTTAATTCTAAAACAAACAAACAAAGAATTAGATTATTATCTTAATTTCGTCTAAGTTAGAAAAAATTAACAAGAAAATACATTTTATTAAAACGTTAATTTCCAACTTGCATAGCTGTTCCTAAATCAGTGATAAATCAAGAAATGAACTCGTTCGTTAATTCATACTGTCTATACTACAAAAAAAATTAAAGTCTAAAGGATTTTGCTTTGTTACAGTTTTAACATGGAAATTTCTGATTGTCTTTTAATGTTTTGTGCTCCGTATTTCCTTTTTTTAACGTAGTGTTTAAGGAGTTCGAAGGTATAATGTTAGTTTTATTATTTACGAATATGCTTCAATCAAGAACAATCTAAAGTTCCGAAGCAAAGAAATAAAGTGTAACAAACACCATGTCACTTATGATATCCAATAAATTTATCAAGACTTTGGGAACTGGAAAATACTTTTGGAAACCTAAGAACCTATTGTTTAAAGTAAAGAAAAATATACAACAATTAATATGCCAAACATGTATATTGTATCTGTTGTACATAGGGTCTTTCTTCAATTAGGGATCAAATCAAGCCTACTAGAATACAACAGACACAGTAGATATTGAAACACTACATATATTATTAAATTTCACCGTCTTCTGTTCACACCTGTACTTTCATCTTGTTTGTTTTTACGTGTTCATATTATAAACGAATGAACGATAGATTACGATGGAAGAGAACTTGCTAACAAGATGAGATTCATAGGCGCCATCTTTTCAACTGTATTTGGTGTTTAGAGCAGAACAGCATCAGGCTGATTTTAGCATTATAAAATGGTAAAATTACAGCTGTCTCACAGGGGTACTTTTAAATATATTTTTATCCGTTCGTGTAACAGGTTACCCGCTACAATACCGTTATAAGATTTATTTACATTACCTGATTGAAGAATGCCACAAACTAAGATCTTTTCACATTTGTCTCTTTCCAGTTTTATTAAACTGACAGCGATCGTCTTTGGAAAAAAATCGTCTGATTTTAACATCAAATTATCGACTTCTTAACGCATCGTTCGTTTTTTTCTGATATTTGCAGAAGAACATTCAAAGACTATCATCGCTTAACATGTCTTATTTGGAAACAACCAGGTAACAATACCTATCATCAACTTTGAGTCACTTTTAGCTGACCAACTAGTGGGATCTGATCATCATCCTTATAATGCACCCCGAACCGGAATATGTGAAGTACAATTTATTTTTGTGCGATTGCGTGAAGGTCAATAAAGATATGCGAACTTGGATTTGCAAATCTTCTATTTTTCATACCAACCAATAAACGTAGTTCGGCCATTTTATATCAATCTCTATTAGTGGAATTCTCATATTCCATTATATGGAGTGGTATTATGTTTTGCCTTCTCACAATATTCGGTGTAAAGAAATGTCCGAAATAATTGGGTGAAATTACTCATTTTATGTGCAAAAAACATAAAGAAACCCTTGTATTTATTAGAAGTCCTATAATTGAAAAGTCACTGACCTAGAAGCAAATTGGTACATAAATTTAGAAAAGTGTGTTTAACCGTTGGGATTTCCCATAGTAATTCTAGGCCTAATACGATAATATTTTCTAAAACAGCTACCAATCAAGATTAACAAAAGGATGAATAAGGCTAGCAGAAAGTGTGGACACGCGACAATGGATATTTTTGATACAATACCGTGCATATACTGTCTATATATGCGCATCAGTATACTGATTCTTTACTAGAATACATATTCACTCTTTTCTTTTTATAACAATGTCACATTCTTCTGATTTACACTATTTCCTGTCAGAAATCCACTTTGAATACATAAAAATCAGTATTGAACATTTAACCATTCTCAATAATGGATAGTCGAAACACTTGGTGAAGAAGGTAGACACTTACAATAAACAGAAGGAAAATTACTGACATTACTCTATGTTAGAAATCTCTCTGAAAACATACACACAAGTTAGAATAGTATTCAAAAGCCACAACATGATTATCAACAGCACACATCGAAAAACTTAAAGTCCAACGTTGAGGAAAATCACCACTTACATCATCTATGAACATGGCTTCCAATATATTAACATAAAAAGACCAGCAAAACTTAAAGTTCTGAAGCATGATGGACAGCAAGATTAGGTAATACCGAACATACAATAAACTGGAATAATACTAAAACAGTACGATATGAACAAGGGAAAAAGAAAGGTAGAAGTTTCCTGCATCAACATAACTGACTACACTCAATCAGTCTGGTACAGAAGTAAGCATAACCTAGATATCATCTGGAAAAAATATGAAATGATTCAAGTTCAAAGGGTGAACGACCCCAATACCTCTGTCCAGTGGATAATGAACCATACTTTTATGAAGGATCAAAACTAGGCCAATACCAAAGAAGAAAACGGATTTCCTGGAAAATAACTAAATATTAACAATCGAAATGTAGGTTATAAATTAATTAATAATTTATATCTGATATAAAAAAGTCGTAAGTAATTGTTATACTAAGATGACTGTATAAGCAACTAAACATGACAACGATATTCATGTATATAAAATAAGCAACATTAATTTGTAAAAGGTAAAAGGCAATTTTTATTTGTGTGTGTGTGTGTGTGTATACTTTGGTATAAACTTAAAAAAATAATAATTTTGTTATGTGTGTGAATACTTTAGTACCACAACTAAATTTCGTTTTGTTATGTAAGAAGACTCTAGTAACAGAATTAAGTATCGTTTGTTCTGTAAAAATATTCTAGTATCACAGTTAAGTCATGTTTTATTATGAAAACATACTTTAGTACAACGGGAAATTTTCGTTTTACCAGATGAAAATGCCAGCGTATAAGAGTCTTGCTATTATTATTTCACAGATGTAGCTGATGTAGCTATTTTCTGTAGTAAACACGGATTATGTTCAAGAAACAAATGTCTAGTTACCTTCTGCAGATAACATACATTACATTGAATGAATATGACTCGCTATCTTCTGAAATAGTCTATGTTTACATATTTCATGTATTCACCAAACTCAAGCGATGCCTTTCATTTTGAAGTAAATTGTCGTGATAATCCTAATATAAATAATAAACTAAAATTATTTCTATATTTTAATTTTACTCCAGTTACAAATGACAACTGTTCCTACACAATAAACAATATTTAGTGTGTGCTTCTTTACAAGACAGGTTTTATATTTTTATATTACTGATATTTAGATTATCTCAGAAAAGGTATCAGCTTTCCTCTGTATTTGGAATAGCCTACCTGGCAGTGGTACAGTCTCTGTAGAGTACCTCAAAGTCCTTGCAAGACAACAGCTTACAACGGTTCACACCAGGTTGGATGGCACCTAATCCCCGTAGAAGTCGTACCTGTTCCACGTTACACACAATAGGAGTAATGCCCAGTCGTTTAAGCTTGGTGTACACTGTGTGCAGCCCTCCGACCAGGTGCTTCAGAAAAAGATCAAAGGCTTGTGGCAAACACAGAAGGTCCCCGCCGTTAACGCGGAACGCAGCAAGTTTCGCACCGTGAAAATCTATTAGTCTACACTCCTGTACCCCGTCGACCACAGCACTTGGTGGTGACAGAGTTGCTTCGAGTCCGTAGTTGAAAGTTCGGGAGCCGGTGGAGGGGGCCAACTGAAACGCGGGAGAGAGTTGATCTCGCGCACTCACTGTTCTACCTGACGAACTGTACTGGCTAAATACTACCTCGGCCAGAGCTGGAGGTCCAGACGGGCTGGCTTCAGATGCCAGACTAAGAGATCCACTGGCCGAGGAGTTAGTTAAAGTTTGTCCAGGAGGAGGCGACCCTCCAGGAACGTTTGGTAGATTCTGGTCTGGTTGATAAGCGTCTCTCAAGATGTCCTCGTCGGTTTTGGTCAATGGTACTCCAGGTGGCAAATGACCAGACATGTAATTATAGGCTGTACTCCCACTTTCCATCTAAACAAGACTTCCAGGCCTCAGTGCCTTATTACTATCGTTAAGACCTCGCGGTTTGCGTAAGTCACGGTCCAAAGTGTGTTCGTCACACGTAAGGTTCAATATAGTTTTCCTGCCAGCAGTCTACCTAACTTCTTTATGAAACGTCTTCCGTAACAGATGCGCGCGCTGCTCCGTGAACGAAATATATAGTCTTAAGCATAGAATAGTGAATTGAAATCAACCATCAAAGTTGTGGCTTTGAGGAAAAGTACCAAACAATGAAGCCGATTGAATCTTAATGAGCTGTGATGCTTAATCATCAAATGCTAAAAACTTATTACATCGGGCGACTGTCTTACTTGTTCAAATACACGTTGGTAAAATATGACTCTTTAAAAATAATTTAATCACAAATGAACACTATCTTTGTAATGTATTATTACACATTATGTGTACCTAGACTACACTTGATATATTATTACATATTAAGTGTACACAGTCTACACTTGATATATTACTATCCACCGTGCGTATAAAGACAACATTTCAATATATTTTTATCCATAATACGTGCCAGAATTACCCTTGATACATTATTACCTATTTTGTACCTAGATTGCACTTGATATATTATTATCCATTATGCATACAAAAACCCCACTTGATATACCAGTGTCCATTGTTCACACAGTATATTATTCATTATGCGTACCTAGACTACGATTTATGATCACAGCTATACACTACAGTGAAACACACTACAGATTAATACATACTAATATGCAACTGAAATATGACTGTGATATTCGTCATGTAACCACTGCAAAGCCAAATTTAAGAATGAAGTTTAGAAATATACAAACTATAACAGGTACACAGACACGGATGTGTCATAAATGAAAAACGAAGTTAAAAAACAAGATCATTGAGTAAAATATATGTAGTTTGTTCGTTTTAATGAAGCTTACACATCAGGCAATCTGCGCTTTGGCCAACATGAGAAATCAAGTCCTGGAATTTAACGTTGTAAGTCCGAAAACTTAGCGCTGACCCATTGGGTTAAAACAGTTACAACAAATATACTACCAGGTTAAGCATGTATTTAACTTTTCTTACATGATTATTTTAATATACGTTTTAAATCGTCTTTCACAGAGTTTTGCACACACATTTAATGCAAACATCAATATTTACCATGTGCAACTACACCTTGAAGTTTGCGCACATATGTAACAACATATAATTGTCATGATAAGACTGATAACGTTAATCTAACTCGAATTATTGATTAATAATTAATTTTTAATATTATATATATATATTTTTTCTATATAACAAATATAAAAAGTTACTATTTTACAATTAGACTTTCTCGTTTGTTTGTTTGTTTTGGAATTTCGCACAAAGCTACTCGAGGGCTATCTGTGCTAGCCGTCCCTAATTTAGCAGTGTAAGACTAGAGGGAAGGCAGCTAGTCATCACCACCCACCGCCAACTCTTGGGCTACTCTTATACCAACAAATAGTGGGATTGACCGTCACATTATACGCCCCCACGGCTGGGAGGGCAAGCATGTTTAGCGCGACTCGGGCACGAACCCGCGACCCTCGGATTACGAGCGCACGCCTTAACACGCTCGGCCATGCCAGGCCTAGACTTTCTCACTATGAAAATGATTGAAAACAGACCGCCACAATAACGTCAAATAATTTTAGTTATGTGAAATACACTCGTACAGAGGTTTATTTCAATAAAAAATTTCAAATAATCTAACGATCTGTATTGGCTTTTCAACTGTTCTGATATTTTTAAAAAATTAGGCCACTCATACCTCCCTAAAATAATTACAATTATAAAATTATCAGCCACCTTATTAAGAATTTGTCATTTTAAGTTGAACAACGTGTCTTATCCAGTAAGCAACTTAGATCTCACTGTGAACATATTAGAAAGTTTATTCTTATTATTTTAAGGCTCTGATTAGATATGTCAGACATATCATTTAAGTATTATGTTAGAAATCTCATCGTCTACAATAAGATTACCACCTTTTCTGCAAATGAAGATGTTACTTACGAATTTAACGCCATCTATTACCATTCAATATCATTATTTTTCAAGCACATTGCAGTTTCACTTCAAACAAGAGGGAGTCCTCAATAGGTGCGACACATAAAATTGTTTAAGGCAGAACTAGAATAAATTAATTTATTATATCTATTTTCCTTTTTATTAGCTATAACTTTGAACGCCAGCAGCACCAAGCGTTGGGCTCGCATATAAGCACCAGCTGAGAACATCAAATTGAAATTCCTTCTCGCAGGATTAAAGTAAACTGTCCCTCAGTAGTACCTTTTCTATATGTGTGTACGTTATATTAAAATCATTTTGGAGTCTCACCATATCGTTACAGTTCTTACTGCTCTATTTAAATACGACGTATATTAGAAATAATCCTGCAGTGTAGTTTTCATTGCAACAAGCTCAGTCACAAGACTTCATTATCTGTTACAATACATTGAACTTTACTTACCAACGATAAAGGTACGACTTGTTGCTGGTCGCTTTATGGATGATTCTTATTCCCAAAATTCATCTATAATCCTTTGTTTTCCAAAGCTGTTAAGCACAATGGCTGATCACGTCTTGAAAAACTCGAAATTATCTGATATGAATAAATCTTTATGATTTGAATGTACAAATATTTTTGAGTTGGAAAGAATTATTGCATCGACTTTCCCAAAATGTTCAGTGACATGTCAAACAACTTTCTGATATGGTATCCAGTATCTTTTTATGAAAATGCGCTATGCAATCTTCCGTAAGGTACAGTTATGTCGAGAACACACAGTGAAACATTAGATGTTTCCTGTGTAAATCATACTCGGTTTCCTTTAGCTTCTTACGTCTATAACCTCAACAATTCTTGCTTCTTATTTCCAGAACCTACATGGCAAACTTTTGCGTTAGGAAGCTCCGGTGTCTACATCATGTGCCAACAACATACTTCACTCCTATTCCTGAGTCGATAATATACTCGAGTCATTTTAAATATTTCACGAGTCTATAAGGTGCACTACTTCTTTAAATATCTCCCGAGTTTATAACAAACTCTACTTCTTTAAGTGCCTCCTGATTTTTCAGCATACACTACTCTATTTTTATTATTTAGTATCCGGAGTACATTTTGCTCCTTAAAAGTGACTCTGTTTATAACATGTGTTGTTATTTGGATACCTACTGTGTGAAAAGTAAAAATGTCCATCTAAATGTCTCCAGTGTTAATATCCTACGATACCTTTTTACATATATTGATTAATGAGTTCTCCTCCTGTAACATAGTTTGTTCTTTCTGATATAATCTATGTATACACCATCTTTTGTTCCCTTAAACACAATAGGAGTCTTTCAAATATTCCATAGATACCTAACGTGTATAAAATCCATCCCATCCCCTTACGTATAAGATGTGTTTATAACATGTCCTGTTTTGGGAAGACCCCATGTCTACAACATAATCTGCTATTTTAGACATCTCCAGTATCTATAACGTACCCTGTTTCTTTCGGTGTCTTCATGCCTACTTATGTCTCTTTCTTTAAATGTCTCTAGCATATAGTGAGCTTTTAAATACCCTCATACCTACAGCGTACTCTGTTCCCATAGGTGTCTTTAGCATACTTTATCCGTCAAGACAATGTTTATATTTCTATTTACTGTATTCATTTAAACGTGTAAGCTGTCTACGACAATTTGTTTTTCCTTTCAGATGACTGATATGTCTAAAGCTTATATGTTTCTTTATTATATTCTATTTACAACATGCTAGTTTAAATATCTATTGTGCTTAAAGCACACTTTTTATTTTACATATATTCTGTCTACTGTATATTATTTGAGATATATTCTGTGAATATAATACAAGATTTGTGTATTATTTGTGTAGATTCTCCTCTTTTTAGCTTTCTCTCTTTCCTAAACACGTCGATAACTTAATTATTGTCTTTATAATGTCTTCTGTCACAATAACATTTGTTCGCGTAGGGATCTCTTGTATATTCATACATGTATCATATTCTGATGTTTGTGATATCTTTTGTGTAAATACCACACTTTACCAATGTAGATGTATTCTATACCTGTAGCATACTTCGTTCTTATACGGCCCGGCATGGCCAAGCGCGTAAGACGCGCGACTCGTAATCCGATAGTCGCGGGTTCGCGCCCGCGTCGCGCCAAACACGTTCGCCCTCCCAGCCGTGGGGGTGTTATAATGTTACGGTCAATCCCACTATTCGTTGGTAAACGAGTAGCCCAAGAGTTGGTGGTGGGTAGTGATGACTAGCTGCCTTCCCTCTAGTCTTAGAGTGCTAAATTAGGGATAGCTAGCCCAGATAGCCCTCGTGTAGTTTTGTGCGAAATTCCAAAAGAAACAAACAAATTGTTCTTATAGAAATTTCGGTATACATTACATACGCTGTTCTTATAGAACCTTCAGTTTATATTACATACTCTGTTCTTATAGAGCCTTCGGTATACATAGCATGCTCTGTTCTTATAGAATCTTCGGTATATATTACATACTCTGTTCTTATAGAACTTTTGGTATGTATTGCATACTCTGTTCATTTAGATATTTCCTGTTTCTATATTATATTTTGTTCTTTAGTTATCTTCTTTTTCGCAGGATATTTTCTTTGTCTTCAATATACCAACGTCTTATAGATACCTCCTTTCTCTATAGCTTCATTTGTTTCTTTAACTGTATCAGGTTTATTTATCATATCCTACTTCCTGTGACTAAAGCTTATTTTATTATTCTACATATTTTGTGTGTGTCTATACGTACATGTTTCTCTAGAGAATACTGCGTTTGTTGAGATCCATTTGGTGTTCAAAGTTTCTTTGTTTGTAACTAAGGATAAAGCTACACAATTTGCTATCTGTGCTCAGCCCACTATGGGTGTCAAAACCCAGTTTCAAACGTTGTAAGACCGCTCATACCGCTGTGCCACTAGGGAAAGGTATATAAAGCATAAATGTTCCATATATACATGTATCTCCCATATCTTCAGAAAATATTGTTTCTTTAAGAGCTTCATGTCCATATCATAGTCTATTCTTTTGATCCCCTACGTCAATAGCATAAACATCTCTTTAGATATATCTTTTTTCTGCTGTCAGCATTGTTCCATACAACATTTCTTTTATCTAATATATGTATATTAGATGCTTCGTGACTAAAGCATACTTTTTCTCTTAGTTATATGTAACATAGTGTATTCTCTTAGACATTTCACGTGTTTGTAACGTGCTTTATTCCTTTAAATATGTGTTTTCATGTTGTGATTAAAAATACTTTTCTTTATTTGGAAAATCTCACATCTCATTTGTGTAAGCTATAAAAGGTCCTAAATAAATTTCAAAAATGTTTTTTCACTAAAACTTTAAATTTCATCTGTTATTTTATCTGCTGTAATTCTATGTAAAATTGAACAAAAACTAAAACGAAATAAACCCAAATTACCCCTTTTTCTCTCCAGAAGGTTTGTTTGTTTGTTTTGGAATTTCGCACAAAGCTACTCGAGGGCTATCTGTGCTAGCCGTCCCTAATTTAGCAGTGTAAGACTAGAGGGAAGGCAGCTAGTCATCACCACCCACCGCCAACTCTTGGGCTACTTTTTACCAACGAAAAGTGGGATTGACCCTCACATTATAACGCCCCCACGGCTGGGAGGGCGAGCATGTTTGGCTCGAACCCGAGACCCTCGGATAACGAGTCACGCGCCTTACGCGCTTGGCCATGGCGGGCCTTATCTCCTGAAGGACCTCAAATTGTAACATTAAACTACATTTGTTTTTACTAACGAAATTTAAACTTTTCCTACTCCAGTTTTATTGTTCCTTAAACTTTGTTTAAATAATACTCCCCCCACATGAGTTGTAAGTTCCATAACGAACGTGTAAGTTACATTACTCTATTGAATCGCATTACGCATGGGCTACTCACGAGTTTCTCGCGAGCGTACCTCTTGAGAAAATTGTATTATTATTATTATTATTATTATTATTATTATTCAGTTTACCTAAAAAGTTTTTGATTTTTACGTATTAGTTACTTTTATGATAACAAATAAAGAATAATATGAAAATCACGAATTATAGTATTGGAGTTTTTTCATAAGGAAGAAGTGAACGTCTTATGATACTGTGTAAGGCAGTACGGAAGTGAGAACCAGTTTACTATCTAATGGCCAGAGGATGGCCAAAATAAATAAAGAAAAGAGGAAGAAAGAATAAGAGTACAAACTGAGATTTATAAGCTCACCCAACAGAAAGATGGAAGATCCAAGAGTGAGAAAAGATGTAGACGAGATGACCGAGCTGGCATAATAGTATATAGATGCTGGTGAATGGAGTATAACTGGCAGATCCAAGAATAAGCAGTCGAAGTCGAAACCAGGAATGGCTGGCCAAAATCAGGATGCCACCAAAGGTGACAAATATGTCAACGGAAAAAGGGGAGAAGAGATGCTATACTTGTTATAAAAAGGGGCACAATAAAAACAATAAATAACTCAGCATAAAGCAACTGGAGCTACCAACAAAGATGGGGCTAGCATAAAACAAGAAAAAGGGTGACTGTCATCATGGATGCTTCTGTCAGAAGAAACAGACTAGAGACAACTTTTAAGATTCACCACAAGAAATAAGTGCTATTACCGTAATTAGACAGAATGTGGTTGGTGGTTAGCTGAAATAAACAAATGAGTCAACAGAAATAATATTAATGGGAGAACGTTACAAGCATTGAGAAGTATCAATAAAGTACAACAAGCCAATAAGTGAAGGCTATGTCTGGGACAAGAAAGTGAAAGCATTATGAGACACTGGATTAAGCAGTACAACAGTGAGAACCAGTCTGCTATCTGATGGCCAAATGATGTGCAAGGTACGTCAGAGTGTGATGATTGATGAGACAGTGAGAAAAGTAAAAATAAAGGTGGACACCCAATACTATATGGGAAACACTGTGGCAATGCGTATATGGGCAACCACAATCATTTGATGATTAGCAATATACCAGGCCTGAGAACTTTAGAGGGCCCAGGCATAAAGGAGGAGGATGGAAAATCTGTAGTCACCACAAGAACTCAAGGGAAGAAGAGCAAGCAAAGACATCAAACCCTTACAAGTCTCAAAAAGTGAAATTCTGAATGTAAGTCTAAAAGAACTGAAGGAAGCACAGAAACTTCAGGACAGTACCTGAGGTTAATCACAAGACAAAGAGAAAATTACAGAATACAGGACCAGAGGCAGTCCTATATCAGATCTATGAAAGCAGTTCTACTGGGGAACTTTAACAGATCGTAGAACCACAGAATTCTGGACTCAAGTGATGTGGTTAGCTCACGAGTTGATTGTAAGAGAAAACCTAGAAGCAAAGAAAACAGCAAAAAAAATCATTAGAAAATTCCATTCGCCAGGAATAATTGTATATGTGACTAGATTCTACTACTTGTTGAGATGTTTTTCATAGAAAAGCCATTCAGCAGAGTAGTTGTGGGCTTCAATAGACCTCTAGCACCTCTACCTAACAAGGATAGCCAGTACATGCTGGCAGCAGTGGACTATATGACATGCTGCACAAAAGTCATAGCACTGCCAAGACAGGAAACAGGGAGAGTAAAAGAAGCTCTCCTTGAAATGATATGTAAATTAGGCTTTTCAAAAGAGATTTGAGTGATAGGTGGATCCATTTTACCTCAAAAATGATACAAGAGATGTGAGACTCATCAGTATCAATTAGCTTTGTACTATCCATATAACTCCAAATGTAATGGACTTTGTGAAAGAGTCAGTGGAATCTTAAAGAGCATGTACCAAAAGAGGCCAGACAACTATAACAAGTACCCACAAGCAATATTATTTGCTTAACGAGAAGTTCCTTCGAGATTCTTTATGGAAAAACAGTCAGAAGAGAGGAACACATGTCAGTATGTGTTAAACGTTAGTAATGGACTGGAGAATATCTGTTAATTTGCTTGAGAAAGTTTGTATGTGACTCAAGGCAGTCAGAAATATTTCTATAACAAGGAAGCCAAATATCAACATTTAAAGTTCAGACAGAAGGCCTTTGTTATGCTACCTGCAAGTAAAAATTAACTAACCCTGCAGGAAAAGGGTCTTTTGAAGTGCAGAAAATAGTCAACAGAATGGACTATAACATCAAAGTGGATGGCACGCCAGTCTATTGAATAGGGACTCTAAAAGGAAAGCAGACTTAACAGATGCAACTTTTGAGGTACAGTGTAGTTGTCATAGCTGCAAAATCAGTAAATGATGATTTACTTATAGAAGATGAAGACTTATTAAACCTAAGACCACTGGGTGGAGATGCGATGTACAAACACTTCGACATCAGTTATGAAATGACTAGCAAGCATAAAAAAGAGCCACAAGGTCCACTGTGCCAGTATGCACACGTCTTCACAAATTGACAAAACAGACCTTGTGCGACACAAGAAAGAGATCAATACCAAAGACCCAGTCAATGATAAGACCTACCAGATGTTTTCTGCAATAAAACAGCAGGTCAAGCAAGAAGTTGAGGCAATATTAGAAACTAGAATTATTAAATCTTCGAATTCAGATCACTGTCCCCCAGTGATAATTGTGAGAAGAAGGACAGCTCACATTGCTTTTGCATAGATTTGTAGAAGTTAAACCTTTTAATTAAGTTTGACTCCAAACCTATGGCGAACCAAAAGGTTATCGTGGCAAAGCTAAACGAGGCCATGTTTTTACCAAGATTGACCACAGTAAAGGCTATTTTAAGATCCAGATGGAGATAAGAGTTTAAAGAAAAGATAGCGTTTGTAATTCCATACAGATGCTACCAGTTAAAGATTATGCTATTTCGAGTAGTCAACTCAGCAATGAAGTTTAATCATATGATAAAGAAGGTGTTGCATAAAACCACCAACATTGAACATTATGTATATGACATCCTGACCCATAAAGCTGGATGAAAAGACCACCTGAAGAAACTGAGAGAGCTCTTTAGGCAAGGAAAGACAGCAGGTCAGATCATCTAAGTGCCATATTGATAAGTGTTATTCTGTGCTGAAGTTTGTTTTACACAAAGTGGGTAACTGACAGGTTGCCATAAGAGAGAAGAAGCTATCCCATATACAAGATGCACCAACTCTGTCGACCAACCAGCAAGTCAGATCTTTTATGGGGTTAGTTACTATAGGAAATTCAATGGCAGTTAGATCTGCACATGTTTGTGACTTTGTCCATAAAGAGCATATGCTGACATTTTTAAAATGCAATTATCACAAATTGTATTATAGTAACTGAGTAGAAGAATAATTCGTGTTGTCAGTTGCGTTCTAAAGTTACTGAACCAATATATGGGCTTTTACGAAACAGATACAATTATTTAAAACTTTAAATACAATTATGATAACTAACAGTGTAACGAACATTAGTATAAACGTTTGATTTATTTCAATATATTATTTTAAACCAACTGAACAGGGTGCTGTTTGTTTTTTTTAGAAATTTATCACCAACAAGTCATACAAGACACCCACTGTAAAGAATTCAGCCTATACAAAACATTCACAGGCATCTAAACTTTGTATGCATTCAGTATGAAGTACTAAAATTAGAAACTAGATAACTGAAAATACCTGGATATTCCAGAACGGAAACGTCAATAACGTTATCTCTGTTTGTCAACTTGACTAATAAAGCGACAGCTACACTTGTGTTCGTCACCGTGGAAGTAAAGTACAGGTCCATCATAACCACTTCAAATTGTTGAGATTTGACCTTGTGCCGATGTTTAGTTCATTCATCAAAATCTAAGCGTTAAGTACAAATAGTCTAATTGCTTTGCGCCATAAAACACCACACAAAAAGCTAGATGCGAAGTTATCCTATACACAACGTAACGTTGGGTAGGGGGTTAAGGCACTCGACTCGTAATCGGAGGGTCGCGAGTTCAAAACCCTTTCAGCCATGGGGACGTTACAATGTTTCGATCAATTCTACTATTCGTTGGCGAAAGTGTAGTCAAAGAGTTGATAGTGGGTGGTGATGACTACCCTCTAGTCTTATATTATTAAATTAGGGACCTCTAACACAGATAGCCTTCATGTAGCTTTGCGCGCAACAAAAACAAACAAATACTAAGACGTTCCACTCTGGCACAGTAAAACCATCTATTTTTAAGCAACTTAAAAAATGACAGATACATAATTTGTTAGGTTAACTGCTGCTAGCATTCGTATAATAAAAAATGTTTCTTCTTTACATAAGTAAAATTTCTAAAAAATAAAAAAGACAATGTGTGACTTGATTTGCTTTAAACCATCACACATGCATCAGGAAGACCGAGCAACACTTCACACGGCTACCGTTGACGTGTATGAAGAAAGTGATTCGCACCTTCAAATAGAACATTTCTAAAATATTAAATACGGTTAGTTGTCCAGTGAACAAGTACTAGGTATTCAAAATCGCTCGTCATCATTAGACCTTAAATAAATTCAAAAGAATTAGTGAAAATTCCATGTCATCTAATCGAGCTTATATTCAGTTTATATAAGAGTTAATAGGAGTATTTGAGGTTATAAAGAAGGATTTCACATCAAGTTTTAACATTTTTCAAGGCATTTTGAAAAGATAAGAATTTATATATTGTGATTCTTGGGAATTTCGAAATTATTTTTCACTTTGTAAATTACCTATTTTGAATGCCATTAAAATATGTTACAGGACCACATTGTCAGCACTTTAAGTTTTATAATATATGTTTAAATATCTTTCCGCAACATAAATGCGAACGTGTCGAAGTAATTTAGAGTATTTCTCATAAGATAATCCAAATATTGTACCCTTGCGCTTATAGTGTGTGCTATTAAAAATAGTGCAAAACGTACAATAGAATCGTATTTTGTACTCATGTATAATAAAATATCTTTAATTAAATTATTAGATAATGTGAATGCATGCATCGTACAGTTACGCACTGTTTTTTTCACCACATAAAATTTATAAAGCTAGTTTTCTGGGTTTTGTTCCGCCTATTCGAATATAACATACAGGTAGCCTAACGCAAACCAGTACAAGTACCGCGAAAGAAGTTAAAGGCTTGTCAGTGAACAGAATTGGCGTGGGTTTAGTCACACCCGATGAAAGTGATAGTGGACAGTTAACTCTTAAGCGATTAAAATTGTTATTATAGGTAAGATATATTGGTGTTTTTGAAACATTTAATTAATTGTTGTACATGGATAATAAGTCTGACCATCTTTGTAAATTACTTTTTCAAAAAAGAAAGGACTTGTTTTGATGTAAATGTGAGCTAGTATTTGTTTTTTACTTTGCTTGAGTTCAAAGACACCTGTAGTACTATCAACACTCGAGTCTATGATTATTTGTTCTGTTACAGTTAGTATAACTTCAAGTTACTGCCGGTACTGGGCCCTAACGTTAGGCTTAGGTACGACCACCGCCTTGTCGTTGCATATGACTCATCTTCTATAACTAAGTTACAAAAGTTTGCGAAGAATGATTGACATTTTACATTATATATGATGTTTCAATTGTTATATTATTGTAAAACGATAAACACCGTTCTGAATAAGTTTACGTAGGTTTCTCATGCCTTTAAAATTGGGATAACCTGATATTTGTGTAATTAGTACTACAACGAAAGCGGTAGAGTATTGGCAAGTGAGGCTTAACTCAGTTGTTCATTGGATTTTATCTTAAGCCGTTAAAGGTGAGATTAAATAAAACTACGTAACGATATCCACTTCAGCATTAGTCTAGTGTAGCTAGTATAGTATTAATGTAATAGTAAACAAAGTTGTGCGTTTAAGAAGTGATTTTAACTTTTATGTATTGAAGGTTTCATGTTTTTATAAGGTAACTTTATGTGTAAGTGTATAACTGTTATATAATTTTCTCAACTGTTGTTTCGACTAAAGCAGTGAAAGCATTCAGACTAAAATAACTGCCTTCTGTGAAATATATGTAGTGTGACATTGAACTTGTTGGGCATTTATTCTTAAAGATTCTCATTCGAAAACTTGTGGAAAGGTGGTTTGCTCGAAGCTTATATTTCATGTCCTTTTTTTTTCTTTCCTATAGGAAAAAGGCTTTGAATTACAAAGATCTTAGAGGTTCTACAGATTTTCTAATAATACTGAGGAAATTTTAATGTATAGACCAATGAAAGTAGGCTTGTAACAAACTTCAGTTCATTCTACCATAATTTGTTGTTTTTTCCCCAGAATAAATACATCTAAAAGTGAGAGATTGTTATGGTTTGAATTTTCCATAGTAGATATAATGTATGGATATTTGTTCTTGGAATATTGAACCATAAGTGTCATCTAACTATATTACACAACACTAATAAACATAGTTTATTTATTTATACAGCAGCTTTAAAGTGTTTTAAAACTGTCTTTTATACATTATACAATTTTATTCAAAGAAAATATCAGTGTGCAAATATTAGTGGTCTCTTCTTTTGATATATTTTTAAAAGGTGACTTATGATTGTGGCAATAAACATTATCAAACTTCATCTTCAGACAAGTAGAAATGTGCTTTTAACTTAATCTAAACAGTCTCTATTGCAAACTTAAAGAACTTTGATAATGTAATGATTACCTCTGTCTATTTTCATAATGATGGTAGCATATAACTTCTAGACAGGCTGTCCATAGGCTTTCCTTTTGCACCTTTTCTAGAGAAAAGTGAAAATTTAAATCTACCATTTATTTTTTGGTAAATTTTTTATCCCATTTTAACTCTTTCCATATGGGTCAAAGGCTATGCCATTGCATTCAAAATTTATTAAACTGTAGATTATAATACAAGTTTTAGTGTTATGTTATTTAATTTTAAAGTAAATATTAAAAGAACACTTAAATTTCAATTTTGTTTGCATGTTGATTGCAGCACTGGTTCAAAAGAGAAGGTTTTTATGTCAAAATACCAAATTTGTAGTTTTATACAAATCAGGATCTGAGATCACTGATCTTGACAAACTAGAATATAAAATAAGAACCTCCTATCTTTTCTATTTGCTGAGATATTATTCAGGTACTGAATCAAATACAGTGACCCTACTCGCCTCTTTCCACTTCTTTAGAATGCTCTCTTGTATAGAATTATGTTTGACATGAATAACCAATTGAAAGCTCATAATGGCATTCTTAGCCATTTTCAAGTATTACTTCATCTCATTCCTTTTAATACAAATCTTCATACTGCTGAGTCTTTAGCCTGTTTGAAATTTTGTATATTTTTAGACCCAAGTGTAGCTTAATTATTAAACTTGTTAAATTATAGTGGAATTCTGTGATATTTATATAGTAATCTATGATTTTTTTTTCAGTTATTTGAAAGGTATATGTATTAAACTTAAAATAATTTTGTTTCACATTGTTCATTGAAAATTCATTAGGCTTAGCATCCTCCAACAATCAGTAAATGAATATGAATGGCATAACAAGGAGAGAGAATTGTTTGCTTTACTTTTGTTACTGTTCTATATTTAAAAAAAATTAAGTTTAAGAACTTCATTTGTAAAAGGGAAATGTATATAAATATACAATAAATAATAATTGAAATGTAATTGTTCTTTACAAAATTCAGGTTTTATAATACTGAATATGATAACATAAGAGTATATGCACTGACTCATTGTAACTTCTGTGTTGTTAGGGGTGATGACCGAAGGATCAATGTAATAAAATCACATAATATATGATAAATATATAAATGCATAATATATTTAGTCAAATTTTTTGTGTGTGTTAATTTGAAGTCCTTTGAGAATGAACAAGTATTTATATTTCTAATTTTATGGTGGTTACAAAATTGGTCAAATTGACCCAACCAATACAGAAATTTGGTATGAAAATAAGTAAAATATAAAACTAGGAATGTTTGATAACTATGACAGTATACGTAGATTTTTAGGAGCTTGTACTCTCCTTACATTGATAACAAACTGAAATGAACACATTTCAGTGTTTCTGGAACAAGCCATCCAACTATATTGTTGAAACCAAGTCTCTGAACAGAAGTAGCTTGATAATATTTTTGAAACGAACAAGCAAGGTGGGCCAAGTGGCTTTCTCTCTTTGTTCTTATTTGGAAATCTTAATTTCATAACAGAAGTTATCCTTGGCTTGTATTTTTTTTTTCCATTTCTAGAATGGCTTTTATGCTGTAATAAATGACAGCAGTTATTTATCTTAAAGTCTTGAGTGCTCTGACCTTTTCATAACTTCTTCCATTTAATTGCTTTAGTGCTCTCGGTTTATTAAGTTAGCAAAATAGTCCAATAAAATACTTGGCAAAAGCATAGTACAAATTACAGTCAATAAGGTATTGAATTACATCATGTATGAACAATTCAGCTGCAGACTTTATGGAGAAATTTTGTTTCCTTTCTCATTTAAGTTTTTTTTTTTTTATCTAATATGATAGGTTTTTAATTCTTAAATTTTATTTACTTTAATAACAATAAATAAAAATGTATATGAGAAATATTTAATAGTTACATATGGACCAGTATTATTTTGCAGTCAGTCTTGGTGGAAGATAAGTTTTTCATAATGTTGTCAGTACTTTGATGTTTTTTGTGTTTTTTTTTTATTTGCAGTACTCAATTTAGAACAAAATAATAACAAAATAATTCAATTTTCTATAAATATTGTAATTCATCATTTCTAATTAGGCTATAATGGTTTATAAAAAAATTATTTTGCAAGTAAAGATTGTTTAAAATAACAATGAAAATACAGGCAGAACTGTTCAAATCCTGTTATAAGAGTGAGTAAGCAAGAAGTGTTGTAAATTAAATTTTTTTTTCTGCCGTTACAAATAATCAAATAACAAACCTCAGAGAAAACTACATTTTCTGAAAGATAGGATTTGGTCGGAGTATATGATTTGTAGTTTTAACTTTTGGCTCATCTCAGTAAATTGAGAAGACTGGAAATTAAACTGAGGTTGCAGTTTAACAGTATATATTAATAATCTGTTTTAAAACTTGGTCTTAAATAGGGGGTTGAAAGAATATCAAAATATGGTTGAAGTAAATGAAACCTTTAGGCCCATCTAGGACATCCTATCTACAAAAGCAAATTCAAAACCAGCTATTATAATTCAAATACTTATCACACTGTCCTGTGAACTCCTTTAACTACATTTGAAGGCAACCCATTCCAAACGTCAATTGCTCTTCTCGAAAAATAAGGCTTTCGTAGTTGAAGGTGACTTCTACCTTGCCAAAACTTGTATTTGTGTCATTTATTCCCTATTCTAACAGTTCTCACCATTAAATAAAAAAAAAAACTATTAACACAATCAATTTTAAATACCTGAATAAGATATTCTCTTAACTAATTTTTTCAAAAGAAACAGAGAGACATTACCCTCTTTTAGTATGGTAGTATTTTCATCTTTGTTATTTTATTAGATCTCTTTTTGAACACGGTTTAATGCTTTTTCTAAAGTAAGGAACCCAAGACTAACCTCAGTACTTTAGATGAGCAATTCATAGAAAAGAATTTGCACATGATAAAGAAAAATGAAGGTTGGAAATTTACATAGTTTGCTTTGAAATTTAAACTTTAGTATGAAGATTTGAATTATAAACTATTTTTATGAATGGGAACTAATAGAATAGAGTTACTGAAGAAACATCACCACGTAGTGGTGGATAAATTATTTAAGCCATTTATGTGATGCTTTGTTGCTAATAATGAAATTAATAGAATTTAAGGGTACATTTATAAACTTGTGTACAACTTAAAAGGTAATTGTCTATATAAATCACAAGTTACTGCTCACTTTGAACAGCAAACAGTTTTGGTTTCATTTATGAATGGATACTGATTTACTAGAAAGGACTCGGTAGCAGTTACTAAGATGATGCCAGGCATATCTTAATACATGTAGGAATGTTAGATTTCTTAAAATTTAAGAAATAGATAAAAGATTATAAAAAGTTGAATATTATTTGGGTTACTGATAACTTGTAATTTCTTTGTGCTCTATTCTGAATATAACAGTATGAAATAGTACAATTTTAAAATTTTAGAAAGATAATTAGGTTCTAGTTAACATAATTTTATTTTTGTAACAGTATAGGTGATTTGAATTAGTTATCAGTAGAGGAAGCTAGTGCTTTACAGGAGTTTTAACTTTCAACATTGGCTCAGACTCAGATTGGGACTTACCTTATAACCATTTTGTACTTGTAGTTTTCTTGTTATTACTCTTAAATTAGTAAGTGTACATAGTAAGTGTAGACTTTATATTTTGACATCACAAACATTTAATTTGAATCGGTGTTACATTCAGTATACCACGTGACACAAAATTGATATTTAGGTGAATTTTTAATATATTATACATTAATTTCTTAATTAAAAAGTGTATAAAAAGGTGAATTATAATTTGCAGCTTGTTACCAAACTTAGTGATTGTAAACTAATAAAATAGTAATTGAATAAAATTTTGGATGCAGGTCAACAAATGAGATCACATCTTTGACCTGTAACTCCTCTGAAAGAAATGTATTTTTGGAAGTAACTATTATTTTAAATAAATATTACAAAACTCAGGTAAATCTTAACTTGGAGAAGCAAGTATCAAACATGGATTGAAATTGTAGCTTCCTGTATGTATTGATGATCAAACTTAATTAGAAATAATTATGAAATAAATGGCTTTGATTAGTTTTGACACCAGTTCATACAGTATGCTTTTATGTATTCCATAATCGTGGTCAGTACCTCTTATTGACACATCTTCAGCATGTGTAAGCTTATCAAATTAACCGTGAATTTATCTGTGCATTAAATAGATTTTTGTAGTTATGTGAAGGAATTTATTCAAGTTGGTGGTGTAAAAAAAGAAAATCTAGATACTGCACATTATGATCAACAAAAGTAAATAAATTACTAGATGTCACTTTGCATTTCATCAAAATTACCCTTTCTTACTATGGAAAATTATTAAAGTATCCAACATCCTGTCCATATTGAAGTAGTAAAAGTGATACAAAACAATAATAAATTTTCTAGAGTTGCTTGTGTCATATTATGTGAGTGCTAATGTGTTTGTATAACATTGCCCTTATTGTGCTAGGCAGTTGAGATCTGGGTAAACAGTAAAGACAGGGATAATGTTATACATACAGGTGTTAGATATGTATTAGTAAAATGCTTTTTAATAAGCATTTTATAAAGTAACTTGACAACCACAATTTATATAAAGCAGTGGTACAATGGTTTATATGTGAACTATATTTTGATATTGTTTAGTGTTCATAGGTGGTGTGATGCAAACAAAATTTATTTTTTTTGGAAGAGCTTATAACATTGCTTTCCAATACAAAATATTTATGAATTTATGCTGTAAAATTAGGGATTTAATGTTTTCAAGATGGGGGTATCCAATGTACTTAATGACATTGAGTCACCTTGACACCCAAAAAATATTTATTACAAATAAGAATCTATGAATGCAAACATTAGTGGCAAAAGACATTCATATGCCCTATGCAACAGTGTGTAACACATATGAAGAAAGATCTTTGGCTAAAAAATTATGCAAGTCACAAATATACAGATTACTTTAACAGATTGTTCAGCCATCATAAATTTCAAGCAGAATGAAACCGAATCTGTATCTAATTGCACATAAATTGATATGCTTGTCATCCAGCAGTATATTGCTAAATCTTCCGCATATGAATTTGTGCAATTAGTCAAAACAGGTGCATGGGAACTTGCATTCTTCTAATGCTAGATGAAGTATTGCAAAAAACATGGAGGTGTGGGGTGCTTTGGATGTTACAGTCTTGCGATGGAACCTTTTGAAATTGAAACCATGCTACAAGGTGACTGTTATCAGATAGTTTGGCCAGACTTGAAGATATGAACTGTAACTAAAATTATTTTAATGTAGTGTACTCAACATCCATATCATTTACCTTATTTATCACAGTTGTATTGTTATAAAATCACTGTTTACTTTTAATAGAAAAATGTTCTATTTCAGGACTACTTTGAGGAAAGATGCTGAAATTTATCAGAGGAAAAGGGCACCATGTTAGTGCAGAGAGACAAAAACTTCAGAAGGAATTGTTTTCATACAACAAGGTACGCTATTTATTTTTACATGTAACTTCATGCTTCCATGTGTTTTAAGAAACTGCATACTCAATTGACTTGAGAGCAAAATGAAAAGGGCAACATTTAATAACTAATTTTTGCAACTTATTGCCAAATTCTCTCAAATGCTTAGTGTTAAACAGTGAAGTATCCTGAAACTATATCTGTGTGTATATGTAATAGGGTTTCAGAATGTTGTATGAACATAAATTTTTAACCAGTAAATATACATGCACTGTGGTGATATGAAACTTGATTGTAGTTAAATATTATACGTTGATCAGTATTCATAAAAAGTTGTCTTAGATGGAATTTCTATGAACATTACACATAATTTACAATTTAGTAACTAGGGTCAGAAGATTGCTTTTCTAAAGTTAAGTAACAATACTAGTTCTTGTTTAACATCTGCAGGTAAAGAAGTTTTATGTAAGGAATATACTGATAAAACTGTAGTACATAGATAAAATGTCCAGCATGATCAAGCAGTTATGGTACCAATTCACAACTCTGTGTGAATTCCTGTACATGGTGAGGGGACCTCCAAGGGAAGGTTCTGTTCTTTCAGTTTACCTCATCTGGGATCTAAACTTCCACCCACGTGTTTGCTGTGTGTGGTGACCCGTGAGGGGGTGGAGAGAATCCTGGAGGTTGAGGGATCCAAACCTTACACACCACTCTGGCCTTGAATTCTTGTAGATGGGCCGTCTTGGTGTTACTCCCTAGGGTCAATTGTCTGGTCCATTTTGGCTAGGGTCAACAAAGTACCAGTGTTGGATGTTCTCAACAGGTGTTGTGAACATTTTATCTGATGCTGGTGTTTGGGTATAATACACACAAAACCCTGGTGTTGCTGCAGTGTCCTTTTTTGGCATTGTAGTGCATCCCCTCATAAGGCTCCATAGTGGGTGGGGTCAGGGGGGGCACTAAAATATTCTTTTTTATTATGGATCTTCAAATAAAATAGTGAAAAGCAGTCCATAGGTAAAAAACCTGCCTTAAAGATTCTGAGCAGCAATTTTCAATGTCTGCAACACCTGTACCTCCTTTTCTGACACTACATTCTCTTTCAGACAAATCTTCAGGGTAGATGTCTCCCTTTTCAATCAGAAGGGACTAGAGGGACTTGCTGACTCTCCAAAGTCAGTAAAGATGCTTTGCTCTGGTGACATATTGGTGGAAACGTTCACATCTCAGCACATTGAACTCCTCTTGCATTCAAAGGCGATTGAGGATATACCTATTGAGGTTACGTCTCATGCTACTCTGAATTTATCACAGGGAGTAATTGTTGAGAGGGATTTGAAGAACATCCCGAGTCAGAGGTTCTTGCTGGTTTCTCCATTAAATAAATTTTTGCAGTGAGGCATTTCTCTACTTGCAGAGATGGAATTACGATGCAGACTATTGTCCCTATTATGACATCTACATCACTGTGTCCACCTACCATTATCTAGGCAGGTTATCTTAATTGCAAGGTATGGCCATACATTCCAAACCCTCTCAGATGTTCCCAGTATCGGTAGTTTGTAAATTCCAATGGCTCTTGCCTGTTCTACTTTGGTTCTTGCCCTAAATGGTTGGAAGAAAAAGTGGTGCAGCATTTGAAAGTGATTCATAACATTACTTACCCTGAGGCTTGAAAGTTGGTGTCTATCACTTCATCTTGGATGTGTACTGCTGCACTTCGTTCCACTACTAAAATGGTAGTGCAGATGCATTTCTTCATGTCTCCAAAATAATTATTCTTAAACCAAATGAAAAGTATTTAGACATCCATGGTTTAAAAAGTTGATGAATCAAATTCAACACCCATTTCTGTCCCTGACATGCATTTCAACAAACCCCAATATCCACTTTGGTGGTTCCAGATACAGGTTATTCCTCAGGTACACCTTCTCTCACCCCAAGATACAAAGCAATCATTTGTTCACATCCTGAGTTGCTGGAATTCTCTTCCAAATGTGAAGACCTGCCCAATTGACCCAGGGCAAGATCCATGGAGGTCAACAGACCTCACGAATAAAAATAGTAAAGAAAATATGTGTGGTTGTAAACAGAGGGGCTTTCCACCCAGTTTGCCTACCAACAAATAAAAATGGGTACTTTAATATAATGGAACTGTCAAAGTTTGTTCTAATCTGGATGATATCAAAGCACTAATTGGTTCCTACCACCCTGTATATCTTTTCTTATAAGAAACATTTCTGAAACATTCTAATAAAGTCACATTTTGGCAGTTTTCTTTGTAAAGAAATGACAGGCTGTGTGATGGATGAAAGCACAGAGGAGTGGCATGGTTGGTTTATCAGTGTGTGCCCACCATGTCTCTGCTGCTTTGCACATTTGGAGGCAGTAGCCGTACATGTTACCTTGAGTCATACCATCACTGATTGTTCTCTCTACCTGTTGCCTGCAGAGACCTATGATCAATGAGACGTTGATGCTCTCATTGAACAGTTGGCATTTCCCATTTTAATCCTGGGGAACTTTTATGGATATCATCCCCTCTGGGGAAGTGCTGATATTGATAGGAGTTGCTCTGTAGTGCATATACTCTCTGATTACAACATTTCTCTTTTAAATACTGGTTCTTATACTTATTTTCATGCACTTAGTCTGTCCTTTACTGCTATTGATCTCTCAGTTTGCAAATAAACCACAAAGCAGTGATCATTTACCTATAATTTTGAGAGAGACTGTCTGTGGTCAGTGCCACCTGACCCATATGTTCTGGTTAAAGCTGGATCAAACAAATTGACCCTCTTTCCCTGCTCTCACAGAACTTCGTCGTCCCATCATCTGTAAGCCATCAATATACGACTGTGTGACAGCAGTAGCTGACTGTATTATACAGGCAGTTGCTCGGTGTGTATTCCTAAAACCTCAACAAGTTTTCCATAATATCCTCGTCCATGGTGGAATCCTGCTTCTCATATGGCATGGAAGGCTCAAAAATGGGCCTGGGATTTGTTTCGTAGGTATCCCACACTCTCACACCATATGATCAGGCCCCGTGCACATGCTTGGTCAGTAAGACGTCAAAGTCAGAAGGAATCTTGAATTAGGTTCACAACCAGTATATCTTCCACCACCAGTTCCAAAGTCATATGGGACATGATTCAAAAGGTCAGTGGGTAATATAATTCCATTCTTCTCTCAATCCTGCTCTCTGATGGCCAGGAAGTAGCTCTAATACCCAGAGCATTGCCAATACTGTAGGTGAAAGCTTTTGCCAGGTATCTAGCACTTCTGCTTCTTCCTCTACCTTCTTAGCCATCAAGACTTGGGCAGATAGATCACCTCTTTCCTTTTGAGCTGATTGTCTCTATGATTGTAATTGTCCATTTACACTGGTGGAAGTCAAACAAGCCCTTCATTGGTCTGGCAGTATATCAGTTGGACCTGATGATGTATACTATGAAATACTGCACCATCTGTTTTCAGCTTCTCTTGCTATTCTTCTGATTGTTTTTAACTGGATCTAGTAATAGAATGTTTCTCCTGATGGCTGGTGCCACGTTATTGACCTTTCTCTAAGCCTGAGAATGATTCCAAGATTTCTTTAAAGTACCATCCAATTGCTTTATCGAGTTGTCTCTGTAAGACCTAATAGAAGATGGTTAATGATCATCTTGTTTGGTTCCTCAAATTAAACACCATCCTCTCCCCCACCCAGCGTGGGTTCCGGTGACAGTGCTCCACCATGGACCACTTGATTTGACTTGAAACATCAATCAGAGAAGCCTCTCTCAAATTACAACATCTTGTATCAATATTCTTTGACATTGGGAAGGCTTAATATATAACTTGGAGGTATGGTATTTTGTGAAACCTCCATTTATATGGGTCACATGGCCATTTGTTCATTTTTGTTAAAAAAAATTTTTTTTTTAAAGGACAGGCCATTCCAAGTTCATGTGGGTCCAACTCTTTCCCTTTCTTTTCTACAGGAACTTGGAGTCCCTCAGGGCTATGTTTTGAGCATCACTTTTTACAACATGAAGACTAATGCCTTCACTGAACGACTCCCTCTTACTGTTACAAATGGGCTCTATGTTGACGACTTTCACATCTCATGTCAGTCTTCAAACATGAGGTATGTAGAGCGGTAGGTACAAACTGCCCTGAATTGTTTACTGAAGTGGATTACAGCAAACAGCTTTAACTTCTTTCTTTTTAAAACCATTTGCATGAAATTTTGTTGCCAACAGGGTATTCACTCTGATCCTGAACGTCGTATTGGTGAAGTTATGCTGCCTGTGATCCCTGAGACAAAGTTCTTGGGGTTTATCTTTGACCATAAGCTGACCTTTATACCACACATCAAGCAGCTATGGGTTCAAGAGCACTGAACATCCTCTGTGTCCTCTCTTCCACCACTTGGGGAGTAGATCAATGTTTTGTGCTAAAGATATATCATGCTCTTATTCAATCAAAATCTTGACTATTGATCACTGGTTTATTGCTCTGCCAGAATATCAGCCTCAAAGATGCTGGACCCCATTCATTATCAAAGACTTTGTCTCTGCACTTGGGCTTTCCGCCCTTCCCCAGTTTAGAGCTTATACATAGTCTTATGAACCTTCTCTGCACCTCTGCCATTTGCAATTATCTTTACTATATGCTTCAAAATTTCATTCCTTACCAAAGCATCTCACCTGGGGTTCTGTTTTTCTTCAGTGGGCCATGCTTTTTAGAACAGAGGATCTGCCATTGTTCTTTTTGGCCTTTGTTTCTGGGTGCAGTTGGATGAATTGAGTCTGTCTTTGGATAACATTACTGTATCAACTGGTCAGCCCATCCCACCTGGCACTATCACTGCTGTTTCTCTTCTATACATTGACTACGGTTCTGTTTTCAAGGCTTGGTTCTACACCAGTTTGCAGTTTACTTTGAGTGAGCAACCATCTATTAAAACTCTGTTCGGAGTTTGGCTGTCTCGCTTCTGTAAGGATCGGAAAGAGGAAGTTGTCCTAACTAGATTATGTGTTGATCAGTTTCTTTAACTCGTTGTTTTCTTTTATTTTGGACTGATGTACCAATGTGTTGTCTGTGTGACACTGAGGTCACAATAGGCCACATTTTACTGTCTTACCATTGTTACGACAACACCATTTTAGATATGTTTTGTTCAAAAATGTATCCATAACATTGGATAGTGTTGTTGGTGATGGTGACACTATCCATCTTCCAAATGTTTTTAGTTTTTTAAAGGCCATTGACCTTTTCAATACTATTTAAATATTTAATTCATAAATTAGACTTTTTTTTAATATACCTTTTTGTGAATAAATGTACAACTAGTTTGATTTGAAATTAGAAAATGGTTATCAAGTCAAATAACTCGAACCAAGACTGGAAAGGTCCTTTAAAGCTTGTATTACTGTACATGGCCTGGCATGGCCGAGCGCGTTAAGGCATGTGTTCGTAATCTGAGGATCCCAGGTTCGCATCCAAGTCGCACTAAACATGCTCACCCTCCCAGCCGTGTGGAGGCATTATAATGTGATGGTCAATCCCATTTTTCGTTGGTAAAAGAGTAGCCCAAGAGTTGGCGGTGGGTGGTGATGACTAGCTGCCTTCCCTCTAGTCTTACACTGCTAAATTAGAGACAGCTAGCACAGATAGCCCTCGAGTAGCTTTGTGCGCGCAAACACACACACACGCACGCACGCACACTACTGTACATTGTCTCTTAATGCTGTAAACTGGATATAAAAATTGTATTTAATGCCAAGTTTTTAATTTAAAAATTAAACTTTGTTTTGTTTTGCCTTTGCTCCTTTTTACAAATTTAAAAATTTTACTTTTAACTTATTACTGGATGTTTGGTGCAGATAGCCTAGTTGCTTTGCTCCATCAAATGCTAAACCAACCAATTAACCCTTCCAGACAACAATTTTCTAATGCAGTAATTTCTTGATTTGTTTGTTTTCCAGACATGTTGATTTTGGTGGAGTATTCTTTACATTTTTTTACCACAATTGGTTTCCTGTTCCTTGTCTTTCTTTTAGTATGGGTTGTTTCATTCAAGGTTGGAACAACATAATGTCTATCCTTTCCTTCTTCTCTGGGTGATATTTCATCCTTGACACTTCATGTTCAGTCCTTTTAATAGCTCTTTTCTGGTTGTCTTAGTTGTGGCATCCACAGCATCACCAACTCCAACTTCCTTCTCCATTACCTTTTCAGTTGTTCTAACTAGACTTTGCATTGGTCACAGTTTTTTAACTTATTGTTTTCTTTTATCTGTGAATGATGCACAAATGTGTTGTCTGTCTAACACTTAGGTCACAATAAGCCACATTTTACTGTTTTGCTGCTGTTATGACTCGACATGTTTCATTGTCTTTTGGAGGTACTTTTTCAAGTAGACAGCCCATGATATGTTCATCTCTCACTACTTGCATCAAATCGCTTCATTCTTAACTTATGGAAATAAAAGCTGTGTTGTATTTATCATGTTTTTAGTTTTTTTGGACTGAATCTTGTGTGCTATTAACATTATCATATGAAAAGTGAACTAAAACTGTTAGTTACCAAGAAAGTATTTATGGTATAGTTTGGATATTTGTAAACCACATTTTTCATAAGTCAGTTTGTGCTATTTAATTTCTGTTTTGTATTGCTTAGATATTCATTATTTTAATTTGTTATAAAGACATTACCTTGTAGTAGGAATTACCATTCTTAATATTTCATGTATGAAGAAGTAAACGACTTAACAAATAGGCATATATTAATTTATTAAGATGCTAAAGAAATGTGATTCTTATAAATTTAGGAATGTAACATTCTGCAGACATTAGGTTTTCGGCTTCTTCAGAGAAAAGTTCATTATATTTCTATAGTATGTTTAGAGTTTTGTTGACTGCTTTTTACAATTAATAAAAATCATGTAGTAAATGTAAAATGTTTAACATAGCTGTACCAAAAAGAATGCATACAATAAATTATCCCTATATGATTTTCAATATTAAAATTTAATATTGCATGAGGACAGTCAGTTTGATTGACTTATTAATAAGAGTCTAACAATTAAGACCTGTTTTGATTTGTTTCTTGTTTTTGTATACAAGCCCCAGGATTTTGATGCCAACCCTGTTGTGAACATGTTATGAGAAACAAACTGCATACCAACAGTCATTAATGTAACTGTCAACCATAGTAATATTAAAGTTAAGTATGCATTATACAGCATAACATTAAAGTTTAAGGTTGAAAGTCATGTAGTGTTGATCTGTTTTATAGCTGTGTCATGGCTATATTTTTGTATGTATTCTCTTTGTTACTGCCATTCCTACATTATCTTGCATTTACAAAATGTTTTTTGTTACTCTTAGTTACGAGTGGAAAGTAATTTTTCAAATATTAAAATTGGGATTGATATGCATCAGTTAGAGTTGATCTTGTATGTGTAATTCATTGTATTATATATCAGTTAATCTTGAATTATTAAAGAAAAGTAAATATTCACAAATATTTGAAGGTGTTAGTGAGTTGTTAATTTACTGTTGAATTAATATAACTCTTTTATAGCTTATTCCTCATGGTTTTACCCACCGACCAAGTGCATTTGCCTGGGACCCAAAATTGAATTTGATAGCTATAGGGACTCGCAGTGGATTTATTAGGATGTATCCTTATTGCTTTGTGTTTAGACAACTGAGTGAGATATGAAATTAATAGTAATGCATGTCCATTATTGCTACAGGTGTATATTTTTTAAAAAGTTAGTTTACCATTAGTTTGTGCTTGTTTGTGAAATAGGATTTTTGTGACATCTAACATTATATCATAAATTGCATTTATCACAAATGTTTCTAACTTTGCTTATATTTTACTTATTTTAAAGCTCAAACTCTAAATTGGTAAGTTATAAAAATGGATTTGAAACAAGCCATGGTTACCAAAATTTGCAAATTGATCATCTGAAATAAGACATGCTATGTCATTATCTTGTGTACAAATACACTCAGAAAGTTGTATTAAAATATTTCTTATTTTTATTTTTTCAATAGTGGACAACAATTCAGAAATGATAGTTTACTGTTTCTAAATGCTTGGTGTTTAAAAACTATTAAGGTTTCTAAAACTGAATTATTTGACTTGTTCATCTATGTTTCACAAGCTACTGACACAAAATATTGTGAATTTTATAATTTAATGCTAAAGTTCTAACTGATAAATTTAAATTTTAACTACTACTATTATAGCTACACCTTTGTTATTGTAACATGGCAGACATGGAACCTCATTGTTACGTTTGTTTTGTGGACTGAACGTAACAGAAAGACACAGATAACAGCTTATATAATTTATTACAATACACTATTATATATGTGACAGATATAAAATAAATTATATAATAACAATGACAGATGTTCAGTTTCAACCTTCATAATTAATTACAATACAAAATGGTACTGGCCTGTGTCCAGTATAATGATCCAGAATGAAAGCTCAAAAGTCCAGATCAGAAATCCAAAATTCCAGTGTAGGGTGTGAATTTGGTCCCACGAAGAAATTCTGAAGTTTGAATGGAGAAGTCCAGAAACAATTCAGTCCAATAAATTTGACAAAGTTCTTTTTACGATGTTTTTGATGAATGTCTCAAATTTGTCATTTTCCAACTTGCCCCGGTCTCCCCTAAACAGTCCTATACGTGTTGACCTTCAGTATAACCAGTAATTCGAATGAATCATAAAGATTTACAAAATAAAATCACAGCTTTTGTAGATCTAGCTCCAGTCACAAATCCAAGTTGAATAAACACACAGCAAACGTTGAAAAATTCTCAAATGATGACAACATCTCTTGAAACGAATGACTGACTGACTCTCCTTGCATCGCCGTCTGTTTATATACTAGTAGGCCTACTGTATTCTCGAACAATCGCGTAACTTTCACAGAATTCCAGAGTAATCTGGATTCGTCTCGTACAGACACCAGGCCAAAATACATTTTATAGACAAATGATCAGTCTACCTAATTCTAGAAATTTCTACATGAATAACAACATATTTTATTGATTTAAACTTCGAAACAATAATATAAACAACAACAAAAATTTCGACCGATAGATATGGAAATCCAAACACATGACATGGCATTCCAAATGCTTTATACATAACACTCATTAACATATTTACATGGAGATCAGATGATACAAAACCCAGAGAAAAGGGTAGTTTTCAGTAGTGTTGTGCCCAATGGTGAGGCTATCCTACAAAATTTTACATTTATTCTGTTAAACATGTGGTAACAGTTGGTTTGATTTGATATTGTACATTAAATAAAATAAAAAATACAGTAATTTTTAAGTGAATAATATATGGTTCCTAGAATTAATATTTTCGGTATTAGTGTTTAAGTGCAAATACCAATGCATACTTGACTAGCTGACATTGTTTTACTCATTAAATGGGTTTTTACAAAACAGTTACTGATTTGGCTGATAGAACTGCTAAGAGTTAAAGTAAACAAATTCAGTTTTATTATTAACTGTAATAAAATAGTTATTGTGATTGCATTATATAGCCACCAAAGTTATATTTATTGGTGTTGAATATACATGTACATACGACAAATTTGCTCCTGCAAAAGTTGAGTGTTGTATTCACTGTTGACAGTATTGCATAGCTCAGTTGCCAATTTTTATAAATGGAATATAAAACAAATAATGACCATCCTTTTAAAATTCTATAAGTTATACATTTCTTTCATATTTACAAAATATTTGTTAATACTGTAACACCTTATACTAGATGTCACTTTTAATAAAGCTTCAATAACATGAGCCTTTGATAGTTTTATTTTTGTGGAAATTTTACATGTTCTGTAGTAACGGAAGTGTACAAAAATCTCAAACTTAAAAGAGAAATACAAACAACATGGGTTTCCTCTTTGTGTAAACTTAAAATTCCTTTGTTTATTGTTGGATTGATCATCCAGTTACATAACATTTCCATAATTTTTATATAAATAGGGCAGCAGAGCATTAAATCACCACTAAAGTAATTGCTATGCAGAGTCACCCTGATACCAGGAATAAAGGACATTGAATGTAAAGTTTCTGTTGTCACAAAGAAAGTCCTATAACCTCCATAAGACTGGTCTTGATGGACATTTTTTTAAATACCTTAAACAACTATGGCAACTATTCAAGTATTTACATGGTACTCTTTGGTTGCTGTTCATGGGAGATCCATGCTTACAAGAAAGAATATACCCAACAACACGTACATAGTTAGGAAAAAGTGTTTCAGTACAGCTTCTCTGCTCTGAGCTATCTTCAACTCTAGTGATTGAAAGGTGAGAAGAAGTGGTCTAGTTTGTCAGAAAATTATGTAGCAAAACTGTGTGATGACTATGTATTGGTGAACCATCTATCTAGGATCTTGGTATAGTATGTGTGCTGAGTGTATTTTGTCATACATGCAACGAGTACTGGAAATGGTGTGCACTCTGCAAAAGTGGCAAAAATCTATTTAGTGCTTCAACTACATGCCCACTACTGGTAGAATAAAGTCCAGGTAATTAAGGTGAACCATTTTTTTTTTTACAAGAATGACACATAGTCCATTGTTGAGCTGTGCATACAACACAAGTATTAATATACCATTCTGTTTACTTGTTTGGCCTTTGAGGGTTGGACAGCATTTGAATACAATTGAGAGTTTCAGTGATTATAATATGAATAAACTGAAAGGTAACTGCTATTCAAACTATCATTCTGACTATTATTTTCAAAGGCACAGGGAGACATAGGGGTATAATTAAGGTATTTTCTCATTATTTCAAGAATGAAGTAATTTTTAGTTTTTCTTTTTACTCAGTGCAATGACTAAAACCTCATGGCTCATTATTTGGTGAAATAATTTCCTCTTGGAATGGCTATTTTTAAGTTACAGAAGTTGTGTTCACTTTTGCAATAGTAATCCCTCAATTTCTTAACAGTTTTTCCTTGTTTGGGCTAGAAAATTTTAGTTTTGTTTTACTTTAGTGTTTCAAGAGTGATGTGTCATAAAGTTAAAGTAATCTAAGAATCAAATACATAACATCCCCATCCTGAACACTTTGGATGTGGTTTGTCATACCTTTGATCTAGCCTGCAATACAATGTTATCAATAAGAATCATTGTAAACCAGCAAAAAAACAAAGCATCATCTTCCAGTTCTGGGCTAACAACTTGCACAGGTAATGCTAGGTTATTCACTGAGTTAAGCATAGACGTAGGTAATTTACTTAATCATATATCCAGTTTGAATAGTTCTTGGGGTGTGATAACCCCTTGTTAGACACAAATGTAAGGGTTTGGGAAGTTAAGATGTAGACCATGACTAAGATTTTAACTTTCATTGGTGTTTTGAGTTCAATTGTTGCCAAAAGACCTTGAGGTGGAAACCTTAAACAAAAGCACCCTGTAACTTAGTGTTTGAATTTATGTTTATTCATAACATTTTAGTGCAGGTGTATTTGATTAAGAGATTGAGATTAGCATGAGGTAGCTAACCTTAAACTGTTAAACCTGCTCTACAGTATTGCCAAACATGGTTATAGACTTGGTCATACTTATCTCTTATTACAGCTGGCTGGCATGTTGTATTATTTAACTTGTGTCACCAAGTTTTGACCCTTTTTTTTTTCTTCATGAAAATGACCTGCTGAATGAGAAAAATAATGTGGTGTATTAGAAACTAGAGCAAAGCTAGTAGTTTTAGAATATAGTGTTGAGAAAGCTAGAACACATCGGATTTTTAGTAGTATTGCATTTTTGAAGTTAGTAGATTCAACTTCACTTTTGTTTTCTTGTTCATACCTTGCATACAGGATAATTGTACTTAAGGAGATAAAGAAAAAAAGTTTTAATACATTTCACCAGTCAGTGTCTTTTTGCAGCAGATTTTACACACATTTCTTTTTATTATTATTATTATTATTATTATTAAACAATTTCTGTTATTTTCCCTCCAGTTTTCAACTAAATCAAATGCAGTTTCAAATCTTATAAACAAATCTGATGTATTTTGTTTTTATTTTAATTATATCATGGCTTTAAGTATACTTTACAATATTACCATGTAAACAAACACCAATCCATTTTGCAAAATGTCAATGAGAAGTTTTTTGTTTTTTTTAAGTGATTAGCAAGTAATTTGTAATATTTTATATTTCGTGGTCAGCACTACTTAGTGCACATTGTTTGCAACACTGCATAGAAGAAAGTAATAATTTGTCACAAATTTGTTATACATGTGATTGAATGACCCTTACATTGAGTTATTAGATATGGTTTTCCAGGAGTTGAATTCTATGGACAGCATGAAGAAGGATGCTCTGTCACCAAGCTGTTTTTCATCCCTAATCAGGCAAGAAAAGTGTACTTTTATTTTAATGAAAAATATTATTACATCAATATATTTCAAATATGTAAATCTTTAAATATGTTGCATAACATCATTCATCTGCTGCAGTAAAATGTCTATGGTGGAAATGTAAATATGTTTAAGTAAGAAAGTATATTTAGTCACATACTGTTTGTAACCAGTGTTTCAATTAAATGGTCATCTGTAAAATTAATCTTTGGGGGTTTTTTCCAATGTGCACTTTAATTCTTGAGTGCGAGGTGAAATAATTTATACTGTCCAAAAATAATGTATGCTGATTTTTTAGGATTCTTATTAGTTGATACAGTGATAACACCTTGTTTGAGTATTAGTAAGTAAAGTCTAGAAGATATTTTACTTGTTTCCATCTGTTATTTTTCATTTTAAAATGTTTGCTAACATAAATTTGGTTAATTTTAGGGTCGTCTTATTAGTTTATGTGATGATAATTCTCTTCATTTGTGGGAAATCAACACTAATAATGGAGAGTCTTATTTGACAGAAGTGAAGTCTTGCTCATTAGAAGGAAGGTAAGGAAAGATTGTTGTTGAATGAATATGGTGTGGCACACATGCACTCTTGTTACCTTATCCGGTAATATAAAACCTTTATCCTTTACAAAGTGGCATGCCTTGACTGTATGTTAGTAGTCGTATTTTGTAAAATAAGTCACGTTTCAATTATTATACATTATATATGTGTACAGATTATTACTCTTTAGGAATAAGTTATTAAACTTGTTATTCTTGCAATGTAGAACTGTAAGCAAAGTCAAGAAAGCAGTTGTCTCTTCTACTCATAACTCTTTTATTCAGTTACTGCTTGATGTTGGTTGCTAAGCCTTTTAACACTTTGCACATGCAGGATGTGAAACAAAATTTTTTCTTAGATTTTTATAAATACAGTTGAATAACTCCAGAAGCATAAATTACTATGTCAATACCACAGTATTGTACTATACTTTATCAAACTTGGTTACTGAGCTGTATTTAATTCTAGGAAAACTATGAAATTCCAAGCAGGCTAAAGACACAACCTATTTCTTTGAAATCTTGGTTTGAAAGAACAAGATGACATCCTGACATTTTAAATGTCTATGGATTTGGAACTTTTGATTGGTTATTTGCATGTTGTATATTGAAGTGTGTTTAAGGTACCATTTCCAAAAATATAAAAATGTGAGCGGGACCACTGCATTTGATTGAATATGTGAGATCTCAGTACATATGAAAGAAGTGAGCATCTTATTTTATATTCTATCTTTCCAGTATCAGTAATGTGAGTCCCTAATTCAAATGAAACTATAGACTTTGTATCTTGACATTACAGCATCTAATTTGAACTAGTGCTGCATTCAACATACATGACACACACAATTTTTTTTATCATTTGCTTTTAAATTAAAAATTGAGTTATGTATAATACTAAAACTGAATTGTACCAAACTTGTTGACATAAATTCATGAAATAGTAATTCAGTATAATTTTGAATGCAAGTTTACAAACACAATAATATGGCCTTTCACCAGTGACCTGTTTGGAAAGGGTTAGTCAGTTCATTCAGAATAAATGTTAACACCATTTGCATAAAAAGAATTTTTTAAATCTCAATATTCATTAACATTAATATTAATATTTTCGATGAAATTTATGGAGATACTTCACAAATGATTTTTCAAAATGGAGAAATGTTCAAATTGCCCTGGCTGGAAAAGGTTTAAGTATTGTCTTAAACACTTGGGAAGAGAAGAGCTGTTATATAATGTATAGATGCATATAGAAATTCAAAGTAATAACTTTGTGTCTTATTACGTTTAACTATGAAATAAGGAATTACAAAAGAAAATTAGCATCAAATTTAATTAGCAAAATAGTCTCGGTAAGAGATTTGAGAACTTTTTACAGCAGTGCATACTTCATATTGTATTTTTATGCTGCAAATGAGGTAATGTTGGAAAGAAACAAATTTTAACCTTATATGAGGTCACGTGAGCTTTTGAAGAGTTGTTAGAGGTTCTTTATGAATGGAAATCTGTCTCTGTGAAGCAACAAAGGAGTATTTAGAAAAGTTAAGAGCTAGTGAACTTGTTACCTAGTCCATGAAGGTAGTATGTTCTCTTTCAAGTTATTGACTCTTTAACTGAGCCCTATGTGGACATGTGTTATTGTCTAATGAAAATTAATTAGAGCCAACAATGCCTCTGAAAAGAAAAAGATGGAATAAAAATGCTAACCTGAGCACTTTCATATATGTATATATGAGGGGGAGGTATCCAGTTTTCCAGGAAATACTTATTTCTGTTTGTACTGTTTTAAGCATTTCATTTTCAGTACAATGAAGCCAATGGCAAGAGTTATGGGAAAAGATGTTGGGGATATTTGAAGTTAGAAATGTGTTCAAGTAAAATCAAGGTGACACCTGGAAACTGTTGAAGATGTTATAAGCAATTTATAAACACAAGTATGAAAAATTGTCTTAAACAAATAGTAAGTTTTAGGAAATTCAGCTTTCATATCACATGAAAAATAAGCAAAGAATAGAATTATTTTTGTGACAGAGCTGATGTCGGTAAACTCCTTCTATATATACCACTCGTTTTGATTACACCACTACTCCCAGTTTGCCTGTGAAGAAGTAAGGTCCACCTTTCAAGAGTGCTTGGGTTATAGTTTTTATTTTATCTCTATTATTATTTAACCTACATGTTTATCAACATCTAAAAAGAATAATATACCTTGTATCACATCACAGACCAGTCAAGAATCTTCATTCAAAGATGTGGAAATCTATGCAAGCTTTGATCATGATGCTTATCTGAACCAGGACAACAACACTCCTGTAACAAATCTGTTCCATGGTCCTTGAGGGATAATATTCAGTTTCATGTTCCCTCCAGGTCAGCCTTCATTAATGATTAATTATCAAGCAGAATTGTTGATTGTCCAGGAGGAGAACATGAAACCAGCCTTCTTAATCCTATTCCAGATATTAGCCTGTTTCTGGGAGGACGTTAGCAGATAGTTCTTGTATTACTTGGCACACTGTAATGGTTCTGTAGCTACTGACATTTGGAGCCAAATAATGATCATTTATAGATATTGTCATCCAAGAAAGGGTCTAATTCACATCATCTGATGTTGTTTTCAGAGCCTAGATATCATGTTTTTGGAAACATGGACTTATTACAACCTATTTGCCTGTATCCATTTTTGCTCTTTTAGTCCTTCACACTTTTATAATGAATCTTCACAGGTTAATTTGATAGCAGACAAAAATGTAATAAAGAGTGGGATTTGAGCCTATTTTTTTTAAGTATCTGATAAGCATGTTTTCATATTATATGATGATCAACTGTAGCTTTATACATGAGATTTTTTAAAGTGATAATTCTTTTTTTAGAGTGGACTGACTATAAATTATCTAATTAAATGATCTTAATTTGGTTGTGATGAAAAGGATTTTTCCCCCCCTTTTTGGTTGCTTTTAAATTTACCTTAGTATTTTTTTCTTTTGTAGTTTGTTGGTGATCCTAATTTGTTAGTCAAATGGTAATCCTGATTCATATTTGATGTCTCAGATTATGCTTGCTTGGAAATAAATAAAATAATGCAGAATGATAATTTTCTGTGTTCATTAATTTTTGTGTGATTGTTTCAGTCTCACTGGGAATTTTTTCTTAAGTGGTTATGCAGGTTCAACTTGAATGATTATGCTTGTTTTCAACAGGTAGTGACCAGTTTCATGTTTTGCAAAATGCTGGTACAACTTCAGTTCAGTTAGGTGGTTATTCTACTATATTTTTATAGCCAGTTGGTTATATTGCATCACTCTAGATATGTTTTGTTTATATTGTTTTTTTGAGGCATTATTACTCAAATGGGGTCTGTAATTTGGTCTGAAGTGAAGTTAGTGATTCCTCTTAAACTTCTGAAATGATGATTTTGTCTGTTTAGTTAAACAGTGATATTGCTTTACTGTAGCTACTTTTATAGTTAAATTGTATTTGAATGCATGGATTGATATTAATGTGAGTTTAATAGCACAAAGTACACATACATTTGGGCTAGTTGTTGACATGACATACTAATCTAATAGAGTTAGTGGCTTAATACCGAGTATCTCTTGTATCTTTTTTTTTAAATACAGTCATGTGAAAAAGTTAGAACACCCTTTGAAAGCTTGTGTATTTTTGTAACATTTTTGGATATATAGATATTTAATCTCAATTTTAACAATACTGAGAGATCATAGGAATATAACTAAACAATTAAAACTGAAGAAAAGACTTTTCGAGGTCTTTTGTAAATGTAATTCTTCAAAAATGCATATTCTAACTGAGGAAAAAGTTTGGACACCCCCACATTTATTCCCATTTAAAATGGCTCAACTCACACACAGGTGTATCACACCAAGTACACATAATTAGAAGATCGTTACTCAGCATTTTGAATGAAGCTTGCCCTATTTAAACCTCAGGCATTTAGTTTGGTATACTCCTGACTGTTGAAGTGAGAGTGAAAACCATGGTGAGAACAAAAGAGCTATCAGAGTATTTCAGAAAGAAAATTATAGCAGCTTATGAGTCTGGTAAGGGATTTAAAAAGATCCCAAAATATTTTGAAATTGGCCATTCTACTGTTTGGAAAATAGTCAACAAGTGGAGGGCTTTCAAAACAACTGTCAACATACCCAGGTCTGGTCGACCAAGCAAGTTCATTTTGAGAGCAGACCACAAGATGCTTAAAGAGGTCTCCAAACACCCTAATATGTCATAATGGGCACTACAGCAGGTTCTGGCTACTGTTGATATGAAAGTGCATGCCTCTATGATCAGAAAGAGACTGCACAAGGTTAACTTGCATGGGAGATGTGCAAGGAGGAAACCTTTGCTCTCTAAGAGAAACATCAAGGCCAGACTGAAGTTTGCCACAGAGAATATAGACAAAGACCAAGACTTCTGGTATAATGTTCTTTGGAGAGATGAGTCCAAAATTGAATTATTTGAACATTAGAACAGAGGACATGTTTGGCATAAACCCACTACAACATTCCAGGAAAAGAATTTCATACCATCTGTGAAGCATGGAGGTGGAAGTGTCATGGTTTGAGGCTGCTTTGCTGCAGCAGGACCTGGACACAATTTTAGAATCTACCATGAATTCTACTGTGCATCAGAGGGTGCTTAAGGATCATGTGAAACCAGCTGTATGAAAATTAAAGCTGAAGCGGAACTGGACCCTGCAACACGACAGTGACCCGAAACATATCAGTAAATCAATCAAGGACTAGCTAAAAACTAAGAAATGGAGAGTCATGGAATGGCAGAGTCAAAGCCCAGATCTTAATCCCATTGAGATGCTGTGGGGTGACTTGAAATGTGGGCTGTAGATGCAAGAAACCCCTCAAACATCTCACTGCTATAAGAATTCTGCATTTAGGAGTGGGGCAAACTTTCTTCAGACAGATGTCAGAAACGGGTGGATGGCTACAAAAAGCATCTCACTGCAGTTATTTCACCCAAAGGGAGTAATACTAGCTATTAGGGTGTAGAGTGTCCTATCTTCTTCCTCAGTTAGAATACGCATTTTTGTAGAATTACATTTACAGAAGATCTTAGACTTTTCTTCAGTTTTAATCTTCTAGTTATATTCCTATAATCTCTCAGTATTGTTGAAATTGATATTAAATATCTATATATCCAAAAATGTTACACAAATACACATGCTTTCACATGACTGTATATTTACTCAGTTTTTGTTTTCTCATGGCAAAAGGGTTGGATATTGATTTCTCAAACTCTTCATGGTAAAATTGTTTATTTCCAAAATTGGAAAACAGTTTAATAGCTGTTAAGGTTTTCTTTCTTTGCTGAATGAAATCAGTACATTCTTCAGTTTGATCTTTCGGTTATGAAAATTGTGGCATCCTTTCAAAGTATCTTTGGAGGTATGTATATTATATGTGTAGTATTTACTCTATTTAAATGATGTGTGTATTTTCTTGTAACTAAGAGAATATTGCAATTCTTTCTGTATGTAGCATTGTTTTTTGTGCTCTGTGCTGTTTTAGCTTTCCCTGTTTTAAGATAAATTCACATGGATAAACATCCTTTATTAGCAAGAGTGGTTACAGCACAGGTCAAGTCTTTGTAACAGCAAAACATATGTTAGATTGTGTGTGTATGACTAGTAACCACAATTTTGCTTCCTGTAATGTTGATTATGAGTTCATTTTATTGGGAACAATGAGCATTTATATATTTCTTTTCTGAACAGATGTTATTTTAATATGCTTTTATGGATTATAATTTCTTTTTAATTGTTAGAAATGATATCTGGATAAAGTCTTAGTATATACTACAATCTTGCTTTGTTTTTATAGGTTGAAGAAGATTTCTAGCTGCTGCTTACAGCCTAGTGGAGAACATCTGTTAATTGGTACAGAGGGAGGAAATATTTATCTTCTTGATGTCAAGGCATTTGAAATGACAGATAATATCATTTATCAAGATGTTATTATGCAAAAGTGAGTGAAGTCATCAAATGTCATAATCGATAACATCAATGAAAAAAATTAGGTGTATGAACATTTTATACTCTTTGATACTGTTTTTGTTACTCTTCAAGTTATCAAATGCTCTTTTTATGTTTAGGTAATTGTGTATGATAAATACTCACCTCAAATGTTTTTTTGACATATCTGTATTTCAAACTTAATTGGTATTAATAATGATATATAAATCGGTGAAGAAAATGAGTGTGATGGTTTGAAATATGTTTGGTGTTTGTATGGTATTTCAATTCATTATATGCATACCATTCAAATCTGGAAAAGGTTATTGCATAGCAACATATTAATTTGGGAAGTGAGCATGGCTTCTATCAAAGGGGATAATAAAATCTTGTGATGTTGGAAGTTATTATGTGAAATTCATGATTACAATTTATCCAAGATGTATAGGAACTCATCTGTTGTAGAGGAGGTGATGAGACAAAGGCAAATGTAAAAAAGAAGAAACCAAAACTAAGATATTAACTGACTTGATGCTGCATAACAACAAAACTGAAGATTTTTATATCAAATGTATTTGAAATAGAGAAATATCTTGGATAATATAAAACATTGAATTATACTGTATTTTATAATGCTAGTTTCATTGAAATACATTGAGATAGTAAAGTGGTTTAACCTGATGAGATCCAGTATCATTTTAAAATTTCATATCTTTACACGTTACTGAATTACATTTAAAATTTAAATAAGCCTGTTTACTAGCAAAGTATGTTAGAAATACAGTATAATGTAAAGTTTTGTATCATTTCAGTTATTCTTTTATTTTGAAAGAAATCTCTGAAACAAATAATTGAAACTTCAGTTTTCTATCATGTGATGCTTGTGCATTTGACACATCTCAGATTTGGTTGCTTATGTTTGTGTTCAGTTTTGTCTCGCTACTTCTATGATATTCTAGATGAGCTTGTAACAAGTACAAGTTCAATGTCTAAACTTTAGTTTCAGTTTATATTGTTTAATATTCCAAGAAGAAGGTTATTTCTTCCTTTCTGGTAATCTGTTCGTAAGCAGCAGTCTTTTTCTAAACTTAAATGGCATGCTTATAACCAATAGTATGAGCATATTTTTCATTTACTTTCTTCAGACTAGTAGGAAACATAGGCAAAAAATTATTTTTTGAAATACAAGTGAACTGCCAGTTTTTTTGTTTGAGGTAAGTGTCTCTAGTGCTTGGCTCTGTGTCTTGCCTTGTACGTGTTCGTTCGATAGAAAGTTAAGTTGCATTTAGGTTTTACTTTTATCTTTTAGTTAATTATATTTTATTTGTGTTTATTTGTGCAATGATTCTTCTATATTCTAAGCTTTTCCTCATTGAACAAGTTTATCCAAACCAGATGTAAACTGAATATTTCTAGAAGCAAAACCATCTCTGCTAATGTTAACATTTGTAGTGCCCATGGGCACCTATTAATGTGTTCACAAAAACACTAAAGATAAAATAAAATATTAAAATAAGCTATTAGTAAAGATATAAATACATGTAATTATGCATGACCCAAAAAGATATTTTAGGACTATTCTACAAAGATGAGTACACATTTCCATTTCTTAATTTTAAACATTTCATTGTAATGTATGTTGATAATAGCTAGTTATTGATTTGGTAAAGAAAATGTAAATATTTACCTTAAAAACAACTTTTCATTTACCATGATCTAGAGATTATGCAAAGGAAATGTGAAACTGAAGGATAATAAATAGTATTTTTATACTTGAAAATCACCTTGCAGGTGAACAGTTCAGTGTCTGATTGCAAATAACTACATTAGATAATGAATTATTAAAACTAGTTAAAATTCCTAATTAAATATTTTTTTTAAAACTACATACTTTGAGGAATGTTTTTGTCAGATTTCAAACAATTTTATACAGTAATTTTATTTTTGGAATTAAGTATGATGAGAATAATGTTACCTAACAGTCTTCATTGCCAGTGATCATAGGTTTAACTAAATTTTGAATGTAATTCAACAACACTTTTTGTGGCATACACACAAAAGAAAATAAAGTATACCACTGGCTTAAGGGTTAATCAAATATAACATTGAGTGATAAAAAAACAAACAACATATTTAGAACAAAAACATTAACTTAGGGATGTTTCATAGAGTACTGTCAAGCTTTTGCTACCCCTGAGTAATTGAAACTGCAGCTAGGTAGGTATTTCTTTTTGCATAATCAAGATAAATAAAATTAGAAAGAGCCTAGGAGTTCACTGAATAATAATGGATAATTGATTGTTACAGTATGTTACATATTATCTGAACAACTGAAGTATTTGAAGTTGAGTAGTTGTTAAAGGACTATACAACAGAATCAAACAAATTAGTATCTTATAAGTGTAATTGCCAAATTTGAACCACAGGACAATTGTTGACTTGCTCACTTTCTATGGGCATCTGCAATGTTATTAGTGAGTTACATTCAAAATGTAATTAAACCAGTTTTTGTTCATTTTATGCTAATTAATATAGCATAAAATTGGAGCTAATAATCTATAATAGTATTTAAGTTTTAAGTTCATAATTTTGGAAGGCAAAATATAAAAAAAACAAAAAACTAACCTGAATTTCACCTAGTGTGAGAATTGGGACATTTTTTTTCTTTAGGCATTTTCTCTAATTTATTAAGCATACCTCCAGTAAATGTGAATATTAATGTAAGTTACTCATTATAGTACTGTCATCACTCAGGCAAAGCATAATTTTCATAGCCTTTAGTATTATTTGATAACAGAGGCATTAAATCTAAAAAAAATTTCTATTAGATATAGTTAGATTCGGTAAATTAAATGACAGTATAATAAAAGAAATTTTCACGAGGCACATATGCAAGTAGGTTATGGGTAATGTAATTTGATAATGTAACGTGAGCTGCACATTCTTCTAGTACTTACATCTTATGTCTGACTACTATTTGTGTCATTATCAAAGGGTAATTAATAAAATAAATATAAATAGATGCAGAATATATAAACACCAACTCAAGCACCTCTGAAATGTTGACCTATCCTCTTCAGGGGCAAATTGAGAATGGTGGTGTAATCAAGTGATATGTAAAAGGAGTTGAGTGGTGTCATGGAGGTCATCCAGTTTTCCAGTAAATGTTCAGCATGTTTTTTAATGTACTGTTGTTAATGTCTCATTTTAGGTGCAATGTAGTCAACAACAAGAGTTATGTAAAAAAATGTTAGGGATATTTTGGTTTAGAATTGACAAAATAATTGTGTGTATAAAATTAGTGTTTAAGTAAAATAAAGATGACACCTGGAGACTGACTGATAAAGGGTTAAGTTAATCATTTTATACAAACAGGTGTGGAAAGTTATTTTAAATAGTTTTAGAAAAGTTAAGGTTCACATTACAGGCAATTCTAGAGCAAAAATATCCCTAACACCTTTTTACATAATTCACTTGTCACTGGTTACATTGTACTTAAAATTACACAACACTATGTGGAAAAATATGTTGAACATTTACTGGAAAACCGAATAACATTAATGACATTACTCACCTCCTTTTATCCTACTCATTTGGTTATATCACCATTCCAAGTTTGCCTCTGACGAAGAAATGTCCACTTTTTGAAAGCTCTTGGGCAATAGGGTTTTTATCATTTGTATTAAGGCTTATTCACCCTACATGCTTGTTTGACATCACAAGTATAAATAGATGTATATTGTTACTATTTGAGGTTGTTCTAGGTAGAACAAAAAGAGTAATTTAGATTCTTTGGTTATGAGTTCAGTCAAAGTGACCAAACTTGTATAGAATTAGGGTAAATAAAATAACTGGTAAAATATAAAATTTTACCAGAAAAACATATTCTAAATATATTTAGGAGGTTCCAGATTACAGAAGTTAATTTTATTAGGTGAAGGAAAATGTTTTTAATCTCAGTGGAAAAAAATCTCTTTACACTCATACTTGTCATAAATGACAAATCTTTATTAAAAATACTTTGGTACAAAATCTGATTTTCTGTATGTTTAAGACATGTAATGTCTACTGAAGATATACTTACTATTTTAAAAGGTGGTAGTATTGAAACTATTACAAGTACCAAATGGTTTTGTGGGTGGTCAAGTTGACTGACTCCATGTTGAGAGCTTATAACAGTATGACTGGTTTTAAAATATTACTTCTGTAGCTGTTATCAGCAATTTATATAATCCCTGAGGTATCTGCAGTGGTGTTTTGTTTTGTAGGTTAATGCACAGATGTCATTTGACATTGTTAGAGCTTTGTCTTATGATAATCACCTGAATGTGTTGTAATACATGTATGTTTATAAAAGTACAAAATATATAACCAACACATCATTCACTTGATTGCACATCAAATTTATTTTAACAATTAATCTCTAAGATAAAATCTTCAAGTATATTGTAAAAAAAATTTGCTTTATATTTGATTAGTTTTGAAGAACAAAAAAAAGTACACAGTTGTAGTGGTGCATAACATCAGTGCTTTATCCAGTAAGTTTTCTGTGATATGTCTAACATAAAATCGGCTTAAAAACTGTCGAAGTATTTTGTGAAGTATGCTGATAAGCTGGTATTATAAGACAGTAGTTACAAAATCTTTAATAGCCACCAGCTTCTTCTCAGTACTAGTGAAGCTATTGTTTAACTATATTTTAGTGTTCCCGATGATTATAAAGTTAATCCTGGAGCAGTAGAAGCAATAGCTGAACATCCATCCAACCCAGATCACGTATTAATAGGCTATAACCGTGGACTGATGGTTTTGTGGGACAAAAAGAACCAAACTGCAGATAAAACATATATTGGGAGTCAGGTATTAAAATTTATAACCATTGAAATTTGGTGATAAGCATCTTACCCTGAACTTCTTTGTTTAAAATTTAAATTTTTAAGGCTTTATTTTTTTTTAATCTTCTGTAATTTATTTTGCAAAATGTTTGTCATGTGGAAATATTTGCTTTGATTATAAAGTGGTCTGTGGCGAAACATTTTTTTTTTTTTTAAGTAATATCTTCCACAATTTATTTTCAGTCTGATATTTCCAATTAATTAAATATTAAAATATACATACGTGTGTGTGTGTGTGTGTGTGTGTGTGTGTAAAGGTTTTATCTTTTCATTGGAAATTTGAAAATAAGGTTAATAAACTAAGGCGAAGTTTCAATATTTATGACTTTATTTGGAGTTTTTGTGAATACTTAATACTGCTTATTGTACATATTTGGTTTTGTTAAGCAACAGTCACAACCATGTATAATTAAATGGTTAAGAAACTTTAATTTTTATCTTTTAGTTAGATAGGATGTTTCATTTAGTTGACTTGGTATACTTAAAATAGCAACTGGAGTCAGTTTCCTGGTACAGGGATGGCAAACGGTTCATGAGTTCTCACAATGATGGGAGCTACATTGTGTGGAGTACTGCAGATGCTTCCAAACCTGCAGAAAACCCAAAAACTCCTTATGGTAAGAATATGTTTTTGATTTTGTTAGAGCTAACTGTTATATATTATTGAAGTGATGGTCTTCTTTCATTGGTACTAAAATTTAGTGTCATTCTGGAAGTATAATACGAAGTTTAGATTTTCTTCTGGAAGTTTTTTAAGTTGTGTTGTAAATGATTCACTTTATCGGTTGACATTATAACAAAATCCATGCAACTATTTATATTTACAGTTCTTGAAGTATTATAATATTAATATATCTAATTTTAATTCAATAGGTAGACTTCTTTTTAATTTACATTCACTTGTTGAACAAATACAATTCTATAATATTTCGGTCAAATCTGATTTATTTCGATATTGATTTTAGCTTCCAGTAAAGTTCATGAAAAACATTCTCAAGGTATTTAGAAAGTTCTTGAGCAGTTTGGTATGAACCATTATCTACTGTTTTGTATCTTGGTTTTCAAGTAAGAATGCTAAAAACATCTTTCTTATCAGGTCCATTTCCTTGTAAAAGTATGAACAAAGTGTTGTGGCATTCTGTGAAAGGAGGGTAAGTACTTGTTTATTTTTATCTTTTCTAAGCTGGTTGAATCTTTCATTTTCAAAATGAAACTAATAAATTTAGTTTATTTCAACAGTTTTTCCTAAAATATTATGTAATTTGTATTGTCAATTAGCAATGTTAATGTAGTTTGCCAAAAAGAATTGAAGAAAGTAATGTTGAAACTTGCATATCTCAGCTCCAAGGTAATCCAACACTTATATACTGGGATTATCTTTGTTATCATACTGTCACTAAGATTTTTGAGAAACATTGTTTTACCATTTTTATAACAAAGAATGAGTTTTTTTGTAAGTTTCAAGAGTCATTTGTTTACCTTGTACGATGATAATTAGGAATAAACTTAGTTATGATGTTCTTTAGGCTGTGTAAAAAGATAAAAAATTAGGAAACATACTGGTTAATTACCCACCAACTATAATTTTTTTAGTTTGAACTTAAAATTTGTTCTTTTAAATTTATTAAAAACTCTGTATACTTCCTGCAGAAACTTTGTAGATTACCCATTTTTATTTAAATAAACAAAAGTTCAGTGACCTACCTAAGTTAAATTTTAAGTACTGGGAGCAGCTGAGAATAGTTTTAATAAAGACATTAGTTATACCAGTAGGTAGAATATTAACTCAGAGGGTTTGTGTGTTAATAAAAAGTTTCTTTACATCAGGGAGGACTTTATCATATTTTCTGGAGGAATGCCAAGAGCAAGTTATGGGGATCGGCACACTGTGACAGTCATGAAAGGAGAAAATCATCAAGTTCTGGACTTTACTTCTAAAGTTATTGATTTTGTTGCAATTACTGATAATTCTCCTGATGCTGGTACATTGAAAATCTTCATTTTGAAATTTTTGCATTCTTTATTCTAGAAAAACAGTTGCCACTCTCACTTCTGAAAAAGAAAAAAAAATACATATACTTACTTTCATACAGAGAGGAAGAATATATGAATAAGCTTATTTTTATTGTTTGTGTTAAGACTGGAAATATGTTTTCTTAAGATGTTTCATCAGTCCTGTTTTTGCTGTAGATAAAAGAATTATTATAGTTGTATAAAGTCTTGTTGCTTAATATAAATATATTTTTCTGATATAAAAGATATGTTATTACCAAGTAAAACACACAAGATTCTACAGTGAATTGTTGACAAACATTATTTTAAAGATAAATGTGAAGGTTTTATAAATTGCTGTCATTTGTACAGTTCACATTGGCCTATTGTGCACATTAAAAAAACACGCACCTAAATACACAACTGGTAGCTAATTGTACATTTAAGTAATTAAAGGTATGTTTATTATGTATTTACATGTTAAAACTTTCAAAAGTTTTATAACTAGGTGTGAGTAACACTCAAAGGTATATTTTCCCATGCTCATCTTTATTTATAAATTTGAAGTTTTTTTTTGTTTTTTTTCGGTGTTGTGATCTTAATTCTCATTAAATCAAACTACCAAAAAATATTAAAATTTAAAGTTAATATACCAAATAATGTAGCTTTAAAACAAAAATTTACCTGTTGTTTTGGTATTTTTCTTTGCTACTATTAAAAAGATTTGAACACTGAAATAATTATAACTGTGATAATTGTAAGTTATATAGAAACATATTATGCTATACTATTTATATATATATTTTCAAAATGAGTATGTAGTATTTTTTGATCCATTTACCTTTAATAGTTCTTTTAGTTATCTCAAACACATTTTTCAGAATTTGACAACCCTGGATCATTACTTGTCCTTGTGGAAGAAGAACTTATTGCAGTTGATTTGGAAACGGAGGGATGGCCAGCATTCCGTCAGCCTTATCTTGCAAGCCTTCATTCTTCAGCAATAACATGCACCCAACATTGCAGCCAAGTACCACAAGATTTATGGGACAAAATTGTAGCTGCTGGCAATAAACAAATTGGAAACCATTACTCTTCCAATGTGAGACTGATAGTTTAATATAGTTAAAAAATCATATCTAATTTATGTTGAACTTTAATCTCTGAATGATTATTAAGAAAAAGAAATAAAACTTTCTTTTGTTTGTTTTTAGTTGGCAAGAAGAACTTGTGGTATTGTTATTTACAAAATATGACTGTATTTTTATATAATTTGTCTATTAATAATTTTTTTAAAATACTCTAATGTGGTAATGTTTAAATTTGTGTTTCTAAGGTCCATTATAGTTTGAAAAAAGGATGGAAGTGTAGGCACTAATTATTCAAGACAAATAGGTCATAGGAATATAAAAAGAGAATTGCCGACTAAAGCTGTTGTTTCGTGGTGGTGAAATATAAATATAAATGTAGGCTTTGAAAAATGTATCATGTTACAGTGCATATTTGGTATAGTTTGATATTTTCTAAGTGGTAATTATCCTTTAGATTATTCTTTGCTTTTCTATGCTTTGTTTGAAAATAAACTATTCTTGACTTTAGGATTGGCCAATTACTGGTGGTAAAAATCTTGCAGAATCACCAACTGTAAGAGAGTTAATACTTACTGGACATGAAGATGGTACAATTAGATTCTGGGATGCTTCTGGTGTGTGTCTAAAACATATGTACACTTTAAGCACCTCTAGTCTTTTTGAAGGTGAAGAACATGAGCATTCACCCACAGAAGAAGGAGAGGAATGGCCCCCTTTTCGTAAAGTAAGTTTAATTTGGTGTTGATTTTTTTTTATGTGACCTCCCTTTCTCTATTTCAAAGTAACTTTAGAATTGTTTTAATATATAAGTCTTTGTCATACTTATAAGAAGCTGATATTTTGTTTTAAGCACGTGTAAAATGAAGTGATAAGTGTATAGTGATAGCACATGAACAACATTTCAGAAGGTAACAGAATTATGCAAAGACACTACAACATATGTTTGGAATAATATGATAGAATAACATTTTATACATGTGGCTATGAATATTCCAGTTAACCATTTTAAATGAAATTAAAGTTGGGTTGCTTTAAGAATGTAATACAACAGAAAGTAAGTTTTGTAATGAAGTGCTCTGTATATTTATGTCTCAGATTAAAAAGAATAATGTTATGTTATGTCTATTAAATAATTTAAGGGAACAAAAATATGGATTTTAAATTTACTAATAGTGAATTTCCTCTTCACATGTTCTGCTGATTGGTGGCTAACCTGTAGATTTCCAACATTCCTGAAGGGAAGGTAACAATCAGTTTTTATGGTTTTCAGCAGTAACTGGATGTGCATTTAAAAATCCCTACCCCCCTTTTTTCACCTTTTGCTGCAACATAAAGTTCTTATGGTTGGGCTTGGTGGCTGAAAATAACTTGAGTAAAGCATATGTTGCAGATGCAATCTAAATGTTAAATAAAAGTGAAAACAAAGTTGTGTTTTTTTTTGTGTGACAGGGCTTGAAATTTGCTTTTTCCTCTCTGAGGAGTTTGATACAATTGAGTTGCATTAACCAAGAATCATTCAATGAAATACAGAACTTTAAAACAAAAATCATAATGCAAAAATGTAGTCAACTTTACTGCATTTCATATGGCTGTTGCTGAACACTATTCATGGCAATATTCATAAAAAATAGTAACTTTTTAGCATTTAAACCATTTCGACTGTAACTTAAGAGTTTTAATTATTCATTGCTTAATACATTTGTTAGTTGCTGTTTAAGAAAATTTAAAACCTGTTTTGTTAAATTTTTTTTGGTTGTGGTTCCATACCTTTGATTATAAAATCTGTATCAACAAATTGATTACAAAAATGTGAAAAAGTACCATTTTTTTTGCAAACATTCTATACAAAATGAATGATTTCATATTTTTTGTAAGTTCTTTACACTAGGTTGTTTGTTATAGGAAAGGCACGGTGACAGGTCTCTAAATGTTTCACTGGTAACAAGTCATTGTTACTTAGCTGACACTTGTCCACTCTTTAAGTTAACATATGCACATCTTATGAGAGTAATAACAGATATATAGGAATAATAAAACTGATTCATATCACTTGGCATCCTTACTTGTTTTGACAGAAATTCAGATGTTACAGAAATATTTAAATATTTTCTACAGTGTAGTTTTTAATATAAAATAACTATTGAAGTTGTGCAATCTTAAATAATATTAAATATAGTATCTGAAAACAGCACTAAAATAAACTGCACTTTATATTTCCAATGTTTCACAAGACATACAGGCTAATAAGTTAAACTTTATGTGAAAGAAAGTAGAAAGAATATGTACTAACAGACTGGAAATGCCCATATCCTATTTCCTGTTTGGGTGCCTCTTTGTAGGTATAGTCTAGGCATGCAATCATCAGTTTTTGTTAGTGTTTAGTTTGACCCATCAGACCTTTTGTTGTCTGTGAGACTAATTGGTGACTTTAGTCTCTGTAGGTCAGCTTACTTTTTCAAACATTTTGTTTGTTGTTTATTAGTTAATGAAAATGCTTCATACTGATTATTGTATCTGGCAGAAGCATAGTTCTTGCATATGGTGCAGTATTGGGATGATATAAAAACAAGTATTAATTGATGCTATGGTAAAAGAAAGCCTTTTGTTGTTTTTTGTACTTTTTTTAGTTTCTCAGCTTTGTATTGTTATTAGCTTATAAAAAAAACAAAAAAAAACAAACTTGGTTTTGACTCTTTGGCCTGAATTTACATAATGTTCACATGCTTTTCTGTACGTATTTATCTGTTTCAAGTTATTCAGTACAGTTAAGCACTGTTGGTGTTTTGCATGTTTACACAAAATATTGACATTTGGACTATATATTTCACATCTTATTGCTTTATAGTTTGAATTGAAATATGTTTTAAGGAAAGTAGATTTCGTGTTAATATGAATATCTTAACTCTAACTTAATAATAGCACTCCATTATTTAATACCTTTGTTTATTATATCGTACTTTCTAATTCACTTTATTTCTAACTCTATCATCTGTAAGGAACTTCATTTTCAATCTAACATATTTTGAGCCAAATTTTGCTCATCCAATTTTGTTTTTTCTTCTTGCATGTTTGAATAGTTAATTATCTTGATAAATATTTCTAACTTTTAAAAAATTTCTTAAGATAAAAGGAGATATTTTGGCATCATATCTAATTTATAAAAGTCTTGTAATTTCTATGCCAAGTAAATTTAAGTAAAAGTAATACTTTTGGTTTGAATCTGCTTTATTAAATCAAATAGTCACTGTTTTTGTTTATCTGTTTTTTTTCTTATTACCATAGAATCAAAACATGTTGATTCAAATGCAAGTGCATGTGTGAGTGACTTGTGAAAGAAATTTGAAATGCAAGAGCAGTTCTTTTGAAATGGAGTTAACGTAAAATAAAAATGTAACCATTTATATAAAACACCAGTGCACTAATGGTACCGAGTTTCAATATTCAAAGTAGTTCACATACTTAATTTGTTGTTAAAAGAATTCTCTGGCAAAATATACTCAAATGTACCGTCACATTAAAATGTTTTACTTAAAAATAAAGGAGAAAAATCTGTTTAAATAATAGTGTAGCAGTGAATTTCAAGCCCTATTGTTTTCAAAAGGTGAAGCCTTTTTTGTCTGAAATATGCTTGAAATATGTATTATCAGGTGTTTTTCATTATCTATAGTAAAGATGCACTAGTAATGAATTTTTGAGTTATGTTGTTAATATTGTCATGGTGTGCCACATTGTTGAAATTTGTTGTTGCTTGATGTTTGTCTGTGTATTAAATTTTTTTTAAAGCTGTTTTTTAAATTTGTGCAACTGCATTTATACTGCATGTCTGAAAAACTTTACAGCAAAAATATGCTGGCTTTCTAAAAAAGTCAAAATTTCCACTTATACGTGAAATGGTAACTGCTTGTTAATATATTGAAGTAACTGACACTTGATTATTAACTATTTCATCTTTGAATGCGGTGTTGAACCTAGTATTTCAGAAGTACTTTAAAAATATATTTCAGCTTTTGTGAATATTTTTAGTGACATGTTAATGGCTGTTAAGGTTTGGATTGTATTTGCTGCTACTCAACATTTATCAGAGGGTTAGTGGTGTCAGTGATATAGTGATATTTCAGCAAACAGAAAAGAGGCCCTTATTTTATATTATAGCTTGTCATTATTGGTAATTTTAGTTTTTAATTTTAAGAAATTATAATTTGAAGAATGCTGCATTTAATATACCATGTACTGCAAAAGAATTTATATTTAGTGTTGTTTAATATTTACTTTTACATTAAGAAATTTACTAATGCATAATAATAATAATAGTGAAAATATAATCTACAATTTGATACCAAATATTCTAAGGGAAATTCATTACACAGTATTTCAATAAAATTTTTAATATAAATCTGCAAATATGTTGTACCCTTTGACTCAGGACCTTAGAATTAACAGCAGCAAGAGGGTTTGTTAAGCTAAAGCAAATTATTTAAGTGTATAAAAATGAAAAGTAGTTTAGTACAGTTACATGAAGTCCTTATGATTCTTTAGACAGGAATAATTGAAAGAAAAGAAAGGTGGGTAAACTTAATTTTAGAAAAGTTAAATATTTTGAAATTGTGCAATTAAGTTAAAACACATTTAAGTTAATAATTAATCACAGTTTAAACCAAAAATAATGAGGATATTAAATTGGACAAGAAAAAGGTTTGAGGGTAGATAGGACAAATATGTAGGTCATAAAAGATTGTAATTTTAAAGTACATTTTCTTAGTACAGTTACATATTTATCTTTGCTTTAGTTGAAGATGAAATATCATTGGAAAATACATTTCTGCCTTGAGGTACCTGGAAGTAGTTGCCTCAGTCATCTTGTTTTATGCCTCAGCACACTGTTTTCACCAGCTTGAAATTTGTCAGTTTTTATTGGGTTTTGAATATCAAATAAGTGAACTGTACTAGATTACCATTCCAGCACTTATTTATGGTAACTGCAACACTGTCTTGGAACTTTTTTGTAAACTTACTGACAGTAAATAAAAGTATTTTTGCAATATTCTGATATTTGATATTTAACCATGAAACGGAATGAAATTAGTGTTTTTGATAGTTTATTGTATGTGGGTGCATGCATAATTTTTTACAGGTATGATTTACATTTCTCTTTCAGCTCATTAAACACTGAGTGTAAAAGGAGCAAATAAATAATTAATCCTGTTCTTGTTAAATGAACGTGCACAGTGCTGTAGGCCTCTACTTGGCTTTTTTTTCTCTGTTACATTTTAAGTGTTTTGGGTGTTAATATGATCAGCTGATTTAGTGAAGTGATTGCAGTGATAGATAAAATATTGAAAAATGTCTTCCAAATTGGTCAGAAATTGTAGTTCATTGTTGCTATTCTTAAATCATTTGTATAATTTTAGTTTTTATTTCACTTAAATATTGTCTCACGTTTTTATTCTGGCCATTTTAATTAACTTAAACACAATTGGTTTAATTACGTTTTTAATAATTTTTAACTATTGTTGAAATGTGCTCCCAACTAGTACAGCAGTAAGGATACGGATTTACAACTCTAAAATCAGGGATTTGATTCCCCTTGGTGGGCTCAGCAGATAGCCCAATGTGGCTTTGCTGTGAGAAACACACACACACACACACACACACACACACACACACACACACACACACACACACACACACACACTGCTGAAATGATGTAATTCTTTTTACATGAAGGAGCAAAAAATATCTGCAAGAAGTTTTGTGTAATGTACGAGATAACCACTGATTATCACTTATATCAATTTCTTGATAATTTTGACTGTATTTAGATATTCTGTATGTCAGTCAAGAGTATAGTATAGAAAATTTAACATTTATGAACAGTTTAAGATTTTTTTTTACTGAGGTAAATATATTATGAAATAGTAAAGTCAAACTTCTAAATTTAGTGAAGTTACGACAAGCTTTATTTTATAAGCTAACTTTGGTAAGTATAAATTATTAATACATACAAAAAAATGGATACCCTATAACCTGAGAATTTTCAATAGTTGTCCTTTCTTCAGGAGTAAACTGCTTGTGTTTGATACTTAAACACCAAAACAAGCCCAGTATCACTGAAACAGTTACCAATCCCAGTTTTCACTTATTGCCAGATGTGAGTGATTTTCTATATAATATGAACATATTAACGCATCATTTCACGCATGTGAAACGTCAAGGAAACCTACATTTATGTTACTTTTATAGTTTAGCTACAATAGTTTACTTTGATGTGCAAACTATATAAACTATTCAGTTGTGTTTGCTGGTCTATTTTATGTATATAAATGTGTTTGTGTGTATAATACAGGTTGGAAATTTTGACCCATATAGTGATGACCCACGTCTTGCAGTTAAAAAAATCATTTTATGTGCCCTAAGTGGAATTCTGGTTGTAGCAGGCACTGCTGGGCAAATAATTGTACTTGAAATAAAAGAGGAAGTCACTGAAAAGGAAATTGAGGTGAGAGATACCCTGTAGTATTGTTAAATCTTGGTTAAGGTAATTCATCTTCATTGACCTATATTTTTTAATACTCATGAGAAGCATTTGTTTATAAAGTAGTTTGAATAAATAGTTACTGGGTAGATTGTATGATAAAAATATCGTTATAAATGCAAAGTCTATAACAACACTAAAAGCTTACTGACAACGATATAATTTAGAATTTTGGGTAGGGGGTTAAATTTGCAAATTTTTATTTCATTATGGTTTAAACAAGAATATTACTGTTTCAGAATGTACTGAATTTTTCTACACATAATATGGAAAGCCAAAATAGTACTAATTTAAGTCTCACACCTCTCTACAATCATTGTTTCTTATTTGTGATATCATTTCCATCTCAGATATTTAGAAGTCATATGCTAACAACCTCAACATGTAATAAAAGCTATTTTTTTTGTTTTTTTAACATATAAGCCAGTTGGATTTCAGTCCAGTGGACATTGGTGTATAGATCAGAACAGAGAAATAACAGTTTAACTTTGTTCCCAGTAAAAAGATCTTTGTGAATAACTTACACCACAATTACAGTCTTGATATTTTAACTCTTGAATTATCCTTCAAACTGATTGAGCTTTTAACTGGTTATGCATGTCAGAAAATGAAGATGTACATCAGCAAGTTTTTTAAAAAATTAAAAGATGTTGGTAGGGGCCACCTTAGTTGATTCAATAAATATATCTCAAAAGTAGAAAAGATGGAAATTTCTTATTTGATATTTTAGTTTGTCATTGTTGGTAATTTGAGTTTCTGATTTGTAAGAAACTATGGACTTTGTATATTTGGATATCACAAACATCTAATTTGAATTAAAGCTGCATTGAACATATCACATGACATGCAAAAATGTTTTTAGGGTTTTTTTAGTAATTATTTTAAGTTAAATATTAATATATAATACCAAAATTTGGATTATAATCTACAAATTGCTGTAAAACGTAGACACATTCATAAAATAGTTCAACAAAATTTTGAATGTAATTCTACGAACCTTATGATATGCTCTTTGACCATTGAGATAGGGTTAAAAATTTAGAAGTTGTATGTGTTGGCAGTTTTAGTTCTTTTCATATTATTTTAGTTTTTCTTATGTACAGTTTTTTTTTTGTTTTTTTTTTTTTTGCATTAAAATTCAAAAGTACATTTTCAGATCATAAAATATCAAGTAGAAATACTTACTAAAAGAAAGGATAGAAAGAAAAAGTATCTTTCTAGAAAATGCATAAAAGGAAATGTACATTTTTCTGGAAAATTTTATTTGCACCAGCTCTAAGATATCCTAAATAAATTTCAAACTTTTTATATGTTAATTTTTCTACTCCCAACTCTGTTCATGAATTTGATTGATCTCATAACCTCAAAAAAACAAAAATTGAAATAAATGTAAATTACTTTTTTTCTTTCAAAAGGATTTCAAATTGTAACAAAAACTACATTTGTTTTTCCTAAATAGCTTTAAACTTGTAACATATTTTTATACTTAGATTTTGTTTTAATGGCTTTCGAATTGTAACTACAATTCTCATCATAAGTTGGAAACAGCTTTGCTTATATATATATGCAGTTCATGTTATGCTATTGAATAACACTGCTGACAAGTGTACTTTGTGAAAAAAATTTGTAATATTGTTATTTATTTAATATAACTTCAATTAACACAAGTGTCCTATTTTTACATTTGTTATTTTTATAATAATAAAGAACATGCATGACAGAAGAAATCAAGTACTTACCTATGTCTTTTTGCTGTCAACAACATTTAACCCTACTTTTTTATACAAACACTAAAAATGCACTAAATAATTAATTAATGCACCAGAAACACAGAATAGTAACTGTCATAATTTTTCTGTCTTCCTAACTATGCGACAAGAGCCACTTCAAATTGATCTGAGCTGGTTGATGTGTTATACATTGCAGATAAGCTTGAACTGAAGTGAAAAGAGAGAATTCTTTGTATATAAAACAGCATTATATGATGTTATTTCATAGATGAAAATACTAGCTTTCTATTGGTTATTAATATAATATTGATCATCAGTAATAACTATTAGCAATTTCTGATTTGGAGGATGTGACAGGTAGGCATGGGATGAAGAGTCTTGAATTTCTGTATGATGGCAGTGTAACCAAATAGATTGAAGACTAAAAATTCTGCTTTATTTGAGTGATTACGACATTATAATGAATAATTTGCATTAAATTTCATACTTCTTGGAGGTGTGGTAAATAAATTAGAGAAGACAGGATGCCTAGAGAGAAAATGTCACAATTCTTACACTTGGTGAAAACCATAATTTTTTTAAAAAATATTGCTTTACAAAATTAAAAACTCAGTGCATTGTTATAATATAGGTTAGTAACATTACTTTTAAGCTATAGTTATTGTTTTACCATAAAAGAAAGTAGGTTAATTAAAGTTTAAATGTAACTTAATTAAAACCTTGTCATGTGTGCAGAAAAAAGGTGTGTGTGAAGAGAGAGTTGAAAGTTTGTAAGAAGCTTGCTATATCATAGTTAAGGTTTACAGTTTGTGAAGTAAGAAAGTTTAAAAATAACAGAGAGCATAGAACTCGGTAGTTAAAATGTACAACAGAAGTAAATATTTTTAATTTCCTAAAAGCAAGAGTAATTGACTTTATAAAAATGTTTTATTTACAGAAGCATTTGAACTATTAGGAAGTTCTTTGCAACTTTCAAGATATGTCATTTGTGTGTGTTACATTGGTGTAAAACAAATTTGTAAAATGGAAAGTTGATTAAGAGTTAACAGTATGTGTTTTTCTAGCACTTTTCAATGTAGGATCAATTTTTGGAGAGAGGTCTCTTGATTTTTTAATACTCGTATTATAATTTCTAATACAGATAGGAGCTATAAAACAGAGTAAATAGAGTAAAGGTGTATTTTTTTACAATTTGTTATTTAACTACCCTTGGAATCTTGAAGCCATGAAATAGTTCAAGAATGCATAAAAAATAAAATGTTTAGTTTTTCAATTGGAAGCGGTGGTATGGTTTTGAATAAATATACTTATTACTGAGATTTGTCAACCAATTTCATGTTTCTCACCTTACTTTATATAGTTCTCCAGTTCTTAAAATCTTTTTGCTGTATTGTTATAAATGGTTACTGAAAAAAATAAACTTTACGGGTGGTACTAAATGACTTGTTTTAGATAAAGGTTTCAAGATAACCTATCCTTTGAAATTAGCTCTGGATTATAAATACATTTAAGTTTTAATCTTTATAATTTTAGTAATTATTTGAATAATTAGTTTTTTGTTTTCATTCAGGTATCTCAGGTAAATATTGTAGGGGACCGAGATAATTTTATTTGGAAAGGTCATGACCAATTAAACATCAAGAGTGGGGAGCAAATATTACAGCCTGGCTTTCAGCATATAGTTGTTGTGCAGCTGAGTCCTCCTGCAGGAGTGACAGCTCTTACTTTGCACTCAGAATGGGGACTGTAAGTTATCTGTTGTTGTGTTTTTCTAGCTAATTTATAGAATTTGAAAGATTGATATAGTGTCATAGAGAAATACTGTGTTGACCTTTGGTAAATATACTGTTTGTATTAAACCAAGCAAGGGCATTAGAATAGCTATAGTTATTGTAAATCAACTCTTGTGCATTGGTGCAAATATTTTGTCATGTAACCATGGGGATATAATAGTATAACTGTGAAAGTGATTAATGTATATTCACAAAATGTGAGAGGTTTTCAGTAAACATTAAATCTGTTGCAGACAAAAAATCATATGTAATTGTTTATTTAAAATTTATTTAATTATAAGTTAAGACTGTTGATTAAATATACTTCTCTTCAACTGGGAATTGTCAGATTTCATCTGTGTGATCTTTAAAACCTCCTAAACAAGTACGTGTCTTTTGTTAAACCTTTATATTTGATCTATTTCATATACCCTAACACTATATGGGGATAGTCTTTTCAACTGACCTCATTACCACCAATAAAATTAATAAATAATTTAAATTATCCTTTTTTTCCCTATAATGACTGCACATTGTAACAAGTTTTCTCTAAATAGCATAACACATAAGAGTACATTCATTTATTTTTACTTAGTTTTATTGTCCCTTAAATTGCATCTAACTAATAATTCTGCCACATAAGTTTTAAATCACTTGATAAATGTGCAGTTCACATTGTATTAAATTATACAATGTCTGAGCTGCTTGTAATATTCCCTGAAAAGATTTAATTCTATTATCATACCTAATCTTACCTTATCTCGCTTAAAAGCTTCTATATTTTATGTTGTAGTTAGTTTTATTGTAATAAATAATATACATGAAAAATAGTACATATCAGTCTTTTTTGTTTTCAACTGTCGGTGAAATTTAAGCCTACTTTTTTATAATAATGATAGTACTATGCTAAATTCTTTTTTTAGTTAAATAATACACTTAAGAACAATGAATAATAGTACTTAAAATGCAGTCAATGTTCTTTAATTATTATAATTTTTCTGGCTCTAATTATGTGATGAGAACCATTAAAAATGTAGCTTAACTTGTCAGTCTGTTTTCTGTATGAATAAATTTTGAACTGGAAGTAAAAATACGTTTCTTTGTACAGAAAATATAAGATTTCCATTCGATACATGAAGACTTTGGCTTTTTATTGATTAAAGATAATATAGAATTAGAAGTAAGACAAAATTGTTCACAGATCCCGAGAGTATGTGATGGGTGGCTGTGGCAAGGAGGTGTCTGATTTTCTGTTTAATGGTTCTGTAACCAAACAGAATTGAAAGTTATGACAATTTTATGGTGGATAATTTAGATTAAATTTCATACTTGTTGGAGGAATGATGAATAAAATATAGGATGCCTCCAGGAAATGTCACCTTTCTCACACTGGGGGATATTTGTTTTTTAATATGGCCTTACAAAATTAAAACCTTAGAACTTAAATACTATTAAAATAATGATTATTAGTTATTTATTACTATGTTGATTGGCATAACAAAAAATATTTTAATCAAAATTGTAATGTAAGTCACTGAAACCTCACAACATGCAGCAAATTATGCGTAGGCAAAGAGGGTTTATTAGTTATTGAGATATCAGATAACAATAATGAAATGGAAATATGAATATGATATAGGACTGTAGGGTATAATGTATCTATTACAGATGAGAAAAAATAAAATTATATTTTTAAAGTGTGTGTAATAAGATTAGAACATAACTCGGGTAATCCCATAAGATCAGTGGGCTCATAGGTTTTCTTTCATAAAATTTCTGCAAGAATATTTGAGCGATGAACTTGTAGTTAAAATGTTTTTGTGTTTTATGATCTTGTTCAGAATTTGGAGTTTCAGAACGTTGATGTAGAATCTTTCTATTGAAGTTTATAATTTCTTTTGTTATAAGTGGTATTTCTAAACTCACCCTTTTCTAAGGCAGTATAGTGAAGGGTTTGGTATATTGTGCTTACAGGATTTTAAGTAACTATACTTTATACAAGAAAATGAGTAAAATAATAGCATTTTTCAAATATAATAAATTTAATCACATTTTGTGACAAAACTATTCATTACTAAATAAAACAATCATCCCTTAAGATGTGCAGTTAAACTTTGAATAAAAAATTGTTGTGGTAGTTTTATATCATGCAAGACATGCTAATTATGTCAGAAGTAAAGTAATACCTCTTTAACAGGCATTTCTAAACCATATTTTAGAATGGTACATTTAAATATTAGTATGATTATTAATTCAGAAAAATAAGTTAGATGTCATGTTTCCTGTCATGTGGGGTAAGTTAAAGGCAACTCAACACACCATACATATAATTTGATATTTTAATGCAAATTTAGATGTGCCTCATGTGTGTTTTCTGTGAGAAAGAGTAAGTGGTCCTAATCATTTGATAGCTTAGCAGAACTTCAAATAAACATTTGGAAATAATGTAATATAAATTGATATACAGTAGCTGAAGATAGTAGTTTATAATTCCAAGTCTAAAGTCTACTGTGAATTAGAATTCTTTTCTCTCCCAGTTTTAGCTTATTACTTTTGTATTGCTTATTTTGCCTACATTTTAATCATCTTTATTTTTTAAAGTGTAAAGTAGCTGATATCAGATTACTTTATAGGCTTGCTGCTGGCACAGCACATGGATTTGAACTTTATGATTACATCCAAAAGAAGCATGTTATGTCGAAGTGTAGTCTCAACCCTAATGGTTAGTATGAGGTTCTGTGTGTACTAAATATAAAGTTTGAATAAACTAGAGAAATAGTGGGAAAACGTATTGTAGAATTATTATTTATGCTTTTTTTTTCCCCTTGGTATTAACAAATTGGTTTACATTTAAATAATTGATATCATAATGTAGACGATCCTTATTACTGAATGGCAGTCTCTTTTCATATTTTTTAAGGGGGTAAATACTTACATATGCACATTCTAAAGCATTGAAGTTTTAAAGAATTTTTTTTTATGTATATTTATGACATAGGATGAGGGAAGTGATAAGTGTTATGGCTGTCTTGTTTTTTGTTTAGATCAATTGCAAAAATGGATTTCTTTATTCCACTGGATATATGTTTCTGTAACTGTTAGCATGTATTTTCTATTGCAGAAATAATGTGTTAGGTAATGGGAACTATGGGTGGTATTCTCAGGAAATAAGATCTGTAAATGGAACCTATGTTTGTGTGTAAAATATGCATTAGTTTTATCTGTAAGCATTCTCTGTGTAACTGATTTTGAAAACAAAGCACTAAGGTACGGGTAACTTTTTGTGTGTTTTTGTTTTTTCCTTGCTAATGACGGAATAAGTATACTTATTATAAAACTTTTACACAGTTCTTGTTTGTACTTTGTAGAACTGATGAACAACTTGTGTAGACATTGTTTGTTGAACATTCAGTAATAGGTTTCATATATGCAACTATTTTCTGTGTATTTTGTTAGATTTGGCAGTAGGTGACACTGCCATGTCCCGAAGAAAGTCTTTTAAGAAATCATTACGAGAATCATTCCGTCGTTTGAGGAAAGGTCGTTCTCAAAGGGGAAAAAAAGACAAGACCCCGACTAGATCAAGTAGTGAAAGGTACTTAAGTTTTGTGTTTATGCATGTATTAAGACTAACTGTTTTTTATTTTTATTTTAATTAGAAATATACTGTAAAATTTTAAAGTAAGTTCTAAATTTATATATTCTGCTTGCACAACATAGTCCAAAGGAGGCCAGTCCAACTGATGTGGAAGCCCAAGTCAGTGAGGGACAAACCAAATCGGTGGAACGTCAGGTAGAAGCTAGAGCATCAGATGACTCTTTAGGATCAATGGTTCGCTGCCTTTATCTGGCTAAAAGCTTCATAGTTAACAGTAAGTGATATAGCAGAAAAGCCTACTTACAAAGTTTTGTTCATTGTACGATAAATAAATTTTCACATGCTACAAAAAAATCAAAATTACATTTGATTCAAAAAATGAATATGATTTAGTATTCTTCTAGTAGTGTTTGGACAGTTTTTTAAATAATAAATTGCTTGATAATTTTATTAGGTGTTAATGAACCAAACTAATTTGTCAACAATGTTGTTGTGAACTACACATTGGCATTATTACTACATTTTTCTGTGTTTATTATGCAACATGATATGTTAAATTCACTGTACCAGTATTGTGAATTTTACTGTATTTTTCATCAAGTGTTATTTTATCTGTCACAGCAGAACTAATCAAATTAATTGTGTGTACAGATAAGTGTTAGTGTGCATAACATGGCCTTTTATAGCTACATTAAATTTTTTTTAAAACTATATTGTTAAGTTTATTGATACACAAAGATATCTGAATGTAGTTCATAAATAAAATGGTTGTCATCTAACTTTTTCTTATTTCAAAAGGAAATATTTAAATAATTTTTTTAATCTTTCATTTCTCAGTGTCATGTGAAACTTTGAATTACCCATTTTAAGATATTTTTTCTACCCCTGTTTGATCTTCTGCATTTAACAAAAATTATGTGATTGTAGTGTGATATTGCTAAGACAGTATAAATTTATGGTTTTTGCCTTACTGAAATATAAAACAAAGTGAGACCCAAATCCCATACCTTTGTATTATACCCTTTCTTCTGAAAAATATTGATAATTTTAACATTTGCTGTTGGATTTATAATAAGAAGAAAGAAAATATTTTTAATTTACTGAACTCTTTACAAAATTAGCATAATTATATCAACAACTTCTCTAATTATTTGGTCTGCAGTTTCATTCTTGGCTATTTACAAGTTTCCTTGATTAGGTAGAGGAATTATTTCAGCTCACTTGGTTTAACTAGGAAATTGAATTATAATAGTTATAAGACATTATATTCTTTATACTTGTGATTATTTTATGTTCTAAACTGCATGTGTGAAATAGATAATAAGTTCTTGCAACATCCTACCAAAAATCACAATTTACTTTTACCTAAATGTTAACAGCAAGGAAAATAAAAGAGCTATGTATAAATACTAAAATTCTGATTTGATGCATATTAAATATTTATTCTTGTAAAAATTACTTAAATATAAAAACAAGAAAAGTATTAAGTTAGGAAAAACTTAAATAGAAAAATAAAATTAAATACATTTCTTCCTGAGATACATAATATAATTCCATTGTTTTCCATAATTTTCACAATGTTTTCATCAGTGATTTATTACATTGTTACATTAGTTTAGTAGTTACACATAGTTCAGTGAGCTGTAAAATAATAGAATTAAATAAAAGCAATTATGAACAGTTTAATTTTTCACTACTGCCTTGGTGTTTTAACCATTTTGCAACTGGTTAGGTATAACACACGAGTTTGTTTACACACTTGCACACATTAATTATTTGCATTATAATTGCAAAGTGATTTAAAGTTATGAATTTAAAAAAATTATTCTTTGTCACAGAAATCTCATATTCTCTGAAACCTAAATAGATTTTAAATGTTTGTTTCAGTAAGACTTCGTATTATTTTCTGTACTCTGTGTGTAGTTTGTCACTTGACCACCTGGAACCATTATAAAAAAAATAAATATAATTTTTTTTTTTGTGTGTGTGCTACAATTATCACATGTTATAACACAAAAATAGAAATGTTTATAGTAGGTAGCTTAAGTCTCATAATACTATATTTATATATATATATGTTTATTTGTTATTATGTTGACATACTAGTCATGCCTACTTAACATTACATAACTTGCATTGATACAGTGCACGTGCACTTAGGCCATCTGTCTATTAATATAAGACTAACCTTTAGTTTTTCCTGTCTTGTGTTGTAATACTCATATTTTATAATATACAGTTACATTTCAATTATTACACATTATACATGTATATAGATTATTAATATTTAGAAATAAATTATTGAACTTTTCTTAAAGTATAGAACTATAAATCAAGAATTAAAGTAGACAATTATCTCTTCTTTATATAACTTGTACTCAGTTGTTGCTGATCATAGGTTGCTAAGCCTCTTAAAATTGAACGACTTTTTAGGTTTTACACATACAGTTGAATAACCAAAAAACCATAAATAACTACTGGTACAATAGAATTCCATTAACTTATTAAGCTTACTAAGATGTATTTAGAATTTTTAAAATATGAAACTTCAAACACACTTAAGACACAACATGCCTCATTGAAATTTTGGATTGAAAGGACAGGAAAACCTTTTCAGAGATTTAAAATGGTAGGGAAACCCACTCTGAGGACATTCTAAGGTGTTCATTGGTTATTCACATGTCATATATTGAAGTAAGTGTATATAAAGGACCATTTAAAAAATGGAAATAGTTGAACAGGGGCCATCATGTTTTAATTCAGCACATAAACCATATCTCAGCAAAATAAAAAGATATGAGGTTCTTATTTCATATTTTAGGTTGTCAATATCAGTAGTTTGAGTTTATAATTTGTATGAAATGAAATTATAGAATTTGTATTTTGACATCAAAAACATCAAATTTTAAACTGCTGCATTCAACATACCATGTGACTCACTAAAATTTATATGTATTCTTTTAATATCTTCTTTTAAATTGAAAAATTAATTCATATATAATATTGAAGTTTGATTTATGATCTACAGTTTGATTCCAAACTTGATGTAAATTCATAAAATAGTAGCTCAATAAAATATTTTATGCAAGTCAATAAACAAAATAATACATCCTTTTATCTCTGACCTGTTGCAAAAGGTTGGTAACAACTTTTAACATAGTTTGTGTATTTTCACAAAAATGTTGAAGCTTTTAGTAAATATTACAATGTTTATAGACAAAAAATAAATTTAAGTGTTTTTACTTTTTCTTTATCTGATTTTTTTAAATTTCATTTCCATTACTGCAGATCCCTTAAATAAAAATAAAATGCATTTATTTGTTATTATTATTCTAGTAAACCTTTATGCTTTAATTTATTTCTACCAGAACTTTGTGGAGCTGGGTAATTTGATTGACTCTGTAGCCACCTTAAAACTTAAAAGATGATAAAGTATGGTGTAGTAGCTTTATTAATATTACTTGGTCAGTGTTTTCAGTGTTAGTTTTTCAGTTTTTTTCCATCATATACTTTTTCATAGTAAATAAACTAATTGCTTACAATAGTTATTTCAATTTTTTATTATATTGCATATTAAGAAGCATAAATATCGCAGCTGTAGAATCTAAAATGCAAAAGATTTAACAATGTGTGTGTGCATCATTAAAAAAATAAAATCTAATGGTTAAATATACCAAGAATAGAAAATATAACAAATTCAGAGTTTGTTTTGATAAAATACTTAAACTATAGAATAGTTTATAACTATTTTGATAAATTGCTGTGTATTTTAAATAATTACTTGAAGTATATTTTCTTCTCAAGATGTAACAACAACCCCAACACTATGGGCAGGAACAAATGCTGGTGCGATCTACGTGTTCACTATCGTATTGCCAGATGGCGAGAAGAGGTCTTCAGATTCTGTTACATGTCAGTTAGGTCAGTGATTCTTGTATGCCATCTTAAGTCGAGGACTTTATACCTATAGAAAATACTTGAGTATTTGCACTGCCCAGTAGTGATGGTTTGACAGATGGTATTTACTGGTCTAAAGAAGATATTTAATTATGTGTGAATTGAATCTGTATTATTTAGTTGACAGTGTTAGCACAACACATCAGATATAGCTCACTGATTATAAAATATTAAACCATTGATTGTTTGTACACTTCAGGGTTGGCTATGCACCCACATGCCTACACACGCACACATGCTCACCTGTGTAGAAGGTGAATTGTTAGGCTCATTTTTTTTCAATAAGTGTGCATGGTGTAAATTGTTTTCATTCCTTTTATGTCAAAGTACCAGGAAGCTGGTATTAAGTAACTGTTTGTTTATTTATAACCCCTACCTACAAATATATCCTTAGGTTGGTTAGGAATTTTTTTATATATACAAGTTCAAAGATCTTGTATATTTTTTCTTTGTAGAAGGAAAAAAGATCTGAAAAAATCAAATAAAAACTTTCTTACCTTGTCACTTGTTGCTGATTGTTTTATTTAGTACATTGTGTTATAAAAAATAGTTAATCCATCTGTCAAAGTAACTTTGTAATCCCTTCTGATAAAATACTGTATGATCCATTAACCTACTGTTTAAAGACCTTATGAATCTTAGATCTTCAGTACTTTTTTATTGTCATCTTCAAGTTAGCAAATATAAATATGAAATCTCCCAAACAAGTTGGACTTGTTTTTTTTGTACATTCCACCATTTAAAAAAAAAAAAAAAATTATTCTTCTACATATTCTATCATGGAGTATCATTGACATAATAGTTTTATGTGCACCATGTAAAGTTATATAACTTTAATATTCAGTTTGACTTAGGGATATATACTTGCAATTTTGTTTTGCACAAAACAAATACCAAAATACTCTCCTACACAAGTAAAGTTGTATTTATGCCTTATAAGCATAAAATAAAAATTAGAGAACCTTTTCCATTAGCTGAAGTTTTCTATCTACTCTGTGCATTCAGTATATACTAATTAGAAATTTAGACCTATATTTTCAGGTTTGTAAAATTTTTATTTTTGAATTAACTTTTGATGAGACAAAGTTTTTTTTTATACATATAGGTAAGGAGATACAGCTGAAACACAGAGCACCTGTTCTGTTTATTCATATTGTTGATCAACATGGTTACCCACTGCCAGATCCTTTTGAAGTCCAGAAACATCTAGCTAACCCACCAGACTTGGCTGGAACACACAGAGTCTTGATCTGTTCAGAAGAGCAGTTTAAGGTAATGTGATGGATCATGAATATTTTTGTTGGTTTAAAGTTGTGTTAAAGGTATGCTCTTTAGAATAGACCAGAAACTCTTCAGTTATAAAATTGATAGTTATTTGAGGTTTGGTGTGATTAACGTAATTATACAAAAAAACAACAATTTTAATATTTAAGATTTTATTACATTTTGATTATAAGTTAGAATTTCTAGTAAACAAATCAAAAACCAAAATGATTGTTAAGTTTTAGCTATAATTGCAATGTGTGAATTTCTAGTTAGCTATGCAAAGAAGTATTTAAAAAATCTGAACTTCTTGAAAGATAAGGTACATTAAGTCAGAATTTCTAATGTTATAAAACAACCACTTTTAAATTAAATTACTAAGTATGTCACCAGCTATTTGATCAAAAGAATGGCACTACTTTTACATTATTTGATTTGTCCAATTTTGTCACTGTACTGTTACATTATATGTGAAAGTAAAATATGGTAGTATTTACAAATAATAATTTTATATGAAATGCAGGTGTATTTGTGTGTACATATTCTGTCTTGGATTCAGAGTTATAATCACAAATCAAATGAGTGAAGTGTTTTTCCAGTGGTTAAAGAGATTTTTAATGTTCTTACTGTTTTAAATATAGGTATTTACTCTTCCAACTTTAAAGCCTTATGGAAAGTTAAAGCTGACTGCTCATGAAGGGTCAAGAGTCAGGAAAGTTGGCATAGCCAAATTTACATCAAAGAGTGGTAAGTAAAGCTATGTTTGACAAAGAAGAGATATAGTAAATAATAGCATTATTTATTGTATATATGCTTTGTATGATGGTGAAGCATATCTAGATTGATAAGTTTCTGCCAAGTTACATTGCAGTAAGACTGACAGTTATCTTGTTTTTTTATTGGATCTGTATATATGTTTATTAATAAGGAAAACAAAATGCTGGGCTGTTGTACAATATTAAATTACGGTTTACTCAAATGATTATTTTCAATACATGCTTAACACTTTCAACAGAAAAAATTAAAAGAAAGTAAAATAGTCTTTTCATACTGGAGATGCTTTCCTCAATATTTTAAAAAACTAGAGTTTATTTTGCCATTTTTATAAATAAGCATCAATAATTTATTACTGTCACCAGAGCTAAAACATAGGCATTTCAGGGATGTGACGTGATGTGTGATATTTTTTGAAACATAAATTTTATTTTTCTGGTTAATTTATGATTTGTAATACAATTAAAACCTCTGTATAACATGATCATTTACTTGACTGATAGCAGGAGTACAATATTAGCTTTGAATTTTGGCCTCACTTTGGAATCAGATTATAACACTTAATTTACTTTATAAAGAATTAATTGGCAAGATAGAAAGCTGTCTGACAAATAGAATGCAAGAGAGAAAAGAATGCTAGGCTTAATATGATATGCTTATGATTTTGACAATTTTAGAAATGGAACTATAACAAAAAAGTGAATAGTTGAAGTTTTTATTATTATAATTTAAACTCTCCCATTTTAAACAGTACAGTAGTTCTTTGATTATCCGTATTCCCCACAATAGTTTCCCAAATTATTGTGCCATCACAATTATATAGACAGAAATGTCCATGTTTTGGAAAAAATGTTGTTCATAACTTAATTTTGGTTGCAAAAGTTTAGGTGTTACATGATATCCAGGGTTTTCATGTGCAGGATTTGGCATGTGTTCAAATTGTAAATTGGCCAGTTCAAGCATAACACTGTTTTTTTGTTTTTAGATATTAAGGTGGAAATATAAAATTTGTAACTTTTGTAACCTAATTTGGTTAGAAATTAAAACATAGTTTATAAAAACACACACAATTCACAAAGATTTCATTAAACTTCAGTTCCCATTTGTTGTTTTGTGTTGCACGATGGGTATCCTTTAATCATGAATGATGACCATGTGATTGCGTACATCTCCGTTCTTCTGAAGCATTCTTTTCCTCTTTCATATGTGAAATTGGTATCTTCACTGTTTTATTAAAGGCTTTTTATTTTTGTAATAATTCCTAAACATAGATTTGTTGTTTTTTTTTTATCATTTTTCATAGTCACTGATAGTGTGGATGCACTTCTGTCTTTAGCATAAAATGTACTGAAATTTAGGAGCTATTTATGCTTTCATTAGCAATTTAAAGTAAAATAAAATGGGAATGTGAAATCAAAAGAGGAAGTGTTAGAGGAGAAAACATAATTGGACTCGTGTAAGTCACAAAATTAAGGGAAGTTGAGTATGGCCATCCTCGTTGTTCAACACACACTTGGCTTTTATGATTGCGAGGACATTTATAATTTTTTATGATACTGTAATTAAATGACAGTAGAAATATTATAAATTAAACCAAGGAACTTCAGTTTATCATGAAATTATATTTAGATTAAACAGTAGTCTAACTAGCGAGGTATGCTGGTGCTTTGATTATCCACTGTTTATCTGAAACTTGTTTGCATTCCCAAGACCAGCATGTACATTTATTAAGACACTAGTGTGCATGTGTGTGTGTGTGTAGATAGGTAGACTTTTTTTTTTTTTTTTTAAGAACTAATTAGATAATTAGTTCAGTCAAGTAAATACACAGGGAAACTTAAATTATTTCAAGGCAGATCTTACTTAAATAGAAACTGGTTGAATATTTCTGATTAGTTGAAGTATAGTGACTTTTGTAATGCAGGATATTTAATATAAGCACTGATCTTAAATTCACTGATGTTCCTTAGTGCCCTTGAGTATCATGCTCAGTTGGATACTTGTTTTTAATCTGACTGATTTAAGAAATTCTCAAAGCCACCACTGAACGTTTTGAGATTTATATTTTAGTAGTTTTAAAGTAGTCTATATGTTTTTAATGTGCAAGACTTGGTAGAGAAATACAACATTATTAGGGACTATTAATTTAAATCTTGGTATAAAGAAAAACTTGCATTAACTAATAACAAAGCTCTGAAATTAAAAAAAAAATTTCTTTACAAATTATCCATCATAATATTTTCTAGTGTTACATCCAGCATGATATTTACTAAGTTCTTGTCAATTAGATATAGAACTACACAAGTAAAACAAAAATAGCAAACAGTGTTATTTCTATGCAGATGAAAACTACTCTGAATATTGCATGACATGCTTGACAAATCAAGGTGATCTAAGCATTTACTCCATACCAGAACTCCGGAGACAGTTAGTGCAGTCTTGTATCAAAAAGGAAGACATCAAGTAAGTTGAAACTGGTTGACTCGATTTGAAGAAAAAAAAAATTGTTTTTCATATCCTTTCAGTTTTTTCAGTAGTTTTTTGTCCATGTGTATTTAGTATGTGCAATATTTGCACTGGTTAAACTTGATCATCTTAATTTTTGGTATATTTAGATCAATACAGCATTTTTTGTGATAATTTGAATTTAAATATTTTTGGTGGAAAAATAATTGTGAAAAAAAATTTTTCTCTTCAATTAATTGCTTTACTTACATTCCCCAATGTAAGTTTATTTTTAACATTTAAGACTGTTTTAATGTATGCTGTGAAGATGCCATGTACAGCTTAAAGTTGTGGAGCTTTTTTGTGTTTTTAAAGATGTAGTTATGTGAATGATTATTTTCCAAAATTATTATATAAAACTAAAGAAATATTTTCTATGTTTTGTTCAGATACTGTTTATTTCTTTTGTTTAAATATAAAACTACATATAGTATGCTTGTTGATCATGTGATTTGAATTTTTGCATTAGTTTTTGACCAAAAGTAATTTAGATTAATTCTTTGGTTACTCATGTTAACTACGTACAGAAGATGGAAATAATCATGCTGCAACCATGTTTATTTGGTTTTAGATAAGTGTACCTCTAGAATTTCAAAGAATGGTTACGTTCCTATAAGGTTATGATAATTTTATGTAAATTATTTAAAACATACTATAACTATATAATTGCAAGAAAACTTATTTTCTAAGTTGTCTGTCATAATTTTTTCTAGTGGTATATCCAGCTTAGTGTTTACGAAGAATGGTCAAGGTTTCTTCCTTCATTCCCCATGTGAGTTTGTTCGGTTTACCCTGTCAACCACAAGTGTTACTGACGTCCATTGTGTGTTAGACCTGCCAGAAGGTGTCAGATCTGCAGTTGTTGAGCCTACATCTGCACCTGGGACACACACTTCTCCTGAAGAAAAGACCAGTCCCGAGTCAGAAGGAGACATTCAAAATGAAATGTCAACAGAAGATAGAAAAAATGACACTTCAGAATCAGGCCCAGATATTGGAGAAGGAGATGGTGGAAAGTAAGCTTATTTTTGTGATTGTCAACAGTAGTCTTAAAAAGAATATTGGACTGGTAAACATTACTTATTTATAAAACTTTATCATATCCAGTTGCTGTAAACCTGAATAGTTTTTTTTTACTGCTGGTTTGTGTGTGTTTTGTAAATTGTTACTAGTCAAAAATTCATTTTTAAAAGTAATACCTGATTTTTTAAAATCATTAATATCATTCTGTTGACCAGTTGTTTGCACATCATTAATATCTTGCTAAAGTGTTATAGTTATGGTATTAAAATTTAAAATTTTTAAATCTTTTACAGTTTGTTCTACATTATGTGAAAACTAATGAAACAGTACTTCAATTTATTTGCTTAGAGAGATGAGTAAATTCCAGTTTGTCTTTTACACCTTTAATACTGATTGATGTTGTTCCATTTTTAAGTTTTGTTTTAACTTTTGTGTATTGTCTTGTGTTGCACTGGTATTCCCTATTATGAGATAATAAATATTTCTTCAGAAAAGGAGTTTTATATTGCCTCAATCCTGGTGTATTTACTACTGTAGTTTTTCTCAGTGTTGACACTTAAAAATAGTCACCTCAGTATTTGTTTTTCTAAAACATTATCAACAGTTTTTAGTTGAGATATTGTAACAGAATAGGTTTTCATGAACCTTCACCAGCAAAGACTGGTGATCATGTGTAATGAATTTAATTTGGTGAAAAGATCTTCTGTTTTGTACAAAATATCATCATTTAACTGGGTGAAATCTGTTTCTGATGAAACAATGCATCAAACCTGCAATATATAGGAGAAACACTTCTTAACTTTAAGAAAATTATTAGTATAATTAACTCTTAGCTAATAATCTACAAATGTATTTTGATCAACAGTATCCATTGGTACTTTTCACATGGAAGATATTCATGCTGATTTCAGTGTACCTGTTACTCTTACCTGGCTTTGTCTTTATTTTTTATTGTGAGTAATGCTTATCAATGCATATTACATGCTTAACTGTGTGATTTCAAAAATTGAAATTTGAATGTAAATTCATCTTGTAGAATTATTTGAGAATGATGGAATCATGAGAACATACATTTTTACAATATGTTTAACACTTTCACATTTATATTCTTTGTAAACTGTGGAACTAACTGGGATCAAGTTTCTTATACTCACTTTCATGTTGATGTTTTTAAGTTTAAATCAGCAAGTACTATATAATCTTCTGTTCTTATAGGCAGTTTTTAGAATTAAACCTCTCCTCATTCATGTATCAAAGCTGTTTATATCGAGATATGTTCGTGTTTCTGTATATTTATGTTGATTGTTGTGTGTTTAGTCGGATGTTCTTAAAACTACCTTTTAACAGAAGTAACTGAAATTGTGAATATAGACTTCCTGAAAAAGCTGTGATGTTTACACACTAAAATGCCTGTTGTGATATTTGCTTTCATACAAACATTCATTAATGTATTGCAAGTTGTGTTTCTGTACATTTGTTTCAAAGTATAAATTCACTTCATTTTCATGAAATTTTATTACTGGAGCTCTGTTTTGTTTTGTTCTTTTTATGCAAAACGTAACGGCCAAGTTTTCATCTAAGGGAAATGGTTGTATAAGTGCTTTATGCCAATAATTTAATGTAGGAAACATATTGAAAACTAATCGAGTATTGTAACTTTTAGGTAAATTACTTCCTTCAATACTGTTAGACTTTGTTACAAAATAATACAAAAAAAAAACGATTTTTGTATAATCTAGAACAACTTGCAGCAAGCAGTCAATTCTATATATGCTTTACATCAAATAACTATTTTTTACCTCAAAGTTTTACTAGGATATAAATAATTTGTTTAAATATTAAAAACAGCAAGAATCAGATAATTATATTAATTGTTTTTACACTCTTCTTCAATTTCTTTCTAGTAGCAAGATTGAGAGGGAATGTATGCTGATTTAAATCTTATAAGGAAATTCTGAATAAATACTATAATAGTAGATACAAAACTGAAAAGTTACTTTTCTTTAGTTATACAATGTATTCATATGATTTAAAAAGGCAGTGATTTAAGTGTGCTGATTCACTGGGAATAAATATCCAATCCAATTTTGATTTATCCACAAAAATGTGAATGAACCTTTTCTCTTTTTGGACGGTCACAAGGAGAATATATGCTTGTCTGCTAATCTTTCAGCTTTTGCTCTAAAGTTTAATTATAAATAAATCATAAATATTATACTTGTGAGTTGTTGTTTACCACAGTATTTCTATTAAATTCTTCTGTAAATAAAGCTTCATTTTTGCAATATGCATGTCTCAGATCTTTTAATGGCTATTTTGGTGTATTGAATATCAAGCTCTAATATTATGGTAAGATAACATGAATTTGTGATAGTTCATTAGGTATTAAATATTAAAATACTGAAGTATTTACTTTTAATGCACACATTTTCAGTATGACATGAAGAAATATTGCAGTTTTACACAAGTTTTTGTGGATGCAGTTGAATATGAAACTTGTATAGTTTAGTGAAATTTTGTAATGTTGCAGATGTTTGGTTGAAGTATTTTTTACAAATGTTAGTGAGAAATATGTTCAGTTGCTTATAAAATATTGTGAAATATGTTGCAGTTTAGAATTTTTCTTTATTGAAAATTATGAGCTATAGGATATGACTACTCAATAAGGATTCAGGTATGTCTTGTTCTTGCTGTGAAATAACTTAGTTGAATACTATGGGTGATAGAGGAAATGGACTTTTAAATGAAAAAGTGATTAAACTTAAATAAAAATGGTATTTGTATTCTAAAAGATTAAAGTAGTGGGTACACATTCGATTTACTCTTAAAGTTATAAACAAAATATGAACAATGTTACTTGGACTTTCACATATTGTTACCCTCCTTAAATTTCTTTGCATGTTTGTGACTGAAAACTTTGATGTAAAATACTGGGAAAAGCTCTACTTGCATTGAGAATAAAAAACAAATTAGAACAGAAATAGTCTTAATCTCTTGTCCAAGTGATTGATGTTATGTTAAAATTAATATTAGTTAAACAAATTTAAATCAGTTGTAACAAGTGATTGGGGAATTAAATAATTTTTACAGCTGTTCTATATATACAAGTGGACTAGCATGTACTGATGGTTTTATAATAAAGTGGAAAATCATGCACCATATATATATATATATATAAAGTAAATTATTTAGTAAGTACTTGTGATAAGTTGATGTAATATTAAGTTTTGTCGAGAATCACTGTACATGTAGTATGCTACATTCACTAATAAATTCAAAGTAAAATACCCTTATTCCATTGAAGTGTGAATAATTAAAACAGCTTATTAAGGCTTTATAATGTTTGTTTGTTTCATATGCTGTGTACATGAAAATCCTATATTAATTCATATTTTTTTCTTGAAATGGCTACAATAGAACAAATTGAAAATACATTAATATTGGCATCATAAATTATGCAATAGTTTTTTTATTACCATATGCTAGTGAATTAACAAAATATACACGAGCTTACCTTTAAAAAAAACAAGTGGCCTGATAAATACATTTCAATTAAGACAACAAACTTTGTAAAGATTTACGTATTGTTTTCAAAGCAGACAGTTTACTCAAATATGGGAGAAAATGAACTAAAGATATGCGGCAAATTGGAAACATTAACTTGTTTGCAAAAGTGTGCTGATTCACTGGGAATAAACATCCAATCCAAAAAGATGTATTAGATAATTAACAACTCTACAAAAATTAAATATATAAGAGATGCATTAGTAAACCAGGAACAACAACCAGTCTGCAACAGATTTGCTAGTAAACCGGGAACAACAGCCAACCTACAAGAGGCATGCTAGTAAACCGGGAACAACAGCCAACCTACAAGAGGCATGCCAGTAAACCGAGAACAACAGCCAACCTACAAGAGGCGTGCCAGTAAACCGGGAACAACAGCCAGCCTACAAGAGGCGTGCCAGTAAACCGGGAACAACTGTCAACCTACAAGAGGCGTGCCAGTAAACCGGGAACTAGCAGCAAACTTAGAGGCGTGCCAACAAACCGGGAACAACAGCCAACCTACAAGAGCCATGCCAGTAAACCGGGAACAACAGCCAGCCTACAAGAGGCGTGCCAGTAAATTGGGAACTAGCAGCAAACTTAAAAGAGGCGTGCCAGCAAACCAAGAACAGCAGCCAACCTACAAGGGGCATGCCAACAAACCAAGAACAGCAGCCAACCTACAAGGGGCATGCCAACAAACCAAGAACAGCAGCCAACCTACAAGCGGCATGCCAACAAACATGGAACAACAGCCAACCTACAAGGGGCATGCCAACAAACATGGAACAACAGCCAACCTACAAGGGGCGTGCCAACAAACATGGAACAACAGCCAACCTACAAGAGGCGTGCCAACAAACATGGAACAACAGCCAACCTACAAGAGGCGTGCCACTAAACCGGGAACAACTGCCAGCCTACAAGAGGCGTGCCACTAAACCGGGAACAACTGCCAGCCTACAAGAGGCGTGCCACTAAACCGGGAACAACTGCCAGCCTACAAGAGGCGTGCCACTAAACCGGGAACAACTGCCAGCCTACAAGAGGCGTGCCACTAAACCGGGAACAACTGCCAGCCTACAAGAGGCGTGCCACTAAACCGGGAACAACTGCCAGCCTACAAGAGGCGTGCCACTAAACCGGGAACAACTGCCAGCCTACAAGAGGCGTGCCACTAAACCGGCAACAACGGCCAACCTACAAGCCTGCGTGCCAGTAAACCGGGAACAACGGCCAACCTACAAGCCTGCGTGCCAGTAAACCGGGAACAACGGCCAACCTACAAGCCTGCGTGCCAGTAAACCGGGAACAACGGCCAACCTACAAGCCTGCGTGCCAGTAAACCGGGAACAACGGCCAACCTACAAGCCTGCGTGCCAGTAAACCGGGAACAACGGCCAACCTACAAGCGGCGTACCAGTAAACCGGGAACTAGCAGCAAACTTAGAAGAGGCGTGCCAGTAAATCGGGAACTAGCAGCAAACTTAGAAGAAGCGTACCTGTAAACTGGGAACAACAGCCAATACAGAAGCAATATTAACTAACAAAGAACAAAATTAATCTGTGAAAGCTAAGCTAAATGATGTTGAAATGTGAAATTTAAGATTGGATATCTAATCAGGAAAACAACCTACTTAACATTTTTAATGAAAATGGAGGAATGCATTAAGAGTTCTTTGCCAATCAAATAAAAATGAATTGTTAAATATGGTTTAAAAACATGCTAACTTGTCAGAATTTTCATTCAGCCATTTTGTGGTATGCTACTTAGAGTGAAAAATCATTATTCACCCCTCTTCTTCTGTATTTGAATTTAAGTAGTTTCAAGGATACATCAAGATTTATATTTAAGAGTTAAGTCTAAATTTAGTTCAAATCTCTTGAACTTTTGTACAGTAGGGAACTTATCCAAGAAACAAAATACTCCATTTCTTTCTTTCCGTCTTAAAAATCTGCTTGCCTTTCCTTAGAAAGTTAAAATTTCTTAAATTTTTATTATATTGTATATTATGGCAGTCAGTCTTTAATGTTCTCTTTCTGTTAACAAAAGTAATGTAATTATGTTAGTGCATAAATTTATATGCATTTGTTAATGTGTGTATGATAAAGGATTTGTGAATTAAAGCAATGTGAATGTTTTTGATTTTTGTGTTTTGAGTGCTAAACCTTGCAGTGTTTTTCTAACAATAGAATGAACAGCATTAAAAATACTCTAAAGAGCAAAGAATAAATGTAAATCTGATGCATTAGGTGTTGGTTGATTATAAACTCCATGCTTTCTGAACTGTCCATTGAAGGGAAACCATGCTTCTGCTGTTCCAAATGTACTAAAAAGTTATATTTTAAATTTCCAGCTTTGAATGTTTGACTGATATCACTGAAACTTTTGTCTAGGTCTACTGATTAGCATTGAAACTTGTATTGTTTTATTGCTGGTCATGTTAGTTTAAGTCTAGACATGTATACAGTATAAGGTATGTAATAGTAATTCAGTAAAATTTATATATATATACATATATCCATTAACTCTATTCATATCTTGGTTGATCAATAGTTTACCAGTTTGGAAACCATGATCTACAAATTAATAGACAGCAAAAGGTAATAGTAACTGTATTCTGATGGTTTAAGGATGCAAAATTGTAACTTTGGAGAACTGAACAGAAATGCTCTATTTCTTGATATTTGAGCATGATCTTTTTTAATGTTTACATACATACCTGGTATGATTTAATAGGGATGGAGGGGGGTCCTTAATTTGGGATGACATTAACATTTTAGCAGCTGCTATTTGTACTGATATTCTGCTGTTAAAGTTTCTTGTGTTTTTTATAATGCATGTATAGTGAAACAATCTGTAATTAAATTTGTATTAGCCTTTTAATTATATAAAATTAGAACAGGAAACATTTTTGTTGACATTTAAACTTAAAGCTAAAACCTAGTGAAATTTAGTGCAGTATCCATTTCAATTTACCTGTAAGTGTGTCAGGAAAGTTTGATTTTATTTTCTAAGAGAGACAGAGAGGGTGAAGCATACTTCTGTTTGTATACTTACATTAATTAATATATTGAATGCTATGTCTTTGATAAGTGCCATATAATTTTATAATGATGCTATAACAATTTATTTTTATGGTAGGTTATGATCATTTTAGTAATATGGTTTATAATACAACTTGTTAATATTTGTATCTTTTATAACACTGTGTTGTAGATAGGTTTTGAAATAGATGTTTTAAGATCTAACTTCAAAGAGCTTGGTAGGTATTTTAAGTAGCATTGGTACATATACCTAACAGCTGGTATTGTGTCACTTGTAAAGTAAAAATACCAAAGTATTATTTTAGTCCCATAATTTTTAAAGGCTCTGTTTAGTGTAGTGCATAGGTAAGTGTTCTGTATGATGTGGCTTCTTGACACAGCTCTTATTTTTGATTAAGAACAAGCAAGAAAACATTCATATATTTTTTTTCTAGTATTTGTTTTATTTGGATCTGTATTTTTGCTTAGTTGGTAATAAATTCTAATCAGAGCAACTTGGTAAGTTTTGGGAAGGGACTTAACAGTTAATGATTCTTTAGTTTTGGTTTAGTCTTGTAGTGAACTATTATCTTATAACCTATTAAATACTATAAATCTTACCAGGGACGTGATAGAAGGTAATGTGGAAGAGAAACATGAAAACAGGAATGATGATAGTGCCTTAAGTGATGAAGATAGAAAAGATCTAGATATTACTGTTGACAGCGTCAGAGATCATCTAGCGTAAGTACTGATGCCCAACACAAGATTTAGATATTGTTATTTACAAGATAGCTTTAATGAAATCAAAGGAGGAGCATATCACAAAGGTATTCTTACATTAGCAATATGTTTTAAACAGGCAATACACGAATTACTAGTATTATAGTGCCTTGTGAAATATTTAATTCTGATAATGTCATTCAGATTAGATATAAATCAGTTTCCTACATTTGAAGTATAATTTTGATATTGAAAAACAAAAGTATGGAACACTGTAGTATTAACATTAACATAATTTTATTTTAATTTCATACCATTCAAATATATCACCTTAAAATTATTGTTAAAACAATGCACAGCGCAAATTAAAAACATCTACTCAGGTTTCTCTTCATGTTGTGCAGTCAAGGCAATTCTTCAATATACCTTTATGGTATCACCCTCAAGGTAAGTATTGTTGTTTAAGTGCAGTGTAGGCCAGATAAAATAAACACCTACGTTAACAACAAAAACATTATAGGATATGTAACTTTACAAGCATTAAGATATAAGTTTCATTGTTTGTAAATGATGTAGGTGATATTCAATAATTCAGTAGATAAATGAAAAACAAAACTCCAAATAAGATGACAGGCGATACATAAAAGACAATGTAGAGAAAGAAACGGTCGTATTTCAGTTTCTTCAAAAGAGGGTAAATGCTCTTGCACACTTGGGTGTTTTCACATGAGCACATGCTTAATACTAGATGGTAGTTGTTTGTGGACATCTTACCTAAACCTTACTTATCTGTTTGTTGTTTGTTTTATTGCATCAGTTGCAACTAGAAGTAAGATTTTTTTCTTTAGAGAAATTGTGCAGGCTTCAAAGCAATTGCTTTTTTTTAGTTTTAGTGGAAGTTATTTTGCAGAATGAAAGTTTTGTGTTTTTGCTAACATAAGACTTATTAGATCATATAAGCACTCACAGATCCTGTGACTAAACTCTGTGACAGGAATTTGACTGTGGAAGAAAATACATTTGTATCAGTTGAGATCACAGAATGCTCAAAAAATTTAAAGACTCGAGAGACTACCACAACAGTTATCAATGAGAAAATAGTCAACTCTACAGGCCAAGGTACAAATAGTTTTTGTTTTGTTAGTTTTAAGTGCATGTATTATTTGTAATGGAATTTTTTTTAGTATTTTATTGAGCATTTTGTTTTATATATCACATTTATTATATCAATTATAGTTTTGTTAATAGTTTTTCCTGTAGAATGATAAGCAAGCAATGGTTGATAAATTGGGTTGACAAAAGAAAGCTTGTATTGCTCTTATAAGTTAAATTACTTGTTCATGTATAATGTAGGTTTATCTAAATCCCATTTTAAATGCTGTTTCATTAATTCTACTGATGATGATAATTTCTTTATTACAGTTTAAATTTATTACTTTCACTTATCACAGGATATAAGAAATTTACTTCATACTTGGCATGTGTTTATGAAATATGTGGATGTTTTAACTCTGTTAAGGAAGATTTGATCTTGTTTCAAGTTTTCTAACTATTAATGCTTGAAAACAGAAGATGCCATTATTGTTTTAAGAAGTAAAATCTTTTTTATTAACTTTATTTTAAATTTAGTATCATTTAGGTTATTAGGAAACAGTGAAAGTATATATATATATAGCAGTAATAAATAAATTTTTCTCATTTGATAGCCAGTACATACAAAGTGTAAGGAGACATAAGCAGGATTTTAGAATATTTTTTTCTTTCTAAGTAATATATTTCTAAAAAACAGAAACAAGCCCAAACAAAAATTAAAAATGCTGCATAAGTCAAAAGGATCCCCTGGTTAGAGGCTATAATATGGGATTTAAAGTGATAGTTGATGTATTCTCACCACACTGTGGGTTCTACTTCTGCAGTCACCTCCAAAACCTAGGGTAAATTGTGGTGGGGATACACTGTCAATCATTTTATATACTACATTATTGCCTGTACTGCAGGAATCCTTTTGATTTGTGCAACAGTTTTTATTTTTATTCGGGCTTGTTTTTGTTCATTAAAAAAAAACATTAGTTAAAGGTTTATTTTTGCTGTTTTTAATGCAGTCCTTCCTTTTGATTTTATTTAACTTGACTGTTGTGCATTAATGTTCTGTGTACATATAAAATTTCACAAACCGTGTATATAAAGATTGGCTTGTGTATTTAATGTGGCTACAATATAATATGGTAGAACATTCAGGAAAGACCATATTTGGCATTATTTACTTATTTTAATATGGGTTTGACCTGCAATATATCTTGGAAATTCTAATAGGAATACAATTGCTTTGTAAACAGAAGAAATAAAGGATTTTTTAAAATAATTTTTTCAGTCTCGCATAAAAAGTATTCATTGCCAAAGACTTTTAATCCAGATTAGCTATGCTAGAAGGAAACTTCACATTAACCAACCTTTCTGTGTACAGCAGGTCCAGAAGTTGAACCAGCCAGACATGGTGAGGGAGACCTCCCCCATGATTTCCCAGTCCCTGCCTTAAAATCCTCCACTCCACTCCAGGTCAGCTAATGTCCATCCTTTTCCTGTGGTGTTACATGAGATCTAGATTGAACTCTACACCACTAGCAACATTGGGGAAGCTTCTTAGGTCCTTTTGGGAGAATTGAATGCTGTATTCTATACTTTCAAAGCACTTTTAGTGTCTAGTCAGATGTATTTTGTTTACAAAAAACTAATACATCAATATCTATAATATATAGTAGCATATTTGTAGCAGTATTTTTTATTCTCTGATTGGCCTGAGAAACTTCATCCATATCCTCAGGCATAATACAATGGGATAGACTGATTTTACAGTGTTTGTCTAAGTTTCATACCAGCTAGCTAACACCCCTTGCTGCCATGTAGCAGTTTATGTTGCATTATATCATTTTCTGCTCTAGCTCCATTCAGTTACCTGTTAACTGTTTTGTAACGTACCAGGCTTTTTTAGTACATTTTCATGACCCTGTAATATTATATTGTAGATTAATACTTATAAATATTTCATCATTTGGTAAAGGCATTTGGTATAACAGGTTTTACCCAGTCTGTTATTATCTTAATTCCTAAATCCTGTACTCAACACCTTTTAATCCTGTGGTTAAAGTACAAGTGTCTTGACATAAGTACTTTACATACATCTATAAATGTTCATTGTTGCATTATATACCTGTCTCATCATTATCTAATATATTTTTATACCATTTTTGGTATTATACAAAGTGTTATTCATTATAATTTTGTAGATTTACATTATTTTCTAAATTCATCACTGTGTAATGTTACATGATATGCTGGTCTGTTCTCATTCATACTTTAACCTTGGAATTACTAGTTGGGACTAATACGGATTTCATCAGCTTTATTAACACGGTTTTCTGAACTATGTGGCAGATTGTGGGTTGATGGTTTTTGATGATTGCAGAGCCCATAAAAAAAATTTCAGTATTGTTCTTAATTTCAGTAATTATTTCTTGGATTTTCTCTGTATTTTATGTAGAAAATTAGTGTTTTTACTTAATGTTTCAGGAAGTTCTTTCAATACATTATTATAATAAGCAAAAAAAAGAGCAGTATATGGACTCACTAGTAGTAAACAATATATACAATAAATATAGATTGAGGATTAACTTTAAAGAGGTATGTACTAATTCCATCACCACTTTATAATACCAAATTGTGTGCCAGTGTAATCTTTAAATGCTACCAATCTGTCTCATCCCCATCATCTTTTAATGCTACATTATATATCAGTCTGCATTCCCTCCTCCTCTCCTTTACCCTCTCCATATCCTTCATGTGGGGAGACTCCTAACACTGTCTCTGTGCTATCAGAGCTGTAACAGCTATAAAAGTGTTTTTGCTTACAGCAGTGTGCCTTTTTGTGATTGTGTAACTGCTAATAACCTCAGTTTTTTGGCTTTATTTTTTTCTGTACTAGTTAACATAAGTTACTATTTTAGAAAGTTTCCTAAGAGCATATAAATCAAGTTTCAGGACAAGTTCATCAAAATGGTGTATGGATAAGTTTAAATATCTGAATATTCTTGAAAGTGTGATTCGTGTAGGGACTCCAACACAGAATAAAAGCTTGTCATATAACTAGAATTATCTATGATACATATGTTGATGTTATCTGATCAGAAGAAAATAATTTCTTTTAAGGAAAATGAATTGATGTATACTAGAAAAAATAGTCTGACAGTATTCAGTAAGAAAGATTAAATTATTAACAAATAATTTTTGAAAATCTTAAATTAGCAACTAGTTTGATAAATAGTGAATAAGGTTTGGTGGATTGTATTCACATTAAAAGTATATTTGTAATGAAAAAAATATTAAAACTGTATGTAATAAATGATACATTCTATAGTTTGAACTATACAACGTATGATGACTGCTTGACATATTACCAGCATTTAAAAGGTTTGTACAAATGAGAAGAAAAAATTGTATTTTATTTGTGACTTACCTTGAGTAGAAAAATAACTTTTTTGCTCACAGTATTTTTAACTGCTTAGTGGCAATAAAATTAAACTGATCCCTGTGTAAAATTTATTTCAAGTAAATTTGCTGTAAATCTTTTTGATCAAAAAATATGATACTGTTAATAAAAGCAGTACCTCATAGAATTATTAACATGGAAAAGCTCTACAGTTATGTTTGAACTGTCTCTGATGTTTAGAGAAGAATTACACAAATCTAAAAAAGTGCATTAGAAAATAGAGTAGTGTAATAATGAAAAGAACCTACAGACAATTAACTAGACAGATCTAGTAAACAGATTTATTATATAAGAATAAATAGGTGTTTAATATTTATAAAGTGATATTGAAACTAATTCTGTTGGACGATGTGCACACTTAACTTATCTTGGAGTCCCTTGTTAGTGCAGCAGTAAGTTTACAGATTTACAATGCTAAAATCGGGTATTTAATACTTCTCGGTGGGCTCAGCAGATGGTCCGATGAGGGTTTGCTGTAAGAAAAACACAAGAAATACTTATCTTGTACAGAATTGTAAGTAATGGTTGGGGAAAACTGTCTTCTAAAGGATTATTGATAAAATTAATATAGAATGGTAGTAGTATGTTACTGAACTTGTGGCATTTGATTACCTTTTATGTTGTTATTGTTAGATTAGATAAAATGTAGGCTTTGTTATATATGATTCTTAGTCACTTTTTATTAGTAATGCAAGTAATAAGTACTATCAGTCTAAAAGTAACATGTAGATTGCCATGTTTTTGAGTTTAATACAAGTTAGTAAATATTTATCCAGGCACAACTTTGTTAAAAAAAATTAGTGTGTTGGTTAATCAAAAGATATTAGTTATTGGGTGTGTGTGTGTGTGTTTTTTTGTTGTTTTTTTTGTATGTGAGTAATGCTTTTCACTTGATTATTCTTGTATACTATAAATATAAAATGTTTAAAACATGAAACAATTACAAACAGAACACAGTGGATAAGTATAGCTTTTATTCCAAAGAATATAAAGGCTACAACTTGATTCTAACTTATACAAACTTAATGCTTATGTATATGTTACATGTTGTGATGGGAACTTAAGATTTAGGGCTCTTCTTATTTATGTAAGATGTTCAGTATTAACATTTACATATTTTTTGTGTAGTTTAAAGACAATTTATCAATTCTTTTTATTTCTTTCTAGAGCATCTCTTACTACAATGTAAGGAATGTCTTTTATTGTGTATTTTCTCAGTATTTCTAAGAGTGTAACTGTTTGATGTATGTCTGTTTTTCTGGTAAAAGAACTGATAATTGAGTTTTTTCTTTTCCCATATTTTTCATTTTAGTATCACTAGCTTATAGATAGCTATAGAGATAGATAAAATCTATAAACTTTTTTCTACCAGATATTAGTGAAGGTAAAACCCTAGTGTGTTTGTTATCTTGGACAATATTACTGTAAAATAACTAAAAACTACTGTTTTGTATAACCTGATTGTAAGAACTCTATCACATCAGTTTTTTATTCCTTCCTATGTAGCTGAGTAATCGTGCTCCCCTGGCACACATTGACGAACTAAACCATGTGGATGACGAAAGATAAATGTTCCAGCTTTGGCCTTGCCAGTGTGCAGTATTGTAGAAGGGGACAATTATAAATTGACATTGATAATTTGGCTTTCATCCTTATGTGAAAACCATTATTTTTCTACTTTGCTATTTGAAGGGATCAACCTGTATTACTGCACACTCTTCAGTGACATTGGAAATCTGACTTCATGTTAGTTGTCAGCTACTTTGAAGGAAATGGTAGCTTTTGTCTTTGTTTTAGAAGGTTGTGAGGAATGTAGTGTATAAACAGAGTTTAATCAAGACAGAGTCAGAAATTTTCCTATTTGTTCAGACAATAGAATGTTGTAGTGGCATAATTAATTCCGTGAATTTAAATTTCTTTGTGGTAAATCATTTGTTTTTGGTGATTTTTATACACATACATTCTAAACCAAGCAGCTTTCTATATCATTAATATTTTATTCTTCATTTTTGATTTTCAGTAATTATCATTTGCCATAATTTTTTACTAGTAACCTATATCTCTTAAGCTAGTTCTGAGTTTTGAAATAATTTTTGTAAATGTCATAAGGTTTGAGCTGTAATTCTTTCTATATAATTGCTCAAACCATAGTGTTTATTCATATGATTAGATTAAAAAAGAATCAAAGGTGGTTTTTACATCATCAGAAGTATTTTTCTGGTGCATTTGGTAATTATGATGTGCTTAACATGTTTTGAAGTTTATGGGATTATTACGCTTGATTTATAACATGCTACAATACTGTCATGCTCAATTGTAGTAACTGGTGAATGGATAAATTTGTCATGATTGTTGGGGTCCATTGGAATAAAATCTTGTTAACAAACCTTGAATATTTGTGTCTTTATCAAGAGTTGTACAGAAAGATAAACTTTGGTGAAATACAGCTATTTTAATTTTAACTTCTGCTTATGGGATGGGAGATCATGTTTCTGAGATATTCTTGATTAATATAGATACACTCTTTCTGACAGAAGAATGTTTAATCATGCAAAGACCAGTTTTGAAATAACTATGGTTAATTAAGCCTTAATGAATTTCATTACTTCACCAATTTCAGTGTTTCACATCAGAACATCTTTTATTGAATTTAAATGATAAACACACATTTGCTTTAGGTTCAAATCAGCTGGTATATTCTAGTATTAGATGAAAATATCTCCCTAATGGTTATTTAAACAAAATATTTTTTTTTATTTTTAAATGTTTTGAAAAATCACTTAAAGAACTGATTACTAAAAATTGAGAAAAATCTGCTGTCCATTAGTGATCATGACACTGTATAACCTGAACAAATTACAAGTGGAAATTTATTGTTTAGCTTTTTTGTTATATAAAGTATTGTGTTAAACTGTAATGGGAAAAAATAGATGCTTAAAGTGTTCCTTGTTAGCATTGACACTGTTAGTTAATTGTTACTGGTTGGCTAAATAAAGCAACTGAGAATTAACTTCACTTCCATTAGTGCTGACAACTGTCGCTTTCACCTAAGACATGTTCTGTCACACTTAATATGATAGTTAAATGTCTGTTTACATAGAATCAGCACAGTCCTGTCAATGAAATTTACAATTTCTAATAGCGATATCCTGGCATTTTTACCTTAATTTATTAAATATTTAGTGTCCTTAATTATGTATGAGGTAAGATTATTGAACAAGCTGAATAGTTATATACCATTATCACCATTACTAAGATGTTGCAAAGTTAAAGCTACAAGAAAGTTTGATTTTTTTTAGTATAATTTTCACTCTTATTTTGTGTGCATTTTCCTTTTAAATCAAAGCTTTGAAAAGTATGTATTTTATTGTAAAGTTTTACAAAGTTCCTTAAGAATGACAACTTTTAGTAAAATGTTTTAACTGAAATTCATCACCCACCCCTCTGGCCTGGCCATGTGGTTAAGACACTTGACTCGTAATCCGAGGGTCATGGGTTTGAATCCACGTCACACCAAAACATGCTCATCCTTTCAGCTGTGGGGCATTATAGAGTGATTGTTAATCCCACTATTCATTGGTAAAAGAATAGCCCAAGAGTTGGCAGTGAGTGGTGGTGACTAGCTGCCTTCCCTCTGGTCTTACACTGCAAAATTTGGAATGGCTAGCACAGATAGTCCTTGTGTAGCTTTTTGCAAAATTCAAAACACACCAAACTCACCCCTTTCATGAAAATTGATCTCTATCTTCATACAATACATTAAATCTATAAATTCTATTACATTCACATACAAAAGTTTTGAAATTCAGGTCACCATGGGTGTTAAGTTTTGCCAATATTTTAATTGAAAAAGAATGTTTAAGAGATTTAGTGTTAAATCATGACAGTCTTGAACTGTGCTTTGAAATAACTAAGGCATTTCAGAAGCTATCCTCAAAATTAACTTGAAATTGGGATCTAATTATGATGATTGCTAGTGGAAAAATGGACCTTGTAATGACAAAATAAATATAAGTTAGTCATTTGAGCTGTAACACTCATGTTAAGACCAAAAACTACTCGTGTACAAGAAATTAAATATAATCAAGGAACTAGTGATAAATATTCACATTGGAAATTCAGTGGTATCTTTTTATTATCATTAGCTTTGTTTTTACCAGGAAGCTATAACTAAACAATCGGTTACCAACAAAAATTATTTCAAGAGTTCAGACAGTTTAAATCCATTTAATATTGTACATCTAGCATTCTGTGAAAAAAAAAAATTTTCTACTTGAGAAACTGCTTGTAATAATATAATCATTAAAAGCAGTGTAATGATATTTTTCTGGTTATAGCACTGTACCAAATATCTTAGAAATACATGAATAGTAATTGTACACAAAAAATAAACATCCTTACACAGGTTTGTATTTACAACCAGACAATAGTGTTGGTGGAAGGCCCCCCGTTTTTTTTTGTTTGTTTTTTTTATATATATAACTATTTTTTTTTCTTGTTTACCACAACCAAAACTGCCCATATAAATAATCTTGTAGTTTATACATGGATGTTAAACTGAACCAAATGACTGAAGTTACAGAACATACTTTATAAGCAGGAGGGGATACAACTTGTAAAACATTCACTTCACCCTGGCATCATATCAGAATTGGATTAGCTAGTTGGCTAGGCATACATTTATGATGATAGTCTAATGTGACCAATGCATCTTGTACATCTTTCTGGGCTTGGCATTGTTTATGTTCTGATTTTCTCGGATGTACTTACTCTGCCTCAACTGACTGAGAAAATCTGCAGTTATTTTGATTGTAAAGTATCTCATATTATTTATATCTATCAGACATTGCTGGTATTTACTGAGATGCTGTCACCTAGACTCAAATTGTACAGAAAGAATTGTATAATTGTTATGCCAGTTTCCAAAGCTCTCTGCATCAATTCATTTGCATTTTAGAAATACATTTTTGACTTTTTTTTTTTTTTTTAATGAAATACTGATGTTTTCAGAACTTGTCTAAATTGTATGCAGAATTGGCAGATAATTTTCTTTAACAGTAAATGACACTAATGTTTTCTGTTCAGATATTGGTATTCTAGGTGCGGAGCAATATAAAATCAAACACTTCTGTTTGTGAAACAAAATAAATAAACAGACTTATTCAGAGAAGTGTCCATATAACTACTTAACTATTACTGTTTGGTAAAATATGGTACATGCATGTGTCAGTGCATTTCTGAAACTTTTAGTCCTTCTGTTTGATATGTAGTCTACATTAATAGTAATTATCACTTTATATCACTTAAATGTCTGAGTAATAAATAATAGGTAACAAACATTAAGTTTCAAAGGCACAGAAAATAAACTAGTTTTATCTTCATTTCTTATTTTTTGTGGTTAGAATTACATGTTACTGTATGAACAACCTAATATATCATCTGTGTTTTGACAAAATAAATTACTTCTTTCGTAAATAAAGTTTGTAAAAAGTAAATGCGAATTAAACTATCTTCATAATTGCACTGCATCACATAGTTTTAATAATATTTCATTAACTGATATTGCACCTGTGTTTTTTTTATATATACACCATTAGGTCAATGAAAAATCCTTGGACTTGTTCTGAATCTGAAAATGATGAAAGTTTTATCTTCATAATTTGTTCAAAAAGTTAGACACTGTCAAGTAAAACTTGGAAAATAAATTAATAGTAGTTAATATACTACAGTTTAAGTTAAGATTCTTGAGACTCTGGTTGCAAGTGTTTTCACATCAAGGAAACTTTATACACTATTTTGCATGTTACTGTTAGTGATCAGTTTCAAAACTTGCATCACCATACCCTTACTGGATAAGAAATTGTAAAAAAAGTTTTGAATTAAAACTGTAGTGGGCCCACAAGTAACATGAATTCTTTGCTTCCTACCCCACTTGTCTCAGGCAATAGTACACAACATTTGGATAGATATTTGTTTGGGAAAATGATACAAGTTACTTCCATGACATATTTGTTCAACTGTTCCATACATCAAACAACTGGAGTACAAAATGGATATTCATGCTCTTAGACAATAAAAACAGACACTGGGAAGCCATCAATCTTGTATACTAGATGGAATATGAAAAGCACTGCCTCTTACAATGAAAATGATACTGGTGGGCTCTTGCCAAGATGCATGATCATCAGAGAATGTGATAACATGACTGGAACAAGCTTCCAAAATCATTTTAACATAATGCATTCAACTTCCAGCTATAACTGCTGTGTACTTGTAGACAAAAGGCAAAATAGGCATTTTTGCAGTGGTTTCTTAAAGTTACAATTCATTCAACTGAACTAATTCATTAAGTTTTAAAATTAGATACCCTCCTGTTATGTTTACTCTGTATCTTCCTTTATGTAAAAAAAACTATCTTCCAGTAATCAACAAGGTTAAAAATTTCTGTTTTTCAAATTTGCAGAACAAACTAAAAAAAATTGCTTATCCAATGTTTTGAGTTGTGATTTTTGTTTGAAATAATTGAATTCCAAATATCATCCAGAAGTGTACATGTGCAGAGGTATGGTTTCTTTTTAGTTTATTTGTATAATTTTATCTTTGGGCCTGGCATGGCCTAGCGCGTAAGGCGTGCGACTAGTAATCCGAGGGTCGTGGGTTCGCGCCCGCGTCGCGCTAAAACATGCTCGCCCTCTCAGCCGTGGGGGTGTATAATGTGACAGTCAATTCCACTATTCGTTGGTAAAAGAGTTGGCGGTGGGTGGTGATGACTGGCTGCCTTCCCTCTAGTCTTACACTGCTAAATTAGGGACGGCTAGCACAGATAGCCCTCGAGTAGCTTTGTGCGAAATTCCAAAACAAACAATTTTATCATTATTATAAATGTATGTATGATTAGATGAAACCTAATTGTGCTAATATTGTCGATACATATATACAGTAAACTCTCGTTGTAACGAAGTCGTAGGGACCAAAGAGACTTGTTCGTTAAAAAGGATTTTTTTTTAATTCACTAGCCAAGTCTGGTAATGGTAGGCCCTATAACTGACGGCTGCTGCAGTACCGGTAATTGGATTAAAGACTCAGAAGTCACACGTGTAAACACTTAAAACACATTTAATGAAATTCAAAAGGACAATTAATAGCACTTGAAAAAAAAAAAACGTAAAAAAATAACATTCATAATATAGACATACATGTATGTAATTATAATGTACAGGATACAAACACCAACAAGAACGTCTAACTGGAGTCACTTGAAATATTGCACAATGCTTTTTTGCGAACTGCTGTCCCTCTGGCACTTGGTCACAAAACGCTCCATCATGTTTAATTTGACTGTGATTAGCCTTTTATAGGCCACAGCATGCAGGCTGCCCATACTCAAGCCATAATCTGAAAATTTTATATCTAAGCTAATTTTTGCTGGGAGGGCGGGCAGGGGTTTTAAGTGTTATTGACCATAATTGTTGTAAAGACATTGCTAAGCTAATCTACTACCCCATCTGCAGTCCGCTATTTCTCAAGTGTAAGATTTTGATGGTGGCACCACACATTGTTGCGCGGAGACTGACTAATTGCACTTGCTAGCGGCGTAGCGGGTGGTCGGCAGCCGGCAGCGGTGACAATTAATTTAGGGAAGAAGAGAAAAATAAATATCTTCGTACCTGGTTCGACACAAAGGATGTAATATTGATGCTTTTCACACCCTAGGGACTATAATTATACATCTTTACAAGCCGACACTTCGATACATGCAGTTCGGTTCAAGGGGCTTTTGTTACTATGTATTTATATGGACAGTTGGCCGGACCAGTCAACAACCTCAACTCAAGTGATATATTCGGTTCTAGCGACTTCAAAACAATGAGAGTTTACTGTAGATATACATATTTACTAATATATTATAGAAACATTTAAATAATAATAATTTGAAACAAATGTAAAAATGCCATGAAGTAGCTACAATATCAGATGGTACTAGATAATTCAAATGTTGTAGAACTTACCTGCATATAATATTGTTGCATTTTTATTGCACACAGAGTACTTGTTACATTTGGGTATGCAGTAGTTTTATGCTGTTTTTTTAGGTAATATAGTGTCAGTTAAGTACTGAAAAATTGAGATTTTCATTATTCTGTGAGCTGGTCTTATTTTATTTGAAGATAGTAGTAAATAAAGTGAAGAAAACTGCTTTCTGTTGTTGAACACTAGTTTTTCAAAATCAAATGGTGACAGTTTCCAATGTTAGTTCTCTTTCATTGATGTTTCTTGAAATAATTTCGAACTGCTACATGGACAGCTGAATACTACTGTACTCCACTGTGTGTACTTTTGTCAGTGATCAGCTGACCTTCCATGTAACACTGAATTTCATGGTGTTATATCCTTCAACATGTTACATTATGTTTATAAACATGTTCATTTGTGTATTTTATTATAGTTTTCTTAATATAGACCTTGTATTGTTCATTTTAGCACTTAATTTGCATTCTTGTTTAATTGTTTTCACTATATATCTATTTGTGCTTAACTTTTTTAATTAGTATTGATGTATTAAATATAATAGGTTGAACAAGTGAATTCTTCCCCCTCCTTACACTGGTACATCTGTTTGGTGACAGTTTTTTGTGACACACTCATGCCTTCTTACATGCTCTGAACTAATTTATCATGGTAAATCACATGTAACTGCACATTTCTTGTTACATTTTAAAATATACATTCTTACTATTTAATATTTATAGTTATTTTCTTTATTGTAAAATTCAGTTGGGACTTAAGATTATGTTCTTAAAACCATAGAGCCAATATTATTTTAACAAGGTAAACTGCTTCACCCTCATTAACTTTTAGAAGTTAGAATGATGGTGTTTCAAAATTTGAAAAATACAGTTTTAATGTCAATTTCTTAAGAAAATATACTTTACAAAAATTTCTACAATTCAAATTACCCAGCAATGCATGGTGGAACATGAAAGTTTTTGCTTTGCAAGATAAAACAACTTGAAAGTATTAAGTCTCTGCTGTACTTTATATAAAATTAACATACTGCTGATCTAATCACCTTTACTCCATAAAATAAGCTCACTATTTTAACCTCAATTAGATAAAGGCAGATAACAAAAACTTCATAATTTTAAAATGCAACAAAATTCTTCTCTAAATTTTTCTTTTTATCTATTTACCACTAATGAAAAGCACATACTCTTGAAAAATGCATACAATTTTAGAAAAACAACAAAATTTAAATAACCCAATTTTGATCTATTGGCTTGCAGGGATAACAACTTTTGTAGATATTTATTTGAATGTAAAAAAAACGTATAATTTACTGATTATAATGTTAACAAAACCATAGAGCCAATAGTCTCTCGACCAGGCTTACGCTATGTAGCTCTCAAAATACATAAAATAGATTGCCCTCTTTAACAAAATGTTAATATGTGAGACAATTGGTTTAAGTTGTGAGAGAAAATGCTGATGTACACACTATAATAAAGTTTTTCAATTTGTTGGTGACTTTAAAAATATAGTTTAATCATGATGTAGTGTGTGCTACCTTTGATAATAGGATACTTGTTCATTGACATTCCATAAATGAACCAAGCAATGTGTGTACAGATCTAGTTTTCAATATCACAAAAGCAATGATTTATTGAAAAATATTGTTTAAAAGCATAATTTAGCAATGTTTGGAAAACTTTAGTAAACTATGCCTCAAGAAATTAATTTTTTCTTCAATGGTAAGATCCATTATAGCTTAATGGTATAGTAATAGGGTCTAACTTGACACCTAATCTTGCAAACAATGGTCTGTTTTTGGTTAAAACAGTAGTTTTATAATGGAATTCAAATCTTCTTTATTATAAATGTGTTGCTGACAGTAATATTTTTTCAAATTACAAAACATCTTGGTAGTGATTTATGACTATACTTTTGTGACTTTTTATGTGCTTCAGTGACAGTTTGAGTTAATTGTTACATAATATAAAAAATATCTTCAAAACACAAAATTGATTATGCAGTATTTCTATGTAGCATTTTCAAGTTGAAAACTTGAATATGTTGATTCCACTGCTAGAATGCTTCAGTGGAGGTTCAAAAAATATTAAAGGCTAAAACTGTATCCCACTAGTATTAGCAAACACGGATTACAGTGCGATGATATTTAGCCATTCAAGGAGCAGTTCAAAATTATTCTACAAGCCAGAAATGAAAGTGATCTTACTTACTCTGGAAATCAGTATCATGTGATTCAGGAAACCAGTGCTCAATAGCCAAGAATAGACTCAACCTTTGAAATTTAAACTCTATGTTACAGAAATACCAAAATGATTATTATTAGATGCACAAGAGAACAGACTTGCTTAAGACATTTATGAAAGATTAAATTAACCCATGAATAAAATTGCTATACAACTGTGCAATGACATCTTTACAGTTCACATAATGGTTGGAACTTTTTTTTTCAAATAACATTTCAGACAAATATTCAACAAGTAACACTGGATGAAAAAATGAGCTAAGTTTCCAAACTGCATGTGGTATACACTACATAAGTTTTCTGTAATGTAAACAATACACATTATGTATGCTACATGGGAGATATGTACCAAGTTATAAGCATATCATTGATAATCAGTTGTGATGCTGACTAATAGTTGATAATTAACTCTGACCATTAACGTGATGGATAGTTAAGAAATTGGGCTTTTCGATTTTTTAATGGCAAAAATACTCAAACAGAAGAGTGTTTCATGAACAGTAATACTTTTACATTAGAATGAACACTTAGTTATTCAACATGTAAAAAACTGTGTTTTTCTTTTAAATCATTCTTTATCTTAATTTTATTGTCTTGGAGATTAGAGTTTCTACAAAGTGGATTGGTAAGAGGGGAAATTTCTTACAGTTCAAATAAAGTGTTATGCATTTGTGTAGTTTTCAGCATTGAAGACCTTTTTGTTAAATAAATATATTTATACAAGAAGAACATGAAAATTGACTGCACTATCTATGAGCCTATTTCCTCAGTCAATTCATCACATAGCATTGGTCCACATCAGAGAGTTTGAAAACAACTAAAATGAGTACATAATAATGAAATCTTGTGTGTGAAGGCACAAATGTTTTCTAGTTCATACAGCACCAAATCACTTAAGGTCAGCATTATTAACAGTAGACCATAGCGACTGGACCAATCAAGTGGTCATAGGGTTGTAATTCAAAAGTCAAGTTTAACTAGCAATTAGATTTGATTTTTCCTCATAGGTAAAGTAACTGTTATTAATAATTTTAAAAAATAGCTCCTTCTCCTCCAGTGACTTAGTTGTAATTCTATACGCTCACCCTGCAAAAAACTGGATTTCAATACTTGTGTGTATAACACAGACAGCCATAATATCTTTATGGTTAAATATTATTAAAAATGTCCACTCAAAGACCATTATTATATTTTGTATTATGTTGTTTATTTGGTAAATTCATAAATAAAGCAGGTATATTAATAGCATGACAAACAACTTGTATTCTAATCAACAATATTAGAAATTTATCATGTGATATGAAGCAGTTGTAGATGCAAAAACTTTTTATTTTGTGAAACAGTTATGGATAAAATGTGCACAGTATCCACAATTTATACACAGTGAACCGTTTTTCTCAAAAGTGGGTGCTATACTTTATTGACATCATGTTTCATGTCTCTGTCTAGCTGGGTATCACTTGTTATAACCATATGAATGGGATCAACAGAAGACTTCAAGTTTTCAACAGATTTTAGTAAATCTTTGTAAACACCACATAAACTCCATTTCTTTAATATATTTTGACTCTGTGAGGAGTGATGACATATTTTGTTGTCATGTAAATCCAAGTAGAAAGACACTAAGTGTTCTGGAATACTGTAACGTTTACCTGGAACAATATTAAGTAAAGTATCATTTTCTGATGCATTGGGGAAACGTATGACCATTAAGTGACAATAATCTTTGATAGACTCCATATTTGCCATAATAATTGATAGGCCATAGCAGAATAAATCAAGCACATCTTTTGGTTGGATAATCTAAAAAAGAAAAAACATTTTAATGAATATTTCTTTTTAGGTTATTGTGACGTACAAGTATTTGACATTGAAAAACAATAATATAACAGTTCTCTGTTTCTTTTTAATATAAAAAACCATCTAGATGCTAACTTTAATTTAACAACCTTAACTTTTCACTTATTCATCAGTTATTTATTTCATATTAATTATTTAGCAATTAAAACATACATGAAGTAAAATAATCTCCCTTGTCAGTTTAAACTTATGAGCAACAGACTTGAAAACACAAAATCTAAATTCTCATTTACACTTACAACCGGTGTTTCTACCCAGTTTTTAAACTTAAGGATTATACTAAAACAATTTGAATTTACAAATCAAAAAATAAGTGACAACCACTGCCAATATGAAGTCATGGTGGAACAGAATTTAGCAATCTACACTTTGTTATTCTTTAGCATTTTGTAGCTGCTGGTATAATACTGAAAACTGATCAACTTTAGGAAGAATGACAGATCATTCAGTTTATAAAGATCTATGCAGTTAAATAAGAATATTTTTTGCTTGTCCGTAACTCTTCGGATTTACATCGCTAAAATCAGGGGTTTGAGTCCCCTCGATGGACTTAGCAGACAGCTCAATGTGGCTTTGCTATAAAAAGCACATCCCTTGATTAATAAAAGAACATGAATCAACCTGGAGCACAAGAATGATTTAAAATTTGCACTCCAGCCATTAAATAAAGTGCAGCATCTCATAACAGGTGTGAAAAACCATGAACATAAAGTTCAGCAGCAACTGTCTAAAATTGGTATTCATATTACCATCCAGGTTGTACATCACAAAACAAAAAAAAGCACAAGGTGTGATCCTGCCCTCACACCTGGCTAGCACCTACTGTACTTACATGTGGTAACCTATTGCACAATCTGTTATGATGGAAGATTAAGCAGATAAAAAATTTCTGTTCAGTTCAAGTACTTCAGTGTTTTCTCCTAAGCAAATTTTTCCTTTCCATTTGTTTCCAATGGAGTAAAGAAACAACCTTTGCTTTCCACTTACAAGTCAATATGAAAAATTCCCTTTTGGGCATGTGTAATCCCACTGGCATAAAACTGAGTAAATGCACCTCTTGATCAGAATCTTTATGTGGAAATGTAATACAGGCCACTACCAGAGGTTATACCAAGTGGATGGATTTTTCATTTTGTTTCAGATGTAGATGGGGAATGATCCATCCCTACACCTGCTTACTCTGGTAAGTATTTCTCACATACAGTACAGTCTGACTTATTATCCTAGCCATACTACACATACCTCCACTGTCAACCCCTGAGGTATACAAGCCAGTTAAGCAGTCTTTACATTCTTCCTATCTATGTGACGTTTTAGCACTATACAGGAGATTCTTTGCTCAACCAACTTAAACAGGTGAAAAGTATTCCCTGCATAAGATGGATGTGGTCTTCTACCAAGTGATCCCCCCTTTAGACTCTTTTACTCCCACCCACAATGGTTGATGTGCTCCATGAGTTCACTCTTTTTGGTGCCAAATGTATAACCAGGAAGTAGCTCAGTTTTTATTTTTCATCTGCACTATGCCCTCCACCATCTTATCAGTGTAGAATTCTAGCTATCAGTTCTGTGAAACGGCTAAAATAGCACTTCTGTAGTCAATTTTTCTACATAAAATTGTATCTTGGGTAAATAATCACCTTTCTTGTTGTTTTTTTAACTTTCTTAAATGTGTTTCTTTTGCCACAATGCATTCAAGGGAATTATTGCACTTGGAAAATATATCATCCTCTTATAGGTGGAATGGTATGTATAATACTGATTGCATCATATGCTGGCACAACACAATATATTAACATGTGCAAGAGTGAAAATTTTGGTCAAAACTTGCCACATGTGCAAACATGTTTTTAGCTGTGGCATGTGGTGAGGTATCTATCTGAAACACATTTTCATGGAAGAAAAATGTTAAAACTCTTTGGTTCCCACTTATAACATTATACATTGTGGCATATATTATATCTGTTTTAGTAAAAATCACTACCTTAACCTCGTTTTTTGAGTAACTTTAGTAGAAGGCCTGTAATACTGAATTTTCATGTCTACATTTTCACTAAAACAATGACCAATGTTAATTTCTTCATTAGTTAATAAGATTTATTACACATTTACAAAAATACATTTTATCTTAACATTTAAAGGACAACTAATCTTATTTCTAGCTCTAGCAGTCACTTAAAATATTCCACCAGCTTATGTTAATTATTCTATGTTTTAATAAGCTTAGTTATATTTAAGTTATATCATAACAAAGCACACTCAGTAATAAGCTGAATGTGTTTACAACATTAAGTATCAATAATGTTAAATCAAGAAAATATAATACTTGAATAAATATTACAATTTGTAATAAAACTGTAAAGATGCTTTGATTCAACATTACATTTTCAGGTGAAACTTATCTTTTTATTGTAAAAGTTAATTCCTTTAGTATATAATCAACTAGTCACACATCTTCAGATAGGTGATCAAACACAAATATAAAACAATAATGAAATTAATAGAAATCATAAACACAATGAGACTAAAAATAAAAACAATTTTCATTACAAGTCTTTTTTTTTGTCATCAACAACTTGCACAGGGTAATGTCTGTGGCCATAATAGCTCTCCAAAAGATCTTGTCTGATAGGTGGAATATCCTTATCCCACTTGAAAGCTATCATCACAGACAATTTTTGTCTGATGACAATAAGAACTGGTAATAGAAAATTAAAGTTTTTAGTCTAATTGTGAACATTTTTTATTTGTATTAATTTCATTATTGTTTTATAGTACTGATTTGATCATCTATTTACAATTGATGTATCTGATAGTATTAGAACTATTGACTGATGAATTTTCGGAAACATTATGTTAAGGTATTGATTCGTTGATCTCTTCTTTTCTACCATACTAGTATACTTATTCGTAGCCTGGTAAGTTGTTTACCAGTCATCAAAATATGATATTTTAATTTATGAAAAAGTTATTTACAACAGTTCAAAATGCCTAACTTATCCAGCCATTATGAATTTTCAGCAACTATATCAATATATACCGCCATATAAAATGGATAATTGTAATTCATCGGTTACCTTGTGGAATATGTACATCTAAAGATTAACATATACATATCTAAAAGTAATAAAGGTCTCCCTCACTCTGTTGAAATAGATCATTTTTAATGAACATTCTTTTGCAAATGTCATAATTACTATTTCAGACAAAATATGTAATGTTAATTTATTAAGAGAGCAAGAAAATTATTTTGAAAGAATAAACTTTATCCTTATTGATTAAACCAGGATTTTCAAAATAAATTGTTGAACTTTTAAGTAAAAATACTTGTTTTAAACATTTACTTCAGATAAATATTTATAATATTAAAAATAGAAAAAAATTTTTCATTTCAAGACTTTTTGTAACACTTAAGTTTCTTATTTTAACAGATTTACTGATATTCTGAAATGTATGGTAAAACAAGTATTTGAATTATATTTTGACAAATATTTAAGGTTTGTATAATTAATGTTAAGTTTTAAATTTAAACACATTTGTGTTAAATATTTAATTATAATTTATTCAAATTTTGATTAAAATTAAATTCCAAAAAATATTTTACTAAAGAACCTGAAAGAAATATCTTATATGGTAATAGATTTCTAATATAGATAATATTATGACTTACCTCTCCCATATTTAATTCATAAGCGTTTGAGAAGAAATATTTCCCATCAAATCATTACAGCCAATATTTAGTTTTAAATACAATAAATAGACAGAACTTCTTCTTTCTAACTACAAAAATTTTATTCAGGAATTAAATCCTAAAGAAACTGACAATTTAACTTCTAATTGCATCACTAATAAATTTACTGACTTTTTTCATAATCATACTGTTACAGTTAATTCAGAAGATATAGAAAATGAGGACTTAAAGTTGATTTTAGAAAAAGGTTCCAAATTAAAACAAAACCAAGTGAAATCTTGCAAGACTTGGAAAAAATATTTATGATTACATTAAAATCAGTAAAAAATTTCAGCATTCTCCATGTTTCTTTTTTGAGTGATAACTACTTTTTATTAATTTCATAAAAAAGTTAAAAACTTTAAATTTATGATAACTATTTCTTTCAGTATCTAAAAGAATTAAATTAAAGAAGTTTAAGAAAAATTATTATTATTATGTGTATTAAAAACTGTTTGTAATTTTGGTTTTGTGTGTAAAAGATAATACACATAATTTTCAACTAATGAAATTAGTAAAACAAACATATTTACCAAAAGCACTTTAAATAAAAATACAAATATTAATAATTTGAAGAAGGCCATTGAAAAATGGAAGCTAAAAATGTAATTCTACTTTTTATAACCAAAACTGCATAAAATCGTTGGTAAGATTGATAAATTCTTTAAACACAAAAAACTAGATCTATTCCTATTGTACTGAACAATATTCTAGATTTATTTGAAAAAATAAAGTTACTTTCATCTGTTGACTTGGATCATTAAGAATAATATTTCAGTTTTGGAATGCTTAACTAACTTATATTATCTTTAAAAAAATTCATTTTCGAAACATATTAAATGCTAATTTATATAGCTAAACTTCTCATTACATAAATAATTTAATCCATTAGCATTTTAAATATCCTGAGGAACTTATAATAGAAAAAAAGCAAGAATAATGGAATTCATGCATTAATTGTGTGGAAAGCAGAGTACAGGTGTCTATTTTTGATAACAGAAGAGAATTTAAGCTTTCCAACCTTGGTCTACCTACCATAACATCTAAACTGCTAAAAGAATCTATTACTTTACAATTAAATATATTTTTAACAATTAGTAACCATAGTAATTAGTATATGGATAATGTTTAATTATTAATATTGGGATGTTTTGCTGTTTCGTATATTTTAAAGTATCAAAAGGGTAGAGGTTTGGAGTTTTGTACTGTAGAAATTTAGAATGGTTTATTTCTGCTCTAAGGTAATAGTTAAATATTAAGGGGAACTACTATCCCACATCTGGCTGCAGATGGCAAAAGAAGTTGAGATGTTGGCTCACGTATTCAACTTCTAATCCTTAAATGATTCTCCATAGTTGCTGGCTAGTTTGACATGTTTAGGTATTGTCTGATAGATAGAATAGCTCTGACACATTTGGGAGCTATCACCACAGACATTTCCTACTATGAGTTAATAATAACAATAATGACTGGTAATGGGAAAACTTATTTTTTTAGTCTTTCTGTGAACATTTTTAATTTATATATATGTGAAATTTCACTGAGGAAATACTAGTTATACATCTAAGGACAACTTACCTTTCTTTCACATAAAGCTTTTTGGCAACGCACAGCCCCTGAAGACTCAACAAGTATGATTTTCTTCTCCTTTTCATCACAGTTCTTTGTTTTTCTTTTTGAACAGAAGTATTTTAGCTGTTTGGAAATCCAAGTTTCTGGACTTATAAGAATATCACACTCTTCTTCTGTGTCCAGTACAACATCAACTTCACAGAGTTTTCTTAAGAAGCTGGTAAAATTTTTTACTGTCTCGACTAACACTGGCGAGTCATGAAAATACAATATGAATACTTGAAGCCGATTGTTTCTTTGTGTACTTGGATCTGTTAATGTAAGAATTTCAGGGTTACAAAAACTCAAATCTCAAAATTAATCTACTAAATTAGAATATAAATACATGTACAAAAACATAATCAAGCTAAGAATTAAAAAGCTTGTGGAATTTCTCTAAGCTATATTGATGAAACACAGAAGAAAGGATAAAAAGAAAAAAGAGATCTTAAACTTGTCTAGCTTCAAAGCCAACTTTTGTCAAAATAAAAACCAAATGGACCAATAACATTTGGTGATTGGTTCAAAAGTGTAAAAGGGTAACAATAGCCTAGGATGAAAAATGCAAAGAGTCTTAAATATAAACCACTTTACACCTAACCTTTGGCTCTACTATACCTGCTAACCTCTACTACTAGTCCATACAGAGTGTGTGATAACTTGTCCTCTTGCAATAAGCTGTGGGGTCTCAATAAATGACTCACATAAATCTTAATTGTGTCGTTCAAAATAATCAAAATCAATGTCAGTTTCTTCAGGCATGCAGAAAGCAAATATAATGTATTAAGTTCTTCTTTTGTTGTATAACAACCTCTTTTACTTGCAGATGTAACTAGAGTTGTTAATAAATGTTACACAAATATCCATCTGCATTGCAGTGATGTTTTCTGAAGCTCCTCATATAACGGGTTGTCATTAGTTGTTGTAATATCACTTCACACAGTCCTATAGTAACATGGCTTAGTTACAATCTACATACACATTAAGTGGTATGTAGTAGACATTTACTTCCAGTATGCTACAGTACTAGATATTGTGTGTATCTTTACGATGATGTACATCATTGTACATAACACAAAAAAGTATACAATAATTATGCAATATACATCACTTTGCTAGAAGTCAAGAAGTTAGTGATATTTTTCTTACCAAATAATCAGTTTTTCTTTGTAGAATAATTCCAAAATATTACATAAATCAGACAAAATTTTATGTTGTCTTTGAACAATTCAAAATAAACTGGATTAAGGAGAGAATAACTGATTAAAAATTATTCGACAGGTTTGGAAATAATCAGTAAAAACAAACCTGAAAGAGTGCATCAGATATGGTAAAGAGAAACAAATTAAAATAATTGCCCCAAACACAAGATAGAAGGAGGAATAAGTGAAATATCACAGTTATATAATACGGTATGAAAGTAAACACACTTAGTGAAAACAAACAAAAGAACAGTATAAAAAGTCTCCAGGGTCCTTGTAACCAGGCTTTACCATAATTTTCAAGCCTCAAACTGGAACAATTTTCAATTTTTATTATATGTACTGGCACTGGTATAATAAAGAAGTGCTTTCATAACCTAACTCCCTTAATATTTAATGCTGCACAAAAAAAAAGAATACTGGTCGTTTATATACCTCTAACATTTATTTAAATTCAGCAAGATGAAAAACATCAAAATTTCATTAATTTTTCGCTGATAATGTTTTTGTGACCATTCATAATTTTCACTTGGTATTTTTTCAAAAAATCTTTATTAGTTTTTATTTTTTTCAAAGAACTCACTGCAACTCAAGTCAATATTGAGTTTATAATGCAACAGTCCTTTAATTGTTGATTCATTCATTAGACTTCTTTCTTGACACCAAATGCTATTTTACTGAAAATACTTATTCAAGAAGGGCAGAAGTGCTCGGTAAGCAAAAAATGTACTCCATAACTTACCTGAGATTAGACACATAAATACTTTGATTTTTGAACTGGTTGAAAAAGTTCTACCCATTTTTCTTCACAACCTATTTCTTTTGCTTTCCACTCATCACATTTTGATGACCAGAAGGATTTAACAAGAACAACTTCATCAAACAGATCATCAATATTGACTGCAGGATTTCCATTAATTTTTTTAGCAGCTGCTTCAATGTCAGGCCACACAGAAACACTGTTTTTTTCCAAACAAAGTATTCCCCACTACAAAAACTGTTTTCCCACATCTCAATATATTACAGGCAGCAATCATAAAAACTGGTAAATTCCTTCATAATCAGGTCTACCCGGCATCCTCCCTCCTCTTCTAGCACACTGAGTATTGTTTTTGCACCAAGGGAAATAAAGTTATTATCTCATCTTTCTTTCAGGTTGGTTTTCAAGTTATTAAGTTCTGCAACAATATCACTTGCAGTTGCTTTTGTTTTCTTCATGGCTAAAATCACTTTGTTAAACAAGCCATAGATACACTTCTCCACATTTACTCTCAAAAACTCTTTTTAACAATGAGTACTGTTCTTGTGAACAAAAATATCACTTCAGTCCTTCATAAATCTAGAGAATTCTCTCAACAGTTGGTAACAAAGACAGAAATAGCATATTTCCATATTGGAGAACTTTCTTGCACTCAATTTCTACAAACTCACAAAATTCTTTCAGGTGTGTAACATGCACAGTATAAATATAGAAATACTTGTAAATTTTGACCACCAAGCTTTCCACTTCAATAGAAAGGACATCAACTGCAGTTTGGAGACAGTTATGTATAATATGAGCACCATAATCAATACCCACAATATTTCTTTCAAGTTCCTTCTTTAATTGACTATATATATACACATTGCTTTTTCCCTTTCTCTTTACCCCTCCGAAACTTGTATTGCAGTCATCACCACAATAAGCAAACAATTTTTTTGATAAATCATGTTTTTTTCAAAGTGAACACCAAGTAATTCATCAAAATTTCTGATGTCACTCCAGGAACCTACTGAAAGTCTAAAAGTGTTACTTTCATTCCTTCCTCTGGCAAAACATATCATACCATGACAGATATAATTTTGGCATCTTTTCAGTTTGAAGCATCTGCTGTAAGTGAAATGAATTGGGCCCCCATTAAGTCTTTCTTCAATTCCTCTGCTGCTGAATGAACAATTGCATTTAAATTAATGGCCTCATTCTTCATTCTGACAGAACTGAACTTTGGTTCAAATAACTCTGCTATCAGTTTGGAAGAGAAATCAGCTGTTTTAAAGCTTATGTTATGGACAGCACTGTGATAAGCAAAGGTGGCTTCTTCAGTAGCTATTAACAAGTCACTCTCTTCAGACAGTTTTTTTGAAAAATGCATCAACTCTTGTACTATAAGCAACTACTAAAAGGCTAGCTGCATGTTTAGCACTTTTTAAATAGTCTTTTATGTCTGAGGAGCCACTGTGTGAAACAGAGAACTCAGACAAACACTGCAAACATTCGACTATGACCTCCTTCCCACAAATTTTTTTCATGAATGGATATTCTTTTTGCAATTCACTGTTAAATATTAGATTTACATATACTGCATTAGCCACTTGTGCAGTGCCATTATGTGCATACTCCCAATAGCAGACCACTGATTAAATCATTATTCTTGTACAGGTACCATATCAGCTATGAATTTTGTCTAATGCAATACTTTTGAAAATTTACATGCTACAGCACTATGACTCCTTCTACCCATCAACTAGTAAAATGTAAACTTAAAAATTATTTTTTGTCAACACCAAGTCAGGATTCTATGTAGATTTTAACATTTTCCGTTTATCCTTTTTGGAGCTTATGCCTTTTTGTTAAAAAACAGGACATTATGAGACAATTCAGTGTCAACCAGAACAAATCAGTAAACCAGACAGGACACCTGGACATTTGGATAAGCCAAATTGTAACTTATACACATTAGAAGTATTCATAACAAGATAACTAACTTTTCTGTCCAAATGACATCAGAAAAACATGCAAAATCATTCACAAAGATTAAATAAACAACCAACAAAGTATTTAGTTGGGAGAATTTGGATAATATTCCATTTAACACTAATAATGGAAATTCCAATACATCATGTCACAATTTTCAGTAATCAAATGTAAGCCTTTGGTTAGGTATGAGTAATATTAAAAATGAGGTTAGATGGAACAAAAGTATATAGAGTACAAAGAATCATTAACCAAAGTTGTCTTTGATGGAAATAAACATAAATGCAACTCTTGTAAAAAAAAAAAAAAAAAATTCCTAGAAATCTAAAAAATGTTTCAATTATTATTACAAAAACGTGTAATTAGCTGTGGGTTTAGACTGTACCCCCCATGCATATACACACAGACTGAAGTATATAACAGCTAGGTTTGAAAACAAAGTTCAACCTGTACAATTGATTATGGGATTTTCTTAGACAAACAAGCATAGCAGCTAAGTTATTTTCACAAGTCTGTATTATTAAAAATGTATAAAAAGTCTGTGTTGCTTATTAAATTGTATTTTTGTTAAAAATTAAAATGTTCTAAAAAGGTTTAAAACTATAAGTTGTTAGAACTGTATAAACCATTTAGTACTTAAGTTACTTGAAAAAAACAAGTTGTTTCAATAACTTCTTGCAAATAGAATAATAATAATAATTGTTGTATTTTATGTCATAATTTTAAGTATCTGTCTGCTTTATTATCATGCAAATTTTGTCAAAATTGTGACATGCTCTGTGATTACTGCCATTAGCTGCAAATTCCTGGTATTTAAATAACTACTACTTGTAACTCAGTAATTGTCTCATGATAATAATGCATTCCAATTTGTTATTGCAAATTAGACTCCTGAGTTTTCATCACTTACATTCTTATTCATACACCCAAACAGTTTAATATTTAACCAATATTTCCAAATGCTTGAAGAAGCACATGAAATAGCATGGTTTTAACACAGACATTTTGGATAGCATATCATCAATATAACAATGTTTTACTGAAAATAATTTGTTTCAAAACCTCTTTGCATGGCATGAATCACATACATAAGTTATAATTATTGATGAATAAAATTAATACCTTGCAACATAGGTGTAGATGAAGTTACTCCTTCTATGCATGGATCTGAAGAAACAAAAAAAAACAGTTTTTAGTCATTTTTTTACTTGCCACAACAACAGCAAATAACACTGAATCAAAATCAACAAAATTGTTTTATAATAAGCACTAGTTTTCAAAATATTGATATATATCAATGTTAAATATTTTTCTTTATAAACAAACCTTGTACAGACAATAGAAAAGTAGAACCTGTTATTGTTACCATAATACTGAAGGTCTGGTGGAATGAAACTGATAAAATAAAATATACTCTTCAAAAAAAGAAATGCAAGAGGCAAAATTTGAGACATCTTGTTAACAAGTTTATTCCAGGTAGTTCTGTATGACATGTGTGAAACTTTTCACATTTCATATCAAAAGTCTGCAAAGGCGTTGAAAAACGTTGTTGACGTTCACCATGACGGGTTGCACATGGGTCCTAAGAATCTTGTCGACAATTGTGTACGGTCTGATCAGAAATCCTATGCAGCCCTGGTATGGTTGAGGTAGCAGTCGTCACAGTGGTGGTCCTATCCCGAAGGTGACATAAATGGATGTAGCGATCTTGTGCGGGTGTGGTCACACAAGGTCTGCCAGATAGTAGATGGTCACAAGTTGATCCATGTTGTTGGTGACGTTTCCATAGCCTTGTGATGGTGCTTGGGTGGACATTCATAGCTCTGGCAATATCTGATCGAGATTTGCCTGCTTCCAACAACAAATTGCATTGTTGCATTGTGCTTCAGTCAGTCTTGGCACAACTGTATTGCGTGTCGGTAGCTTAACACTGAGCTATGGAAACCGAGAACCCGTCACTTTTATAGGGATTTTGCACATGTTGCACTTGCAGAACATGCAGATCTCTCAAACAAATTTATTGGACACAAATGTGTTTTAGCAAAAAATCCAATGTTTTCCTCCGTTTTAAATGTGCACAACTTTTATTGTCATTTTGGTCTGACAATCAGTGCCTTAGCACGTGTAACATCACATACTCTGAGCTTGTAACATTATTACATATATTTCTCTTTAAACTAACAAAAATATCCCTTTTGCATTTCTTTTTTTGAAGAGTATAAGAATCCATTGCTAACAGTGACACTATACAACATGCAACTACATCAATACTACAATCAACAATTGTTAAATTACCTGAAGGGAAATTATTATATTGTCATTTGTGTTTGGCAAACATAAAAGTATCTAACATTTTAACACAGTTTCTAAGATCAGGAACACTTGTATTACATTGTTTAATAAAATTGAATTATACCATAATTATTGTTGTTCTGCATATTATTGCACAGATCATGGTAGTTTTCTGCCAAACAGGATCCTGGTTAGCATTTGTAATGTTCTTCACCATAAAAGTTTGAATTGAAAAATGACTAATATTTGCGATGAAAGACTGTTTCTTTACATGAAAATCACTGTTAAGCATAAATCCAGTTGAATCATATTCAATTACTAGTAAGGTGTATATATACAATAGTGCTCCATCATTTTGTGACAGCAATAACAGCTCCCCCCATGTTAAAGATAAGCCAATCTAACCATATTTAAAGCTGTAGTGGAAGATAAAAGAAGTATCTGATTTATTAATTAGCAATAGCTGCATTTACTTTCTTTAAGCTCTTATCCTTTGCACTGAATAGTAAAATGTAAATCATAAGAAGACTGGTACTTGTTAAACACTTTGTATTATACATAACTTTACATAAACACATATTTACATACATCACAGACATACACACTTAAGTTAAGCACCAGCATATATATATATCTACAAACAATCTAGTCACCAGCGTGGTATCCACACTCTTAATGGCATGTGCAGCTAAGAACACAATCATTATTTAGCTTACAGTGATTAGCCTGGTTAACAGAATGGTGCTAGCCCTGTGTAACAAGCATAAAGTCATCAAAATTATTGGTACATGAAATTTTATTACATAATCACAACAACATTTACATATTTAGAAATATGAGCAAAAATGTACTCATAGAAAAAATAATAAAATCTTTAAAACTGACTTAAAAAACAATAAATTAATTACAGAGTACACAAATCCTCACCATTTTACACATGCTCAAAGTTAAAGTAATAGTAATAAGAAAATCTCTTGATTTTTTGGGATAAAACTAGAAATAATTAAGAAATCTAAAGAAAAAACTTAAAAAGCAGGAAATAAAAGTGTTTTGTTTCTTACACAAAATAACAGTTGGTTTCTTTGCTTAAAGTCCTTTCTGTAACTAAATATCTGTCATATTCTTTATAACATCTGTAGCTAAGTAGCATATTCTGCTCAACATCTGTTCTCAGCATACTAGGAATTTCTCAGCTAAATTCTTTTTTCTGTGTCTTATTATAAAGCTATACAGCACTTTTTCCAGCTAAAGTTGAAAAACGTTTTTCCACAAGCATATCATATTCTACATTTGCTTTTCCAAACTAAAATTTGGAGACAATTTTTCCAGATGAATGTAATACTCTGTGACTATGAATTTCATGACTTTTGCCAGCTAAAAGTTGCAGAAAATATACCCAGTTTCATGTTAAACTGTGTAACTCTACAGTATCTAATCACCAGTTAAAGGATATATTTTGTGGCCACACTATAGGTTTTCTAGTTAAAAGACATACTTTGTGGATACAAAGTTGTTCTTGCCAGTTAAAGGTTTTATTTTGTAGTTATACACTTAACGTATCAAAACTTTTAAGTCAAATATAACTGATTAACCAACAAACATGCATTATGTGTGACATGTTTTTCAGGCAGGTAACTATTACCAGAACTTTTGATATAATTTTCTTGTTTGGACAAGTTTATGTTTTAGCAAGTATGTATATCAAAACTGTGTTTTCACTTGAGGTTGTTAACAAAAACAGCATTTTGTTTCAATTTAATGAAAAATAGATAATGATACAGACATTTGCATGATTGTAATGTCTAAAATATAGAAAAAAAAAGTAGTAATTTTGTCTTGCATTTAATAAAGTCCACATACAACTATAAATCAATTTTTATTTCTCCATGTATATCTATTTATTTTGGCTTTAAAATAAATATTGTCCAAAACTGCCAAACATATTTCCATATCAGATCAACTAATTCTTAAACTTAAACTTGTAAACTTAAAGAAAGTAAATTTATTGTTGATAGAATTCTTAATAGAAAGGAGAAGATCCCATTTTGAATAAACCCAATTATAAATGTATGAAAAATACACTTATATTAAAAATTATCATTTCTCACAATACAACAAAATCATTACTTTTTCAAAACTCTAAGCATTGGACTGAGAGAGCCTGTGTTATGTTTAATTTTGGTAAACTTGTTTTTATTACACATAATACTAGTGTCTCAGGTTGGATAAGTGGCTTTAGAAGCACTTGGTTATTTCTACCCTTTGCATAGCTCCCCTTTTTTCTTTTTTTTTAACCAGTCTTACTTTACAAGAGTTGTAAGTATCGATGATTTTGTCTCTCCTGAAAGGAACAAAAAGTTTGTGTGGATTAGCAATATTTTACATATACTTGCTTTTGTTTCATTATGTCACTATCCTTTCAATTGAAACATGTTAACATGAAATAGTATCCTATTATGATGGATTCTGCACATTATTTCTCTGCCTTAAAGTAACAGATGAAAACCAAAAGAATAATTGAAAAGGCTATGCTACAGAGAAATTAAATAAACATGAGCTGGTTTTGTGTAAGTTGTAAATATGAAAAAAAATCCAATTAACAATGATCATTAGGGAAAATCTTTGGTGGGCATAGCTTTTCTATGAAATATTAGTTTTCAGTAAAAGGTTCTATTCTAATGCTGTAAAGTAAGATTTAAAAGTTAAAGGTTATTTTTGTAACTATATAACTGTTTTACTAATACATATAGCTATAAATGATATGTAGTGAAGGGGCGATACTTACCAGCTATACAGAAAGCCAGTAATTAATCTGTACCAGAAAAGATTTTCTTTTCAGATAATGGTTAAATTCTGTAGTAATACAGATGATCTTCCAAATTGATGTGACATTCTTAAAATACATTTGTTCATAGTAAATAAATACATAAAGTACTTCATACTAATGAAAAGTAATTTTGTAACTGTACAGTAATTTGTCTTAGCTAAAGGCCATGTTTTATAAGTATAGTGTTTAATTAGCTAAAAGACCAAATTTTGAAACTAATGTTTCTCTCTCGTCTGCCAATGATTATAATTTGTGATTACATTGCTGTAACCAAAGCTAAATGTAAACCAGATTCTATTGCTACACAAATGCAATGTTTTGCCAATGGTCATATTTTGTAACTGTATGACTGTTAAAATGTCGTATCTAATTACTGTCTTGTTGCTCTTATCATTTAAAGTTAATATACTATTACAATACTACTGAGTTTTACTAATTAAACATTAACTCCTCTGCCTATGCAATTGCAATTTGGATTATTTTGACTAAAATGCCTATCTATTAATATAAAATTACTTTTTCACAATAAAACACTATATAATGTGGATTATCTATTATCATACCATTGCTCAACACACCAATAAATATATTTCTATACTCTTTAGCATAAAGAATTCAGACACAGGCATACTAGCTGGGTATAAAAATATAGATAAGGGATAAAAACTAGTGGTTAAAAACTGAATGGTATAGAATTTGAATGTAGCAGGAAAGAGGACTATTAAAGACCTACTCTTGTTATATTCCCAGTGGTTATACACTAGAAGGTTTAAGAATGAGTCAGTGACAAGATGAAGATGGTTAAAATTAAATCTCTAATGATAATTGAATAATTAGGTATTTATCAGGAGGGTTATATTCACGACTCAGATTGGTAATGGTAGCCTAGAGTTCAATAATTGTACTGGTTCTGGCAAAGATTAAAGTTGTCATCTTGAGTAATATCATAGTCACAGTAATATAATCCAAGTATGATCCCAGAAACTACCTCATGTGTTACAATACTGTTAACAAATCTACATTCACTAGTTATATCACAAATAAAACTTGTTTTGTGTTCATCAGGGCCATATAATTGGTAGTGCTAGCAGTATATATAATGATCCACAGAACATCAATTAATAGGAGGTGTAAGTTTGTATATTTAAAGGTAAGAATAGATTTAATTATATTTAGGAGGAGCACAGAATTTATGTCTCATACAGGATGTGACAAAATATAAGTAGGAACATGGTGTTCACAACCAGAAGTTACCAACATTACATACATTGTGAAAAAAAACTGTAATCTAATTAACTGTAGACAATGCATGGTGTAGTGCACGTGAGAAATAACTTGGGGCTTACAAGAAAGGATATATGAACACAGATTTTGTGTTAAAATGAAATGAGTCTCTTATGTCAACATTTCAATTCTCCTGATCATGCTTTCAAATGAAGACTTTCTAGTTAAACCAGTAATGATCCATTAGTTAACAGAGCTAAACTCAAAGGAAGTGAAAACTATACAATCACCAAGCTTAGCTTGTGACTGTTTATCCATTTGGAATAAATGATAAGAGTTAAATCATAAAGTAATGTTTCTCCAAACTGAAAATTTTCTATTAATCCTTATTTTTCTGAACCTATTTCTTGTAGTCAAATATTTAACTAATAGAGCTAAGATGCCTTTAAGCTTAAAAGATGATTCATTTTTAAAGTGACAAACAAAAGGTCTCCATCTACCTTATGCTGTATTATACTATTCAAAAACAGTTTTATTTAAATCAATTTAAATTTAAGCTCTTCAGGTTTTGATCAGTAATTTAATTTAAATATAACTTGTAACTTGTCAACAGCCCATCCAAATAAAACTGAAATATGTGCTAAAAGTAAAGATAAATTATTCATTGTTTTATTTATCACCATAGAGCTTATAAAACTAAACACAATTATTTGGGACATGTCCCTACAATAATTAGTACTTGCAATATGTAAGTTTCCAATAGTTCTAATTGTTACATTAAAAATGACAAACACAAGATTCTGTACTCAGACTGTGGTTTAGTTCTTTCTTCTTTTATTTAGACACCCTTTTAACATTGTTGAAAATAAAAATAAGATTTTTGGTGAATAAAAGACCTAAATTTTGGAGATTTTCTATAGTGGTTTCAATGGGTGTTAGAAGTAATCAGCAAATATAATAAATTTTTCTGAAAAAAATTACACTTAATGCTTACTTAAAACTACTTCATCAAAAGGATACTGAATCTTTAAAATATTTACATGAAAAATATCTCATTACAACTGCAGATAAAGTACCCAATTTGAATAAAAAAATCCATATTATTAAATTTTGATAGGAACTCAGTTACAAACTTCATTCAATGTAATATTGAGGTATTTTTTGTATATTTATATTAAAACCAATGCAAACAACATAGTGACATTTTACAAAAAAATATGAAGTGATACAAATGTTAATAATAATTAAACTACCAAGTTATCTTACATTTCTAAAATCTACATGTCATCTTACATATAGAGATTCAGAGCTGAAGCCATAAAAACTGCTAGAAAAGAAAGATTCATCCAGTTTTATATGGTGAAGAAATTTCAAGAAATACTGCACCATTATAACAGAAAGGACAAATATTAATCCACACATCATTATCAAAAAATTTATAGAATGTAAACAATTGTTAAAAGTTTTTCAAATCTATCTGTTTTTTTATTTCAACATCTTCTGTACCAACTGATCCTCACACGAATCTAGTTAATATTTAAGCCTGTTAATTAACGGATCTTTCAACAATGCAGGTAGATTAATGATTTTCTTATGTTATTTTAAATGCTTCTTTGCTGAAACTTATCATACAAATTTATATTTTACACTGAATGAGCTGATGCAAGCCAAAATTGATTTATTTACTTGTGATTATTAAAGAATATAAACAGCTCTATCATTCTACACATACATACTCCAAGACAAACTGAAGTACTTATTAACCTTTCTCATTTATCACTTCATCAGTTGAACCAAAATTAACAGCTAGAAGATACAAATAACTTTCTTTATCCTGACCTCACACAGTCCAACATAACTGTATCTCTCACTTTCCTTAAACTCAATGTTATAATTTTTCTAATTATCCTTCCAATTTTAAGACCTGATATTATTTGATTTATTTGCTTTACAAACCCTTCTTCCTTTTCAAATCTGGCTGTTGGGCAGACTTTCTTTAGCAAGGTTACTTTTAAACACTGTAGTTGATTGAGATGGAAGAAACTAGATCAAATATACTAATAGTAAAATATTCATACAGACTATGCTATTGTTCTGTGGATACCCAGCTGTAATTTGCCACATGCTAAATAAGACACAAGTGTGTATATGTTTCTGCAATTCAAAGTATTCAATCTTGGTAATCCAATATTTATTTTAGTTGTTTATAGTATTAACTAGATTTAATATATAACTACATTTCATAGTAATTGACTAGGTTGGTCACATATGACAGGTATGATAAATGAAGCTTTACAGGTGACAATTCTGCTTTAGTGTTTAGTAATTTTGCTTAGCATTCCCCTCCTCGTCAAGTATTTTTAGATCAAAGGCCAAAAATACCACTAGCAAGACCCATTTGATCACCTAAGACAAAGTGGTCATGAAAGTTTTTGCAATTTGTCACTTACTCATAATTAAAACTATTTATTATCATTTATAAATAGTATCATATAATATTAACAGCTATTCAAGTAGAAATTACTACATAATAGTACACATGTGCTAAAGATTGAAAATTTAAAATATCTTACTTATAAATCACAAGTAATGTCTACTGGTTAAGTTACACATTTTCTATGTTGCTGGTTGAATTAAAGATTATAAGCATACCTCGTGTCCTGATTGTCTGTAAAGTCTTGCAATTCACTGTTAATTAGAAATTTCAAAATAAAAAAATCATAAGTGAAATGTTTAACAAACTCCAAAAAATATCAACCAATGTTAAAAACTAGCCTGTTCATGTGTATCTAGATTTCACCAGAGTTTACAATTATCTTTACACCAGAATTACTCTCTTTAATACTCAGAAATTATAACAGGCAGAGCACCATAATGTTTTGTAAAGTTTCACTGTCCAAACACTTACAGTTCTATTTCTTTGTTTGACTGTAATACTTACAGCTACTCATATAGTTTAAGAATTTTGCAATCTTTAGTATAACTTAAAATCTTAAAAAGAAAAACAAAATTAACTGCACAGAAATATCTAGGAAACATTATCTCCAGGAAGAAGCTTTTATTTAATGTCTGAATATCAACTCAGATTTAGTATATTTTTGAGATTTTTTACATTAATTTCATTACCCAATAAGCCTAAATGGTGAATAATGAAGTAGAGCTCTTTGAACATTGATTTGTTACGTGATCTGAAAGCACAATTACCATTTGGTGTAAAATATGACCAAATGAAAACTAACATGAGAATTATTAATTGGTGTTTTCTTAATACAAGATGGTGTTTTATAACAGAAAATAGACTTGAAAAAAAATGAGAATTTTACATGTGGTTAGCATATGAATTATCCCTTAATAAGCTGATGTGGTATTTGTTTGATCTGATCTTGTTTCTGTGTTAAACTAAAGCTCATCTCTTTGTAAATTTGATATTTATTGTTTCAGTTACAATGGCTCATAGCAATTACCAGGGAATTGTTATCATTTTTATAATAAATAATAAACTGTAAACAATAAAATTATTTTTATTATATACCAGTTTTAATATGTACCTGATCTTCTGAAAACTAAACTGATGAATAAAATCAAAACAACCAGAACTCCCAAAACACTTCCTGCTACTGGGTACAACCAGTGTGGCTGAAACTTTTCAGGCTCTAGAGATGAAATTGTTGATGATGTTCCAACTGAAAAAAAATATATGTGACTCTGAAATCCTCTTATCTTGGTAGGAAGTGATTTAATATTTTGTACAACAAAAGTAATATAAGTATTACATTTTTTGCTAGATGTTGCAATTAGAATAGAGGAAGAATTTCCTTGTGGTTCATGGTTCTAAGAACTTTGATTTGTATTTCATACGTTTCGCCTCACAAGGTGTACATCCAGGTAACCTTTATTGAAATAAACTATAAGCTAAAATAAACGATACTCAACAGACCCAGATAAAATAAAAATCACCATATTTAGAGAAAGAATACTTAACAGGTACATCAGAGAAAATTATAATCACCATACTTACAGAACAGATATTTAACAGGTGCATCAAAGAAAAATCAGCAAGCGTACAGTCCAGACATTAAGAAGCACATCAAAAAAAAATCAGCAAGCGTACAGTCCAGACATTAAGAAGCACAGCAAAGAAAAATCAGCAAGCGTACAGCCCAGACATTAACAAGCACATCAAAAAAAAATCAGGAAGTGTACAGTCCAGACATTAACACGCACATCAAAAAAAAAATCAGGAAGTGTACAGTCCAGACATCAAAGAAAAAAAAAAGATTGGTACGCTTACAGACAAGATGCTTAACAAATATATCAGAGAAACTAAAAAATCAGTACACTTAAACAAAAACTACTGAACAGGTTCCAAAAAAAAGTAAAAGTCAATGTACTTACCAGCAGGATATTCAACAGGTGCAAACACATTACGGCATATTTCTAAAGGACAACCTAGGTTGAAGGCATTAATCTACAATAAGGATTACAAAAAACATACAGATTGATGAATCTTAACTAATCTCATTTCAAGCTAAGAACATTTTCTAATGTGTTTTTTTTAAATTCCCCAGTCTTTTATACCTCATTCAATTGCCATTGGCAATATTTATCTTGTGACACTCTCTACCTATGTCAACATGCCCAATAGCCTGGTACTGTATATTTATCACCTCATTCAGATAACATTATCACTTTTTTTTTATGCTGACTCTAGTCTCTAACACCAGCTCTTAGTGAGGAGGAAGAGCAGGAGAGTGTGAGGGAGGTAAGTATTATTGGAAATACATTTTCAATTCAGGAAAACATTAACTTACTGCTGCTCCTACTTATACCTACAATAATACAATGAAAATGTGGAGGGGCTTGTGAGAGCATTAACTATACAAAAAGTGGCTCATAGTTCACGAGTGTGTCAACAGGAGATTGGCACTCTAATGGGGAAAATGCACTAAATCCAGAACTGGTCTGCTCTTCACCCAAAATTTAATTTCTGTATTGTGATACTTTGCATGAATGATCACCACTACAGGCCATACCCCAACCAAGGTAGTCAATTAATAGCCATATGTTATAGAGGAAGTATGTTTTGAAAAAAATGTTTAAGAAGAGCATTGCTGTGAAAATATGTCACAGGAATATGTAAAATACTAATAAAATGGATGTTTCCAAAGAGAATAAGGTACAAGTAAGTGTCAATGAATGGAATGAATGTTACAGAAGTAGATATGGTAACAATACTGATTTGAAAAGAAAAAAAAGGAATCATTTTTGATATAACAATGTTCCAAAATAATAAGTAGTTTTTGGTTTTTTTTCAAATGTGGTTCAGAAATAACTTTGTAGGAATACATATGAAAGTTAGGAAAGGGATGTTACAGAGATACTGTGAAAATTAAATTCTTCTACACTGAAAATGTATTTCTGATAGATGCTTACTTCTACTTACATAATAGTTTTTACATTCAGCATTGCCATTTGTAAGCAGAATTTTTGTTTGCTATTAGTCTTGATACTCCCACTTACCCTTATGTGTTGGCAAATGATACAGCTGAGCTTAGGCAAGTGCCATCCCTTCACCAACAGGAATGAAACACGTCCCAGCTGGCTCTCTCTATACTGTAGAGCCCAATCATCACTTCAAAACTAGGCAGAAAAAAGAAGCACCAGAAGTGGAAAAGAACAATAGAAATTGTGAAAGGATGTACCTATTAAATATAGAGTATGAAAATTATAACTTGTGATATGATACCTTACTTCCTTTCACTAGAAATGGCTAGAATTTTCCATTGAGATGATGGAGGGACCGGTGCAAAATTTACCTACATTAGCATCCTTTGGAACATATTCAAAGAGAACCCATGAAGAGTGACATCTCTCTATACAAGAACAAATCCATGGGAATCTGCACCACATTTGCACCAGTCATATTGTTTGCCTCTTCTGAGCACATTCAATACTCAACTGGTTGTGCAAAATGATATAGAGTGGCTAGGACACATCAGGCCATAAATCAACTTCATAAAAAGGTGGCATCAGGTATTCATAAGAGATAGGAGGAGGAAGAAGATCTTAACCATTTTCATCTCAAAATTAGAAAGCAAAAGGAAAAATAATTTCCATTCTGGCCACCCAAGCAAATTCAATCTATAAACACAACAGGGACACCTGGAAACCCAAAATTTGGGCAATGATTGGAAAAGGAAATGCATCAATGAGTTCAATCAAATCCAAAAGCTGGTGGCACGGGAAATTTATCATCCAGTCCATGATAGAAAAAGGGCTCCCTACCATCCCCATATGTGACGACCTTTGTTGGTTGGTTTAGCTATAATCCAGTACTGAAACAGCTGGAAACCAAACATACAAGTGTTGGTAGGATGAGGTGTCCCAGCCAGAGGGAAAACTTTATTTGGTGGGTCAGTTCCAGTAAAGGAACCAGGCAATGTTGGAAATTTGTCTTCTAGTCCACAGTAGAGGAATTCACACCATCTACAATGACAAAACATCACTCCCCTATTCTCAACTGAATACAATTTGCACACTCCAGAAAATGCCTCATTGGTCTACCACCCGAGCAGTTAGAAGCTGGTAAGAAACTAGAACTCCCATACTTCACTCAAACAGGGGATAGCCAGCATGGTGAAAAGTTCAGAGGAACACAACACTTTAAAAACTGGCCAATTCTGATTTATTCAGCCAGGACTGGGAGGACAGGCAGCTAATCTAACACTACTTTACAACTGATGATCAATAAGTTGGTATGTTTCAGGCTAGACATATTTATAATGTCAAACACCACAAGGAAATCTCTAGCAGTCTTGTTAGAATACCCTATCTCCACAGTGGGCAGTATAGACCTTCAAGGTCATACAGTACAGATTTATGTACTAGTATACCTCAGCAGACTCCACTCATCACAGATTGGGATCCAACATGTAAAACGTGCTCCTGTAATGAAGATAATGAAATAAAAAATTACTTATCCACTCACAGTTGGACTGAGGTGTGTGGGATAGCAATGGGCAATACTTGGTATCATGATGAAAACAGTGAGAGACAATGGTGTGTTGTGCACATGACAGCCTGGATGACTTCCTCCAATGGGCAATGGAAGTGGGCATCAAAGAAGAGAATAAGGAGGTGATTCTGATAAGAGAAAATGCATTGGAAATTGTAAGAATAAGAAGAATAAGCCAACCAAATATGGTTGTGAATCAAACTTATAAGGTTAACAGGAGAAATGATTCAAATGATAGTTAGTAAAGTAACACCAGGGATGGAGGAGCTGTCATATGAGGAGAGATTAAGATTCTTAAAACTGTTTTCTCTAGAGAGAAGAAGAGTTAGGGGGGATTTGATTGAAGTGTTTAGTATAATGAATTTTTAATGTTGATGCATCAATATTTTTCATACTTAACAACAAGAATTAAAGAACTAGGGACACAAATATAGATCTAGGCAAGGTAAAAGCCATCTTCAGCTAAAAAAAGTTTATTTTTCAAATTAGGTGGTTGGCCTATGAAATGGATTGCCTTTTGAAGTTGTTGAGGCACTAAATTTGAGTGAGTTTAAAAGAAAGTTTGACAGATATATGAGTGACAAGGACTGACTTTAAATTTTATTTAAGTAATTCATTTATTTGATAGTTTCAGTTTGGTTTGGAGGATGGGAGAACCAAGATGGACCAATAGGTCCCTTGTTGTCCCTAAACATTATGTTAAATGTTTCAGGCAGAGAAAGGGTTCCAAGAGTGAAAGAGGTTGGAATGGAAACCACTGAAGAAAGCCAGGTTAAACTGACATGTAGTGAGGGAGAGAGTAAGATAACTGAATTCAAGGGATCTCACACCAGATTCCACTGATTGTGTAACACTTACTGAAGGTTGCACATGTAAGCATGACCAAGGGAAAAAGGGCTTACATGGAAGTCTAAGTTCCCAAAAATGAAAGAACCTCACATGCAGTGAGAGAAAGAGTTTTGAGAATTCATAGCTCTGTCAATCTCCAACAAAAAGAAGATGGTTGGGCCTAACAGAAATAGGAATTGAAAAACACTACCAAATGAATAAGGGATTAAAAGTTGGGATGAGAAATGACTTCTCTAGCTTTACTAGCCAACCAACATGATTTCCTCTTGAAGAAGAAACTGTGTATAGGTGTAAGACGATTGTTGGGATGGAGGTAAAAGCAGCCAGCTTTTCATATAATAGTGAAACTGTAGTCGATCACAATAGAAAAGATAGGCAAAGATCTTTATTACCCAACAGAATCTATAGGGTGCAGAAGCTAGACCAAACAATAGTGTGTGAAATTTACAAACAACCCTTATGGATAAAATGAAGGTAACATTTGGGCATTGGAGAAACAGCGATGTGGAGATAAGCATCCATGACATCTATCTTTGTCACCAAAAATCCCAAATTAAATGTCCATTGAAGACTAAAGATGAGGTCTATAGTAAAACAAGAGAGGTTAATAAAATGGTTGAGACTAGAAATTTCTATGACAGGGTACCAGCCTCAATTTTCATTTGGAACTATGAACAACCAGTGACAGTACTCTGGATAAATGTGACTTATGGGTTTAAATGCTGAACTGTTTTGGAAAGAGTCTGATTGGAAACTGGATCATGAGGATAAGAGGTTCTGAATAAACAAGGATGCATCCTATAATGTAGAGTGGCTAAGCATGGCAGACTATACATAATAAGTCAACTACATATAAAACCTCCTTCTATGGTACAGACATTTGTGTGGGGGTAGGATGAGAAACACACTGTCTTCACCTCAAACCCAAGAACTGGGGAAATGAAAATGACAATGACTCCCAGGTATGATGCAGGATTAGTACTGAGCTATCAAGAGGATGTCCAGTACATGCAATCAACTCCCTCAACTAGGAAACAGGTTGGAACTTTTCAAATGGCAATAACATCCACTTTAGAAACAAGAATGAGAGATAGAAAAGAATAGAACTGGAACCATCTCATGTACTACTGCTGTAAGCTACAACATAGACAGAGGAAAATGAGGAAAGAAGATAAACAATTCAAAACAAAACCAACTGTTGTTGGTTGAGATGTGGACATTTAAACTTATGATATGTGAGGGTATTCTGAACAGAAACCTATGAGAGACATGGCCTACTAACATTAATGTCCAACTGAGAAGCAGATGGGTCACCATGAATCTAAATGTTGGGGATTGTGGAAAAACATTTAGGATCAAGAACCATAGTCAGAAAATAACAAAGGGCAAAATCCTAAGATATAGAATCAAGAAACCGTACTTCATATACCCAAAAAATAACGTCTGAAAAATTGTGAAAGGATAAATAGAATCCTCAGGAAGAGCAGGGAAAGGCAGGCAAATTGCTAAGCCCACCAAGGGGAACAGAACCATTGATTTTAGTGTTGTAAACCTGTAGACTTACCACTGTACTAGAGGGTGGCAGCCCAAAAGGAAGTGAGGTAAGTTTTGGAGATAAAGATAAGACCTGCACAACATTCATTCTCCCTGCACATAAATGCCAACAAATCTCTTGACAAGTTTCCAACACCTAAAGCCTGTGTTAAGTGCCTATCAAATGTCAGACGTCCAAAGTGGTGAACATTAACTTCAAAATTCATGTTTTAGCAGTTGTGAAAATCATTTGAAGTTCATGAAGTAAAAATAAAGATGAATGCATTGTAATTCTGACACATTTGTTGAGTATACTGAGTTTAAACAACTTAACCACTAATAAAAACAATAAAGGTAGATGTCCGAGTGCAAGCACTGCCAAACAAGAAGTGATAACTTGAAGTCATATGCATCACGTGAGTAGTGATGAATGGCAATTTAAATGAGAGGCACATTGGAATCATTGATCTAAATAGTAAAATGCAAAAAAAGATTGTGACATGTGTAATAAAATCGTTTGCATACTAAAGGCAACACCAAATGAGAATAGTTAATCTTGTTAGAGAAAGTACTGTATCAGAAGCTAGTCATTTAACAAATTGTGAAACCAAAAAAACTGAAGCAAACATGGGAAAACAATTATATACATCTGCTCTCTACTATGCTAAATCAAGAAATAAAGATTGAGCTCTATAAAGTACATAAAGAGTCAGTTATGACAGAATATTGTGTTGCATGCTACAGTACAGCTGTATCATGCATAAATGGAAATATTAAGGCCAGTGGAAAACAAAAATTGCATATAGAGGATAACACTGAGTGAGAAAAGCTATTATGTGAGAGAAGGTATGTGTTAATACTGGAAGATTTGTTAAGACATATTTTGTTACGGAATAAATGATGCAAGAAAACATAAGGTTTTATGACACAATGTTGCATGAATGATAAAGTACCAGCAGTAATGTAAAAGTAAAATGTTGTTAATAATAAATAGATAGTAAAGAAATGACTTAACCTAATATTCTAACACTGAAAAGAAAGATCAGGAGCACTGTTGCAGAAAGGTGTTATGTTAATGATAAATGGTGCTGAAGAAGTGATTGAAGCTAACAGTACTAATGTTAAAAGACAGTTTATGAGTAATTTATTATAGAAATATTTCATATACTCTAACCTATTCCAAAAGCTACTTTAAAAGTACATATGGGAAGTTTGAAAATACTGTTGTGGAAAGATTTTGTGAAAGAAGGTAGAAAGACTTCATAAAGTATGCACAATACATCTGTAAGGGTAAACACTATGCACATTCTGTAATATGACCTGTTGTATAAAGTTGTTGCAAGAGTAAATGTTTTATCATAAAAATTACAATTCACTCCAGAAAAACGTTGATCTTTGTCTTACCCTTATGCAGTGGCTCCCTCGTGGTAAATTTCTGAACACCAAATCTGTTTCCTGCAATAAAAAAATACATGTAACAGTCCTTAACATTTGACAGATATTTCACTACAATGACACTCAAAAGCCCCCATAACATGAGTTTTGTGAGGGTTTGTTAGAAACCCCATCAGCAATACAATAGTTTAAATATACACTGTTGTATTAGATAGATATCAAACACTTGTAACTGAGAAACAAAGTCAATGTTTTAAAGTTTAAACTACCAAACTGAATATTAATTATTATTAAATTCATACTACTAAGAAGAGATCTAGAAAATTCAATCATAACCTAAACTACATTTAATGAACTATTTCTTGCATGATATAAGGCTTCAAAGCACTGCCAGATTAATTGGAGGTTGCTATAATCAGTGGCAAACGTAAACTTAGTCTCACTTTAGCCAGCAAAGGTGTTCTACTGTAGAAAAATAGTTCACTTCAGTAAAAGAAATTTATTTTTACTGTTTGATTTTGTCAACAAAGAATCAAGATATAGCATCAGTTTGTTAAATGCCCTCATGGACTGCTTGATGGGGGCTGTTTACAGCACATCTGTATTTCTCAAATGTGAAGGACTGATGCAATTATAAACTACACACTACTTACATGCAACATTATCAAAAAATTCTAAAAAATTATATTTTTAAATGATAAATATAAAACAGAGCAAAATAGTTTATAGCAATTAATAGATATTAGTTCACTGTAAGTCTTAAAGTTTGAAAAAAAATGGCAGTATATTACTATTTGTAAGTAGTTTTTTTGTTATGTAAAATATCTAGATAGTGTTTACATTGTGTTTACTGAATTTATTGAATATGCTGTTTCACTAATCAAATAATGATAAATGTTAATTTCATTTACTAACATACTGTCTTACAGGCTATCTCTAGAATCATAACCATTCTTACAGTAAATTTTCATAACATTTTTCAACATTAGAATTTACAACAAAAACAATTATCTACTCCCATACTTTCTAAAATCCAATGACAGAATATAAACATTAAAGTTTTACTTTTTATTCTGGAGAAAAAAGTTAATCTTCAAGATGTTAAATATTTATAATACATATATGTGTGTGTGAATCATGAGCACAAGGTTTTTTATCAATCAATCAAGTCAGCCAGAACCTGTTTCTTACTTTTATTCTTGACTTTTTTATTAGTAGTTCAACATTGACTGTTCCAACATAATTGCATGAAGTACTGCTCACATTTGGAAATAAAATCACAGTAAACTCCTTATACTGGCATTTTTCATTTTCATAGTTAATTGGAATGAAAAAAAATCTTATTCCAGATCTGAAAAGTAAAGATATTAATTGAGCAAGCACATGAAAGAAACAGTTACAAATGACCTGAAAATTTCCATTCCAGTAAATACAACATGAGATAGAGTATTTTTGAAACTTAACATTAAAATGTACCATTCATTTATTAGTTGATTCTTACACACTTTGCATTAGCCATAGAAATTAAAACTACCTGAAGTTTCATCTATTTTAGATGTTTCATAATCCTCATTCAAAAATTTTTAAATACTTTTTTCCAAAACAAATTACATAATCATATTGTTTACTCCTTTTTTAAAGTTTTCATTTCAGGCATTCTCTTAATCACATCCAGTTATAAGAAAGGTTATAAATGAATTTCATTTTGCCCTGTATCATATACATCTAGCCTTAACAAGTCTGGAAAGTAAGTTAATTTGGTTATTTATGTAATAACAAGAAACCCTTTGATAGACATGTGTGGAGGACGACTTTTTGAAAGTCTTCCACTTTTACACCTTTTGCTTTAAGTCAATGTGTGTATAGGTGTTGATGGTCTTTTATACTGTCCTAGTGAACTGTGGAGAGCAAGTTGTATTTCATTGGATTATCACTGTTTCTGATTGTAGGAGAGATTTGTTGTAGATTCAACCAATGGCAGCCACAGGTTACTCACCTCTAATCTGGAATCATTGTTAAGTGAAGGTTTAATAGTGTTAATATAAAATAATTTTTAGATTTTTCTTGTCTTCCAGAATTTGTCTGTGTCAATTATTCTAATTTTCTCCCAGTTTATTCTGTGTCCAGTTGACATGGCATGCTCTGCAATGGCTGAATTTCATCAACAAGAAACCCACTTAAAGTAAAAATGTCTTCTGATAATCTAAGGGCAAAATGTTTTTCTGTATTTTATTTTAAATAAAGTTTTAATACCCATAACAGTTGTATTGTGAATAGATTTTGGTTATTTAGACTCTATTTGTTATTCTATTCTTTTTCCCCTCAGATGAGGTTTGTTTGTGTTTTCAAAACATATTATGCCTCATTCAGATATTATTAAATGATAAAACAAAATGAAATTAATGACCTTATTTATTCTCGTCTGCTGCTTGTCTTCTGACAAGAGTTGTAGAGGAAAGTAAAATTCACAAACTATATGTTTATTGAAAGGTTTATATAAAGTGAGAAAACAACTGTAAAATTTAAAAAAATCTTTCTTGTTCATTTAATGACTGCATTCAGCATTTCATAGACAATAAGTTATGTTTAGCTTCAGTAAGTTGTAACAATAAAGAAGCTGGCAAATGTGTGAAGATTATCCCCCTAACACAAACAATGATTTAATTTATAATAATTCAGAACCACCAACTGAAGGAAGGGCATTCAATCCTGACTTCAGCTCAAGTCCTTTTGTCATAAGTTGTTCTAATAATCTTAGTATCTGAACTATAAAAGCTTTTTTCTGGAATTTTTAGAATTATGCTGTTATTGAGTCCTTGATACTTTACAGCTCTTAATATGAGCTTAAACGTATCATTTTCCTGGAAATTTTGCTTTATCTCTATTCTGAGCACCAAGCTGAAATTAATTAGTAAAATTAATTAAGCTAGCTCAGAGACCCCTAGTGTATCATTTGTGTCATCATCAGGTGTGAGGTTTATTTTGTTTATCTTAATGATTTCTGTATTTTTTAATTTTAAAATATTGTTATACTGTTGCCAGCAATTAATTATGTGTCTGTAATCACTATAATGTCAGAAGGGTATACCTTTTATTTTGAAAGTCAAGGGCAATATACAAATGTTAGGTTGCAGTAAAGACCTTATGTTTCCAGTACATTGTTTAATAAATAAAATGGGTCATCTGTATTTTCTGTTACTTTTATTCACTCGTATTAATATTTATTAAAAAAGAAATTAATAGTTAAGCAACTTTTGATAAATAGTGTGAATATTGAAAGCAAAGCATTTTTTTGCCATATATGTATGTTAATTTTTGTTAGTGGTAAGTTCTCTGCTGAAACTTATTTGTGCAATGTTATTCATATGGAATATCACTACATTATGAAATATTATATTGACCATAGTTAAAGAACTGCTAATTTCATCTTCCACAGCTAGCACAGAATTTATCTTTATTTAGGGTTATTTTAGTTTTTATGCAGGTATTCTGAACATAGTTGATATCTTCTAGGTGATTTCGATATATGAAGGGAGGAAACTTGTACTGATCCTCTTTCATAGGTAAAGGTTACATATTACAACAACTGTACACCTCTTTGGCTTTGTTCCGGTCTCTGTCCCACAGAGTGAGTGTGCTAATTTCAAGCAACGATGCAAAGACTTGTACAACTTAATACAAGTTGGAGTTTTTCTCCCCTGTATATGCTTATTTAGAATGGTTTTTGATGGAAGTAAGGATTGCAAGACATTGTATTAGGACCTTGTCTAACTTAAAAATGTAATATCACACTTTGGTTCTTGTCTACTGTAGATGTTCTTCAAACTGTCTCTTACCTCAGCTGCAAGTAATAATCAACCAGTGAAATAAGAAGTTGGCCAGTAGATTAAAAAATTACATATTATTGTATTATGTAAGTAGATTAAAGAATACATATTATTGTATTATGTAAGTAGATTAAAAATTACATATTATTGTATTATGTAAGTAGATTAAAAAATTACATATTATTGTATTATGTAAGTAGATTAAAAATTACATATTATTGTATTATGTAAGTAGATTAAAAAATTACATATTATTGTATTATGTAAGTAGATTAAAAATTACATATTATTGTATTATGTAAGTAGATTAAAAAATTACATATTATTGTATTATGTAAGTAGATTAAAAAATTACATATTAATGTATTATGTATATAAAAAGGATTCTGTTCATTTCTATTCATTTGTTTGCTGTGCACATTTGAAATATTATGATAAATAAAAGTTCCAGAATGCACCTTTAGTAGATATATTTATCTATCTGCTAGATATTATTATACCAAATGCCACATGTCAAAAGGTAGATATTAGAGAATGGTCCTTGATAGTTATTTACAAGGTATTACACTGAATGGAATTTTTTAAAGCTATTTAATAATTGTTTTCTTTTATAAGTTTCTTTTGTAGTCAGTTAACTTCATTGGGTATTATTAACTTAAATTAATTTTAACAAACATGGAATACATGATTTAACCTTCACATAAATTTACCTTTTTGCTATTGGCCTGGTATAATATACAAAAGTTCATCTACACATTTCTACACATTAAGTATTTGCATTTTAACATTTGATACAGCATGTCTTCCTTCACAAAATTTGGTAAACATTTAGCAACGGTTAAAATTTTTTTGTCCACAAAAAATCAGATTTTATAACGAAATATTTTCCTAAATAGTAGGTCGTAAAAATATTGAGTCTGTTTCATTATGAATCTGAATGCAAAGTGATTTCATATTATCATTAAGAAAACTGCTCTTCACCTCAAAGATTTATAATATTATTTGTGCAATCTCTAAAACCTCCTAATAAACATTTCAAACAGTTGTTTTGAGTACGACTATATTTTATGTTATCTTCTCTACTCTAACTGTGTGAGGTATGTCACTTGCCCAACTTTGTAACCATAATGAAAAATTATGAAATAAATATACATTATGCTTTTCTCATGCTATAATGACTACATATTATACAGTTATAAAATTATGTTATCATAAATACAAAGGTTTAGTCTAAGTAGCTTAAGTCTCACAACACTATATATTTACATGTATATTTATTAATTTTTATTATATTGACCTTCCAGTCATTCCTAGTAAACATTACATAACTGACATTGATACAGTGCAGGTGCACTCATATTACATGTCCAATTATATGAAACTGTCTTTAGTCTTCCCTGTTTTGGCTGTGTTTCAGTGGACTAGTATTTTGTAATATACACTCACATTAAAATTATTAAACATGATATGTATGTACACAGATTATTACTATTTAAAAATGAATTATTAAACTTATTTTTCTTAAAATTAGAACAACAAATCTTGAAGTATATCAAATAATTATCTCTTCGCACTATGACCTTTGTACTTTGTTGCTGCCAGACAAAGATTGCTAAGCATTTTAAAATTTTGCATGTGGAAGATATAAAATAAAAACATTTTTAGGTTTTTTTATATATAAAGGTGAATAACAAAAAAAATCATAAATAACTCTATGATACCATAAAATTCCACTATAATTTACCAAGCTTAGAAACTAAGATGTACTTAGACGTGAAAAAAAGGTGAAACTTCGAGCAGGCTAAAGACACAACCTACCTTCATGAAATTGTGGTTTAAAAGAATGCCATAGCCTTTTCACAGATTAAAATAGCTGAGAAAACCATGAATTGGAAATTCTACGCAGTAAATTGGTTTTTCGCAAATTATATATTCTAGCAAGAGTGTATAAGGGCTGTTTCTAAAAATGGAAAGAGTTCAATGAGGCCATTATGTTTGATTCAGTACATAAGCCATATCTCAAAAAAATAAAAATATACAAGGTTTTTATTTTATATTATAGCAAGTAAACATAAGTAATTTGAGTTCCTTATTTGTATGAAACTACAGAATTAGTGTTTTGATACCACAAACATCTAATTTTAAATAGTGCTGCATTCAATATACTATATGACTCACTATACTCTATATTGAGGTGAGTTCTTTTAATATTCATTTTAAATTAAAAAATTAACTTGCATAACATTAAGATTTGAATTATAATCTACAGTTTCAATCCAAACTTTTCAACATAAATTCATAAGATAGTAGCTCAATAAAAGTTTGAATGACAACGAATGTGATGACATGACCTTTGACCTGTAACCCATTGTGAAAAAGTTAATGGAAATTACAGTTGATATTATCCATTTCTGTTAGTTGGTTATTTCATTATATAAACTATATTTTTCAAATACGTATTTTATTCTTCACGCACAACTGATAGATAATCCTTACTTTTCTGAGCTACAATTAACTACTTCAAATCTTAAGAATAAATTATGTATCACCAATTAATTTCTAAACTAGTTTTAGCAATGTTTTACATGGCTGACAATAAAAGTTATATTTCACTTAGTTATTATGATATCAAAGAAAAACTATATATTATAAAATATACTGAACTATCTTTGAAATGAAATAATTAGTTATTTACCTAAGATGATATAGATTTTAAAACATGTATTGTTAACCTGTGAATGACATTTGTAGCATGTTTATATGAATCTTACTGATAAATAACTGTGTTATCTTACTCATCTTCTAGTTCTTCATAAAATACTTTGGCATTCCATTTGTCACATCCTTTTTTTGCCCCTTCTGGAATAGAAAAAAAATTGAGTAAAGTCCAACAACCCACACTTGATGAAATTCTCAATGTCAATGTTACATGTAAAATAATACACCAACTAACAAAAACACAAAATAGTTAGTTTTAATTTAATTCTTATTTGGGAAAAAAATAAAACATTGCTCTGTTTAAATTGAAATATTTGTATTTGGTTGTCCAAATATAAAATGTCAAAATTCTCATGATAGTATTTAGAAGCTAAATATTGAGTACCTTATCATTCATTGGTTGGTATAACCCAATGTTTGTTGCTTGCAGAGTGTCTTAATTGTCTGATGTTTCAACTCTACTCAGAGTAAGTTTGGCAACACCTAAAGCAACATGAACAAGAAGAACTTTCATCTGATTTTCCTATATGGCTTCAAACTTGGACGAAAAGTTACTGAAACTACACGGAACATCAACCAGGCATTTTGACCATGGATCTGTTACTGAACAAACAGTTCACCATTGGAACCAAATTTTTTGACATGGAGATGAAGTCTTGAAGACCATGAAGGCCATGGAAGGATGCTATCTTTATATGAAAACTCATTAAGGGAAGCAGTTGAGTCAGACCCTCACACAACAGAATGTGAGCTTGCAGAAAAGCTTGGCACATGCAAATCAAGCATTGCCAACTACATATGTGTAATATGAAAGACAAAAAAGTTGGATAAATGGGTTCTCCATGAGCTGACTGAAGATCGACAAAATTGGTGTTATGAGACCTGCTCTATTGTGGAACTGAAATGATCTATTTCTTGAACAGATAGTGACATGCAATGAAAAGTGGATTCTGTACATCAATCAGAAATGATATGAACAATGGCTAGATCACAAAACAGCCCCAAAGCATTTCCCAGAGCCCAAGTTTTGCCAAAGAAAGGTCATGGTGATTGTATGATGGACTATGGCCAGTTTCACTCATTACAACGTTTTGAATCCAGGGGAAACAATCACAGCATACAAATACTGCCAAGTATTGACCAAAATGCATCATGAGTCATGCAAGAAACAATCAGTTTTGGTCAATCAAAGGAGCCTTATTCTTCTTCATGACAATGTTTGTCCCCACGTGTCAAGAATAATGCTCTAAAAATTGAATGAATTGGGAATAAAAGTTCTGCCTCACCCACCTTATTCCTAAGATATTTTTTCAAGCACTTTGACAACTTTTTGAACAATAAATGCTTTCAAAACCAAGCAGCTGCAAAAAATGCTTTCAGGTAGTTCATTGACCATAGAAACTCTGATTTTTATAGCAGGGCACAAATGGCATCATTACACGTTAGCAAAAGTATGTTGAAGCATTGATTGATTAAAGAATGTTTCAAAACACTGGTTTATACTTTTCCAAACTTTGCAGTTCAAAAGAGACATTTGTTTCTGGACAATGTAATACAATACTGAAAACCTGTATGTTTTTTTACAAAGCAACATAATCGAAGTTGAGACTATGGTCACATATACATTTGAATGTTACTGAAAAAAAAAGTGTTAGGTTTTAATTAATCATAACAAAATTTACCAGAAGCAAGAACAGCTATTAAAACCACCATGTTACAATAGTAAACTTCAGTAATAACCAAACAGGAACTCAAATGATAACTAAATAAATGGATAACTGTACTCTCTTGTTAAGTCTAAATAATGCAGTAATAAAAATTCCAATATTAACTATACAATGTAATAATAGTAAATTGTAGCCGTGACATAATGTTGTGAAGTCAATATCCTTAATGTACGTCTTTAATTTTGCAACAGTTGTAATGTAATTCTACTCTGATAGTGACTAATCTGCTTTAATAATATTTTTCAATAACAAACAGAATTCTCACCTTTGTTAATTTCAAAAGAATGATAAAATAATCGGCAAGCATCATCTAATGAACACTTAGGGTGAAATGCTTTGATCTGAAAAAAAAAAAGGAAAAGGTAATCTGAGTATAAGTTGACTACAAATATCCAAATACATAAACATCTCTTAACATTATTAAAAATTATTCATACAATACCTACATAATTATTCCTCACTTCTTTAAGAAAGCACCCAAGTTTGTTATTTTACTTTATTATTTTTCATGTATGGTTTTGTTCGTTTCATTTAATTTTCAGGAGTAAACTGATTAGGTCTTGTTTTGCAGTATTTATAATTTCTTTTAATCCTTAATCAAGCTTTATGAGCTCTCTATATCATACAGCACATTCCACTAATCTTGGGCACATTCTATAAAACACACACTTTTGTCTTCACTCTGTTATTTTTTGACTGGAAACATTCTTTGGAATTTGTGGAATATGTTGGATCATTTTTAGTATCATATCCCACAATGGGTGTACTTAGACTCATGTTTAAGTACTTTTGTTTCAAAACCTTGCATTCCAGACTTTATTTTCAAAGCCTTATGAAATGTGTAAATATATATACTGTATATCAGTTTAAAATATTTTTGTAAATATATTACATAACTTTTGTATCTAAATTTTTCTTTCTCTTTATTTTATCAAGATTATTACTTTCATTGATAGTATTATGCATTGTTTTAACCAAACTCTTCACAACATCAAAAATGTATGCAAGCCTCCTAGTCACAGACATCATTTGGCACTAGGTTTTTAGGAGTTTTCAACTGGAACATTTATGTGAAAACAGTAAACTTTAGTAAGAACTAAATTCAGTTATTTTACTAATATTGTATAAATAGAAAACTGAGTTCCAGTACAATGTACATAATGTAATGACAATAATAAAATAGTTACATTATTTTGGTGAAATCCACCTTCTATTTTGTTCAAAACTCATATACTTTAAGGCAATAAGAATTATGTAAGGTGTAAGATATCATGTGTTCCTATAATAGCATACACAAAATATCCTTCCACCCTCTAATGCATTAAATATTTATTCATAAAGAAAGTTTCAATTATTAGAAATATGATTACAAAACTACATTATTATGGCATATTTTAAATAAAATATTTTTCAATCAACTGTGTGTAAACTATTTCTTACTTTAGCTTTTTTCCCACACTCTTAAAACTCTGAAAACATACTTTATCCAAGTTCATTTCAGACAGCCAAGCAAAAATTTTAATTATCAACATAAATTTGCCAAATAACAAGCTAATGATTGTAATGTTAGATTGCAAAAACTGTGAATCATATTAAAAAATTAGCTCTCTCCACCATCTTAATACCAAACATAATGATTTCAGAGATTTTATCATATATTTTATGCAAATACCAGCAGAAATGCCACTCCATAGACAGCTGTTCAGTCAGAATTTTGGCAAGCTGAAAGATGTGCTTCTCTATCACAAAACTGCTTTTAATTATTTGAACTGCATCTTAGGGATCAATTTCATGTGCTTAAAACAAACTTGTATTTCAGGTTTGTGTTTAGCTTCTCACTGGATCTTGCCTCATAACTTAGTGAGCAAGTCTCTCTCTTTCCTGATTTTTTATTTTCCTGTAACCTGCATCCTAACATATCATTCTCATTCTTAAAGTTCCAGACTTTCTCCATGATAAGTTAATTTTCTGTTTGATAATTTTGGGCATTATACTTACAGTGAAGTGAAAAAATATATGCGTAGCTTATAAAGATCGAGTTAATACAAAATTTCTGCAAGTATGTAAGCAATGAACTGTGTACAAAGTAGTTGTGATTCCTTTGGTCAAAGAACAATTCAATTCATAGTTTATATTCAGATTCTCAAGCAAATAATGTCAATTTTTTTTCCAGAAATATCATTAAAAAACCCATTTTGAAATTCTGAATTAAACTCAATTTACTACAAATTTAGGTTTTATTTTTAAAAAAATAATTGTGTTAATAATAACAATAAATGTACAAAAATAATGTACATTATTAAAAAAGTAAAAAGTACCATTTCTCCATTAAAGAAGTGAATTAGGAAATAATGTTATAAAGTCCTATTATTATTTTAAGTTTTGTGAGAACCTATTTAATAACTTTTTATTTTGATATGATATAAAGTTATTATCATGCAATACGTTATCCAAATCAGACTTAAACTGTGGAAGAAGTTTTGTGGACAAATGAACATTAGCCTGTTCTATATATGTTAGAGAAAATTAATACTAATAAAGTAAATAAACTTAAGAGAAAGAAACGTGTGAAAAAACAACAAATCCAAACATTTGACTAATTATATTAGTTTGTTATAATCCAAAAATAAATTAAAAAATAATAAACAAAAAACAGTTATTGCATTACACCTACTAGGGTCGTCCTTAATTTTGAAGTTTTGATTTACAGTACTTCCTCCATCCCCAAGTTTAATTATTATAGAATAATATTTATGGGTTGCTCAAATTAGCTAAAGTATTACCTTGTAGTTAATATTATAGCAGCATACTATGAGTAAGTTCCATAATATTCTTTACACAATTCTGGAAAGTTATATATTATTCTGGAATGCTCTAACATATTATTATGATACATTTTAGCACATTCTGGAAGATTTTGGAGAATTCCACATTATTGTGAATATTCAAAAATATTACATACATAAATAAGCCATACTGTCACTTTTTATTTTTGGAATATTCTGTATGACATGACAGTAGTTTTGAAAATTTCTGTGAGGGGTTATAAGCACTCAAGTAAATTGTTCTATACCATTTAATCATAATATTTAATCAAATGATGAAATCAAAGTGAAAATGTAACTTATACATATCAACAAATACCAATTATAATAAAGATATAAACGGTTAATTCTTCAACAAAGTAACTTGATAAATTACATTACAAAAAGAGAGTAGTCAACACACTTACCCTTGCACAATAGCGACCTGAAGACAAATTTCTTATTATGAAAGTTGTATCCTGAAATATAAAAAAAACAACAGGAAATTAAAACAAAATTTTCCATGAGAGTAACTTGTAATAAAATTTTAATATTAAAAGTTCAGTGAAAGTATTTTCTCATTGAACACATACTTTTTGTAATTCAAACAGGTCCTAAAAATTTCTACTTACTCTAATGGCTACATGTAATCCAAGTATCAACATGGAACATTATAAAAACAATACTTACTCAAGAACAATTCTATTATAACTTATAGAATACATACATTGAATCATCAAATTTGTTTACATTTTTTGTTTACACATAATATTAAAATAACACAATGTACTTAGCTGAATCAAACCAAAAACTGCAATAATTTATCACTGAATATTAACTCAGAATGTCCAAAGTCTTGGACTCTCATGACTATATTTTATGTGCTTTCTACTCTTTTCTCTAAAAAAAATAATGTAACCTGAAAAAAAAACAGATCAGATTGTGTGTGGTGTTACATTTTTATTTAATAAAAAAATTGCTTTACAGTGAATAATTGTAAACAGTAACAAAATTTAAAAATACATAAAACAAAGTGCAAAAATAGGTTTTTGGATTAAAGATACCATACTGTTATTGGAAAAAAAATTCCACCTTTCTCTATTTGTAAAAAGTGCATGATATACATATTCATATGTGTGTATACGTATTATGATTTTTATCTACATGACAGTGTATAAAATAAGAAGAACTTAATAAATATGTTTAATTTCATTGTATTGATATACTAATTAAGAAAATGTTTTAATTTTAACTCCAAGAAACTACTATTCAAGAATGTTATGTTCCATACATTAGAGCTGATGAAACTGCAACTTCTACTATGATGAAATTAGTTGCAACAATTCATATAAACTTCAATGCACAAATATCTTATACATAATTTGCCTGAAATGTGTAACATAAATATAGAACAAAGAACTTTAACGAGTGTTTTGAGTCAAAAATTAAATAATTTTGCAACATGTCACAACCAAGTAATTCATCTCACTGTAAATGATTCACAATAAATGCTGAATATGTAAAGTTTATATACTACAACAACAACTCATACATAACATGACTTACAACCAAGATGCATACATTATACAGGAGTTCCTAAATTATGAAAACAATGTTTCATTCAAGTTTAATTTTATTCTAAAATATTACAAAAATTAATCTTAAAATAAATGTGCATTGTATGTGGACCTACTATTATATCATTATAAAGTTTTAACAGTTTCTTCTATGCACTCCAATGGACACATTAAAGAAAGATGTTTGTAATGAGTAAGTAACATTTTTATGCAAAACAAATGTACAAAATACAGCATTAAATCAAATAAAGATGACACTGTTTCAATCTATTTTCTAGTATGAAGAATATAATGTATATTTTTTCTTGAAAATGCTTGCTTATTTGCAACAGTGAGCTTCAGACAGAATAACTACTGTTTATAGTGTTGATTTAATAAACACAAAAAATGTTAATAAAGTAATTCATTTAAGTGTGTGTATATAAATACAAAAACTTAAAATTCAAGTCAACTCTGCTTTTGTTATTATGTAAACCCTCACAATGGGCAAGGATTTTTGAAAATTTCAAAAATACACACTGCTTTATAGCACAGTATTCATATCAACCTTTATGACCATTTCCTTTAGATCTAAACTATATTCAAATTAAAGACAATTTATATATTTGTGGCCTGCTTATTGGAAAACTCAAACAAGTTTTTTTTTTAAATGTTTTCTTTTTTGTTCCAACATGAAGAAAAAAGTTATTTTATTTAACTGATACTATTAAATAACAACACGCATGTAATATCCAAGTACAAGGACAATGTCTTCAAAGGATATTTTGGTTAGCCAAACTAATTCTCAACAGTAGATCTGTAAATGTAAATGCTTTAGTTTAACCAACTTATTGCTCTATCTATTCAGTATAATTGTATTTTAATTAGAAGATAACTTTTCTTTGTACTCACAGTTAATACTTAAAATGGTTAACCACACAACCTAATTTTAAAAAAGGTTACAAGATTTTACAATACATACACTTACATCAACATCACCTTCAAATAACAATTTTTTGAAGAACTTTACCTTAAACTTCTTAATTTCCATAATAAGAGAACCTGAACTTGTTTCACTCATGTTACAAGTATGGTCACCGTTGAAAATTTCAATGGAAAATTCATAAAACTGGCATCTTTTCAACATATTTCCAACTGTCAAAACTATTCCAGACCTGTAAACAATTTCAACACAACATGTTAACAAAATAATAAAAGCTCAAAGGAAGGAAATTGCCATGCCCATCAATTTCAATTTCAACACAACATGTTAACAAAATAATAAAAGCTCAAAGGAAGGAAATTGCCATGCCCATCCCATGTTGTTAATGACTGAAAAATAAAATGTCATATTTATGAATGCAATAAAATGTGTAAAGTATGATATATTTTTCTACTGTTGTTGTTTGGCAATTTCTGGTGCAAAGCAACTAGGCTATCTGCGTCAAACAACTGGAAATGTGAAACTGTTATAAAATACAAAAATAAATTAATTTAAAACTAAACAATGTCCAAACTTCAGATAAAAGATTTCAATAAAATTCAGAAGGCCAATGGCTTGTCAAAATTTTAAAAGACAATTAAGTTGTACACTGTCACCACTGCCAAAGACAACATCCAATATCAAGACTAAACCTTTAAAAAACATGTCTCTAAAAGGGTGCCATTGTTCAGCATTGTAACAATACCATAACAGTAAAACCACAGAAAGAACAACATCATAGATGGAAAAAATATTAGCAAATGGTTTTGGGAACAGAAAAAATAAAACCAGTTGCTGTGGTCCACATCAACAAACGAGAGCAGTTTGAAGCTGTCACTTAATAAACCTCATGTTCAATGACCAATAGGAGATGTGAAAGTCATTGACATAGAGTCTATTTGCAAGAGTATAAAGAAGTTGTGTAGTTATAACATTAATCTTAATACTAAAAGGTGTGTCACTCAAAACACAGTCCTGAGAGACTTCAAGTTCTTGTGTAAAAAATTTGCAAACACCCAAACCCACATAGACTTGAAATTATCTTCCCATTGAAAAATCCTGAGTAAAAATGGGTAAATGGCTATGCAGCCTATAAGAGTGGAGTTCCCAAAAAATTCCATTCATCCATATAGTGTCATGAGCCTTCTCATGGTCAAAGAACATGTAAACAAGATGTTCTTTCCATTGAGGAAAGCTTCCCTGATCTAGTTTTCAAGTCAAATCAGGTGTTCCACAGCGGAGAGCTGTTGACAGAACCCATGCTGGGTGAGTGAGAGGAGGTTGTTTAATTCAAGGAACCAAATAAAACCTTTTAGAGACAGCTAGTCAAAGCAACTGGGAAATAATCAGAATGAATCTTGGGATCCTTCCCAGGCTTGGAGAAAGGGAAGATAATAGCCTGGTACCAAGCATCAGGAAAAACGTTCTGTGAGATCTGGTTAAAAACAACCAGAAGAATAGCAAGAGAGGCAGGAAAGGAAGAGTTCAGCATCTCATGAGGAACATCATCAGGTCTGACTGATGTATTGCCAGACTGATGAAGAGCAACTTTGAGTTTCACCAGTGTACAGGTGTGATTGTATTTGTAGATACAATCAGCCCTGTAGGAAAGTAGTGATTACTCTGCTTGAGACTGGATGGTCAAGAAGGTAAATGAAGAAACAGAAGAGCTGGATGCACAAGAAAAGCTCTCACAAAGCTATGGGGGATCCATAATAAAAAAAAAAATATTCAGTACTCACTGACCCCAACTCACCATGAAGTCCTATGAGGGAATACACTTCAATGTCAAGAAAAGAAACTGCAGCAATTCCATGGTTTCATGAGCACTATACCCAAACACCAGCATCAGACATGATGATCACGACACCCAATGAGAACAAACAACACTGGTACTCAGTTGATCCTAGTCCAACAGGATGAGCTAATTGACCCTGGGGAACCACCTGTCTACAGTAATTCAAGGCCAAAGTGGTGTGATGCAGTGCCAGAGACACCACTCAATCACCAAAATCCTCTCCTCCCCTTGAAGGGTCACCTTGCATAGTGAACACATGGATGGATGTTCAGATCACACAGGAGGTAAATGGAAAATACAGGTCCTCTCACCATGCAGAGAAATGCACCTCAAGTGGTATTATTTCTTGTGGTATCTTCTTCAAAAAGAAGTTACAATGATATTTGATGATGCCCCTTCTTTCTAATGTATGCACTTTAATGAAGGAAGTAACTTTTCTTAAAAAAAGTTATTCAAGATGGAAAGTAAGATACAGTGCAAGACAAGAGAGGATAAAGCTAATGCTGTGATATGGATATACAATTAAATACACAAAGTATAGTTACACTAACCCATGCAGGACAAACATTAAGCTTAATTTATTTTGATATAATTAGAGAAGACAAAATTACTGTAGAAATAAAATGCTTTATTACAATACAAAATATAGCTATCATGTCCTAAAGAAAAGGTTTACAAAATGTTATTTTGGCAATTTTTGTATTTAAAACAAATGTCATATATGAAAATAAAAAGACTAAATCAACAAAAATATAGGAGTAGAAAAAACAGACCATAATATCTGATTACATGAAGCTTCTCCACGAGATGGTCAGTTTCACCAGATGTGTATCATAAGTTCATTAAAAATACTAGCAACACAGTCATAGTTAAAAACAAACATAAACTCACTTTCACTTATAAATTCAGGCTCTTTCTTGAGATACCCCAAAGTTTTATGTTACTGTTTTTTGTATTATGGTGTAGAAAACAAAATACAAATATACTCTAATAAGAACATGAAGATAAATTTCCATAAGAAATATTTTTTCTAGTTGTTGCTAAGTTTAAGGTTACACACTGGGCTATCATGGATCTTCCCACCATGCATATTATTATGACTTGATTTTTATCAATGTAAGCCTGCCTAATTTCCACTGAGAGTAATCATAAGAAATAAATAAAATCTATCACATAATTAAATTAGAGTAATTCATTTTTATTCAAATATTGTATTTAAAAATTAACCCAAAAACAAGCAGTGTTTTCTTTCCTTATTGAAAAAGAAAGAAGTATTCCTACCTGATCTGTTTTGATGAAACCTTAGCAGTCCATTCATTGTTACAACTTTCTATTTTTTCTGAAAAAAATTACAATAAAGAATAATGATCTTTCTATAATAAATACATAAATAACACTGGGATAGCCACAAGATACTATCAGCCAACACTAAATCATCTTCAAAAACTGTACCAAATGAAATTTTTCTTGAACTGCTTCTGAGATTAGCCATTATTAGTTAAACTTAACAATGTCATAATAGTCTGTCTGTTTTATTTTGTTATCTGAATGACACCTTCATCTTATTAGTGGGCTAAACAGCCAGATTGGGTGTAACTCTACCTACTACTTACTTACCAGTCAACAACCCTTTACCAGCTGAGGTAGCTGCTGTTAAACAAACACAGAGGGTTCACTGCGTTGTGTATTATTGACTTGAGCACTACAGTCAAGTACAAGAGATATCACTATTTTGAAAGTTCAAAACTTCGGGTCTGAAGACATGTTTCTGTGCTAAGTGTATAAACATTTTGTTTCACAAAAGACTATTACATATACTTTCCAAAAGTAATCAGTTTTTAGTGAAATCACATTACAGAAAAAAATGTCAATCTGTTATTCTGATTATGAGTCATTCCACTATCACTTTAAACTGAACATTGGTGTTACGACTTGCTGATTTTAATATAATGTACTGAACTTTCTGCAGCAGAATTAAACGTTATTCATGGTGCACTAACAGCAAAAGCCTAAGGCACATTCAGTAGTGTGTGTGTTTTCTTATAGCGAAGCCACATTGGGCTATCTGCTGAGCCCACCGAGGAAAATCGAACCCTTAATTTTTGTGTTGTAAATCCGGAGACATACTGCTGTACTAGTGGGGAGTGCATTCAGTAGTAACATGTTTCAAATTTTATATTCTTGAAACCCCAATCCAACAAGTCCATCAGACATATAAAATTAAAATATTTAGCATAAACGGAATTCAGACTCATTCCAACAAGCTTCCTGATGGCAAGAGTTTAAAATACCACCAATAACAAAAATTAAATAGCTTCACCTTGTACTAAATAAAATACTTAGCAGGATATATTATCTGGTGTTGAGAATATTGATACTTTATGAAGTCATGCCCTTATAAATATAATTGAATTCAAACAATTATAAGTCACTGACAGCAGCACATATAATTTTTACTTAATTTTAATTATAATTTTTAGTTTTTCAAACTGTTTTATACAATTTTATAAGTAACCTTGTTACTTTACACATTTGAAAGAAATAATATCTGTTATTCTGAATTCAAACACAACTCAGTGACTATAATAATTTTCTCTCCTTTAGACTCTCATTCTTGATTACTTGAAAAATAACTAAACACAGTGGTGTATTTAGATAGGGGCTAGAGGGAGCTAAGCCCCAGGGCCCATGGTCTTAATGGGAACACATTGATAATTTTATTTTATGTAAAATTACATGAGATGTAGGGCCTACAAACATTATTAGATCCTGGGCCCTTAGAACCTTAAATACACCACTGACTAATCATCTTGTTATCTGACCTTAAAATCAGAATTGAAGTATCAAGATAAAAATCAGGAATGCAAAATGGATTCTGCACTCCACATAAAACGAAAAGCAGACTCAGTTGAGGGATGTGAGAAAATGTACTTATCTATATCTATTTTTGTGTGTGCATATAGTGTGAACCAAATATATATAGAAAAACATACACAAACACATGCATTCCTTGAAACTGTACGTTACTATTAACAAAAAGTGTTTTAACCCAGAATTTTCAAATATGAAAATAATGGGTGTTTGTGTGTTTTTCACGCCAAGCCAAATCAGGAAATATCTGTGTAGCTCACAGAGGGGAATCAAACCCCTGATTTTAGCATTATAAGTCTGTAGACTTTCCGCTGTACTAGTAGGGAACCAAAAGTAATGAATGATCTGTTTTAAAACACACAATGTCCTGCCTAAATTCCTACTTTAGCATTAGGCCAATTTTTTTTTTTAAACTTTTGACTGCTTCTTGAATATGGGTGATGTTAATTATTGATTAGTACAACCCATGCACCCCTCAACAGTTAACAATATTATTTCGGTATATAAAAATACCACACATTTTCAGACTTTTTATATTAATACAGCATTACTCTGAGTATCTGTGGTTTTCACATAACACATGCTTAATAAAATTGTTTGGTTGATTTAATTCTAGCAGCATTTGTTTCTTTGTTAGTCACTAGAGATATACATGTTTTTCCAATGAGTGACATATTTTTGATACTTTTAATTGTGCTACAAAACACATAGCAATGTCTTTTAATGACAGGTTGCTATGTTTGAATGAGAATGATCAGTCACATAAGAGGTGTTTGGTATCTGTGAAGTAAGAAGCTTCAAGTTTCACTAGTCTGGCAGGTGATAATGGGCTAGTCAGTTTTGGAGAGAAAGTAGTTCTAAGTAGCAAAAGTGACTGCCTATTGGTAAACTAAGTACAAATACTGTGTTTTGTGGCTATTTCATTTTCAAAAGCATGGTTATTCACAAACACATTCTAAAGTCAGTAACAAAATTAGAACATTAAAATTAATACTTTTTTTTTACTTTTTTCTTTCATGCACACAAAACAATATTTCCATGCATTCATTTACAGGTGTGATGCTATTTTGGAGAGTGAACTTGGAAATCTGTGCATGTGAAATACTCAGGGGTTCTGGGTTATTGAGAACCCTATAACAATGTAAGATTAGTTATTAATACTGGCTTTAAAAATAGTAAATTCATGCTCTCAACCCAACATCTTTACACATAAATTAACAAAAATAGCATGAAATCACTGTAGCTACATACTTTTATTATGAACAATTTATCACTCAAGTGTTTCTTGTTCAGATTTATATTTATTTCACAAATTGATGGATTCAAACGATCAAAGTATTAAGTACCAAAAAAAAGTGAGAGCAAGTATTAAATTTATATGGTGTATTACTTAACTTATTTGTGTACAACAATGAGCAAACTTTCCGAATTACATTACATTATAGATATCGCATTTATGAGTAATTATGAACGATTTTTTTAACAAAGTATAAAAACATTGGAAATTAAAATTAAAGAACTGAATACTTCATTTCCACTTCACAATCTTATATTTCATATAAACTGGCAAACAAAAACAATTTAAAATTGCAAACACTTTAATTACACCATGCAGCAAAAATCATATTTCACTGTATTCCCATATAACAGCTAACACTAACACTGCAATAATCTATGTAGATTTATTCACATGTAAATACAATAGCTAAAATGCTAAGTAACATTCCATTATAAAAATAATTTCAAACATTTTCATTCAATTGGGCACCTTCTTGTAATAGATCTAACCCTTTTGTCATAGGACCAGATTCAAACCACTGTATTATAAGCCTAAACCTGAGGAAACAAACTGAAAAACAGAGACTTCTGAGATCAAGCATTTACAACTTAATAAAACAACATTTCCAACAGTATATGTGAAAATAAAAAGTAAATAATTAACAGTTGCTTCGTATCCTACATTTTAATAAGATACAAACCTAAAAACCCACATATACCCATAAAACTCACCTCCAGTTATCCTGAAAGGCATGTAAACATTGGTACACCATCTTGTATTACACGAAGAATAGTGAGAGATCTACAAAGAAATAAAAATAGCTTTTCATAACTGAATTGATTGATTTATAAGTATATATATATCATTCATTATGTACAAACTGGTAGAGTATAAATATTTTTATTTATAAATATATTCATGTAATATTACAAATCTTTAATAGAAGTTCTTTGTGCCTTGTTAGATATCCTACATAAAAGATGTAGCCAGCTGTTAATTACTCTAAACTCTGCCTTCAGGCAGTCACTCAAGGTCAAGACTAATGCAGTTACATTTTTGTACGTGACATGGCAATATAGAGAGTCCTAACAAAGTCTGAACTAAAACATTGTCATATCTGTTTTCTTTAAGGTCAGAACTATTTTTACATATTCATATTTGTTCAGATACTGCTTTCTGACAAAGATACTAATCAAAAGTCAAACATTGACTTTTGTTTCAGTCAGAGGGTTCTCGTGTGTGTAAACCTTGCAGGATGAGGAGAGGTGTAGTGGTCATGTAAACAAAGCAACATTCTTCATTAGACTACTTATGACAAAACTAGACTAAATTAAGTCTTTAATTTTTACATAAGTGAGTCACACCTATCTTAACAAGCCACCCTTTTTATGTTACTGAGTTTCACAGAATACAATCTTTAGTTTGTATCAATCTGATCAAATGCCATGGTACGAGAGAACACACTATGCCTTTTTGTCTTTACATCTTGCACTACATTTTCTTATGGCTGTGTTCTTTCAATTCTTGTAATTTTCTGAGTCAGTTTTCTTTACAGACATCTGAGCTGGGTATGTTCATATTTTGAACATACCCACAGAGCTTCTGCCTTTGTTGGTGATCACAAGTATGAAAATCTCAGTTGTTGTTTTTTTATTCAAGAAAAATGTGGTTAGGAATATTTTACATCGAATTAATTTTCATGTACGAAAATTTCATAAAAAAAATTAAAATGGGTGTTGAATGCCTACAAATGCTTTCAATGCATTGCTGCTAAAGTAAAAGATGCATTAAGATACATTAAGAATGCAAGGTCCTGCAATAACTTCACGTGCCATGTTTTGCTTGTTAATAAAGATTTGTACTTCATGGTAAAAAAACTGTGTCAGTCTCTATTTACTTTGGTCAAATATAGCTTATTTAAGTTCTCAACAAAAATTTTTAGAGAGCTGTCTTGTTAATTTCCATTTTACATGAGTATATCACAATAGAATATTATCTATTTTCACTCTTCTAAGAAATAAAATCAAGCATATTTTCCTATTTATCACCACTTACAAAATTCTCAGTTCCAAATTACCAATAATTTTAATTTCTACATATGTTTTTCAGTCAATTTATTATTAACTGCATGATTTTTTATAAGTATTATCACAATTACTGCATTTGTTCCAGCAAAGTAAAGTTTGTGGTAAAGTTCAACTTTTTTTAATATACCTGAATAATATTGTTTACACATAATACAGGGTGTTCAGAAAGTCACTGTGCAGTGTTGTCTGTTAATAAACACGTAAATGCACAGTGACTTTCTGAACAATCTGTATATTCTGAATATTGTTTAAAATAAACACTTTATCTTCTTTTTCGTTTGTATTTTTATGGTAAATATAAGTAGTGGTATTTACTTCAATGACTCCATTTTATAATAACAAATAAATCCCACATATTTTGTTCTGTTGGTCAGTTATTATAGAAGGCAGTTTATATCTATATAAACCAAAATATACATTAAAGAGTCTTTCAGAACATCTCTTATACTTACATAAATCCACTGTTTAAGTTTTTTTTATATTTTTATACATGTTTTAGCAAGAATATGTTCAACCAGTACCCAATATCTTTTTATTATCTATTATTTTGTTACCTTTTGTTATATAAGTCAGACATTATCTCTACAGTAATTCTTCAGTTAAACCTTTCACAAATTAACTTATGTCAATTTTAAATCAAATGAAGTATTTGTTCAAAGATCTCAGATATTACATAAAGCACATCTAACATTAGAATTCTTACTGTATAACTAGGAAAGATTCACTTACTCCAGCACAATATTTACCAAGCATCAGGTTTTCATATGTGAAGGATGTCTGAAGAAAAATAAACCATCATAAACATAATGAAATTTTGAAAAGTTTGATAATAAAGCATTTAATGGGTTTAGTACTTTGAAAACATCAGAATCACAGTACACTTTCTCATAGCTTCATGTACTTTATAAAATCACATTCTGAAAGAGTTAATGGTAAAATATCATTCAATAATTATTTTAAAACCTAAGATATTTGTTAAGATTCATAAAATATATAACTGGAAATAAACAACAGCTGAAAACCAAAATGAGACATCTGTATCAGTAAAAACAAAAATTATTACAACAGGTTCAATAGGTATCACTTAAACGTTTCTTAATATGCAATCATACTTTATAAAGGTGTAACTTTGTTACTGCTTTTACTGAAAATTACACCAATATTATAGCATTCTTTGATACAGTGTCAGAAAAAAAATCTTTTTTTTTTTTACTAACAGTTTTATAATTTTGACAAAGGATTCTCATAAATAAAACAAACTTGTAGATACCTCTCCCCAGGGTTTGAGTTAATTAAAGTTTGAAACACTTCTGTTACAGTGTTCCTTTCTACTCTAACACACATAGCACAAGAATGCTCATCTGATCTAAACAATAACACAATAAACTCGTACATAACTTTCCAATCCCAGGGCATTCGTTAATTTCCAGTGTTCATAAAAATTGTACTATAGATGTTACCTCTACAGACTGAGAATATGTATAGAAATCATATTAATTATTCTAGAATGAGAATGATGAGCCTTTTGTATGAATAGTGTAAATCTATCTTCAGTTGTTTTTCAGTAAAGTTTTAGTAAGAAACTGTTTTGACAGGCAGAGATTAAAAAACTACATTTGACAATTAAAACATAAAATTTAAAATTCTACTTTTTGAAATTATTTCTTTTTTGCAGTTTAGTAATGAAGAATAGTATGAATATAATTTTACAAATCTAGAAATGGTTATACTATGTTACACCTTCAGCCATTATGGTGAGGTTATCCACAAAAAAATTGTACATGCAAAATAACTGTAAAATATTATTAACACTTTGAAGTATATAAATGAAAAAAGTAAACAAATAAAGACACAGTAAAGAGAAAAATTTATTAATGTCTTGAAAAATCTAGCAGAGGTAATAAAAAGACAAAATAAAAATAAATCTTTCTAATCTAGTTCTGGTTACAGGACTAACCATCACCTCGTAATAATAGGTAAGCAATTATTTTATTTAATTTTGTTTAAAAGTCTTTTACAAGACACATTTTTACCTGGTTGCTTGTTGAAGAATAAACTGGGTTTAGATCATTTATTACAGACAAATTGCATTCTTCATCTTGTACCCAAAACAGAGAAACATTATATTTTTCAATGAAACAGGCCACTGGATATGAGTTGAAGCTCAGTGTTACAGACCTATAAAAATACAAACTGTGTGCATTTTTATTCTTAAACAGTACAAACATTCAATTAAGTTTACTATTTTCAAACAGACATTATTTATCAAACAACAAATATCAGACCTACTACACATTTCATTCACATGTACAATGTACAATGAAATTCAGGAGCAAATTCATGACTAACCATATACAATAGTATGTTGGTATGACTCTCACAAATAGACAACTCTCAAATTATTGTGATGCCTTGTTTGCCATGAATGCTCATTTGGTTCACAAAATGAATACACTACAATTTGTATACCAATGAATTCAAGTTTTATATTATCTTTCAACTTCTGACATGGTATTTAAAACTACTTGATTGATTACAGATTTGACACTAATTAAATACTAAACAAAATTATTTTATCACAACTGTAGAACTTTTACCTTTATATAAATTTACTTTAGGAAAATATTTTTATTACACTACTATTAACCTTTAATAGACTATTCAAAATATGTTACTGACAAGTATAGTTAATGTAGCAGCCAAATTATGAGTAAATATGAACAGATTTACCTCTCAAGTAAAAAAAATGTAAACATATCTTATTCTTTGTTTACCCCTAAATATTATTCTAAAAACTGACCAAAATGGTTGTAGTTAATTCAACCTGTTGTTGTTCTTTCACTGACGAGTCCTTTTAAAATACCTGATGAAAATATTTCAATGGTCAGTCCATCTAACAAGATCAAATTACCTTATTTCTCCTCTTAACATTTCTAAAGGCTTGAACACTTGCACACTATTATAACTTGTTGTATGTCTAAGTTACAAATGATGCTCAAAACCCTCTAACATTGTAGGACAAATATGAAATCAAACATGAAAGTTAAACAAGCAGGGTCAGATTTTAAGTCTGCAAAATGTTTTTGTTCACAAAGAGTAGCTTTTACCAACATAACCATCATTTTTCTCCTGAATAATTGCTGAAAATCAAGAGCAAAGATTATTCAGGATTCATAATGGCTATACAGATTCAATTCACTTCCTAGATACAGGTTGAAGTTTACATCTTTTGATTATTAAATCACACACCCTCTGAAAATCTTCTGGGATAATATTTACTTGGCCAAAACTGAAGAAGACATCTGTCAAAGAAGAAAAAGCTTCAATTCTTGTATACATGTGAATATTTAATGAAATGAGCCATGTATATGAATCATCATCAATAACAATGGACAGAAAGAAAGATTGTTCAAACATTAATCAGTTTCTGGAACAATATTACAAAAAGTTTGAGGGAACTTTGAATCAGAGAAAGAAGAAAGATTATTTTAGTTTTTCTCAAAAAGAAAATTACCCTCTGTGGCTGTGATAAGGTGTTACACATACTTCCCAGTTAATATAAAATGTCTGTTCTACAGCTTTGGAGTAGGAATGGTAAATTGTATTTAATTATTTTGACCACATATAAAAAATATCACTTTTTGTATCTCTGTAGACAAGAAAAAAGGTTTAACCTTTACAAGTAAGTTTTTAAAATTATTATTTTTAGGGTTATACACAAAAGCAAAGTTTTGTAAAAAGGTAATTTAAGTTAATTATTTTCCAAATTTTTTACATATATGTATAATTTTTTGAACTTCTTATGTAATTTACAATGAAATGGCAATGCAAGACACCAGAGAAAACACTTTTTGAGAAAAAAAATAGATTTAAAGTTGGATGAGACAGATCACTTACTAACAACACTTTATATTTTTATAACTTAATTGCATGACCTTACAAGGGTGCAAGTTGACTTAATTGTTTATCTTACAATATTACACCAAGTTTAGTGTGAAGCAGAGTTATGTTATACACACACAGAACATCCCTGAGTAGATGATGGAACAACCCTATTATTATATTCTTTCAAAACTGTAAAAATTGTTGATAATTTGAACATATTGATAACTGCAATGAGAATAGAAAATATTCTTTAACAAATAACCAAGTCTATAATAAAGCCAAATTATATCTCACTACAAAAACTCCTGATGAAGTGCAAATGATCTCTATAATTTTTTCTTTATTTTTATATATATTTAGACACTAAATTGTTTGTCAGTCAATAGCTTTTTTTCATTTGTCACAAAGTACCAAACAGCATGAGTTATATGGAAACTGCAGACAAAAATACCATCAATACTGAAAGTATTGTTTTTTAAATTTTGCGCAAAGTCCACGAGGGCTATCTGTGCTAGCTGTCCCTAATTTATCTAATTTAAGACTAGAGAGAAGTCAGCTAGTCATCACCAACCACCTCTAATTCTTGGGCTACTCTTTTACCAATGAATAGTGGGATTGACCATCACATTATAATGCTCCCATGGATGAAAAAGCAAGCATGTTTTGTGCAACATGGGATGTGAACCCACGACCCTCAGATTACGAGTCACACACCTTAACCCACTTGGCCATGCCAGGCCACTACTGAAAGTAAATCTATTAATTATTATTGAAATAATTTCTTCACACTGACTATTGTAATAAGCAAAACACAAAATTTAGTTGATATTGATGAAGTATGTGGAATTCACTGGTTATGAATAACATAAAAACACGTCAGCAATTTGTGGGTAAATTAATAAAAATTCAACAAATGACCTTAAATATTAGGTTAACTTTCTCTCGTATTCTTACACATTACTGATTTACGTTTATCAGCACCAGTACAAAATATGTTATACACTATAGTACTTGGTTTATTATTCGCATATTTTGTATCACAAATAAATATTTTACGTAAAAGGTAAATTTTAGAGTGAATGGCAAGGGAAGTTATTTTTCTTACCCATTTTCCAGTTCTTTTATTTTGAAATCCCAGATGGTCCAGTTCTCACAATCTATTAAATTTTTAAAAATGAATTTCATTTAATTACCAATTACGTATATTTTTTGTTGAAAACATCATCCATGCATTTAAAGTTAATGACTGCATATGTTTTTCCAGAAAACAACAACAGAAACAAGCTACATCTGCATTATTCATGAAAAAAATATTTTTTTATATTTTATATTTATGACTTTAGAAAGAAGTAACAAGTATCCTTTAGCTCCATCATTTGACTTTCTATGAAAATCAGAACGCATGATATAATTAAAAATAAGAAAACAATATTCCATTTGCTAAAAACAGATGTTATTGAAAGTTGAAATCTGAACAAGTATGCCAGTAAGTGGGTTTTCAAACTATGTTATTTATCGAAATTTATGTTATTACTTCATATTCAATACACTTATTTTTAACTTAAGTGGCTAAGCTTCTCAGTAACTTGCATATTTAATTATGCTTCTAGGAATACCATATTTGTTTGTTGTTAAACGTAAAACCACACAGTTGGTTATCTATGCTTACCCATCACGGGTATCGAAACCCGATTTTCAGCGCTGTAAGACATCTGACCTGTCGCTGAGCCATTGGAAGGTGTTGTTAATAAGTAATATAAAATCCCATGTTGTCCATTTCGGTTATTTTTAACATTCTTTCGTTCTTGTTTATGTATTGGCTTTAAAACAAAGACATCTTTTGAAGAAAAAATTAAAATGTACGAATGCAAGAAATCTTCATTTTAAACATCAACAAAATTTCATCAACAAAACAACAATAATAATTTATAAAAATATTAAACACGACATAAAATTGTATGCTACCATGGATGGAATATTAAATTTGACCACATTAAACAAAAATATATTTATTTAATACTTTGTTGTTGTTGTTGTTGTTGTTTTGAATTAAGCACAAAGCTACACAATGGGCTATTTGTGCTCTGCCCACCACGGGTATCGAAACCCGGATTTTAGCGTACAAGTCCGCAGACATACCGCTGAGCCACTGGGAGGCATTATTTAATACATTAAAGGTAGTATAAAACACGGAGAGCTCATTTGTTCTTTCATTTTTAACAAAATATTGCCAATATAAAAAGTGTGTGTTTGTATTCTTATAATAAAATCACATCGGGCTATCTGCTGAGTCCACCGAGGAGAATCGAACCACTGATTTTAGTGTTGTAAATCCGTAGACTTATACTGTACTAGCGGGAAACAAGGTTGTGTTGAATTGGTTTGAATTTCGCGCAAAGTTACACCAGAGTTAACTGTGTTAGCCTTCCCTAATTTAACAGTGTAAGTCTAGAAGGAAGGCAACTAGTCATTACCATCAACCGCCAACTATTGGGCTACTCTTTTACCAATGAATAGTTGGATTGACCGTCATATTATAACGCACCCACGGCTGAAAGAGCGAGTATGTTTGGTGTGACGGAAATTCGAACCTGCGAACCTCGGATTAAGAGTTGAAGACTTTAACCACCTGGCCATATCATGCTTATATAAAAAGGAAACCTAAAGTTAGGTCGTTCAGTCTGTAAAAACTCAAATGTCACTTGCCACTCTAAAAAAAAATTGTATTTCTAATCTACACTACATGGCCAAAAGTGTGTGGACACTCCCTTCTAATTAGTGGGTTCGGCTATTTCACCCACACCCACTGCTAAAGGTGCACTAAGTTAAGCACACAGCCAGACAACCTACACAGACAAACACTGGCAGGAGCATGGGCCGTATTGAAGAGCTCAGTGACTTTCCACATGACACTGTCATGGGATCCCACCTTTCCAACAAGTGAGTTCGTCAAATTTCTGCCTTTCAAGAGTTGCCTCGGTCAACTGTAAATGCTATTATTGAGAAATGGAAACGTGTAGTAGCAACAACAGCTCAGCCACGAGGTAATAGGCCACACAAGCTCACAGAACGGGACCACCGAGTGCTGAAACGTGTAGCGCATAAAGTCGTCTGTCCACGAGTTCCAAACTGTCTCTGAAAGTGACATCAGCGCAAAACTGTTCGTCGGGGACTTTATGAGATGAATTTCTATGGCCGAGCAGCTGCACACAAGCCTTTGATCACCAGTGGAGTGGAGTGGTGTAAAACACACTGCCATTGGACTCTGGAGCAGTAGAAACGCGTTCTCTGGAGTGATGAATCACGCTTCACAGTTGTAAAGTTTTGTGGAGGATGAATAATGGTCTGAGGCTGTTTTTCATGGTTTGGGCTTGGCTCTATAGTTCCAGTGAAGGAAAATCTTAATGCTACAGCACAGAATGCATTTTAGAGAATTGTGTATTTCCAACTTTGTGATAACAGTTTGTAGAAGGCCCCTTTTTGTTTCAGTGTGACATTGCTCTTGTGCGAAAAACGATGTCCATAAAACATGGTTTGCTGCGGCTGGTGTGGAAGAATTTGACTGGCCTGCACAGAGCCCTGACCTCAACCCCATCGAACACTTTGGGATGAATTGGAACGTCGACTGCGAGCCAGGCCTTCTCGCCCAACATCAATGTCCAACATCACTAATGCTTTTGTAGCTGAATAGGAGCGAATTCCCGCAGCCATGTTCCAAAATCTAGTGAAAAACCTTCCCAGAAGAGTGGAAGCTGTTATGGCAGAAGAAAAGGGGGGGGGTAAATTCCATATTAATGCCCATGTTTTTGGAACGAGATGATCAACAAGCACATATGAGTGTGATGGTCGAGTGTTCACATACTTTTGGTCATGTGGTTTATGTTAAACATATTACTTTATGATAAAACATTTCAAAACGTAACAATCAATTGTCGATTTTTTTTTAATTTAGTAAAATAGATAGCTTCAAAAACGAACAGAAACAATTTGAATCAAAATACAAAAATTATATTTTCAGGCCTATAACGATGGATTAAAAAAGTGTAGAGACAAGGATGAAAGTCGTGTCTTCATTATCTTTTTAAACTACAAATCCCTATTCTGACTCTATTAAAATTGATAACCACTGTAGACATAGAGTCAAAATAGGAATTTTGTAGACCCTATTTCCAGCCTTGTTTGTTTACTGTTTTTAGAACCACTAGCTATTGGATTGAAAACATATTATCTGCTGAATATCAAATATCATAAAAAAAATCTTTTTTATTGTGAAAATTTAAGTTCTATCGAATTTAAAGCACAGAAAGACATGAGACATAAATTAAATACAGTAAAACAATAGCTTTTTTATACAAGAAACAGTTTAAAACAAAAAAGCAAGAAAAATTAATAAATCTCGTGGTGCCTTTGCTGAATAACTCCAATTTCATCGAACTAGTATGAAGTCTTAATAAAGTCAGTCATATTCCAGACTGAGAAAACATCTCATTATATTCTGAAAAGAGAAATGTCATTCTTTTCACGTCTCAAGCGCTATCTGTGAATCTCACAGTACAAAAACAAGACATTATTTTTCAAAGCATCACCTGGCTTGCCAGTTAAAAATACCAATGTATACCTCAAGGTAATATGCTATACTTTACAGGAATAGTTACCACATAAAATTGTATAAGAAATCCTAGTTGAGTGACCTAGTTTCCGTCTACTATGTCAAACGTTTAGTTTTGAAATAGAAGAAAAAGTATTGTTTGTTTGTTTAAATTTCGCGCAAAACTAAACAAGGACTATCTGCGCTAGCCGTCCATAATTTAGCAGTATAAGACTAGAGGGAAGGCAGCTAGTCATCACCACCCACCGCTAACTCTCAGACTACATTTTTACTGTGTCCTCGTACTACTATCAGTATAAACAAGTTGAATGTTAGTTAAGAGAGTATTTCATCAACTCTAAAGCTACTGGTTAGCTTCCACGTTTTGAGGCTTTGAGTTGCAAACATCAGTCATGAAATCAATTATAGTCTGGGCCCATTAAGGTGGTTTCTGCTAGCGGGCTCCACTTGCTTTTCCAAGTAAAGTGGTTGGCTTGGTTGATATAGTGATTACAACATATTGTCGTGCATAGAAAGTTCTAGACCTCAGGCTGTATTATATAACAGAGTATGAAGACCAATTCATCCTATCAATTAATGTTATAAAGTAACTAAAGTAGCCTGCATTGACTTTTACGGTTAAGAGGCAATTATTCAAAGTTACAGACACCAGTGGTGGATATCAGATTTTCTGGTGAGGGAGGGATGATCGACTAGGTTACAGTGATATAAACTTTTCCTTGTTACTGCAACGTAAATTTCATGGAATTAATTTAGAAAAGAAACATATATGTCGTTGTTGTTTTTGAATTAAGCACAAAGCTACACAATGGGCTATCTGTGCTCTGCCCACCACGCGTATCGAAACCCGGATTTTAGCGTGCAAGTCCGCAGACATACCACTGAGCCACTGGGGAGCAAACATATATGACTATGAACTCTATTTATTGATTTTATTCTAAAATATCAAGTTACAAGTAATTGTACAGCACTATACTGAATCACACAACATAGTGCTTGTGACAATGAACTTTCACATATTCTTAAATAACATGTTACAAGTAAACATGCAGCAAAAATATTCTAATTGAGATGATCAGTACTTTATATTTCTGATTTCCCATTAACCCACTAAATTTTGGTATGGCCAGTGGGGGATGCATCCCCATCCCCCCCTCTGTATTCATCCCTCATAGACACAAATGTCACAGCCAATAATGCAAAGCACATTTGTATATGCGATTGACTTGTTTCAATATAATATTTTAATTTTTAATGTTTTCATATATTATTTTGAAATAAGTGGACTGTGTATTGTTTGTTTACACCCTCTGTAAAGAATCCGGCCCATATATAAAACCTGACACAAACATTCAAACACAAAGAAATACTTCATTTGTTTTATAAGAAATTGGCAATTACGGCAATTCGCTCATAAAAAATTAACAATCACGCTTGTAGGATAAGAAATGAAAAATTGGCAGTATACTTTTTTAGATTTAATTTTTTACTGGTGGAAATATAATTGTACTTGATATATAACATACCGTCCGTGAAAGAAGACGAAATAGTGTAAACTGATAATGGGTAAGTACACAACTAACCATAACTATAATAATAAAAAAAACAAAAACTTGTTGCTTTACCTTTTCATCGTGAGCAATTTCATGAAGACTGGTAGTAAACAAACCCTGTGCTAAGGTTAATACAAGAAAAATGTATAAAGCGAGAACAAAGTACTTTGTATTGTTCATACTTCAACGTTAATAGGGTTAAAATACGGTTTAGCTTTCATTCAAAATATACATGTATGTGAAATCCTGATAACAGAAGGCTTTAACAAAACACAACTGAAAACATTACAGTAATTTTGTCCTGCGAATTAAGGTACGCTACATAACACATACATACTTTTGCTTCGATTGCTATTTTTTAACTATCTATTAAGTTTATGTATCGTGATATTACTAACAGGGTTATTTCTAGCGGAAGGATATGAAAATATCCGTACCATCGACTAACCACAGAATAATGTATTTCTAATCGGGTGTTTTCCAAAGCAAGGTTTATCTACCAAAGGTGTATGTATATAAATGGGACAACTGTAAAATAAACAACCTGGTTTTACTGCGATTAGATAAGGAACTAATTTTCTTTGGCAGCTTTTCAAAGTAACATTCTTCTGTTAACTTGAAACAGATTAATTCATGTGATCGTTTAGGTAATTCTATATGCAAAAACGGCTCGTTTTGGGTTCAGAAAATATTTTAAATAGAAGAGCGAACATTTTCTGAACCCAAAACGAGCCGTTTTTGCATATAAAATTCTCAACAAGTGGGTTTCTCGACATCACTGATCGTTTAGGTAATTCATTTTTCGCTACTGTGAATAAATGGCAATTTCTGATGACGCTTTTGAATAAAAAAGTCCAGTAGAATTTGGAATACCAAAATACTTGAAAAAAATTAAAATAAGCTTGGCAAATTATTCTTGAGTTACATTCTTTTGTAATGAACTGTAAACAACAGTCAAGCTTAATTAAATCTTGCTTTTGAAACTTTTTTGTTTGGTATTCTTCAATAAGTACTATTTTAGCAAGCAAAGCAACGGAATAGTTTTTCAAAATATAGTAATAAAACTTATAAAGTAAGAGCTTTTAAAATGTTTCATGTGAAGTATATAGGGTGTAGAAACATAATATTATTCTTAAATTTGGACTACCAATTTTTCCATTCGGTGCAGCATGATATATTAATAATTTATAGCTTTTAATAAACGTTTTAATTTGAATTTACAAATACGTTAAAACCATTCCTGTATTATTTGAACAAAATTATAAGTTAATAATAAATGTAAGATGAGCGTAACGTACGGGTTAGTGAGCTAGGCTGCAGATGGAAAAGTCCATGGTTCGATCGTTTTTGAATTTCGCGTAAAGCTACACGAGAGTTATCTGCGCTAGCCTTCCCTAATTTAGCAGTGTAAGACTAGAGGGAAGGCAATTAGTTATCACCACCCACCGCCAACTCTTGGGCTACTCTTTTACCAACGAATAGTGGGACTGACCATAACATTATAACGCACTCACCGCTGAAAGGGCAAGCAAGTTTGTTGCGACGGGGATTCGAACCAGTGACCCTCAGATTACAAATCGAACACCTTAATCAGTTGGTCATGATGGGTCTTCTGGTTCGAGTCGCAACATGTTGCTGAATATGCTTCACATGTTCAGCCGTGGCAATATATTTGAATTTTAAGGTATCTGACCTTTCCCACATGTAGCGTAAGAGGCTTTTATGATTTTAAATATCAAATACTATATACTAGTAACACTATAGAGATATTAACTGTTGTCAGTAATCTCTCTTAAACTAGCGTTTATAGACTTAGGTAGCGAAAACCTCTGTAGCTGGTAATCATATTAAATGGAAGCATTCATGGTGCAATCGCTTCTTTTAGAAAAACCTCAGTCGTAGTGTGGTATCCAGTGTTATATTCACTACTACCTTATTGGATACTAAAATTCTAATAATTTCATTTTTACGTGAAGTTTTAACATAGAACATTAGCCATGATAACGGCTATTGTCCGAGATGCCTATTGTTCCGGATCCTTCACGTAAGTTGACTTTTATGCCTTCTCGTTAGAAATATTTCGATAAAGGTGCATATTTTATGTGAAAGTAAGTGATTGTTTTCACTGGGACTTTAAGGGTATGGTTTGTTTTTAATATCGCGCAAAGCTACTCAAGTGTTATTTGCGTTAGCCGTACCTAAGTGAGCAGTGTAAGACTAGAAGGAAGGCAGTTAGTCACCACCACCCACTCTTTTACCAACAAATAGTGGAACTTACCGTCACATTATAACGCCCCCACAACTGAAAGGGCGAACATGTTTGGTGTAACGGGAGATTCGAACCCGCGACCCTCAGATTACGCGTTGAGTACCTTAACCACCTGGCCACTTCGAGGGTATAATCACCCTTATTTTTCGATTGGAAAGATCAACAGTCAAATGGGTAGCAAGCTCTCTATCAACACTATAATTATCGTATTGAGCACATAATGCTAAGTTTACTTAGCGTGTAATAATTTATGTAGGCATATATACATATACAGAGGATGTTTGTTCAAAACTTCGGGCCCGGTATGGTCAGATGGTTAAGATGTTCGACTCGTAATTCGAGGGTCGCAGATTGGAATCCCCGTCGCACCAAACATGCTTGCCCTTTTAACCGTGCGTACATTATAATGTGACGGTCAATCCCACTATTCGTTGGTAAAAGAGTAGCCCAAGAGTCGGTGACTAGTTGTCTTACCTCTACCCTTAACACTGCAAAATTAGGGACGGCTAGCGCAGAGAACTCTTGTGTAGCTTTCCCCGAAATCCAAAAACAAAACAAATTTGAAGCTTCTACATATTATCAAAATAAATGTCACTACGTACAGTTATGCTGTATCTAATTAGCATACTTCCTTACAGTAGTGTGCTGCTTTCATAATCTATCTAATATAAGAATGCGACAGCTTTTCACCTCCTGTTTCAGCGATATAATTGGTCAAAAATCCATAAGTACTACATTCAGCGATTTGATTTGTGCGTCATAGTAAGAATTAACACATTTACTTATTTCACTTTCCAAATACTAAGCCCCCCCCAGTGGCTCAGCGGTATATCTGCGGACGCTAAAATCCGGGTTTCGATACCCGTTGTGGGCAGAGCACAGATAACCCATTGTGTAGCTTCGTGCTTAATTCAAAACAACAACCAGATACTAAAGGTATGCATTAGTTTTGAATTTTGCGCAAAGCTACATGAGAGCTATCTGTCCCTAATTTTCAGTGTAAGACTAGAGGGAAGGCAGCTAGTCATCACCACACACCACAAACTCTTGGGTTACACTCTTTTACAAACGAATAGTAGGATTGACAGTCACGTTATATCGTTCCCATGTTTAGTGGGACAGTATGCAATATGAGAACCTTTGTTTACTAGTCATCTCTTCTTCAGTCGCCTTTTGTTAAACATACAAGTTTGCTATTAGTGAAAAGTGTGAAGTCCTTTTGCTCAATTGTATGTTACTGTTGTAAATACAGCGTTGTTTCTATTATGAAGTAACACATCTGTGCCAGTATTAAATCAGTCATATATCTTTTCTCATATTTTTGGCATACTTATGTAAGTGTACACTGGACTATCATAGACTAAGGTATTAAGAACTACAGAGTTGAAATCAAATTTGCTTCTCTGTTTCCCATTTGCATTCCCTGTTTGCCATTTTAATCTATATTTTGTGTAAACTGGACATGCAATTTACAAACACACACACTGAGAAATTACAATAGAGAGAGAGAGAGAGAAAATTTATGTAGTCTGCTCCTAGACCAAAGCCTTTTGCTACAGATACAAAGAGTTATGTCTACATTCACAACTGTTCCTTTGGTCTAAATAGTAGAGCAATAACTATGGTATCCCCAAACTGAAAAACTTCCATTTACTAGTCTTCAGGAGAGGATAACCATTAGACTTGGAGTTCATTGCAACAAGACTGGAAAATCCTCTAAGAGTCTGTGACAGTCACTATTCAAGTGTTGAGACACAGTACTAGTTGAAGTTGTCAGAGTTTTAGATGCTACTGAATAATGAAATTGATTAGAAGTAACTATGCTATTATCAGTTGGGGTGGTGGGTATCTATCACAAGGAGACTGATGGTGAATGTTGCAATCACAAACCTGATATCTCCTGGATGCCACAGATAATAATGAATCAAGAGGTATGTATATAGTTATAATGCATTTTGCTGCTGATTTTATGCAAGGGAATTAAAATATGGATACTGATTTTGAGAAGTATATAAAAAAGGGATGATAAACAGTTTATTTGTTGACATAAATACAATAGTTGAGAAGCCAGAAATTGGCATCAGTGTCTGATACAAAGCAAACATATTCCCTGAAATTCTGAATTGTTGAAAAGGACCTGCACCACTTGTCACTCAAATTAAGTACTTGTTTCAGGTGGTTGCATTTAGAGATAAGTGATGAAATATATGATGTTGAGATTAGATGGTTCAAGTTCTTAGTTTTGCGGAATACTTGATGAAGGAGCAGCTCAGTGACCCTAACACAATAATGACTGAACTGAACAGATGTCTTAACCCCATAAGGAATTAGGCAACACATACAGCCAAGTTCAATACTAAGTAGTGGGCAGTTCACAAAAAATTGGTTGTTTACGGAAATGAGCAGGTAGAAATGCTTAGATGGGAAAACATATTCTAATATGGCATTGACAGATCACAAAGAGACTGAGATGCTTACACATGAAATCATATTCCAAAATTGTGTTGAAAGGTAATGCGGAATCCTGTTTGCAAATTAGACTCCCAAGCAAGCTTATGCATAAATAACCTGAGTATCAAAAAGCAAGGATATCATTAAGTTTGTATACTGATACTCATCTCTTAAATTACCAAGTAACTACATTGGCCCCTCAATACATACAATTCAAAACATTAATTTATTTTCAAATTTTTGAGACATAAATAATTTCAAGAAATTAGTTTACACTTTATAAATTACATCAAAAATACATGTACATACACACACTTTAGATCAATATCTAATAAAATTCAATTCTGGAAAAAAAGTACACTTTTATTTGATTCTGTAGTTTCCACAATTAACACTGTACACATCATAAAGTACAGAAATTGAAACAGTTATAATAAACCAATATGGAAGATTACAGCAAGAGCTGGAACAACAAACCACTGAATACTGTTGTCAGTAGTCATTCAAGTAACAAGCATTTGGAATTAATGAGCAGGTCAGTGGAGGTGTTGATAATTATCAGAGTAATTAAATGACTGATAGCCATAGACAGATATACCCAGCAACATTAAATATTTAATCAATCTAATTTAGGTCATACATTTACAAAAACCTTAACCAAGAAATGACAGCCATTAACTATCCCAGTTCAAGTACAATAAGAAGTAGGCATAACTATCACTTAGTCACTCACCTATCCTTCCCAATTCCATTTTTACAAAGGTACTTCCTACAGGTGTTGTGAAAACACCATCTTCTGCTTATATTTGAAGTACTATAAACCATAATCTGTGATAGATACTATCACATTTTATATGCACAATAACCATAAAAATTCAGTTGGTAGGATCTGTCACATTCTTTTACTGAGTGTTACACAGTGTCAATATTTCTCTTAAGCCTTCATGGATTTAAAAAAAATCTTATAAAACAAGTTGAGTTAATATACTACAGTAACTCAATAATCAACAATACCCCAGTGTTTGCTGTCTCTACTAAGATATCTTCAGTGCAGAATTGTTAAGATGTAACATGTTACTAAAGTAAAAGAAAACTGTACACAACAAACGTTTTTTTAACTTCTACCTTTAGCCTGAAAAGATCAGCAAGATATAATTTTGCTGGACAAATGAAAATTAAAAGAAAAGGTTACAAACTGTTCCACATTTTGAACCATAAGTCATTCAGATATATCAACTGCTGTTATTTGTGTAACACTATACATTCTAAACACACAATGTCAAATTCTTAAACATTTGATACACAAGTACATAATTACATTGAATGTCAAATTCTTAAACATTTGATACACAAGTACTTAATTACATTGTTAACAAAAATACAATTTTTGTTTAATCATTGCGTGTTCAAGATGCCAAGTTCAAAAACAGGGGCATATAGACTATAAGAATATATACATGAAGTCTATTCATTGCATACTCCCACAGTATATATTTCATACACGTACAAAAGTGAATCAGCCAAGAAACTGCAGAAATTGAGTCACGAGGTTTCAACAAGTGAACATTGTTACACAAATTTTATGTTCTCTAATCACAAAGTGTTCATAAGTTGACACTTCTGAAGAACACATGGACACTGTCTGAAAACTGAATGGCATTAAAGTGGTCAAATCTATATCGTACACAAGTATACTATGTTAAGAAAATTTGTATATCTTTATATCCAGAGTTTCTCCAATCAGTTACTTCTAATGCACACGTTTATAATTGTATTTTTATACACAGCCAAATAAAGACTATTAAAAAACTGCATGTTTATTATCACTTGATGTCCAAGTGGTTAACTTTCAATTCACAAGTATCCAAACTATGAAACTGTACAGCTTTTTCGACACTGTAGGTTTATGTGGTCACATTGTTGGTGGCTTTTTCTAGCAATTTTTTCCTTTTGTAATGCTGAATGTTGTGCCCTTGTCTTATATGATGTCATAGAATAAGATTTCAAACAGGACTTAAGAGCCTGTGGCAGAGGAAGTTGTTCGATGCTATAAACTGTTGTTCGAGTCACAATTGTCCGGCAACAGAGTTCTTGAAGGGTCAGAACTGCTCAATAGAAAATAAAAACTGAGCTATAAGTATCATTCTCAACACATTTGTGACTTATTTGAAACATTATACAAAAATTAACAAAACTTAAGTGTAATGAATTAAACAACTAATAAAAACTCACAAATGCTTGAAAATATAGTAATTACAGTAAGAACATGTACAAGTCCATTGTGTTCACTAACACAACTATTTTGAGAATTCATGGTTTTCAAAGACACATAATGTAATATGCAACTTGTTAAATTTTGTTTGAAAAATTAGTAAAATTAAGGTAGCATATATCCTTTACATAGCATTTAGGTCTTGGCCTTTTTATCAGAAATAGGGACAAAGACATTATGGCACATGCCGTATAACATCACCACTGGCTAGGATGCATATTATAAAAATAAATACAAAAGAAACGTACCATGTTCCTGTTAACTTCTAGAAACATGAATGAATGCTTCTAAATATGGGTTCAGACTTTGATGTGATGCAAAGAATCAGTTTAAACTAAGTAAAATTTTGAAAGGGATTAGGGATTCAAAATATGCAAACAATTAATTGATAATATTTTGTCATTTATAGGATATATGTTACTTTAAATCACTGTTGATATGAATATAAAGTTAAAGGATGAATTATTATTATACTTTTTACAAATCTGTAGCTTAACTTGAACTTAACATTTTAATGGAATCTCTCTCAACCAGAGATACCTCAGTAGCAGAAAATGGATTGAAAAATCTAGGATTTGAAAACTTTAGGTAAAACGTATACTGGATGAAACAGAATGAGATCACAAATTATTGTTTGGAAATTGGACAAAAATTGATTTAGTTATAACTGGCAACATTACCATCAGAAACACCATAGTTAAACAGTACTTGTTATTGGGTAACTGATAGGTTCAATACATAAACTTTCATTTTGTTCTTTACTGTTTCTGTTTTCCAGACTGGAGTCCAATAGATCTTTAACAGACAGCTCCAAGTCCTACTGACAATGGCTAAAATTTTGATAATCTTTAGCATGTCACTATCAATTACCATATTTCATTAATTATCTCTATGTGGGAGGTTTCATGATAGTTGGTCAACTTGAAAACTGTGGTGCAACTCTTAAGAATGCAGTTATGATGGGCTTTTTGACAGCTCTTGTTGAAATAAATCCATCTATTACGCCCAAAGATGTTGTAGTGGCTCAAAAATTCCTTCTGATGGAAGGCTATTAAGCTGATCTACTTACTATCCTTGTAGTAGCCTTCCTCCATCAGAATAAGGTCTCTAATATATATGTAATGCTTTCCAAGAAACAGTTACTGAAATTTCTTATTACTTCTTTAAATTTGGTTTATTTACAAAAAATGAAATTACACTACTTTTCAAATAAAAGTATTTTAATATTATAAACATGGCTATGAAATTGGAAAAACGTGACAATTATTTAAATACAGCTACAGCTAAGCTTTAACAACTTATATCCCCACTCAACAAATATGAAGTCTGAAAATTACTTCTGCAGGATTGGTTACATTGAAAACATTCACATGCTTACTAGTTATCTGGCATTTTGATCTAGTTTGGTTTCCATCTACATTTGCCTTTAAAGAAAGCAACACCATAAAGTAAGTAGGCTAAGTTCAGAAGCACATACTGGACAGTGCACTTCCAAAATGAACACAGTGATTTCTTTCTCACAAATTTCACAATATGTACTAACCATAGACTAAGAAGAAGAAGCAACAGGTTAAATCTGTGTTTAGTCAACTAAGGCAGTTACCTATTTTTTTAAATTAAAAATATTTAATCTTGAGAGTATGAATAAGAAAGAAAATTAATCCTATGGATATGGTAGGGTCAAAGTGGCCATGCTATAACTTTTTTGCAAACTTACATTAAAAATAAGATAATTGAAATTTTTAATGTATGTTAATAAACTTAGTATTAAAACTTAGTTCATAATTCAGATTTCTACGTTACCTACATTTTCAACTTGAACATAGAATATTTAAACAAATTTTCAATCTGTGCCTCTGACTCGTATGATACAGTTGTACTGTTGTTTCTGATTTTATTCTTTCTCTTATTAGGGGTTCAGATTGTTTAACCAATCAGAAACCCATGCTATAGATACTGACAAAGCAAAAAAAAAAAAAGTAACCTCTTTGTACCTTACAAAAATATAACTATTTGTCCAACTGACAATGAGATTCCCCTTCCCACATCCTCTACTTTTTAAAGAAATATCTGTAATTCCCTCTGATGTTGCTACTAAGTATGTTTATAACCAATAAAAAGAGCATATTCTAAATTTGTTAGTCATACAATTGATTTGCATAAACAAAACTACAATGTGTTAAGCTAAAACTGTTGTTGCTCCAAGCAGTAATGGAATCTTTTAATCCATTTGTAGGTTTTTTTGTTTGTTAAAGAAAAAAGTTACACAATAGGCTATCTGTACTGTGCCCACCAAATGTACTGAAATTTACTTTTTAGAATTATAGGCCCTCAGACTTAATGCTTATAGGAGGCTTATGGGTTAGTTTAAAAAATCAGATGTAATAATTTTGAAACTATTTATTATTGTATCTGTTTTTGTGTTATAGAGATACACATTTGAAAACTATGAATTATTTTGGATATCCATCACAGTGAGATAAATTAGGCTTACTAAATCACATACATCAAGTATAAAATAAGTGTTAAACTTCTTGGTTTTACTACTTTATATACATTTTACCAAAAGATAATAGAATGTGATGATTTACAAACTTAAGTTTAACAGCACAAATTAAATGGATAAACAAAACATTTTTGTAATTTTAATTTCTTGGAAGAAGTGTGGACTACCTTCTTGAGATGCAACTCTATAGTATGTTTACACCAAGTTCTTTCCAAATAATTTATTGCTTTACTATACTAATTAGATACAAGAATAATACAACAAATTTAAATGAAAACATTTATGAAAAGGTTAAGAGACCTAAAGTATCAGGATAAAGATTACAGTTTCTTACATTGTTATTTTAAATGATATTTTTCAAAGTTTTTTATTCACTCTACATAATTCTGCTTCAGTCTATGTTAGGACAGAGTAAAATAGATAAATGTTTACTGAAATAACTTTTGTATATTAATTCAGGAGATTCTTAAGGTCATGAAATATAAAAGATGTAAGACAAATAGAACTATTTTTATTCTTAGTATAAATATAACCTTTCACCAAGATACTCATATAAAGGCTCTTTAAATTCACACATTTTCAGTAGAAACATCTTAAACCTTTTGTTTTGTGTGTAAAATGTACTTGTGATGTTTACTGATAGCTTGTCAAATTTTGCAAATACAATGAGTATGTTCAGAGATTGTATTATTTCATGATTACATTGTATTTACAGGGTCATTCAGAGTTCCACCTTTATGGTTTCAATAAAAATATATCCTTCTTCCTTTCATCTGTACCAAACACCCTGAGTTAGTTTATTTCACATGGCTCAGTTCCCAAATGAGTGTCAAAGTGTCACTACAGCTTCAATCTCTTTTTCTTACAACACATTCTTTACCTCAAAAGTGACAGCTTGCAATCCCATACAACCTACATGATAATGTATTTAACATTAGCAATATTACAATGAGCATGTTAATACCTTGTATAAGTTGTCTCACTTGAAATTTAAAAAAAGTATATTTGAACAATAATGACTAGTCTTGGATTAATGTAACACTACAAATTATGAGAAATTCTTCCACAAATGGTGTAATTAAAAGCTTCAATTCTGTTTTAGCTCAAACAGTAAGTAGACAGCTCAAACACAACAAAACTTGTTTAAGTTAAGAGTAGTAAAAAAATGTATGTACTACTACTGAAGAACCCACCAAAGTTAAAATAAAATTACTTTTATATTTATCTGGAATTTAAAGGTAGTTTTCTCTTATTTTATTATCAAAATGTGAAAATCCATCCTGCATGCACTACAAATTCTGAAAAACAAAACAAAAAACAAACTTGGTATTACTCACAGGTACGACAAAAATATTGAAATTAATCAGCTGAATAATAGCCAAGTTTTATACATTTTTACTTAAAGAAGGATGACACCTTATTGGAGCTCTTCTTCAGCTCATACAGTTTACAACAAAAACATGGGTAGAATTAAAAAAAAACTTGTATTTGGAAAATTGAGTGTGAACATTCTAAACAAAATTATGTAAAAATTACAAATTATGAAAAGATAAAACAAAAAGGTAGAAATCTATATGCAAAAAAAGTCATTCATTTAAACCAGATGACTCTAGAATTCCCAGATTGTATATTAATATCTTATCCAGTTGTTCTATTTTTGTGAATATCTGTTGGTTCACTAAAGTGAAAGAATCAAAGTACTCAACTGTTGTGGTTGTTGATGGTGAAATATTTGGATATAGGTGCATCTTGCTTGTGTGTTTTAATACAGTTTAGACACTCCCATGTTTTTTTATTTTGATTTATAATCAGTAGCATAACTACAGTTTTCAAAGCTGTGAAAATTGTAAGGTATTGACTTTCTGTCACTGTATGGGTGAAAAAATTTAAAATGTAGGTACATGTGAATGTGTTTTTGTGTAATGTATACCAGTGGTCAGATGGTTGTTTTGCATGTATGTGTTAAAGTTGAGAAAGGGAATTATTGTGTTGGATATTTCCTAAGTAAATTCTAAATATTTTTATAGTATAAGCAATTTCACATTTCTAATGCATGTGTGCATTACATTATAGTTGTTAAACACAGTTTAATTAAGTGTGAAGTAAACTTATTTTAATAGCTATATCAAGACAAGAATAACAAAACTGGACTAACACTCCTACAAGTGGTTATTAGTTAAGGTATTTTCTTTCAATATATGGTTATCTATATTAAGGTGTTGTTTATCAGACTAAGATAACAGTCATAAGCTGCCACTTTCCATATGTGATGTTCTGAGTTCCCTTGTATAATGATAGAAATGCATATGATATAGCTATAATTCATTAGTGTATCATGTTGCAGTGAAAATTAAACTGATACAGAACTAACACCAATAAGCTGGATCTTAGGGGTAAACCTGCAATTTGTAGACTTTGCTCTTTCTAGTTTTATAAAAGAAAGGAAGAAAAGAAAAAATGAAAGAAAGAAGAGAGGAACCATTTACAAAGATTAAAATTGATATACAGTCTACCCCTTTGTGCATTTCAGTATTCAAGCTACTGTAACACACAGTTTTATCATTTAATCAAACCATGTGCTGTACTAAGTGATGTTGAATAAACTCACTTGTAGAGAAATATAATATGTAAAAATGGTTCGTTTCGGTTGAGAGTTCATTCCTCTACGTAAAACATTTTCTCAACCCAAACAAGCCGTTTTTACATAAACATGTACTGTACTATTAAATATTAGTAATGCTATGATTCATAGTTGTATGGTGTGTGAAGCAGTGTACTTGTTTAAACTACTTAATGTTTTATGAAAGTCAGCTTTGGATGATTTATCACATGGATAAGATAAGAGCATGACCAGGTTCTTTGGATGATTTATCACATGGATAAGATAAAAGCGTGACCAGGTTCTTTGCAGGTATATCAATCTTACATACTACATGTGCAACATGCACATGTAGATCAAAAAGTAATTTGTCTATACTTAAACAAAACTTTATTACTATTATAACTGTAAATAATACAGATACTCAAGAAGCACTTCATAAACTTTTTTTTTAAAAAGAGGAATATATATATATAGACTCAGCCTACAGCAATATACAATATGCAAATTTTCTAATACAATGCTTTTAAAGGACTAAGGATATGACAATACATTAACCAATCAGTATCTGTTGTATTTTTCTTTATGATTGTAAAATTGTAAAAACATGCTGTTTTCATATTGAACATAGTTATCACTCATTCACGAAAATGTGTTCACTGGAAGTATTAAAATAACTGTTACTAACTTAAACTGGTACTAAGTACATGGGTAAGGCTACTAGTTACACAACTTTCTTGACTAGTTCAATGTCATTCTATTTAAAGTTGAGAATAACATTAAGTAGACAAAACTTAACAAGGTTGTTAGATACACATGTTGAGTTTCTGGCTAAAAGCTGTCATTGTTAAAAATACAGTTCTAATGAGTTTGATAGCATTGCACTTAAAACCTAAGGCCCTCACATAATATTCTGACACTCAGGCTCTTGTTTGAGTGGGTAATACAATTATGGATATAGTGCAACTAACACAAGATTAAAAAAGTGAAATAATAAAAACATGAAGTTCCAACATTGTATTTTAGTGAGTCTATCAAATAATCTAGCTAACTTTTGTTTGTTTTTTTCTCTTCTTTAGCTTGCAACATGAAACACAGACCAAACTCAGTTTTAAGTTTTATCAACTTTATTAGTTAGATCAAAAGCAGGAAATTTAACTTTAAGAAAAATGTGAATGTTAGATTTAAATGAAAAACAACAAGCTTAAACATTTTGTTTCACAACTGAAGATACTAAGGTAGGTATATAAAAATACAAAACCTAATTGTGGCAAATAAAGATAACAGTATCTAGTTGTTTGTTCATTTGCTTGATCTAAACATAGTAGAAATTGTGCTGTGGTAAAAAGACCAGGCAGGAGGAGTAAATAAATCCTGTGTTGCATAAAAAATAATTTACCTTTATTACTTCTCCACAGTCTCTCCATTCCATTTCGTTGGAGAGCCATCCTTGACAACTCCACAAATGATTCTCTGATGTTATAGTTACACAAGGGGCTGACTTCAAAGAAAACCATGTTGTTCTTGAAAGCATAAGTTTCTGCTGTGAGTTCATTCACCTGGCGCTTAAATGCTAGATGGAGTCTGTTACCAATGAGGATCTTTGGTACACCTGGAGCATGCTATAATAAATATTATTATTTACTAATGGTAAAATTATCAAAGAAAAGCTACTGCAATGTAACATGACTTTTCAAAACGTTGGCTGAACCAACTGATTTCTTTTCTCTTTACTTCATGAACACACTTTGAATGTATAAAACTGATGAGTAATCTTGTACATGATCTTTGCGATGAGCTTGGTATAATATACACAAGTTCGTATACACATTTGCACATTAAGTATTTATACTTTTACTGTTGATGCAGTGTATCTTAACCAAATTTAAAAGATTTAGTAAACACTGCATCTTTTGTGCACAAAAAATCAGATTTTTAATGAAGTATTTTTACTAAAGATTTGTTTGTAAAAATATTAAGTGTGTTTTGTTACTAGTCCAAATGCAAAGTGATTGGTATGATTATAAACTGCTCTTTGTTCCAATACTCTCAAATATTACTTGTTGAATTCCTCCAATCATCTAAACACATTTCAAATGTTTGTTTTCAATAATACTTTATATTTTGTCTGTTATTTTATCTAACTAATTATTTGGGGTCTGTAAATAAGAAAATAATTATAAATTAGGCTTTTCTCCTTCTACAATTATAAAACAAAAATACACATTTTTGGTATAAATAGCTTTAGTTTTGCAACATTATATATTTATTATACTAACCTTCCAGATGTGTCTGACCAACATTATATAACTTGCATTGATGTAGTACACGTGTACTCTTATAACTATATCTAATAACATAAAACTGACCTTTAGTTTTTACAAAGTGACCTAATCTTTACTGTATTTCAGTAGACTAGTATTTTGTAATATATTGTCACATTTCAATTATTATACATTATATGTATGTGTGTATATTATTACTATATAGAAACAAATTATTAAACTTTACTTAAAATGTAGAACAGTAAATAAAGAAGTAAATCACTGTCTCTTCTAGCTATGACCTTTTTACTCAGTTGCTGCTTACTGTAGGTTGCAAAGCCTCTAAAATTTTGCATGTGGAGAATATGTAACTACACACACACACACACATACACACACACAGTTTAATAACAAAAAATAAATTATTATATCAATTTCACACAATTCTACTGTAATTAATCAAGCTTACTAAAATGTATTCAGGTAAAAAAAAATAAAACTGAGCAGTTTAAAGGCAACATGGCAACATACCTCCTTGAAATCTTGCTTTGAAAGAACAAGGTGGTCTTCTGAAACATTAAAATGACTCAGAAAACCACTAGAGGGACATTCTGAGCTGTTCACTGATTATTCACATCACATATTGATACAAGTTTATATAATGGACAGTTTCCAAACATTGTGTTTGATTTGGTACATAAGCAATATCTCAGTAAGATGAAAAGTTCTTATTTTATATTGTCAGTATTGGTAACTTGAGTTCATAATTCATACAAAACTTTACAACTTAGTATTTTGACATCACAAACATCTAATGTGAACTAGTGCTGCATTCATCATACCATATGGCTCACAAAAATCAATATTTGTGTAATTTTAATACTTACTTTTAAATTAAGAAATTTACTACTAAGTAATACTAAATTTTGAATTATAATCTACACTCTAATATAATGTTTTTACTGACATAAATTCATAAAATAGAAGTTGAATAAAAGTTTGAATGGAAGTCAACAAATGAAATGATGTGACCTTTGGTACATGACCTGTTGCAATAGGATTAAGATAAAACCAGGTTCATTAAAAACCTAACTAAGCAAGTCTGGTACATTTTCTCAAACTTGAACCAATGATGTTTTCAATTACAACATAAATATGAGAGGTTGTGTTACTGTGAATCATTGCCTGTATGCACAAAACTGGCACATTATGTGCACAATTTATTATTGTGTTTGTCATCTCTTATATTTTGAATGTCAGATAGTTCCCCAGAGATGACAAATCTGCCAAACAGTGCAAAAGTTTACAGAATAATATACCGAGTTTTGATCTCAGTGAACATATTCATGCTTCAGGGTCATTATCAATCATACTTTGATGAATTCTACTATTTTCTAAGGACTAAATTGATGTATAACCATATTTTAGCAAATTGCTGTGGTTGTGCCAGTTATAGGTGGCACCTACTAAGGGTGGTTTCAATTATCCAAAACTCCTTTCAAATTTATAAAGTAGTCTTGCTTCACAGAAGACCATCCATGTAGTTAACCTGTTGAAAATCATGGTGGAAGGACCTATTCAACTTGTTTTCAACTAAAGTCAAACTATCGAAATTATAAAAGAAAAGAGCATTGAAAGTTTTTAGCATTCAACAAAATACAGTGTAATCAACTACAGTGCAAGTGCTTTTCTTTGTATATGTTCCTTTAAAATGTTTTAACCATACACAGTCATGATATATTAATATGCATACAATTCTTGTTACCTGTAAGTTCACTGTACACATTTCTTAGTCTAAACATGACATTTGATTATATACTATATAAACAAAACTAACATGTTTTCTTGTACATGAAATGCACAAATTTCTACCACTTTACAATTCTGTTAGTGTTGCACAATATAATCACAAATATTAATATTTAATCAATCTGTTGCACTCACGAGTGATAGTTGGCACACGCACACAAGAAAAAACAAGCATAAACTAATATACGTGCAAAAATGGCTCATTTGAGTTGAGAAAATATTTTGCATAAATGACCAAAGAAGGTCAAAATGTTGTTCGTTCTTCTATGTAAAATATTTTCCCAACCCAAACAAGCTGTTTTTGCATATACATTTCTCTACAAGTGGGTTTCTTGACATCACTGGTAAGTACAAACTAAGCTTGTTATTTGTACTATATATTATGCATCTTCTTATACAAAAAAGAAAATGAGATTTTGGTTTTGTTTAGAATTCTGTAAAGAGTTATATGATGATTACCTATATTAACCATTCATAATTTAGCAGTGGTAGACTAGCATGAAAGGCAGCTAGCCAACACCCCCAACAAAACTAGAGTTACTCTTTTACAGCAAACAGTGGGATTGACGATAAGATTATAATGTTCCACAGTTGAGAGACTGAGCATGTTTGATGAAAGGTATTTGAACATGTGAGTGTCAGATTGCAATTCAGGTGCCTAACCACCAAGTGAAAAAAAAAAGTAACATGTATTTGTGGTGTTTTACTATATAACAACTGATGAAAAATATTCTTACATTAAAACAATTTTATATATTATATGAAAAAAAATTAATATCTAAAACAATGTATTATAAATTACCTTTTTGTTCTCAATCTGATACAGTAGAAATATATTTTTTGCGTCAAGATTTAATGTTTACTACATACTTAAAAACTACTAAGCGTACAAAGAAACATGATAACGCAACCTTTTTTCTTTATTTTCATACAGAATCCACAAGTTTTATCTTTAGAAAAGTTACTGATATATTATGACAAATTGTTGTTCAGTATTTTCTGACCAAAAATTAAATTGCTAAATGATTCCCATATCACCTGAAATATTTAACCAAGAAATGTTTTTTCTCAATGTCAATATACAGAATGATAAACTTATTTGAAATGAGTATATTGTATTTTTTTACATTTAGAAAAATCATTAAACTTAGTATAACAAATGTTTTAATTTCCCTTTATCTTAAACATTTTGTCATAAAAAAACTGTAAAAAAAGAAATTTAACCATGTACCCTTCTTCCATAATCAATTTCCCTCTACAATTTCTTAAAGAATCAATATATTACTCTATTTTATTTTTTACACTTAATTCACACATCATTAAATTTGATGTTCCAACCAAAACTTCATAATTTCTCTTAAGCCTTTATGACATGTTTTTTTTTAAGTAAATCTCAGCAATTTCTATTTATATTCTTATATGTTGTACATTTATTATATATTACTCTAATAACACCCATTTTCCGAGTCTAGTGATATCACTTCATTGAAACTTTCATCTCATTTCAAACAAATAAAACAATCCCATTTTATTATTAACACTGTCTACAGCAAAGACCTTAATATTTACAAAAGAAACATCTACACAACCTCTATCTAGTAAAAACTCAGAAACAATTTCATCTAATGTGGTAAACACTACAAAAATTTCTAGTTTTAGTGCAAAAGTACCTTACTTTCAACAATCCTGTCACAGGCAGTCAGTTTTACCAACCAATCCATTCACTTCATTCTTTCAAAATTCATGACACAAACACCTATGGTTAAATAAATTCCCTCAACTCCATCTAATTTTAATTTAAATAATTCCTCTAGAAATAAAAGCATCCTAAATCACAAGTAGGCAAGTTGCTTAAGTTATAACCATTATTTGCCAAATCTCTCACTTGCTTAATTTAAAGCTTGAACTACACACTTAATTAATCTATCTATTCATTCAAATGTAGCCTTTATTTTCTATTGTTTAATCTTTGCACCCTACTTAAAATTTCTTTTTCTGACCTAATATGAGGAGAAACCCTAACAAGCAAGAGGACAATCTCTGTCACTACAGCCTTGAAATAGCTCTTGTAGCAAATAAACAATTTTCAGATGTGACATTACTAAAAGCCAATATGCAATGTAAAAAAAAAATCATCTGAGGATCACGCTGTTTTAATTAGTTCTTGTCAAGATACTAACTACCATCTCTATACCATCCTACACCTGGTATACAAATTTTACTATCTTAGTTCTTGTAACAAATAATAACTACCACTCTCTCTAACATCCCACATCTTGTATACAAATTCTATTGTTTTAATTAGTTCTTGTCATAATACTCAATATAATGTGAAAAATGAGAAAAGTCAATCCACATTATCTGCCTGAGTGATGTATTCATCTAAATTTCAGAATAAGTGAATTTGATATTGAATGTGTTCAACATGGGTTTAACACAAACATTAATATTTCAAAATAATTATAAATCAATTATATTTCCTTTATTTTTCTTGTAAAAACCTTAAAGATTTATTTCTCCTTCTGACTATAGAAAGTGATCTGAAAACAGCTAAGACCATGCTCTCAAGTAGCATTAATATGTGAGTGAATAAAAAAAATATCCAAGTAGCATTCATATTTGGTTAAATGAAAATTTAATGCAAACTCCATGGTCCATGGATGAGACTACCAATGACAATATACATAAAAAAGAAGCATTTACACATTATGTTCCTATACTTGAATCAATGATTACAATCTTTGAAGTACTATATGTTTACTGTTAGTGTACTCATAAGCTAAACAGCATATACTCACCTCTTCCACTTCTAGAAGCCAGCGGTCAATTCCATCAAATGACCACTTGTTTGTGATGTCATACACTAAAATAATTCCCTGAGTAAATAAACAAATGAAAATTCAATGAATATTATTTATAAAATCCATATGTATTGTAAGAATTTAAGAAAACAAATTGTATATGTTTCATAAAGGCAACGTTTTAATGGAGTGAGTACTACTAAATTTAACCTCAATTTGATAAGTACATTAGGCCAGTACATGTTATACATTCCAAAGTCTTTTAGCAAAAACTACATTAATTTAGGTGTAAAAAAGTTTGAAAATATCCAGGTTTTGTATTTAACAAATTTTGCTATTTGAACTACTTGAATGATTTTGCTGGAAACAGTTTTCAGAAATAAATTTAAAGCATGGATGGATGTATACAATGATTTGTGTATGCAGCCAAACTCACTTGTGCACCTCGAGAATATGACCGAATAATAGTAGAAAATCTTCCTTGACCTGATGTGTCCCTTAAAAAATAAAAAATGTTTTGTGAAACACACAAATAATCACTATAACAATCTACCATGCATCTATGTAAGCATTAGGTAATGTATTTGAAAAGAAATCAATACATTTAAGTATATATTAAAATTATATCACACAAAAAAGCTGCAATACACCTAGGTTTATGATGTGCAACAATGGAAACATAACTGAACACTGTCTTTCATATTTCTTCCTGTAAACTATACTACACAAAATAATTAAAGATAACCAGAATTTGTAATATCATAGCAATGTTAAGAATACCGTTATAAAATATTGCCAATCATTACCCTCAATTCACCGTTAGTGAAATAAACTGTACATGTTTTATAATATAAACTGCAAGTTGTTGGTCATTCATCACATTCTCCCTTTCCCTAAAATAAAATGTCACAGACAGCTGTCCCAGTTATCACTTTATAGTGAATCACAAAGTCTAAAATGCTTTAAATTATTCAAGATCCATAAAGTAGCTAGACCTCAGAAAAGTCATGAATGTTTCACTTAATGAAATGGGTCACAAGAAGAATGGAAGTTAGCCACTTACTTTAAATGAATTACAAAAGTCTAAAAATATCATTATCAGAATTTGGAACCATTTTTAAACCAATGGTAAAGTTACCTGAATGTGTGGATAAGAACATTACTATTTCTGGCCCATTTCAACTGTAGAGTGCCTGCTCTGACACTGAATCCGAGTTTTGTTGTCACAATGGATGTGTCAACAAACAAGTGGTTAGGAAAAAAAATGTCAAAAGACTAGCCTACATGGCATATGCCCAGTGAGGTTATTTCACTCACAGTTTGCCAGCAATGGTGTCAAGAATACACATGCAAAGTTAATGAAATAGGAAGCAATATTATTTTCATTAGCAAGTGATTTGCATTTCACTCCAAAGAAAAAAAAATGAGCATATTAATCTAGAAAAAGTCTGTAGCTAGAACCAGCACACAATTCTTTAAAGGTACATTCAAACTGTACCCTTAATGGTACATATTATAGGAACAATATTTTATAACATTTTAAGTTGCTATACACTAGTGTATTGAGTCCAGACTTCAATCTAACAAAAGATAGCATTCTTAAACTCTCTACTAAACTGGTACACATCCTGTTTTTTAAGAACATAAGAGGCTCAACCAAATGAAAAGTGCAATCTCCGGGATTCAATCTAACAGGAAGTAAGTGATACTAGTGGGAGATACTTTACATCTAATCAAATGATATCCTGAATAAACTTCAACACTTCAAACTTAAAATGTTAAAATGTAGTTTTAAAAAAATCAGATATTTTGCATACAAAAGCTTTATAATGTTTATTAATAATTTACAAAAGTTGAAAAAAATGCTTACTGTATTGAAAAAATTAGCATGAAAATTAACGAGGACAAAATGGTTACAAGGTCAGTCCCTGGTACTGAGCCCATAATGAGAGTTAAAGAGTAGTCAAAAACCATAGGACCTTACCAACACTGATGATTTGAAGCATACAAAATTGGCTTCAGAAATATTTGCTATATGTGGCTACCACATTCCACAGTGAGATGAAGATACAAAGCCACATCCGCCAAATGTTCAATTATAAGCATAAGCCAAATGACCAATTATCTGCATTTCAAAACACAATACATCATCAAATGTTTGACTTGTATAAAAATGAACTGATAAGATGGACATAACTAAGTTTCCCTTGCCATACCTTAAACAAAAAATATCCCAGTTACCCTTTAATGGGTTTTTGCAATGTACAGTAATATCTTATGAATTGAAGCTTTTTTTCTGAAATATAACACTACACATGTAAACCACAAAATACAAATTGCTGTACACACATTAAATGAAAGATATTAGATATGTACCAGACTAGCAGTCTATAACAAAAAACAAAACTATGTATAAACTACACACATTAAATGAAAGATATTAGATATGTACCAGACTAGCAGTCTATAACAAAAAACAAAACTATGTATAAACTACACACAACTTAAATGTACATAATTTTGGGTAACTGCTTAGGCACTGAAGAATTACAGCAAGAAACTATTCAAAAATGAGCACCTTTCCATTATGCTTAAACATTAACCAATTATAACAAATTTCCAGGAAGACTTGTTTCTTAAAAATTCTGAAAAATACTCTTCTGTGATAAGCGAGATATTTTATTACCACAGCTTGTTGCAATTCAATTTTCATAAATTGCAGTTTGTTAAAACTGTTATGCCCTGCAAAACTAATTTATCAATAATGTTTGAAAAATACCTTACAATGGTTGAAATTAACTTACCATAGCTGTAGTTTTATGCGTTTTCCATCTAAAAGAATTGTTGTTGTTTTATATGCTACATCTGGAGAAAAAAAGGTTCCTGTTAATAAATGTCCTTTTGTCACAAACCAATACAACTTCCATACAAGATGTTTCATTAAAAATGACTGCTCTGAAATATTTTGTTTAAAACATTACTTATTTTACAAGCAACAACAACACAGATTTGGAGTATTCATTATAGTGTACACTGGTTGTAATTTCTGCATAACAGTACATGTGTAACCACATAATAAATTAACATTAAAAACTACAATATTAAAATGACTGGTGTAACATTTCATACTGGAGTCCGTAATCACAAAACCAACAAGATAAACAGCAAATTCCCTGAGAGGAGTTCATACTTGAACAGCAATAAAAAAAAATTAGCCACTCCCATAATAACAAAGGGAATAAATCAAAACTTTTAAACCTACCAATCATAGAAATACACATCAAAAGAAATTCTTATAAGCCAAATTAACTTGCTACTTTTAATGTGAAATAAACCTTAATGGAAAAAAAGCTAATTTTAACTATTACAAAATTGTCTTAATTTAACATTTTAGTTGTTTCTCAGTAATAAGCTGATATATTTATGCTATGTTTTCACACATTATAAACATCATGTGACAAAAACAATATTTTAATTCTTCATAGTGTTTTTAACTATTATATATGCCTATCTTGTACTTACATTGCTGTTTAGCAAACATACTAAATATTTACGATTTACAACATTTTTGTGTTTTCTCAAAAAAGATTTCAACTGAAAAGATAACAGTGAAATCAAATTATAATATGAGGATTTAAAAATTAAATACTTTCTTATTTTGAATTCACAGTACGAGTTTGAAATAATATTTAAAAAATATCCAAGCTTTCAATATTATTAGTCAGGGGTAGAAATATTCTAAATTTTCAGCAGGACACCTCAAATTTGTCAGCGGACATTACTGAAAACAAGAAATCAAATGGAGACAATTGTTATATAAAACAATCATTTTATTTATGACACTGAAACATTATTTCAAAGCAAGTGGAAACAAGCCTTGTATCCATTAAAAATGACACATCAATCAAACTGATAGATTTAGTCATCCAGCACTAAGACATCAGCTGATGTAGACTCAGTATCTCTATTGTCTCTATGTGTGCGAGTTCCATGTGCACATAAATTGTCTGGATTTTTTACTGTCCTTCCACCAGAATTCTATATACTTGCACAGTAATTCTGTGTTTGCAAGATCACAGGTCTTATTCTTAGCTCATTTTATTGTCATCAAGTCATTAAGATAATCATTTATCAATTTTGACTGCCAGTCATATTTAATAACTGCCACCTGGGAAAATTCATGTTCTGGTTCAGCAGATGACACGGAAATCACCTGTATGAGGCACACCAAGGCCAACACTATTGATCCAGGGAAAGGTTTACCATCCTTAACAATAATTTGACTTAACATGTGGGCCCAAAATCTACTTGCACTACTAGCCAGAGACTAATCTGATTTGGCAAGTCTTATGGCTTTGAGAAATGTCTCATGTAAGTCAGCTTGGCAAATATCAGCTGTAATGTTGAAACCCTTAGCTTCTAGCAGAGCACCAAAGTGGTCCAACAGTGTCCAAATTCTTCAAATCTCTCATTCAAATATGTGACAAATTTATCTGTGAAGATGGCAGTTTCTTCAGCCATGGATTGAGCAATTGTCTCTTTTGTGGCAATTTTTGAGCCTCTAGCCTTGCCTGACCACTAATAGCAATCACCTTTCCCCTATGTAACCACTTGCCAGTTTGTTCACATGTTGTGAGCTCTTTAAGAATTTCTTGAATCTCTCAACATGATTCAGATTACCCAGCTTCTCTTTGCAAACAGCGAGTTTGTCAGAAACAATGTTCACAGTAGCAGAACCGTCTTGCCTTTTGAGACTAAGAGATGTCAAAACAGACAGAACTGCCAAGAGTATGTCCATGTACAGGATGAACTTAAGACTTGTCAAAGTACTGTATAATCCTGCAGTTTTCTGTCCACGTTCCCCTTTGTCATGCTGCTTTACTTGATACAAATGCTCTGCTAAAGCTGGCCAGTTATAAGAAACTGATTCCAAAGCACACTCTTTGTAGGCTACCCACTGGGTTCCTGTCCCTTTTGTTGGCTTTACCAGCTTCTTTGAAACCAACCTAGTTCTGTGGCAAATTGTCATAAAACTTCCATAGATTTTCTAAAAAGGTTTGGATACTATCAAAGTAAGTGATGTCCTTGATGGTCTTCTTAATTGCAAGTTCCAATTTGTGACTAACACAGTGGATCCTTATTAAATAAGGTTTTTGCACCTTCAATCTGTAAATTTGTACTTTAGAAAATTCAATTCCTCCATTATCTATTACTTTAGTTGTACTAGGTTAAGCTCCAAATCTGTCAATGGTAAATACATGGTTCTTCTTGGTTTAAATCAACTGAAAAATGCTTGAGTTTTCACTGATGTATATTAATTATGGAATGACTATGTAAACCTGAATTAAAATATAAATGTACATGAAATATTGCCCATTTTAACTTTTCTTAATTAGGAATTCAAGATAAATCCAGAAAATTCTCATCCAAGGTAATTAAGAAACCTCTACCTAAATTTAGTGTCTGTAGCAAGTGTTCAGAATCAGCCTTCATAACTGACTGCAGACACAGGAAGTGGGTTACTGGTTAATAGTCACCATCCAATTAACTTTTCTTAATTAGGAATTCAAGATAAATCCAGAAAATTCTCATCCAAGGTAATTAAGAAACCTCTACCTAAATTAAGTGTCTGTAGCAAGTGTTCAGAATCAGCCTTCATAACTTACTGCAGACACAGGAAGTGGGTTACTAGGTAATAGTCACCATCCAAGTATCTTACATAGACTATCTCCTGCTCAATGTTGGCAGTGTCTGTTGAGCTGTCACTCATAATGCCAAAGAATAATTAGGTGTGCAGATGAGATCTGACATTAATTCTAATTGTTTCTGCAATATACTTTATAAAGATAACTGCTTGTTTGTCATTGGCATAATGTTCTGTTAAGTTCACAGCAAAGTTGTGCTCCTGCAGCAACAGAAGCTCTTTAAAATTACTGAATGGTTTGGCATTCCAAGCCACATAAAGGGCAGTCCTGAACAGCACAAGCAAACGATCTTTCTCAGTCTGGTTAAGTTTGCTCAATTCTTTTATCATGGAAGTTAAATTTGGTGTTTTCTGCTGTTTTAGCTTGACAACTTAGACTGTAAGCACAACTGTTTTCATGCTCCTTAGGATCACTTGCTCTGAGGTTGGAAGATCCTGTTATGAAGGTGGTTCTTCTGCCTTCCACTACTTTGGTCACATTCCTGATAAATTGAGCAAACCATCAGTCTGGTAGTGTTATACTCCAGCCATGGTCACCCTCTATTCCATTCATCCCAGAAACAACGAGTAGACACAGCGCCAGTACTAGCAGTAACAGTTTTTGTCTTAACACTTGGGCTTGTGTTTTTTCACTCGGGGTTCTGTAGTATTGTCTTCTGATTCATTAGTCTTGTTCGTGAAGCCAAATTAAAATAGATCGTGAGACTTTCCCTTTTCTTTACTATCAGATGCCATGGTCAGATCATCGTGAATATTTGGCAGTCACGTGACTATCTGGGATAACATGGATAAGGAGACCTAAAAAGCATATTTTATGAGCATTTACGACCGGTTTTTAAAATTTGCTTTTTTTTGTCTTAAATTAAATCTTAAATTTTGCAAGTTATTTTCCCCTCCTTAAAAAAAAATAAACTTTTAAGCAAAATCTTTGGGCTGTGCATACACAGCTTTTGCCTAACTTATTTTTGAGGGGGACGATGTATTGGTGTCCAATATGTTAGGAATATAAACACCAGTCATGATGTCCAGTGATAGATGGGAAAGTGCCAGTCAAACTTGATTTTTTAATGGACATGTCCAGGTTTAAATAGAAAATTTTAATCCCTATTAGTTATTGTTATTATAATCCACACACCAGGGATTCTACCTCTAATTACCAATAACCTCAAATGAGAAGCATTTTAAAAGTCATGCTGGAGTACATTATTTTGCTACCATTTAATTGTAAGCATATAAAAAATAAAAAACAACAAAAACCATACAAATGTAAAGCTTGCAAATTTGTATATTAACTGTTATACTGTTTACAATGCAAATGTCCTATATTTCTATTAGCTTAAAAAGCCTTAATGAGTAGAACCTTAAGAATATAATAATGTTGCATATTTTATACTACATGACAGATAAATGAAAACAGCTTTTAAAAAATAAAATATTCAAGCATTTTTTACAGTTTTAGTACCAATGAATTCTACTCATTACAACTAATAATATAATAAAGAAAAAAATACACTGTTTTTGTTAATGTTTAATTATGGCAATAAAGGAATAATACCAAAGGTAATTTTATGAATAAATATTTATCAAAATATAATTGTAATAAAAATTTACAAAATACTGAAGTAATGCATAATTATAAAAAATTCAATCACATGAAAAATATTTGTCCACATCAATCTAAACATCTGTAAAGAAAAAAAAAAGCTAATATGTCTATTACAAATAATCCAATTATGAAACATAATTCACTAATACTGTATTTGCCTCAATTTGCACACCCTATTTTGAAAAGCTAAATTGAAAAAAATTGTTCTTTTACAGATCAGTTGTACAAATTGTGTTAAATAGTTTTCTAAAATACAGTAACAACTATGGATGTATCAAGCAATTTTGGAAATATTTCATTGAAGTTTTTTACATGTCAATTTTACAAAATTTATTGAAAAGTTTATACGTGGTAAAGCCATAGGATACTTTTTTGTGCTATATTTAGGAGACAATAGTACAAGAAAACACATTTTAATTTTGGAAAAGATAGGCTTGGCTCCAGTTAGGACAGTTTTATTCTTCTAACACAATGACTTATGGAGAGAGTTGCTTTCAGCAGTAATGGGAGACAGCACTTTAAAGGAGTTTAAGAGAGAAACTGATGATTTCCTTGAAGTTTAACGGTTGTTTTTAAGTTCTCACTTTTTCTAAGGGAAGATGAGCAAGAATTAGCCTTGAAGAACCTAATGGTTCTTTGACATCTGTTGCTTGTTAATTTTACTTACAGTTTTCAATCTGATAAGCAGATACGTACTTTACACCAGAAAGGTGTTCAATGGCCCAGAAAGGAACAAATCACATCATAAACTTTATAACATGTTTTCAAAAGAAAAGAAGAACAGACAATTTTGTTTTCACAGTGATATTTATGTGCAACTCAAAAGCAACATAACTTGCAAAACTGATAAAAGGCATATTTTGAAAAATAGAAAGTCTTAGATATAAACACAGGTAGTCTCAAATCAATTTAGTTTAAAATACTAGTTCTGGTAAAAACTATCTCACTTTATGTTACTTGCATATAAAAATATTCATGTTAAAAAGTGGAAAGGCTTACCTTAAAACACAAGATTATATAAAATGCTTAATCTTGATAACAAGAGCTTTCATTAGAATGTCAATTTTATATTGAAATAAGTATAAAGCAAGCAAGGACCTAAATGTTACAAGATTTCAATTTTTACCTGTATTAGTCCAAACTATACTGTAAATTTTTTGTAAAGTGGTCTTGTATCACACATGTCATAGGGTTCTTTAGTAGATAGCAGTTCCTTATTTAAAATTTTTAAAAACTGAATTGCATTGTTATTAATTTTCAGTGTATGAAAATGTTTCTACTGGGTATTAGTTTGATACCTATTAGTTTCAATTGAGATTGTTGAAATCAATACATCATAGGCATTTTAGAGCCTGATATATTTTGTTTTATGTGCAACAGCAAGTTTCATGAAGATACGAGACCTGGAAACTATCCACCTGAGCTTCTAAAAAATGATTAACAATACAATAATTTCAATTAGTCACAAAGATATTTCCAGACATACAGTTCATTCTATTTAAATATCTTTTGGATATATTCCAATGCAAAAATTACTTTCTCTTGACAAAAGTTTTAGTCTGGTCCTTATTAAATGTATGTATTACATCAGAACTTTTGAAGTTTTACATAGAATTATATAACACATTGAGTTTTTTAAGACACTGAACAAATACAAAAAATTAAAAATAATAGTTTCCGCTAATATCCTTTTACCTGATGCACCAGCAAAGGGAGAGTCTTGAGATCCATCTTCCAGACCACTCAAAATCTCCTGCTTCCCAACATCACTGTCTCCAACCAATAAAAACTTCAGCAAGTAGTCATAGGATTTTTGGTTTGCATTTACACCTGCAGGCATGGCAGTTTAATCCACAGTTCTTCACTCCCCCTTAGGGCACAATTTCACTTTCAATTTTGCACTCTTTAGTTACATATACATCAATATAATAGATCTTTTGTCAAGCAGACCAGTTCTGGGAACACTTTTCTCAAAAGCTTTCTTCACGGGTCAATAAAATTATCCTCTGAACACAGAAAACAACAAAACAGTGGGGCAAATGTTTTCAAATAACAGCAGACCAATTTCAGTCTCAACATCACTCTGTATACTGTTTGTCTAGAGAGAAAAAACATGTAAATATTTAAAAATGTAGAATATCAGGATAATAAATACAACATTAATCTTAATCTCAACAATTTTAAGTTTAAACTTATCAGATTACCTTGTTTATAAACATTTTGCATGCACAAGGGTAACTTCATGAAAAGTGTGGGTGAAGAATTTCTAACCATGTATAAAGACTAAGTTGTGTAACAGGGCAAAGAAGAATTGTTTGCCATATGACAAGTCTTGTGTAATTAGACCAGAATACATTTGCAGAAACTTGAATCTTACAGCGGCTATTTAAGCTTTAATTATATGTAGTAATGAGAGAATTCAACTTCAGTGTAATTGAATTATGAATAAATTTGTTTTTGCCTTCAAAATACATTGTATATATATACATAGATTTTCTTTCATTCTAAAACTTGCAGTCTGTAACAAACTGATATACTTAGACACTGGTATCTTTCAGTATTATGCATTGTTAGTTAAATAAAAATAAAATCGATTTAGAATGATTTCAAATTTTAACAAAAAGAGGAGAGTATTTTGAGGCAGCACCTGAATGTTTCTGCTTGTAAAAGAAAAGACCATAATGTGTTCGGGTAGATGTATGATAGAAAAGTGAAAAGAGGGCTAATAAAGATGATGTTGGGAATGGGTTAATCTTTGACAAATAAATTACTATCTTTATTTTTACTTTGAGAAAAGAAAGGTTAAAGACAATCTTAATAAAGTATGCAGGATTACCAGAGAATAAGATAAAGGTCTCTGATTTACTTGTTATATTCTGAAAATAACAGAATGAGAATACAAACTAAGCTCCAATTAAAATGTTTTTGTTACAATGATTGACTTACAGAATAAGCTGTTGTTGCCAGTAGTATAAGCAGGCATTTTACAGTTTAAATTTGATGGTTTCCAAAAAAAAACAAATGGTGGGTTTAAACTTTTACTTTTGTCAATAGCAGATATGCAAAGATAACCTCAACAGGTCAAACAGACTATCACTGTCCATAAATTTAATGAGAATGGTGTATAAAAATACATATATACATAATACTTATGTACTAAGTTTCTATCTTGTGAGGCTAAAAAAAAGTTGGAGGGAGTTGGAATTATTGTTTTACTCAACATACCAGAAATTCTATCAGAGGAGAGGGCATTTAAAAACATGTTTTTTATATACAGGGCAAAATTAATACTACTAAACATACAAGCTGTTGGTAATTGTTACAAGTTTGCTAATAAAAGTCACAAGTTACTAGAGAAAAATTGCTAGTGCACATTTCAGAAGGAAGGCTCATAAATTCTTACAATTGATCATCAACATACCTAAGATACGTGAATTTCAGTCATTTATAACATTTGCCAATGACACTTAGTTTTGATCCATATTTGAGTTTCATAGCATATACAGGCTAAGTATCAGGAAATAGGGATAGCCAGACTGCAGCTTCAATTTTTACATTTGATTGCCAAGACAATCAGCATGTGAATCAAAAGTTTTGCATAAAACATGCTTAGAAATATTGTGCTCAAGTAGTTGTCATTGGAAGTAAAAATAACAATGTCTTTAGGGAACATGGGACCAACTGGTCCAACTTGGCTGTCCCATCTTTTAAGCCAAAACTATTATTGTGAAAGTAAAATTCTTAAAGGCCATCATTAAATATATAGTGTTGTATATATTAATATATCTTGATAAATATATGAATATCTTCTAATGATAGATATCATTCATATATTTATCAAGATTTCTCTTAAACTCATTTAAACTTACTGCCTCCACAGTATCCAATGGCAACCCATTCCATAAAACTACCCTATTAGAAAAATAAAACTGTTTTAGCTGATAATGACAACTTTACTGCCAAAATTTATACCTGTATCCCCTAATCTCACCATTAGGCTCAAAAAACAATGAAGCATCAAGACTATGAATTATTTTTACAATCTTAAACAGCTGACTTGTATCCTCTCTATCTCATGTTTTTAACAGAATCAACTTGACAAATTTCAATCTCACCTCACATGACAACCCCTCTCTTGCATGCACCATTCTATTAACTCTTTCCAACAATTCGTCTTTTTTACGGTGAAGAACTTAAGACAGAACTCAATACTCCTAACCAGTGACAAAACAAACTATAGCCTTTTTACACTTGTATTCAATATTTCTGTATATACAACCTAAAATCCTATTTATCAACTGTTATCACTGATCAACTGTTCAAGATGTGGTATATGTACTTTTTAAAGCTTTGTTAGTGAAAACTGAAGAAAAACCAAAATAACTCAACCATTTTAAAATCATTTTACCTTTCCTTTATAATCTCTAAGGTTGTACACCTCATCTTAATAATTTTACCTATGATGTATTTAAAGAAATTGTTATTTTTTAAATTTATAGTGAACCTTTTCTTATTCAGGAGCATAGATCCTGGGGGGAATGGATGGTATACATCCCTCCCATTCATCTTAGGTTTGGGGTATTGTGCATACAAGTATCAATCAGTAGGCCTAAGTATGCATACAAGATGACACTGTGATTGCATGTTTATAGCTTTCGGGTTCATGTAATCAGAGATTACCAATTTGGAAATTGAACAGTTTACATAAGTGGTTGCAAAAATCATCCCCTCCATCAGGTGTAAAAAATGTACGCCCCTGTTCTTATTCATCCTTTCTTATATCATAATTTCCTGTTTTACCAACATTATTGATCTTCTGAACTATTTTCAATCTCCCACCAAACCAGTGAATTTAAACTTCTTAAATTTATGATGTTTTATTTAATTTTATCTTTTATACTCTTTGTAAGCCAACCTATTTTTTACTTGTACAGCTACTTTTTCTTTCTATAAGAAATGTTTACTTTGAAATATTAAAAAAATCACATTATTTCTAAAAAACTCGGCTGCCCAACTTACAACTGATAATTCCTGTCAAATTCCTTCAAAATTTGCTTTTAAAAAAATAGAAACCATGTGAATAGATTTTTCTTCTCCACATTACACTTAATCTGGCAATGATTAATACAAATTTCAAGATTACTGACTTCCAACATTTCACGAACTTCTTATGTTTTACTCTATGGGCTCAGTATAATGCAGAAGTTCATCTACACAGTATTTTGTACACACAAACACACAAAAATCAGAATTTTTAATGAAGTATTTTTGAAGATTTGTTTGTGAAAATGAAGTCTGTTTTGTTACTAGTATGAGTGCAAAATTATTTCATTGTATGATTAAAAAAACTTTTATTCATCTCAAAAATTCTCACAATATTTATATTATGTCTAAAACATCCAAAACACATTTGCTTTCAGTAAGACTTTATATTTTATGTTATTTTCTATATTTTTACTATGTGAGGTATGTCACTTGACCAACCTTGTAACCATCATGGAAAAATTAGGAAAATATAAATTTTGCTTTTTTCATACTCGAATGACAACATATGATAACACAAAAATACAAATGTTTAATCTAAGTAGCTTAAGTATCAATGCTATATATTTACATACGTTTATTATTTTTTATTATACCGATCTTCCACTCATGCTTAGTTAACTCGCACTGATGCAGTGCACATGTACTAGGCTTACCTATTCCATTATATAAAACTGATCTTTAGTGTACTAGTATTTTGTAATTTATAATCACATTTAAATTATTATACATTATTATCATAGAGTTATACTATAATTTTTTCAACTTAGTATCCAAGAATTATTTAGGTTTTATAAAGTATAAAACTTTAGGCAGACTACAGACACAACCTACTTCCTTGAATCGAAAAAATGTGGTATCATTTTCAAAGATTACAATAGCTGAGAAAACCACTCTGGGAACATTCTAAAGTTGCTGACTAGTTATTCATGTATCATATACTGTAGTAAGAATATGTTAGCAATCATTTCAAAAATGGAAAGAGTTAAAAGGGACCACTATGTTTGATTTGGTACATGAGCCATATCTAGGAAATCAAAAGATACAGGGTTCTTATTTTATATTCTAGCTTATCAATAATAGTAATTCAAGTTCCTAATCTCTATAAAATTATAGATTAAGTATTTTGACACCACAAACATATAATGTTAAACATTATGCATTCAACATACTAAGACATTAAAATCTAAATTTAGATTTATTCTTTTAACAGTTACTTCAAACTAAGACATTAACTCGTATAATATTAAAATCTCAATTACACTCTACAATTTGATTAAAAACTTATTGATATAAATTTATACATTTAAGAAGTATATATACATTTATTATCATTTAATACACCAAATAACTTTGATAATGTGAGCTAATTTCAGGGAGAATAATAATGTTAGGAGCAATAGGAATTTTAACTATCAAATTTAAATTTCAAATAGGAAGTTCAAAATATAACTAACAACCATTTATTGTGTCTTACAATAGTAAGTTCCAGATTTGACATTGTGAAACATACAGAAAGAAATGCTGTACAAGTAATAACGTAACTGACACTTCAAACCTATATTACAACTTGTTGTAGAATGAGCTGTGTTCAATTTGTTTTGGAAATGTAAATATAATGTTTGTGTCACTAACTTAAAGGGGAAAAATTTAAGTTAAGCTTAGAAAATATTACTACTCAGGGCTTAATCTAGAATTTTAGTATGAGTGCTTGCATCATTATTGTGCAAGTTGTTTTATTGGTATACTGATCACAGTTCCTTCAATTTTTTATTTGGTCAAAGTAAAAATGTAATAAAAACCTCACACAGGTGACATTAAACGTAAAATTGATTCCACTACCTATTTGAAACACGTTGCTAATCTACAAAGTCATTTTCAAATAATGCTCATTTGTGCAGCATTATAAAATATCATTAATTTCAACACTGTTATATAGGAACACATGCATGTATTTATCCTTTAGTGAGAAAGAGATTTGCTTAAGCACGAGCATTATAATTGCTGCCATTTCCCCTTCTCAGACTTTTACATTTCTACCTTCTAATTGAGGATTTTGCCAATGGTTCTTGTTTGTCCAACAAATATTTCCAAACTATTTTTATACAAATTGTTCAAAGTATTTTTGGGGCTGCAAAATTATTAAAGTTAAAATTATTAACCAGACATTAACATTCTCATTCACACTGTCGGTTTAAAAGCTGGCAATTTCAAACACACAAAAAGATTTTTAAAACTATTTAAACTACGAATTTTGATTCTTACTCTATTTCTTCGAAAATATATTATTCTACTACTAATGTCAGCAAAATTTCGTAGTTAGGCTTACATCATGGTAACATAAATCATTATCATTTACGACCAAACGCAGAAGTTAGAATGTCTGTGAACTTTGAAGTTTTGTTGGCACAGAGCAAAAGGACTAATTAATAAAGTTAATCTGTTTTAAAAATATTTGAAGAACTGAAACTGAATACTAAATTTTACTTACATCTTATGCTTATAGAACAGCAGTAATTACTTTGTACTTGTTTTAACATTATATATTTCTAACAGCACTCACTAGGCCTAACTTAGTCTTTTGCCAATGACGGTGATCGACTTGCTCAAATATCGGACTCAATACTGTTTTTAACATATGACATATCTCAGTGTAAGTACAAACAATATTTAAATAGTTTAATTTGTCCTATCATTACGATACTATTAATATATAAGTAATACAACCTGTAGACTGTGTAATAAACGAAGTTGTTTAACCCGAATCACTCGAACTTGGCTATATTATTAATAGTAACGAGAATTACGATACTTCGAGTAAAACTTGGTTGTTCTAAACAGACATTACAATTCACCTTACATTGCAAAGTACGATTACTATAATGTTTCTTTTTCAAAATAATCTAAATTTTTTCACATCAGTTGCGTACTGAATTTGAGCAATTACGACGTCATATACATATGGTCGAGTCCTCTGTCATACCTCTTACATTTCTAGGTGGAAAATTGATCTGCAATATGTAAATAACATATATGGTATTATTTTGTATTCAGAACGATATAATGCTCTATACTTGTATAACTTATTTTAGATTTAATATACTCAATGTTTTATCAGATATGAATAACTTTTTAAGAGCTGACACCCCAGTAACGGTAATATACTGTAATATCTTCCTATTTTATTTTGAGTAAAAATTTTTACAAAGGTTAAAAACAAAAAACAAACTTTTCCCATGGTGGTCTTGGCATGATATAATAATAAGTATGCTTGGAAGAAGATAAATTTGAAAGTCTTAAATTATTTATGATTCTTTTATAATGAGTCTTGTACCGTTATCTTTTCGTAATAGGACAGTGGTAAGTCTACGGATTTACCATACTAAAATTAGCCGTTCGATTCCCGCACACAGTGGACACAGCAGATAATCCGATGTGGCTTTGCTATAAGAAAAAACACAAACACATACACCATTATCCTATATCATAATTACAGATGGGTATATTTTTGATTGACAATCAATGCATATTAATTTTATTCGCTCAAATGCATCAACAAACTAGGAACAATACAAATGCAATAACTGAATTGAAACACAACTGGAAAACGCCCAGCACATTTCTTATAATTTTTATGTGTTTTTTATAAACAGAGATTGAAAATATACATAACCCATTACTGTTGTGCCATCATAAACAGTTAGCTTGCCAGATGAAGAATAAATCGTGATTTTGTAAAAATTTATAATATTTAGCTTATACTAATCTCATTGGGATTCACGTTTTTAACAATATGTACAAAATAAAGATTCAATTCTTACTGAAGCTTTAAAATTTACCCACACGTATAGTCCATGATTAATTTTTGGTTAACCATATCATCTAACCTTACATCTACCGTCTTGCATTATGGTCATTCGATGATAAGTTTAAATTTTATAACAATAAATGTCTGTGTCAGATACTCACTCCAGGCTCGGCATGGATGGTCCATTATATAACTTTGCGCTTTATAGCAATAACAACACAAAAAAAAGAGTTAGTACATCTAACCCCCGCTAATACAGCGGTATATCTTCGGATTTACAAGCCTGAAATCAGGGACTTGATTCCCCGCGGTGGGCTCAGCAGATAGCTCTATGTGGCTTTTCTATAAGAAAAAAGGCCTGGCATGGCCGAGCGTGTTAAGGCGTGCACTCCTAATCCGAGGGTCGCGGGTTCGCGCCCGCGTCGCGCTAAACATGCTCGTCCTCCCAGCCGTGGGGGTGTATAATGTGACGGTCAATCCCACTATTCGGTGGTAAAAGAGTAGCCCAAGAGTTGGCGGTGGGTGGTGATGACTAGCTGCCCTCCCTCTAGTCTTACACTGCAAAATTAGGGACGGCTAGCACAGATAGCCCTCGAGTAACTTTGTGCGAAATTCCAAAACAAACAAACTATAAGAAAAACACACACACCCTACTACATTTAATTATTCTTTATTACCAATCAAATAAGTGACACATTCTACAATATCTTTTTGAAGATAAATTATAAGAAAAATGATGATAAAAGAATCTAATCAGAAAAACTTTTCTTTGTACGTCAGCTGATAACCTTTTGCTTTCATAAAATGACTACTAATAAGAACATGAAATAATAAATGCTAGCAAAGTTCATCTATATTGCATTTTAAAAAGTAAATATTTTTTTTCACATTCATAAGCTGTTTGACGTGAGTTTCAACTTATGCAAGGTTTTTTTTAACTCTTCAAGAAAAAAAATACAAGTTTACTTAACACGACTTGTCATTTAAGGGGTAAAGAAAACAGTTACGTTTTTATGAATAAAAGAAAAAGAATTGAAATCCTCATCGAGCACTGAAATAGAACGTTAAGAGATAGTGTAGCATTACTAATAAAACATATTTAATGTTTGACTTTTTATATAAATATTTTGCGACTGATAAAAATATCCGTATTTAGACTGATTAATGATTAACTTTCTCTTCATGGTGTTCTAAAAACACGAAAAAACGTTTTTTTTGTCTATTGATACCTAGTCATACCCTAAGAATAAGTTTTGTTGATAAAAATAAAAACATTGTCGTTAACTAATTCGCTCAGTAGGGTGTGTTTTTATATAACAAAGCTCCACCTGGCTATCTACTGAGTCCATCGAGGGGGATCGAATAGCTGATTGTAGCGTTGGTTGTTCGCAGAATTACCGCTGTACTAAAGGTGGACTACTCAATAGTAGTTTTTGTTTACTTTTTATACTATGATTACACTACCGCAGTGATGGGTAAGCAATAACTTATTCCCATACTAAAGGAGTTTTCGTGCAAAGTAATAAAGGACTATTTTACTTATAGTTGTCCATGATTATGACATTGTATATCATAAGAAAGTCTGTGAATCATTTGAAAAGTTAAGGAACACATTAATTAAAAATAATAACAACAGAATCAAGCGGTAAACTCGAATATTTCCCAACTTTTCGCACAAAATAATTATTAACGTTATCACCTGAACGTCTATTTGAAAGACAACTTAAAAATATATGTATTGGTGTTTTTATCTACACTGAAAATGTGCTATTGGAAAGTACACTTTATGTTGGGTCGAGAGTGATCTAACAGCTAAATGCCGGACTGTGGATTTACGGATACATCATCCGTAGCTTATTACGAAGCTTATTAAAACTTAATACATTATGAGGGTAATGGACAAATATACAAATATCAATATTTTCTCAGGAAAGATTACCTTTAGAATTAATGGTAGGTGTTGTTTACTTGATGCCTTACCCCGAATGTACAATTTAAAAATTAGGGACGATTATATGCCCTAAACCATTAACTAGATTTGTGTGAATATACGAAAGCAAGCAATTAGGAAAAAATATTTTACGTTACCAGTTGTAAACTCTCCTACTTTATGTAGCCCCACCTCCATCAGTGGCTTAGCGGTATATCTGAGAGCTTATAACTCTAAAAACCGAGTGGACACAGTACAGATGTATTGTGTGACTTTGATCTGAACACAAACAAACAAATGCTTTGTGTATTTCAACATCGACAACCAACTTTATTGGCACCCTACTGATGGTGACTTTTGACGATTAAAAAAAATATATATTTGTTTGCTCAGTTAAAGACAGAACTAACAGGTGAACCCTGACTATCACAATAACAGAGATGGGATCCATCAGATCTGTAAAACAAACAAATAAATTCCATTACATACACAAATAAAAACTTGATGTTGTTTTAGTGTAGCAATTTCCATCTTCTATGCAATGGTCAACTAGTCTGGGTACTAAAGCAAAGGAATAACACTTTTACACCAAATAAAAGATTGCAAGTTTGGGTCTCTAACATACTCTTAATCAGACGAGCTTCGATTACTTATGTTGCTGATAATTTCTATTCACATTATAAGAAAAACAAACTTCTAGCTCTTACTAACTTGTACAAACTTCTGTATCACTCTTTCACTTTGTTTTGACTTTTAAATCAGAAAGATCATGACACAGTATAATGGTTTATAATCTATGCAGCACGTAACCTAAGTTAATACAACTTTAATGACTATTTATATCCTGTTAAAAAGGGCGATGAGTAATTGAGAGATACCTGGATACATATATATACTTAAATAAAGATTTATTACCTTCTAGTTATGAAACGTTAAATTTAAAATATATCAGCTTAAATGTGAAACATTTTCTTTTAATCATAAAACCTCCATTGAAATGGTCATCAAATGCTCAAATTAAGCAACTAACTGCCATAGTTACTCTTTAAACAATGTTCAAGATGTAAAAGATAAAAAAGAATACTTTATTCAACATATATAAATGTATTAGAAGTCAATCAATCAAAATAAAATAACAATTGCATTTGAATGCAACATCAGGTATAAAAATGAAATTAACTGACACAGAATAAATAAAACTGAATAATGAATTAAGCGAAAATAAACAAAGTTTAATGAAAAACATTTTAAACTAAGTTCCAAACCAAAATATCAATTACATATGGAAATAAAAGAAATGAAACACAATGTAATTATAATGAAATAAAACGAAACAAAATCTAACAGAAATTTAAATTTGAGAACAAATTCAAAATACAAATTTAATCTTTATACAAAGTCAAATGACACAGAACTAAAAATAACAAAAACAAACTAAAAGTGCTATAATGAAATCTCAAATTAGAGAATTAAATAGAAAACAGAATGAAAAACGAAATTTTATATAAATAGGAAACAATACAAGCAAATACTGGATGAGTTTGGCCAGTAATTATATAAAGGAAAAATTTATACTAGATATACAAACAACAAATGGAAAGAACTAGGTTACAAATCATTATCACTCTTCGTAATAAACCTTAAAGAACAAACTTGTTCTACATTTTTATGGAAAGCTACATAATGGCCATCTGCAACAACTGTCCTCATATACGAGTACTGTATTTATTAATGGGAAGACGAGTGCTCGACAGCACCCACAATTATGTTTGCTAGACCCCTGGCAGTTGTCTTGCTAATCAGCAAGTTTTGTCATTTCATATATTCATGAGTTTCTTTCATCACTGTTTGGTTGTAAGACAGAGCTTCAGAACTGTAAACTGACTAATCATATTGATTACTCTTATTAAGTCTAATTCTTTGCAAACAATGAATCAATTAATTTGAACTCGAAGGTTCCACAACACTAACTTGTCTACTGAAGTTAATTAAATATATTCGAAACAAGTAAATAAAATACTTCCTGTTTTCACAGAAAAATCATATTTACATTCATGAATCTGACACAAAAATATTTTATAGCACTACAAACATATGTAGTTCACAAAAATATGATCATGAAAGAATTTTAAAATTCTATAAAATTCAAAATAATTTAGTTCTACGAATAAAATAAATGTTTAGATCAAAACCATTAGAAAACAGTAAGTACATCACATTTTCTCTCGTTTTGAATAACTCATTAATGACTTCGCTTTATAAATATAAAGTACATTATCTTCGAATATTAAAGTTGCTATAGTTGTAAAATAGTTCTCCATCAACACCAGTGGAAAACAATATGCTACCAGATGTCACAGTTGGTGTGATTTAGATTAAAGTTTGGTTTGAGCTTCGCGCAAAGCTATACGAGGGCTATCTTCGCTAGCCATCCCTAATTTAGTAATATAAGTACTGAGCACTCTTTTACCAAGAAATAGTGGGATAGACCGTCATATTATAACGCCTCAATGGTTGAAAGGTTTGGTGAGTATGTTTGGTGTGACGGAGGTTCGAACCCGCGACCTTCAGATTACGAGCCGAATACCTAAACTCACCTAGTCATGCTGGGCCAATTTATTAAGGAAACGTTTCACCTTTCTCTTAATGATATGCTAGATTTTTTACGAATATTTTAGATTATGAATTATTTTAATAACTCTTACCTCAAGATCAAATAAACATAGAATAAAAATTATGTCGCTCACTGTGATTAAATCCTTTTATTGCGATCTTTATCCAGCATATACATTTATCAGTATTCGATTAAACTTTTCAATTTCATGAATTATTCTGCTCTTGTATATTTCACGTTTCTATACACAAATAGTCTACAAATACTCATGAGTCAGCAATATAACAAAACATTCGTACATTTTAAAAATTATTTTAAAACATTTTATTGTGCTTTTTTCTCTTATAGTAAAACCACATGGGGCTATCTGCTGAGTTCAACGACCTTTTTTTTTAATTAAGTCAGTTTATGAGTTAATTGGTTAACACGAAGGTTTGACTTCACAAGCTATACTATAAATAAAGACAATTTTATTAAAAGTGCAAGAGTTATCCAGAATTGATTACTAACTTATGAAATGTCTTTTTGATAAACCTATTGGAAAATATATACTTGTAAAGTCGTGGTTGGTTGGTTTCATCAAAAACGGATTGTTATTGTAGGAGGGTAGATAGAGTTCTGATAAAAACAAAACAATTGTACTATTATTCCATCAGGAGTATGTGAGTAGGTATGTTAGTATTTCGATGAATTTAAAACGCAGGTTAAAATTTGACATCAAACGTTTTCAGTATGTTTGATCGGACTCTATATTATCCACACTAATTTTATGTCCTTTTTTTCTATATCAACACCTTTAAGCATATAAAAATATATATTTTTTTAGAATTCTCATTCCTTCCGACATGTTGATATTTCATTTCTCTTTAGATCAAAAGTTTTCTCCTCCAATGTAGTTTCATTTTTAGCATTACATAAAATAACTACAGATGGCACTACTTTCGGTTGATGGTTACATACGTTTGAAGTTGGTGATGGCAATAATCATCATATCGCGCGCGTGTGTTTTTTTCGTGGCAAAGCCGCATGGGGTTATCTGCTGTATCCATTGTGGGGAATCAAGCTCATGATTATCGCGTTGTAAATCCAAAGACTTACCGCTGTTCCAGCGGGTGTGACTCATCTTATTGCTGACAGGAATATTGATATAATTGAAAAGTAATTGAACAATCGTTATTTTGTACCTTATTATATATACAGTGTTTATGCTGTAAGCAAAATTTGAATTCACAAAAAAACACATGGAGTTTAAACAATGTAAATATATTGTGGTGGAAGTAATTTCTCTTTATTCAAACAATGAACAAATAGAGACGTGCCATTTAGAAAAAAGAAACCCCATTAAAGCAACGTTAACATGAATAAGGCCCTACTAAAACCATGTGATGATATTGAAACTTTATTTTAGTTTTTGACATTGCCCTTTGAGAAAAATTGTTGCTATAAAAACACAGTAAATTCTATTTAAGTGTTGAGCATTTCAGTTCGATATCGATCATGTTTTATATTTTGATTTTTTTATTTATCAACTGGAATTCGGGCCACTGTGAAATAGAATAGGGGCATGGGCCCCGGGTCCCAGTAACGTCTCCGACAGTTTATGTTATATTATATGTTATTTATGTTTATGTTACTTTCATAATCAGAGTGACACAGGAGGTACTTTTTACGAGAAATCGGCCCGGCATGGCCAGGTGGGTTAGAGCGTTAGTCTCATAATCTGAGTGTCGCAGGTTCGAGTTCCCGTCGCACCAAACATGCTCGTCCTTTCAGCCGTCTAGCGTTATAATGTGACGGCTAATCCCACTATTCATTGAAAAAAAGAGTAGCCCAAGAACTGGCTTTGGTTGCTGATGACTAGCTGCCTTCCTTCTAGTCTTATACTGCTAAATTAGGGACGGCTAACGCAGATAGCTCTCAAGTAGCTTTGCGCGAAATTCTAAACACAAACTTACGAGAGATCAGATTAAATAAATAAAATAAGGACAGATTCATTTTATCGTTTAATAATAAGAAAAGACCGATCACATATAGACCAGAGCTTCTATTATAGTACATAAAAGATTTAATAACATTTTGTCTTTGATTCACAATATGATACTAGAATATATCTTCCTTCATCTAGAAGAAAGTAAATCAAGATTTCTTAGTTTTTTTATAATATTTGATAGTGTCTTCTTTTTTCTTTAAACAATAAAAACAGAACAGCGACACTTTTATGAAGCACGTTTTGAGTATTTTAACATATTAAGAAAGAACGTACTTAATCAGAACTAAGTTGTTATTCAAGTTTATGTGAGATTTCTCAGACTTCTGTCAATTTATAATAATATTTTTATCTTATTTTAAACAAAAATGTATTCTTATTGGCGTGATAGGTTGTTAGTCTGATTCCTTGAAGTACAAAGTATTTTAGAGTGAAGATAGACACTCATAGTACACTAAATTTACAATAAACTTGATTCAGTTTGTGTTTTGTTCTATGCTAAAGTGGTAACGAGTTAGACTCATTAACTGTATTACACGTACATTACTGTGCGCAAAAGAGATTACACCAGAAAATAGCGTAAAATTAAATTTTGACCTGAGGCAGGAGGTGATGAGACAGCTGAAGGATCGAACGTCTGTTTCGTGAGTCGTTATTTGGGGAGAAAGTCTAGAAGTAGTTTACCACATTTTAACAAACAGGTGCAGTGGTATCTGGCTGTAATTGTTTAGATAGTTTACTATTTAATAATGTGAATTTTAAAGCTGAAATTGATAATAATAAGCTAATAAGTAAGACACTTCAATAGCAATTAAGTGTTATAAAATTACAATAATTATTTTGGAAACTATTCAGAATTTGAGGCCACACTTAGCAGTAGTTCTGCCTTTTCTTATTTTTGCAGTAGCTCCATTTTTTATCAAATATCTTGAATGCGTTTTGTAAGTATTGTTTATTTCACCCTAACACAAAACTTAACTAAAAAACAAAAAGCAGACGCTTGCCAACGGTTATTATTACTTCTGTAATCATTTCTTTAACCTTTACTCTCTATAAAATCTTAGTTTTAAATATTACTACAAATTTCTTTGGTCTGTAGTTACTTTCTTCATGAATTATGGACCAACTTAAGGTCAAATTACTATTCTCTTTCAGACCTATATTACAAGTCTTTATAAAAAAATCCTAAGGGTGCTTAGCCGTCAGCAGATTTAAACACGGGCTCATCCCTCGTGCTTTAAACTTCCTCTGCCTCTGATCACACATACAATTGTCAAAGTCAAAGAAGAGTTGCGTAGTAGCATTCCATATTTTGGTTTTTGTATGTCGGCTCTCTTAACATGTTTAAAATATATTGTACACTCTTGCGAAACAAATCCTGGTTGATTTTTCATTGTATTTTTGTGTTAAGATTAGACAACAAAATTCATGATTGAGTGTTTCTCATTGATATGAACGTCAGTTGATGTTGGAGTTTTCTGGAAAGACAATAGTTGAGTAGCGATTGTTACAGATATTGTGATTAAAAATTAACTATATTGATGCATTTGTTTGAATATAAATTCTGTCTATTTGAATTTTTAAGTTTGAGGATAAATCACTAGTTTCTTAATTTCTTGAACAATTATATCTTTTTAACAAAGCTGTGAAGTTTGTTCAGTTTCATATAAATACAGTTGAACATCCAGCGTAGAGAAAAGGTTAACATTTCAAAAGTATGATATGTGAAGATATGTTTCTTGTCCTATTTTAAATTGAAGATATGTTTTCTTTGATGTGTTAAAAAGATAGATGGTCAGACAGATTCTCTAAAATGTGCCAACTTGAAGGCAACTTATGTAGATTCCTTGTAATTACCAAAGTAAAGACAGGTCGAAGAGATTTTCTACAATGTGTAAAAGCAAAGGTTAGTCAGGTAGATTTCGTACAATGTTTAAAAGTGAAAGCAATCAGACAGAGTCTGTACAATGTAACAAGAGAAGACAGATTAAAGACATTTCCTGCAATGCGTCAAGCAAAGGAAGGTCCAACTAGTTCCTTGTTGTCTGACAAAGTGAAAGTGGGTAAAAAAAACGACGAATTCCCTGTTTTGTGTTAAAGTGAATATACTTTCGACACGTTCTTTGTTTCATCTCAAAATTAAATTTATACAACGTGAAAATGAAGGCATGTAAAAATTAGATTAAATTCAAATTTGTAACTAGGAATCTATTTCATCCGTTGGTTTCTTTAAACACTCCAAACTTATGTCATCATGTGATAAATAAAACTCAGACATCACATCATAATGTCCAGTTATGGCGGGTCAACACTAGATCAACAAGAGTATTATTATAGTCAGATTATAAAAATAAATTTGTAAAAGTTCTAAAAACCACCACTTTTTATGTTCAAAAGAGATAGATAATTATATTAATTACTATGAATAAAAGATCTTTAAACAAAGATATGCATTTTGATGGAATAACCGTTTTGTAGGAAGTCTTTTTATTTAATTACTCTTGTGATTAGTGTTGGAACGTATCCATAAAATGTTGGATATATTCCAGAAAGATCAGTTAATAAAGTAGGAAAGATGAAACCAAGAGAATTAAGTCTGATTCCAAAGTAGAATGATCATAACAGAAGCCTTGAAGATTCTTTCTAGGTGAAAATTGGAGTAAGGAAAATATCCAATTAAATATTATTTGGAAAAAAACAAAAGAGACACAATGGACATATGAAAACCAGTTATTATTTTGATAAAGTGAACGTCCTAAGTAAGATTTTAAAATAAATCATAAGCATATTTCTAGCACAACACCGAAATAGATCTTCCATGGGTGTGTGCGTTTCTTTTAGCAAAGCCACCTTATGCTATTTCCTGTGTCAATCAAGGGGAGTCGAACCCCTAATTTTAACGTTGTAAATCCGTAGACTTACTGCTGTTCTAGCGGGAAACAACTCTTCCGTGATATTTTACTTTTGTTTTCAGGCATTAATATTTATATCATGATGGTAAAATAATGTGTGGGATTAAGTTAAAGTTACATTTTGAAATTTACGTAAGACATAATCACAAGGCCCCCCAGTGGCTCAGCGGTATGTCTACGGACTTACACGCTAAAATCAGGGTTTCGATACCCGTGGTGGGCAGAGCACAGATAGCCCATTGTGTAGCTTTGTGCTTAATTCAAAACAACAACATAATCACAAGAAGATAATTTCATTCTTTCGTTTATTTGTTTCAGATTTTTGTATAAAGTACACATGAGTTATCTGTGTGTTAAATTTTGAACTAACAGACTAGAGAGAAACGTATCCACTGTCAATTCTTGGAATTTTCTTGTATAATTAAATAGTATGTTTTAGCAATGCTCTTATAACACACTCATTATTCCAAACTGTGAAGTGCATTTCTGATGTAATGTTGTGCGAACCATAAATCCTTGTATTTACAATCCGAACAAACTTATCATTAGGTCACACCAGATTAGATTTCATTTATCCCTATTCTGTTACTCGAATTCCACTTGGCTTTGCTATTCGGAAAACACACACACACAAAACAATTAAAGCTAGCATTTTTAACACATTTAAAAGATAGACATTTCATAAGAATAATATCAATACTCAATTAAATCACTTTAAAGTTACGAAGGCTTTTAGCTCAGCGATAAGTTTGATTTGTTTAAAGCGCTAAAAAATGGATTTTGATACCCGCAATATGCAGAGCACGGATAACCAATTTTGTAGTTTTGTGCTTAACAACAGAGCTACAGTGGCTCTCTTCACTAACCTGCTCCCTAGTGGCCCAACGTTACGTTTGTAAATTTACAAAGTTAGAAACCAAGTTTCGATACCAGTTGTGGGCAGAACACACAGAGCTTATTTTTGCAGTTTTGTTCTTATCTACAAACAAACAAAGATAAAATCCAAGGTAGATAATTTTAGTCGCCTCTGTGAAACGTATGATACACAAAAAATGCAAAAACGTTTAATAATATTAAGGATGGTAAGTTTGCTTTAAAAACATCTCTATTTTGTTATAAGACAGATAGATGATTGTTCACAAAAGATGGTATTATAACAATATAATACTGTTTTCCTAAGACTGTCTTGTTATTACACATAAAGAGTACTAAACAAAATATTAGCAAAATTTTCATTTTCAATTTACAAACCTACTTTCGTTTTCAAATTAAAGGTCTCTTTGAGCCAACTGTTATAGTTTTTCTTTTGTTGAAGTCGAAGATAGTTTTTATTTATTCTAATTCTCAGTTTAGTTGAAGCTTTACTGTGGACACTCGATCGTCGTAAATGCACGTACGAGAATAAAAACAACCACAAACAGGAGTATAACAAACAAGAAATAATAAAAAGAGAAAAACACAAAATAAAGCTGAATAAATTTAACTGCACAATACCGAGTAGTAGAATCAAACATCACAGTAAAAAAATATAGGCCTAAAACAACATCTAGTTGAAAAAACAGTATATTGTTTAGATAGTTCTAATTACTAAAAGCCTATTATTTGATAAATATTTCATTGTCATGATAGACTAGGTGTGGTCTACTTGTTTGCGTGCTCGAAGTGCTATTCCAAATGTTCATGGAACCGTATGTACGTTATATGAGTAACAGTCAAAGTTTACAATTCGATCAGGTAAAAGTATTGTATGTGTGGATTAGCTGTTTTCCTTGTAGTCTGTTGCTTCAAATTAATTTCCGTTTGTACACATTTGCGAGAAAACACTAAAACAAACAAGCACATTTTAACATAATATTTCAAACCAACCTTGTGCTCAAAAATATAGATTTTTGATTTGAGATTAAAAGGAAAATAAGAAACCCACAGAACAAAGATCGTATTAAAACTTATTTCTGAAGAAGGTAAAATAAAATATAAAAGTGTTATAAGCACTAAAACCCGACTTTTATTTTCTGTTTTTATAAAGCTACATGAATAATAAAAAATCAAAAATAAATTTTCATAACATTTTGTGAATAAAGAGGAATTATCAAAATATAATAGAAGAGGATCGGCATTCGATTAGCACCATCTCAGAAATCCTGAGGTTAAAGCACACCCATCCTTAATTTAAAAATACTGAACAAATAGCTGAATTGATTGTAATAGTTATAATTTCTCTCACCCAACATCCAATGAGAAAGTGGATATATATATAGAATCTCACTGTATGTCGCGACTAGAACCTTGGATCTTTTGGTAAAGTGGTGTAGGAAGGAGTTGTAAAGTGAGAATCCTTGGTTGGATGTGCACATTTTACAATGAAAAATTGAAACTACAAAGAGCTGTCAAAACAGCTATTGTGCTGCCAAAGGCAATTCAATCTAAAAGGGTCTAGGGGCATGACCCCTGGAAAATTAATCTAATAATATAATTTATAGTTGGTATACAAGTGTAAAAGCAAGGGTGCTACAGCTCCCCAGCATCTCTGGTTCTGACGCCTGTACAGTATGCAGTCTTGCACGTTAATCACTATTTTATACTCAGTACGAAGCAAAATGTTTCAAATATGTATCCGTTATACAAAGCATTTAACAACAGCAGACAACAAAATTTGCTATTGATTGTTGTTTAGAATTAAGCACAAAGCTACACAATGGGCTATCTGTGCTCTGCCCACCACGGGTATCGAAACCCGGATTTTAGCGTGTAAGTCCGCAGACATACCACTGAGCCACTGGGGGGCATTTGCTATTGAAGAAACCTCAAGTTATTCGGAGTTATTTAATGGTGTTGGTTTCAAATATGTAGTCAGAATTTATTCATCGCCTTTAGAGTTCGCGTTTTTATAATATCTCAATATTGTATTAGCATTATATTGAATAGCATGTGATAACTTAGTACAATAGTTTTATGATGTGAAAGTAAGTTTACTTGGGTAGTTTAGTGGATGAAACGCATACATTTTTGATAAATTGTGTGTTTTTTTAATTTCGCGCAAATATACTCGAGGGCTATCTGCGCTAGTCGTTCCTAATTTTGCAGTGTAAGACTAGTGGGAAAGCAACTAGTCATTATCACCCACCTCCAACTTTTGGGCTAATCTTTTACCAACGAATAGTGGGATTGACCGTCACATTATAAAGCTCCCACGGCTGAAGGGGCGAGCATATTTGGTGCGATAGGTATTCAAACTCGCGACCCTCGGATTACGACTCGAACTCCTTAACACATTTGGCCATGCCGGGCCTTTTTGATAAATGCTAACACTGGTTGTATCGTATTAGTGTAAGAATCCAAATATATGTTCGTGTGTGTATATATATGCTATTTGTTCTCGATATAATTGTATCAAATTGCAGCAATTTTGCTTCATTCTCATCTGCTCCGTCCAGGAATTACGAAACTCCCACGTGCTTAGTTTGATAGAATATTTGAGAAGTTTCTCGGTTGAGCATAAAAAGGTAAGAAGTCAGTCTCTCTCATTCATTTAGTTGGTTATTTCACTTTTTTCCCCGCACAGTCAAAACAGAGTCAGTTTTTCTTTCTCGCGTTCTACCCGCAATATAATAAAATTTTACAAAACTTTATTTCAAAAATATTTTAAACTTTGGTTTTGTAAGCACAATTTATTTTATATTCTTTTATTAAATCTTTTATCAAGTAAAGTTTGAAAGTGAAAACAATTCATTCAAGCCGTTTCTGCTCTATTTTTGGAAAATATATTACAGTTTCTCGAAGGAAAACAAAGCCACAGGGTAACGGTAGCTGTTTGGAGTACATAATTGGTAACCAAGATCAATGTTGGGCTCCACATGGGGTTTGTTTTGGTTTGAATTTTCGGAAAGCTACAAGAGAGATATCTACGCTAGTCGTTCTTAATTTTGCAGTGTAAGACTAGTAAGGGAAAAGCAACTAGTCATTATCACCCACCGCCAACTTTTGGGCTAATCTTTTACCAATGAATAGTGGATCGACTGTCACATTATAACGCCCCCATGGTGTGACGGGGATTCGAACCCGCGACCTTCGTGTTACGAGTCGAGTGCCCTAACCACCTGGCCATGCCGGGCCACTCCACACGTGTGTTATACCGTTTGAATATCTGCCTTGATACAGTGTCTGAAAAAGAAGAGAACGAATATTTCTTTTGTAGTTCCAATGATATGGTATGAGTCTAAAGACCATCCAATTAACTATTATTTTTACATGACTAACGTTTCTGGATATTCAGGCAAAACTAACTATACATTAAATATCCAGATGTAGCATCTGCAATGAAACCAGTACCTTATGGGGATAGATCACCCATTGTTGCATCCACAGCGAAATGGGAAACAGAAGAATTATTCTGTGAAGAATATAATGAATCATTTTCATTGTATTATTTTAGTGATTATATTCCTTGGACTCTTCAATATTTTTTATGTAATTATAAAATTTGCAGCTGTTTCCGAGTAATTTAACGATTCTGATGTTAAAAATTGTGTTGAAAATTACTGACTACGTCTAGCTTTTAGCTTAAGGTCAAAATACTCATACGTTTGCTGCTTTGATAGAAAGAAGTCACTGATCAAATCATTTAGCTTTTCTTATATATTCAGATACAGCAGTTTATGTCGAAGTTGTCCAGTATAATTAATAAGTGATGCATTATATATATATATAATGTAAAATTATTTACAATAATATTTATCACATTAATGACGGTTGGCACATGTAAAATTCGTATCGTTGTACAACCGGTGACTTAAGTCTTCATAATCTTGCAAACTACTCACAAATCATAAAAAAACACAGTAATAATCATTTTCTCAGGTTCGGTGATTTTCCTTCTTGTAATCAGATAGGACACGTAAGATAACAAAAGGTTTAAAAATTCTTTTGGTTTCAACTGAGTTGTGAGAAAAAGAAAATAGACTGAACGTAAATATAAACATAGTGAGGAAAATATTTATCCATTTCGTAAATTAGTAACAAATAACGAGTGCAAGGTGAAGGACCCTCTATTTATAAGATATTTCAAGAGTCTGCACATTTCTATGATAGTGAAAAAAGTGTTCTAGACTGAGGTAAAACATCATTATTCTCACATTTCTACAACGCTTTCCCCTTCACCCCCAGCGTTTATTACTTACCTCTTTGCTGGTCATTTCAACTGAAGAAATAGAAAAAGGATGTGTGCTCAAGGTATCCCATAGCTCTTAACTGGAAAGAAAGATCGCTGCTTACCTTTACATAATATGTTTTTACAGCAACTTATTCTAGAAGAAAAAAAATATTCATCTGCTAGCACACTGGCCCCCCAGTGGCTCAGCGGTATGTCTGCTGACTTACACGCTAAAATCCGGGTTTCGATACCCGTGGTGGGCAGAGCACAGATAGCCCATTGTGTAGCTTTGTGCTTAATTCATAAAACAAACAAACAGCTACCATACTGAAAGACTCGGAAAAGTTGGTGACATAGAAAAAAAAACTTAGTCACTTCCTCAGTCAATGTTCTAACTTTAAAAATCTGCATATTTGAATGTAGGTAATTTTGAAACAAATATAGCTGAATCTAAGAGATAAATAAAAGAGTATAAATTATTTACTTCGCTACCATACTGTATAATCTACTTAATTTTTACTTTAATGGCAAAATTAGCCCACATTTATTCTAATACTTAATATCTAGTTAAATAAATTTATGAATTGACAAGTTAAATAGACAAAATATTTTCTTATAGAAAACTACGAACTATACAGATTTAAAAAATGAATACACACGATGGCATAAAATTACCCTTTACAGAGAGAGTATCAATAATGCAAAATAAACCAACGTTATAAAAGAAAAGTATGTCAAAATAAAAATAGAATAAATCCATCTATAAACCTTCAGATATTAAATGAAAATACATAAAAAACTCTTTATGTTGGATAAAGAATACTAAAAAAATACAATAAAATAAAAACTACAGAATATTTTGATAAAAAATAAAAGATACTATGATCACAAGTACAAAATAAACCATTAAGATGAAAAATAGTACAAATTAATAGCAAATACACAAAGATATGTATGTATATATACATAATACTGAAAATATATCTTTTTAGTCATGAAGTAGAACAATAAACTATTTTCAATATTGTGGAGCGTTTAATCTCTATTTTGGTGCTAATTTGTGCTGTAACGGATTTAATATTATTTTAATATCTATGTTTGTTTCAGTTTAATGTATATTTAGAAATGAATGCAATTATATATTGTTAAATCTGTATTGTACAACCCCGCCTGTTCTCGAAATTTGTAGGAGATTCTTGATAGTAAGAATCAACATTATATGTTTTACGAAAGCACTTACGTATCTTTGAATATTGTTGGACCAACTGAACTTTCTTAAACTTTGCCTATAGATTATAAATCGACACACTAAGAGACAGTTGTAGGATACTGTTTGGTCACTACAGTCAGTATACTATAATTCTTAGAACCTATAAAAGTTATAAACGCATATTAATAGGAAAACTTAAGTGAAGTGTATCTTTGTATCAACGTCTCCTGACCTATCAACTAAGTATTAAGTTCCAAATTGGATAGAGGATTTAATATTATTTGTAAGTTTGTAAAATTTTTATATATGAATTATAATTAATTTGCTCTCAGTAAAGTATCGATAAAAGATTCAGTTCCAGACCAGGTAGAAGACTCAGTATTGTTTAGTTTGTAAAACTATTGTATCTAAAGTATTATTTATAATAACTATTAGTAATAACTGTTATTATAAATTGTATTGTTGTTTGTATATTAAAATATATTTGTGTTAAGATAGTAAATTTTATGTATCAATCTTATTGGCAAACATGAAAAACTTCGTCTTGACGTTCAAGTAACTTCTGAATTCAAATTCAAATTTCCAGCTATTTGAACTCGTAATTCGTAATGTACCTAACATAATAAACCAGAGACTAGTCCGAGATAAGTTATAATACGTAGCAATACTAATTGTTTATTCATACCAAATATTAAATATTTGCAGCAATTGCAATTAGAAGAAAAACAATAAAATAATGTTATAAAAGGCACTTTAACATTATCGCAGTCAAGTGAGTTTTCTATGATTTGACAGTACTCATCTTAATATTAACATACATACGTAGAAACACAAAACATAAAACCTCCTAAATGCTAAACTGTTAATATTATATGTTTGAAATCTAATATTAAAACCCACGAACCTTAACTGCTATTGTAGTGAGATTACAGCCAATAGAACTGACTAAATAGGCAATACAATGTAGAAGCTTGGAAATGGTATAGAAACATGTTCTTAATCACTGACACTATCGACTTAACATCGGGGGTCATGAGGAGAGGCTGCAAGCAGTATTCGACAAAGATTTCATGATAGAGGCCTCTTTCAGTAGGAGAATCCTTTCCACCGCCTTATTATGAGCTATTGTTGAAGCTGTTTTTACCACTGTAGTTACGTAAATATTATTTCACTCCATGGACAAATATAACGTTTTATGGATCCAGTAGAAATAAAAGGAGGATAAAAGTGCAAGTATTATTCTTAGAGAGACTAGTCACTAAACAAGTGCCAATTCTTAACCTCTTACCATGGAAATCCATTAACATAGACACGTCACCCTCTTTAGATTCCTTTTTGATAAAAGGTTATTGTAAGCTAGTGACAACTTCAAGTTAGCATCACAGTTACTTTCTGCCTTCTGTGTACGCCTGCAGTCTGCCATTTCATATATGTTAATTGCACTTTGAATTGAATTAATGTTAAGAAAATATTCAGTGTACTTACACAATATTTCAGTGTTTACAACTGAATAGCCTGGGTTCTATAATATGCTGTCTTCTATGAGCTCATAAAGTGAAATTATTTTTTGGACGTTTGAAAAAAAAAAAACCGTTCTTAACATTCGGCAATTCCAATTCTTCTTACCAGGATTAATATTCATACCGTCGCTGCGTTATACATAAATACAATTTCAGACCGACCCTGGCTAAATAAAATATTCCACATCGAAAGAAATCCCAACAACAACCAAAAACATTTGTTGACAGATGGCGAGCAACACCACTAGCTGATCACCATTTGCGAACTGAATTGATCGGCTTGCTATTGTACAGAATAGTAAAAACAAGCAAAAATTTAGTAAATCAGTGACTTTTATACTTATATTCATAACCATTTATTTCATACTCTGTGCTGAGAGAGAACATGAACATGGAATAGTTTTACATGTATATTTAACCGTACTGGGAAGTATCACATAGTCTATTTTGCAAACATTATGTTCTGGATGTTTTGATAGTTTTAGAAATTTTTGCAAAATGTCAGAAAAACGATTGGCTTATAACATTTACACGATAGCTTGGAAGATAGCAGTTACAACACTATTCAACCTAAGTTTTTAATTTTATTATCGAACGACTTTAGTTTTAAACTATTGATGTAAAAATTAAATTCTTTAACATCAGTAGTTCTAAAATTGTGGTAATCGAGCATCTATTATCCAATATCTTGCAGGTATCTTACAATAAAACTTTGACATTGAACTGAGAAGGTAAGGAACCTCATTTCTTTCAATTATTGATCTCACGATCAAATTACTGTTCTAGCTGCTAGTCTGACAGTCAGGACCAGCCATATCAATCAAGTCACCATCATTGTCTAAGCCAACTATCAGAGCTATCTTGCACTTCAGGCACTTTTTTATTATATTGATCTCATACAATACTTTTAGTATCTTCTTCGTTAGCTGGGTTGAGATGATATAAAATAATAATTTCGCTTTCTTTTGACTCATGAATCTTAGTATCTGACTCATGGTACATCCAGTGCATAAAAAGTTCGACAGTGACGCAAGATTTTAGCTTATTAATGCATTCAATATGTTTATAAAGACCATTTGTTAAAACAAAGTTGGTACTAACTAGCCAGATTAATAGCTTCGCTGTGGTTACCTAAGAAATAACGAGGTTAATCAGGGTCGTGGCACTTGTGCCAGTTAGGACTTTATTAATTATCCATAATCATCACATGCTTAGCATTACCCATTGATCATCAAATATTCATAGCAAGTTTTTTGTTTCATTCTTTCAAGTTGATTACTAGATACAACTTAGGTCTCCTTATCTTCCCAAAGTCAAAACAGCAATGACTAGAGCTTGATGACAACCAAATGCACCTGGTGTGAAATTGATTGAATTAGATAGTTAGTCCATCATTTGCTGAGAAAAGTATTAGTAGTTCAGTTTGAAGTGACTCAATTGCCCATAACTAAAACAGATGCTTTGCTTTTTACTCCAGAGTGACAACTGGGCAGTGGGATTAATGAGATTGACTACAGTACATACATCACAGACGGGCCAGAGAAGTCTTATCCATTTACTAGTATAAAATGAACGTGTGTCACAGCACTGAGATTTATTCACTGCTATCTTAAACATGACAAAGATCGAACTCTTTATAATGTAGTCACTTTAAGATGACATTTTTGCTGTGATGCAGTTATTGCAGGTACCACTACATTTCCTTCCCCTGTTTGACTTATTAAAAGTTATCGGTTACAACCTGATCATTAAAGGCACTGTCTGTCTGTATCAGGGTGAAAATAACTTGTGTTTTCAAGCAATGTCTTACTACTACCCTAGGCAGTCTCTTGGTAAACTTTTCTGTGAGGATATTCTCATGATCTACTGAAACCTTCGCTAGATATGCCTTCCAGTACAAATGTAAACACTGTAAACCATCTATGTAATCAGTATAGCTTTCAATGTGATTCCTCTTACGAGCCTTAAACTCAACCTGATGTATAGTTCTCTTATTCACTGGGCCAACTCAATGACGACTTTATCCCAGTTTCAAAGTTGATCATTACCACACTACTCAGTGGAGTGAAGTTTTGGGCCATTCAAATTCTGTATAAAATGTCATATTGCTTGATCAGAAATACAACTACATTAAGGTTAAAATGCTTCCAAAAATGGCGCAATTCTTCTTTAATCGTACACTTAAACATTGTGAAAGACATTCGCTTAACCTCACTCACATGGGTCTAAGGTTGCAGTATGAACCTTTCTTCAATGGACTCCTGACAAAAAGAGATCTCTGTTGAGAGATCTGAAATACAGGGAATATGATGAAGTAAATATTATCAGAAAGACTCATAGCTGAACAAGTATTAGATTTCTACTCTTGGCAGAAGAATATCATTTGAAATGTGAGTTGCACAGCTTCATTATTTCTATTATCTATAATTGCTCTGTCACATACTTCGACCTGCTAAAAGAAACATGATTACCATATTCCTCAGTTTATGTGTGTAATATCAGTTACAGTGAAATAACTGAGGCTAGAAGACATTATTTTCCAGAAGTATTTCCATCCTCTTTTGGCCAGTCTTGTGAGGCATCAAACAGAACCAGGGATGGAATAATACGGTCAATGAAGTCTGATAGTCTTGCACAGATCACTACATTTGAACTTTAACTTGACAGACAACATGATGTCATAATAATCCTCAATTATCTTTTCCTCCTTTGCATTGAGATCAGTTCTTAGGGAAAAAACTCAAATTTCAGTTTTAGGTGCACTAAGCTCCAGCATTCATATTTCTCTACCCTACAGCTACAAGAATAATGAAGTATCGAACCTTTGCAGCATCAGAAAAAGGCTGACATTCAAGATCTGACAGTTCCTTCTCACAATCATACAACTTCAATGATGGAATATTCTTCCTGATTATAATTTCTTTGACTCATGAAAAATGCTATTTTCTCAAGAATGGAGCTTTTTTGAACTTCGTAAAACAATACAATCGGAAGTTTACAATGAAATGTACTTTTGAGAAAAGTAAAGAATCCAACACAACAAATCTTATGGTAATAGCCCCTAAAATTTCTCTCTTTTATCGACGCTGTTGTACCCTTAGGTTCTCCTATTTCCTTTTACGTATTTGGGTTAGGTATTCTAAATGACAAAGGCTCGGGCAGAAGATGTTATGCCGAGTATATCTATACTGTCTTGGCTTTATCTAAGTTATTATAAATTGAACTGAAACAATTTGAAACATATACAAAATATCTTTATTCAATACAAAAACGAATCAAAATAAGGAATGTGCAGGACAAAAACAAAGGAAAGAAAAAAGATAAAAGAACAAAGTAGTATCTTTACTGGATGTAGATAGCTTTTTGCAAAATGTATACATCTGGAGGAAGAATCATTTCCAGTCTGAGAAACGAAGCATTATATAAACAATTCCACTACGTTACTCTCATTACAGTGCATGTGGTATCTACGTTATCGTTAGCCAGTCTTGTAGAAAAATAAGGGACATATATCCTCAGGAAAACTATAACTTTCTTCCGTTGCATTATGATTTACAGTGATATTTCCTGTGGGAAATCTGAGGCGAAACGATAGAGGAATGATTAAGAAAAAGGGCTAAAAGAAAGTCATGTACTTTCCCTGACTAATGTTATATATTTTAAAAACTTCACCCACTTGTATCCATGGAAATTTTAAAAAAAATTCTAGGTGAGCGTTAAAGTGTTCGCTTTATTAAATAATGGAGATTGATAAAAACAACTCAATTTAATATGCTTGCGTATCACGTTCTAACCCGCCACGGCTGAAAAGTGCAGAACATATTCAATGACACAACCACACAGTGTGGACCCTAAAACTTCCTATCTTCAGTCTAGCACATTTACAACTAATTTATGTCTAACCAATTAAATTAAGAAATAGGAAAATATGTAATATATTTTTAAGCCTAATTCTAAATAAATTATTTAGTATTCACATAGCTTACTTTCACAGCTTCTAGCTTTTCAATTTTCTACCTTTGAAGTACTTTTAGCTGTTAACATTTTATGCCACTTGGGAAAAAAAAGTACATTGCTGTACGATCACATTTATATAAATATTGATTTATAGACATGTGAAGATATGTTTTACTCATCGATAACGAGGATTTTAAGTTCTTGAGTATTTATTTTTATATCTGTGGCTTAAATTTCTTAACTTGTTTGACACCTTGCCTAATTACAGATATATATGTATAGGAAGCAGTTTTCAACGTGGTGAAAACTTTGCAAACATTTTGTGATTAGATAACTCATGATTATTTAACTTTTAATATTTGTATTAATTTTACAACTAGTTTATTGTTACACAGTTGCTCATTCGAAAAGAAATACGAGATTTTATAGTTTACTTTGAATTGGTAAATATCAGTAAGCAACTCAATTTAACATGTAACAAATTTTTATGCAAGGTTTTTTATCATGTAGAATTATGCTTTCGATAGTCAGAAACTTTTAAGTTTAGTCCTTTAGATTGCTAATCTTTCCTAAAGCGAAATCCCCAGTGGCACAGTAGTATGGCTGTTGGTTCACGGTTTCGATACCCGTAGTAGTCAGAACACAGATAGCACATTGTGTAGCTTTGTGTTTAATTCCAAACAAACAAACAAATAAAAATAAGGTGAAACGTCTAATTTCATGTTTTGTGGTGTGAAAGAAATAATTTGTAACTTTGTTTAAAGAGCAATGATGGTCTTCTTTTTTGTTATGCTAAGGGTTGAAGACAAGTGCAGTTTTTATATCTTAAGTGCTTTTATGGATCGTATAAAACTTTGGTTATTTCGGATAGTTTAGTTAGGTACTTAAACACTGGGATAGAGTTTGCTTACGGGTGCTGTGTTTTCTTATTGTAAAGCTACATCGGGCGATCTGATGTGTCCACCGAGAGGAATCGAACCCATTTGCTTACGGGGTAGTTTCGAAATTTTCACCATGTATCTGTAAAAACAGATTTGGAACATTCAAGAAACAAATTGTTGTTGAAATGTTTTTAATGACAAGCGATTCAGTTCCGACACATTTTCAAAGATTTAGCAATGAATTAAGCCTTAAGCAAAATATATATATTTTTAAGCTTATATTTGATATTGTTTTATGTATATGTGTTTTTGATGTTCTAACTTTCCTTATGACAAAATTATTCTTGTGGTTATTCTTCAGGAGTTTAGTAAATATGCTTTTTTTGTTTTTTGAATTTCCCACAAAGTTACATGAGGGTTATCTGCGTTAGCCGTCCCTAATTTAGCAGTGTAAGACGAGAGAGAAGGCAGCTAGTCATCACCACCCACTGCCAACTCTTTTACCAAGGAATAATGGGTATTGACTGTCACATTATAACGCCCCCCACGGGTGAAAGGGCGAGCATGTTTGGTGCGATCGGCATTCAAACCCGCGATCCTCAGATTACGAGTCAAACGCCTTAGCCCACCTGGCCATAACGGGCCTTTTTAGTAAATATATGACATTGATTATAAATATAGTGATTTGTTTAAATATTTAGGGCCCCCCAGTGGCTCAGCGGTATGTTTGCGGACTTACACACTAAAATCCGGGGTTTCGATACCCGTGGTGGGCAAAGCATAGATAGCCCATTGTGTAGCTTTGTGCTTAATTCAAAACAACAACAACAATAAATATTTAGAATGTTTGCCTATGTTTAAAATTTACAGATGATCCGAATTATTGTATTCGATCATATATTTTTTTATTTTTTAAACGTCTTTTACCATTATCTAATAATTCCATTAAATTCGTTTCAATCCTTCATGGTACGAGTAAATCACATACTCAAACAAGGAAAGCGAAATTTTGCCATTAAAACTAATTCGAATTAATGGTTTCAATTATCCTACAAGGAAGAAGGAAGTCATGAGATATTTTTTTTCTTCCTGAAGTGTTTCAGATGTCCACTCTTGAAAGAAATAGAGTGCTTCACTCATCGGTTAAAAACGTTATTTATCTGGGATAGAATCCTTTTCAGTAATAAATTGTTTTAATTTTCCAGATTTATACGAAAATAGATAATATTCTCCGCCAGCCAGGTTACTAAAGATTCATAAAAGACAGACCTATTTTTTTAGTATAACTTGTTTTAACTGTCTTAACTTACAGGAAAATAAGACTAATCATTATTCGCCAAGAGGGAAAAGATTGATAAGGAGCAAAATTATAAGTTATTATAAATTGTTTCGATTATCTAAACTCAGAGAATGAGAGTGGAAATCATTCTTCACAAAGATAAATAATATTTGGGCAGCACAACGTCTGTTTTCAGGGAAAGTGGTATTAACTGTTTAAAGAAGTTACGCAGTTATGTTTGTGAAGGTCTGTCTCTTTGATATTATGCACAAAGGTAAACAATGAGTTACTGGTCTCTGCCAAACAAGGGTGTAAAAAACCGGTTTCTAGCGTTGTAAGTCCGCAGACATATCCGCTGTGCCACTGAGGAATGCATTTGTGAAAGAAAATAAGTTTAAATATTACTTAGACTTGTAAGAATAATATAAATTCTAGTATAACCTAATGAGGTTGGTTTCAATCAAGTGCCTTCTCGTTGTCTAAATAAAGAGAAACGTTCTGAAGAGAACTGCAATTTATTCAACTTTGAAAACTATTAATCAGTTGAATTCAGTTAATAACGCGATTTTGTCATAAGTCAAGAATTAGTTCGCTTAAATTAATGATATACTTACTGTTAAGTAAAACTATGACGAATAAACAAGATTCTTTTAAAATAGTCTATAAAAGACACTAAAATACTTCCAACACAAGAATAAAGTTTTATTATAACTTGCAAATTTCGCTGAGCTGAATCAATTTGGAAAGAAATTTAGACTCGATTTAAAGTTTTAAACCTCCAGTCTATTAAAATGAACATGACAAGAAATAGTAAAGAAGATGAAGCATATTTGTACGAAATTCATGGTTTTACATGGTAGTATATCATGTACATAATAATTTCATTCTTAATAACATTGAAATGAAAATATTGTGTTCTCGTTACTTGTCAAGTGCATATTTTAAGAGTGGTCATTCACTTGCGAGATAAAACACTAGCTGTAATCTAAATGTACAGCACTGTGTAAAAGTGTCAGGATAAAGTCGAAAATTAGATTTCACGCTATTTTTAAAACACAAAGGAAAGTAAATCACAGGTGAAACATCGAATATTTATCAGTCTTTATATTTAGTACAACAAAAACTCAATCAAGAGATTCAGTTCAACAAACAGTTAATGTTTTGGTTTAATAATTGCTTACAGTCTTTGATGCATTGTTGCAACAAATTTAATTAATCTTTTTTTTTTGAAAATTTACTCCAGTGTCTTTAATTCACTCCCTTGGAAGTAACTTTTAATTTGTTGAGTTTTTGATCCATCAAGTCCCAGAACTGCTTAACTGAGTTGAAATTGGTTCTCTGTAAGGATCATTTTATCATTTGAATGATTCCCGAAGCTTATTTCTTAGCTAAGTAATTTTTGCATAGATTTTCGAGTGTTTGGGGTCATTATCTGCTGATGGCACTTGGGCTAGTTCATTATTTCATCTATTTTGTAAACATTTTATGTAGATCAGCAGAGAAACATCTCTAAGTCATCACGCTGCCTTCTCATGCTTCATAGTAGGTGGTATGTATGAGGTAAGTATCTTTCACCCTTTCTTCTACAGGACGTAAAACTTATGCTTTGAACCAAATATTTCAAATCTGGACTCATCTGTCCATAACACCTTTTTCCAATCAGCAACAGTCTAACAAAGATCTTGTACTCTTTAGCAAATTTTAGTCTCTTAACAATATTTGGAGATCGAAGTAAAGGTTATTTAAACCGCTACATGACTAATAATTTCATTTTCATTGAGTTTTCTTAATACTGTTTGTCATGATTATTTATATTATGCTTGAGATCAGTGATAGCCTTATTTCTGTTCTGAAGGCTGTATAAGTAAAGTTACTTAACATCAGTATCATTGAGTTTAGGTGTTCTGCTTCTTCATTTCCTAATTTCAAATTTACCTGCCTCATTCTCACGATCTAGGATATACTTGACAGTGTTTGGGGAGCATATCAAGTTTGGTGTATGTCGTAGAGTCCAATCAACATCACATATAGCTTTTATTCGAACTCTTTGCTCTGCTGACAATTCTCAACGGTTTGGGGGCTGTGGCATGACAACAAAACCTAATTTATAGTGTTAAACACTGTTTTCTTTATCCAGGTTTATATGTGGAGTGTTATTGAATTTATTCCTTCCAGCATATAATGGTACGACATGCTAGCTTTTTATATATAGTTAAGACACTGCATGGGGTACCATGACAGTTATTTCAGACCCTAAATTTGATCAGCATGTTCATTCAAGCAGAATCTTTATGACGTGGCCTTGGTACAAGTATTTGTGGACTCTGAAGAATGATAAGTATTTTGACCCTTTTTCATTCATCTGTCAACAGGAATCAATGAGCCATTACCACAGTGTTGTCATTTACACTCAGTAATGGCATGGAAGAATTAGCACAATAAAATGGAAAGAATAACAAAATATTATCTTGTTTTAACAATTTTGCACAATAATGTAGATAATCCATTTTGACTCATAGTATTAGTTGTCTGTTGTAATGATCTGGGTGAATTATTATATTTGATCATGGCAGCAAGTAAAAAACTCTGATCTTTGGTTGCGGTTTTTCTTTCGATCTACCTATTGTTTATCAACTCTTATATGTGATCTGTTCTGGACTACAGACTGTTTTATCAATGATGGCAAGTGAAATAGGTTAACACTTTTATTAAAAGGTTGAAAAACGAGGTCACGACACAGTTAACAACAGTTTAAAGTTACTTATTTCCGATCGCTGCCTTCTTGAATAACCTCCTACTGCTTAATAAAAACTAACAAAATTACTCATCAGCTCTTTCGTGCATTAAAAGTCAACTACCTCAATCTGTGAAGTGGTTTATCCGTGTGTCATGTGGTTGATTCACCAACTATAACCTATGAAGCGGATTACCAGGTTGATTGACCAAGTCATCCATGAGCTCCGAATTCCAAGTTAGGTTATCTATTTCGTACTTTAGTTTTTTCTAACATTATTTGTGACTCGTTTAATAAAATATCATTTTTATCCGTGAAGTTAATAATCTATTTTACGTAATCTATTTCATGTAAACTGGAATACGATTTTGGAGCAAAAGTGTACAACTACATCCTTGAGCCGTGAAAATGGCCACTAACTTTGAGTTTTGTAGAAGAACAGGAGGTACAAACAACACGTTTTAACATGAAAAATCATTCATCAGTTGTGACATGCAATGGATTGTTTGTTTGTTTTTGAATTTCGCACAAAGCTACTCGAGGGCTATCTGCGCTAGCCGTCCTTAATTTAGCAGTGTAAGACTAGAGGGAAGGCAGCTAGTCATCATCACCTACCGCCAACTCTTGGGCTACTCTTTTACTAACGAATAGTGGGATTAACCGAAACATTATAACACCCCACGGCTGAAAGGGCGGGCATTTTTGGCGCGACCGGGGTGCGAACCCACGACCCTCAGATTACGAATCGCACGCCTTAACACGCTTGGCCATGCCAGGCCCACTTGCAATAGAACACCAGTTATTAATTTTAAGACTCATTATGAGTAAAGTGGAAGCTAAACTAGAGAATTTATGATGTACAAGAAGAATTTGACCAGTTTTAGAATACCAAACTATTGTCAATTTTCAACTTTTATTAATAACTTGTACATACAGCTTCCACAGAATGTCGTACAGAGTGGTTCATAATTTAGAGTTCTTACCTTAGATTCACAGCACCAAATTTTCTTGATAAAATTAATCCGAAAAAAGACTAACGAAACTTCAAAAGAATTAGCATGCTTTTCTGAAGCAACCTTTTAAATCGCTTCGAATTTACATAGATTTTAGTTTTCATTAATCTTGTGTTCGCCGGCGTGTCAGCTGTATGGACTTATAATGAAAGTTCAATTACCTGTGATAGCCAGAGCTTAGACAGCTCATTGTGTGTGTTTGTACTGAAACACACCACTACAAGAGCATTACTAATAATCTCATACTAGTTGTAAGCAGATTACGTCTTAACTTGGAGATGTTTCAACTTTAGAATAAAATGATGTACGGTATGAGGGATTACAGCTTTAACTTGAAGGTTTTTTCACCTTTTGTACAGAGTAAAGTATCTGGAACAATGATATGTGACCTCAGATTTTAATCAGTTTTGAGGTGATTGTATTGTAATTTCAAATAAAAAGAAGGTGCCTACATTATCTACGACTCAAAGCAGCATGACATTATTTTCCTGTTAGAGTCTTGTAAGGTTGTCTTGGAAACCGTGACGACATGCAGCTAATTTTTTTTAGGGGTCTACAGTAAAAAAAAACAACAAAAGTACTTTTGTATCAGTACTGGGTTAGTAATAATAACTGCGTGTGTTTGTATAGCAAAGCCACATCAAGCTATCTGCTGAGCCTACCGGAGAAAATCGAACCTTTGATTTTAGCGTTTTAAAATAATAACGATACAAACAGTAATTAGTATAGCGCCTTATCATTTTCGTATTGTCCAATTTCCATCGTTTCTTTGATTAACTTACTGGTTTTCGATACAAAGAAATATTTAGGACATAACTATGTAACACAAATTTTGTTCCTGGATAGTATGCGTTGTTTCTTAATTGTTTGTGTTGTAAAAGTACAGAAAATGGCCATTATTCTCTTCAAACTTTGCTTTTGTGATCTGAATAATGAAATTTAGAAATTTACCTATTCTCTATGTAAAAACGGGCAAATTTCCACATTTTCATTTACATGTGAATAAAACAACATATGAATCAAGATTTACATGTATTTATACTAAAATTTGACAAAACTGTTCAGAAGTGAGTAGTTTTTCGAGATTTTCGACTTTCACATATTAGCCCCTATATATAGCCTTCCATCAAGTTTTCGTTATACGCTCTTTGGTAGCGGTGTTCAAAGTCCAGTATATCTAGGTGGAAACGCTCGCCTTCCTCCTCTGATTATGCTCCCATGTTAACCTTGAATTTATCAATTTGAGGATCATGGATATGGACTGTCAGGGACATCCTGCGACCCATTTTTCCATGGTTCTTCACCAGAGCCTCAACTTATTTTACATAATTTTTGGCCTTGTGATTGCCTAAGAAGTCCCGAACCACTGCGACAAAGCTGCTTCAATCTTTTTTCCTTTCCTACTGAGATTCTTAGGAAATTCTATGCACTCCAGGATCTTCTTTATTTGTGATCCAACGAAGACACCAGCTTTGACCATTGCTTCAGCAGCTTAGGGAAGAAGTCTGGAAGGTATTTGAAGGCTACAGGCTTCTTATTGAGATCTGTGACAAACTGTTTTATAAGACCCAATTTTATGTGCAGTGGTGAGAACAACATCTTCTGAAGGTAAACTAGTGGTTCACACGTGGCACTGTGCCTCTCCACAAAGAACTTGGTCCGTTGTGGCCAGTGTTTTCTGTTGTGGAGTGATGTGGTGTCCCTGCTGTCCCAAAGGCAAAGATAACAGGGAAAGTTGGCAACACCTTCTTGGAGACCTATCAGGAATGCCACCTTTTTGAAGTCTCCGATAACTTCCCAGCCATACTCATTATACTTCAAGCAAGACGCTGTCACAGAGTACTTTTTCTCTCTTGTCTTGATAAATTGGCCACGTGCATAGTAGAATGCGTTTGGAGAATGCTTGCAGCTTCTTGATGCCATCTCTGATAAAATCAGATAGGTCTATGTGTTCAATTAGGTAGCTAAAACTAAACTGAAGTGGTGAATGATGAGCCCTTGTATATATATTACCATGAAAAATTCTAAAACATTATTGAAAATTCTTGTAAATTCGAGAAAATTATATGTCAGTTTCTCAGCACTGAATCTACCTGGAATGTTCTGGGAAATGGATAGATTTGAAAATTTCGTTACCCAGATCAAGAAAGTAAAGTTTGAAGAGAAAAATACGTCTTTTCCCTTGACTTTAAGCACAGGTAATTGAGAAATGACACTTTCAGCCCATGAAAAAGAAAAAGTAAACATTTTGTTACATAGTGTAATTAAATGTTTGTGCATTAATTTGAGATTATTAGAACAGCGTAGGGAAAGGCGATTGGGATGGGGATATTTTCCCCTCTCCTCTGTGACAGGACGCCATCACTTGAAAAATTAATATTTTTACGTCTTTACTTAAATAACTGATCTCAACAAAAAATACATAAGTTGTATATGTAAAATCAAAAAGTTATTTGTGACTTAAGATACTCATTGCAAAGACCAATTTTGATGAAATTGGAATGTTAAAGAAAAATAAATTTAAAAGTTTTTGAGTACTGACGTTGTTAGAGTCTGTAGGGTCCCAAGATATGACGTTCCTGTAGTCACTTCCCTTTACTCAGTGAAACATATCCCATAACCGCATACGTACAGTAATGTGTATAATTAATTGTATTCATTGTTTTTTCTCTCACGTATTAATCTAATTTGAACTGAACTGCATTTTGTACAATAAATAATACAAAAATGCTAAAATGGCTGAAAACAATAAAAGCGACTACTTTAACCATGCATTGAAACTTCTATTGTTCAAAAAGCAAAGATCCAGTTCTGTTAGAACTTCGTAATGAGAAGTGAGTTCGTGATATAAGATAACATACACATAACTCAGATCTTTATCTCAACGTTTAATACCGGGTAAAGTTTAATCACTCTCTTTTCAAAATTGTTTCACCTATATGAGTACACAATATTAGCGGATAAAATTTATAAATGTTTATCATGTGTATTCCTTGTATTGTATTATAGTTTTAATTAAATATAACAATTTGTTTCACAGAGTTATTCGTATATTTTAATCACTAAGTATTTTTTAAAACATTTTGGCAGAAATTTTTGAAAAATATAATATTATCTCCAGATGAAAATAATAATAATTGTATTACTGGCTCTGATAAAGTCTCTTTGATGAACTTACAGAAATATATTTTTTAATTATTATATGGAAAATGTAAAAGTTTTTTTTTTGAATTAAGCACAAACCAACACAATGAGCTATCAGTGCTCTGTCCACCACGTGTATCGAAACCCGGATTTTAGCGTTGTAAGTCCGCAGACTTACAGCTGAGCAACTGGAGGGCAAAATGACGAGTATGTTTGGTGCGACCGAGATTCGAAACCACCACCTTCACATTACGAGTCGAACGCCTTAATCCACCTGGACATGCTAGGCCTTAATAAAATGAGTTTCGTAACTTTGTCGACACAGTGGTAATAACTAGTTACGTTCTTGAGCGCAGTGCTGAATAATCTCAATATCAGAGAATATATGGTTTAGAACTTATTCGTGGTGAAACTAGGCTACAAAGCCAGGAAAAAACCATTAAGATCAAATAAGCCCTGTACATTCTGCAAGCCTTTAAAATTTTATCTTTTTTTCGCATTATGATTTATAAATACACGACATTATGAGCAACCAAAATGGAACTGAGAAGGCTATACAAAGAAAAAGGTTCTTTTTTTGGTCGCTGTGAGCTCTATTTTATAAGCTTGTGTTATAAATCGTAAATATTTCGACTGTCACAACCTTTTTAGTATTTGCCAGAGTACAACCCCCATTTCTTTGACTTATGGTCAGAAGGGCGCCTTTTCGTATTTTATTCCGTTTACTTCACTTTGAGGGTTTTGAAATATGTGTATGTAATCACGCCATCTATTGAAGATTCAATAAATTTGTTGTCAGCTCCACGTAATTATTTGTCATTCATATAATACATATTCTTTCAACTATTCAACATCAAAAGAACGATATCGTTAGGTTCGTAAGTGTGATTTTGATAATACATCTCTTTTACGTTATTCCAAAGATTATGCATAATCATAACTTGTCAGATACATTGCTGAAGACACTTATTTATTTATATATGTATGAAAAACATATTTAGAACACAAGTAGCAGATATTTTTTATTCCTAAGGATCTTTATTCGGATATTTTTTCGAAATATAAGAAAAGATTTAAAATACAAAACCAAAATATTCTCTATCATCAATTTATTTGTCTACTTTTTTTCTTCAGGACCAGCATGTTTGACAAACATTTTAAATAGTGACGTCAAATAGCGTACGTCTTTGTACTGTTTATGAGGAAAATGTCATTATATACCTTATTTATTCAAACAGAGAAATATATAAAAACGATCTTCATTCAAAGAATTCGATTTATTATCCATTCTTGTATTAATTATTATTTCGTATTCATCAGGGCGTCCACTCTATATAGACGCTACATCACATCAAATCACACTGCTTTTGATAAATCTTAGATACAGCAAAGGATTTAACAACGAAGAAAGCTTGATTTGATTTGTTTTGAATTTTGCGCAAAGCTAGCAAGGGTTATCTGTGTTACCTAGAAATGATTAGTGGTTTTAAATATATGTAAATGTACAAACCCATTTGCGTTGACTATGTATGAATATGTCACTATGAAGATAATAAGGTAACTAACTAAGAGTTTGCACTGATCTGAGCACGTGAGCAGGGTGAATATGATTGCGTTTCGATGTGTCGGTATTTGAGTATTGTTGTTAAATACCCAGGAGGGTCAGGTACATTTGACCTCTTCCTCCTTCCCGAACATTCATAGCATCAAAAAAATTGATTTTTTTAAATTTTATTTTATTTATTTATTTATTTTTTTTTTATAGCTTTGGGCCAGAGTAAAAGTATAACTTGATGCTCAAGCCTATTTCAGGGCTCAGACCATGCATGGACGAACAAGAATTTTTTTTTTTTTAATTTAATTTAATTTAATTTTTTTATTTTTTAAATTCTCTCTTGTGTTTTTTTTTCCCTTTTTATTTTTTTTTCTTCAAAGAAAGAATGCTACTACTACTACTTGTAGTAGCACGCACACACACACAAATAAAAGTAAGTATATTAATAATTATTATTCAATAATTGTATGATAAATAATAATCAAGGACTAAGAGTCTAGTGCATAGTGGCCAGCTTGAGTTACATTACTTAAATATAAGTTAAAAGGGGAGAGGTATTTAGGACTATTTTCATCATGTACGTGATATCTGTCGAGATCACACATTAATTCATTTTTACGCCAATTCTTATTGAAGTATTTTAGAGTGTTATGCAGGAGTCTTTCAGATATTGTGTCTATGTTTGCATACTTGTGCATGAATGTGGTTGAGGTGCTACGTGGTACTTTATATGCTGAAGTTAGTACTGAATTTTGTATACGTTGAAGTTTCTGTATATGTGTAGGTACTATGTTAATCCATGCAGGTGATGCATATTCTATTGTTGGTCTAATGTACGTTTTGTAGATTTTAAGTATGTTTGCTGGTGATGTTCCTTGGTTTTTACCTTTTCCAGATTCGTGTCAGTACATTTTTGATATGTGGTATCCACGTTAATTTTGAGTCATAGGTTAGACCTAGAAATTTAGCAGAAGTATCAGTCAGTAAGAGTGATCCATTCATATATAGTTTTGGTGGATCTTTTTTCAGCTTATTCAGTCTGCTGAATAATATGACTTGGGTTTTTGGAATATTGATTTTGATTCTGAATTTCTGGCAGTATTCTTCAATGCTATTTAGGACTGGCTGTAGGTTCGTTGCTGCTATCGATGGAGTGGGGGCACTTTTCCAGACTGCTACATCGTATGAATATGATTGTGAGCTCTTTGGTGTGATTTTGAATTTCGTGCAAAGCTACATAAGGGCTATCTGCGCTAACAGTTCTTAATTTAGCCGTGTAAGACTACAGGGAAGACAGCTAGTCATCGCCACCCACAGTCAACTCTTGAGCTACTCTTTTACCAACGAATAGTGGGATTGATCATTACATTATAACGCCTCATGACTAAAATGGAGAGCAGGTTTGGTGCGACGTGGATCCGAACCCCCAACCATCGGATTACGAGTCGACTGCTTTAATCATCCCCGTCACGAAGAAAGTATCTGTATTTTCATGTTCATCACTAATAAACTTAATACAAGTATTTTATCTTTGTTTGAATCTTTGTCTACTGATGACTAGACCTTATTCACTTCACATTATATTTTATTGTTTAAGGCTTCATTATAACGCTAGAAATCCGATTTGGTAGCCTACTGTGCAGCTTCCGGCTTTGCAGAAAATTAATGAATGAGCATTGTTTAGATCTTATTAAGACAGTATTTTATAAAAAAAAATAATATATTGGCTGTGAAGGCCTAGAAATAATACTTCTTCAGATCTATGTCTGAAAATTACCTTAAGTGTGAAATAAGGTGTAGCCACAAATGGATTGAACGTGCGATGTAAAATAATGAAGTCAAAATTGGCGGCAAAAATTGTTTCATTCACAATCATACTCTAATTTGAACACAAAACACGGCCTGGCTAATTAGTGAATATTTGTTGTATGATTATAAAACACAGCCTACCTAACTAATGAATGAATATTTATTATATAATTAACAAACACATCCTACCTAACTAATAAATGAATATTTATTATATAATTATAAAACACAGCCTACCTAACTAATGAATGAATATTTGTTATATAATTATTAAACACTAAACACGGCCTTGCTAGTTAATAAATACATATTTGTTGTACAATTATTATCAATGCTATAAATGTAGGTACCAATTTGACCGCAAATTTTGATTTCATTCTTTTAAGTCCTTTTGTTTGTCGCACCTTTCATCATTCCTAAGATGTTTTTGATTAGGTGTCATGACTTTTTATCAATACTTAACAAAAACAGACCACACCAAATATAAAAGTAACACTCGATAGCAACAAACCAAAATCAGATTTAAGATCGTAATATTATTATCCGGAACAGATCTTTACTTTTACAAAACCAATCAAATTATTCTGAATACATGGTGGTAGTAGCTTTCTTTATACTAACGCCATGAAATTTAGGTTAACAGCTTCTTGTTGTCACCTCCGCGAGATCAGTACAGCTGTATCGAGCATTATTATTTATGCTAATTGCTCAAGTTAATATCACGTGATGTTAGATGTTCTGTAATTAGGATAATGTTATAAAATTTAGTAAATTCCTGCTTAAAAGTTGCCAATGAATAATCAATAACAGCTGTCCTCCCTTACGATTAGTGTGAAAACTTGAGGTATACACTACTAATTTAGTTTGTTTGGCCTAACCAGTTCTTATACGTCTGCAGATCCTTTCATCTTATAGTTTTGCTGCAATAAATCAGCCGTATTTAAATAAAATGACAAAAAGAATCAATAAACTGAAAACGGTCATTTTTTACACTTAAGTAAAGCTGTGATTCACATGACTTTTTGCGTAAGCGTGAGCAAAATTTTTATTAAATTTGAGCGATTTTTGTTTCATAGCTTTTGTGCGTAAAAATTAAGTATGTTTTTCTATCAAATAGTTTCCGCACGTTTGTTGTGAAAAAAAGGAAGAAGGGTAATGAAAACTAGAGAAGTTTTATGTTAGGTAATTTTGAATGGATTGCCTTGAAATTTGCTAAATGAAGTAAGGGTTAGTAGCGAACATCCACAAAAAATAATAGTTTGGTTTAACACAGTTCGAATCACAGAAAGTACAAAATCGCTAAACTTTCACTCTTGTCAATAACACACACAGTGAGCTGTTGTTGTTTGTTGTTTTTGAATTAAGCACAAAGCTACACAATGGGCTATCTGTGCTCTGCCCACCACGGGTATCGCAACCCGGATTTTAGCGTGGAAGCCCGCAGACATACTGCTGAGCCACTGGGGGGGGCCACACAGCGAGTCCTGCAGGTTGTTTTTAGTTGGAAGATACATAGTAGTGTGTCTTGATTAAAACAGGTTATTTCACTCAATATTTTATAGCCATTCTGAAAGTTTGCAAATTATTATTTTCCAAACAAATGTTTGATAGTTATTATCAAAACGTTATTCTACTTTATTTTCAGACTCAACTCTGAAATATCTGAGAAAGAGATTTTTATTACAGACTTTGCCATTCAGTTTTTATATAATGAAACATGAAATACCATACATTATCAGTTCAAGAGTGATATCTGAAAATCATACCTAAACGTTACTATAACAGATCATATAATTTCATTTAAAGTTTTATAACCATTGCGAAAGTTTGTACACCATACTTTCCAAGTCTACATATTGTGATTTCAGAGAATATTTTCTTATAGGAGACATTTTCAAACCCATATTATTTAATATCTTTAAAAGCTGACCTAAGTTTTTCATACTGCAAAATAATAAATGTTAAATGATTAACTTCCTGGACGTTTTAGAAGTGAATAAGATATTATGATGAATGATTCTCTTTAAAAAGGTGACAAAATCTACGAAAACAGAGAATATTCCTGTAACATTAAGTATAATAATACCAATAAAAACCTAACCCATACAGCCTAACATAATTTAGTTTCTTATTGCACGGTTTCAAGTTCTTTATTAGTCTAATGTTCTGGTGTAAATGGTACAAGGTAATGTTGTTTCGATTTTATCAGAGCCGTATCATCCAGCGACATGTCCCTCAGTACATTTGCCTCATATTGTGTTTGCGTGATAGACCAAAATAACTCCGAAGCAAACGAAAAGTTCTGCTTTCAGGATCAAACCTAAATAAGCGTGTGTTACAAAACCCAGTCTTTCGATTACTGGTGACGCAAGTCGAACCTGCGAGCCTCAAGTGTAATATATTTCGTCAACACCAGTTTGATTCGGCTATCAAACCTTCCACAGAATAGCCCTCATCAAAATGACCACACCCAAAATAGATAACTCAGTTATCCGAAAATCCAAAACTTCTTTTACGTAAAAAACAAACAAACAACAAATTTTATCATACATGAAGCTCCACCATTTCCTTTTTCTCAGATAAATTCTTAAACTACATTTATAAAAACAGACATTATATCTTTCTGGAAAACGAAAATGTATTGTTCACAAGAACAGAAAGTTGTGACCCATTAAATAGGATAAAATATGTTTTAATTTATTGGTTTAGTGGTTATGACAACAAAAATTTGTGACTCATTGGATAAAATGAGATATGCAGTGAAACAGGGGTATCTTGAAAAAGAAATTATAAAATAATTGTTATAAGAAGATACGATTCTGAAACAGTAGTTACTATAGTGATAGTAATGGACAAAATACTGAAATCTTGGACAAGAAATTAATTCTTTGCTGTTTTTACATTTGCTTACAAATACATACAAGAAAGAGATTTGCTTCTCAGCTCTTTTATCTTTTGGTTACAGAAAGAAAGTAATGACTTAGCAGATGCACTAAATGAGGGTTATAAAGTACTGGCTGTATTGATAAAACATTACCATTTATACAGCATGAGAAACACTGATAAAATATTGGTATTTATACAGCACGAGTAAATAAGCAGTTAGGCCCGGCATGGCCTGGTGGTTAAGGTATTCGACTCACAATTTTAGGGTCACGTGCTCGAATCCTCATTACACCAAACATGCTCGCCCTTTCATTTTTGTGGGCGTTATAATTATTCGTTGGTAAAAAGAGTCACACAAGAGCTGATGTTGGGTGATGATGACTAGCTGTCCTCTCTCTAGTCTTACACTGCTAAATTAGAGACAGCTAGCGCAGATAGCCCTCGTTTAAAACAAAAAACATAACTGAAAAATTCTTTAAATGTCGGTGTACTATATAAGTATTATATAGTACTATAGGAGGTACAGTATTAGCCTTAACTGGATATATTAGCCTGGTTTGTAATACAAACACTTCTATAGCCTATAGAGTTTAAATATAAAGAGTTTCAAATATAAACTGTACTATAATTTACACAGTTTAAAAAAACATTCACTGGTAGACCTTATGTTATTTTCTATATCACCGTTAGTACTCGATAAGCTGTTTCAAATGTAGAACTATAAATAGCATTAGAATGTATGTAATTTTAATTATCAGAGTTACTGAACTGTATTTCATTATAAAAGTAAACACTGTTTATGCACTTTTGAATATCAACGTTAACAATGTCTTTAAGTTACAAAGCACTTGCCGCCCATCGCTAGATTTTAGACAGTTTAAAATAAAAACAATACCAATTTACTGCAGTTCGAAATAGTAAAAACACAATTTGTATTTATAATATATAAGTATTAGTGACTTTTTGATGTGTACAAATATTTAGATTTAATTTGTTACGAAGTCTGTGTGTGTGTGTTTCTTATAACAAAGTCACATCGGGCTATCTACTGAGCCTACCGAGGGAAATAGAACCCCTGATGTTAGCGTTGTAAATCCTGAGACATACCACTGTACTAGCGGGGGGCTTTACGAAGTCCTACACACACATTGTTCTTTAAAACGTATTAATGTAGAAACCACTACGTTTGCACTACTTTAAATAAAACATATTACTTCGTGTAATACAGTTCATAATGTAAGTTTTTGGACTTAAAGTCTTCAAATACTTGTGTTTTGAAATATTTAAGTTGCGGATTATAATACTTTATTAAAAAGTATAAGGATTTTGACACATAATAATAATAGTGTAAAATATGTACATTCTGCTATATCCTATTTTGCATACTTTGTAGTTCTTAATAGATCACATATCTTTCATTTACATACCTAATGTAGTTTAAAGTAAACATTAGTAACGTGTATCATAAGAGACTTTGTTCTTATAATCTTTTTGGCAAGTCCAGACATTAAGTGTTTTGAGACCTTACTTGTAATCATTTTTTCTTCACATAATCTCTTTTTCTATACAGAGAAAATAATATAGCAATTCCGTGTCTAATCTGAAGTCTACCCAAGCTATCAGTATCATCAAAACTACAAGCAGTCCGGTTTCTCAGTGCGTAACCTTGCTAACTGAGAACTTGGATAACATTATCTCTGTTTCTATGGAAACGCAAGTAGCCTTCGCTACCAAATGAACTCCCCATTCATTATTACGTGGCAGTTGTAGACGGCAAGAAAGAGATACTCTTAGATGTACTGGAGAACGTCACGAATGACTAAAATCAATAAGCCCTTCTCTCACATAACATCAGCTCAGGTACACTTTTAGCATTGAGTTTTGTTGTCAATAGGTGGCGCAATCCACTGGAAAATTCCATTATAAAAAAGATTTGTGATTCTCAGTTTCTGAAAATGTTAGTGGGTTAGATTTGATCAAAAAATATAACCATATAATTCCTACAAAATACTGATGGCGACGAAGTGACTGATCAGATATGTTTTTTTTCTTTTGTGGGCGTGTATGTTTGTGGATGTTGAACAAGCGAGTGTGTGCTTTACTTAGGCAAATAGTCTAACATGAGTTTTCCGTTAGATTTTATATTCTATGATATTTTCATTAATGCAGCTTTTAATTCAGAACTTTGTAAATGAAAAATATTTTATTTTTGTTATTGCCACATAAGGAGGAAAAAAACATGGGCATTGCAAAAATACGGCGCACAAACTTAAGACAAATCATCATCTAAATCTGTGTCTGAAAGTGTGCTTACTTTATCGTGTGCTTCACTTATTCTCGTTTTGATTTTTTTTTTCCGTTTCGTCAACGAGACTAAAAGGAGATCGATTCGTAAGAATATCAACAGTGGTTTGAGCTCTCGTATTTTCTCGTTGGAGAACTACTAATTTAGAAATATAATATTTTGACGATAGATATAAAAAAAGTAAAATTAATATATATATGAAAGTAATGCTAGAAACGACTTTTATTTTGGTTAAAAGGCAAGTTTAATCCAATTTTATTTTGTATAAACGAAATATATGATCATTCTTCGGTTAAGGATTTCTAACACTTAACGACCAATATATATATTTTTTAATATTCTCTTTCAGTTATAGGATACGTTTTTTATTTGTTTGCTGTTTACTATAAAGTTTCGCAATGGGCTGTCCGTGCCCTGCCCATTTTGGTTATTGTACCTTCATTTAAACCGTGATATGCCTTCACGCTTAGGAGGCACAGGGTACGAAATGCATATGTGTGATGAAACATTTAAGTTACAAACAATAAAGTTCCCTAATGGGTCTACGGTAGGTTTAGGGACTTACTATAATTCTAAGCTCTAGAATTCAATTTCCTCTTGTTGACCAAGCTCAGATAATATTGTGTAGCTTGGTATTAAGCAAGCAAGTAAAAACAAGAATGTTTGTTTGTTTGTTTGTTTTTGGAATTTCGCACAAAGCTACTCGAGGGCTATCTGTGCTAGCCGTCCCTAATTTAGCAGTGTAAGACTAGAGGGAAGGCAGCTAGTCATCACCACCCACCGCCAACTCTTGGGCTACTCTTTTACAAACGAATAGTGGGATTGACCGTGACATTATACACACCCACGGCTGGGAGGGCGAGCATGTTTAGCGCGACCCTCGGATTACGAGTGCACGCCTTAACGCGTTCGGCCATGCCAGGCCTCAAGAATGTTTGAACGAAAAAAAAAAAAAAGAGAAAGAAATCTACAGGGGGTCACTAGAAAAGCGGAAAATTTGAGGGTCAGATGAGATTATGAATAAAATGCGTGCTTACTCATTTCTATTTTGATTTCTTTACATCATGAATAAAATGCATGATTTTAATAATTTTGAGCATCTATGAGTGTAATATAACATATGCCTTTAAAAAACTTTGTAAAAGTTATTCTTTGTAAAAATAAATAGCTGTTTGACAAATTTTCCGCTTTTCTAGCGACCGCCCTGTATATTATTACACGTGGGTTATTCCTGTAGAACCAACAATAGTACTAGAATCCTGCAACTGTGAATATTTCTTAGAATGTTAGAGCACTTCTTTATTTCGTTAAGCCTTTATCAAATTCTTCATTATTCGGTTTCATAGTAGATTTACACGAAAAATATCGTACTTTACCCCTTATAAGACGCGCTTCTTTTCTTTAAAAATATTCTTAAAAATCCTTCGCGTCTTCGAAGACAAAAGTGATGGGTTAAAACAAGAGGTTAGCTTAGGGTCTACTAAAAACGGCCTCTCGTACAGATCGTAATCTCATCACTTACCAATTACAAGAATTTTCAATGGCATAAAACATTCAATTTAACTAATATTGTTGATATACTGTAAATAACATGATGTACTTGACTGTATTTACTCAGTAGATTGAAAAAAGTCAAAGCTGCATCAAGGTGTTGGTTGCCGAGTCAAAATATGTTTTCTTAGAAGTATCTTTCCAAAATTAGGGCGCGTTTTTCATGATGTAGCGTCTCCCATGGCGTAAAATACGGTAGTCAACTTTAAGACGCTTGTTGGCGTCCACTCAGATGCTGGTATACCTCGCGTTATAGATGATGATGCACAACGTAAAGGGAAGTTAATAAAAGTGTTTCACTTAGAGATTAGAGCCACTTTGTTAAAAAAATGTTACACGTTCGTACTACATATATATATGTACTCATCATCAATTGTAGTACTGTAAACTTGATCGAATGACTTAAAACCCATTTCAGTGTTATAGCACAGCATTTTTGGGTGTGAAGGATTACAGTAAATCCTTTGATGTGCTTCTCATCTTTAAGACAAAAAAACAAACAAACTTAGGACTTCCTGCTTAATTTACGATTACTTGTTCCAGCAGTTTCTGTTTATCATTTTTTCTTGACTTATCGTGCTCTATCTATACCGTACCGAGGAGTCTCCCTAGCTTGTATATAATTCCAAAATATGAAACGTCATTATATACGATTAAGATGTTAATAAAACAAGCAATGAATAAACATGTTATAATATAATATATAACAAAAATAAAAAGTTACAGAACCGATTAAGATAATTTAGCCTATACCCAGGCCTGGCATAGCCAGGTGATTAAGACACTCGACTCGTAATCCAAGGGTTGCGGGTTCGAATCCCCGTCAGACCGAATATGCTTGTTATTTCAGCCGTGAGGGCGTTATAATGCGACGGTCAATCCCATTATTCGTTGGTAAAAGAGTAGCCAAGAGTGGGTGGTGGATGGTGATGACTAGCTGCCTTCCCTGTATTCTTGCACTGCTAAATTAAGAACGGTAGCGCAGATATTCCTCGTGTAGCTTTGCGCGAAATTTAGAACAAACCAAACCGATGCTCTGTACACCTTTCTACCCCTTGAATATTTTCTAACCTTTTTCTGTTTTCGATTACTGCAGCTGCATTTGTTTGTTCTTTATTTTAACTTAAGTAGTTATAAGTTCTGAAACATTATCACAATTTCTACCCGTTTCATATACTTGTTGACTGTGCGAGTCTTCTATTTTAGATAAAACGACAGGCATTACGTATTTTATACCTGATTTTAGAGTGTTTAAGTTCCGCTTTAGAAAAAAAAACATTGTTTTAATTGAAAAAAAATAATGTTTTTCTAAACCGGCACAAGCCTTTTACGGCACAATATATTTCTAGCTATTTCTGAATAACAGAAATTTGAGGTAACTGTGTTTATCGGGTAACATTAGTGAAAACTACACGACATTTCTGTTTTATGATAAATGAATATAAAACACAGGAAAAACATGTGTGATTTTAGTGATAAAAATAATTACTGCCGATTTCTTAATAAGAAATTTGCGTTTTGTTGACAAGAATCCCTTTAACCGCATTCGATGTACATAAAATATTTGAATAAGAATAAGATATACCTGGCATCCATAATCCTAACTGTCTAGCAGAAGCCGCCAATCAACGCAGCCAGGACAGCGCGCAATCTTTTCTCAGTCGAGCTGGTGCGTGTAGAGTGCGCTCTCTATCAACTTCATTTCTGTTTAGTGCAGCCACACTGGCGGCAACCGTAAGTCGATCAACACTTACGTCTTGTGTTTTTAACGATAATACAGGCTGCTACTGGTATATGTTTGTGTGTTTATCTATGTACGTGTGCGTGCATTTACTAAGAATTGTAAATAATACAGTTTACGGAATACAACTTAGAATACCCTTGAAAGCAGATGCTTAGGGGCAGCAGCCGATGAACCCAACGAGGGGCGATCTTGAAATCACTCAGGGGTGAGATTAGGTATGCAGTCTAGATTCAGGTGTCGTCTTCTAAACTTAGGGCCACCCTAACCATGGCTGCGGCGGGAACCAGCCGCAGGTCCGCAGCGATGGACAGTGATGTGTACGAACTGATCTCAGTGGTAGTTTCCCAGCCACATGATAACCGGTCAGTTTCTTCCTCGGACACAAGTAGTTACACCGGCTCTCAAGGCTCTCTACATTCCGATAGGAGCAGTCTGTATGACGAGAGTTACTCAGAAGACTATCTGCCCTACCCAGGGTTCATGCCGGTAGCCCTGCATTGGTTCCACCAGACCACCTGGCCTAGGACTTGGTGTCTTCGTCTCATTACTAATCCATATCCTTTTTGCAGTGCATGTGTTAGTATACCAATAGCTTATTCCACACCAACAGCAGGCTGGTTTACTTGAGGTAATGTTACGACATTATAAGGAAAACTGCCTACAGGTGAGTTTGTGTCTGCTTAGAACTGTAATAGAGGTAACAGGAGTTTGTTAACTTATCACTGTCAGCCACTTTGAATCCAAGTTATTCATTGGTTAATATTACCCTTGTATCTTGCAGCTAATGATCCTCGCCATCATGTGAAAGACTATTGATTTTAAGAGTCGTGGAGCTTATAAACGTAAGTTCGTTGGATATATTGAATCATTTCGAAAATCATCGAGGCAAAACGCAACGATTAAAATTGTCTTGAAACATCCACTAAACTTTGTATTACACCCCATTTTTCATGATGGTCGGTAAAATACAGGGTGAGAATAGACCCTCCCCGTTACTGGTTTGCGGCTCCACAAAATTTACCATTTGTGTCAGTAAATATGTCGTTATTTACTGACACCTTTTCTAAAAAAATATTTTAATTTTTATTTGCATTTTCGAAAAAAGATGGCGTACATTCATCTTCCTGACGAAATACACATCAACTTACTAAAAATCTGAAAACTTGTGAAACAGATAATAAAATTATCTTAATTCTTGAATTTATACGATATTAACGTCGTTCCAAAGTCGATTCAAATAAATTAAGGAGATTAAACAGGAGATTTACTTAAAACACAAAAACAAATATAACCATAACTGATCCATAAGGGATGACTAGGTTTAACCGAATTACCTCGAAACGAATTATCCTTTCCTTCCTGTTACTAGTAATAAAATCACTGTTGGCCATGATAAGATAGTACCGATAATAGGATCACCATCAGACATGATAGGTGGTAATGGTATAGTATCATTGTCGGCCATAATAAGCTGGTGTCTGTAACAGGCTAACTATCGGCCGTGATAGAATGAAGAAATTGTAATTCTTTTGAAACTAAATTCTGTTTATTTTTTAATTGAACTTGGACCATCTAATATGACTGTATTTCTACGGACTTCATATGGTAACTGGAGCATTCTATTTTTAAAATTTTCCCTTTTTGTTTAAAAAAAAATTCAGATATGATTATTTATTCGAACAAAAGTTTCTATTTGAAGTATGTTAATAAAACCCATTCTCTAAATTTTGACAAGTTGTATAACAAAAACAAAAAGTATAGCACAAGCATATCTAATATGAAAGTTACGGGGATTTTCTGTTGCTTTTTTTTTTCTAAACTTGAATGTACATAAGCGGTAAAACGTCTGTTGATTGGAATTTATGTGGTCAAACATAAATCTTATTTCGTTCGATTAAATATTGTTGGGATTAAGTAGTGGTTGAAAGTTGTACTTGGAGAGTCACAAATGACAAACAAGTAGGACTGTGGAAATGCTCTGTGGCTCATGTACAGTATTTAGGTTTGATATGCCACACTCAAAGCTAAGCGTCGAATTAATAAAATAACGTACAAGTTTACCACTTACCTCTTAACAATAATGCGAGCTTAAAAGACTCTTGAATACCAGGAATACCCAGGGTTTTCTGATCCATATGATCTAAAGACTGCTTAGAATGATGGCGATAATTACACTTACTAATACATGGTAGGCAAAGGCTACATTTGTTTCATTTTGGTGCACAGTTTCTTATATATGCATATATTTATAATTTTTATCACGCACACGGCGCTCAACTACGATTGCTACATGTAATGGATATTCATACCGGGAATCAGAAGAACGCATTTCCAGCTAAACCGTTTTCGGGGGTTGAATTTCGTTTGAACATTATTCACTCATCTTGAGTTAGAATTTCAGATAATTTATTCGCTACATTCATTCATATTAGTTGTGTTATGCACAATTATCCGCATACTTTAGCATTTTTCCAAATTTTAGCAAATTTTAAGCTTTGAATTTCAAGTAGTTTGGATGTTAAGCTGAATTACTTGTATCACATGCAAAGTTATCCATTAAAATCCTAGTTTCTACTTATAAGTTTTTAGTGTTAATAGCCAAATTTAGTTTATATTTGCGTTACCGTTAATTCAGTATACGGAACTCGTGATGCTAATTTCTCAATGTAGTTCACTTTACATAAACGTTGATGTAAAGCTATCACTTCTGTGATCCATTCTGCACATATCGAGGTATAAAATCACTAGCATACAAAGTTAAATCATTTCCGAAGTACAACGGTTCTTAGACTTTAATAACCCGAGGACCCTCTTTAATTTAAAATTGTTTTGAAAAGAAAACATTCTGTGCATGTAAAATTGTATTAATATGTTTTAGTTTATGTAAATTTAATTCTTTACAATTGTTTTAATTCTATAAATAATATTTCTTAAAATTTGTTTACGAAATTTCATACGTCACTCGCGGACCCTCTAGTGTGTCGTCACAACCCCAATTGGAGAAACGCTGCTCTTACACATTATTGTGTAATTGTAATACAAGATATGCTTTGCTGATAGTCCTTTCTGTGAAAAAAATCTCCTTTAAAATACTCGTTTATAATTACCTAAAGCGAAAGTTAAGGTTTGAATTGTCTATAGTAAGCCATTGTACGGGAACTTTGATGCAATATTTGAATGCGGTGTTTATCGTGTTATATAAACGATAATGTAAAATTAGAATAGCTCATAATATATTCATGCACACATACAAGTTTGAAAGATCTATTTCGTTGGAAAGCCAGTTTATATCGAAATTGAAACGTTTTTCATGTTCATAATATTGGGTTGTGAAGTTCAATGCTATGCGCATTTTTTTATTATTCAATGTAATGAGACTTAATGATAGAGGACTTGGAAGTGAAGAAATTACTATAGTTATCTAGATAAAGAATTAAATGACATTCCTCGTGCATCTGATCACCTTAAAAATCTCATAGTGACTTAAACATATATTAATGGAATAACCCAAAACAACGTATTTAAAGAAATAATAATAGCTTTTGTCGTTTGTTAAATATGGTTTAACGAATGTTACTTTTTATCATAAACAGCACTGGTTAAACGAATGATATTTTTACACAATAAAACATCACATTAATATACTCTCACTTGTTTATTTATGTAGTCTTATGGTTTTGGTACTTTGTTATAAAATTATTTTTGAACGAGTCTAATGTTTTCTGTTTTGTCATACGTTCAAGTAAAAAAAAATTCTAAAGTTGAAATAATAGTTTTGTTTGATTAACTTTGCTCACCATTTTTAAAGTTTTAATTATAATTTATGTGATTATCCAGAAATGAAAAAAACGGCCATATAAGTATAAGTGTGACCAAAGTTTTACAATAGATGACAGAATAGTAGATTTGTGCTGCGGCACATTGTAAAGACAATTTATTTCAATATTTAGTTCGAAAAAAACTTTATAATAAAAAGAATGGGAGTAAGATATCAAAAGTGACAGATAGAAACGAAAATAATAGGTAAGCTATTTTTATAGGTGGTTCTTTAGTACAGCGTGGGGATAGGATAGTCTTTGTGGTACATATGGCGAAAAGTATTAGATTATAATATTCAGTGACAGGGGTAGATAGTACAACCGATAAAGCAAGAGATACAGTAAAGGGGGCTACCAATGATAGTCTTTGTAGTGTAAATATGGGTTAAAAATATAGGGTGGGGTCAGTCAGAAGAGCTAACCGTTAAGTACAAGACATTCAAAGAAAATGACCAAATTATGTTTTGTTTTTATTATTATTTTAACTTTGAGAGAAAAGTTCATAACACCTTCTAGCTGAATCAAAATATGTTGTTCTTAAACTGTATATACATCTGTGTGTGTAATAAAAAAACAATTGAGAGTATTGCTTTCTTTTGTTAGTAAAATCGACACATCTTAGTAAATAATATAAAAGACACAATACCTTGTATATTATTGTTTGCCTTAAAGTTACGAAAGTATAATGTATTATAACACAATGATACTGCAATTCTTTTAACTACTTCCATCTTGTATTATAGGTTATACTTAACTCCTATTTTATTTGTAAAATAACTTTCTCAAATGTCGTCATCTCACCTTTTAGAAAACTGTAACAGTTTTTTTTTGCGTTTTCAATTCACGACTAATTCGTATTTCATTCTGATAAGTCATGTCATGTAGATTTTGTGACGTCTTTTGTGCATGTGCACCAGTGCATTACAGGTACAGGTTATGTGAGAATCCCAAGTCAGATAATATTTAATACTGAGGTTCAAGTACTTCAGATCTCTTGTTTAGTTTTGAAAACTTACGTGACTGGAATATTGAATTAAATTGTTTTTGCAATGGACCATCGCAAAAGTCTGAAAAAAGAAAAAAAACTGATTTTCAAATTATTGAATTGACGCATCATTCATTACTGGCGGGGCACACATACTATTGTCATATGGAGTAATGCCTGCACAAGGACTCAGTGTATAAAGAAAAAAAACATGCAAAATCTTTTAACGAAATCATTATTTTTAATGAAAAACAAACAAACAAAGGAGACCTCAATATTAATAGTTGGATTAACTGCAGTTCTGGTGATATTTTTGTTTAATTTTTCTCTGTGACTACTTCATTAAAGGTCATGTGATCAACAGCTAATTCGGTCTATAAATAGTTTAAAAGTGTTTGAAAATCTGATGATGTCCCATGAGATCATCGGTAACTCTAGGGTTTGGAACTATTTGAATAAAAAATATAACGCGTAGGCTACAAGTTTCAAATAATGATATGGATTAAAACTTGCTTCAGTTTAAAGTTCGGTGTGTGTGTGTAAGAAGCACCAGAGGAATGAGGATGTAACCATTTCTTCCTTATCCACATCTTCGTTCTTTATCTCTCTTTATATAAATACATAACGCTGGTGGGTATGCACATATGTAGTTTTGGTTTTGCTTCATCACGTAGGAACTTTGAGAAATAGACAGTTAACTGTTTACTGGCAATAACGTATTTAATTGCGTTTATGTTTCTAATACACTATTAAGTTAAACATAATTAAGTGTTTTGCTCCTAATTTTCGTTTCTATTCAATGTCCGGTGCATCACGTTGCAGTTTCCAACAGTAGTCAGCAAGCATTGACGGATTCCAATTGACCTGATATCGTTTTTCCGTTGTAGGAATGTCTTGGTGAAACCTAACGTGATGGTCAAGTTTGGATGTGATTTTCGTGATCAGCAGCCAAAAGTCTATAAGGAACACCCAAAAGTGCTCAAGAAGCAACAACTTTGTTGTGCAATGTAATCGTTCTTGATGCATTGAATTTACCATCTACTCTCGAAAACTTATTCAAATTTACTGGTACATGTAACTGTATTTATATCTGTGTGATAGAACTTTATTTATGGTAGTAGTAATATCAGTTGAAAGTTTTCGGTAATGTAACTCATGATGAATTTTTATATGCTTGATTTTGACATAATTTTTGGATAAATAATGCGTTGTATTAATGTGTTATTTTTATAATTATTTCCTTACTAACTCTTCTATTGAAGATTATTTCTATTGGATCTTTTACTTAATTTGGCATATTTTTGTCCTCTAGTTGCAAACGTAATTTGGTTGCATGAGTGGTTAACTATTTACTTTAACTACTTCAGTTTTCACCAAGAAATGAGTTTTGTCGTGACCTGCTAATCTATAATGGATATTTAAAAAAGTAAAATTGGGAAAATTACCAGAATATCTGGTAACCCTCAAAAACTGCGTACAGTTGCTAAATCCCTTATATTTGCTATTTCACCTCACTTAAGGTTGAATTATTTAGGGTAAAGAACGTAGGATACCAATTAGAAGGTTTATTCGAAAATTGAAGAAACGCCTTCAAGTCGCTTTTAATGTTTAATTAACAAACGGATTCTTGTTGAAGATATTAGTTTCAATATTTCGGTTGTAATAGAGAAATACAGTGGTCTCTTTCGTTGTTTCAGAAATGAAATGGAGACATAACGCCTTTTATCCATTGCCCTGAAGGTTGCACAAAAACACGAGGCTTTGTTTTTCAGTCATTATTCTGAAGATTATACTAAAACAGAATGTTGTTTCTTGGTTATATTTCCAATAGTGGTTTAGAGACATAATGTTTTTTAGCCGTTTTTATGTTGGTTATGTTGGTAAACAACCTAGTTTTTCAGTCATTGTTCTAATGGCTATACAGAGCCATTATGTTATTTCTTGATTATTTTTTACAATAGTAATAAAGAAAGTATTTTCCAGCATTTATGTGATGATTGTACAGATCCATAATATTGATTTTTAAGGTCGTTAATTCGATGGTTGTATTGAGACATATAGTTTTTCAGTCATTGCTTTGAAGCATATTTACACGCATGATGTTATTTTTCAGCCAGTGCTAAAGAGATTTATATAGATAATTATATCGTATTTCAGCCATTATTTTAACGGTTATATTGAGACATTAATGTTCTTTTTAAACCGTTGTTTTGAAGATTGTTTTAAGATAAAATGTTTTTAGCCATTGTTCTAATCGTTGTACAGAAACGTAATGTTTCCGGCCATGGTTCTGATGATTGTTTAGATAAAAGTAATGTTTTCCAGCCATGGTTCTGATGATTGTTTAAAGAAACGTAATGTTTATCAGCCATGGTTCTGATGATTGTTTATAGAAACGTAATGTTTCAGTCATTTTTCAAACAGTTCTATCCAAATACAATATTGGTTTCTTTGCTCTGATGGTTGTATAGATAGATGCACACACTTTTTTTTAAATCGTCGTTATGAAAGTTGTATGGATAGATAAATACACAACCTTGCTTTCTAATAATTTTTTCTAGAGTTGTATAGAAATTACAAAAGTTGTGTTTTTGTCATTTTCCGAGTGTTTTTACAAGGATAGTATCCAGAGAGATTTTTTTTCGATCGTTATTCAAAGGTTACTTATAGGTGGCTTCTTTCAAGGGTTGTGCAGAGACAAAGTCTTGTATCATTTTCTATTACAAAGTTTGTATAGGGAAATTGTGTGATTTTTCGGTTGTTGTTTTGAACGCATGGTTAAACAGGAGTCGAACCTGCAGTTACGAATAAATAGTCTTTTTTTGTTTTTGTTGTTGTTAATGTTTGTAGTTTTCTGATAAGTGAATAGTTGTGAAAATGCTGTAGTTTGTAGATTTTTAATTTTCCCGGGGAATGTCACTTTACACACGTTGTGTTTGTAACTGTAAACTGTTTATTGTATTCCCAGGCTCCTGTTCTACAGTGTACGCACGATGTCCAGATATTACGTTACACTGTAGTTTACCTGTTGTTGCTATTGATTTTGTTAAAACATTTCCGGATAACCTGTCTTTATCGATTATAAATTACACGTATTCATTTATATATAGGATTCATGTATGAGGATATATTCGTATGTTTAAAAGCCTGTTTTCTTTAGTTACGGATCATGCATTAACATGATGACGGTTATCAGAACTGTACTTGCAACTAAAATATTGATATTATTGAAGATTAGTTCATAAGAAACATATTTGCAGTTAAGTATTATTATCAATCAGAGCTTGTTTATCAGAACAGTAATTGCAATTAAAATATAAATTTTATTGAGGGTTAATTTATCCGAACCGTACTTGCAATGACACATTAATATCACTGAGAATGAATTCGTTAGGCTCATCAAATTCAACAGGAAGCAGGCATATCACGAGTCTTTATAAAACATGACATTGGAAATATTTCCATAAAAATCTCGCAGACCCTTAAAATAAGTTTTTTAAAGATGAACATTTCCTGAACTCTGCCTTGATAATATACAAAATACTTTATAATATGCTACTCGCATTGTAAAAGACATTAGTGTCAACTGTTTATTTGATGAAATTTATGTAATCTTCGGAGAAGTGATAAGTGATAAAGGAGAGTGCTGATATCTATGATATAATGATAAAAATGTACAGTCGTTAGTGTATCGGTGATATGTTGTGGAGAGCTGTTCGAAAGGCTTGTGTAGTTGACGTATTAAGGGATTTGTTTTGCATGGATTAGTATAAGATTGTGGAAAGTAATGTTTTGTATTTATAAACATTGGTATATTTTATTTTCGCATATTTTTGTTGCAATAAGTGGGTGTTGAGAAATGTATAGAGTTTAAAGTATGTAAGAACTAATAAGACGTTTATTAGTGTGTAGTTCAAGACAGTGCTGTTAAGAAAAGTAATTTAACAATATTTGAACGCTAAGAAATTACCAGACAGTTTAAAATACAATGTTGTAAAGAACGTTTAACAGCTTTTAAACGGTAAGAAATTACCAAACAGCTTATAAATGTGTAATTTAAAATAGAGTTCTTAAGAAACGTAGTTTAACAGTTTTTAAATAGTGAGAAATTACCAGACAGTTTTAAATGTGTGGTTTAAAATACAGTGTTGATAAGAAACGTAGTTTAACAATGTTTAAACTGTAGGAAATTGCCATACAGTTAATAAATATGTAGTTTGAGAAACGTTGCTAAGAAACGTCGTTTCCCGGTGTATAATTGTTTGTTTTGTTTTTGGAATTTCGCACAAAGCTACTCGAGGGCTATCTGTGCTAGCCGTCCCTAATTTTGCAGTGTAAGACTAGAGGGAAGGCAGCTAGTCATCACCACCCACCGCCAACTCTTGGGCTACTCTTTTACAAACGAATAGTGGGATTGACCGTCACATTATACACCCCCACGGCTGGGAGGGCGAGCATATTTAGCGCGACGGGGGCGCGAACCCGCGACCCTCGGATTACGAGTGCACGCCTTAACGCGCTCGGCCATGCCAGGCCTCCCGGTGTATAAACGCAAGGAAACTAGTGAATGGTTATAAATGTGTAGTTTAAGATGTAGTGTTGCTAACAGATGTTGTGTACCTGTGTTTTTGAATGGTTAGGAAAAATGTGAAAAATGATGTATCTGTGTTACGCTGTAGGAAAGTTTTGAGAAATTTGATGGATTTCAAGCATGTAATGCGTTTGTTAGAATGCAGAGAGTGTTGCATAATATAAAAAAGAAACCGTTATATTACAAGGTTACATTAAGTTGCCAAGGAAAACGTATCAAAATTATTAAAATAACTGTGAAGAAGCTGATTTATGTGCATTATAATCTATGGCGTTTTTGAATCGGTTTGGAAAGGTTGTATGATAAAATGTTTAAAACTAATAAATTTTCTAATGTAATATTGTAATTTGTTGAAAATGATAAAGTACCTTTTAATATATGGTTTGTAGAGAAGTACATGCAAATAATAATATATCTGTAGAATAATATTGAAAATTTAGAAATTGAGTTTCACTTTTTTGCTTAATGTAGTGATCGTATTTTAAAGAATGACCTTCGGCGACTGTTGATAAAATGCTGGCTACCTTCATATTAGATTCAAGTTTTTGGTTATTGTGCTGTTACTTTCTTGAGAAGGTTAAAGTGACGGCAGAATCTAACGTTAATATTCAAATAATTAATTTGAACCCATTGTTGTCGGACCTTTGGTGTTTCAGAGATAAGGTTTTGGGTTCACCTAACGTTGTCATTTGAGATGTCTGGGTGGACGTCTTTAGTTAAAGGGTTGTTGACATTATAGAGAATTATATCGTAAGGGTGTAATCTAGCTTTAATACATGAGAGTATTGATGAAATCCTTTGCTTATTGCACTGTTGACTTATAGAGACACGGCTTACACGGACTAAGATAACATTAATAGTGAAAGTCTAAATGGAAATAATCTTTGTTTAAGGTAATGTTGATGTTCTAGAGACTAAGTTAAAACTATGGTCTATCCTAACGTTAATATAATGAAATATTGGTGGAAGTCTTTGGTTAATGTATTGTTGATGTTCTAGTTTGTTTTAAAGCAAACCACATTGAGGTATCATCCATGTCCATCACGGAGAATTGAATTTCGAATCGTAGCGTGTTGTTTTATAGACGGTTAACATTATTGTTTAACCTAACGTTGATGTCTGGGATTACGGGTGAAGTTATAGTTATTGTAGTGTTTGTATTCTAAAAACTGGGTTAATGTTATGGGGTGAATTGTGTTGAAGTATGTGTAATGTATCAGTCATAAAGACGAGCCATTTTATCATTCTAGATGGTATCAAAGTACACGAGAGTTTTGTTAGAGCAGATTGTATAAAAATATCGGATGGAATTTATGCTAATATTCTTGTTGTTGAGTAGAAGTTACGGCAAAATTCATTCATATTATTGAGATTAATTTGAGTTTAAAGCTGTGAAATGCTTTTAATAACACAGGTGTTGGGTTGAAACTAGGAGAATGTGAAGAGCATATATAGAGCTTGTATTGAAAACTGAGGTATTGAACGATTACTATTCCACGGATTGAGATGAAAGTGGAGGGCAATAACAATTTGGGTTGAAGTTGTTGACATTTCACAAGTCATAACATCATTAATGGCAGCTGATATTATATAGAATAATGTAAAGTCACGGCAATGATGTATCGTTTATGTTTTACTGATGTTCATTGTATAGAATGATGTGAACTTTCAGCGATATTCTACTGAGTAGATTGAAATTAGAAAGCAATGGACAAAGTTAAGAGAGGTAATGATGGTAATGTTTAAGTTGTGTATCGCTGCATCATTAATGTCCAAGAGATTAACTTGAAGTTAGTGGGAGATCTAACACCAATATTGTAGTAAGATTATGTTAATGTTTAAAAACCTTTGTAAGAATTAACGGCATTTTAAATCAGTAAATCACATAAATCAGTTCTCTACCTCAAAATAATCAAATATAAATTGGTAGTTAAAGAAAGGTTACTACAATATTTTCTTTGTTAGAATATTTTGGCCTAATGAGTAACGTATTTCTGTGGTGGTATCTTCAAGTGCTGAAATACGTGATTAATATAATTAAAATCATAATAATTTCCTAGACTATTATTTATTATTGATATAGATGCGTACAGTATTTATAATTTATTCAATGGTTTAAGATCTAGATGTACAGGTTTTTCAACCCTGATTTTTTATAGAAGGAAGAACCAGCTGAATTAATGGTTTTATCTCTCACAGTGAGAGCTTTTGAGATACTTAATTCATCAACATTAGTCAGCCAGTCCGTTGTAAAATTTACAGAAATCAATACTCTGAATAAAACATAGAACTCGTTAAAAATGAGAAAGTAAGGGTTTGTTATTATATGCATGCAGGTATGTAGAAAAGTACGTGTTTTGACCATTGAAAGTTAGTTTTGACATTCAGTATCAACAAATTTGGTAAAATAGTAGGTCAAAATAGAGACATTTTTGTACCTCATTTTGTTGATAAATCCTAAATTGGAGTTTCACTTTAGGTTGATATTTATTCTAACGCAAAACTGTGTCACGTGTATTCATCTCTCGTGATTATTTAAATATAAATGTGCCTCATGCATCTTACTCGTAAATTTGTATTAATAAACTCGTCTTAAAATTGACTTGCGTCTACTTCAGTTTGGTAATAATAACAGAAGATTGTGTTGCACTTTATCTCTGTAAGAAAATATAACAGAAACTGGTGCCGTATTTGACCTTGGTAAAATATTAAAGAGGCTGGTGTCGTATTTTACCTCGGTAAGATAGCATAACAAAGGTTGGTACCACATTTAATTTCGGTAAAATATTTTACCAGACTTGTGTTACGCTTTACTTTTTGTAAGATTGGTGTCGTACTTTATATGGTATTTTTAATAATGAATAGTGGCATACCTCAATTAATTAATTTTTCCTCCAATACAGCCCCGTTAATATTACAAGTAAATAACCAATTGCTACTTTGCTACTGTGTATAACCTTTCGTTTAGAGAGAGCGTCACAAATAATGAAAAATTTATATACAGTTGGCATTATGTCTTCATGATTTCCAGATTGCTGTACTTGTGTCATGAATGTAACAGTGAGTGAGACTTAAGTTTTAATTTTAAGAAACATTGTCTAGTGTTCTCCTGCTTATTTAACTAAACAAGTTATTTCAGTTAAAGCTAACACTTATGACTGCGCATGGGTTGGGACTTCTTAATGTTTTTAGAATATCTCATTCAGTCATGAAGATGTTTTAATAAAAGTTGGCAACCTTCCATAAAACAGGCTAACATTCTAAGTGAGTGATGCTGCTTGTTTTAAGTTCTAGTAATATAAAGAAGTAGTGGATATGTAGAAACAACAACTAGATATAGTAGCAATAAGACTTTGTTGTTAATTTAAAGCTACCTATATTTATATGTATGTATAGTTTTGGGTATTGTGGTAATAAAGTTATAGTGTAATTTATGGAAGACTTAATTTTGGTCAAAATTATTTTATGGACACCAAAAATTGAATAAGAATGCGCTATTACACTAATTTTGCGATTTGTACTGTCATTTTCTTTTTCAAATAAAGGTGTTCTATATATCATATCGTTGTTAGTATTTTGTGGTAGCTCAAAATTAATGGACATAATATTGCTGACAAAGTCAGTTACCACCCTTTATTGAAAGAAATATGAAAATTCTCCATGTATTTAATATTTAGTTTGAAACATCGTTGAAGCACAAGAAAAGTTTGTTTTTTCGAGCTTACTAATTATTATTTATTCATCTTGATAGATGAATGAAGTATTTCCCCCAAAAAAAAAATTCGTGAGTACCCTCCGTCTTTTGTGTGTCCTTAAAAAACCATAATGGCTTACTGTTATATTCCTAATTTCCGAGATGCTTTCTTGATGGGAGAAATTTTGAAGATTGTCTTCACGCGTCAGTTTTTCTTCATCTACTACGCTCATTTATTAATATTTTTTATATTTGAAACAGTTTCAAGCAGATTCCTATTATTTAAACCATTAAATACTAAACATAAAGTATTTATTTAATTACTTGTGTATAGTTAAAATCATGGAATGCAGGACGGTTGACGAACCTAATTATTTGAATCTCGTCACTATTTTCCCTCTTTCTCACAATAAACTGGTCATTCAATATAACCGAAAAGTCGTAGGTGTATGTTTTTCGTTTTTGAGGTCGGTTTTCTTTCAAAGTTGCAATGGCGTCGAATTCAATCGGTAGCAGTCTTGGCAAGCTCTCTATGTTGTAAACAGAAGGAGGGCGGAGCCATTGCTAAAAAGTGAAAAGTGCACAGACTTGATGAATGAAGTGTATCTATCGACCATCTGTAGGAATAAGGTGGACTGTCCCACAGTTGTTCGGGGGCTTCTCAGAAGATGAATAGATACTAACAATTAAATTGGTTTTTCCTTTGTGATATTTCATTACAACAGAAGAAATAACCTGTAATACTTCCATTTTATCACGGGAGACTTTCTTTTCCTGCTCATTTTGATTTCTAAAAAAAAAAAGTTTAAATCCACTGAAGAATAGAAACATACTCGTAAGCCAAATTTTACTCAAAATCGTACACGTAATTTGTTGTAAATACATTAATTTGAATAAGTACTCGGATAAAAAAAAACAGTAACAGTGCAACCTATATCAAAAACTAAATTCCATAAGCAATGAAATTTAAAGGTGGTTTCCAAATAATTAACTGTTAAGCTAATTTAACATGTTATAAGCCAATCGCTACTCACTTCACAGACAACCTTAGCCTAACACTAGAATGCGTTACCTCATGACCAAAAGGTGCCAAACATTTGTAAATACTAATAAATGTAAATGTGTTTTTTTATGAAACTAAACTACTAAAACTTGTAATATTAAGTAATATACAAATGTCTTTAACTTTCTTTCTTCATATCTAACAACTGTCAGGCTATTATAGTCTCAATACATTGTAAGGTATCTTATTTTAGAAGTCGTGTTTTTTAGTTGATTGATTGTTTAGAATTAAGCACAAAGCTACAAAATGGGTTATCTGCTCTACACACCAGGGGTATCGAAACCTGGTTTCAGATATACTTGATGTATCAGTGGGGGGCATTATTATTTGCTTGCGGAGGTCCAATTTTTCAGAACAATGGAGAAGATATGGGATGTCAGTAATAATTATGTACGTTTTACACGTTCCCCACCTCGGTTTGCTTATAAATTATTTGATTGCCATATTCTAGAAAAGTCAAACTGTGAAATGTGAACAAATATTTTATGTTAAACAATAAATAATACGTTTTAAAGAAATTTAATGCCACGAGAAAAGGGTTGATGAAATTGTTGTTTGAATAACGTACTTCATCTTTAAACACACAAAATTCTACAAAATCTGAAGGAACTTGGAAAACAACTTTTTATATTTTATTGTTCATGGAAGTTAGTCTTAGATATACGTTGCACTACTACATTACATGTACGATTTTGAATAAAGTATGGCTTACGAGTTTATTCTACTCTTCAATAGGTTTGAACTTTGCTTTTTGAAATCAAAATGAGCAGGAAAAGAAAGTCTCCCGTCAATCAAATGGAAGCATTACAGGTTATTTCTTCTGTTTTAACAAAACATCACAAAGGAAAAACCAATTTAGTTGTTAGTATTTATTCACCTTCTGGGAAGCCACCGAACAACTGTGGGACAGTCCAGCTCATTCCTACAGATGGTTGATGGACGTATAACATGTTAAAGGAACTTTACAATTAATTACATAAACATTATAATTAACTATGTAATTAATGGTAAATAAGAAAGAAGATAACGGCTTCTAAAAGTTTTCAGGAAGTAAAGAACAGATTTGTGAATATCTTAAGCCTCCGTTTTCAAGCAGTTCATAGTATAGCTTCAATAATGAAATATTGTTCAGGTTCTGAGAGCTAAGTTTTTCAAGATACTGTTGTAACCTAATCATAATTCAACAAGCATGCTGTTAAGAGATGGTGTAAACAAGTTACATAGTAGATGGGAATAGGCATAGTTCGTATTATTATTATCATTTTCAAGGACAAAGCTTAGTTTATAGTAAAAATTGAACTTAGCAGCTCACTTTATAGAATTATGGAACCAGCAAACTTTCATTTGTAAGATGTTATTTCTCTGTGACTTATCAACCAGTTACCATAATAAAGCAGCCAAAATGCTTGTACATAGGAATACAAAAACGTTATATATATATATATATATATCGTATCCAATGAGTTTAATAGAAGCTAAGCAAAATTTCTAACTAAATATAAGAAAATAGAGTAACAGGACTGTGATATGGGTGGAACAAATTTTCAATTTTGAAAATTCTTGTCACTTATATTATTCTTTATAAAGTTTGTTTCATGGAAAATACTTAATGTAAGTACCGTGTAGCGTCAAATTTAAAGATTTCATGTTGAGTAAATGAAAATATCAATGTTTGAAGACTGAAAGTTTTCTTCTGATTAAGAATAACTTCGTGGAAATACATGGAAAATGAATCATTCTTTATGGCACTGAAATACACTGAAATCATATAAACTGATGTTAGGCTGTAAAGATAACTCGTAACGAAAAGCTTTCATGTCCCAGGAGGTATTACATACACGAAGTGTTATTTGCAGTCTAGAAGTTAACGTGCGTTAAGCATGGATGCTAATCTTGAACATTCGTCACGTGATGTACAGGCTTAAGGAATGAAACTTGTTTGTTATTATAAAGGTTACAAATAGGACATTTCATCTTGTGGTGTTTGTTCAGAAGATCAAGTATAGGCAGGACATAACAACTAGTGTTTTTTTGTTAACAAAGTAAAGCATAGGTAGGACATAACAACTAGTGATGTTTCGTGTTAACAAAGTATAGTATAGGCAGAACATAACAACTAGTGTTTTTTTGTTAACAAAGTAAAGCATAGGTAGGACATAACAACTAGTGATGTTTCGTGTTAACAAAGTATAGTATAGGCAGAACATAACAATTAGTGTTTTTTGTTAACAAGGTAAAGCATAGGCAGGACATAACTACTGGTGTTTGTTGTTAACAAGGTATAGTTGTTAGCAAGATATAGTATAGGCAGGACATAACTAGTAGTGTCTGTTGTTTAGAAAGTAAAGTATAGGCAGGACATAACACCTAGTTAACAAGGTAAAGTATAAATTGGACGAATATATTATTCTAAAGGTAAAGTATAGAAAGTTAGCACACAACTAGTGGTTTCTGTTGTTCTGAAGTTAAAGTCAGAGCGTTACAACCATTAGTGTAGGCTGCTCATAAAACAAACATTTAAATATATATGTCATAACAGCAAATGATGTCTATTTTTCCAAAAAAATGAACTTATAGTTGTTAACAATTTGTGCTGAATTGTATTATGTAGTACAAACTGTAGTGATGTTGGCAATTCAGAAGGAAAGGGGTTGGTAAGACATAGCAGATAGTGATTATGTTGTTTAGAAGGTAGCGTGTTGAAATAAACGAGTATTCAAGTCAATTGTTAAGAATGTATATTGTAGAACAAGAATTAATAGTGTATTTTTGGGAAAGTATAGTGTAGGACATAATAGTCAACGTGTTTGTTCTTGAGAAGATATAATTTTAAGAAAAAACAATTAATGAAACGAGTTGCTAAAAATGTTTGCAAGGAGAGATAATTTTATCGGAAAATAGTTTTATTAATCTAGTTCAAGTAGAAGTAGAACCCTCTAAATTTAGAGCTAAGTCAACTGTTGTAGAATTTAAGATTTCTCGCAGGAAAATTTTTATCATTATTTATATATATCACCCCAAATACTATTGCATGTGACTTAGACATTGTGTTAATACCTATTTGTACAGAGTAAGTTTAGAGGGTTAAGTTGATCATTTAAAGACAGTTGGACGGAATTTAAGTACACGTGATTTTTCCCCAAATTCAATTAATGTTCATAATTCACATCAAGATTCTGAAATAATGCAATATGATATAATCGAATTACAGAAAAAAAAACTTCTCTTGTTAAAACGTCGGTGATTCGAATTGCGTTAGTATAAATACTTAAGTAGAAAGGCAAAAATAAGAAAATAATATTAAGTAAATAGTACCGTAATGCTAACAGTGAGTCAACTAAGTTGCATTAGGTATAAATATTGGGATTAAAAAAATGATTGGTGTATTTCAAGAACAAGCAAGCGGTAACACCGCCGTATCGATGAGCTGACATCTCAATATCTCTCATCAAATAATTTCTACTGAAATCAAATGTTTCATTTACTTCCTGACATTTGTGCTTGAAGAAAATCGGAGAATCTGCAGTTGAAGGTGCTATTCATGTTGGATTTTCTTCTTCTAGCCACGAGCCTATTTCTTTTTATTAATCTGCCGAAATGTAAATGGCCGCTGTTGTGTGTGCGTATAGATATTGTAGCTCTGAGCAGCCACTCTGCGGCAGCTTTGTGTTTCAGTTCCCGTGAGGACTCATTTATCTCCATTCTCTGCTATAACACTCGTAGGCAGCGTATGAATTTGAATAAAGAATGACTGTAAAAACAACTAGTTTCTGATATTTCTTGATGTTTATGCTGCCGTCCAAACATTGAGTCCCTTTTAAACACTGGAACAGTACACATACAGGAAATATCGAAATAATCTTAATAAATGATGTAATAATGACAACAAGTCCAATCGATCTGCTTTGATGTAGATGTTTAGTTTTTATTATTTTACGAGCATATTAATACCTTTAAGTAACACTGCGTAGGGCAGCTAATGTTTTTGGTGTTTTTTTTTGCATCATTTTCTGAAAAGGGAAAGTGTGTACTAAAGTTTTTTGTATTAGGTTAAGACAAAGTTTGTTCCTTTTAAACTAGTACGATTTAATGAAATAAATAATATTTGAGCGCCTGCCTGTTTTTCCATTTGGTAAGAATTTATATTTCTAAGTCTCAAAAGTTCAAATATTTGTTGATGTACAAACATGATATTCCTGGAACGAAGGGAAATTGTCTGGTAGTCAGGTGACTTTCAGCAAGAGAAACCATAGAGGAAATCACTTAGCTCTAAAGATTAAAGCGTATCTTACGTTACATAAAGCAGGTTATCGAACAGTGCGGTTAAGACATGACATCAGTGTTCAGATATTGAAAATTAGAAGAAAGATGGCAAAGCTTGGTATATAAGTTCAGTTTTTTGCTGTTTGAGAAGTTTAAGGGTGTGTTGTCCTTCATACACACGTTTATTAATGTCATTAGTAAGAAAATTATTCTCTCAAGCTTTGTTACATATTTGTTTTAAGCTACTTACTTTTTCCAACCGAGGCTGACTTCAGAAATTTTCTATCGTGTGGAACTTTTACCGATATCTACCACAGCTAAAAGTGTAGTCCCTAGGACATTGACTTGAGCTGCTGTGGTGTCTTGAATTACATTTAAAATAATTACACACAATTTTAAAAGACACAGGAATGGATCTACTTATTCACAGTGTTTCTTAAGACAAAAACTATGGAAGTAAAACATTAGGAGAATCGTATTTAGAGTACTATTGGAAAACGTGCTATTCACTGAGCCATACTCCATTTTCACCATTTGTTTAAGCCTCACAAAATATATAACTTGGCGTCCCTCCACTTTGGAAACATTTATGGACACAAACAGACATACATAGATTACTATGCCTTTTTCACTCTTCACAAGCCTTATCCATTTTGTGAATTGTGCAATACAGCCAGAGCAAAGAGCATTATTAAAACCCTGGTAAACCCAAAGTCTGCTCTAATTGGCTCCTTGCTTTAAAATCGCAGGTTTTATTAAGTTTAAGGGCCCAGCATGGCCAAGCGTGTTAAGGCGTGCGACTCGTAATCTGATGGTCGCGAGTTCGCATCCCCGTAGCGCCAAATATGCTCGCTCTTTCAGTCGTGGGGACGTTATAATGTGACGGTCAATCCCACTATTCGTTGGCAAAAGAGTAGCCCAAGAGTTGGCGGTGGGTGGTGATGACTAGCTGCCTTCCCTCTAGTCTTACGCTGCTAAATTAGGAACGGCTAGCACGGATAGCCCTCAAGTGGTTTTGTGCGAAATTCAAAAAACAAACAAACAAATAATTTAGTTTAAGAAAAAGAACGATATAAAATACACCTAGAACGTAAAAGTAATCATACATTTTTTTAACTTTTGTAAAAGATAGATTTAAATGTAAGAAGGACAAAAATACGACGTTATTATTACTGTATTCTGTGAACGCTAACGCCCTCATAAAGATTAACATTTCCCTCTCATGATGCCCGACCCATTAATTAGTTGATAACTGCATAGCAGAAGCATAACCTCTCCGCCCCATTAATAGTACCTGTACCATATTTCAATACCTTTTTGATTATGCTTTTAGCATTTATCGACTGTCAGTGTTTGAAAGGTGGTGAAATAATTTGGGATACGATAGTTACACAGTAACTTTACTGCTATTGTACAATTCTTAAAAATATAAGTTAAATACCATAGAAACTACAATCTTCTCACGACAGTTAAAATTTTCAACTTAAAAAGGGAAATAGTATTTATCAATTTCAGTTGTTTGTTTGAGTGGATATATTAATTTCTTAGGCTATTTTTTTCATTTTATAGAGTGATTGAGATATAAAAAACTTAAGGAATTTTCCAAACAAAATAAATTAGGCAAGTGAAGTCACAAGATTAAACGTTACAAATGGCCAAAGTTTTACTCTTGTAAGCAGTATAATAGGTAATTTCTTTCAAACTAAATCATTACTAGAATTAAGCCTACTTTAAGGTGTTTTTTTCTGGAACAAAATGCGTACTCAGCAGATGAATTTTAAAAACAGTATATTTCATGAGCATTGCTAGAATTCTGAGTCGATAAGACCGTCGGTACTCCCTGACATTAGCTTGTTGATTTAGTAGAATTTCCTTCTTTTTCCAAATATTGTTTATTCTTATTTCACGTTTCGATAAAATTCCATGGATAATTATGTTCTGCCAGGGAAAATTTCATACCAATGACAGTAATGTTTAGTTAACTCTGAAACATTATAAACTACACCATAGTATAGTAGCAATAAAAAATCTTTTAAAATCATTATCAACTTTATTTTGATACAATGTCACAAAAACCGCCGGCCAATATTATCATTGTCTTATCTTTTATTGTGTGTCTGGAGAATATTCTGTGTTACTTAGTAACATTTAATGATTATTAATATATTTTATGGTGAACCAGCGGTAAATTTATCGACTTACAACATTTAAATCCTGTCTCGACAAAAAGCAGATGGCCCATTATGTAGCTTTAAAATAAGAAAATAACAACATCGGTCAATGTATTTAGTATTATGCTTGTTGCGTTCAAATCTATGTGGTTAATAATATTTTGATTATTTTATTTACTATGTATTTATAGGAATAAATCTTAACATATTAGTACTAGAAATGCCGTCTATGTGGGTAGGGCGCTGGACTCGTAATCTGATGGTGGCAGGATCGAATCCCCGTCACACCAAACATACTCACCATTTTAGCGTTGGGGAGATTATAATGTTACGATCAATTCGTTAGTAAAAGAATGTTCCAAACGTTGGTGATGGGTGGTGATCACTAGCTGCCTTCCCTTTAGTCTTACAGTATTCAATTAGAGACGGCTAGCGCAGATAGCCCTTGTGCAGCTTTGCGCGAAATTCAAAACAAACAAATTAAACAAATGAATTTAACGTAATGCGCTAAATCACGAAAACAGGTTTGTGGTGAATTTAGATATTCCTAAACTTTAGAAATTGGTTAATTAATACAATGTTTATTATATGTCTATGTTATTTTCAAGCATACAATATGTAGGCTTGACTGGTTTGTATGCTGTTATAGATTATATAGAGAAAAGTATACCTGTGATGAGATATAGGTTGTATCTTTATCTTTACAGGTTCTGTTTTGTTTTTTAGCTATGTCGAAGTTAAGTATTATGGAACCCTATACATTTAAACTTATCCTTATTACCTGTTATCACATTCTTTCTCTTGGTTTTCAAAAATGCCACCAAACTTATTACATTTATTATTCTTCATCATATCGTGTTTAGGAAGCTATAGCAATAATATCCTCAAAATCTAACCACTAACTCTCATTTCAAGCGGTCAACGTGCTCATATGATTCTATGCACGGATGTTAATCAAAAACTCTTTCTTTCTTGCTATTCTTTCTGAAATTCTGAAAGCATGTAAGCAAGTCAAAAAGTCAGTGATAGTATTCGAAGATTCCGAGCTGTGTAGTGATAGTCAATCGACTATAGATTGCTCAGAAATCAAGAGGTTGACAAAGTTGGTGGACACGTATTGTAACAGTTTTAGACTTTGTCAATGCTTTACTGAAGAAGTATTAGCTTAAACTCAGTTTTCAGCATCGTGATTGCTCAATTAAAAACTGTATATTTTTAATACCATGAAGGATCGAATTTCAAAAATCGTTACATTGGATAAGGAGCTTTAATATATATCTTGTACACAATATCAATATTCTAATAAGCCATCGATATTCATTTTTGACATGCGAGCGGCTCAGCTGTTAATCCTAAAATAATCAATTTACAAAATGCTTGCATAAAAACAAATTTATCCTTATTGAAACTGTCGCGTCTCGGTAATAACGAAGACACTAATTTCAGGGTCTTGATGTTTAATTATATATATATATATAGTAGTCACGGACAGTATGTTATAATCATTATTTTATACACGTACGCACGACTTGCGTTAAGTAATAAATATTATTAATTATCATGTAACCTTATTCTTTTTCGTCAGAGAAACGTATAAAACCCTTTTAATTAAGATATCAATCAACAACCAACAGAAAGTATTCTCCTCTGTATCTAGTGTATCTTGAGGTTAACATGTTACTAATTTTAAAGGGTCTTGTTTTTGGCACAACTATTATTTGTGATTACACATAAAAACGTATCTTTAGTGTGTTTAGTGTGTTATTTTCCTTCTCTCTGTAACGACTAATTGATGGCAATATTCATGCAATCTGTTTTGTCTCTCCACTTGTTCTAGCTGATACTAAAAATTTACCTGCAAAATATATCACATAATTAACTTCCATAAGTGCCTCCATCCATCACTTCTGTTTTTGTTCAAATTTATCTACCACAAACTTATCTCCTCTGTGATTTTTTGCTGTATATTCACATTAGTTACTTTGATTCGTTCCTCGGTTTATTGTCAAACGTTGTCGAGAATGCGTAGGATTGAAAATCTACTTGAAGATAAGATACTTGAAGAAGAAACAGACGTCTTCATTTGTGGTCCAATTATTCAAACTCACCAAAGAGCAACATGTGCATTCCGAAACCTCTCTAAAGCATTAATGAGAACTCGCAGATCCCACGTTTCTTTTGATATCATTCTCACTTTTCTTTTCAATAAGTGAAGCTGTAAAAAACAGAAACAAGCAGGAAATTGACTTTCATGAATATATTTATACCCTAGAAAGATTAAAAAGAGGAAGACTAATAGAAAGTTAAGTTTTGTTTCTTTTCATAGAAGGTTTTGGTCACGTTATTAAATAAATTATATAATTTATATTTTTTTGTATCGAAACTCAATGTAATTAAAAAACAGATACCATAGGTCAACTTATATCGCTTCTTTATATTTTGTTTTTTACATATATATTTATACTAGATTACAGATAAGTAACTTTTAAATGATATCTTTTGAAATGGTTTTACAAATCTCAGATGACTAAAAGAAAGCTTGAACTGAATTTTATAAACACTATTATTTATAAGGTTGTTATGTGTTGTACTGACTTATTTGGTTTGATTTTTTGCTTGAAGGTACAAAGTGATTATCATAGGATTATAACAAAGGTATGTTTCTAAAAAATAAATAAACTAACGTTTGATTATCATACTAATTCTTTTATTTTTTGAAAAGTGTTTTAGAAACATTGTTAGTATTTTTGACCAAAACGCTTAAACTTCCAATAAACGCACAATTGCGATAAATTGTTTGTTTTGGTGAGAAGCTATCTATACAAAGAATAATTTACGCAATTCAGTGCGCTGAACCAAATCTCGGCTGTTAACGTTCTAAGTTCTTAAGTTTAAAGTTTACTCACTGGAAACCTGTTTCAACAGTGTACTTCCGCAGGGTGCCCAAAATAGTTCTTTTTTCAGACTAAATAAAGCCAAAATTAAGAGTTACAAATGTGTTTATTTCTTACTTTTAAAGTTCATATGTCATACTGATTTGTAGTCCATGGAGTGCATAATTGTTCTTGTGATTCATGACATGAGAAAGTTTTACTGACGTTACAGTGGTACAAATTGCATTGTTTCTTAAGAGCCCTTTATGCGTCGTCATTTTCATATATACTGATTGATTCACTGACAAACAACACTATTTTATACTGGTGCGGGTGGTTAAAACAAATCGCCCCTCTAGATAAAATTGTCGTATACTTCTCTTTATGCACCAGGGATGGGTATGAAGAAAATATTATAACCTTTAACTTTTCCTCACTATTTGCTGCTATCACTCGCTAAACACAACCTTTAGCTTAACGCTTTATTATTCATGTTGAATAAGTGCAGTTTATATTTTTAATAGGATTAGTAGAAGGTCAATAGAAACAGGTAGTTAATGCATTATTGAGGCAAAATTCACCGGACGTAACTTTTAATACGGACTTAATGTTCATGAAAAGTGAAAGATCGAGGTCACAATTACGAACAAAGATTAATATAAACGCTGATAATGTTAACGTGCTTTATCGTTATTGCAGACTGCGAATATGCTTAACAGTAAAAATTAATTGCTTATTTGTAGATATTGTCGTCATCGTTAATGCGATTCAAGTGCAATCATGATTTCCTTTATCGTTCTTTTTATTGTTAGTAAAATAATGTATTAGTATTGTTGATTGGTGAGTTCCGAAATTCTTATCACTTTGTGTATTGAAAGTTTTAGAAAATATATATTAATTACAAATACATTTCCTGTATATATATATTCTGAGGTTCTCTTTGAAGGCTTCTACCATTGCAATTTCCTTACAACACTAAATTTTATGGATCGACTTTTGCGGTGTTTACAGCTTCGTGCTTAACAAAGAAACTTTTATAAATTTCCTTTATCAAGTTATCACACACACACATCACTGTGAACTACGAGTACAACCATATTACTGTACCTGTTGTTTTGAAGCATTATTTTAACATTTTTAGATTTGAGTGAACCTAATACACACTGTAGGGTTGTAAATGCTGTAAGAACAAAATTTATTACTTATATGTGAGAAAACAACTGTCTCTCTCTTTTTTTTTCCACTCTGTTTTTCTGTGTAGGTTTTATATGGGGAAGATAACTATATTACGGTAGAACGTGAAACATATCACAGTTTATAAAATAAAAACAGTTGATTTTTCAGAGGTAAGGTTGTATACTTTTGGTCTTATAATATTATTTAAAAATACGCGCGTTGGCTTCGTGTAATAATCACATTTTATCTAGATTGCAGTCGTCATCTTCATTTGATGATGATGACGAAAGCAGATGTACTGCCATTGGTAGAGAAAGTCTACAGAATCGTTATCAGCCTAAATCTTCTTTCTTATTGTTATGGAGCTCAGTGAGTTTGTTGGCGGGGTGCTGATTAGAGTAAATATATTTAAGACTAGCGTTATATAACACGCAGGCGCAGTTTGCGCGTTATGGCAATTTTTCATCTCGGTATGGAAATACCTGAATTCTGGCATGTTGTGCTGGCGGCGGGAAAATTTACTAAGGCTATTTGATTGTACGGCACGGCTCGAGATCTTTAGGAAGTGCCGCACGCTCCACGTTCTGAGCAACTCTTAACAATAGAACGAAAGGTTGAGCAGCACATTGAATGTTACAGAAGCTTCATGATGTGTTTAGTTTCTTTTTAATATAATAAAAAAATTAGTAGCCAGTCAGAAATTTTCTGCACAAGTTTGATATATATATATATATATATTAAAGAAAAGAAGAAAGGGTATTGTACGCAAGATTACACTTTTCATTCCAAGTTTTTATTGACAACCAGAGCCATGCCACGTTATAAACTCCCAGGACTTTGATAAATATCCGTCGATATATAATTCGTTTCTCTGTCTGATAAGAACATCTAATAACTAATTTCATTTAGTTTTTATATTTATATCGACTTGCGCGTTAACTCAATTCTTGTTGAATTACAATTGCAATGGACCCGGCATGGTCAGATGGGTTAAGGCGTTTGACTCGTAAATATGCTCGCTCTTTCAGCCGTGGGGGCGTTATAATGTTACGATCAATCCTATTATTCGTTGGTAAAAAATTAGCCCAGGAGATAACGGTGGGTGGTGATTACTAACTGCCTTCTATCTAGTCTTACACTACTAAATTAGGGACGGCTAGCGCAGATAACCCACGTGTAGCTTAGCGGAAAGTTCAAAAAACAAACAAACAAACTATCGCAACTTAAATTGTTTTGAAAATGGATTTAGGTGCAGCAATTTTTAAATGATATAACACATCTGCTGCCGTATCAGATCCTTTCTGTGGCATAGCGGCATGCCTGTGGATTTAAAACGCTAGAGGCCTCGCAGTGGCAAAATGACTCCACCATTAGAAACCGGGTTTCAATACCCGTGGTGGCAGAGCACGCATTGCCCATTGTATAGTTTTGTGTTTAACTTAAAACATGTGACACATAAAAACAAACCTAATAACATTTTCACCTCACACAAGTTTAAGATGTAATTGTTTTTAAAATTTAAACATTTAAATTACTTAATGTGTTTGTCCCCATCTCAGTCTGATATTTAGTCTATTTTTATAACACTTCTTCGTGTGTTAAAATAAAAGAAACAATTTTTGGATTATTTTACGAACAGTTTGTAGCAAATAAACATTAATCTATCATGTACATTTGACGTACGTTGTACATACCCATATTTTTCTTTTCAATATACTTGAGATGATTTAGTTTAGCTGTTACATTTCAATTAAAGGAAAAAAAAACAACAAGTTTACAGAGTTAAGCCTAACTGCAAGTCTAATTGACTTAAGCGATGTTTTTCTTATTATCTGATACTCGGCTAAGAGTTAATTGTTCACAATTAGACAATGCAAACTTGTAGCATATCCACGTGGAATATTCACTTATCTACACGTTTTGCCTTAATTAATCGACTTTTATATTGAACGTATTGACATTTATTTCCCCTGAAATGTCATTTAATATCATACAATAGGCGCCCTTGGTGTTTTTGATGACTATTCCCTTTATCGACATTAAATTATGTAAATACTAGCATTCTCTCAGCTATCAGTTTGTAAGCGTAGACTAAATGACCAAGACGTAACATTTCGACTAATCAGCTGCCTGGATCTTGTGAAAATTAGCTGAAGTGGTGACTGCCGTAATGATAATGCAGCATTTGTTGTTATATCACACTTAAATATCAACCATTAACTGTTTTAAGTGTTTACAATTCTAATAGGGAAATTTGTTTCCTGCTAATATGATGTTTCTTCGTATTTCACAAACGTTCAGATGATTCAGTTTTGATATGTGTTCATCTTTTATTCTTTACTAACCGTGTTTGCCATAATCAAAGTATGGAATGGAAATTCTCAGATATTACTCTAAACTATTACGTACTATTTACGAGTAAGCCATTGTGAGGTGGGAAAAAGCGCAGTCAGAAATATCTGATATGAAGTATTATTACCAGTAATAGCACGATGGGTTGTAACAAAAGATTACGTAACGATCGTACCAGGAGGGTAAGAAGAACATCGGAGACAATTCAAGAATAGCTTTACGTGTTTGCAGATTCGTACAAAAAAGAAACCTTCAATTTATTACAGTCAGGGTGTTTTTCTAGATGTTTCTACACTTATTTCACTCTTGCATTACCTAAAGCTATATGTAATTACAGATAAACGGCTTTAAAATATTTTAGTTGCCTATCGTTAGGTGATTTTAACACTTGAAATGTTTCATTTTCCTAAAGGTAAATAAGTATGGTTAAAAATGTGTACTTATTTACTATTGGAATATTTTACTTATCCAGTGTTAGATGTTTCAAGTAGTCATAAATAAACTATTCAATGTATTTACGTATCTCTCCTTCTGGAAGCTTTTAGTTTGTCTATTAAAATTATTCAAGCATTAATTTCCGCTGAAGATTTTAGTTACATGTTGTTAGGATAACTTTAAATATTTATTACCACCTTTTGGTTACTTATTACTCGTAGAATAGTTAACTTTAACTTAAAATATTTTAATAATTATTTAGAGTTTAGTCTTCGTTATAAACTTTTACTTACCCTAAATGGCGTAAGTCTACTTTTGTTGTTTCAAATTAAGCACAAAGCTACTCAATGGGCTATCTGTGCTCTGCCCACCACGGGTATCGAAACCCAGATTTAGCGTGTAAGTCCGCAGACATACCACTGAGCCACTGGGGGGCTTAAGTCTACTTTCGGGGCACTGCGTATAAAAATAATTTTACAAATTACTCATTCGATAGTTTTTAAATTAGACTTCTTTAGTTAACTTTTGCCAAAAATAGGTTGAAGTCAATGAGGTATTCTTTGTTGTTGTTTATTCGAAATTGTTATAAATGTTTTATTTACAATCGACAAATTGAGAAAGAGTCGTTAGACAATGCATTTTTTTTGTTTCTGCATGAACAATCTTATGTTTTGATTTTCTCATACATCTTACGAGATTACACCTTTTTAAATCCGAAAGCATTGCACTGTATATTAACCTACGTTGTAGGCCCGGCATGGCCAGATGATTAAGGTACTCGACTCTTTATCCGAGGGTCGTGGGTTCAAATTCTCGTCACACCACAAATGCTTGTCCTTCAACCGGGAAGGGGCGTAATAAAGTTGGATCAATTCCAGTATTCGTTGATAAAAGAGTAGCCCAAGAGTTGGAGTTGGGCAGTGATGACTAGCTGCCTTCCCTCTAGAGTTACTCTGCTAAATTAGGAACGGCTAGCGCAGATAGCCCTCGTTTAGCTATGCGCGAAATTCAAAACAAAACAAACATAACTTACGTTGTAAAGGTGATTTTGAATATAACATAAACATTTTTTATATGCAAAATCACTAATGACAATATTAAATATAACCAAGTGTCTCATCTGTTTTCAAATATGAAGGATTAACATTTTTATTCTCGTAAGCTAAGCGTTGTGTGAACTTTACTATATTGTGTATTTTACAAAATGTTACCCTACCTCATAGTTGTTGCTGTTTTCTCTAAATACTGTCATAATTTTATATAATGTAGATATTGCAGAATGTTTATTCGTGAGCAACAAAAATGAAGTTGCACAGCTAAAAATGCATACTTTGAATTCTTACTTTTGTATCTGGCTTATAATAACTAATTATGTAGTTAGATATTTTATTTTCATACATGGATATTTGTTAACAATTGAAAATATATAAACTAACATTTTGATTTAAATTAGTAAATAAAATTCGGATAATTTCTGAACTCTGGTCATATATATTTGTGATTTAACAGAATGTTTGAACATTTTAAAGGTCTAACGCATAACTAAATTACTTTTACAGAACATAAATATATAACGCACACGAGTAAGTTACTTATACGCATATTATCTCATAATTCTCGAATGCAACTTGTTCGGAATATAGCTTTCGATTTGTACGACAAACCTAATCTCTCGCCATTACCACGTTTTAGGTAATTCATTCTTAGAGGTATTAAATAGGTTAAATTCAGTTAAATGTTAAACATACCCAGAAATTTTGATATAAACCTTTTTTACATAAAAGAAGTTCTAATTAGGGTTAACAACTTTGAAAACAGTCATGTGTTGGTCCAAATATCAATGGGGACTTTCAACACTATATGATTAAATACCCAGTATTGTTGATGTATTAGCAATACTTGTTTGTCGGAAGAGAAAAACAGTTTCTCAGGGAGGGATGTATTTTTTAGGGTTAGATAATAAACTCATTTTTATGACAAAATTAACGACAATGTAATTATTCATCTTATTTAACAATTAAGTTGGATGCTTCGTTTTCAGATATTAAGTTACATTGTTAAATGGTCATGGTTTAGTGTTATGTTAGAGATGTTCAACCTAATAATATTATGAACTGATGTAATCTCACTTAACATTGTCCTTGTCAACCGAAAGTTTGACATTACATAATGTCATTCACATTGATGTTGTTGAATAACTACAAACGTGATATTAAGTAAAGAAGCACCACCTTGTGTTTCTTGTATCTACTCTCCACGCCAATGATAACATGCGATGTTACGTCAGTCATAGATGTTTTCATTTACGTGCAACCGCAACTTTATATAACGTACCATTTGTAGTTATATGTACTAAAGACAACTGTGACAGAGTAGGTTGAACGAAGTCTAGTGATTAATACGTCGGGCAGCATACGGGAGATCTCAGGTTCGTGCCGCAATGTTGTTGAATTGAAATGTCCTAAATTTTCAGTTGTGGAATGAAGGAAGATGGTCAATTTCACTGACTCTAGCATGGCAGTCGAAGTTGTCTGCTTTCTCTCCGTTCAGAATGACTAATTTGGGGAATTTTATATCTTCATCCTAGGGGTAATTATCTGGCTGTTTAACCCTTGCATCTCGTTAGGTTTTGCCAATATCGACAGGGTGTAATGTTACGCTACCGGAGGAATTATTCTCATTAGTAGTCACACCCATTATTTTAAACAGTATCATACTAATTAAGAAGTTACGTTGTCTTTATGAAAATCACTAATATAAAAATAGAAGAGAAGGTGTTATTTCAATTTATCAAAATTATTTATTTTTGTAATTTAACGCCATCTTTGAGGGTGTTGTCTTGAATGAACACATCCATTATTGTGTAAGACGGCAGAATAATAAGAAAATATCTTTATTTACTCATTATTGTAATATACAAGATAAATTGTAATATATAAGGTAACTGACCACATGTTTGAAGGGTGCTTAGATATTTGATTATATTTATTAATATAGATATAAAGGTGTTCCTTTGTATTGGTTTATATTGGGCTTGAGTAGTTCCATAAGTAAGGCTTTTTTTGTTTTGCGTTTATGTTGGTTTCTTTATTTAGTATTTGGGTGTTTTCTATGCTTATGGGCCCGGCATGGCAAAGCGTGTTAAGGCGTTCGACTCGGAATCCGAGGGTCGCAGGTTCGAATCCGGGTCTTACCAAACATGCTCGCCCTCTCAGCCCTGGGGGCGTTATAATGTGACGGTCAATCCCACTATTCTTTGGTAAAAGAGTTGGCGGTGGGTAGTGATGACTAGCTGCCTTCCCTCTAGTCTTACTAAATTAGGGACGGCTAGCGCAGATAGCCCTCGAGTAGCTTTGCGCGAAATTCAAAAAACAAATCTATGGTGAGGTTGTGTTTATTTGATTTGCAGTGTTCGGAAATGTGTGAAGGTGAATGTTTTGTGTTCTTTAAGTCTAGTTTCTATTTTTCTACTTGTTTCTCCAATATAGATGTCGTGGCAGTTATCACATTGTATTTTATAAATAATATTGATGTGGTGTTTGCCACAGTAGTTTTTACATAGTATAGACCTTAGTTTTGTGCCATGGGAGTTACATCGATGGGTGGGAGGTGGTTGATAATAGCGTGGTCAGTGAGGATTATTTTTGTTGTGTTCACAGTTTCGTCGGACATTAGGGAATCTTACTCACTGAAACGACTTTTGGTGTCGAACTATGGCTCTGAGCTTGTTTCTTGCTATACTTTTGAGCCATCATCGACTTCAAATCCTTGTTTATTATCTTGTTAACGACAGAAGATATTTTCAACATCATCGCAATAGGCTTTTAGATCAGACTATCCGTTTTCGTAACCATTGTCTTCATTTCGTGTATGATGGAGTTATTCCTGATTGGTCTGTGAGTGATTTCAGAAGCTATTAGTGTCCCAAACGTTTCATTGTGTAATAAGCTTATGCTTCCTTTGATAGCACTGAAGAATTCCTTCTTGAAATATCGTGTCCTTTAGCTCTACATCGTTCAAGAACTTCACACTATGAGTATTTCTCTTCGGAAAAAGCAGCCACATTCTTTTCCAGCTATCGATCAAGCTTTGTAGGCATTTTACACTCCAGTCAAAGCAATCTCATTCCACATGCAGTACGTATGCCATATGACAATTTATCACGTGATCTCTAGTATGTCTCATTCGCTGAAAAACGATAGTGGATTTTCATGTTTTGGTAATTTTGCAATCTGTAAGGGATATCGGATAAAGTTTGTTTTAATTATTTATTTTTGATATGTTTGTGTGTTGTAAGCAATTAAATGCAAAACGTTAGTAAAATATTTCTTTCTTAAATATACCATCTTGGGTAATATTTAAACATAGGACAAAGATTACTCTGCAACCTAAGTGTAGGTGCAGTTTAATTGAAATCACGTGTTTTATTTTTGTTTGTTATAATCATAACTTTCAGTGAAACAACCTAACAATTTAAAGTTACTCTTTTTCAAACGATCAGTTTGCCATTTTATTCAATGAAATTTATTAAATAAATTTTATGTAAACAAACGTATGAGTTTAAGTGAGAAGTGTCTTGTTAATATTCTATGCCATAAGCCAACTACTACGACACCATTCTAGTTTACTTTGTATCAAAGTCATCGCAGGTGCTCGAGAGGACCTTTTTTGTGTTCTTTTTAAATCCATTGTTTGTTACTGAGCAGAAAGAACAAAGGAAAAAGTGATTAATGAAAACATACCACAAACGTTTTTTAACTACACTTTTGTTCAGAACAAAAGCTTCTTTAATCGTGTTTATGCTAATACTCGTTACTGATGAGGTGAATCAATTTACGCAACGGTGAGCGACTTCACAATAACGATCTTATTCATCTGATGATCCAGGTGAATATTTTTACAGGCCAATCACACCATCACATTAACAACAAAAGTCTATTTGAAACCGACAAGAAATATGGTCTTTGTAAACTCGAGGGATGATTCCAATTCTGTATCGACTCAAGACAGATTGATGAAGTACATCAACAACGATATTGATTACCTTAAACGGCTTTCTTGACTTAAAGCATTAGTTATCACGCCTTCTATATTTGACAAAGAGATTTCTTCCTGTTAAATGAGCGGATTCTCCTGCCATTTGTCTTTCAACAAAGGACAGACATTCATGGTTATAGCTAACTTTGGCTCGAGGTTTCTACTAGTCAAACTCTTCACCTGTTCAATATTTCGAATACGAATTTAGTTTATGAAAAGTGTTTTTAAAAACAATTGAGTAAATTCAAGTATAGATTAAGCCTGCTACATAGATTATTCTGGTGAATTTCATGTGAACATTATTATTTTACAAACTGAAGCATATATCTTTTCTTTCTGCACTTAAACAAACAAACAAGCGTATGTATAAACGAATACAACAGAAAGTCCGAACATACAAATAGTAATTGGTGCAAACAGTTAAATGTGCAGCTTTTATTACCAGTGCTTTGTGTGTGAATGTAGTACAGCTTGCTAGTTGTGTAAATATGTATTTAAAGCGGAAATACAGTCAATGCTTCTTTAAGACTATTATCTACTAATATAAAAGTTTAAGAAAGAAACTTCCAGAAAACTCCGAGGTGAATTATGAAGCTTGTTAAATTATGTAGATAAAATAAATACATAAAACAGTTTCAAGTTACTCGAGCACGTTTGCTAAGCTTTGATAAAAATCAATATCCTTTCGAAAACGCAGGCTGACTTTAACATTGTATGCTTGATATTTAGAGGCGTTTATTAAAGTATCTGTTTAATCTAGTGAGCTCAGAGCAGATCTTAACTTCAATAACAAATGAATTCATTAAGATTTGTAATTTATGTAAATTATACTTGTATTCGGTCACTAGAGGCATCTTGGGAAAGCCGGCCCAGCATGTCCAGGTGGTTAAGGTACTCGACTCTTATTCCGATGGTCTCGGGTTTGAATCCTCGTCTTATGAAACATGTTCGGCCTTTCAGCTGTAGGGGCAGTATAACGTGACGGTCAATCCAACTATTTGTTGGTAAAACAGTAGTCCAACAGTTTGCGGTGGGTGGTGATGACTATCTACCTTCTCTCTAGCCTTACACAGCTGAATTAGGGTCAGCTAGTGCAGACAACCCTCGTGTGGCTTTGCGCGAAATTCACAAACAAACAAACAAACTTGGGTAAGGATAAAAATTATAACGATCCAAACTAATGACAATTTTGTTATTTAATTAAAAAATAATCTTATATGGATTTGAGATTTTTTAAAACCAGATGTCACGTTTTTTTTAGATTCAGTCAACTAAGATTATTTATTTCAAGCCTTACAGCGTGATAAAACTAGTTTTTCTTACTTCTTAATAAGACCAACATGAATTTTCTGGTCTTTGTTCTTAAAATTAATTGCATAAACAACTTCGTGAACCAAAAGGAGTGAATTTGAACACCGAATAATTTTGGAATTTAACTTTTGTCAATAATAAGCCTTTATAATCATAGATCCATCTAAGTTTTAAGGAACAAGCAATATACTAAGTGTTAAAGACCAGAATTTTATCATTTGTTGGTTATATTTTCATAAAAAAAAAGCTTTTAAAAGTTAACTATCTAACTTTAGAGGGCATCTTTAAAACTTCTTCATCGAAGTAAGCTTCTTCTACTGTTAACTTAGTCACGCAAAATTTTATTTTACAAGTAATTTGGATCTTTAAAGAAATTGTGAATTTTAATTTTTTATGTTAAGCAAGATTATTTTTGGAACTACATTTGTCGTTGCATCAAAATTAAACTTTTGTTCTAAAGGTTATTATTTCTATTTTTATTTTAAAAACCTTTACCCTTTTTGAACTTTGACCTTTAACTCCAAAGACGGAAAAATATTTGATTTTACGTAATTAGAACTGAAAAATTCAGTCAGGGATTACAACGACTTTGTAATTAGTTAGTGATCTTTAATAAACAGTGAAATATAGCACTATTATAATTTCATTAAAGTAATCCCCTGGCAACGCAGTGATATCCCCATTCAGAAAGAATAAAATAAGATAATACTACGTAATATTGAATATTTTAATATTTTTGAGTTACTTTTGCTATGGCATTTTATCAACAAGCAATCTTTACAGATCGTCTTTCTCGCAGCTTCTTTGTCAGCCCGATTAAAATTTTTGTGAATAATTTAGGTAAAATGAAGTTTCAGGGCTAACAAACTGTTGTCGGAAAATCGAGCATGTTATATCGAGGACATGGAATCGCTGTAAGAATGAAAATCAAATCCACTATTCAGTCAGATAATGGTAGCTTAGTAACTGGTTGACTAGCTGTTTCTTTTTAGTGCATCGGTACAAAATTAGGAACCGCTGGGCGCAGCTAATCTCTTTAAGCCTTGTATGACGATTGTAAAACGACCAAAAAGTGTGAAATAAAAGCGTTATATATGCTAAAAATCAACATTAGTTTAAAATTGTATCTGAACAAAGATTAGATGTACAATAACGAGTGACAATGATATGCAGTTGTGTCTTTTGCTTATTCAATCTAATATCTACGTTCCTGGTTTATTTTTGAAATTCACGCAAAGCTACACGAGGGCTATCGGCGCTAGCCGTCCCTAATTTAGTATTGTAAGATTACAGTGTAAGGGAAGGCAGCTAGTCATCACCACCCACCGCCAACTCTTGGGCTACTGTTTTACCGATGAATAGTGGGACTGATTGTAACTTTATAACGCCCACACGGCTGAAAGGATGAACATGTCTGGTCTGTTGGGGATTCGAACCCGCGACTCTCGGATTTAGAGTCGAGTGCCTTAACCACCGGGCAATACCGGCATTGTACGTTGCTATCTCGAAAAGAAAAGTAAAATTAATAATTTTTAGATGAACAGGTTTTGCGATCGATGATATGAGTTTAATTAAATGATTTATTTAGTCAAGAAGATGAACATAGAATATAACAATCAAAGAACCACTCTTTTTAGAAGAGCATGACATTCATGTAAAATTAAATGTAGTATAATTCTGTTTTTTGATATATTTAATACTGGATTACAATTTTTAACGAAACCAAAAAAATTCATTAAAATTACTACTGGACAAACATGTAATTCATTTTCAACCACTTCATGAGCATGTACTAATCTGAAAAACTCAGTAGCACAGCAGTTCGCTTGAGCTCTGTTAATTTAAACACATGACTTTAGGGATGCACTGCACGTCATCTGAACATTAAGCAACTATTGATGGTAGCGTTTCAAGTAGATAGGAACGAACTCGTATCTTATCTTCTCGCCATAAGTTCGACATATGGTTTGGTCCAAATATTAGAATTCAGAACTATTTTACTATACATGGGTAAGTTATGATTGCTTTTACCAGCTTATTTGTCTAGAAATAAGAGCTTAAAGAAGAAAAATAATGGTATAGCTAAAAAACGTTTTGGGAAGTATTAGCGTTTTTACATAATTATTTAGTACGTTGTTTCAAATATAATGGATAAAACTGTTTATATGTATTTAGCTGTTAAGCAGCAGAATGGTTGCAATATTAATTTATAATCAAAACAAAAATGCCGCAATATTTATAAATAAAAAGTGATATGTGCCTTGTTTAAAAAATATAAATTTTGACAAAATTATATCTATTGGTTGTAATAGGAAATAATAGGGTTCTGATATATTTAACAGCAAATTAAAATTACAAAGCAATGAATTCAACACTGAAATAAGTAATTCGTGGTGGCATAAAAAGTTTTGAATAAAGTATCTAAGAATACTTAGGTGAAGAGCCAATAGGTAACGTTGATAGGCCTTAGAAAATCTAATTTTTATATATTAGTTCTCCGTGGCTCAAGGTCATTGTAACTAGCAAAAATTAAGCTGTTTCTTAAATAAAACACACAGTAAAATTTGAGTGGCATGTGATATATATTCCTATCAACATAGGAAGTTCTATTTCGTTAAGAAAGTGTATTTCCCCGTAGCGGTATGTGTGCGGGCTTAGAACGAACAAAACAAAACAGGGTCTCGATACCAGTGATGGGCAGAGAACAAATAGCCCACAGTGTAGTTTTGTACTTAATACAAACAAGAACAATAGCAATCAGGAAGTATGGGAAACTGAATGAAACTATGTTTCTCTTAGACAGTTGACATATTTTTGTTTTTAGACACACCGAAAGGAGGTGTCTTAGTGACAGATAATACATTTTAAGCAAACTGAGGGAGTGATATTTCATTGATAATACATATTCAAGGAGTATTGGCAAGCAGTGTTTAATCTGTTCAAGATGGTTTGTGAAGTAAATTGAGCAATGGCAAACTTTATATCTTCAAGCAACATGTGTAAGATATATTTCGGTAGCAAACCTATATCTTTACTGATAAATTTATAGCAGATTTCAGATAACTAGCAGTGTCACAAAGCGACTGGCGTCTGAAAAGATAAATTAATTGCTATTAAGGTTGGAAAAATTATTCTTTAACGAACTTCCCGAACCACAGTTATGCAATTTTTGTGATTAATACACACAAAAATGAAATCGCTGGTTACTAATGACAAAGACTCATTTCTCGACATTCTTTCCTTTATTAGGGACGTTTCTTTCATTTACACTTATATTTTACATGTTTGAGAGTTTTAAGCTATAAAAAGTGTATTCAAATTATTTGATTCGTTCAAATATTAATTTCATTGAAGTAGCTACTCTTGCATTGACCCGAAGAACTTCGAATTTAACATTTAGACTAATGTATTATGTATATAAAGATGGGTCCTAAATTTGCTTACGTAATGCTGCAAGACAAATCCTAGAGTACTGTTAAACTACGAATTACCGAAGCCTCATGGAAGAAATCTTTATTTGGATCAGCCTGAGTACTTTTACTACAAACTTTCTTGATCTCGTTGTGTCCATCACAGACAACCTTCTACGCACAATGGTTTATTATAGAAAAGAAAACAACAACAACAATTCGATAGATGATAACATTTTCGTTGCAGAAGTTCCAAGTACATCCATACTAAACGAATTATCACTTATCGTGATGCTATGGCATCAAGAAAACTTGTACTGCCAATAAAAAATCACAAAAACACAGACATAAGGAGGCTGTAAAAACTCTGAGATTGACAGACAGGTTAAAAAGTAACCATTCAAACAGCCTGACACTGAAGAAGGCAACACAGTTTATATTGTAATTACGCACCATTTGAAACCCAAGGACATCTCCCAAGCATTACCAAAAAAACGAAAAAAGAACACTTAAACCTGTTTCAACTCATTTGCCGTTTAAAATGCATTTTCTTAAACGTAGCGATTGTTTCCTTTGAAGAAAAACATTTTAAGATACCCGGTTGCCGACCTTGTGAAAATTTTCGTTGTCAGTTGGACTAGTTCATGAAAACCTTTTTCTGTGGCTCAGAAGTAAGTTTGAGAACTGAATTATTTCGATAATCATGGTGATTAGAGCATAGGTAAAGTAATGTGTAAATGTGTGCTTAACAACAACAAAAATCATGAAAAAAACTGACGGTTTCTGTATAAAATGAAAACAAAATCAGTTGTACTACACGAAACACTAGATATCTTATATGATTTTGAAAAATATTACTGCAGGGACAACCTATTAAAAAACTTAAAAAATCATTCTTATTGCTTAACTTCTTGACTAACTCGACAATTCTATCTATAATACGGCCTGCTTAGGTACCAAACTAAATTTTAATCAATAGCAGATAAATGAAAGAAGGTTACTGGGCTGTTTGTCTTAATAAAATTAACCCTTATAACTTTAACCTTGATTTCGGTATCAATGTCATTTATTGATTTTCTGCTAAATTTTGTTTCCAATTTTGACTTTTCATTTGTTAAGTTTGAAATCATAATAAACAGTACACAGACATACTCAAGGAAAAGACGTGTAATATATTTCTAAATAATAAAACCTTTTATTCCGTCTTTAACAACCCTTTCTAAAACTATGTTAATATTTGGGTCTGGTATGAGTCTAATTCGCAGCAAGTGATACGCCAAGTAATTTATAATTCTACATCACATCTGATAATTTGGCACACTTAGCCAGATAAAAAATGCTATAGAACATTTTTAATTAATTGTGGGAATTGTCATTAAAGCTGCTTTAATTTACTCTGAAGAGCAACAACTTCGTTTGTGTTTGGAACGAAACAAAACACGTAATTTGATACATCTTAGATGTAGTTTGATTAATAACACTTGAATTTATTTTTCAGCAATTAAAGGACAATAACAAATGCTACAGAGCCAAAATCTTCAAAACGTTAGTATGTGTGCTCACACCATTCTATAAAAGTTATAGAAGTGGGCTATATATAGTGGCACTTCAATAGAAGTGTTCAAATAATCATCGGTTTACTTTGCAGGGAAACACGTACGTTCGTCAAAGTTAAAATGAATTGAGTAATAATAGTGGACTAACATTTCACTCTGTTGTTATTATTCACAATAATATAACATTAATATTGGTAAAGATGCATTTGATACCCAGTTTTCTCTTAGGTTTGTTTGGTTTATTTTGAATTGCACACAAAGATAAAGAAGGGCTATCTGCTCTAACCCTCACTAATTTAGTAGTGTAAGGCTAGAGTGAAGGCAGCTGGTCATCACCACCTACTGTCAACTCTTGGACTACTCTTTTACCAACGCATAGTGGGATTGACTATCACACATAACGCCCCCACGGCTGAAAGGGGCGAGCATGTTTGGTGTGATGGCCTTAATCACCTGGCCATGCCGGGCCAGTCTTGTAGGTAAAGTGTATTTGTAAAAGTCCAAAGACCTATCATATTCTACCAATGTGATCCCATAGTGAATATGATGTAAGGTTACTGACTTAAAATGATAAAATTCGAGGTTCGATTCCTCGTGGAGGACAGATCTTAGATAAGCCATTATGAATCTTAGTGTTGAAAAACAAACAACAAACAACTTTTCCTATTTGATTTAGTCCATACTCTACTTACTAGCACAATTGAATACCTAACTGGTTTTTAGAAATATAAAAATAAGAAAAAAATTAAAGAAAACAAACACTCGTGTTCTAATTGGTGAACATTCAATTTAATTATTAAAATTACGAATAATAATCTTTCTTCGACAAGATGTTTGAGGTGAGTTTTTTTTATGAGAACGGGAGTCAAGTGTATAACAATGACCTTGGACAGTTTGTGTGTTTGTTTGTGTTTTTCATATAGCAAAGCCACAAAGGGCTATCTGCTCAGCCCACCGAGGGGAATCGAACCCCTGATTTTAGCGTTGTAAGTCCGAAGACATACCGCTGTACTAGCAGGTGTGACCTTGGACAGCATCGCTGTTTTAAAAGATTGCGTATTCACATATTAAGTGAAGAATAGAGTGATCTCTTATTGTTGATAACACTGTTTTAAGATAACAATACAGACTCCACTGCGTGCAATAATACACTGATAAATTGCCTGCAGCAACACCACCGAGTAAATAAATTTCACATGAGCGAAGATTGAGAATGTGATGAAATGTTTAACTTTAAACTTCCGCTAACTAAAATTCCGTGAAAAACGGTGTTTTAGGTAACAACAAGTTAAACCTTGCACGTTCTCCAAATGGTTCTATAATTAGCAAAGCATGTGAATTGTACAGAACCCATACACTTTCTTATCATGCCAACAACCGATGGTCAAAATGAAAGGAAAACTAACAGACATGTTGAATAACTATTTTAGTTCTTATACTTATCACTGAAAGACTCATGACTACACAATCATTGTGTGTTTAAAACTATTTTGGATAAGCGTAGTCATCTCTAAACTTACTGAGTCAATAGGCTAGACGTATCAGGTTAACGTGAGATTGTAGGTATTTTAGAATATACGTTAGCTGTAGTGGTTTAATCGATAGACGAACATTTTCACATTATTCAGGCTGTTCTGTTCACATTCAATGTTTTTTAAACATCCATAGAGCAATGACCTTCCATCTCCTGACTGGATAGGTTCTACTGTTGCTCTTTATGGCGGTATACCCTTCAGTTCGAGGTCTTTACGGTTTCTTGCCATATGGTGAAGTTCCTTTCAAGGCACAAATGCATCGTTACCTGCCGCTTATACTGAAAATATAATTTATACGTATGTTATTTTAGTAGAATCTTGCATTTACTTGTCAATAAAATGATTACCGTGCTTACTCACTATATTAATAAGATGTAATTTTATAATTAAATCTTAATAATAATAATACTTTTATTTGCGAATGTGTAGAAATAACCCCATGTAACTATTTTAATTTGAATCTAACACACGTTCGTGTTTATTGTTCTCTTGTCAGCCGGTGGGACGGCGATGTCTACGAATTTACCCAGCTAAAATCAGGAGTTCATTTCCCCTAGGTGGAAACAAAAGGTAGCCTCATGTGGTTTTGCTATAAAAATACACACACACACTATCTTATTAAACTAATGAAATTTACTTACGGGAAGCTGTTCCCTATGGGATAATCTTATTAGATTATGAATGACAAATACACATCATTGATTTTAAGTGGTACGTGGTCAGCCATCGGGAGTGTAACTCACAAAGACTGACCAGTGACATAAGTTGCAGCATGCCAGGCCAGGACTTTATGCTGGACGAAAGGGACTGTTCATCTGAATTACTCGGCTCATAATTTCAAAGACCGCATCTTACTTTATGATGCTAGAATAACTGGCTAGTCAGCCTCCTCAGTATTATAGTGTAATGTTCTAACGTGAAAGATATTTAACACTAGAAAGGTAATGTCACTCGAAGTTATTAATTTTTTATTTGTATTGCTTGAAAGTACATAACACTATGCCATTATCAGTAATAGATTAACTTGATTATTTGATATCATCAGCTTAATATTTACATGTTTACGCTAGCATAGAGTAAAAGCTTGAATCACCCTAATAAGCCATGTTCGTTTCATCTTGGAGAAGTTGATGTTACAAGACATAGTTTCACGAGAAACTGACGTAGCACATTAAATGTAGTTTGTAATTTATGATACACCGAGAATAGTAACAATATTATCTTATTATTAAGCAGCGTTTATGGCGTGAATTATGTATAGCAGAGAATACTATATTAACAGTGTGTATGTATTTCTATATAAATGAGTTAGTATGTTAAATAACTATAAAAGCAAAGCAATTGTAGCAATATACAGATCGATTATTAACACTTTTCGTTACCTTAGTATCTTAGAAAAATTAAAAGCAAAGTTATATTGTTGAACAAGAGGGTTTTATAGTGACATTTCACACACTGTATGCGGCCCAATATTCTATCGTTACAAAATGTAAGAAACCTTGTATTTTATTTGGAATAAATTAGATAACTCTACTTCCATGTCAGATGGCGTATTTTGTTAAAATCTCTCATGGTTTTATGTTCTTGAATTCTATGCCAGACTGTGAATGTTGGTAACAAATCTCTACCTCCGTGTCAGACAATCTTTGTTGGTAAAACATCTCGTGGTTTACTATTTGTTCAGACTCTCTGTCACTCAACCTCCATACAAAGAAATGTTTACCCATCTTCATAAGTTTTTAATCTAAATCATTTACAAAGATATTTCACAATCTGTGTTTTGGCCATACAAAAGTATCAGTGGTATAAAGGACGGCCACAAACAACAACAGAACTTCAAATAGATTAGTGTTCAAAACCGGTAAAACACATTTCAGTGTTGCCCCTAGTGGCACAGCTCTATGTCTATAGACTTACAATGTTTGAAATCTGGTTTTGATACTCTTGATGGGAAGAGCGTAGACCATCGTGTAGTTTTGTGCTGGACCAGACATGGCTAGATGGTAAGGGGCTAGACTTGTAATCTGAGGGTCGCTTGTTCGAATCCCAGTCACACCAAACATGCTCGTCCTTTCAGCCGTGGAGACGTTATTATGTGATGACCAATCCCACTATTTTGTGGTAAAAGAGTAGCCCAAGAGTTGGCGGTGGGTGATGATGACTAGCTGCCTTCTCTATAGTATTATTCTTCTAAATTAGGGACGGGTAGCGCAGATAGCCCTTGTGTAGCTTTGGGCGAAATAAAAAAACAAACTTTTTGCTAAACTTCAAACATTTCAGTGTAAGTATATACAATAACTGAATTAGTTTTCACTAGACTAGGTAAATTTATGTTATTACTATATTCACACTTTAACTTTCGAAGTAATTTCACATTGAGTTTTGTTTAACATGCTTACGCATTCTACGTTTCGATAAATGTGAAACAGGGAGTTAGTTGTTATCTTCTCGCTAAAACTAGGAAACTGCAATAAAACAAAGTACATTTTTGTTGCTGCATTTACTGGAACGAAAGAATGTCTCATTGTTGAAAAAACTACAATTTTCTATGCGTAATCGATAACTTTCATTCTCTCTTACAAATATATATGTATATAGTAAATCAACCTTGGGTTCTGTAACTAATAACAACATTTCGCGCTTTTTTCTGATTCTTCCTGTTTCTTTCGTTGTTTGATAAACGCTCGTAGTTGTTTGGCATTGTCTTTACTTGCGTGCCTGTAATGAGATTAAATATTTTCTGTTTTATTACAACAACACATGATGTGTGTTGTGATGTCCGCTCGGATGTTAAAAGGGTTTATGCGTATTTTATGCAGCTTGCGAGCTGCTTTGGCATCACCAGGGGTTAATATTTTGCATAAGCTAATATTTTTCCTTTACAGTAGTGGACATAAATTTTACATCTCCTACATAGTTTATTGTAAAGTTTCAACATTTATGTACTGCGTATTGCTTAAATGCATTTTTTAATATTTAAATAATCGTTTATTAGGTCTAATGTAACTTCTTGTATATACAGAATTTGTACTGAAATCCCTATGTTCTACCACGCCTGTCTACTTATTTAAGTAGGTGTAGTTTATAATATCTACGGAACGTTCACCAAAAATACAAATAACTTGTACTGAGGTTTTTTCCCATTTCCCGAGTCATTCAGTCATGTCATAATATAATGTGATTCTAATAGCATCCTAATTCAACAAAGCAGACGCTCTGTCGAAATCATAACGACTGCTGCTGTTTTGTGAAACATCTGAACCATTCTTCAGTAGATGAATTATATAAGCGTCTAAAATGTTGTTAGCTGTTAACAAGTGGCAGGATGTGGTTTTACTCTCCAATTATCCTTTTCAGATAGTTTTACAGGGGATTTATAAAGTTAAGAGTTGGGCTGTTAGTGGGTTATTTCCAGATATTGAGGCTAAACAAGTGTTGTACATGATTTGTGACACATTATTCTGCCAAAACAGGACAAGGCAACATAAACACCTTGACGCCTAAACAGCAACAACAAAACAACAAACCCTGATCACTAGAATATTTTCTTTAAATAGTCATGGAGATTTAATTATGAAGACATTTTACAGATAGATCACATGCTCAAAGCATATAAAATGGCCCCCTTCATAAATCGCTACCACAATCCTTAACAGTTGGTACAACATAAGCATTTCCTTGCTGCTCATGTATTATCTTTCTAGTTCATAAACGAAAAAGTTGCGAATTGCTTGAAGCTGATTTACATATCCATTTTTTTCCCCCAAATCCATGAAATGCATATTACATAGACTTCACAAATAGTTCCAACCACATGCTGAAAGGAATGCAGTAAATGGATGAGAAATTTGTTCCAAATATGATTCCAATTTTGTTTTTCATTATCCTGAGAAAATAAATGTTTTTGTGGAGTTTGATGGCGACAGCACTTCTGGTGATCTGAGCTTGTTGTAAATGTTGGTTTCATTGTTGTTTAATTCAGTATTCATGAGACATTAATTACACGCGAATCAGAGTTGTAATTATTATGTGTATTGTCGTTGCAGGAAGAGTGCAAATGGCACATGTGCACTACGACGCCAAAATAAGGGGATCTCAAACTGAATATATAATAAATTCTCCCTACCTCCCTGTTATACTACCTTAACACAAAAGCAAATAATAAATTTTTGAAAAGTTAGTATTTAAAATATGTATCTATGTATGGCGAAATTAAATAATTTAGATGTGGGACCTTGTGGGCTTGTACACCCACATATCGCTCTTTGAATTTCTAATCTTCTTATGTGAGACTAGCGAATTGGAGGTTGAGACTGAGAGACGGTGTATCCCCACATACGGATCCTACTTCCGCAGTAACCTCCAAAACCTGGGATACATTTTATAATCCCACGTTGTAGCTTGTACCCTTGGATCTTTTTTAAACATGTAGCGTGTTTTGGTTTGGCTTAAAAATTTATTATTACATTTGTATAAATAATCAGTGATTGAGCTTAATATATTTATTGAAGGACCCCTAAACTAGAGTACAGTTTGGTAAGTTTGTTTCTTTGTTAAGCCCAAAGATATACAATGGACTTTGTCTCCTATTTGTATAGAAATTTGATGTTTACCACTGAGCCACTGGGGGAACTTTTGTCTAAACACTATGGAATTTTAGTTTTGATCAACAATTTTTAATAGTTTACCCTTATAAATTTACCCTCGTTTTGATTTACCTTTTTCAACTTGTCATTTGACTCGACATATAATGAAATACACGTGAAATTATCGAAGTAAGGCATTTATCAAAATGTTTATTTTCCTTTTTAGATTGATCACAGATCTTCAGCGATATAAGAACGTCCAGCACGTACATTTTTTTCTCTGATTCAGTTATTTCACGATATTTTTTTTCATCTTGCACACACTTAAACATCACTTATCTATTTGTCTAGTAGATCTCTGTATTTGCACACGGTAAGTTTCAGTAATTTAACGTTTGTTTATGTATATATTTAGAGAGCTTCACCATATCTTTTATTTATATATGAATAAAGAGACGTAATGAAACTCGTTAAATATAGGTAAAGACAAACACTAAAGCTTATTAAATGTATTTATATTCAATGAATTTCATTGTGTCTCTACTTACATCAGTGAGTTTTAATATTTACATTCACTAATTTACAACATGCCTGTGTTTATATTCAGGGAACTTCATTATATTTGTACATGTACCTAGTATATATAATATTGTAAGGTCATTGTAATTTGTATTGTCTCACTGTTTGTATAGAGAGTTCACAGAAGTTCATGTGGAAAAATGGTAAACACGAATTTGTATTTATGAAATAAACATTTATAAACATCTTCATTTACATTGTTACTTTAATAATCCTGTATTGTCGTTTTCACCAAATACTTATTTCATATTTTATAGTTCTTGTATTAAAATTCAAAAGCAATATTAAGCATACTAGGAAGTTGAGGCTTGTTCCATTTCTTATATTTTTTTTATCAGAACTTACTTGTGCTGACGTCTTCTAACGCTAACTGTCTCACTTGAGGTGACTAACTCTGATGACTGGTTATCTTGGGGAAGTCTCAATAGGCTGATTTGTTATACAACTGGCCTTCCTTACTAACCATATATATTTTATTTATATTTTATGTTACTGTGCACTTTGTGTAAGCATGAACTGGATAAAGCTGGTTATGAGCACGAGTTGTCTTAATTAGGTCTGAAATACCAATTTAGATGCTCCGTGAATCCTTCTTACAAGAACCGTATAATTTGTGATCAATTTTATTTCATTTTCACAAGGACTCCCTTAGTCATTGGTACTTCTATTTCCACGAACTTATCAGTCTGGCATACAGAGCTCCGGTCATCAGAGCTTCTGACATCCTTCCTCTCAGTGTGAGATCCACATTTATTGCTTACATCAAACCAAATGTTTATTTCCCATTACTGAAAATTGTAATATGATACCCTTTCGTTTCAGTTAGTTTGTTAAATGGAATATTATCTATCTTGATCAAATTAAACTTGTAGTCATTTGCTAATCTTAATGCAACTTTGTAAAGGTTTTTGTAAGTCTTTTTTGACGCAAAGTGCAATATTCTGTTTATGTATTACTGACATGTAAAAACCCCATGTGTTTTCAGCATTTTTTCTACGAGAATGTTATTTGTATTTATTACTTTATCTACACTTTCATTCTACAATATCCAACCTCATGTATTCTTTATTGTTTTCATTTCTATTTCTTAACATTAGTACACATACTTAAAATGCCCCGGTATGACCAGGTGGTTAAGGCGCTTGACTCGCGATCCGTGGATTACGGGTTCGAATCCCCGTTACACCAAACATGTTCGTCCTTTCAGCCATGGGGGCGTTTTAAGTGACGGTCAGTCCCACTATTTGTTGGAAGAGAGTATCCCAAGAGTTGGCGATGGGTAGTGATGATTAGTTACCTTCCTTCTAGTTTTACACTACAAATTAGGGATGGCTAGCGCAGATAGTCCTCGTGTAGCTTTACGCGAAACTCAAAAACAAACACAGTATTTAAGTAAGGAAGCACACCATGCCAATATTACAATAGATAGACAAACAACCGTTTATAAGTATAAGGAATAATTTTGTTAAAGGTTGGAACAGACCGATATTCTGTTAAAACATCATGTCGTATGTTCCTCTATAATAAGATTCTCCTTTATGCTTGCATGCCTATTATAACATATATTAATCATGATTATTTTTCAATCTTTTTTTTTTGTAAGCCTGTCTAAGTACGATTGCTTCATACCTTCTTAAAAATCACTTCAGCCTTTAAGTTGTACTTTAATAAGGCCACTTCTTAATCCTTGGTTGCGGTTAACATCATATGATGCGTGTGTTTCGTGCCCAATATATTGAATGGCTCGCCCCAAAAAAACTCGCGAACCTTTACGCAGAGGATGGTAGGCAGATTAATATAAGTCGCAAAAGCAGGGTTATTTATTAATTTTACGAATGATAGTTTTATTTTGAACTTCAATCTTTAAATGTATTATGAACAGAAGGCGTATTTATATGAATATTATCTTAAACTGACACTGTGCTGATTTTGAATTTCGGTGTGGTTTATCATAATTTTATAATAAAATAAAACTGATACTTGTGCAAAATGCCATTGTATCCAAGAGGGATTATTTTTAAGAAAGTGACAAAATAAGAGCAGTTAAAAAGACGAAATTGTAATAGATAGACATAGAAACAAAGATTAAAAGACATAATCACGCTGAATAGCACCAAAAGTAAGAAACAAGTAAAATAAACAAACAGTATGTGCAGGTTAGATACCATAAAAAAAGAGGAAAGGAACATATTTATTGAAAATGGAGAAAATTCTAGTGTAACAAATGCTGAGGATGCGCGCAACGTTTACATGTCAGGAAAACATATAAAATTAAACACATTGTGCCAAAACTATACCACAAAGACATGTAACTGCTTTCACACTATCTTATTAAAATAAAAATTCAATGATGAGTTTGGTTTGGTCAAACTAAATGTCGTTTTGCCTGATACAACTGATTAAAATTACACTGTCACATGCTACAGTTTTCAGTGATGGAAAGTAAATCTTTGGTTGGATTTCAGTAATAAAAAAGATGTGATGTAAACATAGATGGACTTACCGAAAGAGTAAACTGGTGAAGGATGTTGAATGTTTTGACTCCCAGAGATCAGTGCAGATGCTGCAAAGCATGTGGAGAATGAAGTATCACCCATTAAGGATGTTTTTTATGGAAATGGAAGCAAAGAGTCTACAAGTGACGTCCCCTGATGGGGCAGTGATAAGTTTACCGATTTACAACGCTAAAATCAGGAGTTCGATCCCCCTCGGTGGGCGTAGCAGAGAGCTCGTTGTGGTTATGTTATGTATAACGCACACACACACTGAAAATAACACAATCCTTGTGAGACATTTTTAGGACATTTAGGAAAATATTTTAGCCCTTGTTGGGAAACTTTGGGAAAACCAGTTAGTTTCATTCAATTTAAACCACAGACTACGTAAATGGGATTGTCAGTAAGAGAATCAGTCAATCCTAATAGGAAAATTTGAACATGCTTCTATTCTCCAATAAGTTTATTTAATGTTTAAAAGTTTAATGGCCTAAAATGTTAAAAATATTTGAATGTTTTGGAAATGTGTAAATCAGTTAAATAATTAACTCCAAGACTATGAAGAGCGGGCTTTTAAAATAATCGTTGCACATATAAAGTATTTAAGAAGTGGATTTTATATCTTCTTTACCAAATTTCCATATTTTTTTACGTAATCTTCTGAATTGTCTATGCACTTGTACTACTGGTTACATATTCCTGGTATTTAAATAAATAAATACTGCATTTGAAACCCAATATTTGCCTTTTAATAACTACCTGTTAAAAATGGCCAATGACAGATATTTATGATGAATGTATAGTCAGTTACAAATAACCTACTAATATAATGGATACCGCAGATACAGTAAATTTGCTCTTTCTTCTCGTTCTAATTAGCCATCTTTACGTCATAGGTCTAGCAAATCTAAGGTTATGTGACATAAAGACTTTTATGACACAGCTATAGTGACTCTTCTCTCGTGTAATCATTCTATAAAACCCACTCCATGACAAAAGCCTACTAAAAATAAATCTTAGCACAATCGTAGTAAAGCAAGTGACATTAAGAGGTACTTTATATACATACCTTAAGAGAAGGAACAAAATAATATGCAACAAATATTTGGAACAACTTTCCAAACCTTCTTTTTTCATTAAAAATATCTGCATATTTAAATATGCTCTTGCATTAATGTGATGAAATTTTGGAAAAATAAAACATTTTTGTGTTATATCCCACTTTGCTAATGAAGGCTGTGCCAAGTTGAGTTGTGTGCATAAATCTAAGTAGGTTACTCGGTTCACACAAACGTAGGTGACTAGACAAACAAAACAACATTAAAAGTACTAAAAGATTAAATGTGTGTTTGAAAGGGGGAGATATTAGTTTTATTTGGTCTGTATGAATTTTCTTATGTTCGGTGTCAAATAAAAGTTTAAAACGTTTCCTAGGCCCGGCATGACCAGGTGCTAAGAAGATCGACTCGTCATTCGAAGGTCGCAGGTTCGAATCTCCGTCGCACCAAACATGATCGCCCTTTCAGCCATGGGGCGTGATAATGTAATGGTCAATCCCACTATTCATTAGTAAAAGAGTAGCCCAAGAGTTGACGGTGGGTGGTGATGACTAGTTGCATTCCCTCTAGTCTTACATTAGAAAATTGAGAAGGCTTAGCGCAGGTAACCCTCGTGTAGCTTTGAATGAAATAAAAAAAAAACCAAAACATTTCCTATTATACATTAATGAACCATGCAGGTTCTGATGTATTTAGGATTAGGGCAAGGATTAACTCATAATGACGTTTATGAAAGCCTATAAGTGTTCTTGAACGGTCTATTTGATATAATAATGGTAGAAAGAACATGGAACCCGAGGAACGTCATCGCAATACTTAAAACATGGTAGGATTAGCCAATAAAATAGTTTGCAATTACAATTCAAATAGGATCTAAAATAATTATATTTCTGAACCTAAAAAGAAATCAAGTTGAAGCCAAGTCACAAGAAAATCCTTTGCATCACAAAAACTTTTTCCTAAGGCTATATTTAAAGGTAAAATGTTATGCAAAACGTTCTTAAAGTGTTACGAATACTGCAGATTATTTAAATGTTTTGTATTAATTGAAATTTAACAGTTTTTTCCATAAAAATATAATATTCTTTTGTACTCATCAGTTTGGTGATTGAGTTTTATTTGTTGTTTTTGAGCTAATACGTTTACGATTTATAATTTTATAGACTGTTTTTGTTTGAATTTCATTATGATTCTTGTAATCTTTTGGCTAGGCACGTATTTTTATCTGCCATTGTTTGCATTGGATTATTTGATTACATACAAAAGTAAATATATATATGTGTGTAACTTATATAACTTATTTAAAAGCCAGTATTCTTGATTTCTTACGATTTTTCGAAAGAGGAGGAGACATAAAAGCCGAAATGCATCACTCAAAATATAATATTTCCATTACTGTCTGATCATTACGATTTTTAGTGACAGAGAAGCGAGGGTGCCGTGAGGTGTGTGTGTGCTATGAAACCTTGTAAGTGTAATGAGTGTAATATAACTTATTTAAAAGCCAGTATTCTTGATTTCTTACGATTTTTCGAAAGAGGAGGAGACATAAAAGCCGAAATGCATCACTCAAAATATAATATTTCCATTACTGTCTGATCATTACGATTTTTAGTGACAGAGAAGCGAGGGTGCCGTGAGGTGTGTGTGTGCTATGAAACCTTGTAAGTGTAATGAGTGTTGGTATAATAAGCCTAAAGAGAAGAGGCTGTGTGGATTCACCTAGCCTAGAACCAAGTACATGAAATTTATCATGAAAGTAAAAATATCGATTAAATTTCAAGTTTAAATCATTTCTTAATTAAACTGCTTCTTGTTGTATTACCAACTGTTTTAATAAAAACAAATCTTTTTAGTCAACAGAAACTTTTCATTAAGAAATTAAGAAACATTTTTCCAGTTTTCTTGTTTATACATTTAATTTTATACTTTCAGTACACAGACTAACAATAATATTAGGTTATACTTTTGTTGCTAAGTAACATGACACAAAAACCACTGTTGGAAACATTTTGTTACCAAAACGCATTTGTTTAGAAATATATTAGAAGTCGTTAATCTAACTGATATTTAACAACAATTATCCTATGATTGTCACGAATTCATTTTATGAATTATCTCAATTTTGATTGGCTCACAAGGGAATTTACCGATGTTTGACTCTTTCAACTGCACTTTTCTGTCTATTTGTTGGTTAAGCTTGATTTTGCACAATTCATATTTGTTTTAGTTCACTATGAAATGTGAGGTTAAGGTGCACTGTGAGGTGATAGTGCTTGTCCTGTCATTTTGTACGGGCTATACGCTGATGTTATTTTAGAAACAATCACTGAAAGGACATTTTTTGAGTTAAGTAGAATTTTCGGTTTATAGTAATTATGAAATAAAACAGCTTTAATTTGAAATAAGGGAAACAAAATTCTGCTAGGGAGCTTCTTGATTACCACAACGAATAAAACAAGCTTTACAACTGAAAAAAGGCTTACTTGCGGGTTGGAATGTTATGTCTGTTTGTTGAACGCTTGCCAAGATTCTAGTTTTTCAAACAACGAACTCGTGAATCGTTCGTGACTTAATCACAAGATCATTTAATCTTTTCATTTACGAAAAGGAGATTGATGAAAAAAACAATTGTTTTAAATTTATGAAACATGCTGAATAAAACAAAAGTATTACTTAATATTTTTAACACGGTAATGTTTTAAATGTTATGTTAATAAAATTCGATTTGTCTGTTTATGCTTTCAGTATTATTTATCAAAAATAAAAAGTTTGATTTTATGGTATGATTACAAGATGGAAGCGAGAACTAAACGTTTTTTGATGCTTATTACTGAATTAGAATTATTTTTTGTCGGTTCACCTTATTAGGACCTCGCGATTAAATGACAAGTATGAAAGCAAACAAAGGATAATTTTTTGTGTCCATAGTTGAAGTATCAGAATGAAATTAAATAGTGACTACGATTTTACTGCTACTCGTGGTTGACTGCAGTACTCTATTAACAGTAACAAACTTTATTTGGCTGTGATCTTTGAATCACTTCTGTTAAACTTAATGTATACATGGATTTTTTTCACCATTGTTCAGTAATAATGAATAAATGAGATATAACTATACGTTTCTTTGTTGAATTATAACAATGAAGTCAAATAAGGTTCACAGTATCTTTATTCTCCATTGTTACTTCATAGTGTGTCTCTTCCAGTGATCTATTAAATTCGGATAGCGCTTACCATCATTGTATTGAAGTCGCTTATCATACTCAAACTCACAGACTTAAGGATGGTGTTGTATGAATGCTTTCTATATAATTTATTTTTGCGAAATCATAATAATAGAGTAAGAAACAAAAATACTTTTATGAAATTGAAAGATAATTACGTTCAGTAATTTCCATAAAAAATAACAAAATACTCCAGTTAGATTATATTACAACACATATATGATGATTACTCTAAATAACAGAGGTATAGCAGTAATATACCAAGGAAAGCGATAATGGAATATCGTTTATATTTTTTTATAGAAATACGAACAATAAGTAAAAATAAATATTTATACATCGGTTGTTAACAATTATGTCGATACTGTTGAATGATAGGATTATTCTTATGTTTAAATTTATTTGCAACATATGTCACACAACAAATTTTTGGCGCAAACGTATGTAGTATTTCTAAATAACCTTTTCGTTTTTTTTACATATTGATAAAAATAAAAGATTAATAATCATCACAGATACAGAATCCACCAATCATCTCACTGCATAAATTACTGTGGTTAAGGATTGGTGTTATACAAAAGGGGAACACACCATGTTAAGAATTATTAAAAATAAAGAAAAATAATTTTCTGTTGAAAAATCAAATATGCCCCCCGGTGGTGGAGTGACATGTCTGAGGACTCGCACCGCTAGAAACCGGGTTTCGATACCCTTGGTGGGCAGAGCATAGATAGCCCAATTTTTTCCCTATTTTTAGTACTATATCCCTATTAAATAACTTATAACCCTCTATCTGCTGTCATCAAAACTGTCAACATCTAAGTTTCAATTACTTCCTTTACATCAAAATCACCTTCTGCTATTCAAAGTCTTCTTTCTGTTTCATTTCTCGTATTTTTAACGTTACAAAATTAACTGTTTAATTACCTTTTAAACTAATTTTATTTTGCAGTAATTTTTTGGCCTTCACCACCGTCTAGTCCTACCTTAAAGCTCTCATTACATTTGAGTTATTAGCCTTTGCAAACAATCCAGCCAATACCGTATTTAAATGTGAACCATCCTTTACAAATAGCTCTATTTTCCCACTAAATTAATTACACAAGTCGAATCAGCCAATCTGTTACTTTAGATACTGACCTAAGTCTAGCCTTTTTACCTAATGATCGATCTCTTTCTGAAAGTGCCCGGCATGGCCAAGCGTGTTAAGGCGTGCGACTTGTAATCTGAGGGTGGCGGGTTCGCATCCCCGTCGCGCCAAACATGCTTGCTCTTTTAGCCGTGGGGGGTTATAATGTTACGGTCAATCCCACTATTCGTTGGTAAAAGAATAGCCCAAGAGTTGGCGGTGGGTGGTGATGACTAGCTGCCTTCCCTCTTGTCTTACACTGGTAAATTAGGTTGGCTACCACAGATAGCCCTCGAGTAGCTTTGTGCGAAATTGAAAAAACAAACAAACAAAAACAATCATCTTTTGAAAAAAAAAGTTATTATAATTCTTTTCCTTAGATGATTTTATCAATCAATTACACTTACCAGTTAGCTTCTATGATGTACTCATCTCTATATCGTTAGTCCTTAAGTGTACTACAAAGATTGGATTATTGTTAACATTCTTTTGGCCTTGATCTGTCAGTTTAAAAATTCTCGCTTCAAAACGCCACGTTGTGTTGTTTTTTGTTAAAATTTATTATATTTTTATTCAACTAGAAATATGTTAATTTTGTTTCAAAATGCAAATACTTAATTTTATCATTTTGCTACCAGAGTACCTTAAATTGCATTACGTAAGATAAGGCCGTGTTATGTGAACGTAGCAATAAATACATTATCTAGTGAAATGTTTATATGGTAATTTAAGCATTCCATCATTATGTCTTTTTATTTTGAGTGAAATGCTATTTAAAGTAATTAAATAAGCAGTGATCATGCCAATAAAAGAAGTTATACTTTATCACACTGTGGCCTCAATGAAGGTTTGTCGCACGTGTTATGTATACATATATTTTAAACACCCCTTTTACGTACATTCACTTAAGTTGTTAAAATTTGTTTAACTGATACGTTACGATGTTAAAATAAATATTTAAACGTCTAAACTTTTTCACATCCCTTGGGCGATATCCTGCTGCATCTATATCCTGAACAATAAGTCCGTTTGACCACAATTACTTCTAAACAACCGTGATATTATAATTTGATACAGCCGAGTGGATTATATTTGGGTGTGGTAAGATGGCCGTCGGTAATCGTCTGGTGCTTCACTATCTGCCATGGGCTGATAGTGGTGTGCGCCATCTATATTATAAAGCTCAACTGTTTGCTCCTTGTGTAATTAGTGGTTTTAGAGCTAATAAAGCAAAAAGTCGGGTTTCGATACTCGCAGTAGGCAGAGCAAAGCTAAACCAGCTTTATGATTAATAACCTCACACCTAAACGTAGTGCATCTTGCAACAGTCGTTTTTGTAAAGTTCCTGACACGGGAAGTAAACACTTAACGAATAAATGAATTTTCTTACCCTTTTCTTACACTGTCGTGTCGCTGCAATTGAAAGCTTGTGTTAAAGGGAAGCACAACTTTATTTTGTATTGTTATCATTTATCTTATTTTTAATTTTGATTGTAGATGCATTTAATAGTTTACTATGGACTCTTTCTATTGCTGATTATTTTAAGGTAGTAATCGCTTCCTTTTAAATATATGAATCAACCAACTAATTCCTTTTTAGGAACACAAACATTTTTTTCAAATTATTGTCTTTTATTGTGTATGTAGTTTAACTAAATTTGTCTGAACAATCTGTAGTAGTTCTGAAACTGTAATTTGTCTAAGTTTGCATGATTTATATGTAGTAATTTCAGAATTGCACTTTGCATACATTTTTATGACCAGTATATAGTGAATCTGGAATTTTAGTTTACCTAAGTTTCTATGACTAATCTGCAGTAATTTTTAAATTGTAGCTCGTTCATAACACTAGACTCATTTTCAGCGTATGTAGTTGGTCATTGTTTCATATAATTTTTGAACTGCTTAAAATTATAATACACTGTTTATTATTATTTAGCCATTGTTATACGATCTTTACAGAAAACTTAAATATTGTTAGTACGTTTGGAGTTGAACCTTGTTTGATGTATATTTTGCATTGTATTGCATTATATAATGGATGTTTAGTTGATCTGTATTTGATATACGTTTACAAAAGTTATGAAATTATAATGTATTAGTTAGGGAGTTAATTTCATTTTGTAGTATGCTCTCCAGTTTGTGTAGTTATTGTTTAATTACGGTTGAGCCCGAGTTACTCAATTTATATCTGTATTCTTAAATGTTTTATTGTTATTCTAACTTAACCTTCTAACTATTTAGTTAAGACGGCTGCTACTTGCATAACCTGATTTTAGGTTATTAATACATATGGTCTTAAAAACTAGTACTTGATCCCTTTGTTACGGTGTGGTAAAACCATTGGCTTTAATAACTGTTACTATTCAGTGCAGTAAACTCTTGATTAGATTTCAACTGTTGTGCATTTTGTCTTTATTGTAATTGAAAAACTAGGCTATGATTAATAATGATTGGAAAGTTGTGCTCGAACCCTTCAGATACTCCCTTCGTTCTGTGAGCTTAATATCTGGAGTTTGCTTGTACTAGTAAAGACCTGATTAAAAAAAACACAACAGATAACACAATAACTGCACAATCTTTTATGCACAACATTATTACGTTTCTCAAGTGAAACCAACTCTCACGTGGTCACGAGAATAACAGTAAACACGATGTGGAATTTCACAAAACTTTCCAAAATTTCGTCTGGGACGAAATGTAGCAGAAATACACAGGCCTAACCTGATGATTAATAAATATATTACGATATCAAAAACGTTAATATAAGATATAAATAAATCTGGTATAACATAATTAGAGCCTAATTCTACGTTTCTCTGCTCTCCATCTATACTGGTTGGGCAAAACAGTGAAACTGGATTTAACAGTTCTAATACCACCTGCCCCGCCCCCTCTCAAACACGTACAAAAAAGAGTACGAGGAAAAGGAAAAACTGTGATTAATCGATAAAATGTTAGTGCAAAGCCATGTCGAACATTCTTGGAGATGTTAGGTTTGAATGTCCCAGCCCTTTCAGAGTACCCACACCATGGAGAGTAGAAAGCACGTGTCTCGCAAGTGACAATAGTAAGTGCAGTACAAAAGGCTCATAAAATAATTTCAGGCAATGTTTTTGCAGTATTGTCTCACTCCAACAGAACATTCGTCTAGCCTGAACGTTTTATAGAAATCGTGTTGCTAAGCTTCCAATACTGTTAAATGGCCTCATGTACAGGTCATTGCGCGTCACCGAACACTGCGACTATTCATGCATCGATTTTTCCCTACTTCCAGGGTCCGTAATATCTCTTTCCCTGGATTAAATTATTTGCGTCGTTTTAGGTCTTTACACACTCTTTGCACATTTTGTAGAAGTTGTATTCTTAAGATTCTTATAGTGTTAAATGGCCTCTCATGCATAGGTCATTGCGCTTCACCGAACACTGCGACTGCTTATGCATTGATTTTTTCATTTTTATGGGGAATGTAGTTTTTCTTCCCCTGGATTAAATTATTTCGTGACGCTTTAGAACTTTGCACACACTTTAATAATACTAATTTAAGTTTATTGCGTACCCCTGTATTTTATCCTCGCTGTATGGACCCATAATGTGTTTATGGGGCGGCCAAATACACCTGGCACAAAAGTGTATAGTAGATTACATATATTAATTCATAGTTTGCTTTATTTACGTACATTAAATGTAATAAATACTTTACTTACTGATTCGGTGTTCAACAGTCTTTGAAGCTAACTCTTGTGTCAAACATTTCTTAGTAAATAGAATGATTATGGATGTGACACATAAGAACTGGTTATTTTATTTCTATGCTCATTTCAATAACCGCTTTTATTCATGAAATCCATAACGTAAATATTATAATTGAAGAAAGATGATCGTCACTTGTACCAAATATTTGATCATAAGTAAACCATCTAAGGCATTTAAACCCATGATTCGAGTTAGATCTTAAACGCAGTATTAAGCAGTAAAACCATTTACGCTTTACTTTAATAATTAGCACTTGCCAAATTTTCAGTAAATTCGAAATAGACCACTGACGTTTCAGTTAATTCTGGTTAATTAAATAGTTTTTTTAATATGAAAAGAATTTGATTCCCTAACCTCAAGTGTAAAGTTTAAAACTTATTTATCTTAATATTTTGTATTGCTGTTTTCTTAAACGAGTACTATATTGACAATCTAGTGCTTGATATTGTATATGCATACCAATTAAATACAAGTGTATTCTTCCACTATTTATGCTCGACTGCATGTTGTTGTCTTGAAGCCTCATAATCAACGTTGATATGAAAAAAAACTATCTATCAGGTACGACAAAGAGTTCTTGTTTTAGTTATTTCATAATCCATATATTTATGGAATAAATTATTAGGTACATTAGCTAACTAGACCAGGAATTCTTGTTTAATTGTTTTACAATCCACATCTATATGAAAGAACTAATTAGAAAGTACGTTAGCCAACTCGACAAAAGTTTTTTGTTTACTTACTTCACAATCCATATCTTTATGGAATAATTTAGCCATCAAAGTATTAGCCAACTCAACAAGGAATTCAATTTGAATTGCCTCACGATTCAAATCTTTATGGAAGAAATTTCTAGCAAGTGCGTTAGTCAACTTGAAAAGATTAAAATAATAATGAATTATTTCCATTTATCTCCTCTTATGTGTTTGTTATCAAATTATTTGCTTATTGCGTTTGTGAAATAGACAAACGTTGCCGTCTAATTTTCTTTTTAATCAGACATGTGTAATAAGTGTACGTTACTAGAATTGTAAATAATATCAAAGCCTTGTCAGATTATTTTTGATTATGGGTCCATTTTAGGAAATTTTATCTTTCCGAACTAATTTTAACAGGTACGTTGGTAATTAACTGGCCAAGATGTTGTCCAATTCCGCTAATCATGGTTTTGTGTAATAATTAGCTTTTAATCACATAAGTTAGCTCAACAGGACGATGCTATCTTGTTCCACTAATCATAGTTTTATCTAATAATTAATTTGCAATCACATAAGTTAGTTCAATAGTACAATGTTGGCTGATATCTTTAATGAAATAATTGGCCTCTATTGTTCAGCTGTTAGCTTTAGGACTTATAACACTAAAATTCGGTTTTAATTCCACATGATAGGCACAACGCATATATTCATCCATTCGTTTTGCGTTTGAAATGAACAACTAAATGAAAGAATTAGTTGGAGCCATATTAGCCAACTTCACTTGAAGTTATTTTCTAGTTACGAAAATCAATTATTTATTTTAATAAAAACAAAAATATACTCTGCATAAGTTATCTTTTCAGGAATGTGTCGTTTATTTACCATAGTCTATGGTTTAGTGTAAGAAAATAGTTTTAATTTAATTAATTCATTCAACTTCAATATGCTTTTCAGTCACAGACGTCCACGGTGTTTGCTTAAGAATTAGTTACTTTGCAGCTTTACGTACTTGCCTAATAGGGAAACGCTTTTAGTTAATTATGTTTATGGTTTCTATGATAAAAATTGGTTTGTAGCTACGTAAGTCAGCTTGCCAGGAAGGTGTGTGTAGTTATTGTTTGTCATGGTCCTTGGTAATAAATATTGCCCAAGTACATATATCATCTCGATTGGGAAAATATCTAAACTATCACAAATGATAGTTTCTTCGTAACAATTACTTTATGGCTATACGATCTAGTTATGATATTGCTACCCAAGTCAGGTCAACAGGGAGATGTTGCCTAGTAAGCTCTAATCATGACTTCCTTGTTATAGGGCCCGGAATGACCAGGTAGTTAAGGCACTCGATTCATAATGTGAGGGTCGCAGGTTCGAATTCCTGTCATGCCAAACATACTCGCCCTTTCAGCTGTGGGGGTGTTATAATGTGACGATCAATCCCACTATTCGTTGGTAAAAGAGTAGCCCAATAGTTAGTGGTGGGTGGTGATGACTTGCTGCCTTCCCTCTAGTTTTACACTGCTACAGTAGGGATTGCACGCGCAGATATCCCTTGTGTAGCTTGGCGCGAAATTCAAAACAAAGCAAACCAATCCTTGTTATAGAAATTGTTCGCATTTACCTGAGCCACGTTAAGAGAAAAGTAACCATTTATTTATTGCTCTTAATATATTTTATGTAAGTATATTTTTCTGACTACAAAAGCTAGCAGTAAAAGATGTACATTTAACTCTGATTATGGTTTGTACAAAAGATGTAGATGACAGTTTATGTCAACAGAAAGTTTTGCTTGCTTCTTACCAGTTAATGTTTATGCAAGAAACAACTGTATTACCTTGTTTGATAATAATAATTCTCCAGTTGCTTCCAGTCATTGATTAAATATTAAATTAATACATTAGCCAGTTTAAAAGTAAGCAGCTGTCTAAATGTATGTGTGTATTATGTAACAACTAAATAATGGCTATATTAACCAGGGTGATAGAAGGTCATCGTCTTGTTGTACTTCTGTTTGCTCTTTACGAAAGAGTTAAACTTGAAGGCAAATTGTGTTTGAATAGTTATGTTTTTATAGAAGAAATATGTTTGGGCTACTACAGCAAATCAGTAGAAAAATTTTTCTTTGGCCAAATTTTAATCGAGAAATTTATGAATGATTTAATACATAGTTATTGTTGTTTATTTCATTTCTGTAATGGAATAATTACACGGTATCGACATGAGTTGATCAGAAGATGTTGTTTCATTGCTTCAGATCCTTTTTACCTTTTTTATGGGAATTCTTTACAAGATATGTCAGCCAGCGTCAAAGAAGGGAGCAGGTGCAGGTCGAAAGGAATATCCACAGTTGTCATTTGTTGCATGTTCCTAACATGAAATCTAGCAGTGAGGTAGTTGATCGATACGCCAGGTATCAACCGTGCACGAGATAGAGGTATCGATTAGAGGCACTTTCCTTCCAGTTCTAGACTACGCTATTAGTTTGAATACCTCCTCCAGATAAACTCACTAAATAATTTTGTTCCAAGGTTCACTAGTTAATGAAATTATATCATTTAAAGTCGAAAAACAATCGATCAATCTTGACTTTTCCACTAAGAAAAGAAACTCTTCATGTCATGCGACAAAAAATGCATCATTGCCACAGTATAATATTTCATTACTTTATTATTACTGGAATTATTGCGACAGAATGTGTCCATTAATTCTAAAAATATTGAAGGTAACGTTATTTATTTTGAACTGGCATGGTTTAGTGCTGAGGGTGCTCACTCGCAATCTGTCGGAACCTCTTCTCGAATATATACACTCTTTTAATCGAGTGGGCGTTATAATGTTATACCCAATCTTACTATTTGTTGATTAAGAGAGTCAAGAGCTAATTAACCTATATTAGACATACTACTAATATTAAATTTCAAGTTAACCTGTACTTATCATACTACTAATATTAAATCCCAGGTTAATTTGTACTAGACATCTTGACAGACTACCAACACTAAATCTCTAAACTTGTATTGCACATCTAGACATATTACTAACATTAAACCCCAAGCTAATCTGCATTAAACAAACTACTAATATTAAATCTCAAGTGTTACGTATTTTTTATGTTTTAAGTTCTTCGTAGATTAAACGCAACAGAAAAACACAGATAACAGCTTGTATAATTTATTACACTAAACTATTAACAAATATAACAGATATAACATAAATTATATGATAACAGTGACAGATATTAAGTTACAACATTCGAAATTAATTACAAAACAAAATAAAACTAGTTTCAAACTTCAAAATTAATCACAATACAAAACGGTACTGGCCTGTATCTATTGTAATGATCTAAAATTAAAGTCTCAAATTCCAGTCTAGGGTGTGAATTTGGTCCCACGAAGAAATTCCGAAACAGTTCACAGTTCAATAAATTCGCCGTCTCTCAGCACAAGCAGTAATTCAGATGTATCGTAGAGATTGACGAAATAAAATCACAGCTTCCGTAGATCTAACTTCAGTCACAAATCCAAGTTGAATAATCACAGCAAACACTTAATCTTTCTCAAATAACTAACTCTCTTCTTTTGAAATAAAACTGATGTCTGAATCTCACTCTTTTTCTTCGAATAAAACTAATGACTGAATCTATCTTCCTTTTTCGAATAAAAACTGATGACTGAATCTCTCTCTCGTCTCTCGCATCTTCGTCTGTTTATATATTGTAGGCCTATTTCTCGAACAATCTTGCAATTTCCATACAACTCTAAAGCAATCCGCGCATGTCCGTTCTTGCACAAGACTACACGTCTAGACACGAAGTCACCAGCACTCATTTACAAACATATGATTGGATTACTTAATTCAAGAAAGTTCTAAATGTTACCCTAAATGAATAACAAAATATTAGTTTAAACTTCGAAACAATAATATCAATATGGAAAAATGAATAATAGAAATGAAAATTCAAACACAACACGACATGTTGTCGTTTACAAAATATTTACACATATACATAACACAAGTTAATCTGCATTAAACAAACTACTAATATTAAATCTCAAGTTAATCTGCATTAGAGATCGAGAAAGACGACCAACTTAAGTCCCTTGTTAACCTATGCTAGACATATAGACAGACTACGAACATTAAATCCATAACTCGTATTGTACATCCACACTGACCACCATCTTACATCTATAGTTAACCTGTACTACACATTAAACAAAGTAATAACTCCTAGTTCTGCTCTGTTCGTTGTTAGGCCCAACATGGCCAGGTGGTGAGGACTCGTAATCTGAGGGTCGCGGACTCGATTTCCCGTTGCACCTTTTCAGTCGTGGAAGCGTTATAAAGTTACGGTCAATCCTACTATTCATTGATAAAAGAGTAGCTGAAACGTTGGCGGTGACAACTGGCTGTCGTCCCTCTTGTCCTACACTGTTAAATTAGGAACGGCTAGCTCAGGTAGCCTAGCCCTCCTGTAGCTTTGCGCGAACTACAAAACAAACAAGCAAAGTGTACGTTGTTTTGTTTTTATAACAAGAAACTTCTCCTTTACTGTTTCCCACCGTATTAGTTAATATGTACTTCCCACGTTAATAGCTCAGTAAAACGCTACTGACATTAAGCACAGTTTTTCTGTAATGCAAACCTTCGTATGCCACTTGTACCTGGCTAGATGTATTAGCGAGTAAGACGTATATAACCTTGGGAGATTACTAGCATTTTCCGTTAAATATCTTGATCGATCATCATGTGTGTGTGTTTGACTGTTGAAAAGATAAGAACCATATGGATTTCGTGTATATGTGTACGCAGCTCTATTCGTCATCTGGAATTATTTGAGCAGTGAACATATTTTGTTTTGCGAATCCACCCGGTAAGTCCTAAACTCTTTGCACTAATCTGTAATAGATATTTAAACCAGAAGTTGGTATTCAGTAGTTTTCTTGAGATAAACTCTTGTGAAAGAAAATATTCGGTTTAAAGTAATTTCATCTAATAATAAATGAAACTATCACAACTTCTAACAAAATGAATCAGTGTAGACTTTTCCTTAAAGTTGAAGATTTTTTTAATCTAGTGCTTATGGTTTCATTTCCAAGTGTTTATATTACTCTTACTATTAATTCCAGTTGTAAATTTCTTTTTGTAATTTTCCAAAAATATAACTACACTTAGAGTGAAGCTACGTTTTTAAAACAAATTAATAAAGAAAATTATTTTAAATGCGAACATAGTTGGTAAGTTCCTGTAATCGTATCTTCACATCAAATGGAATGGTGCAATAATATAAGATTATAGAATCGTAGAAAGCTAGTTCCTACTGATCGTAACAACTAGTACGACCTCTGTCGGCCCTGGGAATTGAATATCTAGGATTCATTAGTTCACGTGCAGGTGGAACGAATCGATTGAAAGTCGGGTAATCACGGTATCTGTAAATACCACTGGGTTGGAACGAAACACTCTTGTTTCATGTCTGCAAAACTTGGAACTGTCAGAGCTAAAACTAATGTTTTCAAAAGAACAGAAGGTGAAAAATGACTTGGTGATTGTTAACTTCAAATTAAAGCGAGATACCTCTACGAACCAGAACCAAAATTTAACATAGTAATTAATGTAGAGAATTTAATATAAAATTTTAGCTTACAATTACTGAGATGTTTTGACTGGTCGTTTGGTTTTTTGGTCGTTGCTAGCAATATTTTCGACCCTAAGCTAATGATATTTCACAAGATTCGGTTACCTTAGGAAATACAATTAATCTTAAGTCCAAATATCAAAACATTTAAAGCAATGAAAATATATATCTGTTGGGGATTTTAATTAGTGCAACTAATTGAAACTAAGGACACGAAAAATAAAATATACCTTTCTTACATTCAGTTCTCATTATACACAAATAAGAATTTGAATGTTTATTTGTGCAAATATTTTTCTGGTTTGATACACTACAAACTAAAAAGTTCTTATGAAGTTACGGAATTACTTGTCGTAGCTCATTTCAAACATTTTACTCTAAGTATTTTACCATAGAGATCTTACCTTATCCAGATCATGTGTTTTTACCACAGAAACTGTTCACTTCAACTGTGTTATGTGGACATTAACGCCAGTGTTTCTTGCAGTGTTCACTTTGTTTGACATCATAATCACATACGGCATGTTCTCTGTATGAAAAGACAGATGGCCGAGCGCGTTAAGGCGTGCACTCGTAATCCGAGGGTCGCGGGTTCGCGCCCGCGTCGCGCTAAACATGCTCGCCCTCCCAGCCGTGGGGGTGTATAATGTCACGGTCAATCCCACTATTCGTTGGTAAAAGAGTAGCCCAAGAGTTGGCGGTGGGTGGTGATGACTAGCTGCCTTCCCTCTAGTCTTACACTGCTAAATTAGGGACGGCTAGCACAGATAGCCCTCGAGTAGCTTTGTGCGAATTCCCAAAACAAACAAACAAACAAAAACAAATGAAAAGACAGATGATATATTGAAGGTTATTAACAGCTCGAGTATTTGCAGTGTTGTTAAGTATATGAAAATATAACCTTAAAAACTTCCAAAAACGTGTTCTTGTTGTCATAATGTAATGTAGTAACTTGTTAGTTATTTGAGAATATTTTTATGATAGTGCAAGACTGTTTACCGATCGGATAAAAATAAAACTTGTGTAACAGTGTACATAATTCTTAACGTTTATTTACAATTCCGTTATTTCTATTTACGATTTTGATAAACACCTATAGTTCTAGAAGATATATGTATATCTATTCATATATTTTTAACAGGCATTTTATAACATTTGACGTTTATTAGTTACTCTGTCTACGAAATTTTGTTAAAGCTGACGAAAACATTATGTAAGATGCGTTCCGGTGTCTTCCATCATAGAGCCGTTGTAAAGCGCTTTCCCTGATAAATTGTCCCATTAGTAAATATCAAATGTCCTTCTGTATATTTGAACGTATGTGTATATATATATATATATATATGTATGTATGTATGTATGTATGTGTGTGTGTGTGTGTGTGTATACACCTTTTACTTTTTATTTTATTTATGTTGTTAGTCCGTGAATTTGGTTGAACGTTGCCCAAGACCTGATCGATTCAAGGCTGAACCTGGCTGGAATAAAATCCTTGTGAAACACACGTGGAAATATTGATTCAATGTTCAGCGTGTTCAAGTGATTCACTGTTAATCTTTAACCTACTTTAGGTGAATCATTAAAGTCTGCAGATGAAGTTCGAATTAGTGATGGGCTTCAGTAATAGATTTAGTTTATTTTCTTCGAGACATTTTTTTTATATGTTCTAAAATTGTAATGAAACATTTGAAAACCAGACAAAAAAAAACACGAAATTATGAAAAGGGTATCAAATTAGAACTGAGTTCAATCATGATTACCTCATGCACCAATCTCGTCTGGAATTAACATTTAAAAAAATACAAGAACGAAATATTTACTTTGTGTTTTGTAATTGATGATTTTGACTGGTTTCTTTAGTTATAAAAAATGAGAAAACATTTTACTGTTTAATACATAAAACATAATTTGTAGCAGTTGATAATTGTCTATTTAAGCAACTTGGTGCGGCCTAGCATGGCCAAGCGCGTAAGGCGTGCGACTCGTGATCCGGGGGTCGTGGGTTCGTGCCCACGTCGCGCTAACATGTTCGCCCTCCCAGCCGTGGGGGCCTATAATGTGATGGTCAATCCCACTATTCGTTGGTAAAAGGATAGCCCAAGAGTTGGCGTGGGTGGTGATGACTAGCTGCCTTCCCTCTACACTGCTAAATTAGGGACGGCTAGCACAAATAGCTTTCGAGTAGCTTTGTGCGAAATTCCAAAACAAACAAACAAAGCAACTTGGTCATTTAGATCGCTAGTTTACATTTAACCGTTGACTAAATGTCGTTTTTGTCATGTATTTGGAGCAAGGATTGTTTTCAAATAGAACTAGATTTGCATGCAGTTATGAATTAGATTAACCATCAACTGGTAAAACCTACACCAATGTCTCCACACAAAAACAAGCTTTATGCGCAGTTAGATTTAAACATTTGATAAAGCTGATCACATACTAAAATGTCTGCACATTAAAGACAAACTTTGTGTTCCTGTTAGGTTTAAACACATCCTTATTGCTGTTGTAACAAAGTATGCGCGAACTTTGCACGCAGGTAAGACTCGGGTGGCTTACATCTGGTTTCTGAGTGTTTGAGAATGAGTTTCCAAATGTAATTCTAATGAGTTGTCGATGTAGTTCCAGTTGTGTTTTCTTGTTGGTAGGACTAAATTTGCTTAGACGATGTATTATCCATATGCTTATCAGGATTTTGGTACAAGTAGTTTTATTATTAGATCTAACCACATTAAAACTAATAATATATTATTATTAGCTCAGCTTGTACATTGATAGGACTAGGTGTAGGTTATAAGACTACTTCAGCATGCTAGTAGGACTATATTTGATATTGTTATGAATACCTTTGCATATTGGTAGGACTAGGCTTGACATAGTCGGAGCTAGACGCAGATGTATATCTGTGGCCGTCTTTGTATATAACAAGATTGCGCATTACTTATTTTCGATGTGCAATTAACTAGCACTGAACTGAGCGATGGAAGGGAATAGTCTTGTACAGTTTAGGTTTACTTTTAAATAAGACGGTTTGTTATTCGTTGAAAAGTAAAGATTAGTTAGAACCACATTTGTGTGTGGTTAGGACCAAGTTTGCATGTACCTAGAACAAAATTTATCGTCGTAGGAGTATTTACACTTGTTTATGACCAGATTTATATGTTGCTGTTATTGAAGATGCATATAGTTATAACTAGTTATATGTAGCTATTATTAGCTTTACATACAGTTACGACTATATCGCATATAGTTGGAACTAGATTTATATATGGGCTCACTGTCTTTGGAAAATTGTATTTTGTTATGAACTAGGACTGCATATATTTTGGGCTAGTTTTCATCTAGTTAAGACTTGATGTGTGTACACTTAGGATTAAGTTTCGTATAATTACAACCGAATTTGCGTCAATTTAGAACGTTTCAAACGCAGCTGAGCAGAACCAGTAGATTAATAGAATAAATTACCATTTACATCCCATAATTTTGAGATAATTTATTCGGCTTATTTATACGTTTTATAGTCTTCTTCCAAATAGTTATTTCATTTACAACAGTTCTCGGTCTAATGTAAACAAGTTGCATTGTTAAGTGTGATAGGAACGCTTGCCGAATGCGTGTTGAAGATTAAGGGTTTCTGATGTTCTGCACTTAGCTGTCTGAACACTGTAAGGAAGATTTCACATTTACCGTCAAATACACATTCAGCTTCAGACACATCTGAGGGTGAAAATGTTAGCATCCGCCACTAGCCTAAAAAATTACGAAGTTACAAGATTTACCACTCTCTACGTCATCCTCCTGAACGAAATAATGCTAAAACCCCAGCTACGAATAACGGAGTAAAGACACAAAATTACCGGAAAAACGAACAGTAGGTATGCAAGACATACATTACACAAAAGTTCTTACTTGAGCAGATGGTTCGTTCAGTATTCTGTGATTATCTCTTAGTTAATTTTCAAGCGCGTAACAAAAAGGGTGTTAAGTCTGGAAACATCCGCGCTTTTTTCCTCAATTTGTAGAAAATACGATTTAAGCTTTTATTTATTTTTACTTCTTTAACTAGTCCTCGTATATTTATTTTTATAAAGCAACTTACTTGAGTAAAATAACAGCAAAATTACAGTAGTTAATAAAGTCTGAAAAGGTGATTTTAAAATTTGTACATATTTAAAACTGTTTTTTGAACTTTATTGTAAAATATAATTTAACCATTTTCTATCAATTCATAATTATTTTTAGTGTTAATTTACCGTTAGAATTAGTTTAAAAGCATTTTGTTTATGTTTTAAGTAATTTTACATTTCATTGTTAGAACGTTGGCCTTCCTGTAATAATACAATTTTGAAATTATATAGACTGACCTACCAAAGCAATCGAACCTTTAACGTGTTTTGAAAAGTAACCCGATATAAGTATATTTATATAGTCGATACCAAAATATTTTGATTTAAGTGGATTTCAGGGAAAAACGATGCAAGTAATTAGTTGCAGCATTGTCACACAATTTGTTGCACAGTAACCGTTCAACAATATTTTGGACTTTACAGCGCAACGTTAGAAAAACGCTAAAATTGTTGAAAAGGCTGTTAGAATGTGGTTACCTCTCACTCTTTAGAATTACATTGTTAGAAATAGTTCTTATAACGTTAACTACTTCAAATGTGGCCAATTCTGAGATGATGTGCAGAAATTTCCCACCGTTAATATAAATATGTATTTTAAAAGCATTAATATAAATATTTATTTTAAGAGCATTGATAGAAATATATATTTTAAAGGCATGCTTCACAGAATGCCAGCTGTCATGGAGGTCAAAGAGGATGTATTAGGTTATGACTGACTATTAAGACTCCCTTTTGTGATAATACGGCAAAATACTCTGGTAGGGTACTTTGTAAGATAAACTGCACTATCTATTACTGTAAAGCCTCATGTTGTTTGATTGAAATGTTTTCTTTCTCAGATGATACATAAACTCAACTAATTAACAGAGACAAATATTTTGGTAAAGGTTGAAGAACAAAATATTTGTTTTGTAAGGAGTTTGTTTGAGTACTTATAACATTATGAATATTTTCTAGAATTTCTTGGAAGTAAAAGATAGCGTTATTTTAAAATAGATTCGATCTGTCAAGTACTGCACTTGTGAATTCGTAAAGACATTTATACACGTTCGGTATTTTTCCAAGTAAATTTCAGAGAAATGAATTCTTTTGTTCGTGAAAGAAATCTCGTGAAGTCTGAATTAGTAATACTACTTGTTTCCGACTAAATTTGATTTTAATGGAAGAAATGCCCTTAAATTTTAATATAAAGTGATTAATATTTTATAGACGCTACTTTGATCTGTGAAATATGTCGAAACTAATATTAAGAAACGAGGCAGGGAAAGAGGAACTAGTATTTCTGGAATCGAACTACATAATTTGAAATATCTTATTATATTTCTTCCACATTGGTTACTACACTAAGATTACTCCATCACTAGACAAACACGATAAAAGCTCAAAAACAACTAGGTGAAGCTGTTATTAGTAATAATATCAAACATGACTCACAGAAGTCAATGAAATAATGAAAATAATTTAGTTTGTGATATTTTTTTTCGTGACTGACTGTTAAGTTCTCGGATAAAAACTTTCTGATATTTCTATAACGAGTAAAATGAATTTTATTTGTCATCTAGAAGAGAGTAAAAACAGAAAAAATTATCGAAAGTTCACGGTTACTTTTTAAGATGATGATCTGAAATCTGTGTTAACTGTGATTGCATCTTGGGAAAAATCATTTCGTTTTAGTGTACTTTTAGTACGGTTTAGAGTGGAGGAACCAGCGATCAAATTCAGATGTGTTGAGCTGTACGTAGTAATGTGAATCGGGTTGTAAATTACTGATAATTACACAATTAAATGTTAGTGTAGAAAATTTTATTTTATAATGTTAACTGTTGAAAAATTAGGGATGGTCGTTTTTATTTATAAAAAATGATATGACACCGTCGAACTAAAGTTGCACTACATAATTTTACTGATTTTGTCTGTCTTAACCATTATTAGTTTGTCAGTTCATACCTAAGTTGTTAACTTACACGTAAATGAAATGTAGTTCCATCAGTTTGTTTACCTTAGCTTTAGTGTAATAACTTAATAGAGGCCACTGTAATTTGTAATTCTAAACAAAACTGATTTGCCACTGTGCAACAATGCCTAATAATAGCTTCAGTGTATTAGATGAAGTCGGTTCATAATGACGAAGAGTACTTTTTATTTTAACTCTGATTTGTTTAACTGCTCAAAATAGATACGTTTAAATATGAATACAAAAATTCATTGAACCGCTTATTTCTTTCAATCTGTTGCTTGTGTAAGAAATGTTTTTTGTCATCGTTTGAAATACGGTTTTTAATTCTAGAATTACTAGTTAGTAGATGAAGTCCGGTCCCTTTGGAGTTTTAAATATTTTAAAACTATTTGTGCACCAATTTACGTTTGGATACATGACTTAGTTGTTATAGAGCCCTTTACGTTTAAGCCACAAATGTGGAAACAATATTGCTATAATTACACAAATTACTGTTGAAGTATTCTGTGTATTTACATAAAAAATGTGGTCCACTAATTTTATCTGGTTAATTGATTGCAGGTGAAGACAAGCTACTTAACTGTTTGTTCGTTTAATTCTATGCACAAAGACGCTTGTGGGTTATTTATGTTAAACTAGTCGAAGAGATTAAACCATAAACGTAATGTTAGAAGTGTAACTCTGAGCTATTGAAGTTAGGGGACATTCACTGAATATGATGCAATTTGCTGAACCAACCGGTAAAGAAGGGTGTAATAAACAAACCTTATGTTAAATATTTAGACAATGTAAGTAGATCTATTCATAAAAAAACAATTAGACGATGCTTTCAGCGGGTTTAGTAAAGGAGAAAAGAAATAAAACGTTAGTTTGATACATTTGAGATACATTAGGCTTAGGAAAGAAATCTGTTTAGTTAAAAAACAAAACTAAATAAGATAAAATTACTCAAATTATGTTAACATCTCTATACGAGTTCCTCGTTATAAATGCATGAAGAATTTAAAAGTAATTTGGATTTAGGTATGTTTCATCAGACTATTTAGGCTAACAGTTTAGGGAAATATACGACATTTACGTTAAGTACTTATAACTTAAGAATGTTTCAAAACATTGTATCGTTAGAACAAATATATCAATGATTTCTAAATCGAAACATCATTTAAACGGAGCAGGAAATATGTTACTTTTAGATAAACTTCAGTTAAAGATGTCTTAATATGTTAATGTTACCATTTTAAAACGCGTGTGTTATTAGATATGTTTCAGAACATGATGGCTTTTATCTTCAGAACATTTTAGAATATTTCTTATGTTTCCATACATTAATAAATAACTCGCAAGTTTTTGGTGTGAAATTAAGCACAAAGCTACATAAGTGACTATATGTGCTAGGCCAACCACAGGTATCGAAACCCAGTTTATAGCGTCTGAGTCTGCAGACATACTGCTGTGCTACTGGATGGTTCTCACACAAAATGTCAAAGCTAGAATACTGAACATTAAATGTTTTTTGTGTGTTTTCTTATAGTAAAGCCACAACAAGCTATCTGATGAGTTCACCGAGGAGAATCGAGCCCCTGATTTTAGCAAGAGGTTTTTGAAAAACGTTTATTGTAATTGCTCTCTGGAATCTCAATTCGCATAAATAAAAAGAACGAATAATTTTATATAAACAAAAGAATAACAAAATACAATCCATGAGTGGCATGGAAAGTTTGAATTAATAAAACATGAAGTTCTGTTTTTTGTCTGTTACGACTTTAATTTCAATTAAGTTTTGGGTCTGCCGGTAAGCCAAGGATTTTTACATTAAATCGGCTAGCCAAGTTGTCAATCATATTGGATAAGCATTTTCAAACTTGCGACCTTTAAATTGCTAGTCGAGTGCCCGAACCAGCAGGCCCATGAAGCATTTCAAAGACATGTAATTCTTTGAATGACAGACTAGGAGTGGCTTAACGATTAGTGTGCTCGTTGTATCCGAAACGTCATGGGTTGTATATTTTGTCGCAAAAATGCACTACATAATTTGGGTTGGTGAGGGCGCTGTAAGAGAAACCTTCAAATGTCACTATTTGACGGTGGTTACTAATGGCTAGCTGTCTATCTTATAAAACTGTCGGTTCAGTTTTATAGCCAACTTTGAGCTGGTAGATATAATATTGCTTTGCACGATTTTCTTAAACAAAAACTGAAGAAATATTCTAGTTATATTCAATATTTCCAAGTTTTTGACTACAAAGTATCGAACTTCTGGGATAATCTAGGAGTGAAAATTACGTAAAACGAGTTCAGATTGTGCTGCAAAAATTTGTTTGTTTAGCGTTTTATTGAAGACTTCTGACCAAACAGAATTGGCTTGGCATGGTGAGGTGGTTAAAGCAGTCGACTCATACTTCGAGGGTCGCAGCTTTAAATCCCCGTCACACCAAACATGATTGCTCTTTTAGCCGTGGGAGCGTCATAATGTCACGATTAATCCCGCTATTATTTGATAAAATAGTAGTTTAAGAGTTGGCGGTGGGTGGTGAGGACTAACTGCCCTTCCTTTATTCTTACACTGCTAAATTAGGGATGCTTAGTGCATACAGCCTTATATATATATAACTTGATAACAGAAGAAAGCAACTTTTATACACCTTAAGTAAAATATATATTAGGATATAAGTATATAAATCTTTTGATCGTGTTGATACAAACTTTGTGTTTCGTCGTTTATTAGACAATCAGATTTCTCTGCTCGGCATATTAGTTATTTTTTCACTTTTCTTGTATAAAACTTCACAGCTGAATGTAATTTAGGCCCGGCATGGTTAAGCGTGTTAAGGCGTGCGACTCGTAATCTGAGGGTCGCGGGTTCGCATCCCCATCGCGCCAATATGCTCGCCCTTTAAGCCGTGGTGTGTGTTATAATGTGACGGTCAATCCCACTATTCGTTGGTACAAGATAGCCCAAGAGTTGACGGTGGGTGGTGATGTCTAGCTGTCTTCCCTCTAGTCTTACACAGCTAAATTAGGGATGGCTACCACAGATAGCTCTCGAGTGCGAAACTCAAAAACAAACAAATGAAGGTAATTTTATGTTGTGATTTTCTTGATTGACATGAAATTCTAATTTTTCTTGTTTGTGAGAGGGCGTGTGTTCAGGATTTATATTTCTGGTATAATCATAAAGATATCGTGATATTCAGTATTAATGTGTAGCTTAATAGTTTTGTGTGTATTTTATGAACTTTTCATTTACTCAGCCTCTTTGCAGAGGCAAACAATAAAGTTGTATTTATTGGTTATTTGGTTGTTCTAATTACGTATTAAGCTATTAATTTTCACTTTTTAGAGCTCACCACTGTGAAATAAAGTTTGTTTTACTTGAATGTTAAAACATTTAAGCAGTCAGTTAACGTGCATAGATGATAGTGATAACTGGAAAACAATAAAAACATTTATAAGTTTGGTCAACGAGTGCAATTAAAAAGTCTTGCAATGGTTTTATTATTTTGAATTTTTTACAGTAATTTCTGTGCGCTTAATTGGAAAATGATTTCCATTTTTTTACATCATGTAAAGATATTTTCATAAAACGTCTTACATATTTTTACATAAGTGAATAATTATCATTAAAATTCTATAACAACACGTTATACTTAATTTTTTAGTGTCCTCTAGTGGCACAGTGGTATGTCTGCTGACTTAAATGCCAGAAACGAAGTTTCGAACCACGTTAGGCAGAGCACAGACAGCCCGTTGTGCAGCTTTGTTATTAATTACAAAGAAATAAAGAAAAATATAACCACTGGTTATAGATTTCTCTAGACCAATCGCGACGTGAGAGTCTTATCGATCGTTCTAGAAACCACGAGAAGCACACCGCTAGTGTATAAACGATTAACAGGCTTCACGACGTGTCATTTCTGGACAGTATTTGTTTGTGCATGCACTTCAAAATTATTTTTTTCTTTTCAATATTATTTATTCGGCGCTATGGAAATAAGAGGTTATGACCTAAACATATGCTGTTGTATTAGCAGTAAATGTTTGTTGGTCCTCAAATTAAGAATTTGACTTTGGATGAACGCTTCTAAAGAACAGTGAGGATAGTTAAAAAAAAAACAAAAAACACGTAGATTAACTTTAAAGATGCTATTAACAAATTTTAGGAATCAACAAGGACCGAAGTTACAAAAATATTGTCAATAATGTGATCGTTAATATCAAAGAACCCATACTCACATCTTGACCATTTCCATGAAAATCTTGGTTCCGTCAATGAAGAACAAGGGGAAACGTTTCATCAACACATTAGAAGAATGGAGAGGGAGGTATCAGGGAAGGTAAAGCATCAATGTGATGGCAGATTATTACTAGTCACTGAAAGGAGATGGTCTAGACGAAATATATATTTGTTTTTATTTTTGTTAACTTTTGTTCATTGTGGTAAAAGAAATAACTTAAGTAAGAGATTCTTTTTCCCGTTTTCAAAAAAAAAAATCCTTAGGGGACAGAAAAATTCTGGAATGGATAGAAAAATCTAGCATGCACATAAATAGATAGACAGAAGAATAAATCGAGTGTTCGTAGAAAGTTACAGATGGAGGAAATAACCTAGTGTTAGCATCAAGTTACAGTTAGTAAAAAAGAGCCTGGTGTTCGTATAAAGTGACAGTTAGAAAAAAGTATTATTCGTATAAAATGTCAAATAGAAGGATATTTGTATAAAGTGACGGATGGAAAAATGAACTTGTGTTCAAACGAACGAATAGATAAAAGAAAGAACCTAGAGTTCGGAGAAAGGTACAGATAGAAGAGGAAACTTAGTGTTCGTTTCAAGTAATGGAGAGAAGAAATAACTTAATAGTTTTATACAAAGTGACAGGTACGAGAGTAAATCTAGTGTTTATATCAAGTTACAGGTACGAGAGTAAATCTAGTGTTTATATCAAGTTACAGGTACGAGAGTAAGCCTAGTGTTTATATAAAGTGACAGGTACGAGAGTAAACCTCGTGTTTATATCAAGTGACAGGTACGAGAGTAACTCTAGTGTTTATATCAAGTGACAGGTACGAGAGTAACTCTAGTGTTTATATCAAGTGACAGGTACGAGAGTAACTCTAGTGTTTATATCAAATTACACCAGAGTAAGCTGTTATGTAAATATTTTGTAAGCGACAACATGTCGTGTTGTGTTTCAATTTTCATTTCTATTATTCATTTTTCCATATTTTTATTATTGTTTCGAAGTTTAAACTAATATTTTGTTATTCATTTAGGGTAACATTTAGAATTTTCTTGAATTAAGTAGACCAATCATATGTTTGTAAATGAAGTGCTGGTGACTTCGTGTCTAGACGTGTAGTCTCGTGCAAGAACGGACATGCGTGGATTGCTCTGGAGACCTGTAGAATTTTCGCGGTCTTTCGGGAAGTTTAGGCCTACAATATATAAACAGACGAAGATGCGAGAAACAAGAGAGAGATTCAGACATCAGTTTTTATTCGAAGAAAAGAGGAAAGTGAGATTCAGACATCAGTTTTTATTCGAAGAAAAGAGGAAAGTGAGATTCAGACATCAGTTTTTATTCGAAGAAAAGAGGAAAGTGAGATTCAGACATCAGTTTTATTTCTAAAGAAGAGAGTTAGTTATTTGAGAAAGATCAAGTGTTTGCTGTGATTATTCAACTTGGATTTGTGACTGAAGTTAGATCTACGGAAGCTGTGATTTTATTTCGTCAATCTCTACGATTCATCTGAATTACTGCTTGTGCTGAGAGTTGGCGAATTTATTGAACTGTGAACTGTTCCTGAACTTCTTCATTTAAGCTTCGGAATTTCTTCGTGGGACCAAATTCACACCCTAGACTAGAATTTGAGACTTTCATTTTAGATCATTATATTAGATACAGGCCAGTACCATTTTGTATTGTGATTAATTTCGAAGTTTGAAACTAGTATTATTTTGTTTTGTAATTAATTTCGAATGTTGTAACTTAATATCTGTCACTGTTATCATATAATTTATGTTATATCTGTTATATTTGTTAATAGTTTAGTGTAATAAATTATACAAGCTGTTATCTGCGTTTTTCTGTTGCGTTTAGTCTACGAAGAACATAAAACATTTAAAAAATACGTAACAAAGCCTAGTGTTTATATCAAGTTGCAGGTACGAGAGTAAGCCTAGTGTTTATACCAAGTTACAGGTACGAGAGTAAATCTAGTGTTTATATCAAGTTACAAGTACGAGAGTAAATCTAGTGTTTATATCAAGTTACAGGTAGGAGAGTAAGCCTAGTGTTTATATCAAGTGACAGGTACGAGAGTAAAACTCGTGTTTATATCAAGTGACAGGTACGAGAGTAACTCTAGTGTTTATATCAAATTACAGCAGAGTAAGCCGAGTGTTTATATCAAGTTGCAGGTACGAGAGTAATCCCTGATGACGAGAAAACCCACTTGTAGAAAAAATTGTGTATTTAAAAATGGCTGGTGTGGGTGCTTTCTCTACCCATACCCGCCGTTTTTAAATGTATAAGGTACGAGAGTGAGCCTAGTGTTTATATCGAGTTACAGATATGAGAGTAAACCTAGTGTTGTTTTCCAGTTACACGCTACTGCACCATGATTATCAAAATCTGATAATTAGCTTTATAAATTTTGAAATTTACCGTCTTCAAGTTCTGAGAATGTCTGGAAATATCATAGATACTTGCATTTATATAAAGTTACTCACATTATGATTATTTTTGAACACTAGCAATTAGTGTTCCCACCTTATATTCATTGTTTCCTTGTGTAACCAGTATATGTGCTGTTTGCTGTTTAAATGTTAATGTCCTTGCTTTGATTTCAAACACGTTTGTCCCCCTCTGGTCTAGCGGTAAGTCTACGAATTTACAACGCTAAAATCAGGGGTTCGATTCCTCTCGTTGGACACAGCAGATAGGCCGATATAGCTTTTATATAAGAAATCAAATACTCACATAAACTTGTGTCTGACGTTGAATGTTTGAAATTCATACCCTTCTGTGAAAACTGTTTCCTATCTTCTGTTGAGACTATCGTTGATAAAGTAAATCAAAGCACTTGTGTAGCTTTCACTGTCGACAGAAATACGCCCGCTGTTCTTAAAATAATTAAACCGATAGATTTGTATCTAACTCGAGGAACGAAAAGTCTGCTGACATTTTTTTTTCATTTTAATGTCGGCTATATTCTGAAGCACGTAAAACGTTAAAAGTTATGTCTGCCACCAGATGGATTTATGAAAATAAAGAAAGTAAATGTACTTTGCTTATGGAAAACGAATTAAAGTTTAGAAGTTTGAGCACAGTGTTTTCCTCGAAATTTTAAGGTAAGATTAGGGTAGATCTTTCTTGTAAGAATTGTTTTATTTTTGAGTTACGAAAATTTGTAGATGATTGTTGCATAAGTTCCTCGTTATAAATCTGCAGTTACACACATATTGTATCAAGTGTTCAAACATTACGAGAAAACAATTACAACTATACAAGTCCATTAATATTTTCCTACTCATTAGTAATGTATTCGTTCTTCATTTTTACTTCAGAGAAACGAACAGTCTTGACTTAACAGTAATTGAAAATCACAAAAGCGTGCTGAAAATAATTCTGTAGAACCAACAGTATTTAAGGGATTTTGCTCTTGTGTCAGTGATGGCTTGTCTGCGTGTTCAGAGAAAGGAGAAAACGCGAACCCTAAAATGCCATTCATTCCGTAAAAGTAGGGATATTGAAAAATTCCGTTATTATTGACCAGCAGTTGCGAAACTATTCGTGCTGGTTTTACTCCCAACTTGTCGGTTGCCTTGGCTCAAAACTTCAGCACTTAAGCAGCGAATTTAATTTTTGTTTGAAAATTACTAAAATTGAAAAGTATCAGTGAATTCTGTTGTTTGTTGTTGTTTTGTATTAAGCACAAAGCTACACAATGGGCTATCTGTGCTCTGCCCACCACGGGTATCGAAACCCGGATTTTAGCGTGCAAGTCCGCAGACATACCGCTGAGCCACTGGGGGGCATCAGTGAATTTAATAAATATATTCGATTATGGATTTGAATTCGCGCTTGTTCACAATGAAAATTAGAAACTTTATAAAGTTAGGCTACCAGTTCAACCAGTTTACCCCTGAAGAAGAAAGATTCACCTTCTGAAAGCTTTTGATTATAAGATTATTATTAAAACTTTTTAAAAATTTAAACAGTTAAAAACTGCCTTATTTGTTCCAGTTCTATAATTCTGCTTTTGTCTCTTAGAATTGTAGAGACCAACGCGTCGTAATGTTTCTTGTAAAAAACCGTTTAGAGACGTTTCATTTGTTTATTTTTTATAAAGTTTGTTTCAGAATGCCGAGAAAACATCTAAATGGATATCTACGCACAATCGTTCCTAATTTTGGATGGATAAGTAAATGAGAAAGCAGCTAGTCAAGAGCAACGACTACCAACTCTTAGATTACTTTCGTATAATGGAATAGTGCAGCCACAGCCCTAAAGTGCAGAGCACGTTTTTGCGGCCATGGGACGTGTGCTTTAAATTTATTAGTGGAGTGGCTAAACTCTATTTGTATTGGTATAATTGAGGTAAATATAAAATAAGCTGCTCTAAAAAAATTTATCTTGTTTGTTTGTATAAAGCAAAGCAAGATTGAGCTATCTACTGTGTTCACCGCCACGAATCAAACCTAGGATTTTAGCGTTTTAATCCTGTAGATATTGGTTTGCTTGTTTTGAATTTCGCGCAAAGCTACACGAGGGCAATCTGCACTAGCCGTCCCTAATTTAGCAGTGTAAGACGAGAGGGAGGCAGCTGGTCATCACCAACCACCGCCAACCTTTGGGCTGATCTTTTACCAACACATAATAAGATTGATCGTCACTTAATAACGGCCTCACGGCTGAAAAAGCGAGCTTGTTTAGTGTGACAGGGATTAGAACCTGCGACCCTCGGATTACGAGTCGAACGTCTTAATACACTTGGACATGCCGGAGCCATCTGTAGACTTACCACTGTTTGTTTTCTTTATATTTAGAGTTTTTTTTTTCCCAGACTGTGTATCAATATCATATATCAATCTCAGTGGTACATATAAAAAAATCACAATAACTGTATTTAGATATATTTTGAATAATTCTTTTAGTGAAGTTTCTCTAAGTTTTGTGAGTTTATTTATTCATTGCAAAATGTGTAAGTATAATTTTCAATTTTGGAAAATAACATTTGAAACTTGTGATGTATTTGATCTGATAACTTTTCCGTGAAATTAGGAGATTCGAATTTATTTGCGAAAAATTGCAGCAACTAGACGTGAATTTGTATTTTTCAGAAGCTGAAATATAAATAAAACGTTTAGAACCATTGACTGTCAAAAAGTCCCATGAAAGTTTTCAAGTGACAATTTGATCTCAGTTATAGTAGCATAGTCGTGTTGGAAAAAGTCGGTGATGACGCCTAATGCAGACAGTTTTCTTGTGGTTTTGAACGACATTCAAACCAAACTGAAGGCATTTTAACCTAACCTTTCATCCATTTAAGTTCAGACAGTTTAAATCGACGATGAAAAAATAATCTATTTCAGGTGTACCAGTATAACAAACATACAAAGTTTTGTCATTATCAGATACCTAAACGTTTTAAATTCAACATTTTTTTTCACATGGAACAAAATGCGCTCTGAACGCATCAGCTTCAGTTAATTTTTCGTTCGAATAAAGTGATCTGCAATCTGATCGCAACAACAAAAGATGACGTTGCTTCTGGACTAATCCACACTATGAATGAATCAGATTCAGCTTATCTTTCTCTTACTTAGAGCGATATATACTATGAATGAACCAGATTCAATTAATCTTTATTTTTCAAAGTTATCTGTACTCTGAATGAATCAGAAATAGCTCATCAGTCTTCTGGAGATTTCTTTTTATGCCTGTGAGTGCAGTAAATACAACTCATAGAGTTGGATGTACTCTGAAGGAACCAGAAACAGACTTTTTCTTCTGGAGTTTTATGACTGAGTGCACTAAATACAGTCATCTCTCTCTCCCAGTGAGTGACTTAAACTCCAAACACTCTAACACCCCCATCTCTCAGAAACAATACAACATATGCATCTGTAATTTCCGTGAACTTCCGTTGAATATATGAAACAAATTAGTTAAGGTTTGTCAAAACGTTAAAGATTTTAATCGAATGAAACTGTATATAAACGTTTCTCGAGTATTTTGCTTCCACAAACTTAAGGCCCGGCATGGCCAAGTTGTTAAGCCACTCAACTTGAAATCCGAGGGTCGCGAGTTCGAATCCTCGTCATATCATACATGCTCGCCCTTTCAACCATGGAGTTGTTATAATGTGACGGTCAATTCCACTATTCGTTGGTAAAAGAGTATCTCAACTATATCATTCGGAATTCTACCAATTGAAAAATATAAAAATCGAAGTTTTAGGAATCGTTTTAAAATTTGAAAAGTGCCGGTAGTATGAATTCACTTTACTAGTTCTCTTAACTAAAAACTATTAACATTAACTAACTTGAGTATCACTTCTACCTCTCTTTACGTTTTCAGTGCTTGAAACAAGTGATAAGAATCTGAATTAATACTTTTGAAAAGAAAGTCACGTCATTGGTGTGTTTTAAAGCAAACAAACACTTTTAAACGTGTATCATTTTATTTATTTATTGTTCTGAATGTCGTTTCTAACTACTAGGATCTTACTCAGCTATTTTTGTGAATAAAGGTCATTTTTATCATATTAGGCTCAAGGTGAATATATTTGCTAAGAGAAACATAAATTTAAACGTTAGCATAACCCAATCAATATGCTTTAGAATAGAAAAGTTTCTTCCATGCGACTGTCTAATGTAAACTGAAGCTTCAATGTAAACATGGTTCAACACGTTACGACACTAAAATTATCACCAGTTCAAAACGTAACCACACTGAAATTATCACCAGGGTTACTGTATTGTCCTTGTTTTTGAAATGTGTTGGCGCTGTAAACGTTTGTGTAAAAATCTTATCTGATTTTACTTTCATATATTCTATTTCATAATCAACAGCCATTGTCAACAATATTAGGAATCACTTTCAAGATAAGATGAAAATATAAACTATATAATATAAGAGTTTAATTTCATAAAAGTGTTTTTTTTTTGTTTAAAACAGATTACCGTACTTGTACAACGACTGTATCGGTTAGTCGAAATACATTCATACGTTGTGTAAGTATCGATTTAAATTTAAGAGTGACGTGTTCTGACGTAAGTATAGACCAGAAGCGTGTTGCAATAGAGGGAAGTGAAGTCTCCTGGTACTAACAACATCAACGATACTAGTTATTATAATAAGTTGTGTAATCCACAAGGAATTCAAGAGGTAGTACAAACACGTACCCGTAGCTAGGAATTAAAGTATTATTAATAACCAACTAGAACAACCAGATATATTACAAAGCATAATTATCTACGCCCAAAGCTTAATTTTACTGATCAAATATGTGAAAGTTCTATTAAAAGTTTTTCTGTTAACTTTGAGGAAACATTTTTCTAGATTTTGCTGTTGAATATTCAAAAATTCAATAGGTGTAATACTATATACCTATTAAGTTTTTGTAACTTCTACATTGAGAAACTTTCTTTAGCATAACATTACAAAGCAAAGGCATAATTATCATAACATAGGGTACTTTTATCTTATTTTCAATGGGATTCGATCGTGGTTTATTGGTCAGCAAGTTTAGGCTGTGAATTTTAAAGTTCATGGTTGATGTTCACGCAAAATCCCGCTCTTCACTGTGGAACCAGGGGTGCGGTTGTTGGAGTATATCTGAAGGCTGATAAGCCTTTGTGTAACTTTGCTTAAAACATGTCTGAAAAACAAACAAGTCTTTTTCCCTGGAGTGCTCTTTTTCTTTGTAATTTTTAGTTTTTGTGAACAACTATAACTTATATGAAGCATTTTTAAATTAGTACTAACCATTGAGTTAAATTTTTCTATCTATTACTTCATTGTTATTCCGAGTCGGTTTTCATTGATTTCGTTCTCATCTGATGCTGGCTGAATCTTATTCAATTGTTCTCTTCGGAATTTCATTGGATTTAGCCTCACTCGAAGTTACGGTTATCAGTCTTCGCTCTTCATTCCTTATCCACTTTTTAGGTCTTCACTTTGAAGGAGGTGGGGTTATGGTGAAGAATAAAAATCTCGGCTGTTTGATCCTCTGCGGATGGTATTGATTCATTGTTAGTTTTTGTGTTGTCACCAGCTGGGACAGTTTAAGTTTTCGGATTTACGATGCTAAAATCAGGGGTTTGATTACCCTCGGCAGTTATAGCAGATAACTCTATGTGAATTTGCTGTAAAAACACAATCAAATGTTCTTGAACGCCTTTCCCATACAAATAACTACGATAAGTGGAAATCTTAACATTAATGAAACAGCTTTAGATAACTGCTGATAGTTAAAAATGATTTTAACCTTTTTTGAAAAGTGCATTGAAGCTATCAGACCTCCAAACAACTTACCTGTTCCATTGTTTGTATCCAGTTCGGTCACATCACAGGAAACAACCATGGATTTCTGTTTGGATATACTAAACTACTTTTATCACCATGCGTTTGATTTTTAATTGCTCATTTTCTTTCGAAACTTTTTTTTCTCTACTGTTTAAACCTGAAGGCTACTTGGTAGTTGAACAGGATAAAAGCAAATTTCTTATTAAGGGGAAGTTGTTAGCAAAATGATTGGCAAAAAGTGTAATTATAGTATTGCAACATCTTCTTGAATATATAGACAACTTCAGACACACTGGGCTGTCTTCTTCGAGGTTTAAAATAGTATTTGAGATGGTCACATCAAGTCCAGCACTCCAGTCATTTACACCTGGTTATAGTAACGATGTTTAGATGGTTCATGTGCACCTTACCTATCCTCTGGTGTCATATTCGATATTTTAAAAAAAAATGATTCCCGAGTTTTGTAGCAGTGTTTGCATAATTTTAACTAAGATGTGCAATTGCTGATCATGATAAAAATAGACTTTATTCTTTTGGGAATCACTAGATGCTACTGGATAGATTGGACATTACTACCATTTTTCAGACGTTTCACTTGTGTATAATCTTGTAATTTGGAATTCTAAAGAAAACCCACTTGAAGCAAGCAATTACTTAATAAATAAACGAAAAAATAACAGTTTTTAAAGCTTGTCTCATGTTTGAGACTTGAGTCAGCTAAATCTTTTTGATGCAAGCGTCTAACCATCTGCACTGATACCCACTCTATAGAAGACAGTAAATTATTATATAATCATTTGATACATTGAGTTAAATGTGTTCTGTCTAGTGTGTATGAATTTGAGCTTGACATAATAGGTATCGCACTAGACTGGAATCTCATGGTCCTGTGTTTGCTCTACACTTTAGTGATGTGGGTGCAACATAAAAATGATGACTACACTCTACTTTTTAGAGAGACTAAAGTAGCCCAAGAATTGATAGGTGATGTTGACTATTATTTTACCTTTAGCCTATTAGTTCAAACCTTGGAACGGCTGGAGCAGATAGTTCTTGAGTCGTTAAGAATGAATATTAAAAAAACAACCATCCAAAACACGTTACTTTTTGGGTCAAACATGATTAATACTATTCATTCTAATGTCACATCGAATGTTGTGGTATTTTCATCATAACTGGAGTGCCGTGCTCAGAAACAGGAACTGGTCTTTTAAGCTTACTTATGAGGGCTTAATAAAAGACTGGTTTAAACTCTTAAAATCGCATAAGTATGTAATGCTTAGATTAAGTAATGTTTTATTTTTTTCCAAATTTAGATTATGTTATTGAATATTTAACAAGTCAAGTCATAATGCTATGCACCTATTTCGTACTGGCAATATCTCTATTGCGAAACTTTGTTTTGCATAAAATTACAAGGAACATTGTAATTGTAACAGTATAGGATTCTTTAATCTTTTTTTTTACCTTTCACTGGTTGTAAGTAAACGTTGCCTTTACACCCGAAAATAACTTAAAATGTTTTTAGATCCATAGCTGTAATTAAACATGAAAGTATTTAACAACATCCTAAAGTTCTGAAAGTTACGATGTTAAATGTCTACAAGCAGCAGAGAATTAAATGAAATGTTTAAGTTAAATTTTGAAACAAGTGTTAAAACGTTACTAAATTATTAAATTGGTTTTCTTTTAAACTATGCGCAACGGATGTGCTCGTTTTCTTATTAATTTATTAATTCATCATATAAGAATTTTCGAATAAAAAATGTGAGTTCTAATCCTAATTTGGTAAGTCTAGAGAAATAGAATACCTAAAAATTTCTTCCAGCTGACTGAGATTTTTGTAACCCTGAAAATCTGCAGAACTTGGTCATTTGTAAAGCGCATCCCCAAACACCTGAATATTTTAATTTTTATTTAGTTGCTATTCCTAGTTTTAAGTTCTTTCGATTTTTTTTATCCCAGTAATACAGAGGGAGGTACATTTTTGGGACATTTTTATGTTTGCCTCCTCTTTTATTTGTAACTGGCATTTTGTTTTTACAAGTGGAACTTAATACTTGTCATGTTCATATCTTAGTACGTTTTCAATTATGTTAATACATATATAACATAAACATAACTGCATACATTAAGATACATGTTGCAGTATTTCACTTGATTTTGTAAGTTATCGTCATTCATGCATTAATCGTTACTTGTTCTTACGTTTTGAATTTGTGTGCTTTGACTTGCATGTTTCGGAAACAAGCCAGAAGAGTGAGGACATTTGGCTACTGGACACATTTCTAATTGGACGATTGATATTCCTTCTGCGATACTTATCTGCTTTATCACTACCACAACTCGTAAAAAATCTCATTAAACATGTCCCATTCCAAAGCTTTTGTTGTTTTCCTGTCTTTTGCTGATTTTGTTTCTCATGATATGCCACGAAAACTACATTGGAAGGTCTCATCTAATTATTTCCTGTTTCTCTGTGATACAAGCCACAGTCAGCGAGTTATAGCTTGTATAACTCAGCCGTTGCGTGTTGTATACAGTATATGCATTGTTAGTTAGGTTTATGTCGCATTATGATTAAATGATATATATATATATATATATATACAGACATAGTGTGGATTACATTATTTATTATTACATATTATAAAAATGTGCTTTGCATTAGCATTGTGACTTCTTCATACATACATTCTTAGTAAGGATATTGATTTCGTAATGGTTACGAATGTATTATGCCGTATTTATCTTCACAAAATCATGATTAAGTAAAATATGCAGGCTTATTTAAGTTTGTAACATACAATGATTATGTCTACAGATAAATTTAATACATACATTAACACAATTGATTTTAATGTGACGAACGCAGCTGTGATATGGCTTTTATCGATACGTAGTTAATAAGTGTATGCAATCTTAATAAGGGTTAGATCATTACGTAGATACGTAGTGTTATGTATAGTCTATATTTCAATTTAATTAATATAAAAGAATCATCTTTCTGTAATGAATACGGCTGTAATAAGGCATTTATTTATTCGTAATTTTTCTTACATACAGTTTTAGAGCCCGCCGCTAGTACAGCGGTATGTATTCGGATTTACAACGCTAAAATCAGGGGTTCGATCCACTCGGTGGGCTCAGCAGATAGCCCGATGTGGCTTTGCTCTGAGAAAACACACATACAGTTTTACTGCGGAATATGTCATTACTTAGGTATGTGCATACGTTAAACAAGCAGCACCAGTTAGGCTTGCAGAACATCGTAGCAACATGGTAATAGTAAGCTTAATAAAGTTTATATAATGTCATGGTACATACTTATACACGCAGCCCTGGAGCCAATCTACAAACGAGGGCATAATTAAGATTTCTGTAACAAACTCCGAGCAGATTTTACTTGTCTTTTTTTTATGTGTAAGGTCAATGCCTGGTAACATGTTTATACCAGGTGTAATATTATAACCCATTACAGAACCAGTGAACTACTGTATAAACCCATTTTTCATGACATGACAATTTGTGAATGTGTTTTTGGAATTTAATAAAAAAATATATCACACCCTGGTTGATGTTACTGATGCACTTGTGCTCAGAATATTGTTTTAGTCTTTTTGTGTGTTCTGACAAGGTAATTGTATATACAATTATGTAAAAATATATACTGTTTTGCCATCAATATTGTCCTCTGCATATGGTAATTACATACTTTATTTTATTTTATGCGTTACGCTTACCTATTAATTTCATTTATTCTGTTTTCCTATAGTTTTAATTGTGACCTTTATATTTTATAGAAGAATAATGTAGACCTGAATATAATATAATCCAACAAATGTCACATCAGGACAATGATTTAAGTTTTTAAGGTACGATGATAACCAAGAAAAAAGCATACATCAGGTATAATAGCAAGAAACATCAGATTAGTAGGAACTTCTTCAAGTTCATGGTATATTAAGATGAAGCGAAAGAGAAAGAACGAAAGGTAAGAAGTTTGTAAAACACAATCTAAGATGCTAATCGGTTTAAAGAGATGATGTTTATGAACGCCCTGAACGCATAGTTGGGAAAAAAGATGCTACCTTTCACCTCAGTTGCTACTCAAGCAATACAGTTTGGTGGATTTGAGGAAAGATATACAATTTCGTGGTCTGCCTGCTGGTCCTGCTACAATAACAGCGAAAACGAACATGGGTCTTAATGCAGTAAGTAGTAAAAATACAGCCCTGGCTTTATACAGTTAAATTAAGTTAAAAACACACAATGTTAAAATAGATACATAATTAACAATATGTTTAATTTAAACCAACTTATGGCCTTCAAAAAGTTGACTTTGCACGTTTTAACTTCATCAAGAAACATCGAAACCCCGAAACTCGTAGAGTCAATTTTTTGGAGTTCATAGATTGGCCTGAATTAAAAGTAATTTTAGTTGTGGGTCTATTTTAACATTATGTGTTATTTGTTATTTTATCATTATAAATAAGTTTCAAGAAAATGATACTTTAACCCTGAAACATCGGGAATGTTGTGGGTAGCAGCATCAATTGATGATGGCCGCCGTCTAAAGGTTAAATTATTTATGGAAATTCAGTTAACACTTCAGAGGAATGCCGTAAACAGCATGGTACACGGAAATAACGTTTAATAAAGTATTAATCCTTGAAAATAAGACATCAGAGAAATTAAAGAAAAGATGGACGGGTAAAGCGTAATTGGGATGCACTTATATTCTAGCAAACTTCAACAAAGAGGCAGAAAAGTGCATCTGATGCAGTCAAATGTTGGTAAGTTCTTTTGTAAGTCAATCAAAACCAAGACCATTCATGGAATGAATTTATGGCACATTCATAGAATGTTTGTTCGTAAATATCAATTAGTAATAATCTAATATCATTGTTAGTCTATGTTTTAAAAGCTCTTTTTTATTAGAAGTGTGTAAACATTAAAACTGGGAAAATATTTATTGCTTCTTTAAATTATACTCTCCGTTTATTAAAAGAGGTTTGTTTTGACAGAAAATAGCTTACTTCAAAAATAAATTAAGTTTAAAATTGAAGCAATATTTTTACTTTCATGATAAATTTCATGCACTTTCTTTTAGGCTAGATTATCCATATTACCTATTTACTTCAGGTTTATTTTATCAACACTTACTACATTGAAAAGGTTTCACGACAACTCCCTCATGGCTCTCTTACACCATCGTCACTAAATTCGCAATGGGCAGAAAGGAACTGGAGTATTCTATCTCGATAAATGCATTTTGGCTTCTATGACTTCTACTTCAAGACTTGACATACACTGGCGTTTATGTTTAGATACTGAAGAACAATTTCCATCAAATCATATAAGGAATATTTAAGTTACGTTTCCAGATTCAGCAGTTCTTGTAACACGAAGTGATGATACGATATTTATCTGTGGGTTACGGTCACTTACCACCGTAGTTATAATCTTGGAATTTTATATAACGTTTATATCACTCTCTGATGGCGCGGTGTTTATTGGTTTATTAAAACTCATATCGCAATCGCTGATCAGGTAGCAGCTACGTACCTGACAATATTGGTATCGCATCTTTATCAAGAGGTTCGGATGCTGATTGGTTGAGATAAATATACTATCTCTCGAATAGCTTCATAAGGATGGTAAAACTTTTTCCTAGCAACTTGCCACGAAACACCGTTTGAAAACCACTGAGCAGAAAGAACAACTACATATCAGCTTAAATATCTATTCTGATCAAATATTCGCGGCTTGAAGTTTAATAATAATAATAAAACTTCAGCCGCTAAATGTACGAAGCGCGTTATACATTGTTCAAACAGAGCTGATAACCAGCGTGCATTCGTCAACGTTTGCACGTTTAAGGAACTAATTACGTTTTTTCTTTGTTTTTAGAGTAATATGTAGAAAAATAATATAGTATATATCGGATTATATTAGAAATAGTCCTTCCATGTTTGCGTGTTCTTTTTTACACACATCAGCTTTACTCTGTACCTGTTGTCGAATAAGGAATAACAGTGAAAAGTTTGACATTAAATAAAATGAATAATTTTTCACAAAATGCGACTAGAATGAAAAAAAAAACTTCTCCAACTCCTTTCAAAAAATATCAGTGCTTATGCTGTAAAATGTAAAGTTTTGTGAGAAAGAGATAACAGTTTGAATATATGTTGGTTGAAAAACATTGCATTAGATTGTTATTTATTTTTCTAGTAGTAATACTTGTTTTTCTCAAGCTGTCGAACTTTTACATTTCAAATACGTTACTGAAGTATTAGTGCCATTTTCAAAGGGTGGGGAAAAGTTTGTATGGAGTTGTTTCCTCCGATAACTGTATAATCTCAGTTTTCATGGATTCGGTTGCTCAGGTAACCGGAGCTCTCTTGGTTGTTGCCATGGAAACATTTCTTATTGAAGAGCACTTGGATATCGGGGACCGTCGCGTTACCATTTCACGTTAAGACCTCCAAAATGCTTTGAGGATTTCTAGCAGTTTGTAGTAGTGTGGAAATGATCGGCAGCTACAAGCAGCCATATCCTCTATTGGAAGTAACTCGGAAAGAAAATTACCGTTAGATTCAGCTCCATACACAAACAAGTAACTGTGACCATATCCAAACAGAAATCCAGTCCATCTGTCATTAGTAGGACTAAGTCGGTTTGTGTATCATGCGTCATTTGTCAAATATGACTTTAGCACAAACATCGTTTTGTTTGTTCTGGCCTGAAATAACATGAGCTCAATGTTTGACTAGTTTAAAATATTCAGTGTGTATATTGTGGGCCATTTTTTTAAATGCGACCTTAACACACACACACACACACATACACAAATCATTTTGCTTATTCTGACCTAAACTAACATGAACTCAATGTTTGACCAGTTTAACATAGAGTGTGCATCGTTTTACTTATTCTGGTCTGAGTGTTCTACAAATGTCTTTGGCCTTATCATATTATCGATAAAAAAAAGAAAAGAAGGTTCACATGTCATGCTTAAATTAAACTTGATGCATAATAAGTTAGATATTTAGAATATTGTGTAAGGTGTGCCTTATGATTACCAGCTCAAGCGAAGAGACTTAAGTACTTGAAAAAAAACAACAACCTCAGTTTACTCTGTTATACGGTTGTCTTTTCTATTAAGTTGCAAAAACAAGTAAAGAAATGACTGGTTAGTTGAGGCAGCTTCTACATGGCAACTATGGTGTACTTTGTTCTTGGATGATTGAACGTTAAGAAAAACATAAGCTGTAAAATTAAAAACAAACTAAGAACTACTTGGAGAAGACGTATTGAAGAAAATGAAATGCCATTTTTTATTGTCGTTTAATTGATAAACGGTTGCCCTATTAACGTTAAAAAATTGTTTTCACGTTTGCCTCGTACATGTGGTTATAATTTGTATAAAATGTCCGAAAATAGCAAAAAAGCGGTGAGAGATGTCTTCGGGTTTTGAAAAATGTCATCTTTTCAAAAATTGACTCTTGTGTTTACTTTAAAGTGTATACAAAAGAGAAAATTCTATAAATGTTATTGTACCACATCTACAAAAAAGAAATACTTCTTAAAATTAAATCTCGGTGCAAAATTTTACCAGTTGTGCCAGAATGAAAAAGATGAGTTGTTCTAAGATAAAAGATTCGAAGTGGATGAGAATTTATCATCAATATTTGCGTGACATTACGCTGTTGTATATGTTTATGGAATATTTTTATTTGACATTAACCTTATATAGCTTTTAAATAAAACCATTGCTCTGAAATAAGGCAATTGGGTGAATTAAGAAAGTTGTACCCTTTCGATTTTACCATTGTACTTACAACGGTTTAGAAAGGGCCAAATGTGCTTTGCCCATCATCGATATTGAAACCAGGTTTCTGTCGTTGTTAGTCCGCAGACTGTGCCGCTGGAGAGCTACCCACTTAACACTTAAATTATCCGATTATGCATTCGCATGGCGTAAAATATGGGATACTATTACTTGCACATGTTAATGTTTATCATGTTTCTGGAAGCATTATAACGTTTGAGGTTCGATTCCTCTCAGTGGTCTCAACAGATATCCCGATGTGGCTTTACTATAAGAAAACACACACTCGTTGTAATGTGAGTTATTCCAACACTTTGTTAGTAAAGTATAACCTAAGATATGGTGTGGTTGATGCTGATTACTTATCTCTTTCTCTAGTCTATCACTTTAAAATTAGGCTTTCAAGTAGCTTTACGCAAAATATAATAAAAATTAAAAATAACATCAAACCGAAATTAACCGAATAGTGCTGATATATATTGTCAAAAATGCATACTTATAAGCTGCTCTTTCAAATATTTTAGGTATAAAAGAATCATTAAAGTTGTATTCAACTATACTTTCAACCGTTAATTTCCTATCAAAAGATTATTATTTTTAATACAATGGTTTATCCTGTGGTCAAGTAACCTGCATTTTTCTTCACTTTTGTTGTATTGGTTTTGCCAATGACTGCACATACTTTAAACAAACTATTACCATAATATATTCTGTGCTTTTTCAGAATAGTTAAAAAAAAGAACATAGACTTTGGTGTCTCTCATACATCGTTTATACAAGAGAAAACGTGCTTTCATCGATTATTTTTACCTATTCCAGTCGCTTATCTATAGTCAATATACCAACTATGAAAAATGCATATATTATTTTATGCAACCACTGCAAGTCTTAGCTTATACAGTTCGATTTAAAAAGTAAATTTTCCAGTGTACAGTAGTATCTTTTCCCCCTCTCCGCTCTCTGGATTATTATTATTATTTTTACCCAGATTGGCTAATATTTGCTGTATCATTATATTGATTAGTGCGTGATGGTTCCCTTAATAACAATTTCAATCGATGATATCTTGGTTACAATAAACAGATGAATATTTATATGTACTAGGCTATCCGAGCTTTTCTAACAGAAATAAAATATCATGAAACGAACATAGCGATATCAGATTTATAAACATGGTAGAGAGTTGTTTCAAATTATTAGCAAATTAATGTTTCAAACCACTCCCGATTTTCAAATAAACCTAGGATTTCTCATTTTGAGATTATGCATACACGAATTTCATAAATTTATGTAAATACTGATGTCTATATGTTCTTCATGACATGGATAATTTATATAAGTTTTGACAGGGAAGGTGAGAAAATCTTCAACTGGTGATTACAAGGAAGAGGACAAGTTTTTTGCTGTTAATGACATTTCTTTTATATTCTAAGATGACTGCTTTAGAAATAACCTAGTGCAACCGCAAAATGTTTAATAAAAACGTCCCTCGACATATATGTCAGAATAAGTATATTCTTTTGGTTTGACCAATTAGATTGCACAAATATAATGTTGCGCGTTTAGCTAGAACAGCATAATCAAACTTCTACTGGTACACGAGCCTGGAATGGCCTAGCGCATTAAGGCGTGCGCTTCGTAACCTGAGGGTCGTGGGTTCGCGCCCGAGTCGCGCCAAACATGCTCGCCCTCCCAGCCGTGGGGGCGTTATAATGTTACGGTGAATCCCACTATTCGTTGGTAAGTAACCCAAGAGTTGGCGGTGGCTGGTGATGACTAGCTGCCTTCCCTCTAGTCTTACACTTCTAAATTAGGGACGGCTAGCACAGATAGCCCTCGAGTTGCTTTGTGCGAAATTCTAAAACAAACAAATCTACTGGCACAGCGGGTCTGCGGAACAAAATGCTAAAGAATGGGTTTCGATACATGTCGTGGGTACAGCATAGAAAATCCGTTGCTTAGTCTTTATGTTTAACTATTAGTGAACAAACAATCAAATGATATAGTTTTCTGTTACGTCAGATCTCGTTATGTTTTAGTTTTTATCATAGTTAAAATAACTATGATAAAATTATACTTGTTTTGCGCAAACTTTTACGTTACCCGCTGGTATTTGTTAATTCAATAAGTTTTTTTTTGTAAGAAATACAATTAACAAATAAACACTTATTTTTGGTCTGACAATGGTGAGTGCTTGTTCACGTTATTAAATTTTATTATTCTGACATGTAAATAAATAGTATTTAATTTATTAGGGTTTAGGCCTTAAGATAGAAGTAATTAAAATATCAAATTATATATTAGATTTTTCATTTAATTTATTGGTAAAGACATAACAATGCGAATCTAGAATAAAATGGTGAAGCAGGATATAATATATTAAGACCAAACTTTTTTCATACGACACGTGACTAAATGTCAATATTAGAGACTCAGTCATCCTTAATTTATGGTACAGCTGTCCAGGTAGTGGACAACCAATCAGCAGCAACCACCGACTACGTGGCTACTCTTAACCGAATAAATGGATTGTCTGTTACATTTATAACTCCATCATAGTTCAAAGTACAGATTGAGTTCAGCGGGATACATTGGATTTTACGATATGCAGCCCCGTATATAACCAGTAGTATACATCCGCCCTGGATTTCAACCAGTGAAAATATTATTCATTATTAGTTATCTTGTTTTATCAAACAATTTAAAATTTATTTCCTCAAGTGGATGTCTCGGGGGAAAACAAGTTACGGAATATACACTTATGACGTTGATTTTAGGAAACTTTTATTTAAAAGGATTGCTTGTAAGTGGCAAAACGACGTCTTTAACTTTCAGGTCGGGTGATAATAAGAGTATTACTACCGTGTGAAGAGAAGGGAAGTCTTGGTAGTGTCAATGTATCATCGCAATAAGACCTATTTAAATAATAAATAAAAAAACAAAACATTTCTCTACCACTTTTTATCATTTGTGTAACAGAGAGTTAAGATGTAGGTTATTTAGTGCTGAACTGGGTAAGTGACCTTGTCATGATAAACAGAAGCAGAAATATTTTAGAAACTCCCTCTGTGATTTCAAACAGGTAATCAAGACATTTTCTCTTAGTATGTTTACCAATGCTGCAAATATACAAATTAGATGTGTCCAGATTTTAGATGTGTGTTTTTGTTTTATTCTTTATTTGCTTTATTCTATTCTACACATCGTTTTTTTAGGGAAAATTCTAACCGACTTCTAAAGAGAACTGAAAGAAGCGGATTTTGCTAATAGCGCTTTTAACGGTAACAACAACAGTCCTGCTAACATCAGTAACAGTGATAGAGAGATTATCCTGTACGATTAGAACTGTTACACAGCTACTTTTATTGTGAGATAAAACAGGAAGACCATGACAACCAACCAAAATATTATTAACCCAGTCCCTGATAGGAACAGTCGTTCTTTGTTTCACTAATGATCCATAAACATTTTGCATTTGTTGCAAAAACTGTTGTAATGAGTAACGTGAGTGTAAAGACGTAGTAAACAAACTTGTTACATTTATTCTAGGTTAACCTATCATAATTACATGCACTTTGTGATACTCATGTGAAACTTTCTTCTAATTTTATACAATGAACCTAACAAACCAGTTTTTAATGTCATCTTTATAAGTATCAGGGGTGGTTAAGGCACTCCACTCGTAATCCGAAGGTCGTGAGTTCGTATCCTTGTCGCATAAAACATGCTAGCCATTTCAGACATGGGGGCGTTATAATGTGACGGTCAATCCCACTATTCGTTGGTAAAAGAGTAGCCCAAGAGTTAGGGATGGGTATTGATAGCTAGCTGCCTTTCCTCTAGTCTTACACTGCTGAATTAGGGACGGCTATCGCAGATAGCTCTCCTGTAGCTTTGCGCGAATTTCAAAAACAAACAAACATAAAATATCAGCTTCATATCAAATAAATATAGTTATGTATCATACATAACATTCAGGCACCCAAGCATTACTTCTTATGCTAGGGATAGGGTTAGTTTACAATGAGAAACGCTAGTAACCAGCGTACTATATATATTTATATATAGGTGTTCGACGTGATCTTAGTAAACCATTGTAAATCAGATAGTTTTATACAGATCATTCGTTAATGTGGCCCCCCAGTGGCTCAGCGGTATGTCTGCGGACTTACACGCTAAAATCCGGGTTTCGATACCCGTGATGGGCAGAGCACAGATAGCCCATTGTGTAGCTTTGTGCTTAATTCAAAAACAACAACAACAACAACATCGTTAATGTGAGAAACGCACGTGCAAAATATAGTGCAAGAAACACATACTGTGACCTTTGGATTTATGGTCATATAACTTTAATTCTCTTTCTATCAAGTAAGACGTGTGTGGCGGCGCGTTTATCTGCTTACAGAGGGTTTGCCTATTGTATTATGGATATGTTCCGTTTTTCTGGTGACGATATGAACCAGTTGTCGCGTTAAAAATCAATATAATTACTATCAGAGTATTCCAGTTGATGTTATGACGTTGCATATTAAGTATCTTCATAAAATAGCTGCTCTTGTATCAATACCGCAAAACTCTTTCCAGTGATTTACTGAGCAAATGAAGACTTCATTTATCCTATCTGGCTTTCTCAACCGCAATATATTAGTCTTTGTTTGTTTTGGAATTTCGCACAAAGCTACTCGAGGGCTATCTGTGCTAGCCGTCCCTAATTTAGCAGCGTAAGACTAGAGGGAAGGCAGCTAGTCATCACCACCCACCGCCAACTCTTGGGCAACTCTTTTACCAACGAAAAGTGGGATTGACCGTCACATTATACACCCCCACGGCTGGGAGGGCGGGCATGCTTAGCGCGACGCGGGCGCAAACCCGCGACCCTCGGATTACGAGTCACACGCCTTACGCGCTTGGCCATGCCAGGCCCAATATATTAGTCATAGTCAACTATTACAGAAATGCCAATCATTACAATTCTGGTGTATACATTAACGACAATACGCTCTTAGAGACAAATATTACGACTTGTTGCAACTTCTAAATTATTATATATTGTTTAGGCCTATAGAATAAAGTGATAAATTGTTCCCCCAGGGCTTGAAAGGGGTGAAAAGAAAATTTCTAGTGAGATACAAATAAATTTTAATAATAAATAAAATATATAGTCCAAATGGTTGCTTGCGATAATCATGTTTGTGCTTGAAATAATAAAAAAAATATTTGTATCTCCGACGTCTTCCAATAGTTTGAGTGCGGTGCTTCTCCATACTGGGTACGTCGTGGAATCCATAGTCATCAGTGCTTGTCAGCCAATCAGTGCTCGCGTAGATGGGTATTTTTCGTTTTTTAAGCGGCATAGAAACACCAATGCAATCGTTTACAAGATGGAAAGAAAGAGGCCTCGTTCCCCAGATTGTCTTGTTTCTGGCAAATCTAAAAGGACTAAAACTGTGAATTAAAAATTTAGGAAAGAGTATAGTGCAAAATATTTGGTCATTGCATCAAAAGTCAGTGATAGTCATGTGTATTGTACAGATTATCACTTCGAATTTTCTGTGGCGCATGGCGGGTGAACAATTGTTCCAGACATACAAAATCGGCATCTCATCAACAAAAGGCTGAGGTGAAGACAAAAACGATGCAGATAACGACATTTATGAGTAAGAATTCAGAATATGAGACCGTAAATGCAGAAGAGATGTTCGCGCAATTTGTTATTGCTCATAATTTACCCCAAGCTGTAACCAATCATGCAGAACATCTGTTCAGAAAAATGTTCCCAGACTGTGATATAGCGAGAAAATATGGCTGTGCTAAAACCAGAACTACAGCCATTGTACAAATGTTGGGTTGTGAAGATGACAAAATGATTTCAAGCATACTTACAAACAGTGTTTACAGTTTAGCCACAGATGGATCCACAGACATGGATGACACAAAACTGTATGCAGTGGTTTTATGTCGTCTTGACCCCTTGCGTGGAAATATCGTTTGTTCTCTTTTGACAATGGTGGAATAGAAAGAAGCTTCAATGGGAGAGAATATTTTCAAGCTTTTGGACCACGAACTGATAAGGAGGAAAATTCCATGGGAAAACTGTCTTAGTATTTATTCAGACAATGTTTCATTATGTCTGGTATAGGTAAAGGTGTGACAGGACACATCTTAAGACGACAGCGTAGCATTTACTTCATGGGCTGTGCCTGTCACCTCATGAATATTGCTGCTCAGAAAGCTTCCAGAGAACTGCTATGCCCAGTTTCTGATATATTGATAGATATCTACTGTTTTCTGGACAAAAGTGCAAGCAAAAGACATTTCAAAGAGTTTCAAGAATTGTATGACAACGAAACAAGAAAAGTTCTACAACTTGTTAACACAAGATGGCTTTCATTTGAGGTGTGTCCCAACAGAATATTGGACATGTGGGAGCCATTTAAGAAATATTTTCACTGTGAAAAGTAAAAACTAGATTTTAAAGGATCTAAACGTGCAGCTCAGTCAGGGACACAAGACAAGAGTCTACAAAGGCAGACAAGTATTAATCTGACCTTGAACTAAAGAAGAGACAATAAATGAAAAATGAAAAAAACAAAAGCTAGCAAGGAAGTAACCAAGAAATGTTATGTGCAGAGCAAGTTAGATAAGTTAACAGTTTTCTTGGACAACAAAATGAACTTGTTATTTTGTCTTTTTCTTCAGTCTACAATTCTTCTATTTGAGCAAGCCAATTTGATATTGCAAAGAGAAGAAACTTGCATACACATTATGTATAGAACTCTGATTACACAAGTTAAAAATAGACTGTCAGATACATCAAGCCAGAATATCTTGAAGGCGACATTACTGAACTTGACTAAAACAATGAATCCTTACACAAATCTGATGAAACAGTTTCTATTGGAAATGCTGAAAATTAATATATTGTTAAATGAAAAAGATCTGAACTCGATCAGCTTCCATACCAGTGTCAAAAATACTATATTGTAGTTACAAATTACATGATGAAACATTTCTCTCTGAATGATGAACTTCTGATTCACGCAGAGGTTGCTGATCAAGAACTGAAAGTCAGCAAAGATTTCTCTTTTCTACGCTTCTTCACAGACAGGTATCATGTCCTTGTCAATACACATGAGCACGACACTATTGACAAGTTCGAAGAGCAATATTTGAACTATCAAATTGATACTTTCTCAGAAACTGTCCTTCAGTTGAATGTTGACAAGTTTTGGGTTCAGCTGTCTACAGTTAAAGATGGAAATGGCAACCAGAAGTATGACATTCTGTGTAGGGTTATGCTTGGAATTCTTACAATCTTCCATTCTAATGCTGACAGTGAAAGGATATTTAGTTTAGTGACTAAAAACAAAAGCAAGTTCAGACCAAACTTGAGCACCTCAGTTTTGAGCATCATTATAACACAAGATGTGTATACAGTCAAATGGACAATGTTGTTATAACTCCCAAACATCCAGAGACATTCTCATGAAAGAAAATGCTGCAACAGCTGCAAAACTATTACAAGTGTCATAAACATGATATAAACTAGTCCTTACACAAAAGTTTTTTCTTCTTACTGTTTGTGCATGTTCAATGCTGTTTTACCAATATGGTTGTTACTCTGAACTAAATAAAAGACATTGTTCATTCCGTATTTTGATTAACTTGCCTCGCGAAGTGTGAAATGCTAAGGACATGTTTTCATTCGAAAGTTGTCTTCAACGAGCGAACAGATGGTGCTTTGTAGCAGATATTTATTATTGTATGTAATGTACACACACCTCAAATACAACTAGCTTACTAATTTTAAAAGAATTTTTATGTATTTATTAAATACACAAAACGCAGTCATAAATGAGCAATCTATAGCAGTAATAAATAATAACAAACAGCTTAGAGACATTGGTCAGGCTGAGTAGCCGCAAGTGACAAAGGGCTCTGTCTACAATCATTACGCTCAGTCATTTGAAACAGTTTGCATCTTTGTTATTGTAGGGGGTATTTAAAATCAAACTTTCACATAAATCATTGTGGTTTAATATTATAATATACCATTTGTGACGAGATGTTATATGTTTTGCCTAAATTTGAATATATCATCTTAATTATCCAAACTACCTAACGTTCCGTGATTTCTTGTGGTTTTAACTTTATATTTATTGAATATTCTCTTTTGTCTTTCTTACAAATTTCGTCAATTCGATTTGATAAATTGATGCATTTTTCTCCATAATTATTTTTTTTCAACTCGAGCGTATGCTCGCTCGTTAATTAGATTTTCATACGCACGAGTGGTCGAAGGTGTAATTAATGTAACTGGTCAGCTTTCTGCTGGATTAGCAATGAGTCTGGAAGCGTATAGTGCTAAAATAAGGCTTAGTTACTCCCAGTGTACAGAGTACAGATATCACGGTATGTTTATTCTTTGTAACAAATCCACAATCCGATTGGCCGATTATATTTTCTAAAGCATAATTTGCTTCTATACAGAGTTACTGTAACAACATTTAAGATTTGTGTGTACTTTTTTCTCGTAGCAAAGCCACATGAGGCTATGTGTTGTGTCCACCAAGGGAAGTTGAGACCTTTAATTTTAGCATTGTAAATCCAAACACTTAAAGCTACCCCAGTGGTTGATCATTTGTAAAATAAAGATGGCATGAGATTATTCGATTTTATGTGATTATAAAGCAATTATTTTATCTGCCAAATCCAGATCTTATGTGGCAAACTGTTGGCACGTCTCTTTTATTTCTGTAATTATCTATTCCTGCCAGTAATATGTCTAATGTTGATGTGAAGTCTACATGTGATCAATCTTTTCCTCCTAGTAACTGGTTCTAATTATTATATGATGTCTGCAGGTGATCAGCATATTCCTGCTAGTAACATGTCAAATGATGATGTGAAGTCTACAGGTGATCAGTCTATTCCTTATAGTAACATTTCTAATAATTATGTGAACTAGTCCACATGTGATCAGTTTATTTCTACTAGTAACGTCTACGATTATGTGAAGTGGTCTACATGTGATCAGATTACTTCTACTAGTAATATGTCTTATGATTATGTGAAGTGGTCTGCATGTGATCAGTTTATTTCTACTAGTAAAATGTCTGTGATTATGTGAAGTGGTCTACATATGATCAGCTTATTCCTGTTAATTAGGTAATAGACGGTTAGCACGTCTGTTTCGATCCGATAATTACATTTATAAGGTAAATAAGTTCTTCTGACTGCAGACAGTATGCTCTAAGCTCGATATTTTTTATGAGAGAAAAACAAACAAACAAGTCATTTAGCACTGAATGCTCGTAGCATATAGCGCAGACATTCATGGAAAGACGCACATAAATAGCAGACATTGAAAGAAAGGCAAGCACACAAAAGCACGTTTGTGTGTACATATTCACGTAACATCTACTGGAAAGTATCATTAGCTAGGTAGCACAGATAGCCAGCCCTCTAGTAGTTATGAGGAAAATAAAAAAATTACAGAAACAATTGTTTCATAAAAGGTTTGTATGTGCTTCTATGTTTGAATCACATCCAAGCAATTTAACAGCCAGAACGTTTCATTTCAACTTACGCCTTTTTTTTAATTGAACGACAAAAATTATGCACATCTTCCAGTTTAAACTACATTCACATCTGACTATTAGGAAATGTGTATATCCGTTTATTTTAATAATATCCACAGCTTTCTTAACACAACATATAATGTATTGTTGTTACAAACACAATAAGTTATTTTATCTAGAATTCTCCTTCTTTTCTTAAGTCAAGTATTGTTGTTTATCTTGATTTACACAGAGCTTATGACGTTAAATCACAGAGCAATAGATTCTATTATAGAATTGTGCATTAAGATTTGCCAATTATGTTGTTAATGTCTGCAAATTTATTTTGATAAACTTGTTCATTCATTATTTTCTCTTCTAAAGAATCCATTAGTGATAAAAATATGTGTTGAAATCCTTGGTTTACGACGTTTCCTGTATATGGGTGTGTGTTTGAATGTGTTACTTAGTTCAGATACATATCCCTAAACTTCCTTTTTTAACATCATGACACGTGCATCACAATTATATAAAATGTGATTCTCCTATTATGTCTTCAATGATAATGTTAAAATATACTGACTTGGATTAAGTAAACGATTTTTGTTGGTTTTATAGGGATAATAATTAAATATATATGCTTCAATAAGTTTATTTTTTGAGGTGGCATGAATTAGTTTCGTCTCGGACTTGCATGTGTTTTGTCGTTATCGTTATAAGACAGCAGATGGTTTTTTCTTAATCCGTCCTGTAACAGACATGCACACGGGTAATGATCCGAAGACATTGGATGGATTCTGTCAAGCTCGCCTCTCTTATGGTGACGATAACTAGACGCTAACTTTTAGAGGGTTATGTCTGTACGAAAGCGGTTAAAAAAGCTACGTTGAAGATCAGAAGGGCCATGTATAACACGATTGCTTTAGGCATTTTTGAACATGATTTCTACCAATCGTGCAAATCATGTTTCTTTAAAACCACTGCATATCTCTCCCTTTTTATGATACTATACTTCGAAAGTCTTTCTTTTCTTGGTAAAACTAAATACCGGTAATTTGCTGGTTTTGCGAGTGTTAGAAAACCAATATGCACTGTTATGTCAGTGTAAAGCCCTTCCGTGAAAGATAAAGGATTTAGTGAGTTTTCATTCGGCTTGTGTTCGCTCTTCATGTCATACGGTTGGTGAAGCTGTTAAAACGTTATTTTTGCGATACATGTAAGGAGCTTTCACCAACATTTTACTCTTAGAATGTTCTGTTTTCTTACTTTATATGGTAATGTATCACATCCTGCGTATACATTCTATTCTAAACGGTAAAATCACAGAGGGTAATAGTTTTAACTTGTTCCCATTGTACAGAATTACCCCGAGGGTAATTTATACGCACTATCTTTAAAAGTAAAACATATTCAGTTTTCTTCTTTAACACCATAGCTAAAAAGGAGGATTAGCCCCACCAGTCTCGTGGGAAATGCGTTCTTATTTCTGTCGCCGCATTCTTTACTTCGTAGGAGCTGTTACTTATTTTTCTCCCCGCGTTCTTTACTTTGAAGAAACTGTTTCTTATTTCTGTCACCGCGTTCTTTACTTTATAGAAACGGTTTCTTGTTTCTGTCACCGCGTTCTTTACTTTATAAAAACTGTTACTTATTTCTGTCGCTGCATTCTTTACTTTGTAGAAGCTGTTACTTATTTCTGTCGCTGCATTCTTTACTTTGTAGAAGCTGTTATTTATTTCTGTCGCCGCCGCGGTTTTTACTTTGTAAAAACTGTTACTCATTTCTGTCGCCGCATCGTTTACTTCGTAGAAGCTGTTACTTATTTCTGTCGTCGCATTCTTTACTTTGTAAAAACTGTTACTTATTTCTGTCTTCTTATTCTTTACTTTGTCGAAACTGTTACTTATTTCTGTCACTGCATTCTTTACTTTGTAGAAGCTATCACTTATTTCTGTTGCCGCCGCGGTTTTTACTTCGTAAAAACTGTTACTTATTTCTGTCGCCGCGTTTTTTACTTTGTAGAAACTGTTTATTTCTGTCGTAGCCTTCTTTACTTTGAAAACCTGTTTCTTATTTTTATCGGCGCATTCTTTACTTCGTAAAAACTGTTACTTATTTCTGTCGCCACCGTATTCTTTACACTATAGAAGCTGTTACTTATTTATGTTGCCGCGTTCTTTACTTTGTAAAAACTATTTCTTATTTTTGTCGCCACATTATTTACGTTGTAGAAGCTGTTACTTATTTTGTCGGCACATTATTTACTTTGTAGAAGCTTTTTCTTATGTTGCCGCGTTCTTTTTCTTTGTAAAAACTATTTCTTATTTTTGTTGCCACATTTTTTACTTTATAAAAATTGTTACTTATTTCTATCGCCGCATTATTTACATTGTAGAAGATGTTACTTATTTTTCTCACCGCGTTCTTTACTTTAAAGACACTGTTTTTTATTTTTGTCGTCGCATTAATTACTTTGCAGAAACGGTTTCTTATTTCTGTCGCCGCATTCTTTACTTTATAGAAACTGTTTGTTGTTTCTGTCGCTGCATTTTTTGTTTTGCATAGTGTAAAGGAGTTTTTGCTTGTTCAACAAAAAAAAGTCGAAATAATTTTCAGTTTTTCAAAAATATTAAATTTATTTTTTAAATTAAAAAAGTTGTAGAAATTATGTAATTTGTAAGATAATTGTTTTTTTCCTTTTATTTACTGATAGTAAAGTTTATATATTTGTTTGTGTGTGTGTATATATATATATATATATATACACATTATTGATGGAATACGTACAGATATTATGAAAGTACTTTTAAATAAATATTTACAATGAATCTTTGAATTGAGGTTAATATACATCGTTTTTTTATGTATGTGAATCTTTGTGTAAAATATAAAATGTAAACATGCTCTATTGTGGTAAATAAATTCGTTCTTGTAAAAGATCTGGCTGTGATTTACTGGTTAGTGTGTTGTGCTATCGTTTAGGGTCTAACGTTTGAAACGTGATGCCGCTGTGGTCTTGTGGCTAATGTGTTGGGCTGTCGTTTAAGATCTAATGTTTGAAATGTGATGCCACTGTAGTGTAGTGTCTAATGTATTGGACTGTACTTTGAAAAGTCCAAGGCTTGAAACGTGATGCTACTATGGTTTATTGGTGTTTGAAGGGTTCAAGGTTCGAGACATGATTTCGCTGAAGACGCTTCGATCTTATAGTTATTGGAGCGTTATAAACGTGACAAGTAATCCCGTTATTTGGTTCTATGAATATGTATGTAGAAAATACATACCTTTCGACGAGTTCTACTAGCTAGTTCCGTTTTCTCTGGTAAGTAATTCAAAATTAGAAACTGCTATATGTGAACCAAGGATGTCTTTGCGCATAAGAACATTCGTCTTTTAAATTCCTTTCTTGTAGAATACATTTCATCAAAGAGTCGAGATAACTTGTCTAATATTGTAGCAAAATACCCATCTCTTTATTGAGTAGTTATACTAATTTGGCGAACATTGCTCACCGAGTCGTGTTATTTTAAGAAAGATAATGCGCTGTGTAGAGACAAAGTGCATGCATTGCTGTAAGGTCAACAACTGATATTGTTGTTACCTTACACCGTTTTTATGCAGCAGTGGTCCCATTACTTTACAATGTATTTTTATTAGCTCTCAAGCTGATAGAAATACAGTTAGAATCTTACGTAATTATGAGAATAAACAGCTTAGCTGTTTAGTTAGTGCTTTAGGCTCCGAAAAGTTTGATTTGTATTTGTGTTACATACTTAAAGAGAATATTTTAACCTAATTTAAACAAAACACAAAATATTTGTACAGCTAATGATAGCATAGTTAATGTCAAAATATTTCAGATATTAAATGGTTATTTTGTGGGTCATCACTTTAATCACCTAATACAGTTTCTAGCAAATGCAGCTATTTAGACGTGATAATCGAACCATCTATTAGTACTTAAAAACATATAAATGTCAAAAATCATATTAATTTTTTTACACATACTCTATTTTATTAATAACACGAATTATAACTCGTGCTTGTTATATTTAAGTCGTTCATTCATATTGATTACGTTTTATTCATATTTATAATCAATATAAATGTCAGATATCTTACCATTTAATATCACAAGGGACATTTCATTTATTTGTGTTTTTATTGTCGTTGTAAACCATAAAACAACCTAATCCTTGTCAGTATTAATATTTGTTTTCTGTATCTTGATCTCCTGAATTTTCATTACTGTACGCATACTGACTTTGGTTTCACAAGCTAAATAGAAGAAAATTACTTTTAAGCTGACAAACAAATGTGAAAGTGACCGTGATATAACAGCACGAGATAAATCATGTTCTCATCTCGGACTGCATGAATGGCTGTTCAGTATTCATTCATTCATTGTCAATTTTAGAGAAAGTCCGTGTCTGTCACTTGTCGCCCCCCAGTGGCTCAGCGGTATGTCTGCGGACTTGCACGCTAAAATCCGGGTTTCGATACCCGTGGTGGGCAGAGCACAGATAGCCCATTGTGTAGCTTTGTGCTTAACTCAAAACAACAACAACAACAACAACTGTCACTTATCAATAAGTTTTCATTTGGTGTCGGACGATTGAGTTAACCGAAAATATTTCTCGACCGAGTGACAACATGGTAGTTCCTTCTAAACGGTCTTTATGAAACTGGTTGTGAAATAACATATTACCTGTTTTTATTCTTGAAATAATGATAAAGACTTTACCTTTCTTAAAGCTGGTGTAACAGATCCAGTGTGTGTCTGTGTCTAACATTTCCACGCGTTGATTGACGATATTATCTTACTTCTGACAGTTCTGATGTATGGCCTAGTACTCCAAAAACATGTCTCAAGGATTGTAATTATTTTCACATTTAACAGAGGAAACCCATTGAGAACAAATCATCCTGCTTCGATCAAGTCTACAAATTTTTTCTCGAAATTTTACTTTGAGGCATTTTTCTTCCATCTGTCTATTGATTGATCAATAAATATCTTACGTTATCAAAATTGATCACTCAATTCATTTCTTGGATAATTACCTGAATTTTGTCAAATAAAGATATTTAATAGACGGCCAAAGTTGTTCCTTAATAATAATCAGAGCGTTGACGATACTTTGTGGTTAAATCAATTTCATTAGAACTCATTCAGTATTTTTTATAGAGACAAGTGTGTGATATGAGCAGTGCCTTTGAAACTAAAACGGTTAAATTGTTCTGATACTAAAGTTCAGTTAGAATTTCGTCTTTATATAACATGTATCCCGACTAATTTTTTTATGTGTGATTTTACGTAGGTTAACACTCATGAAATACGTTTATTACAAAACAAATGTCGATGTGTTAAGCTGGTAATACTCGTATTACAAATTTGCGTAATAATACGTATTACGTATTTGCGTATAGCAAATTCTGAGTATAAAACTTACAAGACTGGGAACGTACAAAACAGTGAAATTATCCTTCATGATAAGATATATGAAATAGTTTGTGTGTAACTCTAATTTTTTTACATAGATTACTGACTTCAAAAACTATCCGTTTTATCTATACCACTAATAAAAATGTTAGCAAGAGATTCCTTAGATTTCTGTTATAAACCTTTCAGATGACTTAGTTTGAAATCTATTACGTCCATCTGTAAAAACTTCTTTTTAACCACTGTTATAGTTTTTGCAGAAACCAATAAAATCCGTCGCATAAAGTCACGGAAATTTCTTTAAAATGGAAATGCTGGTTTGTTTGTTTTTTGGATGCGATAAATCAACTGACGTTTTCTTTACTGACATTTAATATGTTGATTTTTGTTCCAGAAGTCAGTGCTTAATGTCCAACACAGATTAACATTCTCATGTGGCGAGATAGGAATGAGCAAAGTATCATAGTTTCTAACGTATGAGTTTGTTTGCTCGTTTTGGAATTTCGCACAAAGCTACTCGAGGGCTATCTGCTCTAGCCGTCCCTAATTTAGCAGTGTAAGACTAGAGGGAAGGCAGCTAGTCATCACTACCCACCGCCAACTCTTGGACTACTCTTTCACCAACGAATTTGACTGTAACATTATACACCCCGACGGCTGGGAGGGTTAGCATGTTTAGCGCGACGCGGGCGCGAACCCGCGACCCTCGGATTACGAGTCACACGCCTTACGCGTTTGGCCATGCCAAGCCCTCTAACTTATGCGATTTTTCGAAATTTGTTTAGTTGTGAATCGCCGAAAAATAATTCTGAAGTTCTGCACATAATGAGATATTCCTATCATAAGTGTATAAGTGTAATATCATAGCATGGTCATCACTCGGTAATAAAAGGAAAACAGGGCAATCGAAGAGTAGGTTACAGTTAAATGATAGCATAAATAAATAGATTTTTAAGGTAGCTCGAGAGAGACAAATAAACGTATCAATCAATATACATTTGTATATTTCAAAGAAGGATAAGATATTTGGTTGGTTGTTAATCAAATTAAAATATTAGTCGATTGAAATTAGAAAGCGTGTTCTTCAAGCTTGTTAAATCATATTAAATTCGATAAATAATTGACTTGGCCGTCCATTTTTTATCGTTGTGTAAAACACATTGTTGAGCAGAAGGTAATGGTGTTCTGGCCCATCTTCTCATGAATTATTCATTGATAAAACATTGTCATTAGAAAAAATAATTGTAAATTATATTTGCATAGTTTAAAATTGTGTACAGAACTCGTCTCTGATCTTTCTCTATATTTTTATCTTATTCTAAAGCTATTGTAAATGGGTTCGTTCATTTATCAAAATTGTGAGAGGAAAACTTAAAAAAACTGGTAGTTTGTCCTTCACGCACATCAAGCTCAGTGGAACTCGCTAATGACATAGTTAAACAAATTACTGGTAAAGCAGTGATTGTGACGTGTTCGTGGACTGTAGCCAATTCCTTTTATTCTGTTGCGCTAAAAAGGAGAGATTGTAACAATCAATACAGACGTGACATTTCTCAGAAACTTTTCGATATTATGTGGTCATAGACGATAATTATAAGGTGTATTATTATGAGCCATTCTGTAATAATGTTTCAAAATTTACCAACATTTGAGCGTAGCCAAATAAAAAAAAAGTTACCACTAAAACTATATAGCTATCAGAATGTCATACAAAGTAGGAATTAATTAAGAGATAATTAGAAGTTTGGAGTTTTAAATACCTTTAAATCATTGGGTACTGTTGCTAAGTCCTCTGTTAAAAGTTTTGCTTGAATATTCGGTGTAGTTTATTTGCATTCGGACGAGTCATAAGTGCTTCATTTTTTCGCGTAGCTCAGGGCAGAAAACATATTTGGTTTAAGGTAAACGTGATACCCACGAAAAGTTTGTTTGTTTTTGAATTTCGCGCAAAGCTACACGAGGGCTATCTGCGCTAGTCGTCCCTAATTTCGCAATGTAAGAATAGAAGGGGGGCAACTAATCATCACCACTAGCGCCAACTCTTGAGATGCTCCTTCACCAACGAATAGTAGGATTAACCGTCACTTATAACGCCCCCACGGCTGAAAAGGATGTTTGGTGCCACAGATATTCGAACCCGCGACCCTCAGATTACGAGTCGAACGCCTTAACCCACCTAGCCATGCCGGGTCCCCACGAAAAGATAATCGACTGCATCAAATCGTAATGCGTTACATCTGCAGTCGAGCACGATGTTTAAAAATCATAGTTTATTTATTTCAGATATTTACTTTTACTACGTGGTGTAAATTACACACACCACGTCAACATAGTGATAAGATTTTCTAAACCCGCGTCTACATTCATGTAGCAATGTATGCAAGTCGAACACAACTTCTTGTCTAGACAATTTCAAAATGTGTGACATTAATTGTTTAGCACTGATTTTAATTATTAATAAAGTACCATGTTTATGTTGGGTCCCTGATTTCAAATAGCACTCTGATGTAAATATTTACTTCAACCTTGGTTTACAGCATGATATTTTAGTTTATTCCTTATATTTGTTTCCAATTGGACAAACGTTCATTTGATGATTAATAGAGTATGAGGTTAAAGTCTCACTGATTTTTAAAAGAAAAGTTTGTTTGTTCTTAAGGCGTGCGACTCGTAATCTGAGGGTTGCGGGTTCGCATCCCGGTCGCGCCAAACATGCTAGCCATTTCAGCCGTGGGAGCGTTATAATGTGTCGGTCACTCCTACTATTTGTTGGTAAAAGAGTAGCCCAAGAGTTGACGGTGGATGATGATGACTAGGTGCCTTCTTCTCTAGTCTTACACTGCTAAATTAGGGAAGGCTAGCACAGATAGCCCTCGAATAGCTTTGTGCGAAATTCAAAAACAAAACATTTGTGCTTAATGTTAAAGTTTCTAACATTAAGGCCGAGCATAGCCAGGTGGGTTAAAGCGTTCGACTCGTAATCTGAGGGTCGCGGGCTCGAATCTCCGTCGCACCAAACATGTTCGTCCTTTCAGCCGTGGAGGCATTATAATGTGACGGTCAATCCCAGTATTCGTTGGTAACAGAGTAGCCCATGAGTTGGCGGTAGGTAGTGGTGACTAGCTGCTTTCCCTCTAGTCTTACACTGCTAACTTAGGGGCAGCTAGCGCAAATAGCCCTTGAGTAGCTTTGCGCGAAATTCAAAACAAACCAAATTCTAGCTCTTTTTCTAACGTTTTGAGGTTTATTTAAATACGTGGTTTTTGACACTACATTGTTTTTCTGATATTTGGTTTCTGTTGGTGCAGTTTTCTGTTATGTGTTTTTTTTATACATTTCTCGATAGTTTTTGATAGGACATTCTTTCAGAGTTTTGTTTCTTAGCAGATGTGATAGTTCGTTTTTTGACACATTAGTTTATTATACTTGACTTTTAACTCTTTGTTTTGTGTTGGTGTAACATGTAATTGACAATGCGTGAGATCTTATATTCAAGCTGCTGTTACTATACGTACAGGATGATGCAAAAATTACGTTGTATCACAATTGATAGCTGTTCAGTGTTGACTACTGGTATCAATCTTACAACATAATTATTCCCACACGTTTTAGAAAGGTTAACAACATAGCATCTAATTCTGCGGTAAAATATAAAGGATTAGTGAAACATAAAAACCACTTAAGTAAATCTTGCGAGGGTAAAATCTAGAAATACCACGATGGTGCTCAAATTTTATTGGATTCGTTTATAATATTTGGATTATAAAGTGTATTGCTGACACATCATTTCTTACATTCAAACCGAAATGTTATGAATTAAGGGTGAGGAATATCGGTTGGGGTTGAGAGAAGTCAGATAGACCCCCTGCTTTGGGGTCAATTTTTGAGATATTAGGGGATTACATCACTCTAATTCATTAAAAATTATTGGAGTGAGCGACCTTTTTCTTCTTCAAATGGTGTCAAGATTACGGAATTTACTACAATGTTTTAACCCTGGTTACGGAAAATATGTCTCGAAGTGGGAAAAAATAGGGACCTGTTCGGGTAGGTTTGAAAAAGGAATATAAAAGACAAAAGTTTAACAAAAGAGAAATAGTACCGAAAGATGTGAGAGAGAATGAACAAATCGAAAGAGGCGATGGAAGAAAGTAATCTGGTGTCAATAAGAAACAAACCTAGCTCTAAAGCTATGTATTCATTAGTTATTGTAATAAATAGTAATGTTTACATTGGTGTGAGTAAATTCATTATCGGAATATGTAAATCTAAATGAAGATGATGGACATAAAAAGGGATAGTTATGTGCAAAGATAGCAGGATCAAAATGGTATGCGATAGGAATGTCTGCGTCAGTGTGCAATACGCGATTCGTAAGGGATTGTTGAGTAAATTCGATCTTTTTCTCGAAAACTGTGTTGCATATATTATATGTGCAATTCTTAGTTTGGAAGTACAGTATTGAAACTTACCATCTTTAGAATAGTTTTTTTTTATTGTTGGCTGATATTTAATCAGGATATTGCGTTCACTTTCGTTTTGGAATAATGAATTCACTACCTTCATTATAAACAGCCTATTCTAGGGGTAAAGAGAGTTGTACCAGTGTCTACATTATAATAAAATTGTAAAGACTGAAGACCAAAAAAAATTGTTAGTTCTTTTAATTATATGTAAATGTAACAACCCATTTGCGTTGACTATGAATACGTCACTGTAAAGACTAATAAGGAAACTAACTGATAGTTTGCACTGGTCTGAGTACGTGAACAGGGTGAATACGGTGCTTTTCAAACTAATTTCAAACATAAACAAGAAGGGATCCTCAATAGCCGTGACTGTAATTGGATATCAAACTGGTTAAGAAATGGAGCTTCGAGCTGAAACTTTGTAATTGAAAACAATATAAACTCGAGAGTCATTCTATGCGCCGTTATGCCGCGGTTAAAAATTATACAACCGTTTTAAAAACACAAAATAAAGTCGTCGTATGCTTTTTTAAAAAAAGAAACACATGGGCAGTACTCTTACTTTTCATCAGAAAAATAAATATAACTTTTAATTATCAATTTAAAGCTTTGAATTATTAGTCTTCGAAACTCCTGTAGACGCAGATGTTCTTTACAATGATCAAAGCTGTTAAACGCTTGAGTTATAAATTGAAGAAATTGTTTTGAAGGAAGAAAACCTCCTTCTTAAAAGAAGAAAATCATTTATCTTAGATTTTTTAAATAACAATAATGTTGTAAATGTACATCTTCCTTCAAATTTATGTCGTTAGATTACCGTACAAATGGTTGATTAAATTAAATAGAAAAAAAATGAAGTTAACTGTGGAATGAAGTAGCTAAGACCTGAAGACAAAAAATATATAAAAATTAAAATCTTATTTTAAAGGAAAGGATAGTACATAATGATGTGTGAAAAGATTTGTTTTACAATACAGAATAACCAGATTTATTTAAAGGAAAGGATAGTACATAATGACGATGTGTGTAAAGATTTGTTTTACAATACAGAATAACCAGATTTATTTAACTGATAGGTTTGTTGGAATGTTCAAATTTAATAAGCTGAAAAATATGACGTCAGTTTTTTTTATTTCTTCTCATAGAATATTTTAAAAAAATCATTAGTTGATTTTAAAGATTTTATTTTCAGTTCACGCACTTAAATTATCTTTAATAACAAAGATAGAATGTAAAGTTAAGTACTTTCCTTAACTTTTCTCTTCACGTGGTTTGAGCGTGTCAGCATGATGGTGATTTTGTTGAACTGTGTCACTCTGGGCATGTATCAACCGTGTGTTGACGAGATGTGCACCACCAGTCGCTGCAGGATATTGCAAGTATTTGATCATCTCATATTTGCCTTTTTTGCCCTGGAGATGATGATCAAGGTACTGGCAATGGGATTTCTGGGAAAGGGGGCATATCTGGCTGAAACATGGAATCGCCTGGACGGCTTCATCGTTGTGGCAGGGTAAGTAACTATTTTACTTTAATATTATTGTGATGAAGTATGCATGAACTTCGTTGTTTTTAAGCTTTGTTCTATTGAAATGCTTTCGTCAGGTAAAAAAATATATTTATCATAAAATTACTTAAGTAACATCAGAGGAAAAGTGATAATCTTATGATTCTAGATTTAATATAATTATACACCTGTTTATTTTTACATAGTACGAGACCAACATTGGATTTTGAAATATTATTTGACTGTTTATGAAACGTTTGAACCGTGAAAGCTCTCCATAATGTTGATTGATGTATTATACATTCATTTCTCGATCTGTAGAGAAACACTAATAAGTCTCCAAAACTCTAATTAGACAAGCAATTTATTTTATGTGCATAAAAGAGCAAATAAACAGATACAAAGAAACACTGAATTATTAATAATTTATTTACATATTAGTCAGGTAATGTAGGGTAGGTCAGTAGAATAACTTTAGAACAAAATAGTCTACTTCGTGAGTGAGTGAAATATCAAATCATTGTGATGATTCAGTTAACGTACACCAGTCTCTCGGTGTACGGAAAGACAGTAAAATTCCACAAAACCTTGAATGATAAAACTGATAAAAAAAGAAATAAACAGAAGACGATCATTGAAGGTTACATGCAGCAGGAAGTAATTAAAACGTTTTTTAATATGATATTCATAGCGTCTTTGATGCTCATCATTGGTGCGAAAAAACCCCCCAAAACACGAGTTTTGTATGTTTGAAAATATCTGATGTTTTATATCGATTTAGGAAACTGCTTTCGGTATATCAGTTTGAGATAATGTGAATATTTAAATGCACATAAGGAGTCGATTTAAACAAGTGTCAAGGAGTAAAATTTTACAACACACAGATTATTCTCCGTTGGGCCCTGCATATCAATATCTGCATAGGAAGGAACATGTATTGACACTTTTTTCTTTAATATCGAAAGTTATGCGTTACTCTCTTAGTTGATAAGGTGCTTATGTATTTACGTTAGAGTGCCGACAGATCTTTCCGTGCCTCTTACAGAGTCGTTTGCAAAACATCTTAAGAGTCTTGTGCCCTCCATAATTAAAAAGTTGACACATCTATGTCTACTTCCACCCCTGTCCCTACCACTTCTTCCAGTGATTGTTCAGTTTCACTTCCTTCAGGTTCAAGTGTTCCCTTGGGTTGTACACCCTTGTGCAAATTAATTGAAACCAGACGGAAAATTAAGATTTTTTTTTTCAATTTTTTGGGTTTTATTTCTGAGAATCCAAAAATTACTCACAAATTAATACATGATATGACCGCCATTATTTTTCAGATCATTAATCCACTTATGCATCGAGTCCACGAGTTGACTGCAATCTTTACTAATTTTTGAATCGCGGTACCACACCTCAATTGTGGCCTCAATTAGCTTGTCTTTCGTAGTACAGTCTTTTCCCCAAAGTTTCTCTTTACAAATCGCCCAAATATTTTAAATAGGATTTAAGTCCGGAGAGTTTCCAGGCCAGTCCAGCACCTTTACTCGCGTTATAGTCATAAAATTCTTCACAAGTTTCGATGTGTGGCATGGAGCCAGATCTTGCTGAAAAGTGCCAGATCCATCTGGAAATATCTTTTTCATTTCTGGAACAACTCTTCTCTGCAAAATTTCTATATACTGTGGTCCTCGCATCGTACCTTCTACGATATGTAAGCCTCCTACGCCATAGTAGTTGAAAAAGTCCAAAACATCGTATGTTTTGCGAACTGATTGATGCGATATTCTCGAAGATTCTCATCTGGAAATCTGTGAATATGCAAACTTCTTTGACCCTGTACGTCACTGAATAACACATTCCTCTATTGTTCTTGCGTCCAGTTGTTGTATTTTAGATTCCATTGATACCGTTTTTTCTTCATTGAGTTGGTAAGAAGTTGTTTTTTGATTGGTCTCCTTGCCCTTCTAACGCAATTTCGAATGACGTAATATTCATCAAACTTTCGTCATATATCCCAAAAATAGATCGACCGTACTGCAAGACACAGCTAATGATGCTGTCTGTGTGAACAAATGACAACTGAAGGAAATCAGCGGGTCCAGTGAGCCTACACCAGCCGCCATGCTGAAAATATTGTAAAATGACCATTTGTTTCAATTAATTTGCACAAGGGTGTATCATCACTATTTGTTCTCTCTACCTGCCTTCTGAAAAGATCTATAATTGGTTAGACCTTGATGCTCTCACTGAGCAGATACAATTCCCTTTGTAATACAGGGGGATTTTAATGGATATAATTTTCTTTGAAGAAAGACAGATTGTGGTCCAAGAGCGTATGCTCTAAAGCACGAACCCTCCATCAATATTGGTTCTTATACTTATTTTCAGGCACTCAGTCAGTCTTTTACTGTTATAGATCTTTCTATCTGCTCCCCTTCAATTTCCCTTGCTTTTTTGGAAAGTCCACGGTAATTCACTGGGCGGTGATCATTTTCCTATCTTTTTTAGAGAGACTGGGCGTGGTTGATGTCATCCGACTTGCATGCCTCGATGAAAGTTGGACCAGGCTAACTGGACTTTTTACCACTCTCTCAGAACTTTGTCTGCCATCGTGTTTAAACCATCGATAGTTGACTGTGAGGCAACAATAGATGACTATATTGTCTAAGCAACTACCCAATGTATTCCTAAATCCTCAACACGTTTCCCACAGTAACCTCGTATTTGCTAGAATCCTGCCTGATACATGACAGTAAAAGCTCAAAAACGGACTTGATTTACCTTTTGTAGACATCCCACGATTTTAAACTGCATCGCATTTCAGCAGGCTCGTGCATGTGCTCGGCAAGTCAGACGTCAAAGCCAGATAGAATCTTGGATTAAATACACCTCTTGCATTTCTTGTACTACCAGTTTCATGATCATATGAGACAAATTCGAAAGGTTAGTTGTCACTATCCTCATAATGCTCATCTTGTTTGGTTCCTCGAATCAAATAATCTCTTTTCACCCACTCTGTGTGGGTTCCAAAAACAGTGCTCCACCACGGACCATCTAATTCGACTTGAAACATCAATCAGGGAAACATTTCTGAAATGACAACATCTTGTTTCTGTATTTTGTTTACCTTGAGAAAGCTTATGATACAACGTGGAGGTATGGTATCTTCTGAGACCTCCACTCATACAGGTTGCGTGGCAATTTACGAATTTTCATTTAACATTTTTAATGGATGGGCGATCCCAGGTCCATGTGGGTTCGACATTTTCCCATTCTTTCCCACAAGAGCTTAAAGTCCTTCATGGCAGTGTCTTGCGTGTCCCACTTTTCATTATAAAGATTAATTGCATCAGTGGAAAACTACTCGCTACAGTTGCATACGGTCTCTTTGTCGACGACTTCCACATCTTGTGTGAGTCGTCAAATATAAGATATATTGAGAGGCAGTTACATACGACCTTAAATCATTTGCTGACGTGGATCATAGCAAACAGTTTCAAAAGGTCTCTCTCCAAAACTGTTTGCATGCACTTTTGTCGTCAACGGGGGGTATTCACCCTGATCCTGAACTGTGTATTGGTGAAGCTGTGCATCCCGTGGCCCTTGAGGCATAGTTCTTGGGGCTTATATTTGACCATAAGCTGACTATTATTTCACACATCAAGCAGCTATGTGTCAAGTGTACAAGGGCACTGAACATACTCCGTATTCTCTCTTCTCTCTTCTTGGGGGCAGATCGATGTTTCATGCTAAAAATCTATCGTGCCCCTATTAGTTCAAACTAGGCTATGGGTCTCTGATCTATGACTCTGCACAGACTTTCAGTCTTGAAAATGTTGGACCCTGTTCACCATTAGGGGCTTCGACTCTGCAAGGGCCTTCTGCACTTCTCTAGTCCAGAGTTTGTACACACAGTCCTATGAACCTCCTCTTCACCTTCGTCATTTGTAACTGTTTTTAATGTATGCTTCAAACAATTGATCTTTTCCACAGCATCCCACGTGTTTTCCTTCTTCAGTGGTTCACACTTTTTCGTAATAAACGGTTTTTCGCTGTTCCTTTTAACCTTTGTCTCTGGGTGCAGTTGGACGAATTGGGCCTATCTTTGGATGACAAAGCAGTATCCACACATCAGCTCATCCACCATGGCTAATTTGAAGAAGGTAGACACTCCCAGTTGAAAGTGCCATCTTCTGTTTGCTGGACATCTTTCAAACCACCCTTTCTTTACCATTTATACGAATGTTTTAAAATCAGATGATTTTGTGGGCTCTGCCATTGTTTGCCATGATTTGGTTGTTGCACACAGAATCCCTTCTACAGTTTCTGTGTTCACTGCTGAATTGTACGTCACTTCTCTTGCCATGGATCACGTAGAAGCTATGCAGTACACGAACTGTATTATTTATACCGATTCACTTGGCTCTCTGTTAGTCCTGGAATCGTTTCACGTCAGTTCTCACCCTATTCTCGTTGATATTCAAAACCAGCTGGCCCATTTTTATTTAACGTGTATTTCAATCCAGTTTATATATATATATATATCAGGCCATGTTGGTATTCGCGGGAACGAGCTTGCCGACATCACAGCTAAGTCTGTCTGTTTTGGTACTGTCACTGCTGTGCTTGTTCTATATATGGGCTATGGTCTTCTGTTCAAGGCTCGGTTCCGTGCCAGTTGTCACTAGACTTGGAGTGAGTAATGTGAAAACAAGCTTTCCCAAATAAAACCCTTTATTGGACTTTGGGAGTCTTGTTTCCATGAGAATCGGAAAGAGAAAGTTGTCCTAACTGGACTATGCATTGGTAAGTTTTTAATTCACCGTTTTATTTTATTTGGGACTAATGCACAAATGTGTTGTTGTTATGACTCTCAACGACGGCAAAATTTAGACATATTTTGTCCCAAGGTTTACCCGTAACTTTATATGCAAAAACGGCTCGTTTGGGTTCAGAAAATATTTTAAATAGATGACCGAAGAAGGTCGAAACGTTGTTCGCTCTTCTATTTAAAATATTTTCTGAACCCAAACGAGCCGTTTTTGCATATAAAATTCTCAACAAGTGGGTTTCTCGACATCACTGATTTACCCGTAAAGTTGGATAGTGGCATTGGCGATGGTGGCACTGTCCGCCATACAAATGTTTTTAGTTCTTAAAGGCCATTGCTCTTTTAAACACTATTTAAGTTGTTAAATCATAAATTATACCTTTTTTATGATTCCTTTTTGAAGTACAACCAGTTCGATATAAAATTGGGAAATGGCCGTAACGTCAAATACCTCGAAACCAGAACTGGAAAGGTCAACTTAAGGTGATTAACGCTGATGTTTAAACTTGCACGTGTTTCCTTAGCAAGTAAATTGCCCAGTTTTAAGAATCAGTATTCTCTTAACGCTCCCTGCCTATTAGACTAATATACAATTTGTTATAATGTAATGCACATTATTTTCTGTACTAATAATCAACAAGTAATTTATCCGCTGGATTGATGTCCAACAATTATTAGTTTAATGCACATTGCTGAACAAACTTCGAACACGTTATCATTGAATGCATACCGCCTGGTGGACTGCTATCGAAGTAATTATATTTTAATGTAACATTATCAAAAGGTTCTTATTGTTACGTTCTATGAACCATAGTCACAATGTGCTAAATGCAATCCGGCCAACGCATGAAGATGAAATTCCGAATTTCGGCGACCCAAGTCCGAGAATCTACTATTGATCCACCAGGAAACATTTCTGGAGACAAATATGTTTAAAATCACATGATATTATCTCGTTTCTGAAGCCTTAAAACAGTGTGATAAGCACAGTTAACATCTGCCGTGTAGTTAATGGATTAGAAATGATCCATCGTATTCCTTTGATCTCGTTTTCCAACTGAAAGACTCAATGCATATGGTAAAAAGAAGCACGTTGTGCTACTTTCGTGTATAATTCTTATAAAACATGCCATGTCTGATAGAAATATGAACAGTGTTTTACAAATCTATAATGTGACATTGTGTTGGACAGTAAGAAGATATACTTTCTACATCTTTCTTAAAATTATTATTATTATGAGGATTACCATGTCTGATAGAAATATGAACAGTGTTTTACAAATCTATAATGTGACATTGTGTTGGACAATAAGAAGATGTACTTTCTACATCTTTCTCCTTATATTATTATTACGAGACTTGCCATGTGTGATAGAAATATCAACAGTGTTTTACAAATCTATAATAAGAAACATTCTTAGATGATAGGTATTTGTAAAATACAGTATAGTTATTTTTTGCATTATAATAGCAAAATCTAGGTTTCTCTGAAATTCGTTTAGTACTTTCTTTTCTGTGTCCAAATTATATTAGATACATTGATTATCCAAGGTAATACTGGCGAGTCATATTAAAGATTCATTTTTATGTGTATTAAACACAATTGTTTTGTGTGGATGGTTTTGAATTTCGCGCAAAGCTACTCGAGGGCTATCCGCGCTAGCCGTCCCTAATTTACCAGTGTAAGACTAGAGGGAAGGCAGCTAGTCATCACCACCCACCGCAAACTCTTGGGCTATTATTTTATCAACGAATAGTGGGATTGACCGTCACATTATAACGCCCATACGGCTGAAAGGTCGAGCATGTTTGGTGCTTATGTGGATGGGGAGAAAAAATAAAAACCCAATTTATGTTTCAGTTAGTAAAGTATTAAAAAAAATGTGAACCAGATGCTCGAAAACTGTTAATAAGCATAAATGATCAGTTTACCTGGTATTGAACTTAAAACAAGGATTAAGTATTGATTAATTTATTATCTAGAGAAGAAATTCATCAAAGTATACTGTAAGTTATGGTGTGTGGGTTTATCTTATAGCAAAGCTACATCGGGCTATCTGCTGAGCCCACCGAGGGGAATCGAACCCCTGATTTTAGCGTAGAGATACAGCTGTACTAGCAGGGTGCATAAATTATGGTAATTGGATCATATACTGAATTGTGGTATTGTCAGTTACAAAATGGAATAAAATGTTTTCAGGAATAATCCTAATGCTTCGTAGTAAAAGGTCAGTTTAACGTCCTACTGTATATAATAGTGTTTGATATAATATTAGGTTGTTTTGGATAAATTATTTAAGATAAATGGGTTGGACAGAACGCTGGATTAAATGTTTTTTTCATACAATGATTTGTTAAAATATGTTTTATATTGTCATAAGATTAAAAATAATACCGGACTAGAACATTGTTTAGATATACTGCTGATGAAGTATGGCACTTTATTTTATTTGTTTGGTTTGCTGAATTCCGCGCAAAGCTACTCGAGGGTTAACTACGCAACTTATTTCTAATTTAGAAATGATTGACCAAAAGGAAGGCAGCTACTTACTTTTGAGTTACCTTTTAGCAATTAAATGCGTGGTTAACCGTCACATCATAACGATTACACAGTTGAAAAATACGAGCCTATTTGGCGACAAAATTCGAGCACGTGACTCGAAAAAGAGTCGAGTGCTCTAACCATTAGGCCACTGTATTTATAATACTGCCTTAAACGGTACTGAATAGGTTAATAAGTAAATTACTGTTGGATATATTGATTTGTTTTAAAAATGGATGTATTTAGTACCATAATATTGTTTATTACTCAGGGTGTGATAAGGTTATTAAAATTTTTTAATAATATAAGGTTTTCGTTAAAAAGCTTTAGATATGATATTCTGATAAGATACTACTGAACTGATATTAAAATTATAATAGGATAAAACGAGAAAAATTAAGTGCTTAGATCTTTAAGTAACAAGCCAGGCAAGTTAACGTATACGGACTGTGAATCATAGAGTTTTTTCCTTGTTAAGGCAAATGCGCATTTTGGGGCAATGGGTCTATCAAACCCCACTATTCGGTCAGACAAGAGTATTCCAAAAGTTGTCAGTAGCTGTTGTTGAATAGGTGTCTTCCCTCTATAACTGTGTATACAAGGGTAACTCAAAAGTTGACTGTCGGTGTTGTTGACCAGATGTCTTCTTTCTATCAATTTAGTGCTCAGATGGTACCTGTGTAGCTTTGCGCGAGATATCTTAACAAATAACTGACCGCCATGTGACCAGGCAATCCAGAGTCAAAGCCAGGTTATTAGGTAACTGCTTTTCTAGGTAATAAGAGAAATTAATATTTATTCACATAGCAGTCAACAATGTTAAGCATTTTTTCATCGTATATTTTAATCAGACGACAATCATCTTGCTGTGTACAATGATCTCGTCTTTGTTTTACTTGTTATTAAGCACAAAGTTACACAATGAACTATCTGTGTTCTCACCATGTTTATCAAAACCTAATTTTTAGCATATGAGACTTCAAACATGTCTCTGTGTTATCGGAGGTTGAGGATAGCAATTTGGTACGGAACCATCGTGGTCTAAATCAATTGTTAATACAGTAGGGTCAAATACCGACTAAAGAGCACTCTCTGACTCAATGGCAGTAGAAATAGTAGAGCACTTTGTAGGAACCCTACAAACCCGAGTTCTTACAAGATCAGAATTAAACACCAATTGCTTAAAAAAAAAGTTACCCGTGAGATAGAAGCTTCAGTAGAGAAGTTGCTTTCAAGCACCCGAATAGGAAGAGTATAACGATTTAAAACACCCAGTAATGGCTAGGTAGATGGTTACGGCGCTCGACTCGTAATCCGAAGGTTGCAGGTTCGAATCTCCGTCATACCAAACATACTCGCACTTTCAGTCGTAGGGGCGTTATAATGTTACGACCAATCCCACTATTCGTTGGTAAAAGAGTAGCCCAAGAGTTGGCGGTGGATGGTGATGATAACTGCCTTCCCTCTAGTCTTACGCTGCTAAATTATGGACGTCTAGTGCAAATAGCCATCCTGTAGCTTTACGCGAAATTCAAAAAACAAACACATGATTTAAGATCAAGTGGAAAATTAAGAATATTAAGATTTCTCTTTCTGGGTGAACTTCAAGAATATTACAAGCATGAGAGAATAGAGGATCACTGAAATAATGGTCAAACAGCATGACCGTAGCTTGCAGTATGTCTACTTTGATAGAAAAGGAACACCTTAAGGACTAATCGCATGAAAAAATAAAACAAAATAACAGCATCACAAAATGACCTCTGGGTGATGTAGTACACAACCACATGTTCTTATCTTGATGGGACAATTCACCACCAACCAAAGCACTCACATTTTCTGCCATGAAGTAAGAGATTACTTATTTAAACAACTATTTTAAAGTACTTTGAATTTAATGTTCCCTTGAAGTGGTATTTAATATAAAATTATTATTTAATTTTGTTTAATACTCTACTTTAGTCATGCCATTAAAAATACATCAATTAGGATCACGATGAGTGCTATATCACAAACCTCAAAATATCGGGTAAGATTGATCGTTCATCCCTTCGTATTTGACTCAAGTTAAATAAATTATAAAATGACAAAACTGGAAGTACGTTTTAAGTTCCCGACAAGTATTTATTTTATAAGTTGGTCCTAACACATGTTTACATTTGAGAAAAAGCCTTTAAGACGTTTATTTATGTCTGTAGACAACCACGAGCACGTGCTTTTGCTAAGATAAAAGATGGACTAGGTGACATGTGCGCAAGAGTATCAGAAAGGTGACAAAAATGTATATTTCATTTCAAAAACGGTATTTTTTTATTTTTGAGAAACTTGAAGTGGACTTACCAAGTTATTTGTCGAATTTCCTTGAAAGACTAACAGATTATACCTAACGGGCTAATAAGCAATACAGAATACTTAATAAATCTAATATTCGTGTTCATTTATAGATAACTGTTATTTTGTAAAACAGTGTGTTACGATTTCCTCACTTGTCGGAACGCTGCTCAGTGGTTAGCGCACTTTGAGGTCATGAGTGAGTTATAAGAGTAACGGTCAAATCAAGCTATTCTATTAGGATGCTGTGATTTGTCTGCGGAATTACAAAGCTAGAAACTCGGCTTCGATGCCGGTGGTGGGCAGAACACAGATAGCACATTGTATAGCTTTGCACTTGAGTTGGTAGTGGATCTTGTTGAATATCTGCTTAGCTGCCTTCTCTATAATCTATCATTTACAAAGTATGGGGTATCACTGCATTCTACTTCAGGTTTGGTAGGGTTGTGGGAAAAATAAGATACGCAGCCTAGTTATTTAATGAATGAATATTTGCTTTAAAATTCTTATCAATGTTTTAAGTGTAGCTACCATTCTGGCCACCAATTTTAATCCTTTAAGTAGCACGCGGAATCCTTTTCTGGCCACACCTTAAGTATTTTTTATTAGATATAATCATTAGTTGTCAATACACACCAACAAACTGCACCAATAAATTAAGTGACACTCGCAATCCTATTATTTGTATGTGACATTTATTTTACAGAAGCAACCAGATTCTTTAATATATATGGTGGTAGTTTCCCTTTCTTAAACAGTGTTAGTGTCTTTTATATACTAACGCCTTGAAATTTAGATTAACAGTTTCTTTTCATGGCCCGCATGCAATCCCTACAGCAGTATTAAGTATAATTATCTATGCTAATTGTTTAAACTAATATCACATGACATTAAACACACTTAAATTACGGTAATTTAATAAAATTTAGTGAATTTATGCTGAAAAATTGCCAAAGAATAATTAATAACAACCGTCCACTTGTATGATTCATTTGGAAACTTGATCTGGATGGTTTTGAAGTTTGTTATGGGAAGTAAATCTCCAGTAGAGGACATCGCCGAAAATGTATAATAGTTTAGATTACCAAAATCCGATCTATAGAAGGTGGAATTCGCTAAACCTGTCCTGTAGGTTGTACTGTTCGCTACAAGACACATTATCATGTCTTGAAACCCAAGGTTGTATTTTCATTTCGTCATCAAACTGGAAATGCTATTTTAACGTATTCTGCCCTAAATGCGTAAATTTGTCATAGCGGCTGTAGAAAAGTGAATTTTTTTTGTCGCATAGTGAATCAAAATTTTTTTTTTCTAAAGAGTTACTGCTCCATTAATAAGTACAAATGTTGGCTTACAAAAGAATGTCCTGCAACAAAATATAAATGATTGCTATTTAGCCTAATGAACAAAATTATCTTTGCTGAAAGAAATTCAGAGAAAGATAAATTTTAACTATTGATTAATAGAGAAAAAAAAAAAAAAGCATGGCCGAGCGCGTTAAAGCGTGCACTCGTAATCCGAGGGTCGTGGGTTCGCGCCCGCGTCGCGCTAAAACATGCTCGCCCTCCCAGCCGTGGGGGTGTATAATGTTACGGTCAATCCCACTATTCGTTAGTAAAAGAGTAGCCCAAGAGTTGGCGGTGGGTGGTGATGACTAGCTGCCTTCCCTCTAGTCTTACACTGCTAAATTAGGGACGGCTAGCACAGATAGCCCTCGAGTAGCTTTGTGCGAAATTCCAAAACAAACAAACAAACAAGAGAAAAAAACACTAAAATATGAGTAACAAAGAACATGACATACATGTCTTTATCAGTAAATTTACCTTATCAAACCATGAAAACTCTATTTTAACATGATGGCAAAGTACATAACGTAGAAAAGGAGAGGGAATATAACTTTCACAGATGTATTATAAACGTTGATTTACACTGTAAGCTTATAATTGGTATTGAGGGAAAACCTGAATTTCATAAGCTAGCCGAATCTCGTGAAATATTACTGAATTTACGGCCTAAAATATTGATAACAATGAAACATGTTTGCCCTCCCAGCCGTGGTGGCGTTATAATGTGACGGTCAAACCCACTATTCGTTAGTAAAAGAGTACCTCAAGAGTTGGCGGTGGGTGGTGATGACTAGCTGCCTTTCCTCTAGTCTTACACTGCAAAATTAGGGACGGCAAGCACAGATAACCCTCGAGTAGATTGTGCGAAATTCAAAACAAACAAACATAATAAAAGTGTGTTTTATTTGCCTTGATGGTCAGGTTGATTTTTGTTAGTTTCGTTCTAAATATGTAGCTTACTTCTTATAGGAAATTATTATGGGCATATGTTTTAACAATGTTCATGGTACAGTTGGAAATAGTATTTAGAAACTTTTTGGTGACGATGAAATTCTTTGTAAAACAAATGCAGGACGGGAATGATTTAATGCACATGCGTAATTCAGAAAATAAAGAGCGATCTAGTTTGTAATATTAAGTCATAACAAGACAAAACAACTTAAAGAATGCTAATTACCCCAGTTTCAGTGATATGCAAGTAGTATTAGATGTTTAGTCGTGTGATGTCATATGCAGTTATTTGGACATTTGGTCTGTGATGTTTGTACAAAGGCCCTAACAGTTATTTCTGTGTTGTCATATTAAATTTGACTGAAGAGCTTCAGTTCGTCTTTTAATCAAATAAGATATTTGGATATTTCATTCACGTGAAGAGTCAGGGCTAGACAATCACAACAAGTTGTTGTGAATTGACTCTAAGTGTCTCAAGTGTTTATAGCAGAATGTAGGACCACTTCCAAGCAACTAACATCTGGACAAGGCAAATCATCATCCATTATCCATTATACAAGAAGGTGACAGCAATCTTTTGACTGTGCCTCGCTATAATCATACATCGTATTAGAGGCTGAACAATATGTTCTACTGCACAAACAGATAGAAGCAGGTTTCACATGACAGGATATGCATACAAGATACAGAATGAAGTTCATTTCGCTCAGTTAGGCTCAATATCTTGCCTGCAGTAATATAAAGAACAAGCAGAGTGATCTATCATACCTGGCCCGGCATGGCCAAGCGTGTTGAGGCGTGCGACTCGTAATCTGAGGGTCGCGGATTCGCATCCCAGTCGCCCTAAACATGCTCGCTCTTTCAGCCGTGTAGGCGTTATAATGTTACGGTTAATCCCACTATTCGTTGGTAAAAGAGTAGCCCAAGCGTTGGAGGTGGGTGGTGATGACTAGCTGCCTTCACTGTTGTCTGACACTGCTAAATTAGGGACGGCTAGCACAGATAGTCCTCGAGTAGCTTTGTGCGAAGTTCCAAAACAAACAAACATAATAAAAGTGTGTTTTATTTGCCTTGATGGTCAGGTTGATTTTTGTTAGTTTCGTTCTAAATATGTAGCTTACTTCTTATAGGAAATTATTATGGGAATATGTTTTCACAATGTTCATGGTACAGTTGGAAATAGTATTTAGAAACTTTTTGGTGACGATGAAATTCTTTGTAAAACAAATGCAGGACGGGAATGATTTAATGCACATGCGTAATTCAGAAAATAAAGAGCGATCTAGTTTGTAATATTAAGTCATAACAAGACAAAACAACTTAAAGAATGCTAATTACCCCAGTTTCAGTGATATGCAAGTAGTATTAGATGTTTAGTCGTGTGATGTCATATGCAGTTATTTGGACATTTGGTCTGTGATGTTTGTACAAAGGCCCTAACAGTTATTTCTTTGTTGTCATATTAAATTTGACTGAAGAGCTTCAGTTCGTCTTTTAATCAAATAAGATATTTGGATATTTCATTCACGTGAAGAGTCAGGGCTAGACAATCACAACAAGTTGTTGTGAATTGACTCTAAGTGTCTCAAGTGTTTATAGCAGAATGTAGGACCACTTCCAAGCAACTAACATCTGGACAAGGCAAATCATCATCCATTATCCATTATACAAGAAGGTGACAGCAATCTTTTGACTGTGCCTCGCTATAATCATACATCGTATTAGAGGCTGAACAATATGTTCTACTGCACAAACAGATAGAAGCAGGTTTCACATGACAGGATATGCATACAAGATACAGAATGAAGTTCATTTCGCTCAGTTAGGCTCAATATCTTGCCTGCAGTAATATAAAGAACAAGCAGAGTGATCTATCATACCTGGCCCGGCATGGCCAAGCGTGTTGAGGCGTGCGACTCGTAATCTGAGGGTCGCGGATTCGCATCCCAGTCGCCCTAAACATGCTCGCTCTTTCAGCCGTGTAGGCGTTATAATGTTACGGTTAATCCCACTATTCGTTGGTAAAAGAGTAGCCCAAGCGTTGGAGGTGGGTGGTGATGACTAGCTGCCTTCACTGTTGTCTGACACTGCTAAATTAGGGACGGCTAGCACAGATAGTCCTCGAGTAGCTTTGTGCGAAGTTCCAAAACAAACAAAACCAACATACCTCTGGAAAAATATTGTTTTTACAGATGAACATAGCACCATCTTGCAGCCAGGTGATAAGTGTATATAATTGTAAAGTTTTATTATGTTAAAGTAATCTGGCACTAGATCAAACTCCTTGCATGTAGATGACGTAAACGGTCGTAGAAGTATATCTGGGCAAGAATAAGCATTACTTGACGTACCAGTCTCTGCAAAACTATTAAAACCAAAGATTCTAGCAATCATATTTTACAACAATTTATTATGCTGTACATTGGAGTTGGTGACACTGTGTCTATCGAAAAGAATGATAAACATGCCTTGAGGAAGATGGAATTAACTTGATGGAGTTGTTTTGGACTTCCACCAAAAAACCTTTTTTGGTTGAAATGATTTGTTATTCTTCAGAATTTTCAGAACATATTAACAGTATATGAACATTTTCGGCAGTAAAGTATGAAAAAGGTAACTTTTTAATTATGCTCCTTTAACAATTTGTGGCATCGCACAGGTTTGAACCCTGCTCGCTAGATCAGAAATACATACATGTGTCACAGGGTCAGCCTACACTCTACAAGTACAAGGATAGTATAAAAAAGTATTCAAATTTTAGGATAGAAAAACAGCCTAATGTTGAGTACTTCATAGTAAATGAATGATTTTTAAGATTACTTGTATTAAAATTTCTGTGAAATACACATTACAAGTCAGTTAATAGCGATAGAATACCAAAGAGAGGATGGATTATGTGTAAAATATGAGTTATATCCTGTTGAAGTTGAGGATATCAAAAATAATAGGTAGAAGATTAAATATATTTGGGATTCTGTTAGCAGATATAAAGGGAAAATGCTTATAATAGGAATTTGTTACAAGTCACTTGATGATATTAATGAAATTAGTGAGGAATTCTACAATGAGATTAAGATTTCAGGTGTTAACGGGGTCATAATTATGGGTGATTTTAGTTTCAGGCATACAGATTGAGAAATATTAAAGACAAACCTTAAGAGAGAGAGATTTTTGGCGACTGAAAAAATGGTTTCATTCACCAGTTCGTCAAAGAAAACTTGAAAATGATTTTTAAAAATTTAGTATAAATATAATCATTATAGAGAGAAAAGGGTGGATGTAAATAAAAAAAGGCATTTGGATTCATTCGTAAAGGATATAAGGGATAAAACGAAGGAAAAGCGTCACAACTTTAAGACATTTAAGTTAACTGGTATATAATGGGAGATTTGGTATATTATAGAAGATTAGAAGAGTTAGTTGAACAATAAATTTTGAAAACGAAAGTATGAAAAAAGGTTGGCTGAAAATGTAAAAATGCTAACAATAAGGAACTATTTAAATGCATTAAATGTAAACAAAATATTAGAATTAGAGTAAAGTCTTTCAGAAATGATAAAGAAAGGCTTGTATCTGATGGTTATTAAGTGTCTGTGTTATGAAATTATTGTTTTAATTCGTTTTATTAATGAAGATTAAATTTAGTCTATATTTCTCATCCTGAACAACTGATAGATTAAAATAAGATTGAACAAAATGGTCAAATTAATTCTTAGCATGTTAAAGCCCAAAGGTTTTGAACGACATTAAAGATTAGATATGTGAACCACTTGCTACTGTATTTTTTTTTCAAGTCCATGAATAGTGGGTAGGTGTCAGAAGATTAGAAGTAGGTTAATGTTACTCCTTTTTTTAAGTGAGGTGATAATTTTCCAAATAATTAAAGACATGTTATTCTTGCATCTGCTCTGAAGAAAGATTGAGGAATTCTGATAAAATATGTGTTGCCAGGTCATTTAATAAAGTTTAGAATTTTATTGGACAGCCACCATGGTTTCACTAAGAGAAACATTTTGCTATGCAAATCATTTGACATATCTGTAAAAAGATTCCTACCTGTGTAGATGAGATAAGGGTGTAGGTTTAGTATATGCATTTTTGGAAAGCATTTGACAAGATGCGACATAAACAGGCTTTTAAAAACATCTCTATGGGTGTGGGCTATAAGTTGACAAATTGGATAGAAAAATAAGTGGATGAAAGAAAGCAGAGGATTGTTTTTAAAGGATTCAGTCAAACTGGATTAATGTCACAGGTGAGGTACCTCATTGTTCTGTCTTAGGGCCTTTGTTCTTTTCGATTTATATCAATAACGTAGATGAAGTAATGGAAAAAAGGTTTAGACCATTTATTGAGTTGTGCAAATAAATGACATATAGGTTTTAATTATAATAAGCGCAGGATAATACTTATGAATTATAAATGTAATTTTGATAGAAATAACCTAAACATTGTTGAGGAAGAAAAAATATTCGTGTAGCGGTTGATCAGTCTCTTAAGCCACCTAACAAGTGTATTGTTCCTAGTGGTTGACCAACTAGAACTTTATGTACAGAAATATTGACTAAAAAAGATATAATTTCATTGCATAAATCATTGGTTAGGCCACGTTTGGAGTATTATGTTAAGTCTTGGGCTATTTATCTTAGAAAGGATGTTGAAATATTGGAAAAAGTTCAGAAGGAGACTACTAAGATGATACCTCGGATGAAAAATCTGCCATACAAGAAGAGATTGAAATTTCTCATTGTTTTCTCTTGAAAAAAAAAGTTTGAATAGATCTGAGAGAGGTATTTATAATTATTAAGGGAATTGGTAGCGTTGATGCATCATAGTTTTTCATACTTAACAATGAGAATGAGAGAACTAGGGGACACAAGTATAAATTCTGGCAAGGTCTAAATCATCTTCAGCTAAGACAGTCTTATTTTTTAAGAGAGTGTTTAGCATTTGAAAAAGGTTGACATCGGATGTGGTAAAAGTAATAAAGTTATGTGATTTAAAGGGAGGTCTGATATGAATAATAAAATACTGGGCTTTGAGACTTTTATAAATAATCTTGGCTTAATTTAGGGAATTTGACAACCTCGATGGACCAATAGGTCCCTTGTTGTTAGCAGGAGAGGATATTTTCAGAAATTATTTTTCCCTTGTTATTGAATATATTATCTTAATTTTTTATCTCTGATGGAATTGTAGCTATTTCGTTGTGTTTTGATTTCAGTGGAAAAATTATTTTTTCTACATCTCTCTCGTTAAATAAAGGTTCCTTTTTTCGTAAAATTCCTTTCCCCTCCAGCGAAGAAAGGTGGTTGTCTTTTAGAACTTTGTTCTAAAGCTCATTTAATAGATAATTATTTTTCAAAAATTTATCATCTAATAAAAAGAGGAAAAATTTTAGGGTATATTTCTAAAGGTTCTTGTATAATCTAAAGAGTCCAGTCTTACCGAATAATGCCCCCCAGTGGCTCAGCGGTATGTCTGCGGACTTACACGCTAAAATCCGGGTTTCGATACCCGTGGTGGGCAGAGCACAGATAGCCCATTGTGTAGCTTTGTGTTTAATTCAAAACAACAACAACAACTTACAGAATAATACTGACATTTTATTTTCTTATTTAAGAGCATATGATTTCGGTCAACAGAGGCCAGTCCGTTTTTCTCATAAAGTTGTCAATGCACATACAGTTTTCATGAATTGTACAACAGCCAGTTTAGTCTTTCAGAAGGCCTACTATGATTTGTATTTAATTATTAGAGAGTTCAAACTCGCGTAAACATCGCTATGTGTGTAAAGATGTTTTACCATTCTTTTAATAACTTCCTCACTTAGCCAATCGCTGTTTCATATTGATTATTTTGCTAATGGAAGATATAATTATGTAAAATCAAGATTTCCAATAAAGTTGCAGTTTCTCGCTGAAGATAGTAGCTTAGGTTCACAAACTTTACTTTAGATTACTTTTTCTTTTCATCATCTCGTATGCTTTCGATTATACGTATTCAACGAAACGTACTTGGATGATGTTATTCCATAATCGTTAATCTGAATTTATTAAACATTTATTCGTCTTCTTCACATGCGTTATTTTCTTTCAAAGGTAGTGAACAAAAGCCGACCAAGTAAGTCAGGTTTAATTGTTTTGAATTTCGTGCAAAGCTATACAAGGGTTATTTGCGCTAACCGTCCATAATTTAGCAGTGTAAGTCTAGAGGGAAAGCAGCTAATCATCAACACCCGCCGTCAACTCTTGAGCTACTCTTTTACCAACGAATAGTGGGACTGACCGTCACATTTTAACGTCTCCATGGCTGAAAGGGCGAATATGTTTGATGTGACGGGGATTCGAATCCGCGACCCTCGGATAATGAGTCGAGTGCCTTAACCATCGAGCTATGCTGAACTAGTAAGTCAGATAGTTTCAACCAACAGCTGACTGATTAATTAAATCTACGAACTGAGAGATAAATCACTTAACAGCACCTAACAAAAAACTTTTATCAGTGCCTTTGAATTTACCTTCGGAAGTTTGTAGATCATATATTACTTCCTGCTTCTTGACAAATTACAGACAGACATGGATCTTCATGTAATAAATTATCTCGTTTGGCGCATAACGTAAACTTAAAAGAAATTTGGTTATTCGAGGACTCGATGTATTTAAATTCATTGCTGTTTTGTTTGTTTTTAAAGTAAAGGGAAGTTAAAGGGTTATCAAACTTATTTTATCGCAACACAAGATGTTATTTCAATTACTTCGTATATAGTTATGCATGATCATTTTTATGAAACAACTGTGGTTAATACAATATCACGTGAAAATGTAACTGGCATAGTGAAAATACAAATAACTGGTTGAAACAAACCTTGAAGCATTGTTCATGTGAGATAGAAAATAACGTATTATGTAAGTTTGAACACTTTCCTGTATATTAAAATAACTACGTGTAAATTTAAATGATAACAACAACAAAAACATATCGTGTTTTTCTATATCGACTCACGCTTCTGAAGTGTTAAGGTAGCTAGAATCAATCGATTTTTTTGCGCTAGACCAACTGGTTAGGCGGACAGTGTGTACAGGTCGGAATTTCCCTTAACTACGTGCCATTACCGCCTTATTTACTAACGTACACGCCCTCTTGTATGAAATTACAAACTAACACGAATGGAGAAACTTTTAAAATAGCAATGACTCCGTTTATTGTGACGACAAGCGCATTAAAAAGAAAGAAAGAATAGTCCTTTGCAATATGTTTTCTAATCATAATTGAAGATAAGGAAAAGAAATACTGTCTCATTAGTGTCATCAGTGGCAGAAACCTCAACGACGTAAAATAAATCCTCCCATTGGCAGACCGTGATGTCTTCAGAGTTACAAATGTGGAAACTTGGTTTCGATACTCGTGGTGGGCAGAGCACAAAGAGGCTTTTGTGTTGCTTTGTGATTAACTGTAGGTGTGCTCTTCATAAAATAAATGACTGCACATTACACCAAAGCTTAAATAAAACTTTCAGAGATATTTAGATCTTCAGTTCAAACACAAAATTTGAAAAGAAATTGATTTCAGATCTTTATGTTATTTTACAAACATACTAGATCTAAGAAATCCGAATGTGCTTCAGTTAAAGAGTACTTGTTTGTTTGTTTTGAATTTTGCACAAAGCTGCCCGAGGGCTATCTGCGCTAACTGTCCCTAATTTAACAGTGTAATACTAGAGTGAAGGCAGCTAGTCAACACCACTCGCCGCCAACTCTTAGACTACTATTTTACCAACAAGTAGTGGGATTGACAGCCACATTATAATGTCTCCACGGCTGAAAGGGCGAGCACGTTTGGTGCGACGGGAATTCGAACCCGCGACTCTGAGATTACGAGTCTAGTGCTTTAACCACATGGCCATGCCGAGTTCTTACATAGTGTAATCAAAAAAGTCCCTGATGTAGCAAAAACACTGAAACTTTTGAAATTGGAATTTAACCAAAATGTTCTAAGTAAACATTTTGTATTTTAATTAAATATTTCCACAGGTTGACCGAATAAAAATCCATAAATGCTACACCTGACATATTAACCAATACGTTTGCGTATAGAACATTATAAATACTCGTTTCATTTTGCAGCTGCATTAAGTATGCGATAGTCTAACCGACATGTCGTGAAGAAAACGTATGTTCACGTGAACTGTGTCGCTTTTCCAGGCAGAATTCCTCTTTATTATGTTGTCTCATGCAAATGGATTGTTTGACCAGTGATTTTTGTGTTTTTATATTTTCTTATGTTAAAAGACGCTGAACTTTGCTTACCACGACTTACTGAAGGTTCTTAAGATGGTTGGCTTGTTACCTTAAGTTTAATACACTGTTTATCAATCCCATTAAGTGTTAGGAATACCCCTCTTAAGAAATTCAAAATCTCTGATCTGTGCCTTTTCAAAAAGTGATGAGTTACTGATGACACCACACTACCTACAAAACGACGGACAAAATCAAAATGTAGTTGGGATATATTCCGTTTCACCGCAACTTTATATCCTTTGTTCATGCTTGCCACTTCAGTGAAACGCTATATTAGACTAGATGTACTTCCGCAAGGTTCCAGAAAGTGTTATGTTTCAAGATTAAATAAAATCAGAATTAAGATAAACGAATATTTTAATTTCTCCTTTTGAAGTTCGTGTTTTAACCTACAGATTACGTAATTCTGTAACTCTGCATGGTATGCGCAAGTTTTAATGACATCACAACAGTACAAGTTTCAATATCAACCGCCTTTTGTGTAACGTCATTTTAGTGTCTGATGACTGATTAACAGACAATACATTACTGTATAGTAGTGCGAGGAGTTAAAACAGGTGACTATTTCAGGCAGTCTTCTACCCCATTTTCATCGAAATTAGTAACATGGAACGCAAGTATCTGACTTGTATCACGAATCTCTATGCGACCGTAGAATGATTCCATCATGCGCTATGTGCACTAAATTTCTAGCAGTGTAGCGCCTATTATGTTAAAGATTCAAGCACAAAGGCCCCGCATGACCAAGTAGGTAAGGCACTCGACTGGTAAACCGAGGATCGCGCATTCGAATCCACGTCGCAGCAAACATACTCGCCATTTCAAACGTGGGAACTTTATAATGTGACGGTTAATCCCATTATTCGTTGGTAAACAAGTAGCCCAAGAGTTGGCGGTGGGTGGTGGTGACTAGCTGTCTTCCCTCTAGTCTTACGACTGCTAAATTAGGGACGGCTAGCACAGATATTTCTTGATTAGCTTTGCGCGAAATTCAAAACAAACAAATCGAGCACAAATTCAGTCCCTCGCTAGAACAGCGGTAAATTTACAACCCTAAAATCAGGGTTCGATTCCCCTCGGTGGACTCGGTAGATAGCCCGATGTGGCTTTGCTATAAGAAAACATACACACAAGTACAAATTCGAACCCGGGTGTAAGCGCAATAGAAACACTTAAAACTATTTTAACCTGTATATTAAACATTAGGATGCACAATACTCTTGTAAAATAAATATGAAGCTCATTGGAGCCACTATTTGTCATTGAGTTATATAATATTTTTGGGATTATCCATCAATAACTCTAAACGGAACGAGTGAGAAAAAAAAACAAAAAATAGACTAGACACCTTGAAGTGGTGCAGCATCTGGTGTTTGTTTGGTTGTCTTCTTCTCATCACATTCAACAACTAAAACATCATACGTATAACAATGCTGTCTTGCTTTGTAGCATTTCACAACTATTCAGTAGTGTATATATGACTATACTACAAGTTTAGAACCCTGAATATCAATTCCTGCAGAAGGGGGTGGAATATGTATTATGTCGAATACTTTAAACAATGAGGAGGGCGTGTACCTTTAATAAAATAAATAAATTTGGTTCCCTTAAGTCTACATCTTTCAGTCACATTAATCCAGTGCATTTCGCATGCTTATCAAATGTTAATGAAACGTAATCCCTGAGGGATTGTCGTCAGTGTATATGTGGAGTTCTTTGCAATTCGTTATGTACGTGTTTAGAATTGCTCTAAGTATTACAGAATGATATTTTAGTGATGGTACACATATAATTTTAGCTAAATAATACAGAATTATTGTAAAAAAGAAACAAACAGGAGTTAGATATCAGATGCGATTATTATATATTTTGCGCCACGTGTAATTATTCTATTCCAACTCTGTTGTAAACTAAATCAAATGGTGCCTTTTTTAGGTCTGCTTCCCACACAAATGTAAGCCTGTAATTAACCCTAAAACAGCGGAAATATAGGTGTCAAGACAAATTGATGATGGCCGCCGTTTAAGGGTTAAAGTTGTTTATCTTATGTGATATACTAGTTCTTTGTGGTGTTTAGTCTGGTACTTACCGTTCATGTGAAGAATTTAGTGTTAGAGTTTCAAGTCGCAAATTTAATGCTTAATACTATGTGTTACTAATCCAGTGTAGTATTTCATTGACTTAGTCCTTACGCCCTGGAGGTTTGAATATATTTTTATTGACTTACGTTAATGTGCCTCTGTGTTACATATTTAATTCTTTCAAGTTTTATTATTTTTTAGCCAGTGTTTTAACGACACTATCCCTTCGAACTTCTAACTAGTTTTATCATACTTGTTCAAGAATAACACGGAACTAACACAGATCTTTACTATCATTATGACTAAGATTATGTGTGACGTTTTCTGTATCTTAATTCTTATAAATTGTACGGCCCTGCGTGGTTAAGGCACTCGACTCGTAATCTGAGGGTCGCGGGTTCGAATCCCAGTCGTACCAAATATGCTCGCTCTTTCAGCCTGGCGGCATTATAATTGACGATCAATTTCACTATTCAATACTATAAGAGTAGCTGACCGTCTCCCTGGTCTTACACTGCTAAATTAGGAACGGCTCGCGCAGATAGCTCTCGTGTAGCTTTGAGCGAAATTAAAAAAACAACAAAAATAGATTGTACGAAATATTTCTATTTAGTCCGGTGGAAAACTTCATTCATTTAGTTTGAAAGCCCTGTGAACTTATATTGTTCGTGTGAGATAGCTAAGGAACATTCAATAACTTATTATATTTATACCAGTTTATAGTTCTACAACATGTTACAGAACATCTTAGGAAAATTGCTGCAAATATCCTGGTTTTTCTTCTTGTTTTCTACCTCTGGTTTGATATTGTCTCTTTTCATATGAGAACGCTAACGTCCGGAAAGCCAGGACAACGGCGATTGTTGCTATGTTAGTACTTCACATAGAAAGTAGATAAGCGACGTTTCTAAGACCAAGAATGCGGATTACCGTTGAAACTTTCAAGATAAAAAAATCCATTTCGTATGCAACCGTAATTCTTGTTTTTGTTTTATTGTAAACTAAATCAAATGGTGCCTTTTTGAGGTCTACTTCCCACACAAATGTAAGCCTGTAATATTGATATTTTAATTAAAATACAATATATTTTAAGCAATTCTGTTGAAGTTACAATTATATAGTAGTAAGATTGTTGGTACTGACTAACACTTATCCTGTTGGAGAGATAATGACTTAAAACGGCAATACAACAGATTTCAAGCAATACAAGTAATACATTATTTAAAGATTACGTTCGGTAGCTACTGTAAACAATTCTGAAGTTAATACGTTGTTTGAAGAACGAATTGAGCTGTGTAAGTGATGTAGTAATGTATTTTATAATGACAGATTATTTTAAGTGGAATGCATTATTGTATGTAAAAATTATTAAACTCTTGTAGCTCAGGGAATCGTATATATTATGATAATGGATTTCTTAAGATATGCTGTGTTGGAAGTAATGTATGGTCGTATGTGGAATGAATTTCACTCGTTTGAAGCTTAGGGAATAATACATCATGATGGATTATTGCAGGTACCTTGTATTAAGTGTAATGCATTATATTATGTTGAATTATTAAACTTGTGTAGCTTAGAGATTAATATATCTTATCACTTACTAGCCGTAGTTCAGCAAGGTTCTCAAAAGCATTCTGTTTCAAGAGTAAATGAACCCAATTTTGAGTGACAAATATTTTTATTTATTGCTTTTGAAGTTCGTGTGCCATGTTATGTTGGAGTCTACAGAGCTCATAATTCTTCTCGTGATTTATGACTTGCGCAAGTTCTAGTGACGTCACGACAGTACAAATTGCAATATTATGCGTCCCTTGTGCGATTTCATATTAGTATCTACTAACTGACTGACAGAAAACATGCTACTGTATAGTGGTACGAATGGTTAAAACATGGGGCCCCTCCAGGCAGCCTTCGTTTTCCCTTCGGAGAAATGATGTATTACTTCAGATATGTTGCGTTGAGGTAATGCGTCATAATATCTAAAATTAATTCAACGAACTGGAGTAAACCATGATGAAATACAAGTATATTTGCAAAGAGTATTATATCACATATGGAATTAATTCAACATTCCTATAATACTGTAGTAATGTATTTTATCTGCTTAATATACTGGTTGTCTTCAAGAGATTTATTTTATAGGCACCATTTTCGAGTCCTTGTTACGTTTGAGTTTTGATTTATTTTAGTAGTTCCTGTTACGTCAAAACCCCATTTGATGGTTAAATATGAATGTAACAATAACTGGCCTTGTTAAATGTGCTCTTTACATTAACTTCATCTCATTTGTGTTTAAAATTTTCCACAAATAAGGTGAGGATAATATAAATATCGCATGTAACAAGGCCAGTTATTGTCACATTCATATTTAACCATCAAATGGGGTTTTGTCATAACAGGAACTTCTTTTACTATCAGAAGCATGATAAATTGACATGTGGTTCGTTATAACTTTTGCAATAAACGAAATGTCTAAACCACAAAACATAGCGGTGAGAAACCTAACATTGAATCTCTGTTTTTAACTACAAAAACGTGTACAATGTCAGAGATGTTTTTCAGAGAAATTTGGTACTTTATTTCCGTGAAATGGTTAACTTCCTGTTGTTTTGCAAATTTCATAAAATGGTACATATTGAGTCATCTCAAAATTCGTATAATTTTGTGTGCCACTCATTAGGTTATTCTGCAAATTACTTTTATGTTATTTAACATGGTCTAATTATTTACTGTATTGCATAAAAACATAGCGTCTATGCAATAACATATTCTACGATTAATATGACTTTTGTTGACTATGCCTCTTAAGTTATGTATGTACGTGTGTGTGTGTATTGCTTGAAAACTTCAAACAACAAAAACACTTTTAGATTTACATAGTTTTATACGGGGAATAGGTAAATATATCCCACTAATCACTAATGACACAGTGGCATGAGGTTGTCACGGAGTTTGTTGTGACGTGAACACAAAGTGGGTAAATAAACAAATATTAATTGAAAATGTAAATAACTAATAAAGTAAGTGAGTGACGAACAAATTAACTTCATACTTAATGACCCAGGTGACATGTAATGAAAATGATAAGGTAAATAATATAATATTTTAGTCAAAAATAGCTGATGACTCGCACAACAGAATGGTAGAAATACTTATAAACCAAACTTTAAGCTTAATATAAGTGTTTTGGTTAAGGCGTCATTATTATAGAATGCAACGAGTGGTTCTTACCTGAAATTTCTCAGCTGGCATGAAAATAATTTTACGGTTAATTGCTTCTGATTATCATGATGTATTTCTTTGTGGGCATAAATATAGTTTGTAATGCAATCCAAAAGAAGAAATTGAGCATTTTTAAATATGGAAAGTGGAGTGGCTCACCACTCCTCCTGAAATGGTTATTAATCCATCCATCTATGAGAATAAAATAAAGGAAAGAAGTACCACTCTATTGCTAAGTGCCATCATTATTTGTCGTAAGGCATTGTTCTCTCGGAAGAGTGAGCCACATGGCGTTTTAATCACAAGTCTGTTTAAACACATACACAGACATGGGTGATTAAATTATTTTTCATTCAAGCAAGCATTTGGTTTGGATCAGCTCAATATACTGTTATGGGTGTCAACATGTCAATCTAATCAGTTGTCCTTATTTTCTTAAAAAATCTGATCTAAAAGATTTAGCTGTTTAGTTATTTGATTCACAAACATTACACAAAGTTTGAGCTGTCGGTTTAAATTACACTTATTTAAAGCAAGTAACAAACGTGGATGAATTGGTTACATCCTTAGTTTTTTCATAATGTCCTATAAACTTTCCAGTGGAATACCCAACTTTGCGATGCTATTTTCTTAGATTTTAGTGCGTTTAATTCCAATCAGTCTGGTATATTTAGTTCAAAAGGAATAGCTAGCAACAAAATGTTCTAACTCCTCATAATGACAATTTTTATAGAATCTCTTTCCTGTTGAGTTTAATTCTCCCTATCTTGTGAACGGTCACTCGTACAGATATACAAAAACCTTAAAATTAACGACATTACTGTTGAGTTTTGTTTCTTGACACGTTTCGTGAAGATAACAACTTGGAATAATATATACCACACAAGTTGGTTTTTATTACTTTTATTAATGTTTCGATTATGTAAAATCGAACGACGAAGAACGATAACAATAGACAATGGAGTGGAAATGAGAAACTCACATTAGGGAAGTTGGTGCAGGCAGCGAGGAACAGAGAACAATGAAGAGCCGTAGTCGTCGACCCTCAGAATTGGGAAAAACAACATGACTGGTTTATACAATTTCTTACGAATATTTGATTTACATTCATACACAGTATTTTTCAGGCGTACTGATATGTCACGTAAATAGACATGTTGCTGCGGACATAATGTGTTTCAGCATTATCTTTCTTCTCGTTGGATCACCATTACATCATAACTAGTTATCGTACATGATCATCGTGTGCCTCAAAAGAATCCAAATGGTGCAAAGAAAGGCGTGTAATCTACAATTATAACGCAGAATCGAGGTGTATTGATCGTGTGGCGCAATTGAGTTTTGTTACCTTACAGGGATGACTTGGCACAATTAACACTCGTTTTATACAGTTATCTCGTATCCCAATCTTATCCCAAACGTGTAGACACAGCCTTTATCTGGTTTTTTTTAAAGGTTCATTAACAACATAGTAAAAGATGTGTACAAATAATCTGTCTTAACCAAGTTAAAACGACTCAACAAATTGTAAATAATTTTGAATAAAGTTAACTGATCTACTATTTAACGATTTTATTGATTATACCATTTAGGATAATTGAGCTTGCGAAACATACACCCAAAGAAACACTAAGTGTAATATATTACGGCTGTTGGAAATGTCGGCTCAACCATATGGCAACAACCTACACCGCAGTCATGATTTATTACTGGTTGCTATGGAGAACATCCCTCTCATCCTGTCTTTAATGTCAACTGATATCAACGGTTGTCATTCTGTTCACTTTTCTTCATAAAGGTCAAATGCTCCATTCCATCCTTCCGCACGTTGAGCACGGAACAAGCTCGAGAGTATGGTTTTAAGACATCGTGTAACATGGATAGATAACATTGGTAAACGAAGCAGTCAGTATAAGGTGTATTGGTTATATAATACTTTAGTTATCACTTTACCGTTATTAATGTATTTGTAAACTATGAACGTTCTTTAAGGGCCTCTTTGTTCAATGAACCTTTCAGAAAATACATTCTTTTAGAATTAATTTAACACTGCTTCACCCCCTCTATATTTTTCAAGCATTGCCCTTAAAAACATCTCTTTATGACAGTATCAGTGAATAGTGTGATACAAAGGAAAATAACATTCAATTTAATGATTTACTTTAAGGAGCTCAGAAAATGAGCACTTACCAAGTTCTAAGGTAGTTTGGTAATCGTGGATACTCTAAAGATAATTAGCACGGATTAACTGTGAAGAACCATTCTATCTCGCAGTTTCTATAATAGTTTAGAAATATTTCAGTCACTGTTTGTATGATACACTTGAGAATTTACGAAACTTTCCAGCATTTTATAATAGTGTAACGTAGACCACAACGGCTTCTTGTTGTACTGCAAAACATAATCTTAAGTAGGTAAGACTGTGTTATCGAACTGTACAACTCTATTCATTGAGTGTGGTTCGGTTAAAAGTTACCAAAAAGATTTTTAAAGCTTTAATAAGATTGTTTAAACAACTTCTAGTAACAGCTTTCAAATAAAAAGTTCTCGAAGTCGTCTAGTTTTCTAAATAACTCTGTATTTTATCCTCTGTTAATCATTTATCACCTGCCAATGTCACGATATTTCTAGCTTTTCATGAGATAATCTGACAATTTTCAAACATTGCGGTACTTCCAGATTTTTATGAAATTCAATTATCAAACACTTTTAGCTTCTAAGATTGAGTCATTTTCCGATTTTTAATAAATTATGAATCATTTATTTGCCAAAATAATGATATTTCTAGCTTTTCAAAACATGATTAGACGCTTTTCTGTCCTGAACTAAAAATTTGAGATTTCTAGTTTTTCATAAAACGCTAAATACTTATATCAATCAAAATGGTGATATTTTTAGCTTAGTTGAAAAGTGACATTTGTAGGGTTTTATGAAATAATTAGTCATTTTGAGGAGTGAACACCTTTACAGTAATTAGTTATCTTGACCAAAACCTCGGCGTTTTCTGGTGGCTTTTAAATTTCACTTAAGTGTCCACCTCATTGTCCTAGTATTATGTGGAACAAACTCACATTTTAATTATAGTATTTTTGTATTTATCAACGTGTTTACAAGTTTATAAAACGTTTTATATGTTCCTCTTTTCAAACATTTATCTTGCAAGCTTGTGACCGTTAACTGTTTTTCAGGAAATGATACATTTTAGCCTAGTGAGCCTATGATATCTCAATATCCAGGAAAGGATAAATTACCTATGTCAGATATATTTTTATCGTTTTAAAATTTTAAATTTATTTCACGAATCGGATAATATTTTACGACCTTTTAACAAATTTCTAAGAATGTTTTCACTTCTCACGGCCAGGTGGGTTAAAGGGTTCGACTCGTAATATTATGTTCATGTGTTCAAATCTCCGTCAAACCAAACATGTTCGCCCTTTCAGCCGTGGAGGGCGTTATAATGTTAAGGTCAATCCCCCTATTCGTTGGTAAAGGAGTAACCCAAGAGTTAACGGTGGATGGTGATTACTAGCTTCTTTCTCTCTGGTTTTACACTGCTAATTTAGGGACGGCTAGCGCAGTTAGCCCGCGTGTAACTTTGCGTGAACTTCAAAAAACATTTTCTTTTCTCGAAGTTATTTATAGATGTATAGAATGATCAAATATTTTCATTGTAAGTTCTTCGTGAAACTTACAGGTCGTTATAACAGACAAGAAATGTTTACATGCTCTCTCGATCCCTTCAAATACATATTTACTTAACACACTGTTCATACTCTTATCTTTGAAAGATTAATGAAATCATAAGAAAACCGAGCATTTTCATGCTATTTTTATTCTTAATATTTTAAAAAATAATCATTTTACTCTACGAATTTGTTTACATTTCTAGATGTTTTAGTTGATAATAAACAACAACATTTTTCGTGCCCTTGATAATTTTGTGTTTGATCTAAAATTTATTATTTATTCTGTATATCATTTCCTTCATACTTAGGGTTCCTGCAAAAAGATTTTACGTCTCTTTCTTACCATTCTAATTAACTTTTTAATATTTTTGTAGCAACGTGTTTCTGATGTTTATGTATCAGCTTGTCCATTTCGGGAAATGTCGATAATTATATCACGATGGATAATTTTCAGCTTGTGTTACAGTTCCTGACATCCTGATACAAGAAATAAGGAACAAGTTTATGTCATTAATTTCAGGCATTAAATTTAACCTGGAAACGACTGATTTACTGGATAGTACATTCCTAAGTTTATAAACTACATATTAAGAACTCTCAAAACTCTGTTGTCTAGTTGTAAAAATGAAGGAGTTCGAAATATTTTAATCATAGTAATAATTTTTACTTAAAATTATCGTTTAGTTACTGAGTTTGCTTAATTATCGCGTGAAGTTAAATTAATAATGAAATTTGTCAAGAAATAACGTGTAGGTTATGCAAGTTAAACAAAAAAGTGATGACGTTTATTTTTATATGTTCTTTTTCCTACATCTGCTTAAAACTAATTGTTTTCATAAGAACAGTAACTAAATTTATTAAACTTGTTTCTAAAACTTAATATGTTTCAATTTTTAAAAAGTAGGCCACAAACAGACGTATAATTGTATAGATGTAAACAAAGGTACAGTATATAAAATATGAAAACTGAGCCTCATTTGACAAATAGCCTAACATCTTGGCATTTTAGAACTGATAGAATGTATCTCAATATATTTAATTTTAATAAGATTTCAAATAGAAAATTTATAATGCCAATCAAATGATAACAAATATACATCAGACAGAAATAAAGATATAGAGCTATATTTAAGTGTTAACAAACAAAACAGACAAAAGTATTTTTTTAAGGCTTAACAAATAAAAAGTAAGCAAAACATTATGAAACTCTGGTGTTAATATGGACCAGATATACCATAATTACTAAATAACAACAGAAACGTTAATAAACTGGTATTTTATAAAGAAGAATAAATACGATTATTAGTATACTTACATAACTACACCAGAGAAAAAATTATCATTTAGATATTTACAAATATCTATAGAATTGAATAACATCATCATTTGGTGATCGCAAATACGTAAAATTAGTGAAATAACATCGAATTTGGTAACAAGTCAATGATAAGAGTAAATTTATTGCTACATAAAACTTGTAACATTTACACATTAAATATTTAAAAATTTCTTAACCTCTAGAGCCATTACAAAAACATTAAAAGTTGATCACAAATACAGATACAAAGTATCATTTGCTTCCTTTTTATAATGTTGTATTTCACAAAAAATTGTATGGTAAAAATAAATTGGTTATTTTTATTTCATAATATAATTTTAAGAAATGCTGCAACAAACTAAATCCTACTAAAGATCTTTGATTGTCCTTGTAGAAACCCAAGATGAAACACTATAATTAAGGTTTATCCAGAGTAACAATTGTCTACCCTATTGCAAGTTAATGTTACTGAGGTTTGTTATTACTACCAGCTATACTTAAAGATTGTGCGCGTTTCGAAAATGACAAGTGTTATTTCGAAGCCTTGGCTTTTTCATTTTTGTGTGTGTTCATTTTTATTTGCTTATTTTAAAGCATTGGAATAAGTGATTGGTACAAGGCACGGTGTGTTTATTATTTGAAATTGATAAATCAATTTAAACTATTAGTTATTATTGTTACAGAAGGGTTAGTATAGATATATTTATTCTGTATTTAGGAAATGATTTACATTTTAACATTTTATAACATACTTGTAACCAATTTACCAGTTCAATTTTATCGTTATTCGATTCAACGATATCCAAATGTATACTACTAAACTATCTTTCAGTGAATTACTAAAGGCCTTAGTGTCCCTTGTGCTATAAAAATTATTTTCTATCGCATAACAGTCGTGTTTATTTTATTGAAATGAATTTCTGTCACAAATTTTCCCTGTGTTTATATAAATGAATTAAAAGGTTACCTTGACGCAGATTGGAATTTAAACTTTTGTTATTAATCTTTTTTACCTAACGGCTCTGAAGAGCTACTTATGCATAAGGAACATGGGCCTCTGTTATTAACAATTTCAGCTGTATTTAAAAGTCTGGTTCATTACCAGTTTATAAAAAACACAAACCTTTTTTTTTACTGAAGGTTTCTTTTTAAGAACCGTAAGTTGCTATCCTTAAACGAAAATATTTTAAAGAAATATTTTTTTTCCTTTAAGAACATTGAGGTACTATCCTTTTATAAAAAAACAAAATACGTACTTGTACGCTATTATATAAGTTACACATTAAAAATATAAGCGTTCTTTATTAAAAGTTTTCCTTTGTTTAGTACTTTAAGAAATTATATATGAGGAATACATGACTCTCTCACTAAACATTTTCTATTTGTATAGTATCATTAAGTGCTCGTACTTTAGTAACACATGCTTTCATTTAAAGATCTATTTTCTTTTGTGTATTAACATTAAGAACTTGTACTTTAGGATTACATGCTTCCAAGAACTTAAATATTAATAAAACACCCTTCTCTTATTAAAGGTTTTCCTCTTTACTTAGAGTATTCGTAATGTAAGTGTATATAAGAAACTTGCACTTATTATCATTCAATGTTTCCTTTTTTTCTATTGAAGGGCCTTGGAATACTGCCTGGACGTGGGGAATATGAACTTATCTGCGATTAGAACCATTCGAGTATTGCGGCCACTACGAGCTATTAATAGGATCCCGAGTATGTATGATTAGATTAACCCTATAAACATTGAGTCTGTAAAGCAAATGTTCAACAACATGCCATCTTCCTTTATAGATAGGATCACCTTGAGTGTGGTATTATCATTATGTTAAAATAAAATGTGACTTCAGTTTTCATAATTAATACGTAATATTGATATGTGGTCAAGATGAATTATCTCTTGGTGTGTTGTGAACACTTCATTTCTGTGTTACCTCCATTTCCAGGTGTTGCTCTTCGATATTGTGTTAGTTCTGGTCAAGAATCAACATGTTTTGATACGTGTTGAATTTTTGACAGTTCTGTCTTCTTTCGTTTATTATCATTGAAAATGTCCCACTTCTTATTGATTTGAGATGACAGAAGGCAATAATTCATTCGTTATTAAGTTCTAATAGCTATTGAAAATCTTCTGGCTATGGTTTATTATCGACAATTATTATCTTATATGCGATTACTTTATATATTCATTCTTTATTTCCATATATCGGATTGAAATTAAATATGAATTCTACATTTTCTAAATTATATTTGCTAAGAATAGTATCTCAAAGGTTATATTTGTTTTGTTTCATATATCAGCAATGCAGTTTTTTTCCCTAATTATTTTCACACGAGTAGTAACTCTTATAACAAGCTAATTATTGATAATAGTATCAGTCTTTACAGTTTCTAACTAGGTAGAAACCTCTAACACCTTGTTACTTCCAGATAGCAGATACAATAATAGTCATTATATGGTGAATTTTATATAACATTAATGAATGTGATTGATTTTGAATAATAGTCAATATTCTTCGAAGAACAGATAATTCTGAAGAGCAGTCATTACTTGATTGCATCTTTTTGTGTTCTCTTTAGATAGGAGTCAGTATTCTACTTCATATTCCTTATTAAATTTCATTGTCGTACAATATCTTTTATCTGACGATTTATTGAAAGAAAACCTCAAATTATTTCGACCATTAATAAATAGCATTTAGCTGGTTTAATTTTCTTATGTTTATTTTTTAGAAAGTTGTGAATATTTTCTGGTTAAGGTTTAATTTGAACTAGCAGTCAAATTTCTGTGATCTGTTATCAAATATAGTTAGTAGTCTCTAGATAGCAGTTGTAATCTTCAGTTATTTAACCATTTTTAGAATGCAGTTTGCTTATTTTGTGGATTCTACCAAGAAGTTACTAATTTAAAGCAGATTGTTAATTTTGAGTAATAACTACTTAAATGTACGAGATTTTTAGAAAACACTTATTTTTACATTGTTAGCTCTGATTCTAAATAGCATTAAAAATTCTGTCAAAATACTTGAGTACGATTTACTCCATATTTTCTTCTACACTTTCTAACGTATTTGGAGATACCTAAAACTGGCATTGCTCATTCAACTTGCTCTGCTACTGCAACTATGTATGCAGAGATACAAAGACCTGACAAATGAACATTTTAGTAATGTCGAGGTGTGTACAAGGTGCTAGGAATTGCGAAGTACATGTGACTGTGTGACTACAATCAACATTTTTGTCATAATTGGGAGTACATTTGAAGAACTAGGATATGTAATGTGTTATGGAAGTCATTTATTCAGTTTAGAACTAAAAGTCATAAATAATTCTGGAGACTAGAAGAATAAACCAAATTGACAATGTTTACTACCACTTGTGTGAATTTGTAATGGCGTGTGATCAACAGTACGTGAATTAATCTTGGTAGTTATACAGCATGTCTAAATACCTGCCACTGTCACTAACCTTCAAATAAATAGATCTGACAGACCACCAGACAAGTTCACTAGTCCTGTATTGTTTCAGGAAAATTACGTTACTCGACACAAGGAGTACTCAAGACCATTAATAATGTCCTATAATGACCCAGTCAAGGGTCAGATGAAGCGTCCTGCATTTCGTAAGATTGAGCCACATTTTTCTACTCGTCATCAAGTGGTGGAGGTTTTAAAATTATATACTATGAGATAGTAATAAATTAGTCTATGGTTGTTTTTAATTTTCTGTAAACGTTCTTTAATCTTTTGTTCATTATGAATAATATTTCTTTGAGTATTAACAGTTTTTCAAATGCCCTTTTATTTATTGCTTATTGTAAATAACAATCGTTATTATTGTAAATCTGCTTAGTTTTAAAAATCAGTCCGTTTTCAGTTATTATTTCTTTGATTTCCTGAAGAAATAAAAATGATCCTGTGCTAGTTTAGTTTTAGATAGTGGTTATAAATATCATACACGGTACTTTATTATTTTGTGTCTTCTGTAGTTAACATTATTTAATAACAGCAGCTGTATAGTGTATGTGTAATGTAAATTTCAGTTGGTTTTAACTTATAATTGTTATTGCTTTGTAGCCCTTCCAGTGGCTTATCCGTAAGTGTGAGGACGTATAGGGCTAATATAATTGGATTTCGATATCATCAATGTGCAGAACACAGATACTTCAATTTGTAGCCTCTGACGTAACAACAACATAGTTCTTTTCTTTTAGAGCTAAAACCTATTGCGTATTAATTTTATGTACCTAATTAACTTTAAATAGAGTAATTTGTTGTAATATATTGTTGCTGCCGCATAAGTAACTCAATTTTCATATACTTACTGGAATTCAGATTAAGGTAATTGTTATTTTGTACGTAGTAATGTTTAACACTAATAATTCTCTTATGTAATATTTTTCTATTGGTTGATTCTAACTAGGAGTCATTAATTTCCAGAGCTAATTAATTTGTGTCACTAGTTGTAACTTGAACTCTCCGGTTTCTGAGCTGTTTAGTTGTCAGTTTAAAACTGTCTGAAACTTGGTCAGTTTACTTAACATACTTAATTCTCTATACTCCGAATACTCATTGGTTTATTTGAATAAATGGACGAGTATTGGCTTAAAGAAAACCTGCTTTGAGGAGTGGTAAGGCGAATTATTCTAAATTATTTGAGTAATAACCTCTTACCTACATATAAATTTTATTTCGTGTTTTCTGATTCTTTAGAATAGGGTTTTTCCCTTTGCAAGCATAACTCTCTACTTAATATTTAATTTCAGAAAGTAGTAACTTTAATAACTGGTTAAACTTAAATAGAAATAATTATTGTTTTATAGCAACCCTAAGTTATAATTCTTTTACATTTGGTAATTTTTATGTAAAGTGGTCTTTATTCATTTTTTCATGATTTAGCACATGTCATTTCCTTCTGATATTTGTGTAAACGACGACTCATTTCTATGTGTGAATGTTAAATACTATTCATTATTAGTTGATAAAGAGTATTCCAAAATCCATGCTAAGTTCTGTCGACCATTTGCATTCTTCTATTCGGTAGTTCAAAATTAGGAACAGCAACACAGAGTCTTAGCAGTTTTTTCATGACCAAAAAAAAACAACATAATTCGTTAGCAGTTACCAATAGCTAGTGTCTGACTAGTTTAAAAACAACAACAACAATGCTAGTGATCTCGAATATGGTTAGCTTTAGCAATTGGGATTTGTGTAAAATATAAAATAAAAATCAACCAAAATTCATTATTCTATAGCATATTATTTTATAGTTTCTCTTTGAACACACTTCTAGGTGAAATCAGTAATATAAATGATTTTACTTTAGAAAGCAATTATTATTTCATAGATGACTAATGTTTATAAAGTAGTTACAAATTTTACTGATCTAGCTACTCTTTACCTAGAATTAAAAATTCCCTAGCTAATTTTTATCCATTAGTTATAAATTTTTCGGATTCAGTTGACTTTTATCCATAATTTAGAAATCTCTGGATTCAGTCAGTTTTTTTCTAGTAGTTTTATATGTATGTATTACTTGGACTATTTTGTATAGCAGTTAATAATTCAGTTATATGACTATTTTTTAGGCTGGTACTTGTAAGTTTCTCTTATCTGTATATTTTTCCTGTATCATTCATCGTTATTTTATCTTTAGTTACAATTACTAGTATCGTTTGTGGATTTAGCCATTTGGTTTTTGTTCGTCTGTTGAGTACAAAGCTACACAATGAGCTATATGCGTTGTGTTTAGCAAACGTATCGTAGTCCATTTGGTAGCGTTATAAGCCTTTAGAATTACTGCTGAGCCACTTGGAGGCTTAACATTTACTAATTGTCAATATTATGCAACTCTTTTAAAACGTAAATTTACATTTTTTTTTCTAGGGCTGTTTTGGATTAGCAGTAATTGTTTGTTTATATCTGAGTGGTGTTAGTTATTACACTTGTCTCTTAATTATTAAGATTATTTTCAAAGAAAAAGGTAAATATTAAACGGTCAGTTGACTTTAATATCTAACTGTTTTAACATGGCAGTTTTGCTCTTATTTATCGAAAACATAACCTGTTATCGTCACGAGCCCAGCTAACTTTAGCTAAAGTTAATTATGCTTTAATATATGTATGGTATTAATTATACATTACAATCTGTTTTTTTTTATACGTCATCAGTTATTTTTAAATTGTTAAATATATTTATCAGTATTAATTTCCTGACATTTGGTGAATTTTCTATTAGCTGTCGCTGCCTTTGGACTTACAGAATTTAGGCAGTAACTGAGATTATGTGATATCAAATTTGTTGTTAATGACTTTGAAGTTGGCATTATTTAAAAGTCCACAAAAGGATGGAGTTTAATGACAAGGAGATACAACTTGTTTAAACTACTGGATAATGTAACACTGTTTGCCAGAGTAACATAGCTTGTTGAGTAGTATAGTGTAAACTCGTAGATACAGTTATATATACAATGTCTGATTAGATAAGATAACTTGTTGAGTGACGTGGTGTAAACTAGTAGACATAGTAATATTCCCCTGTTTAACAACATTGTGAAAGGTAATTCTTTGTTTGGTGTATTGGTTTAAACAAGTTAATAAAGTTATTTTATTTGGGGATGCTAGAGATGCTAAGTTTTCATGTTGGTGTAAAGCAGCTGATAAAATGGTTTGATTTTGGAACACAGTGGTGTTAGTTTGAGAAGTTAATACATCTCTTTGTATGGATAAATCACCACTGTCTTAGAATATAGTGATATCAATTTGGTAGGTGAATACATTGCTTGGTACGTTTTATGAACAACTTGTTAAAGTTATTAAATTTGTGACTATATGTATGTTTGTTTGGAAAGGCAATACATTGTTTTGTATGTTAGGGTAAACAGCTTCCTAAAGTGTTATACAAGTGTTTCTTAAAGTAATTTACACAGCTTGGTAAGTAAAGTAAAATTGTTGGATAAGAAAATGTGCAAAGTATTATAGTATTCCATTTTAGGTAATTTTATATAGTAATGTAGCACTGTATAGTAAATCACAAAACAAGTGATCACCAGTGATGTCATCGGTATCTATAGCAGCTCACCATGACGACTCGGAAGTGTTTAGATTGAACTGCAATGGGAAAATGCAGGTGTGACGAATTTCCTAGAAATAGAGATGGTAAATGTAAGAAACACGAATTAATTAGTAGAGGGGTGAGTACTAAATCAGTGGATTAAAAAATAATTTCGCAAATAACATGAAACCAAAATGGCTACTAATAGTAGAGTACAGCACAAGTGTGGCTAAATATCAGTTGTTGTTGTTGTTTTAGAATTAAGCACAAAGCAACACAAAGGGCTATCTGTGCTCTGCCCACCACGGGTATCGAAACCCGGATTTTAGCGTGTAAGTCCGCAGACATACCGCTGAGCCACTGGGGGCCCTAAATATCAGTAGTACACTTTTAGTCAAAATGAAATAAAACAAAAATATATAATAAAACTATTAATAAATGTAATAATAAAATAGTAATAAATATGTAGAAATAGCTAAAATTTACACCTAATAGGGAACTGATTAAAGGTCAAAGATCATTGATTTTGGTATCAATGATATGCTTGCAGTATTAAATAAGTATATATATATTTATATATTACTTTTATTATTATGATGTCTGTTTAAGTTCTAAATCCACTACTAAGTCAACTGGTTTATCCTGCAATCTCACGCTTTTGGGTAATGTAGCGTGCTATTTACTGTAATGAAACAGTATACGTTTTGGTAAGGTTTGTGGTCTATCGTTTTACTATGTTCGTACGAGGTTTTTAAAATATAGTGATTATTGGTAAACATCACTACTTCTTTAGATAGTAAAAACATCCTTATAAGTTTATATGCGATGTTAAATAAGGTAATTAAAGCGTTTGGTAACACAACACTTCAGGCAACTTGCTGTTGTGTGTTTTGATAAAATTACAAATTACGTTACGGTTACGTAATGAAACACAAATACCTTGGTTAACGAAACTAGTAGAAATCTTATAATTCATGGTAAGTGACTTTTTTCAAAAGATAGCTTTCAATATTTATTGTGAAATTAGTTGTTATCCAGTAAAAAGTTGATAACCTAATGATAATTGTTTTGTTATTGTAGAAATGTGTGTTGCACGGTGTATATTTTATAATTTTGCGTAACACAACTGTTTTGTTATTGGTAGATCGCATGTATATTGTAACTATTTTACAATATCGTGTGATGTAACCGTTGTTGTTAGAATACATGTAAACGTAGTTATTATACTGTAGCGTTATCACATTACTGTTTTTATTCTATCACAATTGTCTCGTTATCATAGAAATACATGTTATATTGTAACTGTCTTATAACGTTGTATAACGCAACCGTTATTGTGGGAATGGAGGCAACTGTTTTGTTACTGTAAAAATACATGTTATACAGTAAGTGTTTTATAACGTTTGTTATTTATCTAACAAGTAGTTATTATGTAATAACTATTTGATAGCAGAAACTTCCAGTTTATTTTATTAATTCACCTTAGTTTCTTATTAATAAGTAACAATATATAGTGTAATATATTCATGCAACTCTTAATATAGATACATAACCTCCAAACTACCTGGTATCATAAAGCAACGTAACGTTCTATAGATATCGTACTATTAAACGTTGCAAAGTAAAGTACATAGTAAAGTAATGTAATCGATTTTTTCTACTAATGTAAGTTACCATGAAACACTCTGGTGACATAACGCACCATTCTCGAGATACTGCTTTATAAACGTTATTTACCATGAAGTCAGAAACAAGTTAGGTAAAATATAAGTGATAAACGGATGACGTGGAATTGGTTTTAACTATTATTCTAATATTGATTGTTATTATGAACTGTTCTGGTGATCTTCTATGGTCAAATTATGTTTCTGCAAGTTTCATTTTACGTCTTGTATACTAAATGTGAAATTTTGTATCTGTTCTCGAAGATAAAAACAATAAAAATTGTGGCAGTTAGTGCAAAACGCGTTAATTCATATTTTGATATCTTTCCTCTACCAACTATCGTACGGTAAGAAAGGGAAGTTTGTATCTGTGAGAAGTATACACAGCACATTTGTTCATTGTTTTTCTAATGAGGTAAGAATATGAATAACGTGAAAACTCGTTAAAGATCAGTTAAATAAACATGACATTTTAAAATTATAATTGTTAACCCACGCACAAACATCTGATTGTTTGTGAGAAAATGTACGGTCGAGCTGGTTCTGTCTGCGACAACTTTATGTTGTTGTAGTGTTGTTACAGTAACTACGTGATTTAAATACATCAAAAAAAAGGAAAACAATATTGTAGTGCATACAGATATTCTAAATGGAAAAATAAAATTAGAAATAAAATATGAAATCTGGAGATTATAATTATGGGATATTTAAATGTAAGAACAAGAAACTAACAGTTTATTCAAATGGAAGAGAAGTTTATTTTTGAACTGAAATTGTATAAAGAGGATATTGCGGACTTGTATGTTTATAAAGAAAATTTCAAGGATAAGATAAGTTTTGATAATATATTAATTGAAATATGAACAAATGTGTAATGGTAAACTCCCAGGAGATAGTAGAGGAAAACTTAATTTCATAAAAGAAGTGGAAAAAGCATAGTTAATTGTTATATTTACGTTTAGCATTACAGAATGCCTCCTCCCGCTAGTACAGCTGTAAGTCTGCAGACTTACAATGCTAAAAATCAGGGGTTCGATTTCTCTCGGTGGGCTCAACAGATAGCCTGATATGGCTTTACTGTAAGAAAACACACACGGTATTACGGAATAAATTGAGTTTTAAAATGTTTGATAAACATATAAGACAGTATTTTCCATGAGAATGTATTGTAAGTATCCTGTATCTTGAAATGGAAAGGAACATTGAATATTTCTAGAACAGTGTTAGAATTATATGGAGGTTATCCATTTCTCTCAAGTTTGTAATAGATGCGAAAAATGAAGAAAGCTTTGTCAAAAATCTTCAAAATAGAATTGAAAAACGTCACAGAGGAACTTATTGCAACTATTAAAAAGAACAATGTATTTAATTATATTAAAGTAATAACCGAAGTATTTCATAGATTAGAAGGTGCATAGTTAATTTAATATAAAAGGCAAGTTAGAGGAATTGGGATTGCGAATTGGCGGAAAAGGAAAAGTTAGGGAACAAAACCAGTTTAGAGTATTAAATAAATATGTTTAATTCTTAGTTTTAAAAGTATTTATAGTAATAAAAAATCAGTACGTGAAAATAAAATAAAATCAAATCTACACAATAATTTACACCCCTAGTGGCAAAGCTGCATACCAGCAGACTTGTAACGCTAGAAACCGGGTTTCATAACCGTGGTGAGTAAAGCACATATAGCCCATTGTGTAGCTTTGTGATTAACTTCAAAGAGACAAACATTTTAATTTAGATAATTCCTACCTGTTTTGGTCTACAATAAAAAAACACTCTCCCAAGTGACACAGTAGTAAGTGTGAAGGCTTATAATCCTAAAAAAAACGGATTTCGATTTACATGGTGGGCGTGGCACAGATAGTCCATTGTGTAGCTTTCTGCTTATCAAAAAACAAGACAAAATACATAACCATGCACATATCTCAGTGGTAAAAAGGAACACCACTACTTCAACTGATTAATTTATTTTTTTCCGGAAATGATTAAAATTTAATAGTAGCAACTAAAACGTCAATGAGATATATTGTATTAAGGAAAACAGTGAGGTAATTAGAACAGATGATACAGAAAATACGTTAGAAATGAATGAAATCTTAAACAGTCTAGTGACGATAGTAGTTAAAAACTAACTGAACATTTATCAAACAGACAACCAACTAGAATTTATGTTATAACTAATAAAACGTTTAAATCAAATAGTTTGGTTTGAATTTCGCGCAAAACTACACTAGGGCTATTTGTACTAACTGTTCTTAATATAGGAGTGTAAGACCAGAGGGAAGCAGCTAGTCATCACCACTCTCCGCCAAATCTTGGGCTACTCTTTTACTAACGAATAGACAGTGGGATTGACCGTAACTTTTTAACGCCGAACACCGAATACGTTTAGTGGGATGGGGATTCGAACCTGCGACCCTCAGATTACGAGTCGCACGCCTTAACATGCTTGGCCATGCCGGGCGTCAAAGAATGCTAGGAATGCAGGTGTATTAGTTAAACATAGGAAACCTGTCTAATGTGTATATATATATATATGCCTATACAGTATATATACCTATATATATACATATAAAGTAAGATGTGTCAAGTTATTGGCTCAAGCTTATAAAAATATAAAATAATAATTTCTTATAGCATGTTATGCTATGGTAAGTATCCAAAAAGGAAGAGCAATCAATATGAGGAAGTAAACTAAGACATTCGTAATGACGAGAAACTCACTTGAAGTCAAAATGGTATGGTACGGCTGGTATGGGTATTAACACTTTTACTGATAAAGCAGAAAACAACGTCTCGACCTTCTTTAACCTTTGTTAACCTAAAGATGACCTAAGGAGGTCGAAACGTTTTCCTCTGCTTTATTAGTAGAAGTATTAATACCCATATCAGCCGTCCTGAGATACGAACTAAGACATTGTCTTTCCACTTACGGATTTGGCTATGTATTGGAAGCACAGCAGATTAGAAATAAAGAATAAAGATGTAAAATAAGTTAATCAAAAGACTTGAAAATACTTACATTCGAAACTTGTATTTAGGTTTAGGTTATTATAATATACTAGACAAAGTAGTTTTAGAACCAGAAAAATAATAATACGTACAATTTGAAACTTTAAAAAGTCAGTTTTTGCAAAATTAAGTATTTAAAATAATTTTGAATCAGAAATACACCAGACTATAGATATATTAGAACAATGGTGTAATTATTGTCTTATAAACGAGGTAAAAGTTGCAGAAGATGAGTGTCATGTTATTTTTATTTGTCCAAAATTTAATAAATTTGGGAATATTCTTAAATATAGTAACTAGATTTTTGCTTTATTTCCAATGTATTAGTAAAAATATACAATAGTATGACTACGAAAGCCCTTAATATATGTATGTATAAATATTAAATAACTGTTGATTTAAATTTAAACTCTTTTGATGTAATGTGTTTGCGATCTAAATCGTCTGAAATAAAGTTTATTATTATTAATTAATATGTATGTTCATTTATAGCTGTTATTATGATGTTTCGTATTTCCCTACCTGACGGAACGCGACCCAGTCGTTATCATGCAGGATTATGGATCTGAGGTTTCTTAGTTCGTGTCCCTTTAACGCCAAAATCATCGAACTGTTCACATGAGTGTGTTATAAGAGTGATGGTTCAATACAGTTATTCTGTTAGGGTGTTCCCTCCTCCGTCGCACAGGGATGTATATGTCTGTAGAATTATAATTCTAGAAACCGGATTTCGATACCATTAGTAGGCACAACACTGTGTAGTATTGTGCTTAACTACAAAACAAATTATTATTAACAACATTTTAACACAACTATTTTAAGATATGTAATGTTTTTCAATATTATATAATTAGGGAAACGGTTTAAAAGTTTCATCCCAAACAATTTTAAAACCTCTAGTGTTTTATTTATCGATAAAACAGTACATTATTAGTTTCTGTAGTGGATAGGGAAAATCGTATAAAGTTTAAAAAACTAGAAAACTGTAATTCACTTACTATTCTAAAAATAAATGTTAAGAGTCTTTATATTAACCAGACTCGAATTTAGGTTTAAAACACTTATAATGTGAGGAGTTCTTCAGGTTTTAGTTTAAATACTACTAATTAAAATAATAACGTATCTAAGCTACAGGAATTAGCTAAATTTTTTACGTTATTATTGAGTAAGTTTTGAGTTGCTACTGTAGACCTTTATCGTAATAGAAAGTTTACTATCGAAACTCAAACGAAACAAATTACAGTGTATGAAGTCGAATAGAATGACTTCTATTTAAAGGGAAAGAATGACTGCGTAGTTTATTTAAACCAGTTGTGTGGCCCGTAATCCGAGGGTCGTGGTTTCGAATCCCCGTTGCACAAAATATGCTCTTCCTTTCAGTCGTGGAGGCGCTATAATGTGACGGTGAATCCAACTATTCGTTAGTAAAACAGAAGCCCAAGAGTTTACGGTAGGTGGTGAAGACTAGCTGCCTTCCCTCTGGTCTCACACCACTAAATTAAGGACGGCTTGCGCAGATAGCCCTCTTGTAACTTTGCGCGAAATTCGAGAAAGAAAGAAAGAAAGAAACCAGTCGAATGTTTCCCGGTAACTGCATTTTTGAAATGTTTAAGAACTTAGAATATTTATGATAATTCGATCTATAGCAGATAGTTATAATGATGCGTTTTAAAATTGCTAACGAGTAAGAACTGTGGAAATATACTCAGACGATCTTTTCCATTACAATTTGTGTGAGATTAGAATTAGATAACAGTAATAATGAAAAATCGTTTTTGTAGGAAATGAATTGTACGACAAAAATTGAATCACTCTCAGAATAAACCTAATATAAAAACTTTGCATGAAATGTAACAAATAATGAGTAAAACAATTAATATTTTCTAGCTAATTACAACGATTTATTTGACTACAAATAATATTTCGTTTAAATATATAACATTCTTAAGTATTATCGTGAATAAAATTATGTTTACCATCTTACTGTACGTGCCGGGTGTGGCCTAATTGTGCCAGACTATGAATGTGAGACCCCACTAACTGGGTGCCATTGATACAAAAATCTTGCTCCGCACTTTGGATCGTAGGTGCGAACTAAGAGTAATAGTGAACTCTTGTTATTGGATTAGAATTACCTAAGATTTGATTGTGGGTGCTATTAAATGCTTATTAGTTTACACTTAAGGATGGCTAGCTCAGATAGTCCTCGATTATCTGAAACAACCAATCATCTATTTACCTATATGTATATATACGTCATCATAAAGTTAACATTGGTTACATTGGTAGCGCATTTCTTGTCATTTAAGCACTTTCAATTATTCTCCCGACTTCTTGACCACCAAGACAATGGATAAAAATCACGCTTTATTTCTATCCTTATCAATTTTGAATTAATACACATACCTCTCTCTTATAAAACTCAAAATGACTCTACTTCTTTACAGCACCAAATAGGATGGAATAGATGATATTTATAAGGAGATACTTCGCGATCTCTTATCGGTGTCTTTTGATTAACTTAGGGTTCTTTTCCATTACATGTGACAAGAAGAGACATTGACAGCTCCTGACATCAAGCTATTGCTATTCCCTTTTCAGTACTCAGGAAGGATTTTTTCCAGAGATAGATCCATTGTTTTGAGTCGCTAATGTTTAGAAGGAGCTGGTTTATTGCCGTGTTACCTAGTTCTTTAAATAAAACAGAACTGGTCTTAGCCCAATGGTTAGCGCGCGGAACTGTGGATCTAATGTTCCATTGTTCAAACATAAAACAAAATTAAAAATGCTCTGTACTGTGGTACCGTGGATGCTTTATCAGAGTGATGGCCAAATTCCATTATTAAGTTTGTTAAGAGTGGCCCAAGAGTTGGCAGAGGGTAGCGTAGACTAGTTGCATTCCCTCTAATCTATCACTTCAAAATTAGGGATAGCTACGCAGATATTCCTTGTGTGGGTTTGCTTAAAAAACCAACAAAAAATAGTATTTAAGCCATTTATTTATAGAGTCGTACAAGAATAACATTCCATCGAAATGTTTGCTTCTAGAAATAACAAAATACTATAAAGCTATGCAATGCAAATGTTTCAACGCTACACTGCCATACATCAAATAACACTTATGAATTCGTAATTTTCTGTACCCGTGGCCCCCCAGTAGCTCAGCGGTATGTCTGCGGACTTATACGCTAAAATACGGGTTTCGATACCCGTGGTGGGCAGAGCACAGATAGCCCATTGTGTAGTTTTGTGCTTAATTCAAAACAACAACAACAACAACTGTACCCGTGCTTCTTAATTTTAAGACTTGTCATGGCCTGAGAGATATGACACTCAACTTACAATCTATTGGTCACAGAATAGAACCTCGTCATCGAACGTGTTTGCCATTTTAGCTATGGTGACATTCTTACGCGATTTTCAGTTCCATGATTTGCTGATAAAGAGTAATCCCACAGTTGGCGGTAGGTGATGCTGACTGGCTGCCTTCCTTCTAATTTATCATATCAAAAAATGGAAAAAGAAAAAGAAAAGTAGTTTTTAATGACATTCAAACTAAATTGTGGTATTATTTACAATATTTGTAGAACACTATAAGCTAAATTAAACATTATTTTTCATTAGTGTGCTCTTGGCTTATAAAAAAATACAAAAGTTTAAAAGTGAACATTCGGTTTTATTTATTTGGCTAAAAATTAAATCATTTCATGGCACTAATACCACTCTGTACTCAAACAGATGAAACATTTTAAAGTAGCAAGTAAAAGTTTAAACATATTTGTGAATGTTGAGGTGTTTAATGATGTATTAATTATACAATACATTTTCTGACTTTGCAGGTATGAGAATCCTCGTGATGCTACTGCTAGACACACTCCCTATGCTGGGCAATGTTTTGCTTCTCTGCTTTTTTGTCTTCTTCATTTTCGGAATTGTGGGAGTCCAACTGTGGGCAGGTCTTCTGAGACAGCGATGTTACCTGAATTTACCTGAGGATGTTCACTTCCCTTTGTAGGTGGAGCGTTTCATTTATGTGTATCATGCTACTTTGTATTACCTCAGAACATTTGCTTCACTTACACACACACACACACACACACACACACACATATATATATATACATATATTATTTTAAGTCTATATGTAATTATTTCAATCGCTGTATAATATTCACTTTACCATTTGAATAATATTTAAAAAATAGTATTGGCTGCCCTGTCATTATTTTAAAATTTTTATATCTAAAAACCCTTCATTATCAGTGAAAGTTCGTTTTATGTGAAAGATGATGTTTCTTTTGTTGTGTTTTGTTAATGGAGATCTTCCATCGTGTACGTGTTAAAAAAAACAAAAAACTGTTGGTTATCATTATGTGAGTTTCAATTTTGTATAATAAATTCACTCTAAACTCAAAGAAATTTTTGAACTTTGCTTTAAAATACTATTGGAAATAAAGGTTTATTTTCTTCACTATTTTGAACAATATTAACGTATTGAGCTACCATGTAATATCAAATTTCAATTTGAGTTTTTGAGAATTATATCTTCAGCAATGTGGAGATGCCAAATAACTGTTACTTCCCGTTGTAAACTGCTTATTTAAAGATTGGCAAATTTTCTTTCCATCTTAAACGACCTCACGTTACTCAAAACTTCTGCATCCTATTATAGTCTTAAGATGTTTTATGTATTTATCTTTGGAAATATGCTGCTGCTACAATAAACAATTTACTTTAGGGAATAGTTCTAAGTTTTTTGTTCTTTTCCAATCGTTACAAACTTTCATCACGGAACTTTTATATCTATTCTTTAGATTGAGCATCTGTATTTTTCTAGAGCTTGACTTACCTTGTATTTGCTACCTAGGGTATTAATATCCAGTAACAAAGAATGTTTGTCCGGAATGGCCAAGTGGTTAGAGTGCTTGACTCGTAATCTGAAGGTCGTGAGTTTGAGTCCCCGTCACGTCGAACGTGTTCGCCCTTTCAGCTGCGGAAGGGGGGGGGTATAAAAAGTAACGTTTGATTGCAATATTCGTTGGTAAAAGAGTAGCTCAAGAGTAGGCGGTGGGTGGTGATGACTAGCTACCTTTTCTTTAGTCTTACACTGCTAAATTAGGGACGGCTAGCACAGATAGCCTCTGGCACAGTTTTAGGCAAAATTCAAAACAAAAACAGAAAACAGATCGTACGTAATATTTTTATTAACTATGGTAGAAAACATCGTTTCTTTAGCTTTTAAACCATGTGAGCTTATTTTGTTTTGTTTTTTAAAGAGGCTGTTTCACTTCCTCACATGGAATGAACATGTTATTTTTGTTTAGAAACATTCAGTAAGGAGGTTCTGGTGTATGTATACATTACGATTTTACGCTCATACAGACAAATATTACGACTTTTTGCAACTCCTAAATTGTTACATATTATATAGGCCTACAAAATAAAGTGATAAATTGTTCCCCCAGGGCTTGAAAGGGGTGAAAAGAAAATTTCTAGTGAGATACAAATAAATTTTAATAATAAATAAAAGATATAGTCCAAATGGTTGCTTGCGATAATCATGTTTGTGCTTGAAGTAATAAAAAAATATTTGTATCTCCAACGTCTACCAATAGTTTGAGTGCGGTGCTTCTCCATACTAGTACGTGGGGGAATCTATAGTTGCGTCATCAGTGTTTGTCAGCCAGTTTCTCATTTTCTAAGCGGCATAGAAACACCAATGCAATCGTTTACAAGATAGAAAAAAAAGAGGCCTCGTTCACCAGATTGTCTTATTTCTGGCAAATCTAAAAGGAATAAAACTGTGAATCAAAAATTTGGGAAAGAGTATAGTGCAATATATCCGGTCATTGCATCAAAAGTCTGTGACAGTCATGCGTTTTGTACAGTTTGTCACATCGATTTTTCTGTGGCGCATGGCGGGTGAACAATTGTTCCAGACATACAAAATCGGCATCTCACCAGCAAAAGGCTGAGGCGAAGACAAAAACGATGCAGATAACGACATTTATGAGTAAGAATTCAGAATATGAGACCATAAATGCAGAAGTGATATTCACGCAATTCGTCACTTCTCATAATTCACTCCTAGCTGTAGGCGATCATGCAAGACATCTATTCAGAAAAATGTTCCCAGACTCTGATATAGCGAGAAAATATGGCTGTGCTAGAACCAAAACTACAGCCATTGTACAAATGTTGGGTTGTGAAGATAACAAAATGATTTCAAGCATACTTACAAACAGTGTTTACAGTTTAGCCACAGATGGATCCACAGACATGGATGACACAAAACTACATCCAGTGGTTGTACGATATCTGCACGGGCTCTGTCTACATTCATTACGCTCAGTCGTTTGAAATACTTGACATGTCTGCGTTTAGCTGTAAACTTGGGATGTTATGATGATAGAATTTGGAGTTCAATCCTTACGGCTGTTACAGAGGAAGTATTTTTTTGTTTGTATTTGAATTTCGAGCAAAGCTACTCAAGGACTGTCTGCGCTAGCCGCCCCTAATGTAGCAGTGTAAGACTAGAGGGAAGACAGCTAGTCATCGTCACCCACTGCCAATTCTTGGGCTACTTTTTAAACAACGAATAGTGGGATTGACCATAACATTATAAAGCTCCCACGGCTGAAAAGGCGAGCAAGTAATTGTGCAGCTTTACGCTAAATCAAAATATAAAAATTGCGTGATACCAATAAACGTTGATTTTCCAGTGTAGATTCAAACGTTTCTTTATATTTTAGAGATGTTAAACTACTCGAGAATTTTCCTTTGGTTGTACTGGAAAACTTAATATTTATTGTTTATATTGTGATTTTATTTATTTCTTGTTACGAGGAGACGTTGTTGTGTCCTTAGTCGTGGTATAAAAAAGTTTAATTATACGCTAAGAAACCTGATATTATTGGATTATTTTTTTATCTGTATAGATTAAATTTATAATCCTTTTTTAGTTGCTTCCTTTAAAAAATATTATAAAACATCCCATTTAAGTTTGTTTTTAAACGTAAAACTGTACAATAAATTATCTACGCCATGCTCCACCCTATGGATTTAAACGCGTTATTTAGTGTTAGAAATCCTCAAGTTTAGGCTAAACAGCCGAGTGAAGCTAACATTTTAAAGCCTTTTTTTTAGCAGTTTCCCATTAAGAAGGTTATTATGGACTTGAAATCAGGTACGTGAGAAAGTAGCGTTTCAGATCTATCTTCTTTCTGCTTAAAGCCAGTGGCCAAGAGTCCTTTCGTTCAATACAATAGATATTAGTTCCTGTGTGTTACCAAAGAAAAAAACTTCTTCGTTGTAAAAGTTTAATATATCATGTCTTCATGTTTTTGATTTTCCTGCTTTTGTGCTGATTCATCATTTTATTTTATTAACAAAAACTTCATAAACCAAAAAATCAATTCAAAGGATAAGTTATATTTTTACGAGGTGTTTGAGAAATTTCCGTTACAGAAAAAAACTATGTTTTTCTGCAGGTTACGCATTTATTTGTAGTAGATAGTTTCTCTATATTAGTAGAAGATGTTTTTTTTACTAGAAAATCTATTTAGGTTATTAGAAACTCGATATATCCGAGAATATTAAATTATTTGTTAATCGTTTGTTATTTAATTATAATGCTATTCAAATTGAAAGCATATTTACTTGTACTTAAGATCACGTCAGCTAATATAGCTCGAACCTGTAATACTCCGCTAATCATTTTATGAGAATTGTTATCCAGTGTTAACAAATTTATCTCAGATCATACCATCGTAAAGTAAACATGATTCGAGAGGTAAGTTGCATCCTGCCCTCTTTTGCCGAGTATAAAGGTTTTAAACTGTCCACTACCTAAAGCCAACTAAAGCTTATATCTATAACATAGCCTCCCATTGATTTAGCTGTGGATAATGAAAGTGGATACAGCCTTAAATTATAGTATTAAGCTGATGATAACGTTATTAGATTTATTATCCAGTATGGATAAATAAGTAATATTACAAATTATAGCACCAAATGATTTAGAAAACAAGTATTAAGTTTAAAAGTGAATTTCAGTATTATTAAGTCCGTCTTCTTTGAGAAAGTGTGCAAAAATGTGTAAATATAACTATAAACATTTGCCCCATAAGAAAATTGTTTTTTGAAAACGTTAATTTATTTATTTTAGCAAGTATATATCTGTTTCTGTAAAAACGTGTATGTTTACATATATATGTACATGCAGTTAAACTCTTAAATGATACACACTTTCACCTCAGTTTTCTGCATGTTTTTTCATGTTATACGCAACAAATATTAACAACCTGAGGAAGGAAGGCCTAATGGTTAACATGTCAAGCTGCAGATCAAAAGGTCCAATATTAGAGGTTTGAGGTCAGTTATCATGATTCTTTTTTAGCTGTGGACAACTAAATTTACAACCAATCCGTTATTCGATTCAAAGAGCTAGACAAAGCCTTTATTTTGGTGAGAGTTGCTTATCTGGTTGCCCTTTCTTTGGTCAACAATTTATTATCAAGAACAACTGTACCTAAACCTTAGGGGTTTCTGTTTTGGTTGGTTAATTGAAATGCACCTTATGTGCCGTTGAGATTGAAAATTTCAATTCCAGATAACAGTTTTATGGCATGCAATACAATTGTAATTTCCATCTATTATAATCTGATATAAAACAAATGTTTACGTGTAATATATGTAGCATAGCAACAGGTTTCATTTTAATAACATTTTAAATTAATAAAAGAAGAAAAAATTCCATAATATTTCATTGTTTCATCTGTTGTTCAGAATGCCAGTTATGGTCAGAAATTCAGAATGTGGTCTTACAAATAGTTTAATGAAACATCCTAAAATTTTTCATTAATTTTAATGAATTTCTCTTTTATTTATAAGACGCGTACTCTTAGAAGAAAGCATGATTTAAATGAAGACAAGCACAGCAGTTATCTAAAAAAATATCCAAAATGTTGACTGATGACACAGCAGTATTGCGGAAGGCACATGTGCAAGATTTCTAAAGATCTGCTAGTCAGCAAATTTGTCTTTTGCTAACAATGTCAAGTCTAGAGAAACCTGTCGCTAGGTGGCAGTGATATTATTTGACTAAGACAACAAATAGACCATGGTATTCAACGTCATAAATATTTTCCTAAAAAAAACTGAATAATCCCAAAAGCTTTAATTTTTTTCTTAAGTAACTTATTTATGGATCCTTTTGGCTCGTTGAGAATCTTGCTTACTAAAAATTATTAATTTTTTTAGCTCAAATGGATGTGCCTATACTAAATATTGTTGTCGCCCTGCTATGTTGCAGCTGGTTTTCTGTTTCAGCACGTTTATTTTTAGTGTCGTAAGACATTTGGAAATGAGGTAGTGCTAGATCATTTGTTTTTTTCTTTGTTTAAAAACCTACGTTTCAGACCAACCAAATCCAAAGTTATTATATTTTTAACTATATAGGGATCAACCTGAAGGCGGTTTTTCGCGTTTGAAATATTAACTAAAAATGCGTCTTCATATATATATTAAAATGTTTAATTAACTGCTGCAAAGAAAATATTATAATGATTTTTCTTTTTAATGGTCAGGTCCTTTTCTAATGGTTAGCATATCTAAATTGTGAATTGGGAGATTCATGAGTCGGAGACTATGACCTAAAATAGTAATAATAACTCTCTGGTCTTTGGGTTTGCTGGGCCCTATAAGAGTGTTCTTCAGATTTCGTTATTCAATCCAATTAAAGTATCCTAAACGTTGAGCGACGTTTGACAAGCTGTCTTCAAGTTCAGTATTAGAACGACTATGTGCAGATGTTGTTTATATTACTTTGTACAAAATTCTAAAATAAAACAATTTTTAATCACGTAATCGCAGAATGCATGTGCTTATTTTGAAGTGTATACCCATTATTTGCTAACAAGCTTTCTAGGGTAAAGAGAAAGTGTTCAGTGTCATTAGATACCACTGTCAAGATATAAACACGTGATATTTGTTAAGAATAATGATTCAGTGCATTATGAAAGCAGCAATGAATAAAAATAATCACTCGTTGAACGATTCATAAAAAGTTGCTTGGAATGAATAGTTCACGCTTTAAATTGTTTGTAAATCCATGCTTTTATAATCCGTATATATTTCATATTGTTACGTATTGGAGCAGTAATTGTGTCTCTCGTCACAAAGCGATATTTGTTTGTTTAAAATTAAGCACACAGCTATACAATGGGATATCTGAGCTTTGCTCACCACGGGTATCGAAACCCGGTTTCAACGGTGTAACTCCGCAGACATAACAAGTGTGCCATTCGGGTGCTTTAAAGAAAGAAATTTATGAGATACTCCATAGGAAAGAATTGCTTTGAAGGGGCACCAACAAGAAATAAATATAGCTCAGAAAAACATTGTACATGCCGTTACGAAGGAAAATAACATTTTATATGATTCCAGTTCTCTTTGTTACATGAAAAGATAGAGAGGAGAAAAAGTACATTACCAAGGTATATGTATTTCTTATAAGAAAACAAAAAATTTATAGCATTTGTAAGTTGTTGAAATACTTTATTTTCTATACCAGGAAAATGTTTCTCAATAAATGACCCACATCTCTGTGTGTGTGTGTACATCAGTTTATATATATATTCAGATATAAACTGAAGTATTAACCAAATCTACTTTACGATTTTAAGATAACCCATATGTAATATATATTGGTAACGTAAATATGACAACCATAATTAATTTATTTGTTTTTGCCGATTGTGGTATCATACTACGAAATTATATGATACACCTAATGCTATTTTCATGTTGAATTTTCTATCAAAGTTTTGAAAAGCCTAAAAATACCTATTAAGACTGGTCCTTGTTATCTACGATTTGGTTTGTTTGGAATTTCGCGCAAAGCTACACGAGAACGAGCAGTGTTCGCCATACCTAATTTACCAGTGATAGACTAGAGGGAAGGCACCTCGTAACCACTGACAACTTTTGGGTTACTAATAAAGAGTGAGATTGGCTGACGCATTCTAACAACCCAATAAGCGTGTTTGGGGTGAGGGGGGACTTAAACCCGAGACCTTCAGATTGCGAGTCCAGCTCCGTAACCAACAAACCACGACGGTGGCTCACCAGCTATGAACTCAATTTTTTCTTTAACCTGGAATACGTTTGGCACTTTTTAGGAAAGAATCGTGGTTACTATAAAGAATTCAGTTATGATTTTCTGTTAGAAAATACTCATTATGCTAGATCTTGGTGAAGTTTCTTTGTTTTGTTTTTTTGAATTTTTCGCAAAGCTACTCGAGGGCTATCCGCGCTAGCCATCCTTAAGTTAGCAGTGTAAGACTAGAGGGAATGCAGCTAGTCATCATCACCCACCGCCAACTCTTGGGCTACTCTTTTACCAAAAAATAGTGGGATAGATCATCGCATTTTAACGCCTTTACGGCTGAAAGGGCGAGTATTTTGGTGTGACAAAGATTCGAACCCGCGAATCTCGAATTACGAGTCGAACACCTTAATCCACCTGGCCATGCCGGGCATCTTGGTAAGGAAATATAAAACAAGGTGTACTTGGATGTAAATGAAGTTATTGATGCTCAAATATATTAACCCGTTAAAAATGTGGCATTAAAGTGTTACGGAAATGATATTTTCAATATGAAACATTTTAAAGGTTTACTGCAAAGGTACACCTTATAATCATATCTTTCTCGAAAAATTGACCTTTTCTCTTTAGTGGAAAACGATACTCTCGGATTATATGGTATCTTATCTTTATGCTAATTTTATTTCTTGAATCTGCGTATTTTCCTAATATCATTAAGAGTTGCTAGATAGTGAAATCCTTGGACACTTGAAATATTTGATTAAGTCAATAGTCAAGTACTTAAAAAAAAATAACAGGAACTTCAACATGGGATATTAGACGTCTATAAGGTTTAATGTATAATAGGAGAAGTGATAACTTAATTTTACCAAAACGGCACTCATTTCTTAATGTTTTGGTTACCACAATAATCTGAAACTATAAAATAATTCAAACCTCTTCTGAAGGTACTCCAGGTAATTCATTACTTTCTTTTTTAAGAACTTAAGGTCACGTTGTGCACGTTAATTTTTTTTAATGAAACTGTTTTACGTTTTATTAAATTTACTAAATAAGGAGTGTAGATCAACAGAAGACATGATGAACTTATAAACTTGTATCGCTTTAACTGTGCAGCTACTCAATACAGACATTTGTTCTTTCTTATCTTGTAGACATCTTTCAGCTCAGTACGTCGATGAAGATGGAGAAGACTACATCTGTAGCACGGACAAAGATAACGGGATGCACAAGTGTGAAAACTTACCGCATTACACCTACCGAGGAATCACTTGTAATTCTACCGCTGATCCCATCAATAGTAACACCCCCAGTAACACCTCCTGTGTCAACTGGAACCAGTATTATAGAAACTGTCGAGCAGGAGACAAGAACCCGTTTCAGGGTGCTATATCATTCGATAACATAGGATTAGCTTGGGTAGCTATATTTTTGGTACGTGGTTTTAATGTTTTTGCTCTTGTTTCTGTATTTCTTCAAAATAATTAAAAACACAACAAACTATACTATGTCGAATGTTTAATCGTAGCTTATTTGTTGTGTAAGGAAACTACGCGCAATTATTTCCCGATTTTTGATTTATGTCAATGTTATTTCTGGTTCGAATACAGATATTTTCTGTTCTGTTTTGAAGAAGAGATTAAGATTCTGTGATTCCATAGAAAATATAATATATTGTTTTAATGGAACCGCAGGAGAATTTTTACTCCGTGAACTGAAAGCCTGAAATAGGAATTCTGCTTTCTTATCATGTGAGTAAAACTTTCTTTAGAATGTTATTTTATAAAATATTTTAAATCCTGCCTCTGAAGAGTTCTAGAATGTGTTATATGTTGTGTTTCCATTGTGTGCTGCTTCCATACTGTGAAAATGTAATGCAGAGGTTGAGAAGACCCATTTTCTGGTTTACATTCTTGGTAGTGTAGCTTGAAATTCATGACACAAAAATTAACAACTATTGATTGGTATGCATTGTGTTATATCAAAACACTTAATACATGCTGTACGTAAGACCTGTTTGTTCCCGGTGGCAAACTTGTAATGCTAGAAATTGGGTTTTGATACCAGTGGTGCGCAAAGCACAAATAGACCATTGTGTAGCTTAGTGTTTAGCTTCAAATAACGAAACGAACATGTATACGATCTACGGTCTAGTTTTGTTTGTTTGTTTTGGAAATTCGCACAAAGCTACTCGAGGGCTATCTGTGCTAGGCGTCCCTAATTTAGCAGTGTAAGACTAGAGGGAAGGCAGCTAGTCATCACCACCCACCGCTAACTCTTGGGCTACTCTTTTACCAACGAATAGTGGGATTGACCGTCACATTATACATCCCCACGGCTGGGAGGGCGAGCATGTTTAGCGCGACGCGGGCGCGAACCCGCGACCCTCGGATTACGAGTGCACGCCTTAACCCGCTCGGCCATGCCAGGCCTCCTACGGTCTAAGTTAATTTTCTTCACGTTTAAAGAGAGACGTTTATTGTCACAGGGCCTTTATTTAATTATTACTTGGCTGTGGCATTTTTTGCATGATTTATGTATGACAACATAACTAAACCCTGAGTTTCTAATCTGAGTAAAGTCGAATATAAATAAGTCAATCTATCTAGATTTATAACTTACTCAATCAAGCCCCACCTTCTTCTTGTTGCTTAACAAGTGGCGCCCTCTGGCTAGTCAGTCTTGTATTTGGTCTATTAGAATATTTCTACACTCTAAAGCAGTGTTTGATCTCACTATTTAATAAAATGGCGCTAAACTGGAATTGATTAAGAAAATCGTTATATTTAAAGACCTCTTTAAACTTTATAATTCCAATCTATATTTACTTTAAGTAAAGTTTACATGGTTCAAAATATTGCCACAAAATAAATGCTTAGTTTATATTTTTCTACGTAATCATTAATTTTGTGGTGCATAATTTCAAGTGATTGAGCCCATAATATTGATTTATTTTGGCGGGGAGATAAAAATCGGCGTCATGTTGACCGATTTGTGTTATATAAACGTATTTGTAAGATTTGAAGGTTCTTTTAAATCGGGTGATTTGAACCTCTATTAACCGAATTAAAAAAGTAAGTATTGTCAAAAACATTCTGTTTTATCTTAATAATTTATTTTAATATCTGAAAAGAAAACGAACATTTATTCAGAAAAATAATGTTTGTAAATACATTTAAAATCCGTCATTCTCTGCAACAACGGTATGATCACAGATTCACGTCGCAGAAATCTATTGACAGAACGCTGAGCGTTGACAGTACATTATGCAACTTTGTGTCAAAATAAATATATTTAATATCCATTTTTGAAAATCCCCAATTTATTATTTTTTCGTACACATTCGTCAGTGTTAATCTATGATAAATTTCAGGATGTTTTAAACTGATTTTAGTTTTAGTCACAATTTTAATCTTATAATTTTAAACATTTAAAACTACACAGTTTTAGGTTTTGTTGTAATTATTCTATTTATTTGTCAGAGATGCTAGAGTAGATAAACACATGTATTTGTTTGTTTGTTTTGAATTTTGCGCAAAGCTACTCAAGGGCTATCTGCGCTATCCTTCCCTAATTTAGCAGTGTAAGACTAGAGGGAAGGGGCTAGTCATCATCATCCATAGCCAATTCTTGGGCTACTTTTTTACCAACGAATAGTGGAATTGACCATAACATTATAACACCCTCACGGCTGAAAGGCCGAGCATGTTTACTGCGACGGGAATGCAAACCCGCGACCCTCAATTTACAAGTCGCACGCCTTAACCCACCTGGCCATGTCGGGGCCGTATATTTGAAAAAGATAAATGAAACTACATGAAATGGAAACAGAAGTGTATAATTAATTTCTATACTTATTTAAGATTCATTCTCTCTGATCGTATTTTTCAGCTGGTTTTGTTGCTATAGGTATAGAATTCCTTACAATGACACTACCCGAATTTTGAATAAGTATAAATCTACTTTTTCTCCTACTTATTTTCCTAAGTGTTTGATTGATAAAGCACTTTTTTATCTATCCATATATTCTCCTGTTTTAATTTCAGTACTTCTAGGTATTTTAAACCCAAGTTCTGTGTCGTTGGTGAACTACGGGTAAGGCTCACACATCGTATAAAACTAAACCACGACTAGGTAAAGATACGAATGGATCCGTTTTTCTCTCTAAATCCTAGTCGTTTCTGGCCAGTTATTTATGAACGACGTATATAGATCATTTTAAAATACGATTACATTAGGCATTTATAGATATGATAACCATATTTCAAGTCCTTAAACAGTTGGTTTTTGTGTTTCAAGGATTTTCTTTACTTAAGCATCAATTTTTTTTATTGCAGGTAGTGCCATCCGTAACTAAAACATCTCTTTAATGCATTTATACAGTTAAGTCGTAGAAACATGTCGTAGCGTTAACTAGGCCTCCTGGTAGCTTAGATGTAAGCTAGAGGTCTAATAACATTCACATTGAAATTTCGTTCCATATAAAGCACACCGCACAGAGCCGATTGTACATCGTTCTGCTTAATAACAAATCAAACCAACTGCATTAATTATTGCAGAGTAAGCCTTAAAATGGTTAAGCAAATATTGTAAATGCTTATTTGATGAAAGTATTAACTTTTCATATGTGCAGAAGATTTTTTAATTATTATGTTATTTGAAAAAGTGCGAATATTTGAATATTGCTTGAACGATAAAGAATTATGGACTCCAATATCTATTTATATAAAACGATATTTAGTTGTTCTTATCATATCAAAGTTTGTATCACAGTAGAATTAAAGAATATTCTTTTTTGTACCATATTTTCAAAATATTTTGATAATCATACAAAACAAAACACTGAATATTTAAGATGGCGCTTTAATTGTAATAATGAGAGGAATATAGTAAAATGTAATGTTGAACATAGTGGATTATTATTTGCCTTTTTTAGGCTCATTTCTGTTTAAAGAAATGCTGTCATTAAAGAACAATATGCACTAATTAAAGTTTAAATTTAGTAGGTGAGAAGTAAGTATGCAAACTTGGAAAGTTAAAAGCCTAGAATCGTTTCTCAGCAGTAAAAAACACAAAAAACAACAACTGCAAATTACTAGTTGTTTAGTTTTGTGCTAAGGAACAACTTATTTAATATAATAAAATAATACTGTGTTGGAAAAATAATCGACAGTATAATATGTTGCACACACCCAAGTTCTTTCTTTAATTGTCTGAATCTTGAACACCTGAAAGTGTGAAATATTTTATGAATTTTGTTTGTGATGCTATTCAATAGATGGTGTTAGAGTTTTTACTACAAACATAGATAATGACATTCACGTCAGAACGTTTGTGAAAAAGGAGATACAATATACAAGTATAATTATTTTCAATAACGAGACTTTATTATTTTTAGCAGAACAAAACATATAAAAAAATCATAACGAAATCTTAGAATAAAAACCAGAATATAAAGCATGATAAAATAAATAATACACATTTAAAATACATACAATCAAACTGTTAGCAAACCCTACAATTGTTATATGTGTTATAACATCCTTTTTTATTTTTCTCAGTAATACTTTATTTTTCAGGTAATTAGTCTTGAAGGATGGACAGATGTTATGTATTATGTGCAAGATGCCCATTCATTTTGGGATTGGATTTATTATGTGCTTCTAATTGTGGTAAGTATTATTATTAAAATTTTGTGTCCAAACATATTGTATAAACGTTAATAGTACGTTTTTCCTAATCAAAATCAAAAGTTCACATTTGTAGTGCTCCCTTTGATCAAAGTTAAAAGTAACTGACAATATGAATTTAAACTGAAAGGAAAAAGACCTAGAAAGTTTGTTACAGTTTATCTACGATTGTGTTTCTGAATACAGTCTCTCTGATCCTGTTATTGGATTCTAAAAAAATAAAAAACAAGTATGCATGTTATTATTAAAAGAAATAGTAATTTCCTTCAAAATAAAAAAAAGTTTAGAAAAATGACCCTATTAGTTCTACGTTTTAAACTTGCGGTATACGTTTAGATTTGTTGAAGAGATCTGAAGTGTTTTAAAAAGGCGAACATAAAGGAACTTGAAGAATAATTATGAACATACATCTAAAATATTCTAGTCATCACTGTTTAATATGAAACGGATGCGAGTTTTTCTTGAAAAGGGGACAACCGTTTCGTTGTTATACACCAGTTATGAGACCTTGCTATTGACTAGTCGCGTCCAGCAAAATATTTACGGAAGTTTCATGTTCTTTTCTTGAATTTTCTTTACTGTATCATTTTCACGCACAGCATTAAAACTATGCATTCTTGTAGGCATTGTGTTAGATCAATAAGATCTAACCTGTTCGAAAACAAAACACAACAACAGGGTCACACAAACTCATGAAGAAGTAGCTTTATTTAATAAAACTATATGTAAAATAAACAATAAAGCATAATAATGGTATTTATAGTAATATACAAGTACGAATTGGTTATGAGCATTGAAACATAAAACTCCGAAAAACGAAGAATAAAACCTATTTTAAAGAAACAAGTAGTTAAAGTTGTTTATTGCAGTCTATTAACTGAATCATAGCTACGTTATTGTAAAGCTTTAATGAAGACAAACTCAGCCGGTTATGTAAAAACGTCTGAAGTGATAAGCATGTGGTTTTCAACGAACTGCACATGCGCATTTTAGATTTAAATAAATCGGGAAAGTCCATAGCAATTGCGATGTTAATTTTTTTGTAAGTTATATGCAGGTTAAGTATGGTTTGTATGAAGTACTTTGCAAATAAAAAACTAAACTTGACGAAAACGACGTTGCCCCATCGTTATTTCTGAATTAGGTAACCTATAGGTGGTGCTTAATTTATACTATCCGGATTAGAGATCCGAAACTTGGTTTGGATTTTTATAATCTAAGATGAAAACATTATAATCGTTTCTAGTGTAGAACACTTGTTGTAAAATTGTATACAATTCGGACTCCTCGGACAAAGACATTTCTAACGTTATAAGAATTATGGCGTTTGATCGAGAAATTTATAAGAAAAGTTCCAGATATGGAAACGTAAGGGAATTAGTGGTATAGATTATAATAAGCTGGTTAAGGTAAGAGCTACGTTACTATAGTTAACAATAATAAAAGACGCAGCAAATACACCTGGTGTGTTATTAACTTGCAAACTAAGGACGTTTTTTCACCAAACGAATACAGTAGCCACAAATGTTGTTATCAAACATCCGGTGGCTGTTCCTGAATTAAATGATCCACCAATGTTTACAACAGTTGTTTCTGGAATCTCTCAACTGCAAAGTCTGTATTCTGTATTTCTGTAGATTATTTTTCTAAGTTGAATTGCCTTATCATCGTCCATAAATATTGTACTAAATATTAAGATACGAGGGTTGTATTTGTGGATTTACAGTCAGCAATTTCTGTGGATAGTAATGTTTCTTAACTTGTGACAAATTCCCTTATTTGGAGACATTAGTAGGTTATTTTGCATTTTTGTTTTTGTCTTTTTGACACTTCAAATGAGAAATTGGCCCAAAAACAATAAGGTAAAATCGCTCACCCACTTTTTATGTTTAAATACTCAGGAAATCTTAGGAAAAATTAGTGTGGTTGGTTCTACTAATGGTGATATTTTTGCATGTATTTAATACACGTGTGCTACTCGTATGTTACGATGAATTCTGATCAAAGTAAAGTGTCTACATAGATGAGAACAGAACTTTAGTATGCTTTTTTACTTACTTGTAATATTTTTTCATTTGGATAACCTTCTAAGAAATATTTCGCCGAAACCTAAATAATGTCTGATGATGTTTGGTCAGCCAGGAGGTGTATGTTATTTTAACGTTCACATACAAAAGGAACATTCTAAAAAAATAATCCTAATAGTAAAAAAACAACTAAAATAATATATTATTTTATATTTAACATATTAATTAGTAATATTAATGAAGTTAGCAATAAACAAAGATTAAATAATTTGTTCTTGTGTAGCCTATAACCAATAAATTCATGAACCTATATACAAGTTGCATAAACAATTTAGAAAAATGTATGTAAAAGCCCTAAAGACCCAATCATCTGTAATGCTAGGGCAAACAGTAGTGCCGTAGAACTCTGTTCCACACTCAGCTTATAAAGCAACGACTGTACTCATTTAATTAAATTAATTGAACTGCCAGGCTGTACGTAGCATCAGGATGTGTGAAATAATTTTCCTGGGAATAAACGAGCCTCCACTAACAGTGGATGCAGTAATTATGGCTGTTATTTCTGAATTAGGTAACCTATAGGTGGTGCTTAATTTATACTATCCGGATTAGAGATCCTGAACTTGATTTGGATTTTTAAAATCTAAGATGAAAACATTATAATCGTTTCTAGTTTAAGAATGTTTCAGTTGCGTTGAAAATTGAATATTGGCTGAAATTGTCAACTATATTAACTCCAATCCACAATCAAATCCCATCACAAACAGTATATACTCTATAAAATAATTACTGTTCAAAACTTCTTCTCGTTCTTTCATTTATAGGGATTTAACAGTAATCTGTCGAAACTCTCCCACATGTCTCTAAAGACATTGTTTATAATACAAGTCGACTATTTAACAGCGACTGTACATTTCATGTTCAAAAGAACTATTAAAGTTTTATAGCATCGTTTTTACATTTGCAAAATAGACTTGACTGCTGTGGCTTCAGTTTATTTTTGCATATTACTTTAGCTACCTCTGTCTGTAGATATTTCTCGGTAAATTCAGGCATTGTATCTGTATACAAACAAAGTTTCCCAATGAATACAGGGGTCCTACCACATGCGTTTGTGTGGATATTGTTCTTCAAATAATGTGCTAGTAGAAAATTGTTTAAAAATTATTCGAATATCAATACCTGAACATGTGGTGTTTCTGAAACTTTGTACTTTCTCAACAATATTCACACGTGTGAAAATTTATTCGTAGACGTCGTTTTATTATCATCACAAACTGTGTAAGATATTCTAGATATGACATTCCTGTTAATGTTTTCTCTCCTAAATCATACACAAATATTTTAAGTGTCGTTTATGACGTAACTTAATTATTGTTGTCTGATTGCAAATCTCCGCAGACGGGGTGCTAGGCTTAATGAAAATGTTCATGGCTGTAACACTTCTTGAGTTATTCAATTACTAACGTCTGCTGTCAATTTTCTCATTTTCTTGACTAACACGGGTACCGCTGTAAACACACTTTGTTCATTAAATAGTGAAACTCCTAATGTATAGAAGAGTTGTAATTTCAGGAAACGTTGTCATGTAATTCCTTCAGAATGTCCTTAAGTGTTTCTGAGTGCGGACTCGACAGCATGTTTCATGGTGTTTTAGGTGTAAAAAAGAGTAATTCCAGTCGTCCTGTTTTTGCTGTTACACATAACTCTCTACAGACAGCATAAAATTTCTACATAGTTTATATTGTCTTTATTTTTGGTGTGTATTAGATAACTAAACCGATATATTTATTGAATTGTTAGAGTGTGTAGAAGCATTATTCACTGACAGCAACACAGCTATTATTTTCTGTAACCGTTGGTCTTGAATAAATCCATGCGTCGATTCTTTAATAAAACATTTCTACTAAACTATTACACTGTCAATAAAATAATAAAATAACCCTAATGTTAACATCTGTAAACACCCTTCTTTGTATAACTTAATTGTTAACGCCTGTAAGCATCATTTTTAGTATAACTCAACTATTAATGTGTGTAAACTTATTCTTGGTATAATTCAACTTTATGTGAACACTGTTCCGGAAATACCTCTAGTATTAATGCGTGTAAACATTCTTTTCCTATAGATCGGCGTTACGTTTGAGGACTAATAACGCTTAATTCTGGGGCTTAATCCGTCTGCGGTTGATACCTCATAGGTAACCGAATTGTGTAACATTGCGCTAAACAACAAACAAACTGTAGACACAATTCCTGTACCATTTCCACTGTTAATGTTTATATACGTTTTTAAACAGCTGATTATCTGTTTAATTAAATACTCTGCCATAGAGAAAGCAAATAAGATTCTTAAAAAATAAAAACAAGTGTTTATAACTTTATCTTAAATACTCACTCTTGCAGTTCTACTTTATGTCACGTGACATTAAACAGACTCCATTTTATCTCTTTGTATCTCATAACTTCACGTTTATCATAACGTGATGAACATTTCTCTGAGTTTATCCGCTGCTGTCATTCTGTGTCAGAAGACATCGAGCGGTATGAAAGCGCTAAACTTAACTATGATGACGATCTTCCCTTGAATGATGAAAAATCGTTCTTTTTTTTTTCTTTTCTTATACACGCTGGACTGTACTTGATAAAAGTTGTTAAATAATAAAACAAATGCAGACAGTCCAACATATCGACAATCTTGTTAAATTTAATAAACTGACTTCATCTATGAAAAACAGGAGCAAAGAGATGCTGCTTTAGTGGAACGTAGACAAAGAATGTTTGTTACATTGAATAAACTGACGTAAATGATGAAAAATTTAAGCAAAGACAGACGTACTCTTTTAGATTAAGGATTTTTACACATCTTCTAAAGTTTTTATCTACTAAACTAGTTCTTAATGTACATTGTGAATCCAATAAAATGAAATATGAAACACTTAATATGAAATATAACACTTGTACTTCATACATATAATACCATTCGTCAAAGAGATTTCTTTGCAGAAGTAGTATATTGTCTTACATAGGTCGTAGACTTTCACATTTTGTGTTAGAACCAAAAAATGACTGTATTGTGCATTTACAAGTTTATTTACAACACGTTACATTCTTTACGGTTGAGATGCTTCTATAAAGATTAAAAATTCAAGGTTAATGAGTTTCACTGCAGTTTAGATTAATTTTGTGTGTGACTGTATGTGTGTTGAATATTCATAATAATTTGACAATCTGACTGATTTTCATAGAAATTTATGGATTTTTCAATAGTTACCTACCGCTTAAATATCTTTTATAGGCTTACCCTTTCTTGATTTACAGACGCATTAATAATAGGTGTTCTACTTGTATAAGCAATAACCTTTAGGATTACAGATTTATTAATATCATAGTTATGTCTTATTTATGTAACGGTTTATGGATTTTCATATCCACACGTTTATACAGCAGCCTTACTGTTAACAATAATCTCCATATTCATAAATTAATTAAAATATAGATGGGAATTACTCAACTGAGAGAGAGAGAAAAGGCCTTTTGTTCCTCAATTTCAAAATATCTTTGAAGGTTTTTCGGTTAAGGTTACCGAAAACGTTTGCTGCATATTTTACCACATACAGGCAATCACGCTATAAAATTATAGAAAAAGATTAAAATGTTTTGAATGATAAGGTTTACCCACAAAGTTAACTTAGAATTATTTTAAACTAGTATTTTATGCAACAACATTAATTTCAAAAAAACAACAATAGGATTCCCAAAACACATCATTACGTTATCTGTGTATTTAAATGTCCGAGATGTAACAACGGCCATATTTGATCTGCAATTAGTTGTTTGAGTTCAAAAATTACAGAACTTTAACTGATATTTGGATTTTGTTTTGAAAATGTACAAAACATTTAAAGGAAGTTGTTTTTGAGAATTGAAACCATTCTTTTTTAAACAATTTCTGAGTCATGTGGTTCGGTCACATTACATTACTAAACCGTAATTATCTTAACTGCCTATTAACAATTTAACGTCAGACAAGGAAAACGACAGCTACACGCAGTTAAACTTCTCAGTCCTATCTTAGTGAATAATAGGCTTATTAATAACATAGATATCCAGAATCGAAAAAAGGCGCCAATAAGTTTCACAGATTTTGCTGCTATCAGAATGGCCTTAATTTTGAGATTCGGTTGTAATGTATTTCATTGCAATGTATTGCTCGGAATCCTCTTTAAGTATGCATAGCTTAGTGGCAAGGGTTAAATTAATTCTTTCTTTTGATACACAAATTTATCAATAATGAACTTATGTTATTAATATAACCGGATTTTAAGTTTTTAAAATCTCTATCATCCACAAAGCCAGTTATACACGCTCGTGGACCTATGTTTATATACATATGATGGACAAAATGGGATCCCTGTTATCTAATTAATCCTGGATCAAGCGTGGTTCAGTTTCTAGCGGGCCCGTCATGGCCAAGCGTGTTAAGGCGTGCGACTCGTAATCTGAGGGTCGTGGGTTCGCATCCATGTCGCGCCAAACATGCTCGCCCTTTCAGCCGTAAGGGCGTTATAATGGTACGATCAATCCCACTATTCGTTGGTAAAAGAGTAGCCCAAGAATTGGCGGTGGGTGGTAATGACTAGTTGCTTTCCCTCTAGTCTTACATTGCTAAATTAGGAACGGCTGGTACAGATAACCCTCGAGTAGCTTTGTGCGAAATTCAAAAACAAACAAACGAACAGTTTCTAGCGTGTGAGGTTACGACGCAAATATGTAACTTTACACCAAATAAACAACACCATAAAAAATCCAGTTTAGATGTGATGTAATTGTTAGTGTGCTCTAAATGAGAATATATTTACTACCACATTACCTTATTAACCTTCGTTAGTTTTACACATATAATGTCTTTTTCATACTTGCTTTTCGCAGACACGTGTATACAAGATTAATACTCAACAGTCAAGTGAAACAAAAACAAATCAAAATGAAGGACTATGTTAAAAACAAAAAAAATCTAAACCTACGACAAATGATGTTTTCTATTAAACAAAAATAAGCCCAAATAACAAAACATAAATTTTAGGGACCCCAGGGTATAGAGAACCGTCACTAGGTCGTTTTATTATTTGAAATTGTAACTAGAGAAAGATGATGATTTTCCATTCAGATATTACTTGTGTTTTTCATCTCTTTGATCTTGACATCCTGTAGGTTTCTGGTTACCACATTTCGCCTGATTATTATTTATATTTCAGATAGGATCATTTTTTATGCTTAATCTATGCTTGGTTGTGATCGCTACCCAATTTTCTGAGACCAAGAAACGAGAGATGGAGAGAATGAGACAGGAACGAGCGAGGTATCATTCCAATAGTACCCTGACCAGTAACAGTGCGTCGGAACCTTTAGGGTGTTACACAGAAATGATGAAATACTTAGCTCATTTAGGAAGGAGAGCAAGGCGTCGATTTTTACGCTGGTACAGAATGATGCGCCGCAAACACAGGCGGGAAGAGTTTCCCCGCTCCATTTCGTTACGAAAAAAACGGAAGCATGCACTCTGGCAGCCAGGACAGAGTTCTGTGAAACATGAAGACTCTCCTGGATATGTGCTGAAAAAGAGAACTTCTGAGTCACTCAACCTTGATTCGAACTCTCGTGGTTCCACACCAGAACACACTTCTAGTGAGAGTCCCATCGCTCCATGTGCAAGCCCAGAAATCTCAGATATTGATCCACCCTCGACCCCACGTCGTCAAACGTTGCTCAAAGTACCGAGTGTGCATAGTCCGGAAGGTTCCTCCTACAGTGAAGAAGGTAATTCCGACAAAACTTCAGGTAGGTGGGAAACTTCTGCGTTGTTTGCTTGTCTTAATGGCATGTTGTGACTTCAAATATGATGCAATATTTTAATATCCTTAACTAAGATCTGAGTAAAGATATTTTTGATACGTTTTTGTTGTAGTGAATGGACGAATAGAAAGTAATTTCCTACAAGGGGGTCGAAGGTTGCCTGGATGAGTCACCTATTTCAACATCTCCCACAACTATACAGCAATGTGTTGTGTGTCAGTTATTCAGTAGACACAAAGTAATGTTACGCAATGAATGTTTAACGTTGAAGTCTGTACTGTTGTGACGTCAGTAAATCGTATGCATCCCATGAATCACGAGAAGAATTGTACACTCGTTAGGCTACAAAACAATACAGTACAAGGTCTTTGAAAAGCAATAAATAAAAACATTTGTTTCTGTTAATTTTGGTTTTTATTTACTTTTGAAACATGACATTTTTGGGACCCTACAAAACTATATCTGGTCAGTAAGTCTAGATATGTTGCTCATTCCTGCATTGGAGCATATATCACACACACACGTATTTATTAAGTGAACCGTTATAAACGGTATAACTTCCCATTAAATTAGTATTTAAATCTCATCTTGTATTATTGTGAATGTTTTTAAGGTTAGAAGCTTTCACAGCTAGCCAGAATCAGTATGTCAGGTAGGAATTAGCTCAAAAGCTTTTAAATAGGTTTAACTACTCAGAACACTATTAGTGGTAGATTGTTTTAGATATATCCAAGCTCTCTTTAGATAATGTGCTCAAAAATGCAAAGTCACTGGATGTGCTTATGTGAGATATTGTACTGACCGCTGTAAATCTAAATAACACATGCATGTTCGGTGGACATTAAATTATTAATGAAAGTGTGGACTGCATATTACTTCTGTGGCATTGGATTTAGTGGACGAGTTGCAATCCACAAACAATTCGGTCCACCTAAGAATACCATCCTGTGGAATAAAGAATACATCGAATCATTGTATTTGATAAATTAGTCGCGCAGATAGCCCTCGTGTAGCTTTGCGCAAAATTCAAAAAGACAAAGACAAGATAAATTAGTGTGTTGCACATGTGAAAATGATGTGATTATAAGAATGTTTAATGGATTATGCTCCCCTATCTAAATCGTAGCTGAGGAATCCATGAGTGCCTCGTCATACTGTGACGTTCTAGACAATATTGTGTTATTTCTATTGATGAAATTCATAAGAGTAAGAAATATACATTTTTTAGCACGGTGATGCACTATACCATACTTTACGCCAGGTCTAATAATGTTTGTAACAAACAATGTCTGTAAGCTGTCTTTGATAATCCCAACTTATGGCCTAAATCCATTTGAACCGCCCTGGGGTGTTTTTATAGCGCTGCTATGGAGAGAGAAAGACAAACATCCATTTCTTCAGAGCCTTTTTGCAAGAAGCGTGTTTCTCTGTTTGAGAGTGCTAACAAAAACAGACAAACTTTTTAGTGGACCCAAAAGCCAAAAACGATATCCATTTCAATGTCCATATACTTTATTTTGTAAGTAGTTACGGTATTTTCCCAGTAACTTAATCATTAATTGGATCAATTGATTTCATGTATATAATAAAATTTGTGTGACATAATTTCACGTTTACACTTAAGCTTTTCTAAGATATAATACTCACAAGCAATTCTGAGCAGTGAAATCAACCATTATCTTATAGTTTTATATTTTCAACATTCGTGTTTTAGCTTAAAATGTCGTTATACAGTACAGGTTTAGAAACATTTTAATACGCACATACATTATGTTTAAAAAAAATTCTTACTATATTTGGTAATAATTTTGTGACAAGGAAGATATTTTTGTCACGTGACCTGGAATCCTTTTCTGTTAAGGTAGAGATAAAAGATCCAAAAACATATTATTGGTTTTTCAGCAGTCGCTGAAACATGGTAGTCTATTGGTTATTACCAGAAACGTTTAGATACAAATTTGTTATTGAAACAGTTTCGTTAATACGCCTAATGCTGAAATAATCTCATACTTTCGAATTTTTTAAATTTTTGCTTTATGTAAGCTTAACTTATTCTTAGTTTAAAAATGCAGGTGTTATAAATTTTCATCTTTCTTACATTAAGCTAATTTATATATATTTTTCAATCCTGTTACATCATTTTAACTAATCATCAGTTTTATAAACCACCACTAGTTTTAATTTTTGATGTTTTCATGTTATTCGGAATTTTTAATTTTTTCATCATTTAATGTTAACTATATTCGTCAGTGAAACATGCCCACAAGCTCTAACGTTTAAATTTCTTTGCTTCAACCACCAAACGTGTAACTGAAACAAACCTGTATGTTTTAACTTTTGTATGTTAAAGTCTAAAATTAATTAATCTTAAAATTGCAGCAAGTCGAAGAATCACGCTTTTTATTATGAGAAGTTAAGCAGCCCGGCTTTGTAACAAGCCCATAATGTCTTCCTTTTTGATGTTCTTTTCTAAAATTATTCGGTTTGTAATCATTAAAACTAATGCTATATATCATATTGCGTCCAGTTAACCATCTCCCATTCTGATGGGTTTCTTTCTTCTTTATTTTGTTGTTAGGGGACACAGCAGTGAAACAGTCCCAGTCTTCCCCGAAGCAGGTGTCTGTTCGTCTCAGTCGTCTGCCTTCGAACGCTAGCGGAGGTAGCAGGAGGACTTCTCAATTAACATGTGCGGAACTGCTTGCTCTTAGCGGTGCTCAAGGCGCTGCCTTAGCCGCAAGCTTTGCTAGTAACTACGCGATGCAGCGTTTTTACTCAACATTACGTAAAGGTAAGAAAATCTTAATAATGTAGTTAAACAGCTTGAAACAAATGTCTCGTTAAAGCTTTAATTCTGAAATTACCGACTTTTTTATATACTATTCAAAACCTGCTGGGTCCTCATATTTTATCTAACTGGTTATTTTTTATTATAACTCTTAATGTAAATAAAATGCTGAAATATTGGGTTAAACTATTCAGTTTATAGATAAAACTCACAGGAAACTCCAGCAGTAATTAGTGGGTTCATTTGTAGTTTTAATGGTTTTTTTGATAAATTGTTTGTGACCCGATATATTATTAGTGAGGTTTAAACCAAGAAAGTGGTAAACATACCAACAAATAAGTTTATACACGGGTTTAAAAATCACATTATATATAGACCCCATCAGTGTTTCTAAAGTTAGAAAGACATACTGTTGGGGTGAACGTGCTTTGTATTTACTATGAGAAAACCTATGTACTGGATAAGTGAAGTGACGAGAAAGTGTCGTTGGTCAGCATTCAATTCTTTACATTATATAGTCGCACAGTAACAGATATAATAAATGAACTTAATACTCCGAAAATTACTTAATCTCGAAGTTTAAGCTCAAGAGAAGCCCAATTCAATCTACACTCTAACCAGCACGTGTTGTTAGTGTGTGACAGGGTGCTTCTGACTGTCTGTCTTCCCTCTGGTTTGTAGTTCAAAATTATGGACAGCGGGAGATATCCGTACTAGCATTTCCGTTGCATACAAAATACATATACAGTAAGTAAAAAATTAAGTAATTATTTTGGAGTTTTCGTATTACGAATTATTTCCTGTAATATATGTCAGTTTCTGGTACAGTTCGTTTCTCTGACTATGAAATTAAGTTAAATAAATTATTTTTCTAGTCTGCTTAAAAGTTAAATTTGATATAAGTAGGAGTCGGGCTTCTCAGACTGTGGTTTAAAATATTTTGCTGCTGCTAAAGTGTGGTCAGAACTTTGAGATTTTACCTTGTATTTCACATTCAAGTACAGGTTAAATCCTTTATTCTAGTGAATAAGAATACTTCAAGATTTGGTGGCGGTACTGTTGTGTTGCGGCCCTTCCTGTAGTCTATCAGTTCTAAATTAGCGATGGCTATATTAGCAAAATGTGCTTCTATGGTGTTACGCAAAAACCTGAAACAAACAAACACAGGCAGAATCTGATGCAAAAAAAAATGATTCTTTGAGCCATTTTGGCATTAATGTTCTAATGGTGTCACTGTTGTTGTTATATAATTGAAGAGCACGCAGGAACTTTCTTGTAACAATCCTAGTTGAATATATTTAACAATATGACTTTCATAACTTAATCTGATTAATATAAGCCTGTAATGACAAATTATTACATGCGTAATACTAACGTTTTAGTAACATAATTTTTGATAAAGTTGTATAATCTCTTGTCACATAATGATGACACCCTCAGCTTCGCTCTACTGAACGAACATTCCACGTAGAAACTGGTAAGCATGTCAGCCTAAATGTTATGTAAGAGAATGTATTAATAAATTATATAATAGGCGATAAAAAAGAGCTCTAATAAGCTATGTTGTAGAACATGACTCATGAACAAGAAACATATTCCAAATAACTAAAACTTTAACTGAAGAGTCATATTATATTGAATGCAAAAAAGTAGCGACTTATCTGTAAAAATATAAACTGCACCTAAAAGTCCCAGTATTCTGGCTGATAGATACCGACTGCTAAAAAATGTGTGAGAATCGTATGATGTATCACAAAGTCCGCGTTTGTTCTTAAACACGTAAATCAAACAACGGTCAATGCGCCTCACAGTAAGGGACTAATTTTTCTTAAACAGTTTGGAATATTACACTCTCGAATGAAATTTAAGTTTAAAACAAATACGCCCCATAATCTACAATTGAAGGGCAGACTAATGAATAAATACATGAACCAGAGATTTATTGAACAGGACAACTTTGTTTGAAAATATGTCTATCAAACAAAAACAGTTTAGGGTAAGGAGATACATTTTCAGGTGTGGGTAAGTAATGTTATTTCTCTGAATCTGAATCCGAGGATTCATGGTTCGCTACTCGTTGCCTCAAAAAGTCACTCCACACTTTGATAAGGATAGCTCAAGAAACTAAGGGTGGATGTTCTCCATAAACCGCCTCACTTCTAGGCTATCAGCTCAAAATTACGAATGAGTGTGCAATGATATCCCTTTGTATAGCTTGTATGAACATTCTAGAACCATCAAACGAAGCTTTGTTTCTCCGTAGGACGCAGACACTATTCGGCACCTGTACTCTTATATTATTCTGAGGATGCTGCCAACGAAGACTTTACCCCCACAGAGTCAGAATGGAGCGATCTTGACTCGGGGAGCGAAGAAGATTCAGCCGACGAACGGAAAGCTAAACACAAAATGTGGCTCTGGTGTAAACCTCATCAAGCCAAGCTCAAATCATTTGTTAACCACAGGTACTTCCAACGAGGAATACTAACAGCAATATTAGTGAATACACTTAGCATGGGGATAGAGTACCATGATCAAGTAAGTGTGTATCTTTATCACCAACTTAGTATAAATTATATGCTCTGAGAGTTTTTATTGGAAACATCTTAATAATTACAATAATAAATTATAAAAAATGGCATTTTTATTTACTAAAACAACAAATTACAATCAACCACATAATAATCTTGTTAGTTTAAGGATTTAATAGCTGGAACTCTTTAATTTGTGTAGTTGTCTTAGAAACCAATCTTAGCCAAGCTATTGATATTATATGAATTTAAACCAAGTTACTGGTATTATATCAGCGTAAGAATGCAACTTTGGCCAAGCTCCTTATATTCTATTAACTTAAGAATCCCTCAAGATTATCATATTGTATGTATTTAAGACACCAACTTTACCCAACCTCCTCATACTACGATAATTTTAAAAAAATTAATCTTAGTAAAACCACTGATAATTTATCAGCTTAATAATTAAACCAGTAATTGACAAGTTATTGATATTTCAGCCTATTAAGAACCAACTTCAGTCAAGATGTTGTTATGATTTGACTCACGAAACATCTTTTTTAAATCTTCTTATATAATAGTAATTTAAGAAATCATTACCAGCCAATCTCGTTATACTGTATTAACGTGAGAAAATTATTTGAAGCAAACTTCTGATATTATAGTGACTTATTTCGGTTTTTGCTAGAACTAAAATGTTGAATGAGGTCTTTAAATTGTTGTAGTTTGACATCATAACAAAAGCCAAACTTAAAGCGTTCTATTACACTAAAGACAAAAAATAAATGTATCCAGGGTGCGAATTTTGGGAATAAAAAGATATAACTGTGTTGGAGTTATTGAGATTATTGTCAAAGAGGAAATCGTTGTCCAGCTTCTGTTTTAAAAATAATTTTTCGATTTTTCCGAAACAAGCAGTTTACCATAACCTGTTCATATACACTTCATTTGTTTTATTTGATACAGATTTCCTTTTGATTAATTTAATCTCTTGTAACCTTTTCAAAAGTACAATACATTCGTTCACAATAATTAATTGTACGGGTATGAAACAACGAATTCTACATATATGATGTGCGTGCATAAATCTGTTTTCAGTGTACTTCGAGATGAACAGATGTTAGATTTTCATTAAAAACAGTGTCACATATCATCAGCATTCTACGTCTCAGTTAGATAATAAATGTAACAATTGCGTGTTAGTGAATGAGTTTGTTACATCACAGTTAACTAATAATCAAATATAAGTGAATGTATTTGTTACATTAAAGTTAGATAATGAACGTAATGAGTGATGTCGAGAAACCCACTTGTAGAAAAATAAATATTGGGTTGAGAAATTTATTTTTCTTTTACGTAGAGGATTGAACAACGTTTCAACCTTCTTCGGTCATCGTCAGGTTTACAAAGAAAGAGAGAGGTAACTGACCGGAAGCTGACCACATGTTTGAAAGGAGGTTGTGCAATGAGTGTCGGAATGTAGAGGGCGGGCTTAGATTTTGAATGTACAATTTTATATTATTTATTTTTTATATTATATTTCAATATAGATATTGAAAATATCTATGTAGAGGGCGGGCTTAGATTTTGAATGTACAATTTTATATTATTTATTTTTTATATTATATTTCAATATAGATATAAAAGTTTTCCTTTGTATTGGTTTATTTTGGGCTTAAGTTGTTGTATAAGTAAGTCTTCTTTAATTTTGCGTTTATTTATGTTTGTTTCTTTATTTAGTATTTGAGTGTTTTCTATGGTTATGTTGTGTTTATTTGACTTGCAGTGTTCGAAAACGTGTGAAGGTGACTTTTTATGTCATTTAAATCTGGTTTCCATTTTTCTACTTGTTTCTCCAACAAAAGTAAATATATTTCACGAATCAAAAAATCATGAAACCATATACTACTGCACACCATATATTTCCGACATCAGCAGACAAATAACCAACATTTGGCAAAAACTAGTAACAAAATATGACATTCAAGTTAATACCAAATTTATTCAAAAACCAGGCACAAAACTGAGGTCTATACTATGTAAAAACTACACTGACAAACATCACACCAACATTATCTATAAAATACAATGTGATAACTGCCACGACTTCTATATTGGAGAAACAAGTAGAAAAGAAGCTTTACTTATACAACAACTTAAGCCCAAAATAAACCAATACAAAGGAACACCTTTATATCTATATTAAAATATAAAATAATAAATAATAATAATAATAATAAATTAATTAATATAAAATTGCATATTCAAACATCTAAGCCCGCCCTCTACATTCCGACACTCATCACACAACCTCCTTTCAAACATGTGGTCAGCTTCCGGTCAGTTACCTCTCTCTTTCTTTGTGAACCTGACGATGACCGAAGAAGGTTGAAACGTTGTTCAATCCTCTACGTAAAAACATTTTCTCAACCCAATCGAGCCGTTTTACAAATATATATAATGAACATAATGGTTAAATATATGTGAATGTATTTGTTACATCACAGTTAGATAATGAATGTAATGATTAAATACAAGTATCTAGAGAAAAACATCTATAATTGTGCATGTGCTACAAAAATAGTTTAAACTTTCAAATCCCAAAAGATTAAGGTTTCGAAACATTTAGCTTAAAGTGTGTAATTAATTTCGCAAAACCATAACTATATATATATATTAGTGAAATTAAATAAATATATTTGAATGAATTTAAATAAGTAAAGAAAATCATGAGGAAGAACTGTGCTAGAAACAGCAAATCCCACCCTCTGATTAATTGTAATATAACCACAATTTTAAACCAAAACAAAACACATTTAATTAAACAAAATACCCTGCATTTTTATAAAAAAAAAGACCTTAGGGTACTAACTTCAGCGTGGGATTATGAAATGTACTCTAGGTTTTGGAGGAGGTGACTGTGAATGTAGGACCCACATTGCAGTGGAGATACACCGTCTGTCAGTCTTAACTTTCAATTTGCTAGTCTCGCATACAAAGATTGTAAATTAGGAGAGCGAGATGTGAGTGCTAAAGTTCACAAGGTCCCACACCTATATCACCCTTCACCGCCTTCCAACAGTTGTGGGAAGGTGACTGCTCTCCGAAGTTAAAATAAAAATAATAAAAAATATACATAGAAAGATGAAAATAAAAAAATAAGGAAAATAAGGTACTATCATTTGGGGGTAAGTAAGATGAAACCTACCTCTTGATATTAGCATTCCTGCCCCCAGTATGATAGAGGCACTAATTAACACGACAATGAACCATATCAGTATATTACGTTTACTGTTACTGTAGTGCTTGTATATGCGGCTCGTGTTAATTAGTGCTACATCCGCAGTCATTTCCAAAACCTAAGATATATTTTATAATCCCACGTTGTAGCCCTTCAGTGGCTCAGCGGTATGTCTGCGGACTTACACGCTAAAATCCGGGTTTCGATACCCGTGGTGGGCAGAGCACAGATAGCCCATTGTGTAGCTTTGTGCTTAATTCAAAACAACAACAACAACAACAACAACAACCCACATTGTAGCTTGTACCCTAAGATTTTCTTTGTTTTAAAAAAGGAATATATTTTGTTTAATTTTAGTGTGTTGTTTGGCTTAAAAATTATGGTTAAAATATATTTATATATATTGTGGCTCATAAAGCCTCAGTAGAAAATGGAACAAAAAGGTACGAAATTGTGACACTGTAAAGGATAGTGAACACATATAAAAGCTTCATGTTTCATACTGTTTGCTTGATTTCTCTCTCTCTAAACTAAACCCCTGCCACGTTAGTTAGTTAGTTAATTAGCGTAATAGTCACAATACGTATTCATTCCACATAGTGAGTACTGTGTTTTACTCTCTATTTTTCGTTCGTAGTTTCAGAGAAAAATTAAGGGAAAATGTATGGGCGAAGTACATTTGCTCGACTTCTCCCTTTCGGGACAGGTCCCTGCCTTTCTTTCCGTTGCTGCCTTTCCCTCCACCCAAGACAACATTTAGAGAGACATCCTCCACCCAAAAGAGTTAATAATAATAATTAATTTATTAAAAAAACAACAAAAAACCACTAATTCCTAATAACAATTCACGAAAGGGGACGAAGAGGAACCATGACGTTCCTGAACACCCCAGTTGGAGAGAGAACTCTTCTGATTTCTCTCTCTCTCTCTAAACTAAACCCTTGCCACGTTAGTTAGTTAGTTCTGTTTGCTACCTATATTGCAGAGATTTTTAAGTTAAGCCCAGTATTCCCAGCCGGCTAAGGCACTCGACTCATAGTCCGATGGTCGCGGGTTCGAATCCTCGTCACAGCGAACATGCTCGCCATTTCATTCGTGGGGGCGTTATAATGTCACGGTCAATCCCACTATTCGTTTGTAAAAGAGTAGCCCCAGAGTTGGCGGTGGGTGGTGATGGCTAGCTGCCTTCCCTCTAATCTTACGTTGCTAAATTAGGAACGACTTGCGAAGATATTTCTCTTTTAGTTTTGCGCGAAATTCAGAACAAACCACATCAATCTTTGAGGTTACGTCTCAAATGAATTATTTTTATTACAAATATTATTATTATACACGATAATTCGATAGGGAATTGACATCTAAAATAGATCTAACATTATCGACTTTTGTTTCACGTTGTTTTTCAAAAGGATTTTAATGTAGTTATTAAGAACATGTTCTGTTTTGTTTCGTTTTCTAGCCTGAAGAATTAACGCTTGCAGTAGAAATCAGTAATTTAGTTTTCACCGGTATTTTCGGTCTGGAAATGGTACTTAAAATCCTTGCTGAAGGACTGTTTGGCTACATTAGTAACGGCTTCAATGTGTTTGATGGAATCATTGTCATCATAAGGTAGGTTCCTCTTAACTTGTTTCTTAACACTGTAGAACAACACTTTATTAATAGGTGTTTATGCGTGATCTGTTCCCAATTGCTATCTGGTATTTTTGAGATTAAATTCTATACTTTTGAATTGAAACTACTTCGTTTACTAATATTCTATTTATTTTTATTCTTCAACATTTCAGAATTACAGGAGATAATTTTCCTTGTGTTGTGTAATATATTAAGCCACTTTAAAGATCTTTAAACTTTTTATCCTACTATACATATCATAGTTGTGGAAATTGCCTCTTTTTATCATGATTTTACTTGATATATTTTGTGTAGAGTGTAGACGAAGGTAATGTAATATTACATTCAATGTTTTGTTTGTTTTCCTTCTTTAATCTGAAATACGAATGTGGCCTGGCATGGCCAGGTGGTTAAGGCACTCGACTCGTAATCCAAGGGTCGCGGTTTCTAATCCCCGTCACACTAGACATGCTCGCCCTTTCAGCCGTGGGGTTGTTATAATGTTACGGTCAATTCCACTATTCATTAATAAAAGCGTAGCTCAAGAGTTGGCTGTAGATGGCAATGACTAGCTGCTTTCCCTCTAGTCTTACACTGCTAAATTAGGGACGGCTAGCGCAGATATTGTTGGAATAGCTTTGCGCGACATTCAAACCAAACAATTACGTATGTAAGGATTGTGTAAGTGACTTATCTATGGTGTAATTATTTTCCTCTTTATATTATTACAACACCGCCAATGTGTCAACAGTAAAATTGTGGCCTTACAACAGTAAAATCTGGGGTTCGACTCAATGCAGCTGATAAAGCTCATAGTCCAATTTGTAACTGTGCGCTAAAAATCATTAAATATATTGTTGTAGCATTGGCTAAAGTTATAGGGTGGGAACTGTATGTTTTTCTTTTTTCGTTAGAAGCTGAACGTGGCCCAGTGCTTATCTTTTCGGACAATTAAACAAAGGGTTTATCGTTTGCACCCAATTTCCGAAAATAACAAAACCGCACTTCCTTTATAGAATTGACGGTAAAACCCACTCACTATACGTCAGAAATAAGAAGCACGAGAGCTTAAGCCGGGTGATCGTCACTAAAGACAGTTCTTTGTGTAGTTTTGCTCAAGTATCCGAAAACAAATGTCCCTTCCCTGTTGTCATACACTTGCGTAAGAGTTCAAGAATTTTTTTATGTGCGAAATGTTTATGTTCTTTTTATTTTCTTATGGAACTGTTAGGACGGATAACAGAAGGTGTTTATCTAAATCTCTATAGACATAAAGTAGCAATCGTTCTATTAGATTAACAAATTTCTTAAAGATATATATATATATATTTCAAATTGTCTGAAACTACAGTGGACAATAATGATAATAAAATTCCAAAATTTGTTAAAAGTTAGCTTAACATACGTACGGAAAAATTAAAATAAAAGAAATGGTGAGCTTACACTTTGTTAATTTTAGCAGAAATAACGAACAAACAGCTGATTATCTTTGGAATCAGGTCAAACGCAGTTATATAACACTGTTCCAACAGTATGTCCCACCTACTTTATGACTATAGATTAGTGTTAATTCGTCAGAGTACTAAATAAACAAACAAGTGTTCCTCACTATTGTGAGCTGAACCCAATTTTGTCGACCGCGGTATGAGATTTTGTCACTTCCCCAAGTACATATTGTAACGTTTTGTTTCAATATGTTAAGTAAAACACTTGAACATGTTCCGACTGCCATTTCACTCTTAGCAGCTTGACTTACCTAGCAACAGTAACTATGGCTTGAATAGGAGGGCGGAGCTAATGTCGGTTTTGTGATATGTGAATTGTTATAGAACTGCGTTATCGTTACATAAGATGTTTAAGTTTGCATTATTTAATTCCTCACTTGTTATGTGTAGTGGAGGTGGTTAATTGGTAATATCTACGTTTTATTTTTTTAGTGTTGTGGAACTATGTCAGAGTAGCGGTAGTGGTTTATCTGTTTTGCGAACTTTTCGTTTGCTAAGAATTATCAAGCTTGTGCGATTCCTACCTGCTCTGAGGCGTCAGTTGGTGATCATGCTTCGAACCATGGATAACGTGGCCATCTTTTTTTCCCTGCTCATTTTATTCATTTTTATATTCAGGTACAGCCACACCCATTTTATGCTATCTTTATGTGTATAATCCAATCTTTAAGTACTTATGTAACAAATGTAAAGTAACCTTGATGTTTAAATACCCGAGATAAATGACAGAATAGTTTTATTTATTGTTGTGTTTAAATAACGCGTAAATGTATATAGAATGTTTTAAGTTTTCTCTTGATTAATAGTTTAAGAATCTAAGTTGTGATCTAAGTTTATATTATGAACTAAAATAGTAACTATACCTATTTCAACAACTTGTTCCACAGAAACACAAAAACTTAATATTTAAACCCGAAGATAATAAGCTTGTGTTATAATTAGCTCCTGTAGGAGCTAGTTTTAAAGTACATTTATTTTCAATAAGCTCAAGTGACATTGATGTTTTCGCTTTTTTTGTATAAATAAAGTAATATTTTACTGTTTTATATATATATATATATATATATATATATATTTGAATTTAGTTTAGAATTAAATAGCAAAAAAATATTTCGGTAAAATGTCTGATGAAATATCACGCTAGAAAGGTGATATTTTGGTTATTATTTGTAAATTATTCATAGTTAATAATAAGTTTAGATAAGACGGATACAAAAATAATATTTCATAGTTCATTTTTCGCCTTCTACAAATTACTGTCCAGGAAGTGTTTTTATTTAAAACATGATCTCGTCAGCTGGGTACCATATAAGACATGTATAACAATAATATCTAAACTTCATTTTTGTGCCTTCCAAACTTAATTCTCCAAGAATTTTCTTTGTTCAAAACTAGCTAAACAAGACCATTACAACCAAACTGCCATTCGTATTCAGTAAGAAAATAAACTATCTAACAGTTAAGCAGGCTAATGTCGTGACTTATTTTTCTTAATGTAAAGAAACGTCAAATGAGACCACATAAGCTTTGACATCGTAATCTTCTTTGTCAGTTCTTAACGAATGTAAAATTAGCCTTTTATGTATATCGACTTTACACGCATATGATTGTCTTAAGATACACAATATGCAGATTAGCGTAATTATTAAAGATGTTTTTACACCTTGAACCCTGTACTTATCCAAGTGTATAATGTAATAAATTTATTACTTTTAATACTTCATACATTTAAGGTTTCATACAAGCCGCATGATGTGGGCTGAACCTAGCCTATGAATTTTGGTAGTGGACATAAAGCGTTGTTGGCAGTGAGGTTGGCTGTCAGAGGGTGGATCTAATGTATTTTTTGCGCATCATTGGGCTTAAAATTTAAGAAGATTATGAGAAAACCTGAATGCAACATAAGATGATATTTTATCAGACTTATGTGAATTTTGGAAGCTAGTTTCAGCGGGTGAAACCAATAGTGTTCCATAGATCATTAAAATTAATAAGCTTACAAACAAACACAAACACGAACACACTAATGCTTAGAAGTTTTTGTAAATTATGCAAATTTACATTTTGTAATTATTAATTTTTATTTTTAAACATCGAGTCTGATATCCAGTTGCCCCCCAGTGGCTCATCGGTATGTCTGCGGACTTACACGCTAAAATCCGGGTTTCGATACCCGTGGTGGGCAGAGCACAGATAGCCCATTGTGTAGCTTTGTGCTTAATTCTAAACAACAACAACAACTGATATCCAGTTTTATACATGTAAAACCAAAGAAAGAGAGAATGGTATTCTACTGATCCTTCCAGAAAAGGTGTTCAAACACAGAAATAATTAACAGGTTCATAAAGTAAAAAAAATAAATACGTTTGTTTTTTCTGGTTACAAAACATAATAATATTATTGCTGGTTTGAATTTTCTAACATATCACTTTAATTAAGCTTTACTTTGATTATTTTCAGCCTTTGCGATTCTAATTATAGCGGAAGATTCTGTGCGTACTGTTTCATACCGATAAACATTTTAATTAACAGTTACTCATACTATGCACCTACATACAATTATTTACACGAGTAGTTAATTAGTGCGTTATTCATAAACGTAGTGGATACGGATAAAGTTACCTGCAGACGTAAAGCCATATCGTTACACATTGAAACTTTTGATTAATGACTAATGTAACTTTAACATTATCAAACGAAATGAGAAATAAAGGGGAAATCAAAAATAGAATAAAAAAATTCTGGATTGAAGCACATTAGCTCTCAAAATAATCTAGCTTGTTCAATTGGTTTAAATATGAACTAGTAAATAATACTAAGTAATATCTTGATGACCTCTACTGCAATTTCACTCCAGTTTAACATGGAAATTATTGTTCGTTGTTTTACTTTCTTATATGTTTGCAGCAAATTATAACTGTATTGAATTTTTCCAACGAAAGCATTAACCTTGCTAGTGTTGGTTCTTCTCGAGACATTTCATATTTCACAGTTGAATACACAAGTAAATAACATTCCGAAAATAAAATTAAATTTCTGTTTTGTTCGGGTAAACTAACATTACAAAGAATACAATGTTAGTGACGTTACTTGTTTCTTAGTTTTTAAGCTAAATAGTTGACTTTCTGAATATGTAATGTGTTTTTAGAAAAACAAGAGAGGAAAAGAGACTGTTGGAAAAATAGTTCTAGAATACATATACATCATGTACAATTATTATTTAAATTTATTTTAGCATCAATAGCTTGAGCTATCTACATTACCAGGCATAAAATGGTAAGAACAAATTATGTAGTGTATTATATATATATATATAGTTAATTGTTCTGGTATTATCTTCGGTACATTATTGTTACCAATACTTAAATTGTTTTAACGTTTGATTGTGATATATGTAAAGCTTGGTTTTGAAAATCTGTAACTATTTAAAATGTGTTACAAATTAAAAAAATATATACTTGTAGATTTTAAAATAATGTAAGAACAATTAATATCACGCATTGGAAATATTATCTTGGAAGAAACACTAATGTCACTTGAACATATATCATGCAGTAAGTAAGTTTTCAAAATTCGTTGCCTTTTTAATAAGTTAATAATTTATCACGAGTTGCATGAAGTCTTCATAACTGACCAGCTGTGAGTTTCTCATGCACCAAGAAGTAAACAGTTTTGCTTATAAAGAAAATGTTAAAATGCTGAAGTTAACTGGTGAAACTGGCTAAAAATTCTCGTCCAATATTAAGATTTAACCTTAGTTATAAAACATTTCTCAGTAACTAACAATACAACCTGTATACATTTATAAGTAACTACCCAAACAGTATATATAACTGTAATTAATAATACAACCTATACATACCTGTAAGCAATATTACAACCTATATACACTTATAACTAACAATACATATACATACCTCTAACTAACAATACAACCTGTATACATTTATAAGTAACTACACAAACAGTATATATAACTGTAATTAATAATACAACCTATACATACCTGTAAGCAATATTACAACCTATATACACTTATAACTAACAATACATATACATACCTCTAACTAATAATACAACCTGTATACATTTAAAACTATCTACAAGAACAATATATATACCGGTAAGTAACAATATAACCCACATACACTTATAACTACAATACAACGTATATACACTTATAACTAACAGTATATACATACATACCTGTATTTAACAATACAACCTATATGCACCTGTTGCTAACAATAGAACCAATACATAACTGTAACTAACAATACAATTTATACATAACAGTAAGTAACAATACAATCTTTATATATTTGGTGGTGGTGCTGCCTCAGAGTGTAGTGATGTGACTAGTGGAGTAGTGGACGTAGTGCTTCTACATTCTTGCTTTCAGCTGCCTCCTGTGACTAGCCTACAGTTGGAAAGGGGATCGGCCTGTGTAAGTCTCCCTCTGCCAGTATAGAACCTCTTCTGCACCAGGATTCTTGCAGTGCTTCTCCGTGGCAACAGACGGTAATTGGGCACCTCACGGCCCAAGTTAAACTGCAAGGGATCTCGGAGCATCTTGAGCCTCAGAGGTGCGATGTGCATGGCCCATCGGTGTTTGGATACGCCCTGACATCCACCACTCACAGACCCAAGTATGGGTTAAATAGTTATGCTGCCTTGTGGATTAAGATTTTTATCAAAAGGCTAGGAGGACTGGCTCTGATAGAAAGGAGGAGGAGTAACTATCCTCCAGGGAAATGAGAAGTCTTCCAGACGACCAACGGCTCAACTTAAGTCCTGGAGAGAACATTTCAGCTGCTGATACTGCTACCATAAGACATAATACAGTAGGTAGCAGTCACCGGTTTTAAGAATGTCCATATCGGCGTAAGGATACCTGCCAGGTGTCATCTACGACGGTGGGGATGCTACTTAGCGCTATTGGTCAGTCACCGCACGCCTAACCCAGGCAGCCCTTGGGCAACAGGTACTGACCCATCGCTGTCTACCTACTTCATAAGGCGTATGGGGCAGTGGACAGTAAAGTAATTTGTCGCTTACAGATACAATAAACTCGACAATTAGTACCCATGCAGGTGCTGGTTGGCGCTATGGTGTGCGTACGTCTGGACAGATAACCCAAATGGTCAGCAGGAGAAGAATGGATAGAAGTAAGAGGAGGAAAAGAAATCCTAGGAAGAAGGAGCCTGGTAAACTAGTTGGTAAGAGACGACTCATTGTAAGGTGTGAAAGACTGTGAAGGAAGCATCTCATGGTTGCATACTGCAACATCAGGGGATTAAGAGGAAGGAAACTTATCTTGAAGAAGGTAATTGGAGCATTCGGCCTGATACTTCTGCAAGAGACCAAGCTTCAAGACAATGCTGTATTCAATATGGAAGGATGGACTCTGGATGGACTGTTAGGTAATAGTGGACTGCTAGCAGGATAGATAACACTGAGAATGGAACGTCTGGATGACCAAGCATAAAACACTCAGGACGGGAAGATCTAATTAGTTAGAGTAGTGTCCGACCCCAGACTGATCAGCCCACTCACCATTGCCAACATTTATATGGCCTGTGACAGTACACCCAGTGCTAAGAATGGGAATTTCTTCAGAACCTGAGCTTCAATTATAGCCCATTTTGCATTGTGGAGGACTTCAATTCACCGCACACCAACTGAGATTCCACGAGCTGCAACAGGAATTGTCTAGGACTGTTTGAGGCCTTTGCTGAGTTAAATCTTTGCATCCTTAACGTTTGAGAACCTAAAAGGCTTATTGACCTGGCTTTGATAAATGAAGATGCCAGGGATTTAACCGTTTGGAGAAGGAGCTACCGACTTAGGAGTAACAACTTCCTGTGTTAGGTATGCTTCTTTTACCAACTATATCATGTCACTCCTTCAAAGAAAAAGGCCTTGCACAGTCAGAAGGACAAAACCAGGGTTTATTATACTATCAAGAACAGGATCAGGAAAGAAAACCTCCAAGGACCATAATTACACGCAAGAATGCTCCAAACTAGTGGAATTCTGACGTGGGTGCAGCCTAGAAAGAAAAGAACAGAAAAAAGGGAGTTTAAGCAGTGCAGTGGCACCAAGCTAATGATTGAATGTAACGATGCTACCTCAAGGTTCAAGAGAACTGCAGCTAGAACCATCAGAGCACAACGGGATAGGTTATGTGATAAGTCCAACCTCAACACCAGGGTGTTTTGGAAGTTCAGTAACAAGCTGAAAGCTCGGAGGTCTTCTGGAAGAACCATTTTGCACAGCGACTCTGGACAAATACTACTCACTGATGAGGACCGAGGAAAATAGTTTTTTGCTAGATTCATCAATCAAAGTAGTAACGATGACCAGGATCACAGGACAATGGTCAGGAATCAAATTGAAGAGATGATTAAGGTGAGTGAGCCTACACAGTGCTTCAGCATAGAAAGTGTAATGGATGCTATCAGAACCAAAAAGGAAGGAGAACTCAGATCAGACGACATCACTGTCAAGAATGTTAAAGATCTGTTAACAGGAGTGATCCAAAGATTAGCAAAGGCAATGAACAAAGCTGAAAGTCAGGAGTCATCCCAGAAACCTGGACAGATGCTTTCATAAATGCTGTGCCAAAGCCAAGAAAAGATCACAAAAGCCTCAAGAGATGTCGTATTGTTGTGGTACAGAACTTTATTGGAAAGATCTCTGAGAGATTTGTTGGTCGCTACATCACCAAACAGGTTGAGCACCTGCTTTCTGATGGCCTTGAAGAATACAGACCTAAATGTGAAACTTGGATCAATGCCGCCATCTTCACAGCAGAAACGTGGTCTGGTTTTGAACGAAAGGAAAACACTCTAGCAGTTGCCCTTGATCTTGAAGATACCTACAATAAGGTGTGACTTCCTCACCTCGCTGACAAGATGTTGTACTTGAGATTTCTAACTTTCTGTATCAGATGCGTTATGTCAGCTCTCAGCCGGCACCGTGTCATCATGAAACTTGGTGAATGGAGGTCAGACCGTTCAACCATAAACACTGGCCGCCCACAGAATTCACCTCTATCTTCTTTCCTTTTTAATATTTTCACCTTTGATGTAGCAAGGCTGGACAGACCTGACATCAGAATCAAAACATTTGTTTATGACATCTTGGTTCATACCAGTGGAACATCTACAGAAATTATCACAAGTAGAATTCAACCCAGGCTGGACCACATAAGATACTGGTGCAAACATAATGGCATGCTGATTAATCCATAGAAGGGCAAAGCACTGTTCCTTACTCTCAACAACCGTTACTGACACGTCAGATATTCCCATTCTAATCTTCGGATGCACAGAAAATACACAGAAGGGCTCATTGTGCTATCTGAGCATTGTGTTTGATAGGCAACTAAACTTTTCCAAACATGTGGATGAGCTCATTGTCAGGGCTACAAAAGGAATGAAAGCCCTTCGTGCTGCAGGAGGCAGGCATGCTGAAGAATGTCACTTGAACATGCTGTACAGAATCCTTGTGTTTTCAGTGGTTGATTATGCACTGCCCCTGCCACAACTCAGCAGCAATGCTGAAAGGCTAGAAAACGCATGTTTCAGGACCGTCACAGGTTGCACCAAATCAACTCCAGTGACAGTACTCCATCGTCTCACTGGATTCCCAAATATCAAGGGCAGGTAAACATAACAAAGACCCATACTGTTTGCCAAGGCTTGACAAAATCCAGAGTATGGACTTCGTATCCTTACAAGAAACTACTTTTTCACTGCAGAGCCATCCAATCAACAAAGACATTCTTTACGCCACACAAGACTTGAAGTAGCATTTAGGTCTTATCTAAAGAAGAAGTCGTGGCTTGAAGTAGCTGAACTGGCCTGCAAGAATATCTGCAATTCATGTTTCCTTTTCAACCAACCTCCATGGCTTTGGTGTGCAGAAGAGGAATTGCAATACCAACCTGCAGTAATTTTCAAGTCAACAGAGATTGTAGAAAGTGGCCTCAAGGTGCAGCGGGAGTGACATGCCAGGAGATGTTCCAGGAACATAGCCAGAAGGGAAATCTTATCATTGCAACAGACGGCTCGTTCACACCAGAGATCATGATAGCATGTTGGGGACTTGCTACATTTTTGGATGGCACACCCATAACTGAAAAGTCTGGAGAATGCACACTATACACAAGTAACACCAGGATGGAACTTGAGGTTGTCAAGCAAACTCTTGGATGGCTTGTCTGAGAATTCTTTGATGTCACCACAGTTATGTTTGCCACTGACTCCATAGCGGTGTTGCAGAGAATCCAGAGTGACCGGCTACATGATGGGTGGATAGAGACTCTATGATAAATCTCTCACCTTTGTGTATGTCCCAGGACACGCTGGTGTCAAGTACAATGAGAAGGCTGACCAACTTCAGTAGTAGCAAAATCAACAGACCAGATGTCACTCTTTCCTCAAGGTATAATACCCTTGTCCAAGAAATCAGCAGGCAAGAGCATCAGAGAGTTTCTCACACACTCAGAAGAGGGAGATAGAATTCTCAGCCTCAGGACCCCTTTTAGCATCTCTCTTGACAGCCACAACAAAGGCCCGGAAAGATGTCACAGGAATCAGCTGATCACCAGCAACATTAGCAGAAGTACACTTGACCTCCTGTTGACAGAAAGGATCAAGGCGGAGATGATTTGTGACCCGTTGGACACACCCTCCGAGATACCCACCAACCAACCCAAGTAATCCCATACTTGTAGTAACAGTACAATCTATATACACTTATAACTACAATACAACCTATACTACCTGTAACTAACAATACACTCTATATACACTTATAACTACAATACAACCTATACTACCTGTAACTAACAATACACTCTATATACACTTATAATTAACAAGTAATAAACCAAATATACCTCTAACTGACAAATAATACAACATACGTATTCATATAAGGTTTATTAATCGTTACACTAACAACTGATCTGCCAGCTGGTGAGACAAAATGTTTTAAGTCTTATGTTAAGCAATAATAGTGAAAAATGAATGATGTTATATCAAAACTGACAGAAGGTTGCACTTTATTGTGGAGGTTAATGCTCTCAATTTGGATTTAATCACAACTCAAGGTTAATTGCAAAGGTTAAGTGTTATCAGATTATAATATACTGAAATTCCATCTGTTAATTGTTTTTCCACTGAAGTTTCTGCATGTGGTTTTGTTTCTGCACTACATTATGAAATTTTTTTCACTTTTTGAGCATTTGAGCACAAAATACTAAGATTTTGTGTAGGGCTGCTGTACTGCATACCAGTTAGCCAAATTACTCATCGAGGAAACAAAAACCAACTGCATTATATAATTATCAGTAAGCCAGATATAACTGTCTTAAAGATGATTTTAGGTTAAATAAAAAACTCCTACTCCATGTAGTTATCAGACAAACTTATGACCATGCACTGAGATATTTAATTTCATAGCTGTTCTCAGTTTAATGGCAACAAATGTATAAATTTCATTCAGGACCAATCATTGTACGTTTACCTTTTAATTTTGAAACGAGATGAAAAATAGTTCGCTTTCACGTTTGAGAACATGTGAAAAGTTTAGTGTCTTTTAGAGTTTTGGTTGGATAATTTGTTAGAACTAGAACACAAGGATTTTGTAATATATACTCTTTGAATAAAGTTCAAACTTTATTGAATCGTTAATATCAAACCCCTTTTTTCCACATCAGTCTGGGCTTAGATCTAGAGATACACATAACATAGTATTGCTATGCTGATATTTCTATTGTTCATGGCCCAGCATGGCCAGGTGGTTAAGACACTCGAATCGTAATCTGAGGATAGCGGGTTCGAATCCCCGTCACACCAAACATGCTCGCCCTTTCAGCCGTGGGGGCGTTATAAAGTGACGGTCAATCCCACTATTCGTTGGTAAAAGAGTAGCCCAAGAGTTGGCGGTGGGTGGTGATGACTAGCTGCCTTCCCTCTAGTCTTACACTGCTAAATTAGGGACGGCTAGCGCAGATAGCCCTTGTGTATCTTTGCGCGAATTTCAAAACAAACCAATCTATTGTTCGTTATTTGTAGATGTTCAAAATTATATGTTACTACCCAAACATCTAAAATATAACATATTGCTAGTTCATTTTCTAACGATATGTTTTGAGTATGTTTAGGTAAATGTATCTAGCCTTTTGTTAATTATATATCTACAGTACGATTAACACAAAAAGGCTTCATTAATCTACCAAATAGATGTTTGTATTACCCGAGCATAAGTAAACCGTTTTTACATTAAATATTACAAACGTGTTTAATGTAACATGGCTATTGTTAAACTGGCAGTTAAACTATTTTGATTTCGGTATTTAAAATTGTTAATTAGATAGGTAGGCCATTGTTCACTTGCTGCTCTGACGTTTGGTCTCCCTCTAGCATTCTAGGTATGAATCTTTTTGGCTGTAAGTTTTGTGAAAGAGATGGGGACGAAACTATACTGTGTGATCGGAAGAACTTTGATTCCCTACTCTGGGCTTTAGTGACAGTTTTTCAGGTACTGCTTTCAGTATTCATTGATGATGTTCGTGTAGTAGGCATGATTGTATAGTATAGTTGAACTTGCAGTAGACAAAGCAGCCCTACACACGTCTACGAAGGTCTTCAACACTCACCTCCCGTCTGTCTTTTAAGTAAAGAACGTTTTGAAATTATTCTTTTATTTTACTTTCCTGTGATCAGCCCTAAAAATTCTGTATCTGTGTTCATTTCCTTTATTCTTTCTTATTTTCGTTGTATTTATAAAAAATCTGAGACATTGCACAACGTATTAGTATATAACTCAAACACAACGTTTTTAAGCACTGTAAGAAGCCTGATGTTATAGAATGTACTTTGTAAATGATTTTAGGATAGTCAGTCTAAGAAGTCAAAAGAATATAATATTTTTAAAGTCATGTGTATGAACCTTAAGTTACTAGTTAAACATTTTAAAAATAGTTGAGAGAGGAAACGCAGTAAATGTTAGTAACTGTTAAAATACCTTGGGGTTGTATTGTAGTCATGTTTAAAGGCTGGAAGTTGTTGAATATCATTCTGAAAACTCCAGAAAATATAAATTGATCATTTTAAGAAATAATAAATTATAGGTACTCAGTATTAGCCCATGAGTTGTGCAGTAGACAATGTATTGAATCCGGAGGTTATAAGATACTCGCTGTAGAAAGCTTGTAAAAGAAATTCGGGAATGAAAAGGTGGACACTTCAAGAATCCACGTGTTGTATGTAATATTCTGTGTACGAAGCACAGGAGTTACACTGTAAAGTGACTGTCAGAAGCTTAGAAACCTTATCGATCGTACAACGTGGCATTTGCAGAAGAAAGTAAGCAGATAAGTCACGTGAACTGAATTCGCTATACAGCAGTTACTTCTATGTAACACTTACTGGCAGCGACCTGAAGATACGTTATAAACATAGTTTAGTGTAGATGTGCAAAAATAATTATTTCGTACCTTAACAAAATACGTTTATTTTTACTATTACCTTTTATTTTTAACACCAGGTAGCGCTGTATTTAAGTATTTACTCATTAATAAGTCACATAATGATATTTACAATTTTTTCTACAATATTAAATTTAAATTTTACCCTTCAAGTAGGTAGTACAATAATGGAGGGTGTTGAAATAAAAAATCCACACACATTTTATCCCTACTGTAGAAGTTGGATAAAAATAACAAAATAGACAAAATTTAAGTCAAATAAATATGTAAACTGAAAACGCAGAATCTGAGATTAACAGACTCTTGCTTTGATATTGTATCTGTGATGAACATAAAAAAGTGATGCATATAAATCATAGAACAGGTTAAAATAAGAGGGAATCCACAACTGCAGCAGTACTTGAAACTATTTTATGTAGAATTAGAGTATATTAATCTGCGAGACCTTCTTTCCCTTTTAATTAACTATATTTTTGTGTTCTAGTCATACCGAGCGTTGGGTGCGCGAATACTTTATTTGATTTTATTACATATCAAGATCCCTACCAGTCTACTATCAAACTGATATTATTTTAGTTAGAATTAAAATAAATTAGTAATTTTTGGTACTTTTGGCGTGATTAATACAGTAACTAAAATGAATTTTTAAGTCATTCAGGAGACGAGCAAGCTGTGAGCTAAGGATTTGTAATTGAAAAACTAACTCGGAGACATTCTATGAGCCGCGGCTAAAACCAATTAATGAGTTAACCACTGATACATTTACTAGTTACATTGTTAAAACTGGATACCCTTAATTTAGTTGTGGAAAGAAAGTCATAGGGCAATTTTCACTCTAGATGGCGGTATTTTTATATCACAGAACATGTGAAAACAACAGCAACAAAAACCAGATAATAAGTTAACCACAAACACGTTTATTAGTTAAATTGTTAAAATTAGTTGTATTTTAACTCATTTTACGGGAAGAAAATTCAAAGGGTAATATTTACTTTGGGCAACAGTATTTTTTAAAGCATAAGACACATAAATAAACCAGAAGGTGACCCAGCACGGCCACATGGTTAGTGTGTTCAACTCGTAATCTGAAAGTCGCGAGTTCGAATTCTTGTCACATAAACATGTTTGCCATTTCAGCCCTGGGGGCATTATAATGTGACGATCAATCCCATTATTCGTTACTAAAAGAGTAGCCCAAGAGTTGGCGGTGGGCTGTGATGAGTAGCTTTCTTCCCTCTAGTCTTTCACTGCAGATATCTCTGGTTTAGCTTTGCGTGAAATTCAAAACAACAAACAAACCAAATACCTAATTAACTTGTTTATTAATTACACTGTTACCATTTGCTAATCTTAACAATGCAATTAATAAATGTGTTAGCTATTTATAAATTACATTTCCTTACGAAAATTTTAAGAATAATCATTGGGCAATATCCACTCTTAAAAACTACAATGTACAAAGAAATTCACAATAAACAGATACTTTACCATAAATTATGAGAATGCTTTATATAAAATTTAGCACCTGCACTATATTCAGTCAAACTTTAAATATGCGTTATTAAATTTAATATTTCTGTTATATCTGTTTATCAACATCCTCCAATGTATTTTAACACTTTAACTTATTTACTTTTATCTTATAGAATAATCATAATCGAAATGAATTCAAGTAGTCTCGTGGATTAATTCACACTTGATTTTAAAACAGATAAAAGCAAACTTTTAATCAAGAATTCTATATTATAAATTAGGTCGAAAATACACACTAGTGTTTAAAAATGAAATATAACAAATCAGTTAACATTTTATTTATCGGTAATACTGATAGTTTATCTGACGTTGTAGCGCTTAGAAATTTAAAATAAATTGTATAATATTAGTGCTAACCTTTGTTAACGTAATTAAATTGAGAAGCCAGAGTCCCAGTGTCGTTGAACAGGCTCTGCAATTTTATACTTGGATGCATTGTAAGAGTGCCAGTCAGTCTTATTAATCGGATCATATCCGGACAAATCCTTGTGGCAGCGGATGCTTCTGGGTCTCAGCCTTTCCTCTTGTAAGTAATTGGAAATGCCCTTGAACTATAGGGTTTCTACGGGTAACATAGTTACTTTATTATTTCAGCTTTAGGTATGAATATGTAATGCTATTACACAAAGGTTTCTAATGATCAGAATGCATTAATTCATTAGTGGACATCTCCGCTAATACCGATATTTCCAGCAGTAATCCCAATAGTATTTCACGAGGTTCGGCCTTTTGAGGAGCTGTAGGAAAATCCTAAATCCATATATTAAGTTATCAATGCAAAATAGTCCTCATTATAACAATAACGAATAACAAGCAGTTTGAAAGACAAAGAGGTTTTCTACGTTAAATATTTTTTCGTTTCCTTAGAAGTTTCATTAGATCATTGGACATACTGTTTCATTGTTTTCTATTCAATGCTAGTCGGCCAAAAGTGCCGTAATGGAAAATACGTGGGCAAAACATTAATACATATAAGATGATGTTTAAAATTCAACGTTCCTCAAAACACCTCACGTTCATAGTACTAGAAACGTTGTTCTGATAAATGTATTTAGTTTTATTGTTTGCATTCGTGATTTCAAAATTATCTCACTATCTCACAATTATTAGAAATACCTTATACATTGTAGAAAATGCAGGTCTCTGAATAAAGTCATATAGTTTAAGGTGAAAAATAGGATATGCCCACTGAAATCACCAACAACTTTAGATAGCCACTAGAGCGGAAAGGAAAATACATGTTCTTTAGCGTAAACGTCGTGTTGATATCGTTTGGAAAAAATACATTAGAACAAACTGGGTTCACACAAAGACTAAAACATTAGCCTGAGCTTCTTTTCACTGCGATCCATTCACAAAGAATCTTAATGTATAAAACCAATATTATTGTTGTTGACTCGTTATCTGAGGATCGCGGGTTAAAATTCCTCTTGTACCAAACATGCTCGCTATTTTAGCCGTGGGAGCCTTATAATGTGACGGTCAATCATACTATTCGTTGGTAAAAGAGTAGCTCAAGAGTTGGCGGTGGGTGGTGATGACTAGCTGCCTTCCCTCTTGTCTTACATTGCTAAATTATGAACGGCTAGCACAGATAGCCCTCGTGTAGCTTTGCGCGAAATTCAAAACAAACAAGCTGTTAGTGTTTTTATCTCATTAGAATTTTTGTTGAAACATTTAAAAGATCTCACATAATATCACAAGTTTCAGTACCATAAGAACACAAAAACTGATTTTCGAGAGTCAAAAGCTAATATTTCATTTAAAAAGCTTTTCGTATATCTTGTAACATTTCTTTGAAAAAACACTTTTATTACGCCTTTCAAAATGTGTAGTCGTGTTATTTCATTGTATACACGCCAACCTGGTCTCACTGTTGAAACGTTAATCAGGTAATGTTTTTACCATCAGCCCTTAAACGTTACTGAAAGTATAATAAAAATTTTACTGCCTTTACCATTATGCATAGCTTAATGAATCAGCAGAGTGCTGCCATTAGTGTTTCCATGATAAACTTGTGTAAGAATATCTTACATTTCGTCAGTAAATTATCTTACATACTCGAGGAATGGTGTAGGACGCTAAAGATGTTGACGCAACCCACTCCTGGTTGATTTCTGTTAAATAGAGGTTTCAGTGTTGTTTAATAGTTTTAGCATCTAATTATAAAAATTGTTCTAGCGTCAAAGTTAATGAGCATAAAATTTAAAATCATAACACAACGCTAGAAGAAAATACGTTATCATAAATTCTGTTATCACATTTTTTTTGTGGCATGCTTGTTAGCAGCCTCGACGATCTCAGAATGTTATATATTAATATCAGTAGAATTGATTATTACTGTTAACTTGAAACCAACAATGCAAGCTGTCATATGCTACACTGTTGGATTTGTAAATTGTAGTTTGTAAAATTGTACTCAACAAAACTGAAAATTTGCTTTACCAGACAAAAATATTATACTTTTTGCAATAATATTTTTCTTACAAGTTAATTAAATCCACATATTTTCCCCCTAGACCTACATTTGTGTTAAATGACTTAAACAATCTGTAAGTGACATTTAAGGACTGTTTGAAATTTCCTGCCTGAGTGAAGTTTCACTGGCGAAACTAAGTTGAAATGTTTAGTAAGCAGTAGCGTGGAGGGTAGGCCTCTGGTAGAGAGCTGTGCGCCCAGCAACAATCTTTTGAGATTTTCTTTAAAATTCTCTATTTACTGAGACTCTCATTGACGTGTATTGGTTGTTTACTTTTATGGGTGGGGTAATAATACTATGCAACTATAACCGAAAAGGTTTAATTGCAGTTTGGAACAACAGTTCTGTTTCACAAATCTGTAGGAAAAGATTCTGGAGTAATTTCGGCTTTTTTATTATTAAAAAGAATAAATATGCATTTTTAAAAGACGAAAAATCTATTTATTGATTCTTTGCCCACTTCTGCTTCCAAATTAAAACATTTCAGAGATGCCACTCATAGAAATTAGTGTTGTTACTTGTAAATTATAATCAGTATATTATGAGGGAAAGTCAAAATAGTATCTAAACACTAACATATTCTTCAAAATATTCTTTGACGAAATCAGATGATGAGATTAATCAAAACAGTCTTGATTGTTTGACTAGTAAATCACTGTCTAAACAGAATCTCGGAAAATTAATCTCTCTTTAAATACACACGAAATGCCTAAACAAATTTTGTTTGACATGTTCGCCTTTAATATCATGCATGATTTATGAGTTGTATGTTGGTTTGGTACACCTGTCTTTAATTAATAAATAAATGCCATGATTATTTTGTATTAAATTCTCTTTTTCATGTTACTTTATTTCTAGGAGTAGTAAAATAATTTCCTCCCTTTACTTTTGTCAATCGTCTTTGATTTCAAATCCCTTCTCAGTTCAAAGTAAAGTTTGGCTCTAAGGTATTTGGTTTCCAGCTGCTTGGGGATGCACTTGTTTGGTGGTAAGTTTTGTGATCGAGTAGACGGGAGTGGGCCTTGCACGTGTGTGGAGCTGCGGGATCCCAGTATTTCATGTATTTGTGATCGTAAGAACTTCAACAGTTTTCTATGGGCTACTGTCACCGTATTTGAGGTAAGACCGTTTCAGTTTTTAATCAACAGTTGTATATTTTAATACTTTACATTTTACAAAGATATTTTATTGCATATTTAGAAATATTTTGGAGACATTATCGTTTAGTAAAGAGTTTATGTTATACTATGTAGGTTGTGTGATTTTTCGCGAAAACAGAATATATTTGAGCTGAAGAAAATATTGATAATAAGATGTTGAGAAACGTTAATAATTCAAGTTTACTTTTTGTAATAAAAAATGTTAATTTTAAAGTACCATCTTGATTTCCACTGAATAAACATACAATGATATAGGAAAATGTAAGTTTGATTAGAAATATCTACGAATCTTTATTGTATATTCAGTAAACACATTTGAGATACAGTGTAAAGAAGAAACATGTACTTACGTAGTTTCTCTTGGTCTGGTGGTTAGATACTCGTCTCGCACTTGAAACCCTTCGCTAAGGATGCTCGTTCTTTCGGCCGTGTCGACATTGTAAAGTGACAGCCAATCCTATTATTCATTTGTAAAGAACATCCAAATATTAGAATGTTTTGACTAATTGCTTTTCCTTTAATCTTTCATTCAAAATTAGGGACGGCTAGCTCAGATAGTTCTCGAAAAAGCTTAGAACGAAATTAAAAATCAAATAGAACTTTTCCTGTATCATTCGAGTTTAAAACGGAAGGAAATGAAAATATTTCTACCTTTTCTAGTTGTACGTTAGCGAGTGAAATAATTATATAAATGTGTGCTTAACTCGGATATTGTAAGTAATCACTGCTGTGAAACATCAAGTAATAGTAGGTTCAAGTCTTGATAGTCACTATATATTATAAAGCATAATGGATATTCAAATTATTATCTTTGCAGCTACACAAAGAAAATAATAAAAGTGCAAAATAGAACATAAAGAAGCAAATATATCATATATTATACATTTATACTGGGCCATAAAACACTATAGAGCATACTTTTGAAATGGAGTTTCACACCACATTTCGTGTTTAAAATTTATATTGCGTAATTAACGTGTTTTATATCTTTCATTGAAAGGTAATTTAAACTTTATGGTTCAGTTTCAGAAGAGTTTCTTACTAGTTTATTTAATTGTGATTTGAAAGATCATAAAATGTGGAGAAAAAACATCATTTTTGCAACTATATTTCTTTAAGTATAAACATCTTCTAAGGCTGGAAACATTCGAATTCTCATCTAGCAACCATTAGGTCATTTAAGCATTCCAGTCGCTAATGAGAAAGTCGATTTGCAAATGACGTCTTTTGGACGTTAATGATAATAATTAGTATATAGAATTAAAATATTTGACATCAAAACTAATAAACAAAATATCTATAATTATGCTAGGCACCCTGAAATTTAAAAACTTTACCAGAAAAAAAAATAAAAGGCTTAATAAATAAAAAATATATTTTATCGTCTATTATCCTACACGAAAGTGAACAAAATAACTTACCTATGAACACAGTGATAACAAAGAGACATTGCAATGTTTTTTATTGAGAAAAAATTACGATGTATTGACATTTTTTCGCGTAACTTTTTTTTGCTTCATAACATTTTAATTTAAGTAAGTCTTTTATGCAAAACCCAGTTGAATTTAACCAGTTTTTGGTATAATGCTTGATGAAATGAATGAAATATTTCTTGAACATTGATCATACATTAACTTTAAGCTTATACGGAAGTTATGATGATTTGTACAGGTAGCTGATTTTTCTCTAATTCATTGAAACATTATTGTTATTGTACAATTGTTTTATTGTGTTTTGATTTTACTTCTTGGGCTGGGTGTAACGTAGAGTTTAGTGTGCTGGATTATACATCCAAGAGTTCATTGTTCACATTTTGTTGCCACAAAATAGCGTTCAGGACTTAGGGGCAGTGGGTGCGTGATAAGAGTGGCGGTAAAACTCTCCTGTTAAGCTGGAGTAACTCAAGATTTAACAGCGGATACTTTTGACTATCTGCTTTTTCTCTAGACTCTCAGTTCGAAACAATTAGGAACGGTCAGTACGGGTTACCTTTGTGAAGCTTAGAGCAACGTTCTGAAATAAACATATTTAATATTATTATTCAACTACACTATGAAATCATTGTTTTTGCTTTCTTCTATCTACCCTCCACTGCTCAGCGGTAGGTTTGAGTGTTTATAATCATGAAATTCAGGGATGGAAGCGTAGCTATTGTTAGAGTAGATTAATAGTTGGCGGTGGGTGGTGATGACTAGCTGCCTTCCCTCTAGTCTTACACTGCTAAATTAAGAATGGTTAGCACAGACAGCCCTCGTGTAGCTTTGCGCGAAGTTTAAATACTAAACCAGCAATAGGTATATCGTTTCTAGTATTAAAAATATTAGCTTATATTACAAAATATATAGGGTTTAGTTACTGTTTTTTTAACTTTCTTTAACTTAGTCGGTTTTTTTCTGATTTTTATCAATTTACCCACTTTTCACTATTCTTAGCTATATTTCAATAAATATGGTAAATTTAATTATTGTATGGTGTGAACCTTTTCCTAAGATGGCTAGGCATATTTATAATTGGGGCACAGCAGTATCCTTGTGGACTCAAACCGCTAAAAACCGGGTTCTCTACCCGTGGCGGGGAGAGTACAGACAAACAAACAAATGTTTATAATTAATTATATTTGTCATAGTACATTGGTTTTAAGTTTATTATCAATTTTGACTCTACTTTTCAATTCAGTTCTTTAGGTTTTTAAAAAAGAGTATAAAAATGTTTTTCAACCACACTATGTCCACATCCAATGATAATAAAGCATTTTGTCCAATAGAAAGCTCATCAGGGCTGAGAGTGATGAAAATTTAGTATGCCGATACGTAGATTCAGGATCAATGGATTGTGCATCTTTACCGCCGAGAAAATCTGAATTTTGCATTGTAAGATCATGGATGCATTATTAAAGTTAAGGTCAAATCATATTATTCAACTAGAGTATCACAAGAGTTGGTGGTAAGAGACTATAACTAGTTATCTTCCCTCTTGTCTAACACTTCAAAATTTGTATTTCAGAAAGGCTGGTATGGGTATTATCATTTTTATTGATAAAAGCCTTAATACCCATACCAGCTGTTCTGAGATAAATTTTTATTTCAAATAGGTTTCTCGTAATCAAGAATTACCTTAAAATTTGAGACCTCTAGTACAGGTGTTCGAGAAATTAAACACAAATAAATATCATGAGGTCGTTTATTTGTCTGGGTAGTACTATTTATACAAGTTGTTTCTTTCAAAAACAATTGTTTGAATGCTACGCTTTTTAACTTTTCTAAAAACGATTATTATTAAATACGCTTGTTGTAAGGCATGATAAATATGGAGTGGTTGAAATGTTACCAGACACTCTTTTTGAAAACACTTAAGGAACTGAATAAAGAATGTAGTGTTAAAATATATGGTCTAACAATACTTTCATATGAAAAGTATAAAATTAATAACTGTTCTTAGTGCCATGTATATTTTAAGATCTTTTAATTTACCATTTAGTAACTTAGATGAAAAGAAAATGTGGCTTCGATACAAATTTATTATTCAGTATTATACATTGGAATAACTGTTTGACAATGGTACTACAAATCTGTTTTTACTAAAGGCAAAACTATAAACTACAGTTTCGATTTTACCTTTTGTGAAAATAAATTTGTAATGTCATTATTTATTGTATTTGCTTTTCTGCTATTTTGGTTATATTTACAAAAATCGTAATTTGAACCGTCAGTGTAAGTAATAATGTCACCATTTGATTTATTCGGCATCCTTCATTTGGATATGATGATGTTATAATGTAGTTGATATTTGTTTTTTATTTCATACATTTAAGTTTAATTTATATATGTTTATTAGACAATGTTTTGGTCATTTTTGCCATTGTTTTATGCTTACATTTATTACCTTTTATAATATACTTCCTACTTATAAATAGTTAACCATGTAGAAGAGAAAAGCATTGTTGATAATTTTAGGATAATAGTGTTGCGTTCTAAAATTCACCTTTTGCGATCTTTTTAAGGAATATATTTTCAGTTAATAGCGTAAAATAAATAGTTTGTACAGAGGAGATTTTAACCACGAATAAAACTATTTGTAATAATGAGCTAATGAAAATATAATGGTTGAGATCTTTACTTCTTTTAGGTTTTAAATTAAATTATCATTATTATGGAGTTGAATTTGTTTTTAGGATTAATATAATAAAATACTTAAAACCCATTAGTATTCGGATTTATGGTATGAGGCTCGACATGACCAGATGGTTAAGGCGCTCCACTGGTAATCTGAGGGTTGCAGGTTCGAATCTCCGTCACACCAAACATGCTCGCCCTTTCAGCCGTGGGAGGATTATTATGATACGGTCAATCCCACTATTCGTTGGTAAAAGAGTAGCCAAGAGTTGGTGATGAATGGTGATGATTAGCTGCCTTCCCTCTAGTTTTACATTGCTAAATTAGGGATGCTAGCGGAGATAGCTCTCATATAGCTTTGCACGAAATTCAGAATAAACCAAATAAAAATAAACCTATAGTATGTAAAATATTTTTAGGTGAGAGTGAATTACGAACATCATTTTTATTATAAAGCTAAAATTGTTTTATCACATTATTTGATACGCTGAAACTTCTAGTAGCACAAACGCAAAATGCTAAAAAATAAATGATCAGCTCATGGATAAAGCATAAAGTCTGTGTGTGTGAATGTGTCTATTTGTCCGTTATCTAAGTACCACTAACTAGGTTGCAGGGCAAATCTTTGTGAAATGGTAGTTTAGAAAAATTGTATATTTATTTGGGGTTTAGAAAACCCTACACCCCTCATTATTGCTATTATTGAATATTAATTGTCTTTGACGTAAATTACCGTTAACCGCATGCAAAGTTGACGGCGCATCATTACACCGAAAAAAAAATAGAACCTGGGGAAAAACACACAAATTTCTTATATCTCCAAGAGGGCGTTCGCAGTCTCTGTGGTGGAATGCAATTAAAAAAAATTGCAAAAATTATTACAATAATACATAAACTAAGTTTAAGCTACCACTTAAAGAGTCATCATAAAGCTGATATGAAGATCTATTTTTGAGCTGCACTAATTTCTCACTTTGACTCATGACCTTTCAACTTTGGTCCATAAGACGCTTTTTCAGCCAATTACCAACTATTAATTAATCACGTGAAACACCGTGGAAGGATATTAAGAGCTAAATGTTTATCGTGGATAACAGAAAGCACGCACTATATCCACTATTCGGCCACTACCTCTTCCTATAAAATCACCCTGACGTAAAATGTATACTATATATAAAGTATATACATAGTGAGTTTTTAAAGTTTACATAAATCTCTGGGTGAAGTTATAATGAATATTATACTAATATGTTTTCTTACATAAATTGTCTGAAAATTAGGCTTTCCGTGTTTCTTATCACAGCATTCATAATTCGGACAAAGGGTGGGTACGTTAATTGTTATGTTACAAATCTCATGTTCCAAATCATTAGAAACCTTCAAAAAGCTAGTGGTAAGTTTACAGACTTACAATGATAAAATCCAGGGCTTCATTTCCAATAGTGGACAAGATGAATATAGCTCATTATATAACTTTGCATTGAGAAAAAGACAACAAAAACTGCTGCTACTTCAAAAATATATTGATTCCATTACTAAAATAATTACGCAATCGAAAGTTGTATCTGCTTTTATAGTATGCATTCTATAATGTTGAAGTTTGTACTTAAATGTTTTTAAACTTAGAAAAAACGATACTTTTTGAGCCATTTTTCTCAAAATTAAAGTAGCTTTTAATTCTCAATCTATATGCTAAAAAGAGCTTTTAGTTTTAAAGTTCTTGATTTCAGAAAATGAAGGTAGTTTACAAAATCCTACTGATAAAAATAACAGTTCAAATACATTTTAAGCGATGTAAAATCTTGACGAATAAGAACTACTAATTGCTATGTAAGATACCGTCAAAACACGCATATAACTATGAAGCATCAAAATAATATAAAAAATTACAGTTATAAGAAAATTTTGACACTTTCTTTAGATAATCAAATTACTTGATCCCATTCCAAGTGTCTACGATATACAAATAGAATTAATCCATGATTTCTTTATCCTTTAAATTGTATTTCGTGAATTCTACTAGACCTTAAGTGGAACATTTTTCCCTATATATTTATTTTTGTAAAACAAGATGGTACTATAATTAGCTATTTTTTATTTTAGATTTTGACCCAGGAAGACTGGAATTTGGTACTGTTTAACGGAATGGAGAAGACGTCACACTGGGCTGCTCTTTACTTTGTTGCCTTGATGACATTTGGGAATTACGTTCTTTTTAACCTGTTAGTGGCTATTTTGGTAGAAGGATTCTCAGCAGAGGTATTAAATTCAACACGTGTTTGATCTAGTTTTGTAAGTTAGCTGATTGGTTCATTAAGTTCTAAGATAGAAATTAGGTTTTGATATTATTGTTTCCTCACTGCTTCAAGACCCGAGAATTAAAACAAATAATAACAATAACTTTCTTTTAAACACAAATATTATCGTACTTTCTCTATTGTAAATTCATTGACTAGGTACCTTATTAAGAGTTCTTACTTAATATCAAGTTTTGCCGTTAATTTTGTCCGGATGTAACATCATCCAGACTCTAGAAGATGCTTTGTTCAACTGTAGCCTATTTTTCTTGAAATGTGATCTGCTGCAGTTCATTTCCAATTGAGGTTATTGTCAAAAGATTACGAGGATGAATGAAACATTAAAATTTATATCAACATGCTCAGTCATACTCGTCTCCAATAATTGTGTTAGTCAAGGAAGATTATTAAAGTCATTGTTTTCCATGGTAAATAAAATACCATTGTGATACGGACGTGATCGGCAGAAAGATTTGAGTACATTCTAGATATTAGTGAACTTCTAAACTGGTCAAAGGATCGAACTCCTGCGACGAGAAAGTCCATAAACCATTACACTACCTTTATCAACCTGCACTACAGGGGAAATATAGCCAGTATTTAGTATCTTATGTGGATTTCTAAGTTTCTACCTTCTGTACAGGTTCTGTACCCAATTCGTCAGATCACGTTGCTTCCTTCCAGTAAGTTATTGTCTACAGTACGCTTCTCAAGCACCAGTGAAGGCAGTCATTGCCTTTTCTAGTATTATATTCTTTTTTTTATGTTAGTGTTGGTGACACTTTACTACTGATGAAATAAACATTTTTGATAACTACTCCCCTGGACCCCGCATGGCCAAGTGGTTAAGGCGCTCGACTCGTAATCAGAGTGTCGGGGATTCGAATCCCCGTCGCACCAAACATGCTCGCCTTTACAGCTGAGGGGGCGTTATAATGTGACGGTCAATCCAACTATTCGTTAGTACAGGAGTAGCCCAAGAGTTGGCTATGGATTGTGATGACTAGCTGCCTTCCCTCTAGTCTTACACTATTAAATTAGGGACGGCTAGCGCAGATAACCCTCGTGTAGCTTTGTGCGAATTTCAAAAACAAACAAGCTTCTATGTGTCTGGTAATTACTGTATTCTGCAATTAAGCATTAGTTACATGCAGAAGAAAGTGAATGTTATGATTAACCACTGAGTAAGAACCACTTATGTACCAGATAAAATAACAGTAAAAGAAATATATCAAACAGCATTTAGAATACTTATTAAATATTTTAAAGACCCTTATAAATTCTAGATAATTGTTTATGCAATATCTGAACAAGCTTTCATAATAGCTATATGCAAACCTTTACTTATTTCCCACAAAAAAACCTGTAAAGTTATTCTTGTACAAAATATCTTTAAAAATTTCGCAAGGGTTCTTAAAAAGTGGAGAATACCCTGTGTTTACCTACTGTCTTTCAGTAAACACCTGCTACATGATCAGTGTATCTTATATTTGCAAATAAGTGTGTGTGTCCTAGTAAAGTGTCAGTTTAGTGCATTGGCTCAGTAGAAAATAATACGTTACGTAATTATTTTTTTCAACATGACTTTTCTTTTTATATAGGACGATAGGAAAAAAAGTAACGACAAACTTGAACATGACAGTCAGGATAATTCATCATCCAAGAAACATCAGATGAGTGAAAGTCCCGATTACAAACCTAAGCCACCTGGTGCTGAATCAGTAAACTATCACATCAAAGGTTGGTGGCTGGTCGATTTATTTACTGTCTTCAAAGGGATCATTCAAACCACTAGTTTAGTAACTAAAGGTCTTGTAAACACAAATAAAACCATCTATATTTTTCACTAATGAGTATGGCTTCGGGATCTTCTAAGAAAACATTATTTTCTTGTTGCAAAACTCTAGAACTGTATTGTTTGTATTGTTGTAAGCTTGAAATTTTGAAAAATTCAGAGTGTGCTAAAACGTGGAAAATGCGTTTTGTGTAAAATGTAATTTGCAACTCCTACCAGAAATACGTTTTGATAGAAAACAAAGACCAATGCGTTTTATTACAAACATTTTATTTAGGCAGCAGAATACAAGGCAAAGAACCATTTCAGGTTTCCTCTAGTAGGAAGTGGAACAATTTTCCGCGGGATGCGTTCTTCCCACCAGTCATCACCCACACAGCAGCCACGCCCCAGGGATCTCCATGTGCTACTGGAGAGTCATCAATTCGAGATTTCACTAATCGGCTGTCTCCTTCTGTGGCGTACAGTATTAGCAACAGCTCACTTGCTTCAATGGATCAGTCTCTAGTAGGCATATTTACTGTTTCTCTTTTGTGTGTTTGCTAATATACCAACAAATATCGTTTTTTACAGTTCTCTAGCATATCAATAATGAAAGGTTAGAATAAGAACACGTGTATCTGAACGCCATCTTGTAAGATACTTAATTACAGATTATAAAAAGTGTTTACAAATTTTGTGAAGTAATGCAAACTAAAGTGTTTTAAGAAGTCAAAATTACGTCACTCTTGTTGGAATATAATCAGTCGTATAAGTTTTCGTCTGTTTGTTATTTTTACTTACAAATGTAATTCTTTAGAGAAAAAATTTTCATTTCTGAAATAAACAGTAACACATTATTCCTAGCGATATTAAACTGGTCTTACTATACAAATTACGTAACTTTAATTGTTTAGTACCTTTGTCGGTGTTTTTAAGCCTTCACAGTATCATACGTTTTCAATTTACGTTGATTAAAAAGCAGGAAATATGCTATTTAACGCACGTCTTACCACGAGAAAGATTTAGCTGGAAAAAACTTTTTTGTCGACACCTCACTTGGATTTTAACTAAAAATGCTGTTCAGAAGGTTAATTAAAACTTTTGCTAATTGCATATTAATGCCGAATAAATGACAAGGGAGATGATATTCCTTACGTTATTGTACAATATGTGCACTATTCTATTTGTATTCTAAAGACGGCTGTTATGGGTTTTAAAACTTTAATTATAATACAAGACAAGGTTACGACCTTCTGAAGATGATCCAAGAACATTGAAACATTCTTCTGTATTTTGTTTTAATTAAAGTTTTAATACAGATACCAGCCGTCTGTAGAATACATTGTTACCTTAAGTGGATTTCTCGTCATCATGAATAACATATTTGATTCTTCCTTTCAGAGAACTTGCGATTTTTCCGGTGGTCGGCACTCTCCGTGTTTGGACAAACACTCCGTGAGTTATGGACAGAATAAAACAGGTTTATCCGCACCTGTATCGCGGCGGCCTTTCCAACTACAGCGTGTGAGAACTTCTAAAAAAAGCCAGGTGTTAACCAGTGATTCTGTTTTTTCAGAAATAAGTCATGGTACGTTTGGTGATATTCCTCTCTCACGAGAACTGGATTATCTACAGTTTATTGAAAGCTCAGATCTTGGTCAAATTCCGGTAGCCCTAAAGCCAGAAGACACGCAACTTCCTGAGACTGGGGAGCACAGAAGTCATCTGTCTCCTAAATCCCCAAGAAACACTGATAATCAGTTGATAAAACTCACAAACAAGAACAACATCGTGTCTTCTGATCCTGAAAAATGCACACATAGTCAGTCATCTCTTTCTGCACAAAAAGGATACACGGAATTTACTGATCTTCCAAAACACACTAGTGTTTGTTCTTCCTCTCTTCTTGAAGCCCTTGAGTCCCAAGAGCACTCTTCTGAATCTTCATCAGATGACACTAGTGTTTCTTCAGAAACTTTAGCAGACGGTAGTAGCTTAACATCTGAAGTTCAGCCACGTGACGCTAGTGCGTCTTTTGGATTTTTTCGATATGATAGTAAAATCTCTTCAGATTCAGCATCAGATAGCATAAGCCTGTCTTCTGCGACCATTACGCACTGTAGTAGCCTGTCTTCTGAGTCTTTTGCATTCGCTAGTGGTCTTTCTTTCGAGACTTTGAAATACGGCAGTAGCATGTCTTCTGAGATTCTAAAAAATGGCGGTAGTCAATCATCTGATACACTAAAAAATGCCAATAGTCTTTGCTCACAAACCGTAGAAGATGGTAGCAGCCTTTCTTCTGATACTTTAGGACATAGTAACGATTTGCCTTTTGAATATGCTTCTGTGGAAGAAAGGCAAGATGTGTCACAGGAATACCTGAAGCACGAAGACATTGGTTCTACCACAGACAACATAGAAAAATGTTCTCTAGGAACTCCAGATCCTACTCCTATCGATCCTTCAGAGAAACCGACAATACAAACATTTCTCGCGTCATCTGAGGTATATTAATTATATATATATATTTATTTATTTCGTAGATTACTGTGTTTCATTAAGTCCGAAGAATGACACATTAAACGTTCTTTGATATAGAATTCGCAGAACGCTCTAAGAAACACAAGTGAAATTGTTAATGTATTGTAATTTTAATACTCTTTTTTATATTTCGAAAATATTACATTTAGTACGGTTTATGTTTTTATTTCAAAACTATGAAGAGTCTTCTGTGGGAGTATATTGGCTACCTAAGATAAAAAAATTGCAGTGCTGTACAAAGGTGCTCGGACAAAGTCAAAAATTAGTTTTCATGCAACTTTTAAAAAACAATAGAAGGTAATTTATAGGTGAAACATCAACATTTTATTAATCTTTATATTTAGTACCACAGAAACTCTATAGAAGTCCTTGAGTTCAGTAAACAACTGATTTTTTGTGTGCCCTTGTTGCTTTAATAACTCCGAACAATCTTTCAGGAATTATTGCAACACTTTTAATCAAAGTGTTCTTTGAAATTTTACTCCAAACGTCTCTTATACACTCCTATAAAGTTTCTTTGGAAGCAACTTTTGAGTTGTCAACTTTTCAATCTATTATATCCCAAATATTTTGAATTGGGTTGAGATAAGCGCTGTATGGAGGCCACTGCATCATTCGAATGATTCCAACAGTGTCTTTCTTAGCTAATTAATATCTGCATATGTTAGACGAATGTTTGGGATCATTATCTTCTAGGCAGTAGACGTCTTTACCAATAATACACAAACCACTGGGTATATCATGATGGATCAGTATCTGATGATACTAATGCTAGTTCATAATTCCATGTATTTTGAAAATGTATTTAATTGTCTCACCAGAAACACACTCTCTGAATCATTACACTGCCTCAACCATGGTTTATGGTAGGTGCTAAGCATGGAAGTAAGTACCTTTTACCTTTTTTTTTCGCCGGATCTGTAACCTACGCTTTCAATTAAATATCTCAAACTTGGACAATAAAACTTAACACATAGTGTTTTATCAAGGTTTATCTGGGGTGCAGTATTAAATTGATTTTTTCTAGCATATTTTGGCACTATATACTAGCTCCTTGCCAGTTTCTCAAAAGCTAAGACAATGTATGGTGTACCATGACAGTTATTTTAGATCGTAAATTTGATCAGAATGTTCTTTCAAGCAGAACCCTTATGACATATCCTTGGCACAAGTGTATGTGAATTTTAAATAAGGATAACTATTCTCAACCTGGCTCATTCAATTGTCAACAAGGATAAGTGCAGCAGTTCAATAGTGTTGAAATTTACATTCGGTAATAGTATTGAGGAATTCCTTGTCCTAACACTATTATATATTTATCTATCAATGATTTTATTGGGATTTGCCTTTGTAGTTTTTGTATGTTTTTCAAAATGCTCTCTACTGTTGCACGATAAATGTTAAAATATTTTATTATTAATTTTATCAATGTAACAATGATTGTATTTCATCTGTACAATTAGTTTGGTTGTTTTTCTATGTAGGTTACTGTGTTTTATATTTTTAAGTTTCGTTTGTTTCTTATCAAAGCATAGAGTATCCTGTTCTGCTAGATTTGGTTTGCTTTAGAAACCACTTGTTTTTTATTTGATGTTGTTGTTTTTTATAAATTTTCTTGTTTATCACTTTGTTAGACTTTTATGTTTTAAAAAAAATTACTTCTTTGCTCATAACTCAATCGTAACTTCGTAAAGCGTTTTGCAAACTGTAATGCTAGGTTTAGAGTATTTTCTTTGTGTCTTGCAGTTTCCACTGTACATAATTTCCTCTGTATTTTGTTGTTCTCTATGAAATCTTCTATTTACTGTATTTTAAGCGTAATTATGTTTCCAGGAAATCTGATAAGTTTGTAATTTTGCTTTGGTTTCCTGAACAACATTACGCTTGTTTCTGCGATTCTAGATTTCGTGGATTTTCTACAAAACTTGACAATTTCTAAATATCACTGTTGTTGTTTTCTTGAAAAAAACCCAAAAAATTTGTGTTGCTATAGTTCATTGTATTTTCAAATCAAATTTCTGTATGACCAGTAAGGCTTGATGGCATGTAATGAAACTATCTACGTCTTCATTTTCAAATTAATTTTTACTTGTCACTGGACAGTATAAAGTATTGGTCGGTCGGTTTTCATTTCTTCTGCACTTTTTAGTTTGTCTTGTTCTCAAATAAATTGTTTCTGGTCTTTTCTGCTAGGCTAGCATGTTTTATGGAATATGACTGTAACTGTATTTCGATTGTTTTTTAAAGTAAAGGTGTTATCTAATTATTGGTTGGCGTGTATTCCAATATTTAGATAGTATTTATACTGATGTATTATAATTATTTTTACAGCTGCTTCTAACAAAATTAATTACATCTGTATTTTTTTGACTCAGATAATTATATATATAATTATATGTATCCGTAGTTTTAATATATTCGCTGTTAATGTTTCGGTATTTTCAGTTTTTAAACATTTTCGAAGAAACTGAAAGTAGTCAATTTGGTATATCTTACAGAAAACTGTTTTGTCGTGATATTAATTTAGGCAGGCGTTTATATATGGTATTACTTACTGGTTTAAAGTGTTTATAATAATAAAACTGTGTATGAAATATTAGTTTAGTGTGACATGTGATTTTATTTGCAAGCGCGCAATAAGTGTGTTGATAGTCATTCATAAGATTCACAGGAAGTAACTGTGACAAAAATGGATCTGCACATTTAGTGATATGAGGGGGTATTAGCTAGCTTTGTAGTTGTAATTTGGTACATTTTCGGAAACTAATATTGGTTGTTACTCTCATCATTAATTTACTTGGAATTGTTCTTTGTTAGTTTTTTTATAGTAACTTGAATGTGATAATAGGTTTTGATGTGCACTTTTAGTTTGGTCTTCCAGTGGTACAGCGGTATGTCTTTGGACTCGCACTGCTAGAAATCGGATTTCGATACCGGCTGTAGGCAGAGAACACATAGCCCATTGCATAGCTTTGTGCTTAATCAAAACAATCAAGTAATCGATGTTTTAGTTTGATGTATTTTAGGAAATCTGTTTAATTGGAACCGTTTTATCAGTGTACTTCTTGGAAAGTTTGATGCACTATAATCGGTAAGGAGTGTCTTCCGGAACTGTTTCGTTTTAGTTTAATGTGTTTTCCAGGAAACCGGTCGTCACCATGGAAGCTGCAAGTCAATAGGCGAACAACAAGATGACCAGCATTTTGTAGATAAGAAAATTCCTAATGACTTTGAGAATGGGTCTGACTCGGAGATGGAAATCTGTTTAGATTTGCAGAACATGTCATTACTGCACACACAAAGGTAAAATTTCTATATCTGATGGGATGTTTACATACAGAAGACAAAAAACAACTACAAGTTGCTAAATGCAATAACACGTCTAGACACTTGTCACTGAATACTACCACACTTGTGCAATTGTCGCTTAGCACTGTACTATTACTTAAATGTGTAAGTATTATGATTTTAAACATGTTAAAGGGACAGATAAATATATTAACGCTTCATAGATAGGAATCCTAAATTGTGTAACCTGGAATTGCACTAATTTTGATTCCAGAATATTTGAAGCTCGTGATGATCCAAAAATGTTTAAAAATAATTCCTTTTTCCCAGTGTATAATCTGTAATTTTGTTAATCTTTTTTTATATGTATGTGTTTTCTTAATATTAAAATTTCCATTGTATATTAGTTTATGTTCTGTGTTCACTTTTACTGCTTTTCTGATTTATTCGTTCTTTCTTCATTAGCTTTTCCATTTCGTTTTGAAACTTTTTTCTATCACGTTTCGTTGCTTTCTTTTTTGCAACTATCATTTCACCGAATTGGCCAGACTTCAACAGTCACGTCTGTAGATTTTCTATTCATTATAAATAATATCAACAAATTTTTAGTTTTACTCTTTCTTCTTCTGAAGAAGAAACGTGAAATTTTCAAAGCGCTCCCTCCTGGTGAACCAACGGAATGACTGCGGATTTGTGCAGCTAGAAACCTGTGGCATGCAGAGCACAGATAGCTTTTTGTGTAGCTTTGTGCTAAAAAACAGATAATAACAACTTCAGAAGCACTTGAGATTTCGTGTCGATTTCATTAACTTTAAAATTTGTTTTGTGGTTCTATGTAATATTTTGTTAATTACAACTCTATTAGAGCAATTTAAACCGCCCACAATAGTAATATTAAAGGGAAAAAAACATACACACGTATATATACTGATTATATATTCATAAAAAAGAGCATTTTGGGAAATCTTAAATGTTAATCTTAAAACTTAAATGTTTTAATACAATGTGACAAACGACCTTCGTTAAATATTTGTAGTTTACTGATGAAATAATTAATTTATTTAATATATAGATTAGACTAATGAATTATCGTCAGTATATCACAGATATGACAACTAGACACGTTCGAAGCTTTATGCTGCTGGTATACATCACGTGGTCAAGATCATTTTAGACAATACAGATATATATGCATTAGAAGTAACGTGAAAGATATGTTATGAAAATTATAGTGTGACTGTAATTTGAAACTTTTATTAATGTCTTGTAGAAATGTAATAATCTGGACATACATGAGAATAGCTGCATATTTAGTATAGACAAATAAATCTAGCGCAAAGGCTGTAGAATGAAACTGAAATATGTTCTTTCGAAAAGAAATTTGGATTTAGTTATGTGTACAAACCGTCGTTTTGTAAATAATATCTATTATTAAAATGAAGTGTAGATGAGAACACTTCAGCTCTCAATGTCTTATAAGTAAAATACATCTCACAGTGCGTAGACAATTAAAAAGGTGCTTAGTTCTAATAAAGCAGAAATTGTAATATAAAATACATAGATTAATAATGGCAGTGCACTGTATTGTTGTGATACAATAAGATACTAAAACATCAAATGGGTAAAAGTTTGTAAGCATGCAAAGAGCTGAGTTATGTTTCTTTAAGCACTTTCATTGATAGTTGCTACATACAACATGTAGTACTTGAATATTTTTAATTTTAGAGTGGTCAGATAGTTGAGTTCGACTAATCAACTCGTCTGAGAGAATCACATATGTCAAAAAGGGGTGCTGGGTGATGATACAGATTTTTTTTGTATTCCTTATCAAAATGTTGACGCCATTAAGGAGAATTCACAGTCCTCAGTCCGTGTAACACTAACCTTCCTGATGTTGAGCTGTGATTGTTGCAAAACTCACATGCAATGTGTTTCCAAAGTACTTCAAAAAGTGTTTTGTGGATGCCCAAACTATTTAGTGTCTTATTATAGATGGTTCATAATAATCCTTGTAGTATCACACCAGACATTATTCTGCATGAGGACAATGTGTGGTGCGATCTTACCCAACGGGATCAGATGCAACAACACAAACCATTGACTATCAGCAGCGTGCTTCCTCCATTACAAAGCACATTAAAACTATATGCCCGTCTACACTTGTAAGACTTCAATGGGACAGTCGTGTTCTATGATGGCACACTAGTTCGTAACCTCTGGCTTTTAGACATGAACTAATTGATCTTCTGCAGTGATATGAAGCCTTAATTCATCTATAAAATGTACTGGTATCCATTAGCATTGTTGCCAAACTTCTTACTTACGAATTCATCAAATCAATTTTTAACCACTTGGACAGCTTTGTTAGCCTATATACCTTTTTTTTAATCACTTGAACAGCTTTACTAGTCTACATTTCTGCCAAATACTACTGCTAATTACCTTCAGGTAATACTGTTACAACATTATACTGAAAATAACCAACGTTAAAGGGATCACAAAAGTAGCTATTGACCAAAGCTAAAGGTGGAAAGTGTTATAATCTAGGATAGATGGTACGTGCAAAATGCTTCGAAACAGCTGGGAATTATCACAGCAGAACGAAGTAAATGAGAACAGAATCAGTGACGTACATTTTTGAGTTATATTTGTATATTATTTACCAGACTGTATTAAAGGTTTACTTTAATTTTTCGGTGTAAAGTTCGTAAAACATAAACGGAATTTGAATTTGCCTTGCAAATTTTTATTTCTAACCTCCACTTTTACCCTTAAAGAGATAAAATAAGTGATCAGTTGAAACTTAACCAGTACACACACACACACATACACACATAACTAACGGTTGACCTAACTATTTGTATGAAAAGAAAGTTCATTCCTTTACTCGGCCCGGCAAGACCAGGCGGTTAATGTGATCGACTCGTAATTTAAGGGTCACGGGTTCGAATCCCTGTCACACCAAACATGCTCGCTCTTTAAGTCGTTTTGATGTTATAATGTTACCGTCTATCCCACTATTCGTTGGTATAAGAGTACCCCAGGAGTTGGCGATGGGTGGTGATGACTAGCTGTCTTCCTTCTAGTCTTACACTGCAAAATTAAGGACGGCAAGCGCAGATAGCCCTCGAGTAGGTTTGCACGAAATTCAAGTACAAACAAACAGAGACTTATTTGCTATTCTTCCACCCGACAAAATGTATGGCGTATCTCTCATAAAGTCGTCGAAACCTAACTAATCATAGCAATACATTTTTGAAATGACTGACAACGAAAGTCAAACTGGATAAATCATGCACTGGTTATTCGTAAAAAGACGTGATGTACCAGTGCATCGTCTCAGGCCCCCCGGTGGCTCAGCGGTATATCTCCACACTTACAACGCTAAAAACCGGGTTTCGATTACCCGTGGTCGGCAGAGCACAGATAGCTTTTTGTGTAACTTTGTGCTTAATTAAAAAACAAACAAGCATCTCCTCAGTGTTGGTCAACACCCCTCTAAAAACTGAACCAGAACTTTGAAGAGAATTCTGGATGTTCAAACATGAACTCCTTACAAATCAAATCTTCCTTTGTCTAAGCAATGATGTATCATAACAATATGGATCCACAAATGTATTATAGAAACATAACAAACAAAATGTATTGTTACTTAGAGAAAGTAATAGTTGTATTTAACTTATATAGGCAATTTCCTTTAATATGAATACATCTACCTGTAAGTTGTTATTTTTATTCAATTTCCAATTTATGAAGTGATGAAAGTAACACGTTTACAAAAGTAAACTATTCTGTTTTAACTCCATGAAAACAAAATGAGCACTAACAAAAATTATAAGCGCTTTTACATTTCCATTATCTGTTGCCGGATAATGCTTCCGGCCTTGTTTACAAAATCTGTAATTACATTGTTTCTGTACTTTGAAAAATTATAAATGTGCACAACATATAAATTAAAAGCGACAATAAGTTTTTGGGAAGAACAATTAAAATATGGATAGTCAGAATAAAAAGAATTAGTTGTTAGAAATGAAAACAGAGTGTAGGATTTTGTTTCTACTGGTAAATCAATGCGTTTTTTTAACCAGATAACTGTAATCAGGATGTAATATGTTATCGATGTAAAATAGCGTGTTTTGTTTCATTAAAAGAACTATGTTTAAATTTCTAAAAAACGTAAGTTTCTGACTTTTTTTTAACGATACTCCTGCAATATTTTAAAATTCAAACTTTTATCTGAATATGATAAACTCTTCAGTGAATATTAAACATGTGTAGTGTATAAAACATTTCCTGAGACAATATTTTAAAACTTGTACTTTATGCAAATTTAGTTAAGTTTGAAAACACATTATTAGAATTAGTTTTTTCCAACAAATTAGCGCGTAGAATTCCAGTAGAGTAGAATTTCGTAAATTATAATAAGATATCTTGATTTTTAAAATTTATTTAAAAATTATTTATTACGAAAATTAACAAACTAAACCATTACCGCGAAAACGCTGTCAGCATTTTAGGGCCGTCGATGTTCGTGAAAGTAGTGTTGTTCTTTGTTATTAAGCACAAAGCTCACAAAGGATTGTGTGTGCTCTGCCCACCAAAGCTATACAAAACCTGGTTTTTAGCATTGTTATCCCACAGACAAACCACTCTGTCACTGGGATGGCTTTATAAGTGTGACGGTCATAACTTGCTGTGTGATTAGATAAAAAAAAATAGTTCCAAAGTTTGAGATATCCTATTGAGCAGCTATTTTTGCTTCGCGAATTTCTGAAAGAAACAAACAACAAAAACAACCTTTTTAAAGTATTGCACTTTGTGTGCTCGACTTGTTTTTATTTTTTTTTGTTTTAATTCTGCTTAGATTTTGTTGGCTTCACGTATTATTTCTAGGAAATTAATTTTAGGATCAGGATATAAACTATAAAAAGATAAAAGCTTTTAATAGCCTGAGTTTATTGTCCATGTGTGATCTTACTCTCTCTTTCTGTTTGACCTTTTCAGTGTTATTTCCTTCTAATTGCACTTGCTTTTCTGCCTGTCTGGTACTGTTCTGAAATGCATAAATATTTACTGTAGCTTCGAGCGCTCAGACTGATTAGAGCCCTTTATCTCAAGCGTAAAACGAACAAAATAACAAATCGAACTGTACTTAGATAAAAGCTTGGGATAAATATCCTGAGAATAGTATAATACAGGGGAAAGTAATACGTTTTTATTAGTTAGAACTGAGTATAACATGAGGTTAAGAAAGTAAGTAATCCAAAGTTAAAAGGAATATATTTGTTTTCCTGATAAATGTACTGAGGAACTCCATTTATATTTAATTAAACTTAATTTTTGTGCCTTTGAAGTATCTAAATTGAGTTCTGTACGTCTAATGTGTTTCATATTATTGTAGATTTCTGTGACGTTTTAAAATACATGGAATTATACCTAAAATACTTACAATTTGTTAACTCCAAATGCAATAAAGTGCTGAAATTGACTTGCATCAGATTATGAGAAAATAAGTTAAGACTTTGTAACTGAGACAATAGCGACATGTTTAAATCATCAGTGGTCTTAGAACTGATGTCGTCAAAGACCTGAATCTCCTGCCAATAAATATATATCTATTGGTCAAACAGCCTCTCCAACCATAAATCACAGGTGCCATACACTTACTTATCATTACTTTAAACCTTTTTCTGTAAATGGGATCTGGTTTTGAAGCAATAAATCATTGAAATTATTAAGTACGGAATTAACTTTCGAAATAAACTAATATTTATAGAAATAGCACCAAGAAATGGAAAGATAGTAAATTTTAAGTTTCATAATAAAAGATAATTAATAACTTTAAAAAATTTGTTCTTATGGTGGGATGATCATGTTTCATTTATGGTAGCTGTTTAAACCTTGAAAGAAATTTGTTTTTCCTCAAATGTAGAAAACTTCGACGTTTCCTATGTTGTTCTAATAAAATGAATACAAAAATTAAATTTTGAAGATTTTTATCTCTCTCAACAGTGAGATCCCTAATAACCACCTACAGTGTAATGGAAGACCACCCACTCTAAGCTTCGCACCAAACAACGTACAGCCAGTCATGAGCCCTCAAAATTCCGTGAAGAGCATCTCCTCACCTTCCCAGAGTTTTCCTCCAGCTATTCCATTCAATGTACACGCACCTTGTAGCCGCCAGGTGTCTCTCACAAGTAGTGTTTTCAGTCACAATACTCTTAGTCCCCCGAATACTTTTAATGGTCAGAACTACATTCCTAGTGTAAGTAAATCACCGTTAGAAGCAGCTGATCAGAAGGAGCAGAAAACCAGTCAGATTCCAGAAAGTACAGTTGAGAAAACAGACGTCGATCCTTCAGCTGAAAAATACTTTAATGGCAAGGTTAGAAATAATTATACAATAAGTCTATGATTACAGTTTCAATAATTTATGTTATGAAGAGTAAACTTTAGTTTTTTAATACTTCATTCCTTTTTTTAGCAAACAGTTGTTCACTGAATCTAGTTTCTGACTCACTAAAATCCCATTCACTTGGTCAGCGACATTTCAAATTATTTGACTCAATAAAATTCATATAAGTTTTGTCAAAAACACTCACATTAAACAATAACCAATATAAACACATATACTTAAGCAAATAACGCTCACACGCTCTAATACACCTTATATGCATTTAGTCTGCTAGACTTAGTTACAATTATCGATGCACGTGCTCCAAAACAACCCATGAAATCTACTAAACCAAGTAATGAAAATGTTGAAACAAGTAAGACTAAGATAAACCCATTAACTTTTACCTTTAAACACAATTAGTGACTGTTGTATAATACTTTTTGTACACTCGATATTGCCAACAGACTGGAAAAAGTAAAAATGCGAACAAGTTTGAAATTTAAGTAGCTACATCACAAGTTCAAGTTTCAAACAACACCATCATTGTGGGCTGATAAAACAGAGCATAAATTTGTTGGATGACTTACAATGTTTGTGTGGAATTTTAAACAGCTTTCATAAATATAATAATATTAATTAATTAAAGAAAGCATTTCAAGATGTGACTTCATAACACAACAACTAATTTAAATTAACAAAGTTTTCTACTGAAATTGTGTCATTCATGTTGTTAGAAAACACCAAAAACAAGTGTGTGTGTTTATATCGTTGCAGCAGTTAATTGTGTTATAATTTACACAGATCTCTGGTGGGACACATTGTTATGAAATAACGATATTTGTGTTAATGTGCAACACAACGTTTTTACATTAAAACTATTCATTTGAATATTTCTGCCCAAGCTTAATTTTGCTTTTATACTATAAATTGATAAAAATATCGATTGCTATTGCAAAAAAAATCAAATAAAATCCAGAGTTTAAGTTTAAATTGCTAGACTTAAAAAATACACTTGTTCCATCTTTACGTTTAATACTTTATTAGTTATTTTATTATCATACTATTTATTTTGAAACTTTGTAGAATGGACGGCAACTGCCTGTTGTGGAGACGCAAGTGTAAAAGACGACGTTTCGAAAGTTTTCCGCCTTTCGATTGACCTGAAAACTTTCAAAATGTCCTTTATACTTATGACTCCACGACAGGCAGTTGCCGTCCATTCTATAAAGTTTCATCATGAAAAACAATCTATCAAAGAATGGTATTTATTATTTATGTTATTCCTTTTTAATATTAAGTTTTTTATTTATTTTTTTGTTTTTATAAAAAAAAATAATTGATTTTATTTGTTCTAGTTATGCTGGCTAATTGAGCCCCAAGGTTGGATTAAAGAAAGAGAAAGTTTCTCCTTGTTTATCTTTTCCAAGTCCAATAGGTAAGATAATTGTTACGTGATTTCGTAACCAAAGAACATCAATATTTGAAGAGTGAAAGGAAAACTTCGATCGTGTAATTTAATTGTTTACCAGTTAAGCGGTAAATTAACTTGCCTTTCATTGTTCACTGTTAGAATTATAAAAAGAATAAAGTGTGTAACTGGTTGCTGCTTTCCATTAATTCGTTTTTATAACCTAAGCTCCAACAATTAAGATAAATTGTTTTCTTTTTTATATCAAGTCGAAGTAGTTATTATAAACAGAAGCTGCTTGAAAAGCAGGTATGTTTTTATATGCTCAAAGAATTAAGAGAAAATGTGCCTTTTTTGGTATCGAGTGAACGTAGTTATTATAAATAGAAGCTCTTCAAAAGGCAGGTGTATTTTTCTATGTTCAAAGGAAGACAAGTTCTGTATCGTATTTATCCATAACTATGCTACAATGAACGGCTATTTTATGGAGATATTTAAAGGTGAAAGAAATTCAATCAAATATTTAAAACATTTTAATATCCATTCTTTTCCTTGTTGTATATTAATTATTATTCTTTAGTACGTTATGAGCGATAATTTTAATCTGGTGCTGTGGAAATCAAGCAAACTTAGCTTTAACTCGTTAAAACAAAGATTTCTTTCAGAAATTATGAATTAGTAATTATGAGAGCAATTCACGATCGAGATAGAGATTTTAATATTCTATGTACAAACAGTATTATACAACCATTGCACATAGAATATCAAGATATCTATCTCTCCGTCCTTACTTATTATTTTCGTAAAATATTGTGTGCTAGTTTATCGACATTCATCAACATTTCAGATTTGTCAACTTGCATGCAACATTACAACTGATTAGTTCTAAATATTTATTTATTTATTATAATTCTATTGAAGATATGTTGTTTTCTTTTCTAGGTTCCGACACGTTTGTATGACTGTAGCAGATGATAAAAGGTTTGACTATATGATTTTGTTCTTTATCGCTTTGAACTGCATCACTCTTGCTATGGAAAGACCGAATATTCCTCCAAATAGCACAGAGAGGAGAATTCTAAGTGCTGCAAATTACGTTTTCACCGCTGTGTTTGCTTTAGAGATGTTTATCAAAGTAAGGGTAAAAGATCTTAAGAAAGGAAATTTTCCGGTCGAACCAACTTTGTTTGGGCGAAAAATTGTTTTCACTACATGACGCTGTCATTCAACCATGTTGTCTGTCATTAACTACTTATTATTAACAAATTTCGAAGGAATCGTTTTTGGACAAATAAACACAATATGAAGATTTTGTATTACCAAGTTTTTTTTATTTTTTAAACGTTAGGATGACTTTGATTTATGGTATATTCAGAGCAGATTTAATTATTAATTGACGGAGGATTAGATACTCCAATAGAAACCTCACGGTGCCGTGTGCTTGACTCACAATGTGAGAATTGAGGGTTCTAGCCCTGTTCCATCAAACGTGTTCGCCCTTTCAGTTGTGGGGTCGTTGTAATTTTATGGTTAGTATCATTATTTGTTGGTAAAAGAGTAGCCCAAGAATTAACCGTGGGTGACGATGTCTTATACAGCTCAATTAGGGAAGGCTGACACAGATAACCCTCGTGTAGCATTGCGAGACATTCAAAACAGAAAAAACAGTACTCCGTTATGGGTGTAAAAACCATTCAAACATTACAGACAATTTTTGTAAAGTGTTTTATGACACACTAACTGGACGAAACAAATCATCTGATAATACCAATAAAAAGTATTCCGCATATTACTAGTGACACAATAGATATTTGAACATATTATTAAGACATTTCTACAAAACTCCAACATTGGCAAAGAACATACTTACGGCATTAAATGCTATTATTACTGTCCGGTTAGCTACTTAATACGACATATGTTGAAACACGGCTGAACAATCAGCTAATAGCTCCTATAAAACTAGTTGTGACTGAAGGGTTAGTTAAGAAAAATTCTTGATAGAACATGAGTAAAAATTAGAAAATGCCTACATTTCATCATATAAACTAGAAAATAACTCAAATTGATTTATGTATTACCAAAAGTATTTGAACAACTGAATTTAAAGTAAGAAGTGTTGCAAACTGCTAGTAACCACAACCTGTATTTTGTTCCTAACATTTATCGTTAACCGTTGAAATACAGCTCCACTTATCTTTGCAGTGTTTCAGTGTAGTTAGAATCTGTTATTTAAGCGGATTTCCTAAATGTTTCTGAAAACTGGTCAAAATGAGTTATGGACATTATTTATGTTAAACCGCTACTGGACACAATATGCAGTATGGCATAGTGCATTATTATGCTTAAATATCGTTATTCATAGAAATCCACTGATGTAATCAATGCAACACTCTCCAGAATAACACATAATAACATTAATTATCTTATAATAATATACCAAGTCTAAACTTTGGTACTATCCCCTACTTTCCGTAGTTTTTAATTGGGTTGATAAAAGTATCCAAACTAAACTGAGTACTCAAACTCTTTGCACCATGTAGTTATTTTTTATTGTCCTGTACATCCAATTTTGACGTTCAAGTTGGTTTAGAACATTGCCACATCATATAGTATCTGATAAACTGTAGCCATTCGTGAAATACAAAACAATAGAGCTTCATTCATGCTGGGATATGCATCCTTGCTATTCTGAATTTTCACTAAGATCATATGCAACATTTTAAATGCAAGATATAAGGTTTTGCTTCATAACAAGTTTCGCAATTTGAATTGGCCAATGAGTGTTTAATTTTGGACGAGCGACAAATATCCTTCAGTTTTATGGCTATTGTTCCTTAATTTTTTTAACATATTTCCCATTGTTCAATTTGATCAGATCAGTCAACTTAAGTTGACCTACATCTAATAACCAGATACTAAACGCAAACGAACGTGGCAGGGGTTTAGTTTAGAGAGAGAGAAGTCTGAAGAATTCTCTCTCCAACTTGGGTGGTTAGGAACGTTCCTCTTCGTCCCCTCACATGAAAAACTATTGAAATTTACACGAGGTTTTTGCCTTTATTTTATTTTAACTTTTTTTAAGTTGAAGAAGTGAGCTTTGTCATAATATAATTAACTGGTGAGCGAAACAAAGGCGGCATCGGAGAGGCCAGCCAGGCCAGAACCCAACCAGCATATGTCAAAGTAAATATCAATGCGAGACGACCCGCCCGTTTCAGGGCTGGGAAATAACGTTGCCTTGGCTGAGATCTAAAGATCCAATGCCTAAGATTTGGCTGTGTGGGAACGGAAGTGTCCCGAGAAAATCCATTTTCACAGGACAGGCGCCGAATCCAAATACTAGCGAAGTTTATGAGCTTTTATAGGTAGCATCTTGACTCCAAGTACCTTGCCATTGCTGTTACTTATATTGTCTTACATAGCACTGTACAAGGACATGGGTTCATAGTCTGAGAACAACAGGAAAGTGTCATGGTGTCATAGAAAATACACAACATAAGAAATACTATTAAGGTACTCAGTCTCCATAGATTCATTGAGTGGGGGCCTTGATCAGCGTATGAAATGTGGTGGGAGAGGGATTGATGCTGAAAACGAAAATCCGTACGTTAGCTAGTGTAGTGGAGATGGAACAAGTGCTACCTTGCGGCGCAAACACAGTTACTTTAGCTAAAATTATGTAGAACTTAGAAAAAAACGAAAGTATGACTTATTAAATATATAATAAATAAATTTATTTGTTTTGTATCGCGCAACACTACACGAGGATCATCTGTGTTAGCCGTCCCTAATTTAGTAGTGTAAGACAAGAAGGAAAGTAGCTAGTCATCACCACCCACAGCCAACTACTCGGCTACTTTTTTTACCAACGAATAGTAGGATTAATCGTAACATTTTAACGCCCCTACGGCTGAAAGTGTAAGCATATTTGGTGTGACGGAGATTCGAACCCGCGACCCTTAGATTACGAGTCGAATGCATTATCCACCTGGCCATGCCGGGCCCTGTCAACATTGAAACAAAGTATATAATTACAAAATACGTTCTCCTTTATTTAATATGTCTGCTATGGAACTCTGGTATAGATGAAACTTAGAAATAATAAAGTATTATAATTTGTTGGAAATGATGAAAAATGTCTTCCTTGTCAGGTGGTTGCTAAAGGACTTTGGTATGGTAAACACGCATATTTTAAGAATGGATGGAATATTATGGATGGAATTCTAGTGAGTATCTCGATTGTTGACTTCATGCTTTCCTTCATTGCGCATGGCAGTCCTCGTATCTTCGCTATTTTGCGGGTTTTTCGGTTACTTCGTTCATTACGACCACTCAGGTAAAATTTTTTTGTCAGTTATTTGTTATACTTAAAGTATTTAAATTTCATTTTTGGCTATTAATGTGACTAACTTTCCATAATTTTGATGCTAAAAGTATAAAAATTCAAGCCCTTTATATATGCATATATTTTGATTTTTCAGTCAATAATTATCCAAACTTGTTTTTAAAATAACAAAGAAATATTTGAAATAAAGCAGATTTTTCTGCCAGTAATTCGTTTGTTTAACGTTATGTTCTACGGGATTTAGATGTCTGTTCTAGTAGACGAAACGTTTCGATTTACTTTCAACCGTCATCAAGATCACTGAAAAAGCCTGTTATTATACATGTAGTATATGATTACAGATTATATAAATAATAAATATAAAAAATATTATTACTGATGATAAAAACGCTTACTTAGACAGCAGCTAGTTTAGTATCCAGTAAAAAAATAATTGGTATTTTACCTATAATTTTATTTATAATTGTATTTTCATAGCTGACTCGACAGGATAACATTTATCAATAGATATCAGATTTAACTCTTCTCATCGTGACTATCTTACAGGCATGAATTACAACTAACCCTTTTCACAATGACGATAACCAATTATTTGTACCAAGACTAATAAATATACGTGAAATGGAAACAATTCTTTTTCGCAGAAACTAATGATTGAATGTGAACTGAAACTATTTTCATCGTAACCAGTTACTAAATATAAACTGAAAATAAATAATTTCATCATGACGAATAAAAATAGACTTTTATTTATATCGAATTTGTTGTCTTTTCCTTAAGCTCTACAACTAATAATTCAAAATGTAAAGTTTTCAAATATGCCGGTACAGAGTTTTAAGAGTGTAAAGACTTTCTGCTGAAAAAATTAAAACACTGTAAAATCATTTAGTATACATTTTAATAAAAAAACTTCCCACTGTCTTCTGTGATTGAAAATGGCGACTAATATATTAGACAGCTGTTTTAGGAAAGTGCACAAAAAAACGTTTTTTTCGTCTATATTTTATAAGGTGTTTCTTTGTATTAGAACCTTTAATTTCATATCACATAAGTTGTTTTTTACTGTGAAACAAGAAGGAATAACATGAAAAAAAAGATTTATTGAAACATTCGACCATATATTTAAAATACAACAATATAATATTAATATATTATTTAATAGATTGGTTAGGTAGGGTATTTATGACGTGTGCAGTAAAATGAACAATATCTTCCTATTGTAGAAAAATACCATAAATGGAGAGGACGAAAATAAGATAATTACATTCTTTTTAACTGTTAAAAATTTACATCTTATTGTTACAGATAGAAAAAAAGAAACAAAGAACAAAAATTGACTTCACATTTTTGGGCTCTTGATACGTTATAAAAATGGCATCTAAATCTCACAGTTCGATTACACTAACCCAGTAGTTGGAATAGGGGGAGTTGGTTAACTGCTTTATCTTGACTGTGGCAGTTCGAAATGAAGAAAGACTAGTGCAAATAAATACCTTTTGTATATTTTTCAATAAATGTCTGAGATAAATGAAATTCTTCTTAACATTTGTGCATCTGTGCGTAATATAATATTATTACGCTATGATATTTTATAATTGTAATTTCAGGAATATGGAATAGAGCAACAAGTAGACTTGCTTGCTTGAGTTATCGTGTGGTAGGCAGTAAAAAAGAGTTATAAAGTATTGCAGATAAAATATATGAATGATAACATCAGCCATATTAAAAGAAAAAATGATTATTTCTGAAAATTTATTCTTTCGTTTTACACTTATAACATTTTATCTTAATTCCTAGAGCTTGAATACCTCCATTCACGCGTGTTTAAAAACCTTTTTACACAGAAAATTGTTTGTGTTAGGGAAGTCACTTTCTTCCTAACTGTCAGAACATACGTAATGTTTTTGAGGAAGGATTTTCAACTTCATGTATTGATCCATTACTTTTATTTTTGCAATTTCATTTAGATTTCACCTTTAATTTGCATTTATTTTCGCTTTAGGTTGTGTTTTTAAGTTGAACCGTCTTCAGATAAAGTACAGAATGTTCCATTTTAACGATAAGAAGGAAATTCTATCTTCTGCGCTGTATTTACTAACTTTTTCGTTATTTTTTTTCGTTATTGTTATTTTCTCCTTGAAATATACCAAATGGAAATAATATTAGAAAAATATGAAATACAATGTTAAAACTTGCTCATGGAGTTTGGAAAAAAATGCCACCACAATTTTTTCTAACGTAAAAAAAATCATTCTGAACATTTTATAATGGCATAACACTGTGTAAAACAATTTTTTTCCTGGATACTATGTGTTATTTCTTAATTGCTTTTGTTGTAGAAGTACAGACAATGGCCATTATTCCCTACAAATTTTTCTTTGGTGACCTGGACAATAAAATTTAGAAATTAACCTATTTTCTATGTAAAAACAGGCAAATTTACACATTTTCATTTACATAAGGATTGAATAAAACAACATATGAACCAAGATTTACATGTATTTATACTAAAGTTATACAAAAATGTTTATAACTGAGTAAATTTTTGAGATTTGAGATTGTAATGTAAATCACTTTCACGTATCAGCCACTAAATATAGTCTCCCATCAAGTTTTCGTTATACGCTCTTTGGAAGCAGCGTTCAAATTCCAGTATATCTTGGATGGAAGCGCTTGCCTTGCTCCTCTGAGTATGTTTTGATGTTCTTCTTAAATTTATCAAGTTGATCGTCAAGGATATGGACCTGGCAGGGACATCCTGCGACCCATTTTGCCGTATTTCTTCACCAGAGCTTCAACCAGTTCCACATAATTTTTGGCCTTGTGATTGCCTAAGAAGTCCCAAACCACTGTGACAAAGCTGCTCCAAGCTTTTTTTCCTTTCTACTGAGCTTCTTGGGGAATTATGTGCGAGTGCATTCAGGAGTCTGAATGTTCTTTATTTGTGGTCCAACGAAGACACCAGCTTTGACCTTTGCCTCAGACAGCTTAGGGGAGAAGTCTTGTAGGTACTTGAAGGCTGCAGACTCCTTATCAAGATCTGTGACAAATTGTTTCATAAGACCCAATTTTATGTGCAGTGGTGGGAACAACACCTTCTGGAGGTCCACCAGTGGCTCACACTTGACATTATGCCTCCCAACATAAACTAGGTCCGTTGTGGCCAGTGCTTCCTGTTGTAGCTGCGATGTTATCATGAAGAATAACTTTATTTCATCCACAAGTAATGTAAGAGGTTCATGCAAAATATTTTACATGTGATATTTTTCTATACTATTGGAAATTATAGAAAAAGTAAATTTAAAGATATTTAAATTTTAAGAAGTCGAAAATTTGTATAATATCAAATCTTACTTTTAAAGCAAGCAAAAATTGTCCGTCTTACCTTCTAGAGTTTTTTTGCAGTGCTTGCAGGTAAAATGAGGTGTCCAAGTTTTTCTTGATCCTCAATAGACATGCCGAAGTCTATGACTTGTAGACTTCACACATTTTAACAGATGCTGTCGCAGAGTACTTTTTCGCTCTGTCTTAATAAATTGGCCGCATACATAGCAGAATGCGTCAGAAGTGGTGAGTGGTGAGCTTCTGTATATATATTACTATGGAAAGTTCTAGAAAATTCTCGTAAGTTCTACAACATTATATAAAGTTCTTGAAAACTTTTGTAAGTTCGAAAAAATTATCTATCAGCTACATAGCACTGAATTTGCCTGAAATAGGTAAATTTGAAAATATCATTATTCAGGTCACAAAAGCAAAGTTTGAAGAGAAATATAGGTCTTTTCCATTTACTTTAGGCATAAGCAATTGGGAAATAACACTTTCTGCCCAGGAACAAGAAAATTTTAAAAAAATTTACATAGTGTAAACATTAAACCATTTCTGTAACACAAGTTAATATATGATGAATTTATAAATATGTGAATTAATATTTAGACACATATAATATCGGTTAATAGATTATAATGACAAAGAAATTTATTATACTTTTATAATAAACATGATTATTTATGTAAGTTGTAAACTGAAGCATTTTCTTAGTACTTAACATTATAATATTTTATGTTAGACAGTATTAATTGTTTTGGACAGGATAATTTGATCCATTTTTTGATAAACATAATCATCATTTATTTACATTTGTTATTGTTTTATCAATTTGAAACATTTTACAATGAAGAGAATTATTCATAATAATTATATAATTAAAAGTGTATTTAGAAAATTTAATTATTATGATTCATGGCAGTCTTAAGGTAACATGATGATTTAATCCACCTTCATGTTGAACACTCACATGGCAAACATAATTCCGAGTGTTACAAGAATGATATGGATGATTGGGAAATGTTTGCATATATGAGATTTGAGGTTAATTTTTATGCCATATAGGGGCATGGATAACTTTTATATACAGTGAATAAAACAATAAGGATGATCTTTGTAATGGAACAGGATAAGTGAAACAGCTATACGTGGTTAGTTTGTAGATGAATGGTTCATATTACAATTGTAGTAAACTCTTTAGCTCAGCAAAACCATTTCGCGTCAGGTAAAATCAAAATGTTTGTATGGTAGCTACGCCGTCAGAATATTTGGTTTGCCTGCTAAATCGCGGTCATCTGGTGGTCAAATATTACATACATTTTTATATTAGACTGCAATATCTAGAATAATAAATAATGGATGTTGTGAGAAAAATGTAAATTTTATTATTAATAGAATAAGTCAAATCGTGTGAATAAACACGGAGTAATAGAACATTCTTTTGGCTACGAGGTTTGTGGGAAATGTTGCTTGTTGGACGATTGAATTAAAACAAACACTATAGCAGACTCAGTAATTTGTAATAATTCAGCCATCAAACAGTTTTAGTTCCTGCAAGTGTGATGGACAAAATAAATTATTTTTGGTGTGTAAAATGTTTCAACAGAGATTTTGTGGTTAGCGCAGAAATTTAAATTAATATTTATGATAAACTGTAAATTAAATACCTAAGAAAAACTGAATTGTAACAGTACATCAGATATTATAAAATACTGTGCAAAAGTGTTGGAGGAAGAGAATATTTTGTCATTCTTTCCATTTTATGGTGCTAATTCTTCGATGTAATTACAGCATGTAAATTTTAACATTATGTTAATGCTTTATTGATCTCTGTTGACAAACAAATGAACCAGGGTGAGAATATTTATAAAACTTATAAAGGTTCTGCTTGAATGAACATACTTATTTAATTTAGGGTCTCATGTAACTGTCATAATAACTCCGTACAGAGGCTTAACTATATAAAAAGAAACTAGCAAGTGGCTAGTATATGATACCCGTATATGCTAGAAAAAATATATTTAAAGCACTCCATATATATATGAACCTTAAAAGAAACTGTGTTTATCACGAATCAGTGATGTCGAGAAAATCCACTTGTAGAGAAATATATTTGCAAAAACGGCTCGTTTGGGTTGAGAAAATATTTTACGTAGAAGAGCGAACAACGTTTCGACCTTCTTCGGTCATCGTCAGGTTCACAAAGAAAGAAAGAGGTAAGTGACCGGAATCTGACCACAAGTTTGGAAGGGGTTGTGTAATGGGTGTCGGAATGTAGAGGGCGGTGTTAGATGTTTTATTACATAATTTTATATTATTTATTTTATTATATTTAATATAGGTATAAAGGCGTTCCTTTATATTGGTTTATTTTGGGTTTAAGTTGTTGTTTAAGTAAGGCTTCTTTAATTTTGCGTATGTTTATGTTTGTTTCTATATTTAGTATTTGAGTGTTTTCTATGGTTATGTTGTGTTTATTTGACTTGCAGTGTTCAAAAACGTGTGAAGGTGACTTTTTATGTTTTTGAATCTGGTTTCCATTTTTTCTACTTGTTTTTCCAATATAGAAGTCGTGGCAGTTATCACATTGTATTTTATAAATAATGTTGGTGTGGTGTTTGTCAGTGTATTTTTACATAGTATAAACCTCAGTCTTGTGCCTGGTTTTTGAATAAATTTGGTATTAACTAGAATGTCATATTTTGTTACTAGTTTTTACCAAATGTCGGTTATTTGTTTGCTGATGTCGGGAATATATGGTATGTAGCAGTATATGGTTTCGTGATTTTTTGATTTGTGAGATATATCTACTTTTCTTCGTTGATTTTGCTTTCTGTCTAGGTGTGTGCGTATAATGTTTTCTTCGGTTTGTGGAGGAAACTTATTGATGTTGATGAAGTATTGTTTTATTTTGTCTAATTCATCATTAATTTTATCTGATGAGCATAGTTTTATGGCTTTGTTTATTTGGTTTCTTAGTATGTTGAGTTTTTGTTTTGTTTCATGTGCTGAGTCCCAAGGAATGTATAGTCCAGTATGGGTTATATTTCAGTGGATTTCTGTTTTGAATTGTGAGTCGGTTCTTGTAATTTTGAGGTTAAGAAATGATATTTGATTGCTTTCTTCCTGTTCACATGTAAAATTAATGTTGGGATGTATAGAGTTAATGTGATTGAAAAAAATTAAGTGTGTGTTCTGTAGATCTGAATCCCGCAATCATGTCATCTACATATCTGTACCAGTATAGTGGTGGATGTAATGTTGTGTTAATTGCTTGTGTTTTAACTTGTGTGAAATTATGTCTGAACTAGCATACCGTACACCACTATTAACAGTACACGCTCACACAATCGTTAAGAAACTAAGAAATTTAAACAAAGAATTAAAACCCCTTCCAAACATGTGGTCAGCTTCCGGTCAGTTACCTCTTTCTTTCTTTGTGAACCTGACGATGACCGAAGAAGGTCTAAACGTTGTTCGCTCTTCTACGTAAAATATTTTCTCAACCCAAACGAGCCGTTTTTGCATATATAGTGTTTATCACTATACATTAAGTTTTGTTGTCATGCCACAGTTCCAAAACTGTTGAGGACCGTCATTATAACAGAGAGTTCACATAAAAGCTCTACGTGATGCTGTTTGGATTCTGATAAATTGCTGTAGACTTAAAATGCTTCCTAAACGCAATCAAGTACACTCTAGATCGTGAGACTGAAAAGGGTAAATTTGAAAATAAAAAGGAAGAGGCAGAATACGTAAATTCAGTGATACTGATGTTAAGTTTCTTCGTTTATTCAGCCTTCAGGACAGAAGAAAGACTGTCACTGATCTCAGGCATGAGATAAACAACCATGTATCAAATGAGTATCAAGAAGACTCAATGAAAATGAAATAATTAGTCAAGTAACGGTTTAAATAACTTTTACTTCGATCTTATCATGTTGTTTGAGACTAAAATTTGCTAAAAATTACAAAATGTGAACTGTTGTTGATTGGAAGAGGATGATATCGACATATGAATCCAAGTTTAAAATATTTGGTTCAAAACACAAGTTGTATGTCCGGTGGAAGAAAGGTTAAAGATACTTACTTAAATGCATATCACCTACTATGAAGCATGGGGAGACAGTGTGATGATTCAGAGGTGTTTCTTTGCTGATCAACATGAATATTTACAAAATAGATGAAATAATGAACCAGTCCAAGTGCCATCAGGTCCTGGTCCGTTATGGTATACTCAGTGGTTTGCGTATTATTGATAAAGAATTCAACTACCAAGTAGAGAATGATCCCAAACACTTAAACAAGTTAAGAAATAAGCTTCTGGAATCATTCACATGATACAGTGGTCCTCACAGAGCCCTGAATTCAACCTAATTGAGCAGATCTGAGACTTGATTGATCAAAAACTCGACATATTAAACGTTTCTTCCAAAACAAAACCTTTAGAGACGTTGGAGTAAAATTACAAGATACACTTTGATTAAGTGTGTTGTAACAATGCATGAAAGACTGTCAGTAATTATTAAAGCAAAAGAAGCACACACAAAATACTAACTGTCTGTTCAACTCAAGTTTTTGATTGAGTTTCTATTGTACTAAATACGAAGATTAAGAACATTCTAATGTTTCACCTGTCATTTACCTTCCATTTTTTTTAAACTATCCTGAAATCTAATTTTTGACATTGTCTTAACAATTTTGCACACACACACATATATATGTATATCACAAAATTGATTTAAAGCTATTTATTCAGAAAACATAATTGTCGTAGAATACTAAATAATAAACAAAATAATTTCGACTTTTATGTAACTTAAAATAAGATAATGAAGAAGACTTCATTAATAAGTAGAATAATCTGAAATATTGTTGTAACACAGGAAGGATAAGAACAATAATGCTAGACAGGATAATTCTATACTACTATGTCGAGTAGTATCAAATGGAATAGTTAAAACGCTGAGTCTTAACAACTAGCCTTGATGAAAAGTTTTTTCTTTCAACAATATATAAAAAATGTATTTAAGAATTGACCAGTATTTTTTCAAGCTATTGTTTTAATTATTTATAGTTTACAGCTTGTATCTGAAGTTTATAACTATAATGCTTATTAGAAGGAATAGTGTATATCGTACTTTAAGATAGATAGCCTATTTTTCTGAGTAGAAATCAGATCATATCTGTAACTGGATAATCAAAGTGTATATTCGTGATAAACATCACTATTATTTCTTGTACTGAATGAAAGACGTCTTTGCAATAAATTTTAGGGGACATACTATTTTGAATTCTAAATCATAGATGTGTAAAGTTTGTATAATGTCCCCCAAAATTTATTGCGATGATGTCTTTCATTCGGTAAAAGAAACCTTAGTAAGGTACTTGTGGAAGATGAATATTATATTTCATATCCTACGTTTACACATCTCTTATTTGGAGTCTAAGTTGGGCAAACTAAGCAAAATGTGAAAAGAGGTCTGCAGTTTCCGTGATTTCTATAACTGATGTTAGGCCTGTTAGTTTCTAATAGTTTGCCAGTTTTAGGCATTTAAATAGTATTTTTAAGATGGTTATTGATTAGGGTTTTCATGTTGTAATTAGAGACAGCTAACTATTTCACGAGTAGATTAAAGAACAATTTGAATGTTATACTAATTAACAAAGGTCTTCTTCAGGTAGGATGAGAGTACGTTTGAATCTAAAGTTATTTAAGTACGATGTTTATATTTAAAATAAATACATTTAAATGTGAATAGTGTTACTTATGGGGTTTATTATTCATAGCTGAATTCAGGTTGTATCTGAAGCAAGATAATTAGGCCGTTTATTTGTAAGATTGAATTCAGACTGTATCAGAAGCTAGATAGTTATTATGTTGTTGTGTAGGGTTGAGTTGATGCTGCATTTGAAAATAAATAGTTACGATTTTTATTGTTTGGGGTTGGGTTCAGGTTATATTAAAAAACTAGGTTTCGAAGATGTTTATTCTGTACGGTTAAGTTCGTGTTGTGTCGTAAACTACGTATCTAAAAGTTTCATTGTTAAGGGTGGAATTCAGATTATACCTGAAGATAAATAAATAGCTTAAATGTTTCTTGTGTAAGATTGAGTTCGAGCTGTATATCAAACTAGACATTATCATTTAGGATCTTAATGAACAGCTAATGTGCTGAGTAATTTTTAGTGGTTTGTTTGATTTATTATATAAATAATTTACTTTAAATCGGTCTTAGTTTTAAAAAAAAGCAAAAAAAAACAGTATTGAAAAACTTTGCAGTGTTTAAGTAACTAAATAATTATATGGATAAAAATATTTTTTGGTGGGTAATGAACACGTGTCACCAGTAGTTTCAGTATTTAAAATATATTTCGTTTAAAATTATCCCAAGCCTTCTTCAGTAGCTTTGCAATTTTGCTCAACTGAATGTAAACACATTTCTGGGTAGTTGCAATGTGTTTTCAACTGAAAGTATTTGTTTGTTGAACAGGGTCATAAACAGAGCACCAGGACTGAAGCTGGTTGTTCAGACTCTCTTATCCTCCTTACGTCCTATTGGAAACATTGTTCTCATTTGTTGCACTTTCTTCATCATATTTGGGATTCTGGGTGTTCAGGTAACATGTAAAACCAATTTTTAAGAATTAAATGCTAATATTTTTCTTGTATAACTAACTAGTGTTTCCTATCTCTTTTGACCGAATGAAATAACGTTACTAAGCAACAGATCTACACAAACGATCAGACTGTTTTATCTGTAATTCTGTACAGGATATAATTTAATAAATTGACGTATAATTAAAAAGCAGTGTCATGTTATTGATAAATTTACTGTTTAGGCTGTAAAACTTGCTTTAATTGGAAGTGAAACAACTGTCAGTGATGTCGAGAAACCCACTTGTTGAGAATTTTATATGCAAAAAACGGCTCTTTTGGGCTCAGAAAACACTTCAAATAGAAGGTCGAAACGTTGTTCGCTCTTCTATTTGAAGTGTTTTCTGAGCCCAAAAGAGCCGTTTTTTGCATATGAAACAACTGTGTTTGCTTAACCTGTTTTCTTAAAATTACATAAATTTGCACAAATTATACAACAACTTAAACTGTTCAACTTAATTTATTCGTAAAGATGACTGTAGTCTCTTCTCCGGTCCGTCATGGCCAGGTGGGCTAAGGCGGTCGACTCGTAATCTGCTCGCCCTTTCAGCCGTGGGGACGTTATAATGTGACGGTTAATCCCACTATACGTTAGTAAAAGAGTATCCCAACAGGGAACGGCCAGCGCAGATAGCCCTCATGTAGCTTTGCGCGAAATTCAAAAACAAAAACAAAAAAGTACCTTCCCCTATTAGGCATCTGTTTAGGGTGCAAAGGATAAGGTATTGTTAAAAAAATAATTAGTAATTTAAACAGCGTTAAGTTAACTCGTCCATTAAGATTTTAGACTTGTAAAAAAGCGTCTTATGAAATACTTGACTATTTAGATTACTGAAGCTTATACAATAATGAAGAATAATTAGAAGTTAAATGTTACCACTTAATGAAATTCACTTTACTGTTTAGAGCATTAAAACTACAGGGTGGTCGCTAGAAAAGCGGATAATTTGAGGGTCAGATGAGATCATGAATAAAATGCGTGCTTACTCATTTCTATTTTGATTTCTTTACATCATGAATAAAATGCATGATTTTAATAATTTTTAGCATCTATGAGTGTAATATAACACATGCCTTTAAAAAACTTTGTAAAAATTATTCTTTGTAAAAATAAATAGCTGTTTGACAAATTTTTCGCTTTTCTAACGACCACCCTGTATTATATTCTGAGAGATCAAGTACTTATTTATGGCGTGAAATAATTCTTTTTCTATGATGTAACTAACAGTTTTAACGACATCCTTTTAAACTGAGCAATGTATTTCTAATAATTAACCTTTCTTAATTATGCATTTACTTCTCCTAACAAGTTCATTATGTCCTTTTTTGTGGTCATTTTCTGAAAGATCATAAAAATATTTGTTAAATCATTACCATGTTTGTTATCTATATAAAATTTGTTTGTAGCATTCTATTTAAATACTTACTTGGAGTCTGTAAAACAATCTTACTCACTTGTTAAGGTAATGAAACCTCTTAAAAACATTTAAATTGTATGGCTTAATCTTGATTTTTATGTCCCCCCAGCGGTATATCAGAATATCTATGGACTTATAACGCTTGAAATCAGGTTTTGATACCCGCGGTAGACAAAGACAGATAGCCCATTGTGTAGCTTTGTCGTTAATTACAAACAAACAAACTCATTTTTCTGATAAAATTTAGTTGTTCACTATCGCTTAATGTGTGTTTGTTTAAAGCAAAACCACATTATGTTATCTACTATGTCTGTCGTGGAACTTTGTACTTCGGATTTTAGTTTTGCAAGTCTATAGTCCCACTTGAGAATCTATCATTTAATATCATATTAATACCGCTTTAATATTTATTATATAATTTAGTTGCTAATTACATCCAAAACAGCTGGTTACTAATATTATGTTTTTGAAAGCGCTATTTGGCCTAAAATGTTTGTTTTTTTCGTAACAGCTTTTTAAAGGTAAATTATTCTACTGTGATGGGCCTGATGTCCAGGGTGTAAAAAATAAGACGGAATGCTTAGCTGATCCGATGAACCAGTGGATCAACAGAAAGTACAACTTCGATAACCTGGGTCAGGTATTTAGAAAAACAAATCAGTCTCTCTCTAATTGTTTTATAAATTAAGAATGTTGTAAATGAATAAAAACAAAGACAGTTGTTGAAAGAAAAATTCAGCTGTTTCGAAATTAGCATAAATTACAAAAAGTAATACATTTTAGAAAATTTCTTGACTTTACTCAGTACATCTACAATCAAAATATATTGTTCTTTTATTTTGTTCTTCGTGGATTTGGTTCATTAGAAATAACGAATGTTGTTTATTATATTTAGTTTTGGCGGTGCCATTAAAACATACAATTGGAAGAATTTTTTGTTTGTTTGGGGTTAGAGCTGTTGATTGGTTTACATCTGATTAAGGATGATTTTTTTTTACTCTTTGTTCAAAAAATAATACACAGTGTAGGAGAAACTGAGAAATTTCAAATAAATTTGTTAGAAAAAAAGCTTTATATACGTACCGAGTTCCTATACTTTTTAGTTCTTATAAATTATTATTGTAATAAAAACAAATAGCAGTGCTTATAACATTACCACATGTGTTATTGTAAAGACAATTTATACAAATATAAAAAAGTTGAAAGTAATATATAATAAGCTAACTTCTTTCTTAATGATGCAGGCGGTATATTTACAGGTGGAAACAAAAATGTTAAACAGCTACTTTTTTGTATGAACAAGGAAAGCTAGTTTCATTGTAATAATCATTAATTAATTTCACAAGTATCTTATGAAACTATTGTAACAATCTGATGTTGAAGATGATGCTTTTAAACTGAAAACTTTGTTACAGGCTCTAATGTCACTTTTCGTATTGGCATCTAAGGATGGTTGGGTTGAAATCATGTACACAGGTCTGGATGCAGTTGATATCGATCAACAGGTAAACAGTAGATATACATTTCGACAATACTCTTACATTACAATAATATATATATACGTGACCATATGTATCAGAAGCATTTATATATGAAAATAGTTCATCTCTGTATTCACAGTGTTTTTGTTTATAACGGCGGTTTCACAAATAATTCTTAATAATCAGGAAGATTAAATGTTTACTTTCATCGGTTTCAACATTAGACTAGATAAAAGAAACATACATTTCGAAACAAGCAAACAGAACAAGTAGTTGATGGCACATAGCGATATAAATAAACGATATAATACTAGATTCTTCTTATCTAAAAAATAACAAAACGTTAGCAAAATTAAGAGGGAAAACTAGCTTACTTTACTTCTTAGGTGAATAAAACAATTAACATCAGAAGTAACTATTTTTAACATCCAACCAAAGGAAGATGTGTTTATAATTAGCTAAGATATGCATTCGGTGTATGTAAGGGAAAGGGACAGAAACCTCAGTGATTTGAAAAGAGAGAGAGAATCAGATGCGAACGCTGTTGACCCCCCTCCATCACCCTTCATATGATCCGTAAGGGTGCATGCTAAGTGTGGTTAAAATCAGTAAAATAGCGTAAGGACATAAAGGGTGACATAAAGGGCCAAATCAAAGCAGTGTTTAAAAGGGTATAAGCCTAGTTTTGTGACGATGGATTCAGCAGTTCGTCAGTTCTAAACGGACATATACAGACCTCTGTAAAATAACGATTTATATTACAAGATCACGAAAATGTTTATGTCTTATTAAATTGATGGAACATATCAACATAAAAAGACAATATGGAACATAAATATGTAGGATTGTCTGTGTATTTGTATGTATTTTATGGAATAAATTAGAACATGGAATGTATATAGCAAAACTCATATTTTACACATATGGCAGGTCGTTACATTGATACCAGGTACCGAACTAGATATCTGGAAATCCGAGGCAAGAACTGAGAAACACCGTTGAATACTATCAGTACTTTTAGTTATTTAAGAGAGGCAGTAATGTCAATCAGTTGCTCTCCCTCAGGTCAGCAGTACCACTTCTAATAAAACAAAAAGTAATACATAATAGTATGTCAATCACATCGTATGTATTATATCTAGAGCCTTTTACAGGGCCTACTGCTAGAATATGACATGCATTATGGTAATTGAGGCGATTATTTATATCATTATATGCATAACCAACTCGTTTATGATATGAACAATATAGAGAGCACAGCGAAAGAGAGAAGACGTTGCAATTTAAGCTTTTATAGATTTTGAAACATTATTTAATATTAATATTATAATCTGTAGGAATTTGCGTTAAATAACAAAAGAATAACTAGATATAGTAAGATTGGCAAATAAAAGTAAAGGTGGTGTAATTTTTAATATAATATTAAAATAGGCTTAGTGCGCATAGCTGTACTTTAGTCTTTGGTATATTTCGACATACGGGTAAATCGTAAAACAGGTTATATGCATTTTTTTGTTGAATAAATAAAATGTAATAACTAGTTTTTTGCCTCTTCGTAGTTTAAAGAGTATCTTGTTAGTTTCAACTTAGATCCATTAGTTTAAATTCAGCATATAATTATGGGCAGGTTATTATATATACATAATGCTAAATACATTGTATTATTAACATTACGTATACATCAGAAATTGGTTATTGTCACTTCTCATGAAGCTCTGTTTCTGTATAATTAAAGATAAATTTTATTATTTAAGTGTGAGGACAATCTAGTGATAAAAAATAACTAATATAATTGGTTTTTAACCGTTTGGCTTAACAGTAAGTGTTGACAACAGGCTATTGATATTTTAGGTTAAAGTATAAATACAATAGTTAAGACTAGTGTAAGAATTAAACTTTCATATTTTTAGATTTAATGTGTGCAGTTAGTAGGTTTTATTTGCGAACTCGCAACTTGTATGTACTTTTAAGGAAGTTACTTATGAAGACGTGCAAATTTACATGTAGAGATAGACGAGTAGAGTAGACGATAAGTTGGAGGCAATCATAACTAAGTTAAGAGACAGTACCTAAATAAAAGTGTAGACAGTGGGAAATGACGGCAGGATTTCAACAGAAGCTTAATCTTTTACATGCAACGAGTGCATCAGTTAACAACGACTTTTGGGTAGGTAAACAGAGTTCTGTTAAGGTTAAAATTAGTGAATATGATTTTATTGAACAGCGTATCACAATCCTTGGCTTCTGCAGACGAGGATCAACTGGAGGGAAGGAAAACAAAAGGATCAAAGAAGATGTGGATGATATAGAGGTTATAGTTGTAGGTTATATCCTTTAAATATGCCTTGTCAAGGATAGGGTCTTTGGGGTAAATAAGAATAAGAGAATCAGATTATGCTACCCATAGGCTATTAAACCCAGCTGTAAGAAAGGTTTTAAACTAGGATTAGATGCCGGTGAGGGCGAGGATTAAAATAAAAGCGAGAATAATAAAGGGAAGAGAACGGTTTAGCATAGGAAACGAGTATAGAATCAGCTATAAGGGTAGGCTTAATTGTTACTATTGTAATGTTAAAAGTATAAGAAATAAAATAGATGACTTTAGTTGGAAAGGGTGATTTCGATATAATGAAAATAACTGAAACATGGTTAAACGTAGATGATTTTGATTTTTCTAAGAGTTTGTAAGGATATTAAAGATTGGATGTGTGATTAACTTCCTATTTTGTTTTGTCGTCCTTGAATAGTGGTCGTGTACCAGAATATCAAAATTTAACTACTGTAACTCCTGTTTTCATGAGAGGTGATAATATTTGCCGTAGTAATTATAGACTCTTTTGTTTTATACCATTATGGGAAAAGCTTTGGAAAGTACGATAAAAGATGTTTTTCAAAGTCGTTTAACAAAGTTTAGAATTTTTATTGGATACCCAACATAGTTTCATCAAAAGAAACGCCCCCCAGTGGCTCAGCGGTATGTTTGCGGATTTACACGCTAAAATCCGGGTTTCGATACCCGTGGTGGGCAGAGCACAGATAGCCCATTGTGTAGCTTTGTGCTTAATTCAAAACAACAACAACAATTAAAAGAAATTCTTGCCTTACAAATCTTTTGACATTCTTTGAAAAGGTTACTGCTTATATAGATAAGGATAAGAGTATAGATTTGGTGGATTTCGGTTTTCAGAAAGCATTTTACAAGGTGCTACCAAATTGGCTTTTAAAACTTATCTCTATAGATGTGAGGGATATATTAGCAAATTGGATAAAAGAGCGGCTGGTTGGAAGAAAGCAGAGGGTTGCTACAAATGGAGTTCAGTTATACTAGATTATTGTTACAAATGGGATACTTCAGGACTCAGTCATAGGACCTTTGCTCTTTTTTATTTACATCAATGACATGGATGAAAGAATGGTCAATAAACTACTTAAATTTGCAAATGATATTAAGGTACTGGGTGTTGCTAGCTGTGAAGAGGATGTTGTTGATTTTACAAAATGATTTAGATCTCTTATTGAGTTCGGCAAATAAATGGCAAGTGGGTGTTAATTATAATTATTCATGATAATCCACTTAGCGTATTATTATTTGCGTTATAACTTGGATAGGAATAATCTTAACAGTGTTATGAAAGAAAGGGATTTTGGTGTACTGGCTGACCAGTCTCTAAAGCCATCAAAGCAGTGTAGTGTGCTGTTGTTCGTCGTAGGGCAAATGAGATATTAGACTGTATATAGAGAAATATTGAAAACAAGTTTAAAAATGCTATAATTTCATTGTATATGTCACTGGTTAGACCACATTTGAAATATTGTGTTCAGTCTTGTACTTCTTACTTAAGGAAATACATTGAATTGTTGGAAAGTATTCAGAAGAAAGTTACTAGAATAGTACCTGGGATGGAGGGATTGTCATACGAGGAGAAGTTAAAACCTCTCAGATTATTTTTTCTTTTAAAAAGGAAGCGTTAGTTGGATTTAATTTAAGTGTTTAAGATTACAAAAAGAATTGATTGTGTTAATTGATCATGTTTTTCATACTTATTAGTGAAAGTATTGGTAGAGTATAAGATATTGGCGACATTACGGAAGCAGTAAATTTAAGTGAGTTTAATAGAAAGCTTCATAAGTGTATGAGTGATAAGGGCTAGTTTTAAGATATTTTTAATAGTTTTAATTTAATTTAGAGGACTGAGCAGCCAAAATTGACCAATAGGATTCATGTCGTCCCAAAACGTTATATTTCAAATGACGTGTAATTATTGTACATTTCATTTAAATAATTTACAATTCCGAACTACGGTAAGAACATATAACAAAGTATTATTTGTTTAATTTTAACATTTATTGGTTATTATTATCACACATACTTGAATTACTAAGATCCATCAGTAGTTTATTACCAGTTCGATACTTGGCCTATATTCTCAGGTATTTTGTGTAAATAATGCTAAGTTAAGGAGGTTTTCAGTTAGATTTTAAAGAGAAAGTATATTCTTATGTATTTATAAAAGACGTTTTAATTATGGTGATTAACACACCTGTCAATTTTTTAACGTGGTGTTGATTTATCAAGATCTATTTTCAGGTAAAGGAAAAGATGAAACAAAATAAGATATGGTTTCTTTAGTGCTGACGGTTTTCAAAGTTTGTAAAATAATTGACATTTCTTTGATTTCAGCCAGTTGTAAATTACAGCGAGTGGAGACTTTTGTATTTTATTTCGTTTCTTCTTCTCGTGGCTTTTTTTGTGCTAAATATGTTTGTGGGGGTAGTAGTGGAAAACTTTCACCGATGCCGTGAGGAACAAGAGAAGGAAGAAAAGGCGAGACGAGCAGTGAAACGAGCTCGAAAACTGGAAAAGAAACGGAAAAGTAAGTGGGGAAAGGCAGTGCGTTTACTACAAGATTTGTGTTTTACTTACAGATTTTTTTATTGAAGTATAGAATAAGAATTGTGCACTTTCTCACACGAATCTGTTTTTTTTTATTTATAGAACAAAATTAACGCTTTAGAACTCCTCCCAAAACCTGGTCACTCGGAAGTCGTATAGACTGTCAAGCTACCTGTGTTAAATTATGTGGGAATAATGTAATCTCTAAATAGTAGTATAATTCACATTTAGGAAGACTGGAGGTTTCTCCTAATTTAATGAAAAAAAAGTGAATAGTCTTAATTTATTAATTTAGTCACTTGTTTTAAAACCGCTAATAGAAATGACGTTGAAGTTGAAGTAAAATAAATAAAAAGTTACTGATGTAAAGTAAATAACTTGTCGTGAACCAAGACCTCATGCATTTAAGTGGTGTATTTAAGGAAGTGATCGCACAACACTTAAAATAGCATTTAGTTTTATGGATTGATTAAAAAATTAACGTAACAAAACTACAAAAGTTTTATCTGGCCTTATGGATTAATCCTCAAGTGAACCTTCAAACTTTATTTCCAACACGTTTAATAAGAAATTTAATCTACGTTTGCTAAACTCGGTATTTAGCCCTTGGTTGTCTTTAGAAACATTTAGATTACTAGTAGCTTTTATGATTTGATTATAAATTAAGCTGGACAGACCTCACCCTAGTATTTCACCTGCAGTTAGACAAGGAGCTTTTAACCCGACAAGTGTTAAGTTTTTTTTCTTCTTACCTTGAGGATTAGCTTTATTTCTGCGAACACTCAACTTTTTACATCCTAGAAGGTAAGTCCTTAATTCTAAACTTATTATTTAGCCAATCAAAAAGCTAGTCTCGCTCCTACAAATATTAAATATCTAGGTCAGTAACTTTCTCTCACAATGTCTGAGTGTATAGCTCTTGAGTTAGAGCAAAATTTTCATCTACAAATGTTAAAAATAGTGTTTAGTTCTTATTGTAGGTTAGGAGTTTACCGCTATAAACATGAAGTTTATTATTTAGCTTGCTTTCCTCAGCAATTAGTAAGTTTTATAGTTAGCACCAATGGCAATGTTACAACTCATCTCATGAAGGTCAAAATCTACCAACACAGGTGGTAATCATAATGTATAGCTCTTAGTTTAGATCACAAATTATTCTCTTAGAAACATTGGCCGTACTGTAATTCAGTACCTTTGTACTGAACTATTATTTTAGGGCAGAAATATTAGACTTACCATTAAGCTTTTACTGTAGTTTGAAAGCCTTATATAGAATTCTCATTGTAAGCTTATGCTTAGCCTGGAAAATGTTACATTCGTATTTATTTATTTAAATAAAGTCAAGTGTTATTGCTACAAATATAAAATTTAATATTAAGGCCAGGTTGTTCTTCTAAACTACCAAGCACAGCATTTTGCCGTATTTATTTAACATAATATTAACTATCAAGTTTATTTTTTTTCTTTTGCCTTGTGAGTTAGCGTTATATTAAGTCTGACAAATAGTTATCTTATCATTACATTTAACAGATCGATTAGAATAATAACAAACATTTAAATTTCGTCGTTAGATACCAAATGCTGACATACGACCGAGACATTGATGTAAAGTATTACAATTTCTTGCATCAATAAGTTTTAAAATGTTGGTTTTGAACAAATATCTAAAATGCAGCACATTTTAAACATTCACGTCGCATTTCAAATTTTTTTACCTTTCTTTTACATAGAATTAATTATCAGTAACATAGATGTTTACATTTATTTCTTCTTTTTTTTTGTTACAGAAATGCGAGAACCGCCCTATTACATTAGCTATTCCAAGCCTCGCCTATTTACTCATAACATTGTAACCAGCAAGTATTTCGACCTAGCAATAGCCGCTGTCATAGGACTGAATGTGGTTACCATGGCAATGGAATTTTATATGATGCCATTGGTCAGTGTGTTTTGTGAGAATATTGGTATAGAGAGTTTGGTTTAATACCTGTTTTTGAATTTTCATGTAAGAGAATCTCTTAGTTAAAGTGTACAATTAAATATAAATAACATAAACGTTATAGGCTCTAAAACAACAAAACATTATTTATTTTGTCATGTCGCTATGCGTTGTTTTGTCGTATTAGTGCACCTCCTTTTATACTTTCTGCAAACACTAAATAGGAGTTTGATATTATTTTTTTCATTTTACGACTATTTAGGAATTGGTGTATGCTTTGAAGATTTTTAACTACTTCTTCACAGCCGTGTTTATTCTGGAAGCTTTCATGAAAGTTTTAGCACTGGGAATACGAAGGTACCTGAAGGACCGGTAAGAATGATTTTGAGTTGTACAGAAACAAAGGAATGTATACTTGGATTGTTTTATTTAAAAAAAACAAAAAACACTCACTTGGACAGGTTGTTTAATTAATATGGCTGAGAATATCGTTTATACTAAAGATAGACCAACTGGTGAACAAATGCATTCTAATTATTATGTAGGCCCGACACGGCCAAGCGTGTTAAGGCGTGCGACTCGTAATCTGAGGGTCGCGGGTTTCCATCCCCGTCGCGCCAAACATGCTCGCCCTCCCAGCCGTGGGGGCGATATAATGTGACGATCAATCCCACTATTCTTTGGTAAAAGAGTAGCTCAAGAGTTGGTGGTGAGTGGTGATGACTAGCTGCCTTTCCTCTAGTTTTACACTGCTAAATTAGGGACGGCTAGCACAGATAGCACTCGAATAGCTATGCGCGAAATTCAAAACAAATGCAAGCCCTTGTAATCAATGTGTTAAACACATGATTAATTTATGTTACTTTTATCAGAATTTGTTTATTTTTTGTTAGAAGTTCTTGATAGGAATTATCTCTAGTGTTTTTGAAGTTGTTAAGAAGTTATCGTATTAAAGCAGTTTTATTCATTAGAAAGCTATTTATAGTTTCAGCTAATTTATAAAGGAGTATTTCTTAGTTACTTGCAAATACGATATTTTAATTTCTTTGCGAATCACTCTGATAAGCCCCCCAGTGGCTCAGCGGTATTTCTGTGGACTTACACGCTAAAATCCGGGTTTCGATACCCGTGGTGGGCAGAGCACAGATAGCCCATTGTGTAGGTTTGTGCTTAATTCAAAACAACACTCTGATAAAGTTTTTAGGTCCTGTATGAATTACACTATTCACTTAAATGATTTTATCAGGTTACAAATGTATAATTTACAAGATCTCTAACACATGTGCAGCCAATTACATAACTATAATTCAAGGCTAGTGCATTAAACAAAGCATTTTTCAACGAGTGATTTTAATTATGTGTTATGAAGCTGTATTTGTAAACCTCTGCATATTGAAAATGTTATCTGTTTACCTTGTAAAATTGTTATCACAGTTCACTAATATTATTCTATTATTCTGCTTACTTATTATTTTGTTTCACGGTTAATTTTCTAAGCTCACTTACATAGCTCATCAAATATTCTCGCATAACGGGTAACCAGGTTTCAGTTTTCTTTTATCTAAATATCTGATCAAATTTTTTCAGTATATTATTTAATTTTTAACCACAGGCTTGTGAAATACAAAAAAATACAGTTTATTATATATGCCTATATAATTATTATAGACTTCTTTTAAATGATGTAACAGAACAAAATGATATAAATTTTTAGTACTTTTAATTATTCATAATACACATAGAAATAAATATCAGATAAGCTTAGAAAGACGAAGAAAAATCATTCTACTCGAATCTAATAAATGAATTCCTGATACTAACCTAGATTCTACCTGAAACACATTCATTATTGAGTATTAAACATTGCAAAAGTTTAAACAAGTCTTTGCGTTCTTGTTTTTCTTGGGCATGAATAATGAAAATTCGTTGAGGTTAATGCATGATATTTCGTCTGTTAAAATAATTTACTTCAGAGGTTCAGTTCACATAGAATATTGGAAGATATAGTATTTGAATGTTTAATCTCAACCTTTGTGTATTCTTTATAATTTAATTCAATTTGGTCTCGTTTTTTGCTTCATCGATCTCATAATGTTCTAGATTGTTCCACTTTGTTTTTAGGTTATTTGTATTGTCGATTGTTAATCTCTATCAACAATTTTCAGTATTGTGCATATTAAACAAGCATAAGTGTAGTACGTTAGAAGTTATTACTGTATAATTTTTAACTGTTGAATCAAGTCAGTAGTTTGGATTATAATTTTCATAGCTTGATGTCAATTACACATTTTAATGGGTAGAAGAAAAATTGTTAATTTACATAATGTTTTAGACAGAATCAGTTAAATATTGTTATCAGGAATGTTTTCATTATTCAATCATAATAAACCACTAATGTTATTATTCAGGTGAAAACAGTTAAATATTGTTATCGTCTTATTGTTCATTCTTCAATCATAATAAATAATTTACATTTCTTAGGTGGAATCAGTTGGATGTTGTTATCGTTATATTGTCAATTGTTGGAATTATCCTTGAAGAAATGGAATCGGAAGTTATACCCATTAATCCAACCATAATTAGAGTCATGAGGGTTTTAAGAATCGCACGAGGTAAGGACGTCTGAATTTTTTTTAAAATCTTTGTATGATAAACATCAATTAAATCCAAGTAATATGGATTCTAAAAAATTAATTATGTTTTATTTTCTCAGTTTATTCTGTTATAAATTAAACAACTTCTTAAAGTTAAAAATGAAAGTGAGACTTACTCAGTAAATGACAGTTAAATTATTAATAAAACTCATACTGCTCTTACCTGTCGCTTCTCGTTAGTACAGCGGTGTGTCTCAGGATTTACAACCCTAAAAGTAGGGGTTTGATTCCCCTCGGTGGGTTCAGCAGATTGCCCTAGGTGGCTTTGCTGTAAGCAAACACACATACACTTAGCTGTCAGTAACTGCCTTAGAAAATGATATTATGAAAATAAAATTAAACATTCCAAAATGTTATTTGAAATAATATCATAAAGATGTACATAACTGATGTGGTACGTAAGTGGAAATTTGCATTTATACATAAACTTAGTACTTCTCACCTGATATTTCATGTAGTAAAATCGAATTTATAGAACAAATGTTTATAAGCTAGATTTATATTCGATATAATCTCAAATTTGAAATGACTAAAACTTTATTTTTTACGAAACTGTTGAGAAAAACATCTTAACGTCATTTGTAAATAGAGAGCCAAATATATATGTTTAACTGCGTTTATAGTTTATATTTATGGCTCTATCTGTTTGTTCTGTATAATTAATTTTTAATTGATTTATGGGAATATGCATATATTAAAGGTGCCTCGTAATGTAACACAGAATGCTGTCACCAATTTACAGAAAATTGGCTTAGTTGGTAACAGCCTATTTTATATAGAAATCTATGATCATCCAACTTTCGGTAAAAGCGGATTTTGTTGGTTAAAATTATTTTGTGGGAAATAAGTAATTTTCTCCTAAGTGCTTGGAAATTGTTGCTTACGCCTTCAGTAAAGCTACGTCATATACACAGAAATGTTGTTCTCTTAAGTTGATAGCGAACGTCGTTCACAAATTACATCATCGGACGCGTGTTGACTCTTTGGTAGAGATCTGGTTTTGGATCTGGTTCAACTACTTACAATGTCACCAAATGCTCTCCGCAGTTTAGTCCGCGAATGATTTACAAGGGTGACAGTCAGCTCCTTAGCGTGGATGGTCGGTGATAGGGTTTTGCTGTCAGTAATTCAAAATTAGGAACTACGGCATGTAGCCTTGGTAACTGTAATTATGAAATACAAACACAAAACAACATTATTTAGATACGTAATATCACCTGATATTTAGCTGATAAAGACGGTAGTACAAATCGTTCATACACCGCGTTATGTAGTTAGGCATCTCCATCTATTATTTTTACTTTATAAAGTTAACGAAATGGATTCTTCATAAAATACATGAGTATGTAAATAACATCATATAGTGTTTAGCTAAAACAGTAAATAACGTACGTCGTTCACAAACAACATTATTTAGATAAATGTCAATATATACTATTATTGGAATATGACTCCAAACTAATCTTTTAGCTGGATAGTATCATGTGTTCGATGTGTTGCTCTTCTACTACTTTATAGAAGTAATTATAACAACGTATTTCAACGTAGGAATTTACTGTCTTATATCGTTCACAAATTACAATACCTAAGGATGTGTGCATTGTATTAATAAAAAATTATTTAGTTTACAAACTATTTTAGTTGAGCAATTGTAATTGTTCTGAAGTTGTGGCTCACGATTTTTGATTATTTTAGGCTCGACACAAATGTTTTGATTTTGGTTTTCAACTATAGTTCTGTATATTTCTTTAGTGTAAGAAAAGGGAAAACTCGTGACATGCGAACATTGATGTTCTGATGTAATTTTCTGATCTTTGTTAGTGTTGAAACTCCTCAAGATGGCCAAAGGAATCCGAGCCTTGTTGGACACAGTGATGCAGGCGCTTCCCCAAGTTGGGAATCTTGGGTTGCTTTTCTTTCTTCTTTTCTTTATATTCGCTGCTTTAGGAGTTGAACTATTTGGAAGACTGGGTAAGTAGCCCATTATGACCAATTTTAACGATAATAGACAAAATGTATAACCTGAATAAAGTAAAACAAAAATGTCATTAAAGTAAGTTGACAGATCCACCTTGATGCTAATGATCCACGATTTACTTTTCAGTTGTGAGAACAACTGGGACGGTGAAAGTCAAATTATGAGGTTTTTATATTGCCATTATAGTTACTGTTACTTTGTTAATGATTTATCTGGTTGTATAGGAAGAAAATAAAATTAATGTTGTAATAAAACCAAGGAACAAAAAGTTTTTGTTCACCACCAAGTGTAAACACTAACCAGGTTTTGATTAGGTCTGTTTTCATTATTTTTTAATTTTATTTTTTTTAATATATGGGTACAAAAGACTAAAATTAGCATTAACATTGATTCATTATTACTCTTAGATCTTAACAATAGAAGATATTAAATCATGTACTCAGCCAATTACGCAATGCGAGTTTTTTCTTAATATTCTAATAACCTCGCCTATTGATTAAGAATTGACCATAAGTCTCATTGGATTTATGCAACTTATTTATTTGATATGGAGAATAGGAGTTGGGAAAGGTTTATTGTAAATTATCTGAACTATTGGTGCAAGATTGCAGAGTTTTTTGTTTAAATTTACGTATTCATCCGATTTAGGCCTAAGACTGAAAATTATTTGTCAAAATGAAATTGTTTCGGGTGTTTTTGAGCAACTATTTTTTTCGTTTATATAATTCTTAATTTATCAGTTACATATTATATTTGTATTTTTAGCCAATATTTATTTATTTAAAATTAAGTTTTTTTCTGCTTAACATTCTTTTAAACTTTGTTGGTTATTTTGAAAGTCTTATTATGTAAAACAATTATATTTTAAACATTCGAAATATCAACACCAGAAGAACATTGGATATCATACATTTAATTTAGAAATGTTTGTACGTGGTGTACGTATATGTTTTATATTATTAAAGAAGGAAATTAGTGAAAATAGGCACATAGATTTTAAGTTAACATAAATTATTAAGTTTTCTCTGTTTAAATTATTAGTAATTGTAAAGATGCGTTATCTTAAAACGCTCAAAGGTAGAAAAACTGCTAAGTTTTTCCTATTACTCTAAAGTGTAAAATTTGAATAAATGTAGATGAACTTTTCTTGAGAATGGTGAGTGATAAGGGTGTGTCCATATTTTATAGGAGGCATCTATGGAGATTATTGAAAATGCTTAACTGTTGAGTTAAAGCACTTTAGTGGAGAATAGCGAATACCTATAAATTTATTACAAAATAGGTAAAACCAATCATCCTAATAATATCCAGATCCAAAAAAAAGATCGCTGATGTCGTTTTAAATCATAAACGATGAAGAACAGTATAAATAATTGGTAATAAGCAGTATGAAAACTATTGCGGACTTCTATCTTCTTTAAGAGTGCTCTGCGGAAATATTCAGGTTTAACTCGCAGTATGAAGTTTAAACGTGGAGGCCTCAAGTTTAAGTCTAGTATTGTCAGTTACACTTAAGAATTTGATTGTGTTAAAGTCGGATCAGTTGCTTTAGACGTACTTCCTGGTATATTTAATAACTTATTTGCTTGTTAATTACAAACTCCATAGTTATTCTAATTGAAGTATTAATATTTTTATCACCTATTGCACGATTTTGTTATTGATTTAATTTACTTTTTATGAAATCTTCATAAACATTAGTTTTCCGATATTTATTTGTAAATTCCTCTTACCTGCCTCAATAATTAAATAATAATAATAATAGTGTGTCTGAGTAATTTGTATCGTATTTGAATCTATTGTAAAGTTATATTGTCCGAGCTATTTAATGGACTTTCATTGATCCCTAGATGTTATTTATGAAGTTCATATCTAAAGCTCTAGGTAATATTGGTGTCAGTATTTTCAAGGATGAAGGAGTTAGTGACACTGCATGAATCAATACACATAGATTTTAGGTGTTTTTTAAACACTTTATTTCATATTATTTGTCCAATGTTAGCTCCTTTGTAATGTTCATTAAAATGGTTAATACATATAATTTTTTTATAATTGTTTTACATTATTATTTCTTAGCATAACGGCCCGGCATGGCCAGGTGGTTAAGGCACTCGACCCGAAATCCGGAGGTCGGTTTCGAATCTCTGTCACACTAAACACGTTCGCCCTTTCAGCCGTAGTAGCATTATAATGTGCGGTCAATTTTACTATTCGTTGGTAAAAGAGTAGTCCAACAGTTGGCGGTGTGTGGTGATGACTAGCTGCCTTCCTTCTAGTCTTACACTGCTATATTAGGGACGGTTAGCGCAGATAGCCCTCGTGTAGCTTTGCGCGAAATTCAAAACAAAACAAAATTTGCATAACTCATATTTAGCACTAATTTAAGCCTCCTAGCTGGTCTAATCTTGAGAAATATTAGTAGGATTACTTCCAAAAATACTGTAAACAAGTAATGGTACTTAACAACCGAATGGGCATATTTTTATTATCATAACTATTGATTTTGACTATATATATTTTTTGATACGATGTTATATTAAATTATTTATATTTATTATTGGATTAATTTTTAATTTTGGGCTATATAAATAGCTTATTTTTTTCCCAAAATTATTGGTAAATAATTACCAATATATACCATCGGTAAATATTTACGTACAAATCACAATCAAAATAAAAAAAATGATGAAATAAACACAGAAGAAGAAATAAAGATTTTGAAACGTTTTTGCTAACGCATATGTTGAATCGTACATTGCTTCAAAACCTCTAGTAACGAGTGACTCTCGTACATACACAATATAACAAAAATATTACAACTATTACTGTTAATGTAACTCAGTAGTTCTCGGGTCCATTTAGACTCCAAAGTCAGTAACTTGAATGTTCAAATTTTATGTTTAAAACCGGAAGATGCTGAGAAAAGTTAGGTAAATAGCTGGACTTGGTACGTTTCTTACAGAGTGTAACAAAGACTTTCCGTGTCAAGGTTTAGGAGAACATGCTCACTTTCGTAATTTTGGAATGGCCTTTCTCACACTTTTCCGAGTGGCAACTGGAGACAACTGGAATGGAATAATGAAGGTGAGTCAATAATGTGTCATGTGTTACGTAAGAGCACAGGCAACTATCTATGAAGATAACGCAGAAGTCGGTTTCAAAAGAACGCAGAAATTATAAGACTCGTCACTTTATTAGATATTGAAATTGATACTTTTTTACAACTGTGACAGTTTTCCTCTGAAAAATAGTAACTGATTTGCGACGAGGAATTGTTTTTGACGTATCCACAGTTTGCTGATAGAGGTTTGAACTGACGTTTTATTATGTATGTGTAGAATGTTTCATAAGGACTTGACGAAATTAAAGCATATTTCACTCACGATCCATAACAAACCTCACTTAGGGTTCTTTTGCGTTTTGTTACGTTGATTGACAAATTAAATCTTTTGGCACCATTGTTCTATTTTCACCAATATTTTGCCTTTTGTATACTTTTAAATTGAATATTAAAGTATGAAAGTCAAAGTGGAATTGACTCTGTTTCTTATGTCACGTGTTTAAAATTGAGACTCAATTTACTTAACAAATTATTTAATCCTTTGTTTTTAATGTCTTCTCTCTCTAAATAGGAGTGATGTGGATCAGGAGTTATTAAATATTTATAAAACACCAAACGAATATAAAATAAATGTGACAAAATCTTCGATATTTATAAAAACTGGAATATTTAATGCAAACCAGGTTTTATTTAATTAGTAATATAAAAAATGTAATTTTTATCATATGACAACCATACATGCCGTTGTGCTTCTGGCCTGGGATAAGCTCACAGGATAATGCACAACCAAAATAACTAAGTGTTGCTGTATTTCTTTTTTATATATACGAGTGGGCTTATGACACATTTTTGTAGTTAATTTTGAGATGAATAGGCTTAAAATTTAGGATAAACTTGTCACTTTTTTATTTCTATTATATTTACTATGCTTAATGGGTATACTTCGGTAACTTTCGATTCCATTTCCTCAAGGATAACTCTAAAAATTGATAGTATCACGATAACAACATCTAATTGATTCCACCTGATCAAAATGTAAATTATTTATTATGATTGAATAATGAACAAATTGTTTATTATTGTTAAACGATGAACAATATCACGGTAGTAATATTTAACTGCTTTCACCTGAATTATAACGTAAGTGGTTTATTATGATTGAATAATGAAAATGTTCTGATAACAATATTTAACTGGTTCTGTCTGAAACATTATGTAAGTTAATAATAATTTTTCTCTACCCATTAAAATGTGTGATTAACATCAAGTTATGAAAATTATAATCCAAACTACTGATTTGATTCAACAGTTAAAATTATACAGTAATAGCTTCTAACGTATTACAATTACACTTGTTTAATCTGCACAATACTGAAAATTGTTAACAATACAGATTGACAATACAAACAACCTAAAAACAAAGTGGTACAACTTAGAACATTATGCGAGTGTTGAAGCAAAAAACGAGACCAAATTGAATTCAATTATTAAAGAATACACAAAGGTTGAGATTAAACATTCAAATACTATATCTCCCAATATTCTATGTGAACTGAAACTCTAAAGTAAATTATTTTAACAGACGAAATATCTACAATTGACTGAATTATCATGCATTAACCTCAACGAATTTTCATTATTCATGCCCAAGAAAAACAAGAACATTTAGACTTATTTAAACTTTTGCAATGTTTGAAACGCAATAACAAATATTTTTAAGATACAAACTAGGTCAGTATTAAATATTCATATGCTAGACTTGAGTAGATAGATTTTGGTGGAATTTTGCGAAAAAAACAACTATTACAAATTATTTATTCGGAATACTTGAATTGCATCTGTAACAAATTTATTAAACATTTACCAATCTTTGATGCTATGTACCTGTTATACTATACTTATGTAATTGACTTTTTCGTTTTAACGACACATTAGAATTTACTGATTCTCAACATTTCAACTCTTTGATGAATAAAACTAACCCTTCCAGGATACTCTGCGAGAAAACTGTGACTCCTCAAGTAACTGTGTCACAAACTGCTGTGTGTCACCTATTATTGCACCTATATATTTTGTCGTCTTTGTGTTGATGGCTCAGTTTGTGCTTGTGAATGTAGTGGTAGCCGTCTTAATGAAACATTTAGAAGAGTCCCACACGCTGATGGACGAAGAGCTAGAGATGGAAGTGGAAATTCAGCAAGAGCTAGCCGCCGAGGCACGGGTAGCACAGGAACATAGTGGAACAAATGGGGTAAGTAAACTTAAAAAGTATTGTGCTCATTCCAAAGTGTTCCTAGTAGAAACATAAGGAAAGCGATAATTTTATATCAGAAAATTGCTTTTGTAAAAAGTCAGTTTTGCTACAGTTATTGTAAAATATGCGGTTTTCTTTGTCCAGAAGAATATCTATCTCAATAGCAATTTCGAAACGCTATGTGTGCGAAAGTTTAACTTGCTAAGTCTAGTTTAAAGCCTTAAGTTGACTAATTTCAATGTATATTTTTGTAACGTTTTCCATATTAAATTAATATCAACTTGCGGTGTTAAATGTTTGAGTTTTCTTAATAATTGCTTAAGCAATTCCAAGTATTAGCAACTTTGTATTCTAAACTGTCTGATATTAAAAACTAATTGTTAGTTCTATATCATAACCAAAAGAGTGTTCGTCTTTTTGCACTTGTATTTAGTTTTCATTCCTATGAAAGTTAACCCTAATTTGACCATTACGAGATCTTCGCTTGCTTGACTTTCAGTGGCTGTTCATTGATCTGTGAACTTATTATAAGTTTGATTACTTATTTAGTAATATAGTGAGGTTACCCCATCCATACATATGTGTATATCAATGTGTACTGATTTTCGTCAGGTCAAAGGAGAGAAGGGAAGCGAGAAAAAAGCAGTAGAAATAATCCATCACAGGCCATTGGTCAAGATGTCCTCACTTCCGGCAAATTTTACATTCACATTCCAAGGATCTGTCGAAGATATTTCTGGAAACGGTAAGCACAACCACAGTTTCGAATGTATGCCTTTTTTTGTAATTTCTGTTTTGTTTAAATTATTGAGCTGTATTTCAGTATTTTAAAGTGTCATTTATGTGGTTAAACATTTATATAATACTTTCCCACAACAACGTTACCAATTATTACGATAGTTCATACTGGCTGAAAGCAAATACCAGACATGGTGAACAAGAATGCTGAAGAAATTGTAGATGTACATTTGTAAAGTTCTAGAGGTTATACAAATGTAATATATATATGAACATCGTCACCTTGCATATCGACCTCTCAAGTCAGACTGATGTTTTCAATTCACAGATGTATCCTCACTACAGATACTTTAACGATAAACCTAATTTTTTGTGTCTGCAACTACTTTGATTTATTTTAGTCTCTAAAATGTTTTTAATTGTACAAAATTAACTTTTAAAGCAAAGCGTTTCGATGTCAAACAATAAACATTTTAAATTAAACGTTTAAAGTAATTTAGAAGCAATTGAATTTTATTTATTTGAAAAGTCTCAAGTAGCCCATGAAGCGAGATTAGTTTGGCTATACATGAATGTAGTAAATATCATGAGATTAGTTTGTTGGTCTGTACACGAATTTCGTTAAATATGAAATGACTAGTTTGTTTTCTTAGGCATGTTGTGAGTGTAAAATAAGCAGTATATTTAGTTATAAATGGATGTTATAAGTGTAAAGGCCCATCATGGCTGGGTGGTTAAAGCACTCGATTCGTAATCTGAGAGTCGCAGGTTCGAATCCTCGTTGCACCAAACATGCTCGCCTTTTCAGCCGAGGGTGGTTATAATGTGATGGTCAATCTCATTATTCGTTGATAAAAGAGTAGCTCCAGAGTTGGCGGTGGGTGGTGATAACTAGCTGCCTTTCCTGCTAACTTACAGACAGCTAGCGCAGATAGCCCTTGTGTATAATTGCGCGAAATTTGTAAACAAACAAACAAGCTGAATTTGTTTCAGTAATACAAGAGAATGTGAGATTTACTGAACAAATAGTATTTTACTACATGAAACGAGTTAAGTGTTAAACAAATAGTTAAATTCGTTTTATTCTTAAGTTTCAGAAGTATGAAACAAGAATGAAAAAATAGTTAAGACTAATTTTTAGAGTTTTATTACAATTGTTTTTTATCAGATATAACGGTCCTCGTCACACCAAACGTGTTCGTCATTTCAGTCGCGGGGCATTATAAAGTGATGGTCAATCCCATTATTTGTTGATAAAAGAGCAACCCAAAAGTTGGCGATGGGTGGTGATGACTATCTGCCTTCCCTCTACTCTTACACTGCTAAATTAGGACGGCAAGCGCAGATAGCACTCGTGTAGCTTTGCGCGAAACTCTTAACAAACTAAACCATATATGATGCTAATATTATGGTTTTCGCGGATTAATTTTGTGCAATAGAATTTATAATGAAGAGAAAGTCAGTATCGAATGTTCAATTGGTAAAATCAGTCTTAATTTCTTGTTTTCTTTAAATGCGAGATTGGGTCAAACCATCATTTTTGTGTCCATTAATTAAGAAAACATTAAAAACAGAAACAGAACTCAACTTTAACAACGAATGGACAGTATATAAAACTGGTTTAAAGAAATTATCATCTCTAAACTTCGTACAAGTAGTTTATATATTTCGGTGCATTTTCCACTTATTATTATTTAATTTATTTTCATCTTTATGCGTCACTATCAGCTATGTTATTTTTGTGCACCATACATCTTATATAATAATAAGGTTATCCAGTTAGTCAGCAGTAAGTCTACGGTCGTACAATCTTAGAGTCCATGATTCGATTCCCCGCACAAAATGGATAACAACTTTTATGTAGAATAATAATAAACTCAGTAATAAGTTTCATTTTTGAAGAATAACGACCACCTTGAAAAACAAACAAGAAATGCGATAATTTAGTCATGTATTTTATTATGAGATTAATTTTCCGAATAGGTATAATGTGCTATTTGCCAGATACATATAAAATTTAACAATAAAATCAATATAGGCGAAATTCAAGTATGGATAAAATGAAACATACTCAGCAGGAGTATGCGAATAAACACATTTTAAGCTGGCTTAATATACTGAATAAACTACACTTATTTTTTTAGTCGTATTTTACTTTAGGATTGGATGTGTAAAGGAACATTTATCCAAGTTAAAGTTTCTATTGTCTAAATAAATGGGGATTAATAATAGCAAGGGCATGATTGTATTTATGTAACTAGAACTACTGCTGTTGTTAATGTTGATATAATAGTAATAAAAAGGCTTAGTGGTAGTCTACTCTTATATTACTTTGGGATTGGATTAAGCCTTTTTATTACTATTATATCAACATTAACAACAGCAATAGTTTTAGTTACCTAAATACAATCATATCCCTGCTAATTATTAATCCCCATTGTTTTAACAGTAGAAACTTTAACTTGGATAAATCTTCCTTGTTTGTGCAATTTCAAACAAGATTGTAGATTGTGTGTCCTGTGGCAATAGTGCCGAATTGGGATTAGAAAATTTGATATTCTCTATTTTTTATAAGAAAAAACAACAATTCCTTTTATTTACGTTGGAAATTTAGTGTAAAACAAATTTTTACCTAATAATAATAATAATAAAGAATTAGATACTGTAAAAGTAGATAAATGAGGTACACGTGAAAACAGCAGTAGTTGTTGCCTACTGGTTGCTTTCCTTTAGGTGGTGATTCAAAATCAGCGACGGCGCTACACTATCTGACCGCCTACTGGCATAGATTCTGTGACAAACAAAACTCCAAAATCAGAGAAGGAGGTTCGGTCTGTTTTGAATTTCGCATAAAGCTACTCAAAGGCTATCTGCGCTAGCCGCCCATAATTTAGCAGTGTAAGACCAGAGGGAAGGCAGCTAGTCATCATATCCCACCGCCAACTCTTGGGCTATTCTTTTACTAACGAATAATGGGATTGACTGTCGCACTATCACGCCCATGGCTGAAAGGGCGAGCATGTTTGGTGTGACGGAGATTCAAACCCTCGATCCTCAGATTACAAGTCGAGTGTTTTAACCACCTTTTAAAGAAAACAATCTTTTTAGTTTATTTGAGATCAACTGGACATTTTCTTCTTCATCTCCACAATGCCGTACGTTGTCTCTTTCCATCACCATTATTTAATGAAGAGTTTTCCAAATTTTTAAGTTATTTTATACCAGACCGGAACCGACAGTCAGATCTTCTTCACTATCTGTTGCTAGAAGGATCATTACGCTTCACGGGATATTACACTGTAATGATAATAGTGTTTTTCTAATTAATTCTAGATCAATTATTGGTAAGTGTTCCAGGCAATTGTTGAATGACTACCGGTATCAACTATTTATCCAAACAACTGAAGACTGGCGGCGATGTTGAGCAAGAAATCGAAAATTCCCAATTTTTATTTAATGTGCAATGTAACAGAAAACTAAGTTTTCACTTTAGTCCTCTCTATACAGTCAACAGCTAGAAATTTTATAACATTAGGAAATAAAAGTCTTTTCTACCAACTTATTTAATCAAAATGCAAAGCCGACTGAACCTTTTGATTCAAAATACCTTCCAGCTTTGTACTTACTGATCTAATAAAACTGTTTAAGGCTAAATCTTTTCAAGTATTCAAAGAGTAAAGTTTCGTTTTTTGTGTTCCAAAATATTTCCTTTCAACTCAATATATGTTTCTTTATTAAGTTAAGTTTTCCATTCAAGCTTGACACATTACAAAGGCCTACTTAAAGCTTTAGATTTTTTTTAACAGTTCTTTCAATGGTCAAATTCGCACAACTCTTATTTCATTGTAAAATTAGAAATTTTCCGCGGTGGACTTGACGCAAGTAGTCAGTTCTGTATCTTTACGCTAAACGAAAACAACAAAAACAACAACGCTGTTGCAAAACATAACGTTCTCAAAACAGATTTCGATGGATGTAGTTTGCTCGAAACGTTGACCATTTAAGTATTTTTCCTTAACAATGTATTAACAGTTTCTTTGTATTTTGAGGTGGGTTGCTACTATAAAAGATATTACCTTGAATTAATTCCTATGAAAACTTGTTTGGTTGTGTTCAATAACACTAGTATTTACCACAACACAAGAGGTGACACTGGACGTCTTTCATGAACTCTCATTGGACAAAAGTATGAAACTATTAACAACGTTTATTTAAAATATGCTTATCATTTCCAAAACTCGCAGTTTCAGAGGATTTCAATTTAACCATTATTACGGCACTTAGTTTATAAATGCTGAAGGTGAACAATCTTCAATGATTTCTATACCAAGTGAATATGGAGTTATTATATTATCTACAATTTAATCTAATGTTATATTGATAGAACATTGTGTTGTCACACACCATAACAAGTTTTACTTTTGAATAAAAATAATTTAAGACATAATTCAAACAAAGTTATAAATTTCTTATAGGTTAATGCATAATTAATTAATTTATTCTTTATATAAAAAATCACATACAATAAAGCTTAGAAGAGTTAACCTTGAAATTGTTATATTATTATAAAACATCACTTCACTAGAAACACTTTTACCTCTTCAGCTCCCGAGATCTGTGTTGTGACTCCTGCCGCAGTGACCATTGAAGTGACGGAAGCCTTATCAGATGACACATCAAGTCCCTCATCTCAGGAAGAAGATCCTCCTTTGATCTCTAATCAAGTTTCTCTAGATCCCGGTCTCAGTCATTTGAGCGTAGAAGAATATTCACTCTCGTGTCCAGATGTAAACCGTAGTAACAGCGATGATTGTAAAACTTTATATGCTTCTGTTTTGGAATCTTCCTCTGATGAACCATCAACTTCAGCTCATTTTGTGCACAGCCCAGAACTTCCCATGGAAACCAATGGTCATAGTCCAAAATGTTCTCCGCCTAGTTCCTCCGTCACTAAACCAAGACTCAGGAAATTATCTTTAGTGGAGGATGAGTCTGCATCATCTGTTCCTTGCCTTCCACCAAAAAATTTAATTACTAAAGAAGGACACAGTTATGACTCCTCGTCTTCTTCAGACACTGAGGATGCCAACAGTCTACCAATCATTGAAGAATCTCCCCCAGTGCTGGTCAGTACCTCATCAAAGGAGAACCTCAACTCGAAGCACTTCGAGAAAATATTGAAGGACGATTCTTCAGATATAGATCATGTGGACCTTAGCTGATTGGTTAATTGCTGTAGGCATCTTATATATTATAAATAAAATGTGGGGCATTGCATTGAATGGTATAATTTTATTGGCCCACTTTTTGTGATGCTATAATTGTATATATGTACGTAGCAAATTTAACTTTTAAAAAGTTAAATGGAAAAGTTCGGAGCATCTGTAAATGTCATGTCATTTTAGTTTGCCATAACCTTTCATACTGTTTTTATGTTTAGATTTGAATTCGTACAAATTAAGGATACACATTTAGAGGTGGTTTCTATACTGTCTCCCCTACGTATATGTGCACATTTACAGGTTGTTCCTCAAATGTCCCTCTCCATATGTGCACATTTACAGGTTGTTTTTCAAGTGTCCCTCTCCATATGTGCACATCTACAGGTTGTTCCTCAGGTGTCACCTTTGTACATTTGCACTTCTAACAGTGGTTTTCAACTGGCTTCTCATCGTTTGCACATCTAGAAATAAGTTCTCAAGCAGCTTTTTGTATGTGTGCTGGTAAGTGAGTGGGATTCATATAATGCCAGAAGTAGCTTTTCTGTATTTGCGTTTCCAAGTGGATCATCAATGAGGCTCCTCGGCTGTGTTCATCTGAATGTGATTCCCTGAGGAACTGCTCTGTGCTTGCACATAAAGCGGTTGTGACCGAAGTGACTTTTAACAAAAAAATTAATGTGACACTGTATCTGTTATTATAAGAAGTGACTTCTTTGCGAAAGGACAACAGGAGATACTTTTTGAAGTGGCTTCTCTGTAATGCACATAAGACGGTTAATCGTCAAAGACTATTTAGTTTGATTGCTAGTCTATATGCAATGATCCAGTATGTATAAAAGAGGTTGTATAAATAAGCAGCGTTTAAACAATTTGTTTGGAGCAGTTACTTATCATTTTGTAAACCAATAAATATATAGTAGCCATTATTCCCTTGTTCAGCAAACACGTAAGAGAAGAGCTGAATCGGTGTGACAGTAAAATACCTTTAACAGTGCTATACGTTACACTAAAATTGTTTTTTAATATTTAGGACAATCATGAAGAGCATTTTATAACACAAAATTATACTTGAATCTTCAAGTATATTAAAATATGTTCTTTCACACATCTGTTAGATATGAGTGATATGTGTAGATACAAAGGTTACTATTTCGTTAACTGTTAGTAAACGAATTTTAAGCATTAGCTGATTTGTTGATGTTTCGGGTGAAACTCGTATCTACGAGGCAACTAAAGAGATGTATTACTTCTGGTAAGTAACATTCGAGTAGCAGCTTTACACATGCGTATTGTGAAACGTTTTGTTTATTAATTAATTCAAAGTTCCCATAAAATCGAATACTTCTAATTGTAACGCGTAGAATTTGTGTACATATTTGGATTTAAGTTATACAACTTTTATAAACGTTAAACATTTTCATACCTATTAACATCAGGAGACATGGTCTTGCAAAACCATCAGGTTTGACCAATAGACAAAAATATACCAAACGATTTTAAAAAAAAGTCAGTTGACATTTCTCTAAGTATGGTTTAGAACATTAAACTCAAGGTAACCTTATTAATCTTTATGGTAATCAATGAATAGTTTTATATTTATGAAGAAGAGATTAATTTAAGACAAGTATGATTCAAGTCAAAACGTACTCGGCTAGAAACGAGCTTACCAAGTAAACGTGAAGCCACTATCAATGTAATGTATCTATAATATAGCTTACGGTTACTAGTTGCTATTCTTTGTATTAATGTTGAATATTGTCGTATTATTTATTTTATAATTTATTTCACACATTAATGTTTATTTCTCATCTGTTTTTTATATCTTTATTAGTGCTGTATAAATCGCATGAAAGATAAAGATATGGCTAGTAAAGATTTGCGAGATCGTGCTGCCGTCTATGGTCAAAACTTAAGTGATTATATTCGAATGAAAATAGTTTTTAACCAGTTTAACACCGTTGAATTTTAATTAACTGCTATTAATTAAAGCTATTAGACTTTACTTATTTAAGTTGGACGTTTATGCGAATTTAAAAAAATAACTTTTATATGTTAACTAAAATCTCTAGGAGTAAGCTGAGATGAATTCAGAAAACAACTGTTTATGTGAAGCTTTTTGAAGAACGCTGCAATTGGAAAATATCTAACCCTAAAGAAATCATTTCAAATACCACTAACAGAATTATATGAAAGAAAAAAAAAGATTTGGAACAATTCCATCGCTTTGTCTCATCTGTAGCGTCAAATCTGCCACATTTATTTGAGTCAAACTATCTTTTGCACCTTTTAGAAAACTACAAAACTCATTCTAACCCTTTAGATTAACGTAGCAGTGCCAAACTAATGAGACTAATGTAGTTGTATGTTCTCTAATTATAGTTTTGTATGTTCCCTTTTATAACACGTAGTTTCTGGTTTCAGACTGTTATTATTCCGCAGCCGTTACAAATCTTTAATATATATTTAGTTTAAAAGCGATAATTGTTTCAAATACAAGTGTACAGTCTAATAAAGTTTACGCATGGAAATTCCTAACTGTTTTAATACAGAGGTTTTAGAATGAAACTGTTGATTGTATTGAAATACTGGCTACAGATAAAGAAGTTTCGAAGGTGATACTAAAGTTCTGTTCTTCGACTTATGTTTTTACCCTGCATCTTATTAATATATTATTTTAGTAACCAGATGGAAAATTTATTCCATTTCAAAAAACGTATCAGGATGCTATTTTCATTATATTTATTTTGATGATAATTCAATATTTATTTCCACTTAATCTATTGTATTATAATATATTTTATTTTGTTGTAAAAAATGTTATTTTTGCTTGAGACAAAATACATTTATAGGTTCGTTTTCTCAATTTTCATAAGGATTTTTGTGATTTCATTGTCAACGAGTGATTCATATTCAGTAATTCAAATGTTTATCGTGAAAAAATGTGTTTTACTTTTTATATGTTTGGATAAACGGATTTTCTTAACTTTAGTAAAACAACTCAACTTTACGTCATTTTCAAAAACAAATCTGAAAATAATCAAATCAGGTACTTCGTTACCGGCATGGCCAGATGGTTAGGGTGCTCGACTCGTAATATGAGAGTAGCAGGTTTGAATCTCCTTCACACCAAACATGCTCGCCCTCTCAGCCGTAAGAAAGTTATTATGTGATGGTTAGTTCCACTTTTTATTGGTATTAACGTCACAACTTTTTGCGTTTGTTTTCACTGCTTAGTCATTTGAAAATTCTGAATGTATTTAATATGAATTAAATGTTAAACTGATATGAGAAAAGTGTTTACCAAATATATTTATCAGTACATTTATAAAGTTTGTATTTCAGTCACTCAAAATAATCATATTTTCAATCTATTTTGTCATGTTACGAAAAAGGTGTTCAAACATTCAGTTGATATTAATTGATACTTTTAAAATGTTTTTAGAATGTTGTAATATTATAGACATCAATCAATACTCTAGGCCTGGCACGGCCAGGTGATTAAGACATTCGACTTTTAATCCGAGGGTTGCGGGTTCAAATCCCTGTCACACCCAACATGTTCGCCCTTTCAGGTGTGATGGCGTTATAATGTGCAGTCAATTTCACTATTCGTCTGTGAAAGAGCAGCGCAAGAGTTGGCGATGGGTGATGATGACTATCTGCTCTAGTCTTAGAATGCTAAATTAGGGACGGCTGGCGCGAAATTCAAAAACGAACAAATAATGAACTTTTTATCTATGACTTCAGCCAATTGTTCAGTCAGTTGTTTCCGAGGTTCAATTGTATATGTATAGCTGATATTACCCATATTATTATTGTGAAAAATCATAGAAATATTTCGTAATTTCTTTGACATTTTAGTACAGTATAAGGGAATTAAAACAAAATATTTTATTTTCAATTACATTCTCAGCAAATCATTCATAGACCTCAGGAAAAATTAATTTAATATTTTTTCTCTTAAACGTTATTAAGTCGTGATAATAAAAGAGTGAATTTAATCGATTTAATTGCATTTCAACTAAGGCTTTTCCTAATTAGTTTTAGTACTGCGCGTAAAGACTTGTCAGGTGAGGCATAAAATTTTGCAAGATATTTTTGAAATGGATATGATGCACTCTTTTTGAACAGAGCATATCCCAGAGTTAGCGTGTCCAAGTGGAAGATACACAAATACTCCTCCCAAAAAAGTTCAAACACAAACCCTTAATGGCCTAGCGCGTTAAGGCGTGTGCTTCGTAATCTGAGGGTAGCGGGTTCGCGCCAAACATGCTCGTCCTCCCAGCCGTGGGAGCGTTATAATGTGACGATCAATCCCATTATTCGTTGGTAAAAGAGTAGCCCAAGAGTTGGCGGTGGGTGGCGATGACTAGCTGCCTTTCCTCTAGTCTTACACTGCTAAATTAGGGACGGCTAGCACAGATAGTCCTCGAGTAGCTTTGTGCGAAATTCCAAAACAAACAAACAATTAGATGAAAATATTAAAACGTACAATATTTCAAGTTGAAGCCAAACTAGCGATTTTCATAAAGAGTAATTACTTTATTTGTCTTTAATCAACCCTAAATTTGTATTGGTTTTGCTTCTAATAACGACATTGTATGGATAGCTTGCGCGAATTATCCACTGCTAAGCCAAGATAGTTTCGTTCGATCGCACTATTGAATGGATTCCCATCTATTTTAAATTTGCAGTTTAAATTATCATAACCCAAGTACATTATTATAATAAAGTTGTTTTTGCGCTTGCTGTAATTAAAGGTTATTTGCCAGACATTTGTAGAACTGATCAATTAATCTAAGTCGTTTTGTTGTAACCCAACTTTCTCAATACAGCCGGAAATATATAACAATTTAATCCCACACTTTCATTAACTTACTAACCAGACTCTTACAAACCTTATTAATAAAAAGACCAAACAATGGATGTAATTATGTTCTGGATTTGATTAGTCACTTTTGCTTTCTTCTATTCAAGCGTCGTACAGCCTATTTAAATAACTTTGTAATCTCTTCAAATAATGCTTTGTGTAAAATCATTTCAAACCGGTTTTTGAAAATCTAAATAAACACACTCCACGCCCTTTCCATTATCTCTGTTATCATGCAACATCTTTGACTGTCTTATGATCTGGGGTAATTGTATTTTATCATATCGTATTTCATTAACTGATTGTTCAAAAATCGTTTAATATCAAGCTCCAGAATTCTCCTTTTAAACACGTAGCCCCCTCCCCATGTGGCACAACGATATATGTGCGAAGTTGTAACGCTAAAAACCTGTTTTCGATACCTGTGGTGGGTAGAGCACAGACAGCCCATGGTGTCGCTTTGTGCTTAACTACAAGGAAACAAACAAACTAAACAAGTAATATTAACTTATTTATAATTTCAGCGGCAACTTTTATCATCCACTTAACAAAAACAATGACAGTACTAATTCCAGTTCTTTCACTTTTGACCACTGTCTGTTGACCAAAATAAAATAAAATTTTCACACTGACCTGAAGACGAATGGCGGAAGACTTTTGAAACGTCATTCTCTACGCTTGTGTCTCCACAGAAGGCAGTGGCCATTCTACAAAGCTTTATCATGAATACTCTGCCTAAACAATCTAGCAAAGAAGATGATCATATATCTATTTCTTGAGTTTTCTTAAAGTTTCAGGAAACCACTCTTTGGTCTTGGAAACTGACTTATTTTTAATCGCTTAACTTTTCTTTGTACATCAGGGACTCGAGTAAATTCCAGTATTTCTCATAGAATGATCAGAATCGGGAATATTCTTAACATACTTGTTTGTAAACATGAAAGAAAAATAAAACATTTACAATCTAAGTCATCTAATAATATTGAACAACGACCTAACCATCAACATCCTTTAAGTGTTCTTTTCATTTAGGGATTGTACTTTAAAGAAATGTCAAACATGATTTTACAATGATGTATTTCCTCAAATATTATTCTACTTCAGCTCTTGCAAACACATCATTGTTAACAATTAAAAGTAAATCTAAGATTGCTTCTTCTCTGGGTGGCCCTCTGACCGTTTGTTGTAAATCAACCACCCTAAACTAATTCTTGGAATCTCTCTTTCTTCATTACTTGAATACATGTAGGATATTTATTCGTGAGAACCATTATCCCATAGTTGTGGCGCCAGTACCCTGATTTGTAAAAACCTAGATCATACTACACACTTTCTCTCTGATGAGATGGTCACTTCAACAACCAAAAGGCTGCAGTACACCATCCTTTTTAAAAAGTTCATCATTATTAATTAACTTATAATCTGGAATTTTCTACTCTCTATATTCTTCAAAATTAACCAAATCTCAGTAATTTCTATGAAATAATAGTATTTTATTTTATTCTGAATCATAAAGTCGTCTATTTTTTCCTGGTATTTCTAACATTAGAGCAAAGCAATTAATCTTATCTTTAAATCTCACACTTAACGTATGCTCTAAATCTTATTTTCCTATATCTTCTTTATTGTAATTAGTTCATCTATTAATTTCTTTGCAATTTCCTGTGCTTCCTTACGGCTATGCAAATTTAGTTTTTAACAGTCTTTAATGAGATTTTGTTGAAACTTTCCTGAGTATTTTACTACATAATCTGCCTAAGTGGAGTCCACTGTGGCGTATAATTTACGCCTACTTTGAAAAAATCATCTCGCATATTCAACCAGTTCGCCAGTTGTTATTTGCACATTCTAGGAATCATCCACTTAAGTCATGGATCTTGTTGAGTAATTCATTCCAGAAAGGGTTACAACTCTAAACCGAGTATTCACGAAAAATGAATTAATTCTGAGTTGTTATTGTTATACTTCGTTTAATGGTTAGCCTCACGCCGTTCACAAGCTGACTTTTCTCTGACGGAGGTATAAGGGCCCTCGTGAAAGGGCTAACGTCCAAAGTTAAGCGGTTTGTAATGTTCGAAATCTACAAACGCTCTTGATCAAATATCCATAGTTTTTCCAATTAATAAACATTTATCACAGTTATAGCTTCCGAGGTTTATAGTATACCAATTGTAGAAACCAACATTATTAAACTGTCTATTCGCGTGTTGCGTTGACTATTTTTTATATGCTCGAAAGAAGATCTTCTAGAAAATTCAGCTAGGACAATGATACTAGTATTTTGCATAGACACATCGTACATCTGATGTTCGAGAATCTTCTACAAAATTAAAGAACAGGCTGGACTTTTGCAATATATATTTAACAAGGTAAGTTACATACATTTCTAAATATATATTTAACTAAGGCAAACATTAATATTAAAATAAACATATAATCTGTTACAGCTGACATGTCCAAAGCATACCATTCCTTCCTACTTAATTCCCATCATACATCTAACATGCGAGGATGGCAGTTTCCTCACTACATGTATTGGAAAAACAATATGATCACACATAAATCCATAAGCGATTTTACTGTTATATATTGATATATAATATCATAAATAACAGTTGCATTCTTGAACTACTTGAGGTTTGTGACTGTCGAACAGTAGTTGTGATATAAAGCCTTACCTTTGTGAATTCACACTCAGCTTATATCGTTTCCAAACAGAGATCCATCTTGATTATGTTGTGTGGTGTTGTTTGTGACACTTGGACTAACTTTGTGTTTGAGAATTCTCACTTGCTACAAAATGGCGTGTTTGCTTCCCACAGTTGGGATACAACTTGTTACAGATCTCTTTCTAGATAGATTTGGAGCTTTAAGTTGATCCATATTATTTTATTTTCTAATTCAGTCAAGTCTAACAGATATTCCTGTTTTGAGAACTCTAACCCTTGATCTTTTTCACTTAAGTGTATGAATATTTTCTGTTGGAAAGGGCTGTTACAAGCATTTCTCAAAAGAATCAGTTTTATGTGACATTACACTACGTATAAAAACAAAGAATGTCTAAATGTAGTTCTGATCACTTCCATTTCGTCACAACATTATGAAAGCTATGGTTGTCTGAATTACCGTGGATTGATTGTCGGTGCCAGAGGTGGTGGTTTTAGTATCTCAGAAACTCCTGACTTCCTGGGATTTTCACCCACTATATTCTCTACAATTTAGAGAGAATGGTGTAAAATAAAAAGTAAGTGGCAGTTCTGCAGGCGAAAACACCTTGTTCATGACAAAAGTCAGAGGAGAATGGCTAAACTTGTTTAAGTTGACAGGAAGGTCACAAATACTCAAATAATCACTCTTTTCAACATTAGTGCGCAGAAGGGCATCTTTGAACGCACAATGTGTCGAACCTTGAAGCGGATGAGTTACAACAGTAGAAGAACACGGCAGGTTTCACTCGTGTCAGTTAAGAACAGGAAGACGAAGCTACAATGGGTACGTGATCAACAAAACTGTACAATTGTAAAATTGGAAAAAACGTCGTCTAGTTTGGAGAATCTCAATGTCTTTTGCGAATATGCAGATTTTAGGGTCAGAATTTGGCGTGCACAGCATAAATACATGGATTCATTCTGCCTTTTATCAACGGCATAGGCTGGTGGTGTAATGTTTTCTTGGCACGCATTAGGCCCTTTAACATTAATTAAGCATAATTTGAATACTACAACCTACCCAAGCATTGTTGCTGACCATGTGCATCTCTTTATGGCTACAGTCTACCTGTTTTCTAATGGGTACTTTCAGCATGATAATGTGCCGTGTCAGAAAGCACGCATCATCACAAACTGGTTCCACGAACATGACAGTGACTTTAGTGTACTCCAACATCCTACACAGTCCTAAGATCTCAGTTTAATAGAGCACCTTGAAATGAGATGGAACGGGAGGTTTACAGCATGAATGTGCTGTCAACAAATATTCAGAAACTGTGTGATGCTATCGAATCAGCATGATTCAAAATCCCTAAAGAATGCTTCCATGACCTTATGTTGAGAAGACTTCAAGCTGTTTTGGAGACAAAGGGAGATCCTACCCAGTACTAGATCGGAGTACCTGATAAAGTGGAAACTGAGTGTAATTAACACCTTGTATGCTATGGAAATGATAACTCAAGTAAATCTCAAAGCAAAGGAATACTTATTCTGTACTACTTCACCATCAGGTTGCTTAAAACAGACAATGTTTTTTATCGTAGTTTAACTGTTGGTAAATGACTTATTCAAAGTATTCATAAGCTAAGTATTAGTAATAAAAATAAGAACCAAATATACTTACTACACATTATAGTTCTGATATTCAGTGATATCACATAGAGAAAAACTTTTTTGTTGCTTCTTAACATTGTGATTGTTGAAATTAGTTTTAATAAACTCATACTTTGATTACTCTAATATTTTACGTTCCGATTATTGGTTTAGTTTGTTTTGAATATTCCGCAAAGCTACACGAGGGCTATATGCGCTAGCCGTTCCTAACTTAGCAGCGTAAAATTAGAGGGAAAACAGTTAGTCATCACCGTCCACCGCCAACTCTTGGGCTACTCTTTTATCAATGAATAATGGAATTAACCATCACATTATAACGCCTTCGCGGCTGAAGCATGATTGGTGCGACGATGATTTGAACTCGGGACCCTCAGATTATGAGTCAAGTGCATTAACAACCTGGCCATGATGAGCTCCGATTACTTGAAATCTCGTTTTAATGTATATAAATTATATTGTATAACAGCCTCTCTGTTGGGACTAACGTGAAAGAAAACATATGTTTTTATAATAGCGTAGGACGACATATTTCAACAGACCTTAATTAAAACGTTTTTTATTAAATATTTTAAACCATCTGTCTTAATAGCTACTTAGCTCCACTGAAAACACGATTTCTTTTTTATTTATGTCTCTCTGTTTCCAGTTATTGTTATTCAAAGTAATTAATCGCGTTTATATTTTTTCAAAGCCTCGTGCAAAGAACTGGCTATATCTATACACACTTGCAACGTGTTTCTTTCATTTTATACTGACGATATTGCAAACATAGGCATTATCAATTTTCACTTTGTCATATTTTAACTTCATGGGACTTTTTTCATTAAAAAAGTTATTCTGTAATATTCTGAAGCAGTAGAAGACAATGGACATATTTTTAAACGTGATTTTAATGTGTGAGCACGTGATTTTGAAAACTGAAACCAAATAGGAGTAAAAATGACAAATATTTAAATTAAAACGGCACAAAATAAGCACTATACATTGAACAATAGATAAATGGATAAAAACGATGAAGCAAAATTATGAAAAAATTAAATTAAGAAAAAAAAACACATTAACAAACTTTATAAATGAAACTGAAGAAAGCTAATAAGTCACAAAATGAATCTCACGTATGAGAACATTACAATGTCTGCATAAAAAATAGCACAGAAAAACTTAAATGGAATGAAAAATATAATTTTTTGTTTAAATAGAAACTGGTTCGGGTTTATTAAAAACCTTTCAAGAATTCACGTTACATCTGGATTTTTATCACTGTGCATATTCCCAATTATCCTCTTTATTTTCCATTTTCTGGATCCAACAAGAGTTTGGTGTGCAATGTAGTTATATGTCTGGTCAGTTTTTTTTAAAAAAAGAACAAATAATGAAAGCTGTCAAAACTTGTTAAGGAAAATTGTATCAAATGCACGAAACCTAACGAAAATTTGATATACAACAATTGGTTTTTCTCTTCTATGGACATTGTGATTGATCTACCAATCTATCTTATACCTGAATTGCCAGCATGAGTCAAATCTTACGTTGGTATAAAAAATTACTTTTATTAAGTCATTGGAAGAAGTTAACTCAAGCAATGCTTGAATTTTATCTATTCTGGTTGTGTACAAAACTCTCATATATTACAGATAATAACATGCATCATATACTGAACATTTATATGCATCTTTGATAACAAGATAGATTTCAAATGTGAATTTAAATCGGTTGTGACACAGTGATTAACGTGCCCGAAATGCGAAACTAAAAATTCAAGGTTCGCGACTTGTTACTGAAGAAACGTACTAAGTGCTCTAAAGCTATGGGTACATTATAATAAAAACTGTCAAATTATACTATTTGATAAGAGTAGCCCAAAAATTAACGGCGGGGGATTTTAGGTAGCTATCCTTTCTCTAGAGCATCTCTTCAAACTAAAGGACGGCTATGCACAGATACTCGAATGAACATGCGCGAAAATTAAAACACAAATTTAGTCTTTTTTAAAGCAAAATTTCTTTGGAACAATTTTAGTAACACAACATTGTTCCATCCAACAAATGCCACTACTAAACTCTGTTTGTCATGTGCTAAATGAGATTTATTGGTCTTAAATAATGCTGAAATCTAGTAATTCTTACTTCTTGGGATGTTACAAAATACACTGCATGCATACGCAAGAAAAAAACTGTCAACATTGCTGGTTTTAATTACTGGTATAAAAATAAATAACATAAATATCTGACCATAGTTATTTAGAAGAAGATATTTGTCTTCATGAGTTTCCAAATGTTAACGGTTCGTGTCCTTTTCGACCAGATGACTCAGGTGTGCTAATCTTTTATTAAATCTTGTTGCATCGTGTTCACGAAAGTTAGTTGTTGTGCTCTTATCTTGTTCAAGAACACATTTAGTCAGTTTTTTTTTGTCAAATAGATAAGTTTTTGAACAAGGTAATCTACAAGATAAGTCAAGTGACAATCATTGCCAATACAAAATCGCTGTGGAACGGATGGTATCAAACTATATTTTGACGTTTTTTAGCATTTCGGGACAAGCGTAATGCTACTTAGATCATAAACCATAAATCGTAAATTTATTATTTCCGAGATGAGATTATTTCTTGATGAAACTTTGTAGAATGAACGACAACTGCTTGTTATGGAGAACGACGTTCTTAAAGTCTTCCACCCTTCGTCGTCCTCTACACTTCTGTCTCCAAAACAGGCAGTTGCTATCCATTCTACAAAGTTTCATCATGAATACTCTGCCTAAACCATCTATCAAAGAGGTTATTTCTTATACTTAATGGAACTAAAGAGAAAAAAATATGAAACTATTTAGTACATCAAGACCATTTAGAAACACAACTGTGACAAGTCAAATCCCAACTGCATAACTCAAGTTGGACGTATTGTAACAGGTGAGAAGTTACGTCCACGTGCTCCAAGCAACAGTAAGGAGCATAATTAAGAAGCATGTTTGTCTTCAAACGAGATCAACGAAGTGAGTATTTTCCAAGATAAGGCTTTCCTACCTTTCATTCATTTGTCGCATATTTCAAAAAGACAAAGAATGCTAATTCATACTGAGACATACCCGTATGATTTGACTGTTGAAAGAGGCACTTGGAAGCTGTTGTCTTCGTACACCAGATGGATTAAAGAAAATATATCAGGAGAAGTGATGTGCTTTGGACGTGACAGCCTTATATCAGAGACTTTTGCAATGGAAATTATAGTACAGTGCTACTGTCAAAGTGCATGACCAGAAGTTGTGACACGTACTGTGATGGAGTGCTGAGGCTACAGAATCGTTTATATATAACGTAATCTGAAATTAAGCGTACTAAACTGGCTGAAGGCTATACAATAAGTTCCATCTACTTAAAAATGTAGGTTTAAAGACTGAATTTTCATTTTGAGGAGGCTATTCGTTTGTAAGGCGAAAGTTTTCTTTCTCTTCCCCATCTTTAATTTTTTCATACTCTTCCGCCCTTCTCTTTGTTCTTCAGGTAATTATCTGATTCTTCATATTTTTGGCTAATCAGCTTTCAGGGTTTAAGGATATCTAAACGAACAATTTTTTTCATTATAGGAAGAGAGACTTCTTTCTCTGTCAAAAACATTATACAAGTATTGTCTGTTCCAGACTGTGAAAGTTGGCTTTCAAACTGCAGAAATATATTGTAATATAAAACAAAGATATCACCCCTCGCTCTTGACCCAAAGTTTTTCTTTTCTTTACTGTAAAAGGAATGCGGAAGGGAGGAGTTCGTTCTGTTAAATACAGTTACCTTAGTCAGTTATATGAAATTAAGTGCGATCTTCTCATGGGACTTGTTTGCACAGTATCAACAAATCTGATGAAATGTTTAAGATATGTACATAAACTGCTGGTCAAAATCTTAAGGCCAATAAACATAAAGAAAAAATACACATTTTGCGTTGTTGGACTCAACCATTAGAGCTTCGAAAAATGAAAATAAGAAAAGGAAAACTAAAAGTAAAAAACTTTTTAGTATTTAATAGTGAAAATGTGAACACTATGAAATTATCCTAAATAGTAGCTGGTTAAAAGTTTAAGACCATACTGAAACTAACTGTTAATCGGTAAACACATAACGAAATTTAGTCATTTGTGTTCAAGCATTAGCGTTGTCAACATCTCCCATTGACCTCTCCTGTGTTACATTGGGTAAAAACAAGGCAAAGGCTAAAAAGTTGACAGTGCTCGAACGTGGCAGAATTGTCGAGCTGCTAAAGCAAGGTCTCTCTCAACGTGTCATCGCTGGTGAGATTAAGCCTAGTTAAACTGCTATTGTAAATTTCTTAAAAGATTCCTCCAGCAAGACACAAGCCGTTAGTCGAACCAGATTAAGGCCATTACGGACGCAGAATGCAGCTTAAAAACAGTAAGACAGCATCTACTAGAGAACGGCTTTAAAACCATAAACGTCTTCAAAGGATATGCCTCCTTCCACACTACAAAACAGCTCGGTTAAACTTTGCTGAGAAGCACCAAACATGGGACGTAGAAAAGTGGAAGAAGGTTTTGTTCTCTGATGAGAAAAAAAAATTAACCTGGATGGTCCAGATAACTTTCAACGTTACTGGTACGATAAGGATAACCCACCAGAAACATTTTCTACACGACACAGTGGAGGAGGTTCCATCATGATCTGAGGTGCTTTTTCCTTTCATGGAACAATGGAGCTTCAGATTATACAGAAGCGTCAATATGCTACATTAGCATATTGGAGAGAGCAACCTTATTGACTGAAGGCTCTCACTTGTGTGGAAATGACTAGATCTTTCAGCAGGACAACGCTGCAATACACAATATCCGCAGGACAAAAGACTTTTCATGGCGAATAACGTGATTCTTTTGTACCATCTAGAGTGTTTGACCGAACTGAACCCCATTGAAAATGTTTGGAGGTGTATGGCAATTTCAAACAGTGCATGATCTTTGTGAAGCCATCTTCACCACTTGAATAACATTCCAGCCAGCCCTTAGCAAACGCCTTATATCGACCAGGCCAAAGCAAAGGTTTGGAGTTATTTGAAATGACAGCCGTGCAACTCACTACTGATACTTCTTGTTGGGCATTTCCTACCCTGTTTAGGACTTGTTTTTGGTATGGTCTTAAACTTTTGATCAGCTAGTATTTAGGCTAATTTCATTGTTTTAATATTTTCCTTATTAAATACTTTTTTATTTTCCCTTTTCTTATATTCATCTCTCGAAACTACTCAAATAAGTGGTTGAGTCAAACAACGCAAAATGCATATTTTTTTCTTTATGTTCATTGGCCTTAACATTTTGGCCAGCAGTGTATATAGACTTACATTCAAAATAAAAGCCTAATATTTAGCCACATCTCTAACTCCGAGAATATTTTTTGCATCATTTTAAATAAATAAAAGTTATATTTTCTTTTAACAATTGTTCGAGTTTAGATTTGTCTGGCACGTGTCATTTGTGATTTTTCGATCAAACATTATTGTGGCATCTCAGTTCTCGCTGAGCCATGGATAGCATAACGTAAACAGTCTCAGTTGGATGGGTCGTCGATCTAATGTTGTTGACATTTAGTAACTTAAACACCATTGTCAGGTTACGTTCTTAGGGTCAGAATTGACTTTCATTCCTAACAACGTGAGTGATTTCAGACCAAATAGCCTGATAGTAGCTCAGCTCTGAATCTGAGGACCTATAGCTCGTAAATTCAGATTTGTTCCACAAAGTAAGCAGGGTATAAACAGTTTATTGTGAAGCTGCGCTTAGCAACAAATAAACAATTTGCCAAGACCAGTGTAATAAATTATTTATTGTAAATATACATATATTTCTTTGGAATTGTTGTTCCAAGAAATATACCCTCTATACGAAGACTATGGTAATAATAATATATGTATCATAAAACAGATAATATTAAAGGAAACTTTATTTTAATCAAGGTGGTTTATACCAGTTTAAAACGTATAATTGTACTGTAGTCCTATAATTGCTGGCATTTCATACAAAATACATTTGTACTTTCTACATTCAAAGTGTTGGTGAATTATCTTAACGAATATCTGCGGTATTTGCCAGCTCTTCTAATTATTAGAAGTGTACAATAAACTAGTCCAGATAACTTCGATTTACCTTATTGAATTTGTTTACTGAGAACTGAGGTCACTGAATACAAACTACAAATTACATTGTTCAACTTCATTGCTGGGATTAAATTTCGTAAAGTAAATATTCTCATTTTCATCTTTTACTTAATCACAATCTAATAAATTAGAGACACTCCATTGCTGAGTACCATTAGCTAAATAAACTTTTCACTTAACCTATCTGGTAGATATTGACTTCACAGGACATCCAATAACCAGCAACGTTTCAACATAGTCTGACTGATAGAATTTAAATTTATTGGACACTCACTAACTACCAACTATTTAACATAATCTGACTGACTAAACAAATTACTTGTGTTTTCTGGAAATCCACTAACCAATAACATTTTAACATAGGTTGACTGGTAGAGCTTCTGAATACCTATTAATCAATAACATTTTAACATAGGTTAGCTGGTAGAGTTTCTGGAACCCACTAACCAATAACATTTTAACATAGGTTGGCTGGTAAAGTGCGATGTCACTTAACGCATATTAAATATAAATATTTCAGTTTTTATATTTTACTTCACTGATCAGATGAAAACATAAATAATATGAACAGTATGCCCTTATTCACAAGAAACCATATTCATCTATATATCATTCGTTATTATAGCCTGACTTCTTGGAATAGCCTTATCTGGTAACATTCAGACGCCGTGAGACTTGATTCTACATGATACATAAATGCTTTACATATTAACGTGACTACTAACACTTAACTTTTATGGACAGAAACGAAATTTATTGCATTTTTCCTTTCTCAAAAGCGTTTTGACTCTGTAGAATTAATCTCACTAAACATAGCTAATCTTACATTTACATACCTGAGCAGTTATAAATTGGCACATTCCATGTCGTTATTCCGTTGGAACAGTTAAAATTTAAAATGTTTCCATTATCATATTTGGACTTTATACCCTGAACTATATATTGCATATATAAACCAATATTGTTTATATATATATATATATAACAAATTTGTTTAAAAAGATTGTCTTATAAAATCAACAGTGCGTTACGCAATAATACAACAATACAGCGTTATACTAGAAAATATTATATTGTGATCATAGTTCTGTTTTCAATAGTTTTGTTTCAGTTTCCTTACTGATTATATGTATTTCTTTTTAATTTAGAGTGTTTTTAGTAAGGTTTATTTGTTTGTTTAAATTTCGCGAAAAGCTAGTCTTTGCTAATTTAACAGTGTGAGACTAGAGAGAAAGCAGCTAGTCATCAACATCTAACGCCAATTCTTGAGATACTCTTTTATCAACGAATAGTGAGACTGACCGTCATGTTATAACGTCCCTATGGCTGAAAGAGAGAGCATGTTTGGTGTGACGGAGATTCGAACCCACGATCCTCAGATCACGAGTATGTGTGCCTCAACCACCTGGCCATACCGGGCCTCCTTAGTAAGCAAGAATGTTTTTTAAATGAGTGCGACATTTTCTTTGCTGGTGCAATCATTTTCCAGTACACAAAGCTTAAAGTTAAAGAAAGTTTTTGTATTTAAATGAACATTTAAGAACTTAAGACTGTATTTAAACAACCGATAATGCATTTTATATGTGTACACGTGAATTGACGAATTAATTTTTATAACTTAATAGAAAAATACGGATAATGTAGATGAGCTTGAATGTGTGAAAGATAAGTAAAATAAGTGGATAAACTTTGAAATGTATGGAAAAATAATGGTAATAATAAAACATATAAAGATGTGCTTCTGTATACGGTGATTGTGTGTTTGATTTTATTAATATCTCGTCTCTAACTTTTATGTTAAGGCGGAAAACATAAAATGGAAAACTTTTATGCATCAGCTTGTTGAACCAATGAACCTCCATATTAAATTTGGTAAAAGTCATCTACAGATGGTGATAAGGGTGCAGAGCGCAAAAAATGACTATTAAAAATGCAAAACGTAAAATGAAAGTTTGTATGTATCTCATCATGGCCCCAATAAACTTTAATGTCACATTTGTTGAAGATCCATCAAAAGGGAACGAAGTATTGGGGCAAAAGACTATAAAATGTACATAAAAATTGCAAAACCAAAAAAATGTATGTATCTCCGCATGGACCAATCAAATCTTTGTGTCCGGTTTTGTGATGGTCCGTTTAAAGCGGGCAAAGTAATGGTGTAAAACGTATATGTTGTTGTTGTTGTTTTGAATTAAGCACAAAGCTACACAATGGGCTATCTGTGCTCTGCCCACCACGAGTATCGAAACCCGGATTTTAGCGTGTAAGTCCGCAGACATACCGCTAGGCCACTGGGGGGCAAAACGTATATGAAAATAGCAAAACACAAAATGCGAAACAGCAAATTTGTGTGTATCTCTTCACGGTAACAACAAACATTCATTCCACATTTGATAAAGATCCATCAACAAAGCTCTAAGTAGTGATACAAAATGCAAAAACGTCGATAAAACTGCAAAACAGAAAAAAATGTATAGATCTTTGCATGGTCTAAACAAGCCTTCTAGCCGAATTTAGTGAAGATCCATTAACAGAGGGCGAAGTAGTGGAAAAAAACACAAAACCGATAATTAAAATCTCAAAACGAGGAATAAGAAATGAAAATATCAAGTATTTGCCCAACGAAGCAATGAAATCGTATATTAAATTTGGCGAAAATCCATAACTGCTGTGCACAAACGAAAGCAGGAACTTCACCAAAGATTAACAAAATGTTTCACTGCACTACATGTAAGCAAAAAAATGTGTAAAAATCTCAAAATACGAAAGACAAAATTAAAAATCTGCATGTATCTTATTAGCCTGACTTCGGTAAATTTCCATCTGTAAAAAGCTAGATGATTGTTCGAAATGAAAGACGTTTATAAACACTGCAAATGAATAACATAGAATAAAAGTTTGCATTTGTCTGCTCTATAAAATTATAGACATCTATAGAAAATTTGGTGAAAATCCATCTACAGTGGACAAAGCGGTGACACAGAAAGCAAAACCGTCCGTAGAAACAGTAGTGACAAAACTAATAAATTGCATGTATTTCCACATAAATTCGAAAACCTTCAAGTCGATATTGGTAGCGATCCACGTACAGTAGGGTGCGTAAAAAAACAAAAAGTTGTGACACTCAGTCGCTCACTTATAATTTGATTCCATTCAATAAAAAAATAAGCTAGGGTAAAAATCATTCCAATACATTAATAACAACGTGCTTCCGGAACAGTTGTTGCGTCAAGTTCAAATTGGTGGATCACCAACTCAACATGTTTGAACAGGTAACGACATAAACAGATACGATTCGTCAAGACAAAAGTGAACGTATGAAAGCTGCCACTATAATACGCAATTAGTCATTCAGTCGACTTAATTCGCTCTGGTAACATTTACTGTATTCAGTCCTTTGACATTACACTGGGATGGTGAGCTGATGCCTGATTTGGTTGGCAGAGAGAAGATCAAACGTTTGGCAATTTTAGTTTCAGGTAAAGGTGTAGAGAAGATTCTTTCAGTGCTCAAGATTGATAGTAGGGATGCAAATTCAGTAGCTTCTAAGATCGGATTAGTTTTAGTAGAATGGAATGTAAAAGACGGAATTAAATCGCTTTACTTTGACACCACGGCGATCAATACAGGATCCAAATCTGGCGTCTGTCTGAGGATTGAAATGTTACTTGAACGTGAGTTCTCGCACCTTGCCTGTAGATATAACATTTTGGAGATTCTTCTGAGCGCTGTATTTTCTACTCTCGTGATAGAGACATCAAAAAGTCCAGATATTACTTTGTTTTTAAACTTTAGAGATTGTTGGCCTAAAATTAATAAAACTAAGTACATAACAGGAGAAGAAGCAATGCCACTCCGAATACAGCTTTAGAAGGATGATATTATTCAATTTTGTCAAAAATCTCCTTCAATCTCATCAACCACGGGACGATTATAAAGAGCACTTGGAATTAGCTGTCATTTTTCTTGGATCTCTTCCACACAGACGTTCTTCAGTTTCTTTCCGTACTTCTGGTGCTGTACATCGTGCGCGATGGATGGCTCGAGCAATATATTCTATAAAAATTTGGATGTTCCAAGAGGAGTTTGGTAGACTGCAACCACGGCCTGCTTGATCTCGTGTTTCATTTGACGTACATTTCTGGAGCAAACTTGGCGAGTTGTGTGTCTTTATAATTAAACATTACTTGCTCTCATGGTTTACAGCTAAGGATGCTTCCGTGGCAGCTCGAAGAGACCTTAAACTACTCAAGGAACTTGAATTGCATGAAAATCATATAATTAAGGAAGTTGGTACAAAGGCAATGAATCGGCATTTATAGTATTTATCTGAGGTTGCAGTTGGACTTGCGCTCTTTGATGACGGCGTAACGAATAGCAACAAACTCAAGATGGTCTCAAATATGAATACCGTGAAAGGATCTCCTAGGCCAACTCCATGTTTAACAGTTGATACTGCAAACAATGCTGTTTCCAGAAAACTTCCAGATTTTTTTTATCTCGGCAACGAAGAAAATTTTCTACCATCTGGATATTAGTAGCGCATTTTTATCATTACCACCGAAAGAGTGGAGTGCCTCCGAAGAGTACAAACAAGGAAAGGACAGAGTAAAGAAACTTTTTGTAACAAATGACGCAGCTGAAAGAGGAGTAGCTTTAATTCAACAATTTACGGCAAAGGGCCGCACCAAGAACGAAGATCAATTTCAGTATATGATTCAGGTGGCAGAAGAACATCGGCGAACATAATGCGAAGGGGGCAGGCAAGATAAAACTTCAATGAAATAAATTTTTCTTTCAAGTTTTTATGTTTTTGCTAATGTAATAATCAATAAATATTAAACAATTTAATTACCATTAACAATGTAATGTAGGGTAAATTTAACGAAAATAGTGAACTTTGCGAGAGATGCGCGACCCCTAAATTCTTCGCGATTGAAATGAAACTTTGTCTATGTTCTTTTCTCATGCAGTGGTACAACTGAGCAAAAAATGGGGCATTTTAATTTTTATCCTTTATCCGCTGACGCACCCTAAATTGTACAGGGTGTGAACTAGTGTTAAGAAACGGAAAAGATACATAAAATCGAGAAACGAAGAACACAAAAGTAATATTTACATGCATCTCCGCATAAACTCACAAAATCCATCATGCTAAATATAGTAAAAATCCATCTGCAGAGGTAGATGTGGTGGCATGAGATGATAAACCAATAGATACAAAACGGAGATACATACAACAAAATTCTCACGTTCATGTGCTACTAACTAATGTTATACAAAATTTGGTGAAGATCCATCTAAAGGGGAACGAAAAACAAAACCATCCATAAAGATTACAAAACCAGGAATACAAAATTAAAATTTGAATGCATGTACGGAACGAACTAATGAATATGCCTATAAAACGCGAAACGAAGAATACAATATGTGCGCAACGACAAATTGAACATGCATACACAATCTGGTGAAGTTCACTTTAAAGAGGGAGAGGTGATGGTTCAAAGCAACAAACAGATCATAAACACCGCAAAAAAGAAGAATACAAAATAAAAAGTACACGTTTTTGTACCACTAATCCATTTATCCGTAGAAAATTTAGTTGAGTTTCATCTACAAGGAGCAAAGTAGTTGAACAAATGGCAAAAACAACCATAAAAAACTGCGGAACGATGAATAGAAAAATGTAAATTAGCATGTATATCTGCATAAGTGAAAATAAACCGTCTGCAGGAGACAAAGTAGTGATTGTTGTTTTGAACTAAGCACAAAGCTACACAATGGGCTATCTGTGCTCTGCCCACCACGGGTATCGAAACCCGGATTTTAGCGTGTAAATCCGCAGACATACCGCTGAGCCACTGAGGGGCCAAAGTAGTGGTACGAAACGAAAAACTGACCAGTAAAGCAGCATACAAAAGTGAAAATTTGCTTGTATATGCGCAATGAACCAATAAATATACATACCAAGTTTGGTAAAGATTCATCAGTGGAGTACAAAAAAGCTATCAAAAATGCACCAAAACAGCAACATAAAAAACTTTACTAATGTATATGGCCCGGCATGGCCAAGCGCGTAAGGCGCGCGACTTGTAATCCGAGGGTCGCGGGTTTGCGCCAAATATGCTCGCCCTCCCAGCCGTGGGGGCGTTATAATGTTACGGTCAATCCCACTTTTCGTTGGTAAAAGAGTAGCCCAAGAGTTCAAGAGTTGGCGGTGGGTGGTGATGACTAGCTGCCTTCCCTCTAGTCTTACACTGCTAAATTAGGGACGGCTAGCACAGATAGCCCTTGAGTAGCTTTGTGCGAAGTTCCAAAACAAACAAACAAACTAATATATATTTAAACCAGCATGGAAGTCAACATAATAGTAATAAAATTCTTCACTGCCGTCCCTATAATTATATACGCATATAAAATTTGATGAAGGTCAATATATGAGGAGTGAAGTGGAGATCGCGAACGCAAAAATGTCCGATGAACGGCAAAACAAGGAACACAAAGATAAAGAAGTACATGTCTCCCTGTATAAAGTAAAAAAAAAACAGTGATGCGAAACCGACCATAAAGAAGTGAAAACAAAAAATACAAAATTGAAAATGGACATTTATATGCGCAACGAACAACTCAATTTGGCGAGGATAGTGATAGTAAAGGCAAAACTAACCATAAAAACCACAACATCCAAAATAAAAGACTAAAATTCTGAGCGTATCTTAGCATAAACTCAAACAACTCTCATGTCAAATTTGGTACAAATTCATGTACAGCGTGCGTAATGGTGTTAGAAAATGAAAAAAATAATACATGAAGAGGGAGCGAGATAAAACGTAAAACGAACCATAAACACCGCAATTGAAACACAAAAAATCGTTATCCAAATTTGGTGACTATCCATCTGTAGGCAGCGATGTATTGGAGCAAAATGGAAAAACGCAAAACAAGGAATACGAAGTGAAAATTTGCAGGTATACATGGAACAATGCAATGAACATATTCAGAAAATGTGGTGAATGTTTATAGACAAGAGCGCAATAACGTTACAAAATGTAAACCGGTCATGAATATCTCAAAACAAATAATACAATGTGAAAATTGACATACATCTCCGTATAAATTCTAAAAAAATAATAGGTGTTAAATTTGATATAGATCCAAGTAAAGGGGATAAAGCAGTGTTACGAAACGCTAAATGAATAACAGAACAGCGAAAATTTGCGTGTATTTGTTTTGGAATTTCGCACAAAGCTACGCGAGGGCTATCTGTGCTAGCCGTCCCTAATTTAGCAGTGTAAGACTAGAGGGAAGGCAGCTAGTCACCACTACCCACCGCCAACTATTGGGCTGCTCTTTTACCAACGAATAGTGGGATTGACCGTCACATTATATACCCCCACGGCTGGGAGGGTGAGCATGTTTAGCGCGACGCGGGCGCGAACCCGCGACCCTCGGATCACGAGTGCACGCCTTAACGCGCTCGGCCATGCCAGGCCTCTTGCGCAACAACCAAATGAATATTTATACCAAACTTAGTTAGGTTGAAATTTAAATGGGGGGGCGAAGTAGTAGTACGAAACGGAGAACAACCATAAGAACCTTTAACTAAATAATATAGAAATGAAAATGTGCATACTTTTTGCGCAATGATACCAAATTTTCTGAAGAATCGTACAGAGGGCGAAATAGTAACAGGAAACACAAGAACGATCATAAATACCCTCAAAAAAGCATAGAAAGGTAAAAATGTACATGTATCAAACACTTTTACTCTAAATTTGGTAAAAAGCCATGTAAATAGGGCAAGATAGTAGTAAGGAACTAAAAACCGACTACAAAAATCCGAAACACGAAGAACATTTCCAAGTATCTATCTCCTCAAGAAACCAATAGTTATATTTACCAAAATTGATAAAGTTCTATTTCCAGTGGCTAAAGCAGTAGTATCAACCGGATAATTGATCATAAATATTGCAAAAAAAAGAATACAAAGTTGAAAATGTGTGTGTGTCAGCGCAATGAAACAATAAACCTACAAACCAAATTTTGTGATGATCTATTTAGATTTTAGACAGTGCAAAGTAGTAATGCTATACATATAACTGATTGTAAGTTTGCAAAATAGAGAGTGCCAGTGCAAAGTAGTAATGCTATACTTATAACTGATTGTAAGTTTGCAAAATAGAGAGTGCCAGTGCAAAGTAGTAATGCTATACTTATAACTGATTGTAAGTTTGCAAAATAGAGAGTGCCAGTGCAAAGTAGTAATGCTATACATATAACTGATTGTAAGTTTGCAAAATAGAGAGTGCCAAATCGTAAATGTGTATATACCTGCATAACGATCCATTGAACCTTCTTAAACAGTTTGATGAAGAATTACGTGCATGGGATGAAGTAATGGTGTGAAATTTGAACCCGATCTTAAAAGTCACAAAACAAAGTGTACAACACTGAAAAGTTGTATGTATCTGCAAGTGAACTCAGAAAACCTTCATGATGCATTTGGTAAAGATTAATTTACAAAAAACGAAGTAGGGGTACAAAACACAAAAAAAAACATAATTAAAAACCGCAAAACAAATAATACAAAAATGAAAACCCTCGTTTATATGCGCAACGATCCAATTAACCCACATAACAGATTTGGTGAATATTCATTTACAGGTTACGAAGTAATGTTATAGCGTTACGAAATGCACATCTGACCACAAATATCGCAAAACGTAGAATACAAAAGTCAAAATTTACATGTATGTGTGCTACGGATCATTAAACAGAAGCATCAAATTTGGTGAATATCAATATAAAGAAGACTAAGGAGTGGTACTAACTGCAAACCATAGAATATGAAAGTGAACATCTGCGTATATCTGCAGAACATGATACCAAATTTAGGAGGACCATAAACACAAAACAAAAAACCGTAAGTTTTAAAATGTGTGTGCGTTTGCGCAACAAACCAGTTAACATCATAATTCCAACTTTGGTGAATATTCATCTATCAGGGACGAAGAAGTGATAAGTAACACAAAACAAATCATAAAAATCCGCGAAACAAAGAAAGCAAAAACCTAACATTGGAACGTATCTACACATTAACATGAAGAATCTCCAAACTAAATTTGGTGAGCATCACTTTAGAGGGGACGGTATTCAAAATTACTTTAGAAACTGCAAAACAAAGAATATACAGAGTGAAAATTGCATGTGTCTGTGCAACGACTCAATGAACAGAAAAAAAAAGAGTCGCTTTCTTCTCAATGTTGCACTGTGCACAAAAACGAGTGTGTATTTTCTTATAGTAAAGCCACATTAGGCTATCTGCTGTATTCACAGAGGGAAATCGAACGTTTGATTGTAGTATTGTAATTCCGGGAGATGTGCAAAAAACAAACAAATAAAATATTGAAATAAATACATTACATTTATGAACTTTCCTATAGTATTCTTTTTCGGTTATTTTTATTTCTAAGACTATTTTTTCAGTATTTTGTTTTATAAAAATAAAATAATTAGAATAATCGTAGTGGGAGTTATTTATAAATATCGAACTGAAAATTGATTGGGACTGTAGAGGCGATGATGCTCAACATTAACAATAACCACAGATTAGTAACAATATATGTTTGTAAAATGTTATAGGTGTTCAGATACAGCCCTGTATTATGCATGACAGACATAAAAGAAATAGATAAATGCTCTTCACTGTTAATTTAATCTGTTGATACGCTTTCCATGAGAAATATTATATTTTTCCACATCAACCAAGAGTACAGTACCTCTTCTCGCTGGGAGTAGGACTTACCTAATGAAGCATGTCTTGAATGATTACTTGTAATTTGTATTATGTTATACCAAACAAAGATCTAGACCTTTAACTTGATCACATCTTGACAAATAAGATTTGACTTTATTGAACGTAAAATTTACACTTCTTGACTGAGGAAATGTATCTCTAATAAACATATCGAAAGTTTAAACTTATATTGTAGTCATGCTTCTGTGAAGAAACATTATTTCGCTGAATATATGAAAAGTTTTTAAAAGGTTCTAAAAATTAATTTTAACTAATTTGTGTATTTTCCATTTATTTCTCAGCTTGGCTTATAAGAACATAACTCACTAAAAACACGCCAATTAACTCATATTTTTCGTTCATTTCACAGTCTGATTTCAAACATTAACATCAATGATAGAATTATTCAGCTTACTCACAATCTCTCTTTGTTTAAAATTAACTTAATTCAACACGTGCAATTTTATTGTTTGTTTATTTTTTGGAATGTCGAGCAAAGTTACACGAGTACTATGTGCGCTAGCCCTCCCTAATTTGGCAGTCTAAGATCAGAGAGAAGGCAGTTAATCATCACCAACCACCGCTAACTCTTGAGCTACTCTTTTACCAACGAATAGTAGGATTGACCGTAACGTAAAACGACCCCATGGTTTAAAGGGCGAGCATGTTTGGTTTGATGGGAATTCGAACCCTTGACCCTAAAATTACCAGTCGAGCTCCCTAACCAGCTGGCTATGCCGGGCCATGAAATTTTAAAACATCTACATCTAGGTCAAAATCTTTCTGTTTCGAATAAATTAATAAGTTCATGTTTTTACAACTTCTCCATCTTATCACAATTTGTCTACTTAGAACTAACTTAACATGTGCAATTTTATTTTTTTTTCCCAACTAATCAATACTTCTCTTCTTATAACTAACTTAACTCAGCAAATCCAAACTTAACCAAATTAATCTATTTTTCCTTTGAATGGACTTCATTACATGCGTTTTCACATTTTCACTATTTTTTCATTCACAGTCTGACAGCTAGAACTTGACTGTATTAAAATCACACAAAACCTATAACTTTTCCTACTTTATCAGTGCCCTGATACGACGTCCTTCATTCGTTATGATTTGGATCAATAGTTGTCACCAGATGGTATCATATGTTCCAGTCTTCTTGTTAATTTGGAGATCGTGCTGGGCAGCGCTTCTGAATCTTTTCCAGTCCACAGAACAATTACTGTCCCTGTCTGGAATGTATTAACAACTCCCTGCACCTTATTTATTATACGGTTTCCGGTTCTTGAGATTTTGAAAAATATTCCCTTCCAACTTTCTGACGGTCATATTATTTTTTCTTTATTTTCTATTTGTTGATTTGTTCTTAAAATGATTGAATATTAATATTACAAAAGCCTCCCATTTCTACTCTTAACTATGATTTTTGCTTGTGGCAACTTCTGGAAGAATATTCCCCGCAGTGACACAGCAGGAAGTCTAAAAGCTTGTAATGCTAAAAACCGAGGTTTCCTTGCTCGTGGTGGTTTACAGCCTCCTTGTGTAGCTTCGTGTTTAGCTCCAAACAAACTAACTGACATGATATAGAAAAAAAATGTGTTTTTATCTAAAATCAAATGTTACTAAATTACCAGACCTCCTCTTTTTCTCTGAAGCTTTGCTATATTTCTTGCAAATTACTTTGATATTTTTACTTCAGATATATCAACCAATTATTGAGCACAGTGTGGATATTCGTGAGTTCCACGCTTGAAACTGCAAAAGGAATGAAATGCAGCGTAGTTGCTGCATAGAGTTAAAGACATTATTTAAATATTACGATGTTAAGAAAAATCACAATATCATTTTTTATTGACCCTCTATAAATGTAGCTGAGAATACTACACAATAATGATGGTTAACGGCACACGTAGGAACCTCTGGCAAGATGCCACAAAGAACCAAGATTGTCTCAGCACCATCACTAACAACAATAAAAACGAATGGACTTTAAGTGATTGGGAATCGCTTTTCATGAAAAGTTAACGGTATGATTGTCATTTGTTTTGTTCCTCAAATACCAAGACTGTAATATCAGAGCTTCGGGAAATTCTGGCTCGAGGAAAAACTAATCAGATTAAATATTAAGACAATTTGATGAAGAAAAACACAAAATATAGGAAAAATGGCACATACGGTTTCTTAAGAATCCTTGAGAAATCATAATAATCTTATATTAGCACACCTAATCTACAGTTAACCTCAAATCTCATTCTGAAAGTCTGATTCGGTCAGTTGTTCATAGCTAATGAAATATAAAACGTTCAAACAGACATTTTTTGACACCTAAGCCTAAAGAGTTCTCATAAGGTATACATAATGGGTTCTTAATTGTTTCAGTTATAGTTTCTGACCAACATAAACGCTATTCCCTCTAGCCGTCCGTAATTTTGAAATGATAAATTACAGGGAAAGCAGCTAGTCAGTATCACTTACGGCCATTTTTTTGAGTGAGTTTTTACAGTCACTCTTATAATTCACACACGAACCCCAAATTTAGAGTATTTTTTTATGATAACAGGACAAGTGCCATGGAATTTTAGTTCCATAGTACGGCACACTAACAATTAGATGGTGCTCAGTCCGTTTAGTTATTGATCCAAAATAACTATCGTCTCTTTATAATTTGCTCCCCAGTGGCTCAGCGGTATGTCTGCGGACTTACACCCTAAAATCCGGGTTTCGATACCCGTGGTGGGAAGAGCACAGATAGCCCATTGTGTAGCTTTGTGCTTAATTCCAAAACAACCAACCAACCTCTTTATAATTTCATTATGTATTCTATTCTTAGACTTTTAACGATGTATAACTAAAATGTATCTTAACATCACATTCAATATTTTGTCTTTAAATGTACAACATTTGAAATGAATGATGTAATTATCTAACAAATCAGTATCTTTATCAAGCTAATAATAATCATTTAAAAATAAGATTCAATACGCTTGGATGAACCATATATTTATCAAAATAATAATAGTTTTTAATAGAAAAAACGTAACCATTCACCAGAACTTAAATTTTTTTAAGCAATACAGGTTTTGGTTACGTTAAATTAAGACGATTTTAAAACCCCACAGTCCATTTTGACCCGTTGAATCACGCTTTATCTTACAATCGTGCATCTTGACAATAATCTTATAACGTAGTTTCTCTTGCAAAAAACTTTTCTCTGATCTTGTCATGTTCAAAGCTCATTCATCCGTTCTTGTTTTTTCGTAATCTGTCAGTTATGGGAGGACGTCGGTTTTTCCAAATTACGTTTCGACAGTTTGGAGCGCAAGAAAACAGACAGATACTGCGCCCGTCGAATTGTCTCTTATTATGCTTATAGAATTGTATGAATATTCGTTTAATTTTTCAACTGTTTGACATATGCTGTGGTCAAAGGAATATGTCATAAGCGCTACTTATTTACTTTAGACTTCTGCCTCTTTTCCAAACATGAATCCTTTTCGATTATGTTTCTTATTGTTGCCTGGAGCACGAAGACGGCTTTTCTTTTGAGGTTTTTGTTCATGGAGTATTACATGTTATAAGACTCAACACTTTGGTTACAATGGATGGGGTACGAATTGTCTTAGTCCCCAAGTCAAAATGTTGTTCTGATACATTCCATTCTGAAACGATATTATATCGAAACGTTTGTTTTTTATGTGGCTTGAAGATTTTCACAATCAAAATATTTTAATATGGAATATTCAAACCTCTTTAGTTTTTAAAAATAGAACTAAGCATATAAAAAAGGTATCTAAGACTTGCTGCTGAACAACCGACTGTTATGCATAGAAGAGTTTTACTAGATTGTTTGAACAATCCTTCATTAAGCATAAATCTCTATAGTGCACAAAAAAACTGTGTTCTTCACACGGTGGCTGTTGAAACACGATTTTGGCGGTTTAGAGCATATGTAGTTTTATGTGTACTATAGAGCTTTGTGCTTAACAATATACAAACCTTTTAAGAAAAACCTTCTATTCGTTTACTAAAATATATTATTGTTCAGACGAACAATAATATTTGTTTGTATAGAAAATCTGCCAAAATGTTTATTTTATTAAATTATTTTTTTCCAAGAAGGAGTAACATATAACATTCATAAACAGAAGTTAATGCAGTCGCCAACACACAGCATTTGAGATGTTTTTTCTTTCAGTTATATCACGATCTAAAATTGTTATTTCCTGGTATTTTTAACAGCAACTGAATGCTCCATTGGAATTATATTACTTGTCACGGAACTTCTACAAATAACTTCGTTTTCGTAAAAATAACATCGCAAAGTTTCCACGTTTAAGGCAACTCATATGCAATTTAGCTAAAAGAATGATTTAATTATTAAGAATTTAATTTAATTATTTCACATTTGAGTGACGAATTGATTCTCTGAAATCTCAAGTTGCAATCCTGTAGACTGACCGCTAGCTCACCGTGGGTGGGGTCATGTCATTAAACATAGATAAACAAACAACGAGTTATGAGCATGAGTGGAAAAACTACATGTTTTGACAGCGAAGTGGTCTGTCATCTTCAGGTTTGGTCAGTGGCAAACATTGTAGGATTTATATATGGTTACAAAGAAAAAAGACACAAAGGTTAAATATGGATGAAATGACATAAGATGTTGACAGGATTATATTTACGATCGTTGAATAGAAGTTGTCAAATATGTCTAATGTTGCTGGGATTATTATCACGGTTTAGTAAGAGATCGTTTGTTTTGACTATTTCCGAACAGTCTCTTTCTTTTGGTTTCCAGTTGGTGTACAAGGAAAATTTCATTCCAAAATATTATGTGATTTTTTTTTAAAACTGATAATATCTTAAAGCAGATACCTGGAATTCACCTTACGTATGTGATCTTAGTTTCTTTGAGTTTTATTTCCAAAGAATGTGGGCCCGGCCAAGCGTGTTAAGGCGTGCGACTCGTAATCTGAGGGTCGCGGGTTTGCGTCCACATCGCGCCAAACATGCTCGCCCTTTCAGACGTGGGGGCGTTATAATGTTACGGTCAATCCAACAAGAGTTGGCGGTGGGTGGTGATGACTAGCTGCCTTCCCTCTAGTCTTACATTGTTAAATTAAGGACGGCTAACACAGATAGCCCTCGAGTAGCTTTGTGCGAAATTCAAAAACAACAACCAAAAATGTGACGTTTGTACTACATATTTCTCAAGCGACTGTCAATTTAACTAGTGGTTGATAAAGAGTACCTATCTCAGAAGAGATGAGTAAAGCATACAGCCCTAAAATGTAATAAAATAAATTTCGGATTCTTACAAAATAATTCAAAGTACTGCAGAACTCAAAGGACTAAGATCAGCTCACAGTTAATTTATTCGGCCGCCTTAAAGTTGACAAAAACAGACACCAACAGTTGATGGATTAAGTGCACAGGAAATAATAAGGAAGGAACTGAAGACTAAGCGGCTTATTGATTAGTCACCTTTTAAAATGCTGAAAAAACTAAATGTTTTAAGGTTAACGCTAATGTGTAGAAACTTTAATAACCTTCTTTCCGTCTAAAACATGAGGACAAACGAGTATTATCGACACAAATAATGCCCCCCAGTGGCTCAGCGGTATGTCTGCGGACTTACACGCTAAAATCCGGGTTTCGATACCCGTGGTGGGCAGAGCACAGATAGCCCATTGTGTAGCTTTGTGAGTAATTCAAAACAAGAACAACGACACAAATAGAAGCACATATAATCATATAACCTTAAAATAATGGCTAAACAGAGATGTATTAATGAGGACACATCTAAGGAAATTATAAACAATGGGCTTACATTTGGAAACAGTATCCTTATTTTCACAATACGTCAATGCAAAATTATTTTAAAATATAAATTCTACAATAAAGGTTTAAAATCAATAAAATTATGAAAAATAATATTTAGTAGACAATATTGTATATGTTTTACAGATACCTTGACGGTTAATTTAACAGTGGCTTGTTTATCGCGAATATCCCCAGTGACACAGTGGTATGTCTGCGGACTTACACACTAAAAACCGGGTTTCGATACCCGTAGTAGGCAGAGCACAGATAACCCATTCAGTAGCTTTGTGCTTAATTCTAAACAAATTGTTTGTCGTGATGATGAGAAAACCTACTTGTATAGAAAATTATGTATGTAAAAGAAAAAACCGGCTGGTATGGGTGGAGAAAGCTTTCTCTACCTATACCAGTCGGTTTTGTTTTTTTTGCATGTATAAAGTGGCTTGTTTTCGTTATTAACCATAAAACGTACTGTTTGTGCTATTCCATTGCAGGGATCGAACTTTTAATAGTAGGGTTAGAAGCCACTAAAACGTGTATAATTCTTTAAATATGTAGAATTTGTTAAGTTTATACTCCCATAGTAGTAGTATCTACAAAGAGAAATTGTGGTAAGCAATTTCTTCCAGGCATTTTTTTAGAGATAAAATAATTCACGAATGGAGGAGAAACACGTGCAAATAACTTACCAGTAGATTTATTCTGTAGTTTCCTTAGGTATACCTCAGGTAAATAGACAGTTTCAGGTCTTGAAAAGAGGATGAAATTCTTCCTTTCCTTAAATGCGGGCCCCCAGTGGCTCAGCGGTATGTCTGCGGACTTACACGCTAAAATCCTGGTTTCGATACCCGTGGTGGGCAGAGCACAGATAACCCATTGTGTAGCTTTGTGCTTAATTCAAAACAACAACAACAGCGTGAAAGTAAATAGTCTTAGCCTATTGTATGTTTTTATAATACCCTTATGACAAGCCTGGATGACGTAATTACTGTACACGTGACCTTGGAGATGCTGCATAGCCAGTGTAGTATTATATAAAAATCTAACCCTAAAGCTATAGTATTATGTCAACGCACCTTAATTTGAACCTAAAAAACGTTAGTCTAGTTTTACTGCCTACGTGACTTTTATATATTATCGATTACTACAAATAGTTTCAGATGATCTACTCTCTTCCAGGCTTTTAGATGGCACCCATCTGAATGTGGGGGTGAAGGACTTCCAGTAGGCTGCACATGGATGAGGATAGGCACTTTTACTTGAAGGAGAACGGACTAGCCATAAATTAATAAGTAGACATTAGTCTTTCTTCATCTCTTCACTAACAATTCTCTAAAATGACATTTTATTCAGCTACAAATAAGAATTTAATAAAACATATTTTTTATGTAAAAAATGTGGAATGAATTGTAGGATATTTTCTCTAGTCGTTATCTGGGAAGCACGCCCCCGTCATCTGTCTAAGAATCAAATGGATACCGGTTTATACACCACTAAATATTTTGCAGAAACATCCTACAACAGATTTTGGAAATGGAATATTGTTCTCATTAGAAAAAAACAACATTACTTGCGTTCAGCTCGATCACTAAAGCGTAACAAAGATATTTCTGGGCTCAGTAACTTTTGTAATCTGAGAATTACGGGTTCGAGTCCCTGATACACCAAACATGTTGGCTCTTTAAGCCGTGGGGGCGTTATAATGTTGCGGTTAATGACACTATTCATTCGTAAAAGAGTAGCTGGTGGTGGGCGGTGATGACTAGTTGTCTCCCTCTAGTCTTACACTGTTAAATCACGGACGGCCAGCGAAGACAACCCTTGTGTAATTTTGCGCGAAATTAAAAACAATCAAACAGTACTTGTCATCATACCGATATCACTAGCGTGTAGTTTTGTGGTTCTAACAAAAATTGTTGTAGTTTGTCAGTTGATTTAAGTTTATTAATTTTATTTCAAAGTTTTTGTTAGTTCTGTTTGTTTCACTAACCCCATCTGGCAAACGTTTTTGATGTTGTTATTGTATGTTTTCTTTTATATGTGTGTGCGCGATGTGTTTAATTTAACATTTATGTAATGAAAAATACCTTTTTCATTACATTTTGTTTGAGTCCATGAATTCAGGGTACATGTCTCGTAAAGGTGGATTTTTTTTGGCTGCTAAAGTACTGTGAAACGATCATCGTGTTAAAAAATAACTAAAAGAAACAACAAGTGATTGGTAAACGTTGTGGTTTTAGTTTGGATACTACGTTGTTATAGTTTTGTATTATAAAATACGCATTATAATAATTCTTGAAAAAAACAAATTGATGTGATATTAGCAAAATGCAACGTATTAACTTATCAAACAATGGTGCCATTGACAAAACCTGTAAATGCTCTATGACGACCCATAAGAATCGACTTAAAATATTTTTTGTTATCATCACTTAAGAATTAGGTTATACTGCCGTATCTAAATGTGGGTCAGGTGTGGTCCAGTAGTTACTGTGTTTATACTGTGGCTGAGAGAATTCAGTTACTCGTGCGACTTTGCACTCCACATTTTAGATCAGTGGTTCTCAACCAGGGGTGCAAGATAACGTTCCAGGGGGTGCGAGATAACATTTCAGTTGTTTTTTTTTATATTAAAGGTACTGTCCTATATATTCAAAAAATTTTGTGAGGGGTGCGAGAATGTATTAAAAATTTTTAGGGGTGCGAGGCATAAAAAAGGTTGAGAACCACTGCTTTAGATTATTCAGTTCCAGTGAACAAAGAGTTAGCAGGATGTATTATTACCTAGTTTCCATCTCTCTAGTTATTAGTTCAAGCTCAGGGACGTCTAGGACAGACAGTCCTTATGTAGCTTTGCGTGGATGTTCAAAATAAATTTATATATATGTAACATGTATTTGCAATTTTTAAAAATAAATTGTATGTGACCTGTGGATAGGGCCAGAAGAACACCTGTAGAACTAGTGCATTTCATAATTACTTTCATGATGTACGACATAGACCTGAAACTTCTATAGCATTGAGATATTAGCCATGATCGGTGCTGTGACATTAACAATCATCGTTGATAAAGACTGGTGATATAAGCAGTCCCTTGATCAGTACTATGGATATTGTATTTTAACTGTACATACGAATTCCTGTATTGTGCGACAGATCTCGTTGGCACTGAATTTTTACAGTTGTTGTCTGGTGAAATGTCATAAAAAATATTTTTCTCTACTTTCGTTCACGAGTTTTCAGAACTGATATTTATCGTAACTCAGGTCAGTTCTGGATTGATTAGACCAAGTTTGATATTTAAATATTTTAACCGAATTTAATCAAAGAATAACAATTATTTTTAAAAAGTTACTCTTTTGAGCCACACACTCGTACATATATGAAAACACAAAACAACAGGCTCGGCATGGCCAAACGTGTTAAGGCGTGCAATTCGTAATCTGAGGGTCGCGGGTTCGCATTCCCGTCGCGTCAAACGTGCTTACCATTTCAGCTGTAGGAGCGTTATAATGTGACGGTCAATTCCACTGTTCATTGGTAAAAGAGTAGCCCAAGAGTTGACGGTGGGTGGTGATGACTAGCTGCCTTTCCTCTAGTCTTACACTACTAATTTATGAACGGCTAGCGCAGATAGCCCTCGAATAGCTATGTACAAAATTCAAAAACAAGAAAAAAACAGTATATATTTCAAAGGAGTTTGTACGTAGTGGATTTTTGGTCTTAGTTGATGAGTTACAGATCAGATTAGTTTTCTAAAATTTCAAACTAACAACCCACAAATTTCTTAAACTCTAAGAAGCCCTGTGTAATTGCGTTAGTATTAAATTTATGCAGACGTGACGTCATCTAAAGTTGAATAAAGATGACGTTTTGAGCTCCTTCGTTGCACCATTACTCTTTATATTCCAGCGGTATCAAATGTTCAAAGCTTCCTGATGTTGTGTCACTACGCAGTGTCTCTCAAAGAGGCTGAGCACGTGCCACGAGCATCTGAGAAAGTTTCAATAGCAGATCCAGCGAAGCGTGTGTTGCAGCTTGCTTACTGGACCGTCAGATGGAATACTGCACCATAGGGAGATTATAAACGTGGATTGGAAGTGCACGTTGCGACTTAGAATTTTGAAATATTACTGTTAAAACGAGCACACTTCTTGACGTTATTGGACATGTTGTGACATAGAAAGACTGCTCTTTCAAACACATAGGTCCAACTGAAGTCATAGTCATGTCCTGTACCACAAAAAATCTTTCAATTTATTCCTTATTTTGCGGTTCCATTTCTCTCGTGGCTCTTGTAGCGGGATTAGCTACGGACTACTGGACTTTCACAACTGAACCTTTGGCAGTCGAAGAGCCAATCAACTCCACTTCCGTCGTTCGGTACCCGGTTCCTGTGCCGCCGTTCATCGTTCTAAGAGTCGGCTTTTGGCGATGTTGTACCGTCGAAGAACATTCTAAGGAGAACCGTTCTACCGTCTTGGGTATGTACAATGCATTTTATGACAAAAAATTACTTGCTGCTTAGATAGCAAGTAAGACTGTTACCTTCAGAAACAGCCTTCACGGGATTGTTGGATAATCTCATATTGTATTAAGTTTTAGGACAATCAGATCCTTAAACTATGACAAGTAACATTACATGATCATATACTGCAGATTGTGTTAACATTTGAGTGTTTATAAGCAAGAAGTGATAATTTTATATGGTAACGTTCACGCAGATACTTTTAACGAATACAATGAGAGTTATTACCTAATAAACACCCTAAGCAGTTACTTTGTTGCCGGAAAATATAACATTTGATAAATGTATTACTTCTGCTCATTATTAAATATCACCAATAATAGCACACTTCTTGTTTTAATGTGTAGTAAATGCAACTGCCAACCGTGGCATAACTCACACAAACAAGTTAACACCACACTAACAAGGAATTTTTCATGTACTTGCTGAATTATTCACAGGAGGCGATAAATTTCTACAAACAGCATATAGTCTACTTGTTTTGAAATAATATATCAAAATGTATTATTACGCATTAAAATATATATACTAAATAATATATTAACAAATATATAAATGTTTGTTATCACAGTTGTATTCACAACTTTAAATAATTGTTTGTTTTTTCATCAAAATTAATGGTTTGGTTACTGTATAACATGCTTTGACAATTATTTAAAGTTCCAGACATAAATGTGGTAACCAACACTTATAATAATTATTTTAAAATGAAATTTCACAGATTGTATTGTAATAACATGGCTGAAAGAATAATTTTTCTTGTCTGAAGTAGCCTATTTGAACTTTATTAAGGAAGAACTGCAGATAATTATTTAAAGCTTTGTATAAAACTAATAACAATGTAATGATTGATTTGTTTCAACATATCATTTTAAAATAAGTGGACTATGCTGATGTTTTCTTATTAATAAAATTTATTGCCAACAAGTCCCAGACACCTACTGCAAAGAATCCGAACCATAAATAAAACCTGACACGGTCAAAAATACATATAAAATCAGTATTTCATAAAATACCTTAAAATAATATAAAGTATATGGTTACAGTTAAATAACCTTTATTTCTTTAACTAAATATTAAAGCAGCTTTTGTTGTGATGTGAGCTTCGTACTTTGGGGAATAACCCTTAATATAAATACAACAAACATGCTGCATTTCAATCACCTGGGAGAAGAACAGAGAAGTAAGTGAGTACATATTGAATACTATTAACTATAATTTTATACACAACATTGATTTTCCCTCATGCTTAGTTTACTGAATTAATTCTATTCAACTGAATGACATGTACTGTGCTGTACAGATTCTGGAATATATGTTCTTTACAAATACAGCATTACGTTATTGATGACAAACTCACTGTTATTTAATATTCTAATATTTTTTCAAGCCATCACTTCACATATATTTGACATAATAACAGTCATAATGAAAATATCTTATATTGAAACCGAAATAATCACATTGGTTTCGCCAATTAAAATTCGTTGTTATGGCATTAATTCTTTATCTGTTTGGGTGAATATTTCACGTGATCTGAATTAATTGTTTAATATATGTCTAAATAAATACGCATATATCTTTACCTAACACAGTTAACCTGATTTGAAAACGGGTGATATAAGAATAGAATTTCTGTTACATTAATTTTTGTAGTTTGAGAAAGGGTTTAGACAATTAAAGTTAATATGTTAACAATTGAAAAGTTTTTTATTATGTTAACATCTAGAGGCTCCAGAAGGAGTTTAGATTGATTAAAGTCAAAACGGTTAAGATGATGTCAGAATATGACCCCTATTGCATTAACATCTGGATTGCAGAGGCTTTTGAAAGCGTTCATTCAATTAAAGTTAACAGGGTGATACCAAGATACTATTTCTATTACTTTATCGTTTATAGATTTCAGAGTTATTTTCTTGTGCTATAAACATCCCAGCATATCTGTAAAATGTTTCATAATTTAAGGTTTTCATGTTCGATATTAAATAATTGTCAAAACTTAAAATAACATCAGTACTTTACGAAATCAATTTGTTCAAAGCAGAATTCAGATGTGAAACAAGGTGAATCTACAAGTTGCTTTACTGTATGTGTACTTGTACCTTTAAGCTGAACAATGTCTTATATAACACATGAGCTAAGTAGACAGGTCGAAAATCTCGAGGTTCAGACGTAGCCATTTCTAATTTAAACTTGATGATGAAAAAGAGCGGTTCTCTTTATCTACGTTTAGTTCAGTTTCACGCCAAACACCCAGGGACCAGCTCGTTTCTTTTCTTAAAATATCTATAATGGTGCCATGTCTACATTACTAAAACATCTTCACTCAAAACGCATCATTTTCTTTCGGCTGGGGACTGGGAAAATTTACACTAAATAATTGAAATAAAACTTTTTTAAAAATTCTATGTGTAATGTCATGGAATCAATATAATGTGAAGTACATGATTCCACCTCCTATTCTGATATGAATTATGATAACAAGTGTTATCTTTAAAATTAAACCTGAAAAATCTCTTTGGATTTTTTTGTATTGCCAAAGAGAATAATAGTCAATGTGAATTTCAAATATCCGTCACACCAAACATACTTGCCCTTTCAGCCGTGGGGGTATTATAATGTGACGATCAATCCTAATATTCATTGGTAAAAGAATTTTTGTTGTTGTTGTTGTTTTGAATTAAGCACAAAGCTACACAATGGGCTATCTGTGCTCTGCCCACCACGGGTATCGAAACCCGGATTTTAGCGTGTAAGTCCGCAGACATACCGCTGAGCCACTGGGGGGCAGGTAAAAGAATAACCCACGAGTTAGTGGTGGGTGATGATGACTATCTGCCTTCACTCTACTCTTACATTACTAAATTAAGGACGGCTATCGTCGATAGCCCTCATGTAACCTTTATCAAAATTCAAAACAAACCAATCAATGTGAATATTAAACACTAAATAATTAATTATTTAGTGTAATGTCAAAACTACTTTTTTCTATTTTAATATATTTTAAAGGATTTTTAAAATATAAAGAGTGCTCAAAGAAGGAAATTAAACATTTATTTTAATCTCCGCTGTATTTTAATACTTTATGAATCCGTGCTAACGGAGTGGACATTGTCCAATTATTTTAATAAATGATTTAAAAATAGTTAGTTTCTGTCAGTGCCATATTGTGAATGGTTTCCCATTAATTTCTTAACTGGTCTGATTCCACTATTCTAAAAATTGTAAATTGACTGCCTGTTTAGTAAGTAAGGGAATTTCTCATTGAAGGAGGTTATGTTGGCGTAGATGAATTTTAGTTAGAATTCCTTTTCAGCAAACATTTATCAACTAAAATTTGATTTGGCGAATTTCTCACAACAGTGCTAGTTTTCGATATCATGGAGCGAAAGTTTACTGGTCTACTTGAATTGGTTTCATTAAAGGTATCATAGACCGAACCAGTATTAGAGCTCATATATTCATGTACGAAGCTTTGGAGCATCCACAAGTAACTTTATTCCTGGAATCTTTAACGATCATGGTTATGTTATATAGTTTTTTATAATCCAAACAGAGGAATTTCATTCATTTCTGTAGGGAACTCGCAGCCATACTGGTGATTTTCAAGACATCAACAACGAGTAGCAATGATACATTGACAAACAAAGTACAACGAACAAAACTTTATATTTTGTACCTCCCACCCCTAAATGGCAGACACATTTCTTTGTTTAAGGGATCGTGAGAGGCTTACTATTCACTGAATCTGCCAGAGTATTGGATAGAGTTGGTTAAGTTATCAGCATAGTATCTCATAGCTCATGAATATCTGGTTAATGATCATAATGAGTTTGTGCAGCAGAATAACTGGTTTGACATTTCTGTACGATGATTAGGTCACAAGCCGTAGCAGAACTGAACCTTCTCTAGTTGTGAACAAGCGGTCATTGTTCGATAATGAGATAAGATTGTAGTCTTTCACGAAATCAGAAATAGCTTGATGTATGTAACAACTAAATGGAAAAAGGAGAAGGCGGTTGATTAGGTACGATTAACAGAAGATCATTCGAGTTTTTTATTAACAGTTACTTACTGGGCAGCAGCTCTTGTGTTGTGTCCATCAAAGATATTATCAATAGTCTTAAAAATGCATTTCATCATGATGAGCAGGCATGCAAGTCGTTTGCAAACTCATGTATTTTGATCTTGACTAAGTTTCATGCATCCTTTAAAACAAATGCAAAGTATTCAAGCTGAAGATCTTTTCAAACTCAGTGAAGAAAACAACTGATCATGTCAAAAGGCAAGAAAATTCAACTAAACATTTATAAACAGTTATTTAAAAGACTTCTAGTTACAACTTGTAAATGTAATATTGATTTATGAAAATTTCACTTATTTTTATTCAGTTATTTACTTGGACCTACATCTTTTCAATTCCTTTCTTCAAACAGAACGTTGAAAAATTGGCAAATTGGTCTTATTTAAGCACCTTGACAACTATTGCAGCGTTAAGGTAACTAGAATTCTGAGAATATTCTGATATCTACGGTCTTATAATTTTACGAAAAAAAAGCTTTTGGTTTTGCTATTTTTTAAATTTCCACAATAAATGCAAGCTCATTTTGGTCCATAAGAATCAGGTTGGAGTATTTTTATCAATACATCAAGTAATTTGGTATCCAAATTAAAGAGGGCGTTTGTACTTATGAGTGACTACCTTTTTTATTCATAATCATAATCCGAGAATCACATATTCAAATTCACGTCACAACAAATATGTTCATCCTTTCAGCCGTGAAAATGTTATAATGTTAAATCAATTCCACCATTTGTTGGTAAAAGAGTAGCCCAAGAGTTTTCGGTGGGTGATGATGGTTAACTGCCTTCCCTCTAGGCTTACACTGCTAAATAAAGTGTAGCTTTGCGATGAATTCAAAAACAAGCAAACCTTCGTTAATGTACATGTTACTCAAACTTAAGGTACCACTGTCACTAATGGTACAAACACATTCTATTCATCAGTATTTATTTGATGTAAATACATTATTAACTGAACTGATTATCTTCACAATTTATATAATGAATCAATGACTGGTGATGGAACAGAAGAAAGCTTGTCATTGTTAAGAGATGTTCTGTTGAAATATGTGCCTATTTAACTATTGGAATAATAGAGTATGGATTTTAAAATTTGAAACATGCACCGTTTCTCTTTTGTGGAATAGCAAGACTTTTATACCTCAGTGTTAAGTAGAATTTTGGAAAAATCCCTTTTTTCCTTTTAACAAAAACTAACAGAGTTATTATAACGCATTTTACAAAGCACTATTATATGACAGGGTTTAAGATGTGAGTTGTGAATTAACTTATTTGAACTGAAAGTAAATGTGTTTCCTTTTATCAGGTTGTGATGTTATAAACTGATCTCTGATAACCTAGTGCTATGTTCCATCGAATTTTCTCTCATGCCACTCTATAGCGACAAATGTGCCAAAGCAAATGAGTGGCCACTACTTATGACTTTAGAAATATAGTAACTAATGACAACTTTGAATCTAGCTCTAGTACTGATAGATAACTCATGAATTCAAGTTACGAGAGAAAAAAAGCTAGCAAATGGTGCAGAAAAAAAATCTTGCACATCGCATTTCGGTACGAAAACCATTTTTCGCCTTTATATTTGATGTCTATATCATTTAAAAGGAATAACGGCTAATCAACAGCACTCACAAACGTACATGGTTACTTTTTAATGAACCGATTAGAAGGTTGTCTTTTAAGACTACAACACTCAGTTAACACCGTAAGTACGTTTAGGAGATATTTCATCTCGAATCTTGAATCTTTAATTTTAGAGATCTGAAGTTTATTCACATTTAATGATATATCTTCTATAGTTTTGTAAAATTATATGAGTTTATTATCATACCACATATTTCATGCATGTTGAAACTCTGATTCATATTTCACTAGCTTTAATATTACCTTATAATTTTATGTATTTTTTATAAGCTCCTGTTAACCCCACCTGTTGAATTGTCACTGTACTATATTAAGGGTGATTTAAGTGATTTAACACCACGATTTAAGTAATCAGCATACTAATGTAATTATGACGTAATCTATAAACATTATATTTAACACCACGATTTAAGTAATCAGCATACTAATGTAATTATGACGTAATCTATAAACATTATCAGCAAAGATCTGCAAATAATATATGTGAAAAACTTATGACAGACACCGATACAAGGGGAAACTGTATAATGGTAGAACAAAAATGGCATACAAAATAATTAACAAAACATGCAAAAAACACTCGAACAAAAAGATACTAAAGGCTGTATGTTAATTGAAGTTGTTAAAGTCCAGGTATTAGTTTTAAATGAGTAAGTTCTTTTTTGTTTTAACTCGCAGTTCATGGTTTGGTCATGCCAAGACTTAAATTTTAAAACTATCAGCACAGAATGGTGAATTCTTGTTTTTGCTGTGTACAAAGATCGGAGAAAGCGAGTTCTTAAAATGTTCATATAATTTCAAAATTCTTAAATGATTGAAGGCACGTATTTTATATTAACACATCTGTTTGTCATTGACGATATAAGCGATTTCACAGACCCTACAAATGACCCAGGAACGTGTGAAATGAAACTTAATGAACCGTGTGTTAAAACTTAGTAATCTTTAGAAAAATTGTTTCAAGAAATCTGTTGAATCATGAAAGACCATATTTATGTTCAATTTATCATAATTTTATAGCCATGCTAGAGGTCATTCTATCGCCAAACAACTTTGCTAATTCTGTTTCATTTCTATAAAAAAGTAACGTTAATACATACTATCGTCTGTCAAAAAACTAGTTTAAGAGTAAACCCTGATACGAAAGAATGGGTTTATGACAGACAACATGGGAAGAAAACAAGATTTCCAAAAAAAAAACAGCTTAGAACAGTACTTCGAGATTGTGTTCCGTAGTATCCTACAAGATCAATAAGACATTTCCTTCGATTTTTATCACGTTAACTGTGTGCTTACTGCAATACAATGGTATTACTCCATGTTCTATTAACCTAAACGTTGTCCATCCCGAAACGTCAGTCCAAACTGCAATAGCCTAAAAAAAACAAAAAAAGTTGAATGGCTCTGGTGAAACTATCTGTGCTGGAGCAGAATAACGTAAAGATGTATTATAATAATTTCAGGACGGTTTGTTGTCAAATTTCAACAACAAAAAGAAAGTTTTACATCCGAACGAGCTGAGGTTCGTTCCTCTTTCTTGTAGAACAACAGCTGATGAGGACAAGTGAATGTCTTTCATGTCGAAATGGTCGGATGATATACATCGATTTTTTGTTGATGTATTATCAACAAAGATCGCTTAGTTTTACTAGAAAGAAAATTTAGTGAATTTTTATTATTTTATTTGGGTTTGGATGCATTCTAAACTTTGGTGTAAGTTCATTGAAATACCTAAAAATAGTATGGAATATTCAACCTAAGTTGGTATTCTGAACATGTGGGCTTTCATTTATTTATTAATGGATGTTTCCCGCGCATACTTAATTCTGAGAAAGTGTGAACTTTTATTCATTAATACACATTATATTTATTTCCGAGTTTAAAAATAATGAAAGTTTTCCTTAGAGCAATAATCCTTTAATTGTTAATGGCATCTCTAACTTAGAAGATACTCCGTAATTAATTTATAATAATTTAATACACTATTACATTCACTATGTATATAATACAATCACTAACTGACTCAGAGGTTTATTTCTATTAAACGTTTGTTGTGTATGTTGACCCCGCAATCTGAACTAAAAGGAATAAGAAAAGTTTTACTTGCGACTGACACTCAAATATATTAATCACGGCTAATGTGCTTTACTTTACCAGTACATTTGTAGATATTGACTCTGTAATCACTGTAATCACAACACACCCGAACTCGATAAGTGAGTTGATTATTAAGTGAATATGAAAAACATTATTAATAGCTATAATAGAATATGAAATGTAACACTGTCTTCAATTTCAGCAATGAGAGCGTGTTACGTTTTTGTTTATGTTTTATGTTTTTCATAGACTAAACGCAACAGAAAAACACAGATAACAGCTTGTATAATTTATTACACTAAACTATTAACAGATATAACAGATATAACATAAATTATATAATAACAGTGACAGATATTAAGTTACAACATTCAAAATTAATTACAAAACAAAATGGTATTAGTTTCAACCTTCAAAATCAATCACAATACAAAATGGTACTGGCCTGTATCCAATATAATGATCTAAAATGAAAGTCTCAAATTCCAGTCTAGGGTGTGAATTTCGTCCCACGAAGAAATTCCGAAGTTTAAATGAAGAAGTTCAGAAACAGGTCACAGTTCAGTAAATTCAACGAAATTCTTTTCACGATGCCTCCGACGAACGTCATAAAATTGTCGCCTCTCAGCACAACCAGTAATTCAGATGCATCGTAGAGATTGACGGAATAAAATCACAGCTTCCGTAGATCTAACTTCACTCACAAATCACAGCAAACACTTGAACTTTCTCAAATAACTGACTCTCTTCTTTTGAAATAAAACTAATGTCTGACTCTCTTTCTCTCTCTCGCATCTTCGTCTGTTTATATATTGTAGGCCTAGACTCCTCGAACCAACGCGAAATTTCTACAGAACTCCAGAGCAATCCACGCATGTCCGTTCTTGCACGAGACTAAACGTCTAGACACGAAGTCGCCAGCATTTCATTTACAAACATATGATTGGTCTACTTAATTCAAGAAAATTCTAAATGTTACCCTAAATGAATAACAACATATTTTATTAGTTTAAACTTCGAAACAATAATATAAATATGGAAATGAAAATTTAAACACAACACGACATGTTGTCGCTTACAAAATATTTACACGACATTTACATAACAGAGCGTTAAAAGCGAGACAGTTAATGTCATTATTATTTAATAATGTAGGCAGCAGCTGCTGCTGACTCTTTGTCCTCTCTCTTGAAGACAGTCCTATATCAGGGATTACTATGTATGAACCTGGGAGTCTTTGACCTGACTATTTAGTCTATGTCATATGTAAAATGCATCTTTAGTTAAAAATACCAAATACAGGTTAAATGTCAATGTCCTCACTATTTACACTCATAATTTAAATTTAATACGTTGATATTCTTACCAATGACATCTCCAACTTAAGATGTCTCACTAATTATACTTCCAACTTAAGATGCATTGCCACCATTTTACGTCAACAAAAGTCAGAATGTCTAAGTGTGTTTTTAGAATCTATCCAATTCTATAAAACTTCTTAAATCTATTTGTTTTAAAAATGTGTTTTTCACCAGAATTTTGTGTATAATAATAAGATTTTAAATTAAAATTCAGTACTGTGTGACAAGTAGGCAATAATCATATCTTACTTTACACTTTCGTTTTAACGACGACTACGAACAGATCATCAAGAAAAATAAAACAGGCTTAAGGTTTAGGAGCATTTATTAAAAGGCGTTTGGACACGTTAGTAAATTAATTATGTTTAGAAGATGTTAACAGAAAAGCCCGGACTAACGGTGTGTGGTGATCAAGCTACTTATCTGTAAGTCCTACTTCGAATCGTGTTATTGAATGTGTTCGTCCTTTCGACTTTTGTATATTTTAATGGAACATTTAATCACTCTATTCGATTAAAATAATCAAAATGTGATTAAGGACACTATTCACTAGTTACTCCTTTTTATTGTATTATTTCTAAATTGGAGACGTCTAGCACAGGTAGCGCTCGAGTAGCCAAATTCAACAAACAAACGCAAATGCCCCAAAATTTTTAATACCATCCTTGCAGACAGAAAAATAAACTAATTAGTTGAAAGAATATCTTAAATTTTTTTTTCTTTTGTGTTAAAAGTAATCGTGGATAACATAACTGTTTACAAGATTAATTAAAATGAAATGACTTTGGTGCAACTTTTTCATGTTTATTCCGTTATTGGTAAGAAGCAAATTGGTAATTGCATAGTCTTAATAGTTTTGATAAGATCTATTAATCCAGTTTAAGCCACAACAGACTGTATGACAGCTCATGTCGCTCAAAATTGGGTTTTGATATTTGCAGTGGAAGAACACAAATTGTGTAGCTTTTTGTTTGACGATAAATAAATATGAGAGACTTTTTAGTACATGTTATGAAACTTTATTTTCAAGCATACAAGAAGTGAAATGTTTAAAATTGCGTGTTGTATATAACGTGTATATCTAGACATGTTAACGTGTACATAGGGGGATAAAAATATTAATAAAAATAAAGGCATGCATTAAGTAAAATTCTAGCAAACGATGATCTGCGGTGGTGTTATAAAGTGACGGTTAATCCCACTATTCACCGGTAAAGAATTAGAGGTGAAAAATAGTGACTGGCTGCATTCCTTCGAGTCCTTTATTGCTAAATTACAGACTAGCGCAGATACCCCACATGTAGCTTTGCGTGTGCTTCCAAAACAAATCGATCCAAACAAACTATTGTATATTGAAAAATTACAGCAATAATTTCTATGGGTATAACACGAGAATATAAAACTTGATCCCCGTGACGGACTTAGAGCAAAGTATCAACTGCAGGAGTTTTCGCTGAAAGACAAACAAAGTAATCTTATTACTTTCAACTATAAACAGGATGAATGCAATGATGGTCTATCATTCGGAACTTGTTCAACTTATGTTTTAGTGATATACCCTAGAACTCCTAATTTGGAAGTCTGGCAAAGAATAATGGTCAGGGCGTTCAACTTACAGTCTACAGATCACAGGATTGAAACTTGTCCTGCCCTTTCAGCCACGGAGGCCTTATAAAGTGATTTTCGATCCCACTTCTCGTTGATAAACAGTCAGTGATGGGTGATATTGATAAGCTACTTTCCTTCTGTTCTATCATTAAAAAGTCAGGGACGCCAGACTACAGGGTGGTCGCTAGAAAAGCGGAAAATTTGTCAAACAGCTATTTATTTTTACAAAGAATAACTTTCACAAAGTTTTTTAAAGGCATATGTTATATTACACTCATAGATACTCAAAATGTCGTCCGTGATATTAAAATCATGCATTTTATTCATGATGTAAAGAAATCAAAATAGAAATGAGTAAGCACGCATTTTATTCACGATCTCATCTGACCCTCAAATTTTCCGCTTTTCTAGCGACCACCCTGTAGTATTATTATCACCATTATCAAACCGGTATTATTATCACTATTATTAGACCAGTATTATTATCACTATTATTAAACCAGTATTATTATCATTATTATCAGATTAGCATTATTATCACTATTATCAGACAAGTATTATTATCACTATTATCAGACAGGTATTATTATCAGTATTGTCAGACCAGTATTATTTAGAGTAAATTAAGCAAGATATCATTGCTTGAAATTTTGCAATAAGCGTTTAGGGCCTAAGTTTATCATCAACTTGATTCAATATTTTAATTACGAACTTTATAAACAAGAATTATAATTGTAAAGTATTTTTGTCAATCACTTAGTTAATAGGTGGCAGTAATCATGCGATTTTATAAGTAAGGTGATAAAATACTGTACGCAGAACCAACGACATCAGAAGTTTTAATGAACTTGTAATAGTATTCAATAATAAATAGATTAATCTTTCCAACTAAGTGCTATTTTCTATGTAGTTGCAAACTTCCAAATTGCCATGCCAACTTTGAGAAAGGAAAACATACGTTACTTGTTCGGATATGACAATGAATGCCCTCTTCCTAAAGCTGTCTTAGGCTAAATATTTGATGTGGTCTGAGCTTTCAAAGTAATATAACAAGAAGCAAGAGACACGAACACGAGATATACATAATCTGAACCTGCGACACGTATCCAGGAGACGTCATAAAGATAACTTAACTCTGACGAGCACGTGATAATGACTGCCTGCTTCGGCATGAAAGAACTTGTTACGACCGTATTATATAAACTTTCAAAAAGTAATTGTATGTGCTAGGGAACGTGTTATGCGCTTTTTTAATTTAAAATAAAATCGAAGCTTAGAAACACTTATCTCCAGAAAACTCTTTTCGTCCTCATTCCAGACATGCCTCCAGCTACCTGTTACACAGTTCCATACTTCCAGGAAGATCCAGTGGATATCTTCAGCGTGTTTCCACTAACAGGAGCAGTTATTGGTTGGTGTCTTTTATTGCCCCTCCCTTTCTTATTCATAATTTTATGCTCTTATCTCTGTGTAGTTTTAACATTTACTTCATCATCTTGCCGGGTTCACTTTCTGTTATTTTATCAAGCACCAGAAACACTTTACTAAAAAAATATTTATTTTAATAGGTTTGGCTTAGACTATCAGTGTTTAGCGTTCTGTTTACTAAACATTTTGTTTCATTACTCCCTCTTTACACTGCTAAATCTCCAGTCTTCATGGTATGTGTTTTATAAGTAATTTGACTTATTTGGCACATTTTAAATCACAATGGTTATTAGAATATCAGGATGTTTGCTATTCGTTAACTTTCACACCACTAGGTGAACCCTTGGTGGATTTTAAACTTCTTTACACTTCTAAAGGTGTGTGTGTGTGTGTGTGTGTTTTTCGTATAGCAAAGCCACAAAGGGGTATCTGCTCAGCCCACCGAGGGGAATCAAACCCCTGATTTTAGCATTGTAAATCCGGAGACATACCGCTGTACTAGCGGGCGGGCCACTTCTAACGGTAAAATTTAACTAAAATTTGCTTTTTCTTTCCTTTGACTTCTTTATTGATCTTAATAAAATGTAATGTCAAACGCTATAAAGTAGAAAGCAAAAACTGATTTCGTGTTAGTTAATGCCTTTTCCTGAGCTAAAATTATATAAGATTTTTTTTTGCAGCTTTTGTTTTTCTTCATTTTAAAAACATTTATATCATTTCTACGAAATCTATTATGAGCTTATCCATGATTAACTTTAAAAGTCCCCCAGTGGCTCAGCGGTATGTCTGCGGACTTACAACGCTAAAATCCGGGTTTCGATACCCGTAGTGAGCAGAGCACAGATAGCCCCTTCAGTAGCTTTGTGCTTAATTGAGAAAAAAATACAAAAATACATTAACTTTAAAAAAATTAAAGGATAGTGCAAAATTACACCTGAATATAACTCCAGAAATCAGACCCCTTGTACGTAGATAATCTCACTAAAGGAATGTACAACTTTTTGTTTACCGCCCTGTGAAGTCGGTGTCTCCATTTCGTGTTCACATTCAATAATTTGCTTATTTTCTATACTGGTAATTTCCTCAGTTTTATTTAAGGCGTCCGTATAATTTTGCAACAACTTTACGTCCTGATATGGAGTTGAAGGTTTACTTAAAGTATAAGTTATTAAAGTATTGAAAACGAAACAAACAATGAAACAATTTACATCTAACTCTATTGTGTTTATTCATGTAATTGTAAACGTGTGAACTCGCTATCAGAAATTCTGAATTTGGTCATTAGGAACTGGGCCTGACATAGTCAGGTGGTGAAGGCACTCAGCTCGTAACTGGAGGATTGCGGGTGCGAATCCCCATCACCCCAAAAATTGCTCTCTCTCTTCAAGCCAATCCAATTATTCGTCGATAAAAGAGTAGCCCAAAATTTCGCGGTGGGTGATGATGACTAATTGCCTTCCCTCTCGTCTTACACTGCTAAATTAGGGACGGGTAACGCAGATAGCTCTCGCGTATTTTTGCGCTAAATTAAATAAAACAAACAAACAAATCATTAGCAATTTATTGATTTATTGTCCACGAATTAAATATAACCGTCAAAACAAAAACTGAATGTATTATTAGTGATTAAAGGGAAAGAAACAAACTTGACGAGTCTCCTACCTAGCTTTACAGATGACAGCACAAACCCATACAGATCTTGTGGACGTTTCTCAAGATCACCACAACTGTAAGTAATACCAACGGCTCCAATACTCTTCATAGATGAGTCAATATTTTGTTTCCACCCACGTTTGAGCGATTCCTGTCTTAACGCTAGAGATTGAACAATATGCTTAGTGCTACAGTGTATGAATACTGGAGTTGTGATGGAAATAAAGTTATTATTTGGCTATAAATGAAAATATTATGGTTTAATCGCTTCATAATTTAGAAGAGAAATACATTCTTTTTAAACACATACTTTTAAAAATGTCGGTATGTGCTATCTATATTTGTTAATTCTATATAAATAGGATGTGCCAAATTATGAACTACGCTAAATTCTGTCCTCATGAAAACACTGATGGTCAAAACACATTCCGTTGTATCTGTGCTAAAATGAGTTCAATACGTTAGATACTTTTTAAATTATTTTAATGATGTTTCGTGTTTTGGATGTATGTAAAGATATAGTTGCTTGAAATCTTAGTTCTGTAGTTAAGCATTCTATCTGTTGATCTCATTGAGTTGAATGATACATTAGGTATAGAGTATTTCCTATTCAGCTTAGGAATAGCTTATTAACATTTATAGAATGGCAAGGCTTTTATTATGTCGCATCATGAAGCTTGCTAATGATTCTTTAAGCACGGAAACAGAAACAATATATCAGAAACATCTTTTATTATTTAGAAAGAACAAAGATGTGCGTGCCCTTCCTGGCTGGCAGCTTGTTAGTCGTTTTCTTTGCTACAACATGTGCGTGGCCTGGTCACAGGCATCGTGACGTCAGAACCTTGATTGCTTCTGTACTTTACATCATTTCTGGTAAGTAAACTAAGGCAATATTATTTAAGCATCATTTTTGTTTTAATAAATTTCCATATTTCATGTTTAACATGTTAATAAAATGTACTCTGTATATATATATATATATGTGTGTAATCTGAGATATCTGAAGATTCTTAAGTTGTTAATGTTTTTTTTTTTGCCTGATTCATTAATAATTTATTGTGTGTGAGTGTGTTAAATTGTGTTTACGATTTATGTAAATAAAAGTTTAATATAACTGGCAAAACATTCTTTATAATATGACTACTATTAACATCCCTTCTATGCTTCGCTATGTTAAAGCAATAGACTTTTTTTTTAGTAAAACTGATCCGTAATTATCTGAAATTCTTTTTTGGGTCACTTGTGCAACGAATACTGTCAATCCTTCTATGATCGGCAATGTAATTATTACTGGCAAATTCCTAATGTTTAACTATAATTTAATAACACTTGCTTCTATATTTAGTTAAACTATTAAAAATCCTTTCATGTTTAAATGACCTACGATGACATCCACCTATATTTTGGACATGCAATAACTAATGGCATCTTTTTTTTTCGATTATTAGCTGTTCAATATTTACACGCACATTTTACACGCAACACTTCTCCAGTGTTTTAGTTGTTTGACTACATTATATATATTTCCACACACCTGTAATGCTTAGCTCTGTTACAACTACTCAAGAACTTAAAAACTTAAGAACGTTTAGTTGTGGAAAACTGACTACAAACTTGTGTTTATTTGTGTGACAGCTACTGAAGAACTTACTGGTGTGTTTATATGTGGCAAACATACGACAGACTTGTTGTATTTTACTGTTTGTGAGGCCTTGTTACCTTAAAATTTTCCATTCTTTTAGTCTTAAATAATTAAAATAATAACAAAAAACCTTGTACCCATGGTACCAATCACTACTAATGCAGTGAACTACTACCTGAGGTCGTCGATTAAACTAAACCTTTGTGTCAATTAATGCTTTATGTTGAAATAAATCCAGTTTTGTTTTACAACTAGACTAGTATTTCATCACTTGTGAATATGTACAATATACAGCCTGGTGAAATATGCTTTTGTTTATCTCTGGTTGACTGTACAATAATTAAAGATGCACATTATATAATCTAGTGAAATATGCATTTTTTATCTCTGGCTGACTGTAAGATAACGATCTGTAACAAAATTTTTACTTGTTCTTGTTCTTGGGCAGAAAGTATTATCCTTATGCCTAAAGTAAATGGAAAAGGCCTATTTTTCTCTTCAAACTTTGCTTTTGTGACATGGAAAATGAAATTTTCAAATTTACCTATTTTCAAGAATATTCCTGGTAGATTCAGTGTTGAGTAGCTGATAGAGAATTTTCTCGAACTTACAAGAATTTTCAAGAACTTTCTAAAATGATGTAGAATTTTCAAAAAATGTATATAATGTTGTGGAACATACGAGAATTTTCAAGAACCTTTTAGAATTTTCTAGAACTTTCCATAGCTATAAATATATACAGGAGCTCATCACTTCAGTTTAGTTCTAGCTGCCTAAATGAACACATAGACCGATCTGATTTTATCAGAGATGGCACCAAAAAGATGCAAGCATTCTCCAGACACATTCTGCTATGTATGTGGTCAATTTATCAAGACAAGAGCGAAAAGGTACTCTGTGACAGCATTTGCTAAAATGTGTGAAGTCAACAAGGCATATTTCGGCATGCCTGTTGGAAGTCAAGACAAACCCTGGGCACCTCATTTTACCTGCGAGAACTACAAAAAAACTCTAGAAGGTAAGACGAACAATTTTTGTTTATTTGAATAATAAGATTTTATACTATACAAATTTTGGACTTTTTAAAATTTAAATATCTTTTAGTTTATTTTTTTTAATTTCCAATAGTATAGAAAAAATATCACATGTAAAATATCTTGCATACACCTTTTACACCTTAGTTTTGGATGAAATAAATTTATTCTTCATAACAACAATTTTATTTTGCTTTTTTTGCAGGATGGTACAGAGGGGAAAAGAGAGCCATGAAGTTTGCTATTCTAAGAATTTGGCGCGAATCCATTGACCACTCAAGCAATTGCTACTTCTGCGTGGTGGACCCTTCCAAACGTCGGGCTGGCAAAAATGCGTCTGCTGTCATGTATCCAAACTTCCCATCATCCATCGCCCCAGTGCCCTGAGCTCCCTGCACCCACTCCGCCAGAGAGAAAGCAGCTATCCTTAAAGGAGAGCAGCAAATCAGAAGAGGAGCCAGACGTTGAAGATCCAGGTTACAATTTCAGAGGTGCAGCTGGTGAGAGAAACCCAAACTACTCCAACCAAAGAGACCTTAATGACTTGATCAGAGATCTTGGTCTAACAGAGTCGAATACCGAGATTTTGACATCTAGTATCAAGGAGTGGGATTTGTTAGACAAAAACATGCAAGTCGCAAGTCAGAGGAAGCGTCACCGACATTTTTCAAACTTCTTCACTTGTTAAGATGGGTTCTGCTTCTGCCACAATGTATTCAGTCTGTGTGAGGCAGTTTGAATTGCCTGTAATCCGAATTAGTGGCGCGTCTTCATTGATAGGTCATCCAGAAGTCTCAAAGCTGTGCTGCTTCATAACGGGAGTAAGTATCCGTCTCTTTCCCTGGCTCATTTGGTGCACCTCAAAGAGCAAGACGAGCGATTCCAAGAAAATATACTGGACTTTGAACACCACTACCAAGGAGCGTACAATGAAAACATGATGGGAGACTGTATTTGGGGGTTGATACGTAAAAGTGACTTACTTTACAGTCGCAAATCTCGACAAACTACTCACTTGTAAACATTTTTGTTCATTTTTTTTGTAACTTTAGTGTAAATTCATGTAAATCTTGATTCATATGTTATTTTGTTCAGACCTTATGAAAATGAAACTGTAAAAATTTTTCCTCTTTTACATAGAAAATAGGTTAATTTCTAAACTGCATTATCCAAGTCACAAAATCAAAGTTTGAAGGTACTAATGGCCATTTTCTGTACTTTTACAACATAAAAAATTAAGAAATAACACATATTATCCAAGAACAAAATTTGCGTTCCATAGTGAAATTATAGATGTACAATATATAGTCTAGTAAAATATGCGATTTTTTATCTTTGGCTGATTGTAAAATAACTGAAAATGTATAACATATTGTTTAGTGAAATACGAATTTTCTTGGTTTGGATCTAATGTGAGATATTAACACGTCAAATACTCCTTTTGTTAATTGAGTTATCTGAACATGTACAATCTGGTGTCGTACATTTCTTGATGGTGTGTCTCTTTCGAAAAAAAGTTCAAAACAATATAACGGCCGCATTAAACTTATAAACTTTCAGTTTAATAGTACGTTAAATGACCACTTTATTAGACATGAGGATTGATACACAGATAAGTTACCTACTGCTGCGATAGCATCCTGGTCTAAACGTGACATAAGGTCTTAAGGATAACTTGTATAATAGTAGCTCACCCAGTCACAGAAACGGACTGAAGTGGCTGGCAACTGTCGAAAGAAGAATATGACGTCAGATACAATGTTCAGGCTCTTTTTGTGATGTTGCTCAGTTGAAGTAAGACCTACTGACGCTAACAGCTAATAAAGATAAACTAAATTACTGTCATGCTTTCATAAAACGTTTCCGGACAACACGGATGCTGTGAGTTGTTTGCTAAATGTCAAGTTCATTAGTCTTTTATCTTATATATACTGTCAGTACCGAAAAAATATATGATTCGTCAGAGTGCCTTGCATATTTACAGTCATTTACTGTCAACAATTGCAGTTTGGATTTTATCCAGTTTCTAAAAACAAATTATAGGTCAGCTCCTGTCAATAGAATATTCTATAACATTGCAACTCTTCTAAAAACTTACAATGTTGAAATACAAAAGTGGAGTGAGATAACTAGTCCATACTCTACAACTTGGCAATGTTGTAATGGTATAAGTAAAATCAAATAGCTGGTGCATCCTCTAAAAACGGACAATATTGGAAGGACGTGAGTTGAATCAAATTACTAGTTCAAGTTTCTTGACAGGATTATCATGTATACTGTAAGTACTGAAAAGGGGTATAATGATACATCATATCATCTTGAATATTTCCCGTCTCTTATTGCAAACAATTAGTGCTATATGCAGTTCTTAATCATGTTTTCTTACCTGCGTATGCAACAAGCAGTGATTGAGCTGGTTATTGACACATGACATTTACTGTCGTGTCTATTGCATGGTGCGATTTCTTCCTGAATATTGCTGCTGTAATCACTCACTTGTGATACTGTTGTTTTTCGTTCCTAATAACCCTTTCCAATAACTTGTTCCATTATACTTTTTTCCTAGTGAAGGAGATACCTATATCTCCTTCTCTTAACCTTGCTAGATAATTTTGGGTGGACTTTAGTAAATGACATTCATACCAGATGGATACTCAATATCATATATCTCTTTTCATCATATATGTCTCATTTGTGAGAATTGCGGCAAATAAAGCAAACTGGTCATTTATTTTTCAAACTAAACAGCATTTTCACATTCATAGCGTTGAAGCAGCCATCTGATATTATATTATTTAATTTCTTTAGCACATGCAAATATTTGGAGTGTTTATTTACTTTTTTTGTTACGATGAATCATCTTATTATTCCTTATCATTTGTTAACCATATTTTTTGGAAATGTTTATTTGTTTTGAATTTCTCATAAAGCTAACTCAAGGGCTATCTGCGCTATCCGTCCATGATATAGTAGTGTAAGACTAGAGGGAAGGCAGATAGTCATCACTACCCACCGCCAACTCTTGGGCTACTCTTTTTACCAACGAATAATGGGATTGATCGTAACTGAAAAGGCGAGCATGTTTGATGCGACGGGATTCAAACCAGTGACCCTAATATTACTAGTCGAACGCCTTAACTCACCTAGCCATGCCCGGCCTTTATGGAAATAAAAAAAATGTGTCGTGTTTAGTATCTTTCCACAGTTTCAAAAGTTATTTTGTAGACAAAATAAGATACAAATAGCGAAACAAAACTTTATCAATATATCTAACCGGCTACTAACCTAACTGATGTTTCATTTGTTTAATATCACACACTAAAGCCTTAAATTTCCATAGATTAGAGACAAATTTTAAGCATCACAAAGATGTTTCACTAATTTTACCAGAAATTACCAACGACATTTTCAAATTCTAATTGTCTGTTTTTGGTATTATACACAAAAGGTGCACCAGATATCAAACCCCGATTCTTAAGTGTTATATGTCCTAAGGTTTACAATTTATCCACCGCAGGAGACATTTTGAAATCTCTTTCATTATTCGATTTATATAAGAATTTATTATTGCAACCTTAGGGACGTCAAGGTAGCGGTGTGAAAAAATATTCGAAATAAGTTATTGTGTATATATTTTCTTATTGCAAAACCAAATTGGGCTCGTTGAGGGGAATCGATCCCATAATTTTAGTGTCGTAAATCCGTAGATTTACCTCTGTACCAGCGGGGGACAGTAAAATAATAAATATGGCTAATGCTACTATTTATTTCACTTACATATTATAATAAAATAAATTATGGTGATGTGGAGTATTTGGACGTTGGGTGCTAAAGCCAAATTAAATAACACTGGTTTGTATTTTCAGGACTCTCGTTAGGAGGTGGAATGGTGTTATACATGTCTCTAATAAGTGAGGAATACGGAAACAAAGGAGGAAAATATCCGGATGACGAATCGGCAGCTTTGGTGACATATGTGTTCGGCTGGTCATTTTATTTAGCGGCCTGTTCATTCGTAGCAGCAGAAGGCGCTGCAGTATTATGTATTTCGGTTTACATTCGAAGATTTCCAAACTTGATTATTGCAGACTTCCACCTTCAAATGAATGAAGAGAGACCATCTGATAACAGAAATGAGATTCAGCAGTTTGAGTACAGTGAGGGGAAGCCAACAATTGCTGAAGGTGCTATACGAGAGCCCTCTGGCGCATATTCTGTAGCTGTATAATGGCAGTGTGTTAAATCCATAAAAATACATAAATATTTGTGTGAATATATAAAAGCAATACTTATATTTAGCTTTTATCGTTTTGATAAATTAAGAATTTAGCGTATTTCGCAAAGAATTAACGACTTTCTTTGGCACGTTCAATGTTTGGAATCTGAAAATGAGCAATATACACTTTGTGTGTCAGTAAATTACAAATGGCTGTTTGGAGTTCTTATAACACACTCGGTTACTTTTTGACACAAAACGTATAATGTAGTTCAGCATATTGCATTGTTCATATTCTGACTATATTTGTCTACTAAGAACAGATCTCCAAGAATGGTGAATGATGTATATAAACCAATCACAAGTGAAAATCCACAAAACTGTTTTTTTCTTGAGATGTTGTTCTTATAAACTAGCATACTCTGTTACATTTGTCTTATTGTCTGTGGTTTGAAATAAAACAAGTGGAAAATGGCTCGGAAAATACAGACATAAATCAAATATAATGGCGCAACTGTTACAGTTCGCATGAAATACAAATAACCTTACATCAATCAAGGTAGTTGTGTGTGATCCAAATAGTTGTGAGAGTGAATATCGATCTAATCGATACTTCGAAGTAAATCAAACTTGATTATTACATTAATTTAGCAAACAATGTAAATCAGATTCTGAAATGATTTTAGCAGTTATTAAATATGATCCATGTGATATTATCGTTGTCGCTATAATAATAGGATGATTTAACTACTATTTAGGATTTGATTATCTTCCAATCAGTGCTACTTTTACCAGTATAATGATGTTACGAACGAGTACCAAATGTGATCCATATAGTGACTTTCTAAAAAATTAGTTTCATATAAGACTTTTTGCAATTCTTCACACACTTATATATATATATATACATATTAGTTCAAGTGTGACCCAGTGGGTAACCTGCCTGGTTGTTCATTTACGAGTCCAAGTCTGCTTAATCTACTATTAATAGAAATGGCTCTTCGCACTTTGAAACCTTGCATGAGTAACAAGGGTAACAGTGAAATTCCATTAATTGATTAGAGTCGCCCAAGAGCTGAAAGAGGGCGCTGTTGATTAGTTGGTTATGCTCTAACCTATCAAGTTAAAATTAGGAACGACAACCTTAGACATGAGCATTTTTGTGTGAATATTTAAAAAAAACTCTATAAAGTAGTTCACTTATTTTTTTTAGAATTTTTCTCACCATATCTAGAAAATCTCGAACCAAATATCAAAATATTTATCATCGTTTTGTATTTATGAGAAAATAACTAGTACATGATTATGATTTGTACTGGTTTTGTACCGTACAACGTCTGAACAAATCATCAACTCCATTGTATTCTAATCCAGAATATTCGTACCTGATATTATGCGACACGAGAAGTAAATTAACAATATGGTATAACTATCTAAAGTAACCGACTACAAGTCAAACATCACGATTTTTTCTATTCAAAGCACCAGCAGAAGAAACACTAAAATTCCTGGTGAGTTCTAATGCTGCAAACAAATCTCTTGGCGAACTCAATTTGACTACTTCGTGTTGGAAGGGAGAGGGTAGTCGCACTCATTAAGTTGCACCTCCGTATGTATAAATAATATTGAAAATGTGTAAATATTACCATCCAGATACCCGTTTTCGAAAAAAAATTGCAAAAAACAAAATATTTCTGATCCACTAATATGACTTCTTCACTTATTTTCCTTTCCTTCCAAAAGTCGCAGTCTTTTCATTGATTTGTTTTTACTCACGCCCCCGCAATTAGTAGACGAAAAGGTAGAGCACTCCAGTTTCAACAGGAGAATTAGTGTACGAGTTCAATGTAATGTTTTCAATAGGAAATTAACACATTATGTAATTACTCCATAAAAAAAAAAGTTTAAATCTGTTCTACGTATATGTAATGCTTCAAGCACAAGATTAGCGTGTATGTTCATAACATAATATTTATGTTCTATATAAAAACCTATATATATATTTTTGTTAACGAAACACATTCCTCTCTCTTATTCCTAGAGTGTATGTTTTCCTATAGCAAAGCAACATTAGGCCATTTGCTGAGTCTGCCGAAGGAAATCGAATCCGCTGATTTTAAGGTTGTAAATCTGTAGTCTTACAATTCTGCTAGGAAGAAACTCCCAGAGTTCGTAGATAATTAAATAACAATAATAATGAATATTCCTATTCTTCACTAAAAGTGCTTAAAATGAAATATATATATAATTAAATATATATAACAAATATATTTGTTTTATTTATTAAATCAGTTGATCTGTTAAAAGGCAGTCTGTCTGGTGATTAAAAGTGTTTTGAGCTACGAAGAGATGTATTTATTCTTAAGTGAAAATTTAAATATTAATTGAAGAGTAAGAATAGATCAGTCATAACCTGTGGAAATTTGAAGAGACTTTCACTTAAACGAATGAGAATTTGTGAAACTATAAATAGCCGCCCTGATTAGTGAGTGAGAACTTATGTAACTGTCAAGAGACCTGTTGACTGGTCAGTTAGAAATTATAGATCTATTCAGAGGCATGCTGAATGGTAAGGATGTAGAAGGAACACTGAAGAGGGTTATTGTCAAGTGTGGTCTGTGTAATTGTGTAAAAATATATTGATGACGGGTGAGAACATTCGAAATTCTAAAATCGCATAGAAAGAGAGAGTTAGTATGAAAAAATGCGGTTTTTAAATTAAAAAATGATTGCTATCAGAAAGTGATATCAAACTGCCCTCTAGTGTCATAAAAAAGGAAGTATTAAGCTGCTGTTATTGCAACAGCGACATAAGTTAGCAACTTAAGAACAAAGATGCTTTTTTCAGTGAGAGTAAATTCGTAAAGAGCTAATTGTATAATGACATACGCCAAGTATAGCTATGTTTAAGAGTTTTTTTACGATGTAGAACATTAAGATACACAATTTCATTTATATTAGAAACATTCGATTGATCTTCGCATCATAATAGAAAGATATCTTTTGTCCTCGTAATTACATGTAATTTCTCACGAAATATCTATCTTGGTGAAAAGTGCCAGGAACTTTAAATTGTGATTGTTGTATACTGTAGTTTCATTAACTACCACATGTGTCGCCTCAGTCAGTAGTTTACTAATCCCTGTTGCTCGTGTAAGGTGTGAGTGTTTGAGTAATGGCGCTTTTGTACTGCCTATATTCTGGGTTGTGAAGATCAAAGCACTCGCTGAAAGGTTTGAAATTTACAATACGAAAGTGCTCATGATTTATCAATCCTGCACAGATTTCTTCTCTTCCCACCTGTTTTTCTCTCCCAGTGAAACGTGAGCTTTGTGTTGTATCACCGTACATACTCACAACGCAGCGTGACGTTTCCACCCCTTACCTTCAAGCTTGTCTGGAAACAACTGTCTCCCTGATCTTTCAGCTCTGGAACGACGTTGTACGTGTAGCAGTGGAGAAACCAGGAACGATTTCTGACTTGTCGTTTTTCTTAACAAATAGAACTGTAAACTAACGAGAATAGCGTTTTTTCACCTATTTTAAAAGTATGTTAGATGAATTGTACCAGTGACCAAGTGTGAACAGCCTCTGTATAAAACGGATATGTGTTCGTATATGTTTATAATTCGGTGACTTATATGTGATATATTTTCTGATTTTTGTACTAGGTAAGCTTTTCTCTAACTCATACGCTTTCTATTACAGATTTTCTGCTGGTTCTCTTTCAAGTTGAGGTGTCTCATGATTAGATATGTCAGGTTCTTTTTACAGTTTACACGCCTGGTTACGTGGTGCTTGTTCAGTAATCATTCGAGTTGATATGTTGTCGTTCGTATGCGCCATGATTATACGTGATTGTTTTTCGCTGTAGTTATGCATTCTTATGCATTTGTGCTTCATTGCGTACGACTGGTTTTACTCATCAAAAAACTGCTCTCTTCACTTCATAATATCTGATTACGTGTTGATTGAAATCTTAGATTACTGTTATTTCTCTGGTCTGTAAATTGCCGATCAACCTATGATATTGTATTAGATACTGAATAGTTTATGTAATCTGATTATGTGTTAAATTGAAATCTTACATTACTGTTGTTTCTCTGGTCTGTAAACTCTTGCTAGTTGCAGCACACCACCTACAATGTTGTAATGGGATTTTCCCGCGATGGTTACAAATATAAATCTTTATAAAATATGTGACATCAGTGTGGATATTAACTGAGTTGTGTGAGAAGAAACACATCACATCAAGAAAGGTAAACTTAGGTAATTAACAGAAGCAATGTCTAGCCTGTCCACTCGTGTTCTGCAGGTACTTACACCACTAACAGCTGCTCTATCTCTTGTAGTTCAGAGTATTGCCCTCTGCTCTAACACTTGGTTTCATAGCGAAGAGTTGATGAAAAATCCGCAGTACAACGGATCAGGAGATAGTGAATTTCTCTCAAAGTTTACCGTCGCGGGTTTATGGAGAATTTGTTACACAGATCGTAAGTTTATATAATTTTATTTTTTCATCTTAAATTTTTGATAGGATAAAAATGATATAATTCTAGGTTATTGTAAGTGTAAGTTTGTATGTTACATTAAGGTTCACCGACAGATTATATATTTTCAAAGAAATCTTGACCATAATCTTATGCTTTCATGTTATCATAGCCTTAAGAAGCGGTAAGGCTAGTCAGTTCATGGCTTGGTCACTTTTTTATGGCATGTATAAGTACACCTCATGTATTATAACTTGCTTCTTTCAATTCAATATTAGGCCTGGCATAGCCTAACGCGTTAAGGCATGCGCTTCGTAATTTGAGGGTCGCGGTTTCGCGCCCGAGTCGCGCCAAACATGCTCGCCCTCCCAGCTGTGTGGGGGCGTTATAATGTGACGGTCAATCCCACTATTCATTGGTAAAAGAGTAGCTCAAGAGTTGGCGGTGGGTGGTGATGACTAGCTGCCTTCCCTCTAGTCTTACACTGCTAAATTAGGGACAGCTAGCACAGATAGCCCTCGAGTAGCTTTGTGCGAAATTCCAAAAAAACCAAAACATTTCAATATTACGTTGTGTGCATGAAGTATTTGTGGTTAAAATGACTCAGTATTCAATCTCATAGCATTACATTTTGAAAACTTTTTCTTGGGGGCATGCCCATAAACTCCTAGAAATGGCAATGTGGAAATGGCTTGTCAACTCTCAAATTGTTTTCTACGGCAGTGATTATGCTGGTGGTCAAGTTATTAAACGTAACACTGATCATAACTTCTATGTTTTATCTTGCTTAGATAATATAATTAAATGTAAAGCAAGATAAAAACGCAGAAATTATGATCAGTGTTACATTTAATAACTGACCATCAGCATAATCACTGCCGTATGAAACAATTTTTGAGTTTATATATATAAATAATAAATATATGTGTCAGTATATATTTACTGACAGTAAATGTAAAGTAATAACAAGCAACTTTCTTAATTCGTTAATAACGTTTAACCGATAATAAGTCGTATTATTATTATTTCGTATTTTTTTTATAATGAGCAGCAATAATACTATCCGCTGAATATATTTATTAAGAAAACTTTGTTTTCTGGTCATTTATGTATATATAAGAATAAATCACATAGGTTGTAAATTTTAAAAATGCATACTAAAAATGACAAACTTAGTTTTTTTCAAAAGTATTTAAAACAATGGCGAACGTTCACTTGTCATTCGTCGTATGTCATTCGTAGATAATACGTTAACTTACTCTTCACAATTTATACCAAATACACGTTATTAAGTATCTCTTAAGTTGCGTGCAAAAGAAGTGTTATTTATTTAAAGCTACCTGTGTAAGTATGTGTTTCTTATAGTAAAGCCACATCGCGCTATCTGCTGTGTCCACCGAGGGGAGTCGAACCTCTTATTTTAGCGTTGTAAATCCGTAGACTTACCGTTGTCCCTACGTGGGACAAACACTCTTTATACGAATGATTGAAATGTTGACTTGCAATCACTCATTATACTCGCATTGACGCTTATAATACCTGTCACATTAAGAAAATCTAAAGTAATTGTTTTAATGCATAAGTAATTTAATTATACCTATTAAATCTTTACCCTAACGAAATGCAGTTACTGTGCTACATTCCTTATAAAGTAAATAAAGGGTGACGCAAAACTCACGCACCATTAAAATATTTCTAAATTAAGTCAGGTTGATGCATCACGACTAATTATTGCAAAAATAAGAGAGACAATCAAAGAAACACAGACACGAACGAGTTAAGGAAAACATTACCGTGTAAGAGAAATAATAGCAATAATCTAATCACTTAAAACTATTATCATCTGTATAACCACATAGATTTCCTTAAATATCACAGTTTGTATAAAATTACTGCAATTAGCGAAGAATTACGTTGCATGTAAAGTATATGCAAAACCAAAACCATTACCTTTTGCACAAATTAACGTAATCACACAACTGCTACCATCTTGACAAAGCTTAATATATTTAAAGAACATTCGTATAGCTAAAATGTAGTTATTTAACAACAATATCCTAAGATTTTGTATATTTAACCAAAATCACACAATCGTCATTCTTTCCAGAAAGCAAATGCAATTTATTAACCACAAGTCTTCCTAACAACAAAGCAGAAAAAAAAAGAAAAAAGAGAGAGATAGACAATTCTATTTAGGCGACATGTTTCATGACACGTAACAGCAGATATCAGTGGAAAACAAGCGTAATCAACTTATCTATTAAAGATAGAAAACAAGTAAGATAACAAGAAAGTTTTATTGTTAGGACTAATCTACAAATTAAACTGAATCATATTCACAGTTTTCAGATGTTACTTATTCAAACTAGTAATATTTTGCTTAACTTTACGATACTATAGTGGAAGCAAATGAAGTTGTACTGAGCACAAGCAAAATCAATGGTTGTGTAGCTCGTGTTTAGAATATATGCTACATGTGATGAATTTTGGACAAGATCATTCACAAATGCCATTTGTTCTAAAAGAAAGTTTATTCACTTCTTATAACAGTTTCTTTAATATTATTGTTTGTTTGTTTTTAAATTTCGCGCAAAGTTACACGGGGGTTATTTGTGTTAGCAGCCCCTAATTTAGCAGTGTAAGACTAGAGAGAGGGCGACTAGTCATCACCATCCACCGGCAACTCTGGGGATACTCTTTTACTAACAAATAGTGGGTTGACCATCACATTATAACGCCCCCATGGCTGAAAGGGCGGGAGATTCGAACCTGCAACCCCCGGATTACGAGTCGAACGCCTTAACCATCTGGCCTTGCCAGTAATATATATATAATTACCTTCTGTTTTTTCATTAAAATATTTTTATCATCTACTAGCCACTTTTACATTTCATAGAAATATGTTTTCATAACTTTATATTCTGCCACTCGTTACTTTTTGATAAACTTATCTTTTTCTTTTATAATAGTTTCTTTCTTAATTTTCATCTTCTCTAACTTTTAATGCAAGTGAATATTAATTTATTTGTTTTCCCTCCATTGTTCTATATAAACTTGAAAAATACAATGTTTAGTACTTCACAACTAGTGCTAGTTTTTGTTATATGACAGTTTTTACAACTACTTTTCTCTAGACTTTTCTTTTTTAACTAGGTCTGGCGTGATTTATTGGTTAGGGTAACCAGACTCTCCCGATACTACAGAAACTCGCTTCATATTGTGGGGTCATGCCTTAATAAACTTTTCGAAATTGGTCATTGCTATGAGACTGGTGATCAAATTTTAGGTTCGAATAGGAGTTGGGTTGTTAACTGGCTGCTTGCACTCTAATTAAGATTAACAGTTATTAAATATAACTTGGAACAAATACCAATTGTATAGCCTTTTGTAAAAGCTCTAAAAACATTTTTAATTGTCCTTCGTTTGTACTATTCAATGTCCATAAAAGAGTGTTTGTCTTCTTTTCGACCATATCCTCAAAATAATTTAATTTTTATTTCCACCTCTCCCAAATTTTTCGTTTGATAAAAACTTTTTTCTCCTTGATTTATTGTTCTTTACTTTATTGTATTTTACTTTCTTTTATTAATTCACATTCTCGTAATGTTTCTGTACATTATTAAGTTTAAATACTTGTATTAATTTAATAACGTTGTGTTCATATTTTTGATGTTATCAAAAGCGTAGTTTCTCTAATAATTCTAATTTTAATTTAACTTTTGCAATCGAACATTGTCAATAGTTTTTCTATTTAATTCATATTGTTCCCCACTAATACAGCGATAAGTCGACGGATTTACAACACTAACAACAGTGGTTCGATGCCACTCGGTGGACTCAGTAGATAACCAATGTTGCTTTGCTATGAGAAAATACACACTATTTATTTAATATTCTACTATTTTTCATTTTATACCAATTTATTATCACGTATTTAATTATCTTTTCTTCAGTGAGTGTATTTATGTATTTAATTATTTTTAACAGTCTGTATAAACCTTTAATTAGTGATATTTTTATTTCTTAAGTCTTAACTATCATTTTCTTGTTTTATTATTATAAAAGTGTTTATTCGTTTTTTTCTTTTCTGAAATTTCAAGATAATTTTCAATACTTATGTTTTTGTTTCTTAAGAGTTTAATTTTTTTTAATTTCCATTATTTTATATAGTTTAACAATGATAAAAGATTGTCTGTGTTTTACTGTAATATCTATAGAAATCTTACCGATTTGTCATTATATCACTTTATGTTAGTGTTTTTGCTACGTAGCTTTTCATCATAACACTTTCTTCATTCTCATTTCACTAGCATGTTCGTGTCAAAAGTGTATATTTTTTTACTTCATCTTCCGTTAGTCTTATTGTTTCATAATAGTTTGGTTAAGATGTTTTATGCTGTTTTAAGCCTAATTCTAGATATTAGTCTTCTGTTTGCGTGATGCAATTCACACTAATTTATTTATTGCTCTTGTTTCTGCTAGGTTTTTGTTTCCCCCAAATCTCATTATTTTACACCGTTTGATTCTAATGGAGGTGCCATTTACGTGTCTTTTATTTATACAATTTTCTTATCAGTTTCGAAAACACCTCATCGTCTGCCAATTTGATGTTTGTTTGTTTTGGAATTTCGCACAAAGCTACTCGAGGGTTATCTGTGCTAGCCGTCCCTAATTTAGCAGTTAGCAGTGTACGACTAGAGGGAAGGTAGCTAGTCATCACCACCCACCGCCAACTCTTGGGTTACTTACCAACGAATAGTGGGATTTACCGTACATTATAACGCCCCCACGGATGGGAGAGCGAACCCGCGACCCTCAGATTACGAAGCGCACGCCTTAACGCGCTAGGCCATGCCAGGCCATACCAATTTGATAGTTTTATATTTGTTTTTAACTTGAGCTTGTGTTAAGTTGTTCAAATCTCATTAATATTTTAAAAAAATATTTTTTATTTTTTAGTTCATATATGAAAACATATTTTATAATTTTATGATATTTTAATCTTCATGCTTCTCTTAGTTATTTCATATTTATCAAAGATTGTTTTATATTGTTTTTTTTCTGTCGTATAATAAAGTTTTGGTTAAATCGTCTTACGTTATTCCGTTTGAGTAAAAGATTGTTTATTAATAGATATTTTACCATTATGAATGCAGTAGTGTTTTATCTGCTGACGTACCATGCCAAAAATTTCATTCAGCAGCTTTGTGGTTAATTTTAAACGAAACAAACCATTACATATATATTATATTTTTAACTCGAAAGCCAAGGGCCGTTAGAATGTAATGGAAGTATCACAACGTTCATGAAAAAACAAAGAAAACAAAGCAGATAAGAAGAAAATATAGCCAGTATAACCATCTTTATTGGCTTTTTAATATTTGTATAAAATAGTCACAAACTATACAGTTGTAAATGTAAAATAGGTGTAATACTGAAACTGGCTTTTATTATTTAGGAAATAAAAAATTCTGTACAGGAATCTTTAAGAACTAGAAAGTCCTGCACGTGTAACTCTGTTTATGGAGTTTTAGGAAAAAGGGCCGGTAATTACCAGTTTCCATGATGACTACGTAGTTTTAAGTGATAAAATGAATGAAAACGTTTAGGCTCGACTAATCAGTTTACTAGTAACATATACCTGTTTTTTAAGAAAAATAGCACAGATTATATTTAGTAGGCTTTTTCATGGAAGGTTTTTCTTTGTTTAGAGAAAATTCAGTGTTTCAATGGATAACCTTGCGTTTGAATTATAGCGAGACTAATAAATATATTTATATTTGGACAAATAATCTGTAAGTTATTTTGCTCGTTATTTTCTACTATCATTATCTTCTGTACTGTTACTACAATGAGTTTTATTGTACAAAAATATTTTGCTCTAATTTTCAGAAAGTTTGTTTCTGGTATCCATGCTCTGGTGGCAAATAATTCAGAAATGTTACTTCTTGTGATCCTGGTAATTCTACCATAAGAGTCCGTGGGCAAAGATAACGTTCAACAAGACAAAGCTAGAACTTGGACGCCTGTTTCTGACTGGATACGAATGTTATTTATGCCCCAAAGCCAAATGAGTTGAAACATTGTCCATTAGTCATTAATCATATATCCTGCTTTGTACATGATCTATAGATCGTGAAGATTTATCTTATATTTTGTCACTCAAAATTTTTTTCATATATATCACTATGTTGGCTGAATACGTTGAATATTAATTACACCAAAATATTTTATTATACACAGTATTACTGGTATTTATATTAATATTTGACATCAACACATAATATACAGAGGTGTTTGTGTTTAACTACTTTCTCCTGTGGTTTATTAATGTATTATAGTACAAATTATGTGTTTTAAGAATATTAAGTATAATCATATAAATACATTGACCTGTAGATTGCATGTACCGTATCAAAACTAACGTAGATGAAGTTTGAGGAAACTTTTATCAGTTGTTTCACTTTTTCGATACTCAACTGGTCCAGCATGAGCAGGTAGTTAAGGCGCTTGACTCGCAATCTGAGAGTCGCGGGTTCGAATACCCTTCACATGTTCACCCTTTCAGCCGTGGAAGCGTTATAATGTGACGATAAATCCCACTATTCGTTGGTAAAACAGTAGTCCGAGGGTTGACGGTGGGTGATGATGACTAGCTACCTTCCTTCTTGTCTTACACTGCTAAATTAAGGACGGTTAGGGCAGATAGCCCTCGAATAGCTTTGCGCAAAATTCAAAAACAACAAACAGACAATAATCAATCAGCTGCAAAAGAATGATGATCCATGTGACATTAGCTTTCAAAAATGATTGTTTTTCTTTACGTACTTAGAAGTTTGGTGGTTTGTAAAACAATTAAGCGAATCAAAACGCGTTCTTTTTTTCAGTTATCTCTTAACGAAAGTCATGAAATATTCTGCAGTTTGTTACTGTTTCCTCTCTCGTGTTTGTTATACGTCAGGAATGCGATAACAGAGCATTTGCGTTTCTTCTATAGTAACTCTTATTCTATAGTCTCGTAATTCTTATCCCAAAGTAACTCAATACATAAATGTGACGAAGCTTCATCTTTTCCTGGGAATTATTTTGCATTTGTTTGTTTCACATACCTTTGTTATATATTTCGTTGCATATTTTTTACGCTATGTTTGTATCAAGTTGTCAACATTGCAGTGCGCAATTTTTTTTTATTAGTTTGCTGTGATTGTTCTCCCCATTCCTGTCATCCTATTAGTTATTTTAACTAAAATTATATTTTAATTTCTAGAATCCAACCTCTGGAGGAAAATAGGTATAACACATTGGAAGTGTATTTATTTAATTTTAATATTATTTGTTGTTCAGATACACTGGATAGATCCAGCAGAGATGGTCAAGAAAAGTTTTTTTGTTTTTCGCCAGTTATCAACTTCTACCTAGCTCCTCCTATAAGCGGTTTTAGATATGAAATGCTAGTCAAATTTAACTTGCTACTTATGGCTTCCTGTCGTGTTTTAATTGGCTATCACACACCATATGATCTGAATTTATTGCCATATCATGGATTGAATATCAAAAGTCTATAGGCTGATCAATCTAATTTCTTTTAATGTGTTGTTTGCTCAGAGATTTAGTAAATTTATTGGATTTGTTCAAACATAATGTTTTTCTATGAACCTAAAGGAAGCTAATCGTTGTTCATTGGACTTTTCTAGCTATTGCAACCTGTTCCAGTTTTACTGTCTTTACTTTATCTTAAAGTATATGATAGTTCGTGAAATTCTAGTTATGAATTGAATAGCTAGCTTTTACTAGAGATTTCTTGTAAAATATTTTTATACTTGTATTTCTTTATCTTCATCCAGCTCCCATTTGATTCCTATTTATCTATCTGTTCTCCTGCTGTTTCATTGTTCCTTACATTCACTGATAATATTCTTGTTACATATGGAGTTGTAAACCCGAAGGTTCATGTAATAAGTGTAGACTCCAACGATAGTGTGTCGCAATCATTACATATTCTCTTGAAAACACCTTGAAAACTTTTCAACAATTTCAGAGACACATATGTACAACCATAGTGACATGTAACTCAAACAGTCGTTTAATAATTGCATATCTGCTGATTTTTTGAATAGAATAAAAATGACCCATTAATCATTCCGCTAAACATATTCTCACAAGCTGAGGTACACGTCCCTTGTCTGCATTAAGCTTTAAGAACTCACTATGTATATACTTAATACATAATATACACTATGACTTATGTGATGGTTAAAGTATGGCGGTAGCGGTGCTTTCTGTTTCCCGCTTTCAATATCTACCTCTTAATTTAATGTCTTCCATACTGTTTCATATTGTTAATTAATCAATGGTCATTGGTCGCAGAAATTTCTTATGGGATGAAGTCGTAAGCTTATGGGTCAAAATGGGAAATAAGTATAGTTCAAGAAGCGTTATGGTGGCTGCTGTCATATGAACTTTATCTCAGTTTATGTATTATTCAATGTGACAGCCATTTTTGAATTGTATTTCTTTATAAAGAGTGCTAGCACTCGGTCTGAGATATACAAGATGTGTGTGTGCCCTCCCTCATTCTGTGCGTATGTGTTATAGAAAAATTAACATGTATGTGTCTTATAGCAAAACCACATTGGGCTATTTGTTATGTCTACCAAGGGAATCGAACCTCTGACTTTAATGATGTAAATTCAAATGCTTACCGCTGTCTCATTGAGGAATGGAAAATTTAATAAAAGTTGTCATCTTTTTATTTGGTGTAAAAACGTCGCGCTATGTATGAATGTAGTTAACGTTAACTTACGTCAAATATAGTAGATGCTCGAAGTATCAATAATGGAGGTGAATGGGGGGTAAACAAACCATTAAGAACATGACCCTTATTCCATATTAATATCCCACAAATTTTGCTCGTGATTGACCCAGAAACCTAGGAACAGTTACATAAGGGACAAACAAACAGACACACAGATGTTTGTGCTTTATATATGTATATATCTGTATATATATATATATATATAATTGTTTCGATTTTCGGTGTAAGATCGTGACGCCATCGATAAGTGTAGTTAACGTTAACTTAGGTGAAAGGTAATTATCGGCAATGATGAAGGGTGAGTGGGGTTATGAACCCTCATTAACCAACCTCTTGTTCCATACCATCATCACACAAAATCTGGTTGAGATTGGTACAGTGACATAGGAGTTATTAGATATGCGACAAACAGACAGTCACACAGATTTTGTGCTTTATTTATATAAATAAACTATGTCACTGCTACGTTTATTCAAGGAAATAACACAAAAATACAAAAAATAAATGGAAGACTTAAGCAGCTTACAGAAATAATGCTTCATTTAAAGCAGCCAGTCAAAGTTTAAATTTTAGATTTTTCTCTGTCATATTAAAATTGTAGAATTTGTGCAGCATTTGAATCATGAGAGAATTTTCTGGAATAGAAACATGGTATTCACCTGCAAAATATTTTGCTTCATTAAATTTGAAAAACATAAATATGGATAAGTTAACAGTTTAGCATGCCTTTAAGATTAAAAGCACTCACCTCTCAACTAGATGACAGATCCACTTGTTACCAGCCTCAAGGTTTAATAATTCTACAGGGTGTTCGGAAAGTCACTGTGCACTTATATATTTATTAACAAACATGTTTCAATATAGAATACAGGAGGTAATTATGAATGACAATTATAAACAATGTTGAAAGTGACCCCCGTTGGTATCAATACAGGCCTGGATCCTTCTTATTTTGTTTCTAAACACCGCTATCAGTTGCTGGCTTGAAATAGACTGAATGAATGCTGTTATCGCTGCTTTCAAGTCATCCAGCGAGCTCGGACGATCTCGATACACTGCAGATTTTGCTGCTCTCCATAGATAGAAGTCTGGTGGATTAAGATCTGGTGAGCGTGGGGGCCACACGTCTTTGGAAATAATGCGGTCTCGAAAACATTCCATTTAATCCTGTTGAAACCATGAGTAATTGATTTCATCACTTGTCATCTGACCGATGATGGTGTAAAGAATCTCCAAACAATAGTGCTCACTGTTTATTGTGTTCATAAAAAAAAATAGGGCCAAAAATTCGACGTCTGGAAATCACAACCTTGTTTCGTGCAAACTGTGAGAATTATCGGAAAACCACAATCTTGAATTTTGTGAATTAACGTAACCCGAGAGATGGAACCATGCTTCGTCGGTGAAAAAGGTCACATCCAACTCATTTGTTGTATTCTATTCGATAAATCGGTTAAACCATTTGCAATAGCGTATTCATTTTTCATTATCAGTTGCTTCCAGTTATTATACCTCCATTATTTTGTGTGGGAAGAGCTTTACTTTATTTCTGACGGCTTTATGAGCAGCTCCAAGACCAATATCATGCTGTTGAGCTAACTTTCGTAATGATTTTGATGGACTCTGCATCACACTGTCAGTAATATCCAACAGTTTCTCCTCCGATAGCTTTGCTGGCCTTCCACAGCATTTGGCATCATCCACTGATCCGGTTTCCCGAAAAGATATGAACTGCATTGCAATGTGGAACAGGTGTATCTGGGAATTTTTTAGCAAATTGCTGTCGCTCGACATCTGTGTATCTACTACCTTCTCGGAATGCGTGTTCGACGAGCCATACACGTTCTTCAGTTGTTAAATCCATACTAGGATCAAAACCTGAAATATAATAACATATGATTACAAAACTGCACGGTGACTTTCCGAACACCTTGTATAAACAAGAATGGTTTCTAGCAGTATTGCCCTTGTCTCGAATGAAATTTGTGTATTATTTATACTAGACAATTTCTGTTGCCATTATTTGAATTGTAGCATCTTAAATTATCATTTATATCTGCCTCCATGTTTTGGTTTGGGCAGTATGAATACTGTAACACAAAGACTTCTATAACCGTAAACACTGTTTGCAGCTTGAGTTTTATGGAACACGTGCAGCTTTAATATTGGTGTAATGTGGGTGTAAATAACACGAAGTCTGTCAATGAGGGAGTATTTTCTCGTTTCTTATTTGGTGCAGAACAATGCAATGTTTAATTGAAACTTTTTATTGGGCAAATTTCTTTAAAATGGAAACTTTTGCTAAACAATAATTACATCATTTGTCTACAAATTTAATTTATTTCTTAATCAACAATGATTTTATTATAGCTGGAAAACTCGATATGCGCTGCACTTACATAGACTATTTTCCCAAAGAAGAATACAGTCCAGACCCAAATGATTCAACAATGTCAATTCCCTGTAAGTATTGTAAAACATCCTTATTGAGTTCTAAGTTAATGACTCAACAGTGTCAACTTCTTGAAAGTATTGTAAGGCACTTTTAATTCATTCTAAATCAAAGAGTTAACAAAACGTAAGTCTCAAAAATGCTATTCAAATAAAGTACTGAAAAACATTATTGGGAAGTTATAAGCAAAATACTTAACTATCAATTCCATATAATTTTCATTAGATAATACCGGCCACTCTAAAGATAAAAAATTTACAATTAATTTTTTGAAACACTCTGAATAAATAACAAAAGATCAAAAGTGTCATGATATACAACATGGTGATGAACTTGACAGTGGTTCTATCGATATGAAGACGTACAATAAAATAGCAATGCTAGTGTTAAAGCAGAACATTTTCGTGTGTTTAATACTATTAGTTCTTGTTAGTTACTTCTAAAAACATTAACTTAACAGAAAACCTGTCGTATGAAATATTCCATCAAACTGAGGTTAAAAGACTTGCTTTTTCAGCATGTTATTGGTATTATCAAACTATTTAAGCTAGTTCTGACCTAAAAACCTAACAATGTCTTACTTGCATGCTTTAACTTATAAAAAGCAGGAGTTTACAAGATGATAATCAAATAAATGACGGTTGCTACATACACGCTACATATCAGTACATACGTGTGCACGATTTGTGTTTACAATAATTTATCTCGGACGATTCTCCGACTTCTTATGTTATGCGTGTTACGTAATACGATTTCAAACAACCGTAATTTTTAGCTGTAATTTAGAAATTATTTAAGTATCGTTATTTTTGAAATTTATTATATTTACCAAAAGGATCTATGCACACAATTTTCTTTCTTAACACAAACATATTTTAATATGCAAATAACAATACAATTTATAATGTAGGTTATTATTTCAAATAATAATTTATATACAAAATTTTACAAACATCACAAACAATATTCAGTCTTCTATCTAGTCCGGAACTGAATATTTAATCGACAGTCCAGTTTCATGAATCGCAGATTAATTTTTTTGTTAATATACAGAGAACACTCCACTTGAGAGGAATACTAGCTAGCTCTATTCTACATACGTATTTTTTCTGGTTAAATTATGCGTTGACTTACTAACGTCTGAAATTAATTATCTGAAGTTTAACTGTTCGTAATGTTCGAAATCTATAAATGTTTGTGCTTTGTATATAAAGATACGTCAACGACATTTGATAACATAAACCAATAATGTGTTAGATTTCATACTGACATCGAATGATATTATATTAAATTTATTTTAAAGATACTGAATAATATATTGGTTCCAGATGTGTGTTATATTATGATATGTATACAGCACAGAATTACACCGTGCATTCTTTACGTTACATACTATTTACCAATAAAATAACATCACTTCCAGTGTATATCAGTGATACAGAATATTATCAAACTGTTTAATTTATGATCCTAGTAGTTTAGCATAGTTTAATGGTCAACGCGCGTGTGATCCGTATTTATATTTAAAGTTGTTTTGAGGCAGTTTTTTTTCTGCTGAGTAAAGGTTTCATATGGATTCCAACAATTCTGTTTTTCATAAGAAGTTTTAATCATGCTTAGTTTAGTAATACTACTATTATACTTACACAGGTTTAAGTTGGATCGATCAGTAATACACTGAACATACAAAGAATACAAGAATTATTAACAATATTATAACTGACCTTGTGATCCTAGCAGTACCATGTGTTTCTACACTTATCTCTTATCATGCGCGTTTGTTTATGTTTTCTAATGATTATGAACAAATTTATCACTAAATGTTATTTTCATACAATAAACATCACAATTAAAATATGTAGCATTGAATGCAAACATGAGACTGCAATAACAATACACACAGCAAATTTTGACTGACCAGCAATATTTGTTGTACAAATTAAAGAGGCTGGCAATGTGGACAACTTAGCTATTTTTTTAAATGTTGTATTTTATTGTTATCCAGTTTTATGCTAGAATTATTACTGTTATTTTCATTGTTGTTAGAATTATCTCGCACACCCCTGGGAATACATATGCCACCTCTTAGGAATCAATACCCTATTAGGCTTTCCAAATAACACAGAATCAACTTTTAAATTTTGATATATGAAATTGAGTTCTGGAAGGAAACGGGTTGTTTAACCAAGAACAAATTGACTATTATTTATATCAAATTTTCTGCAGTCTGAGCCGGTCGTGGCCTATGATTAGCGCGTCGGGCTATGAACCTAAGGATTTATGGCTTGCGTCCCATTGTCACAAGTATATGCTCTGCTCCTTGGAGTCGTGAATGTGTGATAACAACAACAAACATATTTTACTGTTCTATTAGAATGGCCTAAAAGTTGACAGCTGATACTGTTAATTAGCCTTCTCTGTTAGTTCAAAAGTAACAGACAAGAAGTTTAAAAATGTTATTATTGTAGACCAAGAGTTGATAATTGGTACTGTTACTTAGCCTTCTCTCTAGATTGTCAGTTCAAAAGTAACAATTAAGTTTTAGTACGCTATTATAGTAGACCAAAAGTTAACTATCCTTCCCTAGTCTATTAGTTAAAAATTAGGAATAACTAGTGTAGATAGCCCTTTGTAGCTCTCACGCGACGTAATGAAACAAAGAAACTATTAAAATTAATAAAATAACGAATAGCTGGTTAGTTATTACACTATATCTAATTCCAGTGTCTTTAAAGTTATATCAATATATTAATTACTCTTTAAAATAGCGGGATATCAGTTTTCTATTTACATACTTATATCTTAAAGTTCAAGAAAATTATTCAAAAATTAACTTGGTATTTTATGAGAATATCAATTGTCGAAAACTATATTATTGTATCTCCAATTGTTTTCAGATAAAGTCCTAAACATTTTATATTACGGTAAACAAATATTACGCCATCATATTATGTTAAAAAATTTATTTTAAAGTCAAAATCCATCCTAATTTTTTTGTATTTACAAGGTATTAAAATTTACTTTAATTTGTTTTATTGAATTTATTCCTGTTCGCTTCTATTATTCTTAATATAAGTGTACATATATGTGTGTATTTAGGTATGTATGTATTCGAAGAGCTTATTGATAAAATAACGACAACAACAATAGTAATTGTGAACGCTATCTCTACAGATGCGATGAAGCGAGCTGCCACATTTATCTTTATGAGCTCGTTCACCTTGACAGCTGGGGAACTCCTTTTTCTATTGGGCCAATTTATCAAAAAACATCGAGTTCTGATATTTGCGGGAGGAATTTCATTTGTTATCTCAGGTGAGAACATAACTAGCTTCTGTAAGATATGTTAAGTTTACCTGTTGGAGTAAAACAAAATATGGCATGTGTACATTTCAAATAAAGACCTGAACTTCCAAATTTAGTATTCCATTTCTATAGACTACCATTTAGCATAAACCAAATTATTTAGCTTAAGTTTTGTTCTGATTAAAAGTTAAAATAAAATAACTGAACTCATACATTTGCTTTCTCTGTATTTTGAAGTTTGTGTGTTAAAACCATGGAAAACATAGGCACAACTCTTAATATTCAAATAATAAATCAAACTGCAACTATTTAGTTTACGAAATATAATTTTGAATTTGGAAGAAGAATTCCGTAACAACAAACCAGTTTTAAAAATATAGCTATCTCAAAACTTTTAAACAGTGTTTAAAAATATTAAAAGAACTGTTAAATAAATTACTATACAAAACCAGCATGGCGCGTTTAGAACTTCTGGTCAAAGTAAGTTATTCATACAGACCAAATATAAATATAATTTGAAAAATACGTTAAACTTAATCACGAAAATACTGTATAACAAACTGGCTAACCATTCCCTAAATCGGTTGCACGATAAAACTAAAATCAATATTTAATCCGCAGAGAACAGTATTTAAACCACTGTTCGTTTTTTCGAACTTCGCGCAAAGTTACACGAGGGCTATCTGCGCTAGCCTTCCCTAATTTAGCAGTGAAAAACTGGAGGGAAGGCAGCTAGTCATCACCACCCACCGTCAGCTCTTGGGCTACGTTTTTATAACGATTATTGAGATTGACCATCACATTATAACGCCCTCGCGGCTGAATGAGCTAGCATGTTTGGTGCGATGGGGATTCGAACCCACAATCTTCGGATTACAAGTTAAACGCCATAACCCACTTGGCTATGCCGGGCCTATTTAAACTATTATCTGAATAATATCTCATGAAATTCAATCCGTTTAGGTTGTTTGGTCTACTTCTAAATTCATATAATTTCAATAGTGCAAAATAATTTTCGTAGGTTTATATTAATTCAGAAAGTATTCCAAAATAAATTAAACTTTATAACCAGCAAAACTGAATTAAACAGTTTCTGTTAACTCTAATAAATCTGATTCGTATATATATGATGTGTCAGATAATTTTGTTTTGTTCAATGAAATTCCCTGTAACACTGGACTCTAATCCTCTACCTCAAAGAAAGCACGAAAACAACAAAGAAACAAACAAACCCCACAAAGGTCGCACTTTATAATTGGTATACATTAATAGACCATTTTGTAACTACTTTCCCAGCTGGTATAGCGATAAGTCTAAGGATTCACAACTCTAAAATTGGGGTTCGATTCCTCTAGGTGGACTCAGAAGATGGCCCAATGTGACTGCTACAAGAAAACACACACTCACACTTGTAACTACAGCGTTTTGTCAAAAACCTCAGAAGAGAAATTAAAATATCATGTATGTCTAAGATCCAGAGATGCGGTGCATAAGAAAATTAATGTTGGTACAGTTTAACCTGACAACTTCATAAGCTGTTTCTAAACTGAATGTATATCACTTCATTAATCATGTTTGATTTGTTAGAGATATCTAATATAGGGCACACCAGTTCGCTTACTCTATCACTGTCATATATTTATGATATCTCACGATACCCTTAATATTCCTCTGTCATCCCACCTTCTCATGCCATTACCTTTGTAAGTCATGATGTGCTGAACTACGAAAATGTCTCCATAATTACCTTGTATGTCACAGAAGATTGTTTGATATCATTTATTACATCAAATTGGTTGGAGATACCAGTGTTATAGCATGTGTTTTTTAACTTGTAAAATATCAAAAGTCCACGTAATTCCACCTGAGTGACTAGTTGTAGACATTAATATATAGAATGTGTCTTTCAAACTCGCTGTAAGACTTGTATAAGATTTTAAATGTCTATCAAATTGCATCAGATTGACTAATTAGAGATATCATTGTTTTAGCATGTGTATTTCCAGCTTACAGCAAGATGTGTAATAAATATTAAATGTACATCACAGAAGATTAATGTTTATTATATCGGACCAGTTAGATACAGCATATCTCATTCCTACTTAAAGTAACACTTTTATCCGATGTTAAGTGCATGTCACAGTGTCACGCGAAGTGGCTCTAAAGTAACACTTTTATCCGATGTTAAGTGCATGTCACAGTGTCACGCCAAAGTGGCTCAGCTATAAGTCTTCACACTTACGACGCTAAAAATTGGGTTTCGATACACGTGGTGGGCAAAGCGCAAGTAGCTCATTGTGCAGTTTCGTGCTTAACAACAATCATCCAACCGGATTGTTTAGTGTACAATTTTTGTTGTAAATATTACGTTTTCACATATTACAGTTTCTATCCTTTCTGGAGTTGGTTACAAAAATACACAATTAACTAGGCTGGATTCCCTAGAAATACTTCGCAAATAAAATAATGATATTTGGTACACATACTTTTTTTTTAGAGATAATACGACTTAATATTTCAGGCTCATAATATATACTGTGCAATATACTGTCTATATTATTAAGTACTGCGGGAACAAATAATAAAATGCTTAAGTGTATAAAACTTGTTAAACGTAGAAGGATAATCCGCAGAGTCATTAAGTACATCATACGTGTTACGTTCGTTACGTCATGCTTGTAACACTGATTATATTGTATCTGTTGCATTTATTTCTTCGTACTTGTACCATTTATTCAGACAAATAACGTACATTACTGTTTTAGATATAATCTAGCTATTATAGATATAATTTTGATATCACAGAAAAATATGTAATATTTGTACAAGCCAAATATATATAAATAATTTTAAACATCATTAGATCACTTGCACAACTGAAATAATGAAAAAGGAAGTGGAACATTTAATATTATTGAGCATTATGTTAATTTTACGACGCATACACTGGATAAATTTAATATACATGGTTTAAAAGGAATCTTGTAATTACTTTAATCATTTTCAACAGAAAAAGATGATAATACTATTAAAAAGTGTGTATTATTTCTTACAGTCTCTAAAGAAGTAACAGAAAAAAACCCTAATGGCACGGTGACATGTCTGGGGACTCATCCCCGCTAGAAACCGGGCCTCGATACCCATGGTGGGCAAAGCACAGATAGCCCATTGTATAGCTTTGTGCTCGATTCCAAACAAGACAGGAAAAATTATTTTGTGTTCAAAATGTGTACAACTCTCCTTATATGATTATTGAAAAAAATCTAGCCTATCATATAACAACAACTGTTATCCAATATCTTTCACAGATACCAACATTGCAATTTGTATCACTCATTATGTTAAAGAAGTTGCAGAGTTCAAGATCAGTATAATCAGTGATGTCGAGAAACCCACTTGTTGAGAATTTTATATGCAAAAAACGGCTCTTTTGGGCTCAGATAACACTTTGTTTTCTGAGCCCAAAAGAGCCGTTTTTTGCATATAAAATTCTCAAGATCAGTATACATTATATTATATAACAATGTGTGTATGTATATAAACAAATACTAGTAATGTTCGGACTTATTCATAATATTTATTGTTAATTAAGTGATCATATTTTTTAATAACGTGTCTTGCTCGACATGGCCAAGTGGTTGAGGCACTCGACTCGTAATCTGAAGGGCACGTGTTCGAATCCATGTCACACCAAATTTGCTCTCCCTCTCAGCCGTAGGGGCGTTATAACGGTCAATCCCACTATTCGTTGGTAAAAAGAGCAAAACAAACGTTGGCGGTGGGTAATGATGACTATTTGCCTTCCCTTCATATACTTCTATACTAGGAATGGCTAGCGCAGATAGCTCTCATGTAGTTTTGCGGGAAGTTCAAAACAAACAAACAAACAACGATGAATTTTATACAGTGACTCCAGCGTGTTGTTTAACTCTCATGAGTTCAAATTCTAATAATGGAGGGATTATATGATGACTTTAAAAAATAAGTGATCGTTTTTAAAGCAAGCCCTTTTAATACCATTGCAAATTAAATCAGAGATTGACTGACATATTGATTGGTTAACATATGAAGAAAAAATATAGTATCAAGTCACGTGATCTTTCCACTTCAATTGAATATTTTTAGTGCCACCTATGAATTAAATTGTAAACTATAATTATGTATACATGTACAACTAAAAATATTTCAGAAACAGTAACAGAAACGAAACGTCGCTTAGTAAGAGAAAGAAAACCAGAATAAATGACACGACATAATCGAGAAAGCTTAACTAGAATTAGGATAAGTGAAGCAGAAGGAAAACAGTCGACACGACCAAATGAAACTCCAGATGTTTCAATTGTTGTAAAGTTTTGTAATTACCAATTTATGCTATAGTTACGCCACATGTTCTTGCTTTATTAGATTGTTACAGATATTAATGTTATAGCAAATGTTTAATTTGTGGAAAATTGCTGCAGATACTAAAGCTGAAGCATCTGTTTTAATTCTTTAAGTCTACTAAATAACTATACTATGTGCCCACATTTGTATTCTTTGAGAGTTTACAACCTTCTTTGTCAACCTGAAGATGATTTAAAAAAGTCGAAACGTTTTTCTTTACTTTATTGTAATTAAAGATTTAATACCCATACCAGTCATCTTGAGAATACGTTTTTACTTCAAGTCAGATTCTCGTCATCAGGAAGTACCAACATTTAATCTTTTTATTGCATAAATACATCATGTAGTTATTTAAACAATTATAATTACTTACTGCCCTCAAGACGTCATGCAGTTATAAAAGTTTAAAACAAAATACTCCCACTTGGCTATATACATTCTTTTGATACCTTGGTAATTTGAGGATTAGGCTATATAAAGTTATAACAAATATAAAGGTTATAGCACATATCTTTCCCCGCGTATCTTATGTTTGTTCTTTGTAATTAAAGGGTTAAGCTGTGTAAGTTTATTACAGATACTAAAGTTATAGCACATATTTTCCCTGTATAGCTGGTTACCATATCTTTTACAAAATATCAAAGCTAAGACTTAGCAGCTTTTATCCATTCCGAAACTAATGAAAGATACTAATCTATCGTAATACATATGATAACATACAATGTTTTTGTTGATTGATGATCTAATCAGTGTAACACATCAACCATAATAAAACGTTATGTGGGATTAACATGAATCACAAAAAAAAATTAACCTGAACACTTTCAGGCGGGAAAAGGAAGGAAAATATACTTTCTGAAAACTCTTTGGTTATTAGCAGTCTTATCTGGCGATATAACACAGTGCCATTTAAAGCAACATACTTGTTATATAACAAAAAATGCAATTCATATTCCTAAAGGAGTAATGCCGTGATAAATATTTGTTCACAATAACGAATGTTTTCTTATTAGAATCGTCACAAAATTGTAACACATATCTTCTAGTTCATGAGTCGTATTACACACACCAGTTTCATAACTCGCAACGTTATTAATCTTTATTGCATTAGTACAGAAATCGCAGTGTTGTTTAGTATTTAATATAAAGACTAGTACACATAATAGCGACAGTAAAATCAGTAAATGCATCGCGTGATATTGCTAATCTGATAAGGGTTTAGTATACTGTGGTAATTTAATTTTAAAAAACAATAACACTAACTTTTACAGCGGGGAAACTGTTTTTAATGATTTCGGCGATAATCTAATTTATTTTTAACTGCTTGCTTCAAATGTATAAAACAACTGGTTTGTTTCCATTACAGTGTGAAACTAATGGTAAGTTTTTAGTTTTTTTAAATTTATTTTATGTTTATAGGAATCATTTAAAACACTTATTCCCGTTTATTTCCGCCCAGACTGCCAGGTTATTGTTCTTTTTAATTCTCTTTTTTTCTTTTCTGTGTAGTTTTACTTTTATTAGGGTATTTTAAAACAGAGAACCTAGATGTGTTACAAGTACTCAATATAATTTAGGATTAATAGTAATTGCATTAGAATTTAGATATGCCTACACCTAACTTACATGCATGAGTGATATATAATGCAAACATCTTCAAGGTTTCTTACGAAATACTTTTTTGCTGTTTTTGTAAAATAAAATTACACATATATATGTATAATGAAAAACCCTTAAACAAACTGTTATACTTTTTCATACATTTTGTGCACCTGTAACTATTACATTATATTACTTCACACACACACACACACACATAAAAGAAAAAAATAAATAGACTGAGAGTTTTTCTTTATTATCTTTAAGAAATAGATTGTTATAATTCAAAGCGTATGTTAGGCAACTATGGATGTGCAACCTTCATTAACTGCAAAAGACCTTCGAAAACATTTGTATAAAATTCTCAAGTGATTCAAAGCTCCAACAGAATCGTACAATTTAGATTTTGCAAACATAATGCAAATCACATTACTAATCCTCACTAATAGGCAAAGTTCATAATAGACACTAATATAAAAATAAAACTTCCTTTGCTGACATGACATTCTCTCATATATCTGTTAACTCGTCGAAACACAAAACTCAAGTAACTGATTGACAACCAAAATATCTTAGCTCAAATTTTAATAAATCCCTAAACACAGATTCACAAATCCATAACCATCTGCTCAATCCCTTGCAACAGATTCACAAATCCATAACCATCTGCTCAATCCCTTGCAACAGATTCACAAATTCATAACCATCTACTCAATCCCTTACAACAAATTCACAAATCCACAACCATCTGCTCAATCCCTTGCAACAGATTCACAAATTAATAACCATCTACTCAGTCCCTTACAACAAATTCACAAATCCACAACCATCTACTCAATCCCTTGCAACAGATTCACAAATTCATAACCATCTGCTCTAGCCTAATTCTCATTTTGTAGTACTGTGATAGTTTTCTAAACTATGAAAAATGAAGACTTTAGTCAGGTAGCCACCCCTATCACACTATGTTAATATTTCTTATGAATAAAGAAATATACATGTGTCTAAGTTCAAATACATAGCCTGCAATACTTCTAATCTGGATTCACTATATTTTTTTTGTAAATGTTTTATCTACTTGTAAGTTTTCTGTTAAAGTTCATTTAACTATATTTTATTTTTGATTACAGGTTATGCTGTTTTATTCGACTTACTTCATAATGTCTTATCTCTTACACACTTCATTGCAACTAAACATTCAGGATTTATAAAACTCAGTTATAAAAGTACCTTACACCAGTTACAGACTTAATAAGAGGCTACCATATACCCATTCAATAATTCATTAACTTCACCCAATAGCTCAGTCTTTAATAATTATTCAAATAAGCCAAGCTCACATTTTACACCGCAGAAGCTGCCCTAAAACTACTTATAAAATTTCAGAAACTAAACTATGCTTTCATAACAAATAATAATAACAATACAAATGTTTGAATTAGAAACAATAAGAATATGCCTTATAACAATAATATCCTTATCAAACATGCTTAAATGTTCGTGTTTTTGGTGCTTAGACAATGTATATTACCTTAAGAAATATGAATCAGTGATGTCGAGAAACCCACTTGTTGAGAATTTTATATGCAAAAACGGCTCGTTTGGGTTGAGAAAATATTTTAAATAGAAGAGCGAACAACGTTTCGACCTTCTTCGGTCATCGTCAGGTTCACAAAGAACGTTTTCGGATTTTGTGAAGAATTAAATGTTTGTTTTTGATGTAAGTGTGTGAACCTGACGATGACCGAAGAAGGTCGAAACGTTGTTCGCTCTTCTATTTAAAATATTTTCTCAACCCAAACGAGCTGTTTTTGCATATAAAATTCTTAAGAAATATGCTTGATGTTTAAACGAATTATTCAAATCGTAAGAATTGTCTTTAATGTACACATGACTATCAAACCCCATGGCTAGGTGACTTCGTAATCCAAGGGTCGCGGGTTTGAATCTCCGTCCTACCAAACACTATCGACATTTCAGCCGTGGGAGCATTATAATATCACGATCAATCCCACTATTCGTTAGAGTAGCCCAAGAATTGGAGGTGGGTAGTGATAACTAGTTGCCTTCCCTCTACTCTTGCACTGCTAAATTAGAGGCAGCTAGCGCAGATAGCCCTCGTGTAATTTTGCGCGAAATTCAAAAACAAAGAAACCTTCAAACCCTACGTCTGTCTTAAAATGTTAATTAGTGTGGAATATTGTTTTTTGTTTGTTTTTTACATAATTAAAGGTAGTTAATGCAGCCGTAACTATCTCATTAAAGAGGGGTAATACAGGTCACATTAAAGACCTAAATCTTCAACGGTGTTTACAGAACGTTTTCGGATTTTGTGAAGAATTAAATGTTTGTTTTTGATGTGAGTGTGTGAAATATGATTCACTAAATTACTGGACATATGAATGTCATACGATTCATAGATTTATTATAAAAGTTGTTTGAAAATAACATATAACTGCAATAACTAATTTTGGTATGCTTAACACCTCAACATATTAACCTGTTGAACGAAATATGAAAATGTTGATATACATCATTACAATCTTGTTGTAACATACACTTAAATACACAATACAACTGGAAGAGTGAACAAAGACCATATGTCTAGTGATTAAAGCGTTTTATATATGAAACTTACAATACCTAACAGTTAATTTACACATGTTACAACTCATCTTTTCTGTGGATACACTTGCATTTAAGTAAACAACCACGTGTATGTTCTCTTTTCAATCTTGTATTTGTGGTTAGATCTGTGTCAACTAATTTTTCTCTTCAGCAGTTTATAAGTTAATGCACTGGTTGAGGTTATCTTCTTTTGAATGGTTGTTAACATTTTTCACTTCAGAATCTGCGGTCTTGTGTTAAAAACAAACAAACAATAAACTACCTTACAAACATTACGGTCCGGCATAGCCAGGTGGTCAGAGCATTTGACTCGTAATCTAAGGGTCGTGAGCTCAAATCCCTGTCATACCAAACATGTTGGCCCTCTCAGCCTAGGGGAATTATAATATGATGGTAAATTTCACTATTCGTTGGTAAAAGAGAAGCCCAAAAGTTGGCGATGGTTGGTGATAATAAGCTGCCTTTCCTCTAGTCTTACACTGTTAATTAGGGACGGCGAGAGTGGATAACGCACGTGCAGCTTTGCGCGTAATGAAAACAAATAATCATCCCGTCAATTCGACAAACAAAAAGTAACAACTGCTTCTTTGCTATTACAGAACACTACGTATTGTATTTTATGAATAAAAATGCCTTTTTGTTTAAGATTTCTTTTGTTTATTTTAAATGTAATAGCATTTTTCTTACGTTATAGTGGAAGAAAATATTATGTTACTGTAGCCAAAAGTTTGGGTCAGGAACCATGATAATTTTTGGTGACCTTCATAGGGTAAAATGTTCTTACAACTTTTACTTAAATGTATGCTATAGCGAAAAATGTGAATGAAAATCGAAATAAATAAAAGCTAATTACGTTGCACTGAAAAAATGTAAACCTCATATTCGTTTGTTTTTTATTTGCTATCTGCACCAGCCGTCCCTAATTTAGCAAGGTAAGAATAGAGAGAAGGAAACTAGTCAACACCACCCACCGCCAACTGTTGGGCTAATCTTTTACCAACGAATTGTAGAATTGACTGTAACATTATAACGCCCCCAAGGCTGAAAGGGCGACCATGTCTGGCGTGACAAGGATTTGAACCCGTGATCCTCGGACTACGAATCAACTGCCTTAACCATCTGGCCATGCCAGGCCTTTTCTGAATACTCGTAAATCGAGGGATGTCTGTAGGATGTCATAGCATATCTAGTGATAGTTTCATGAGAAAAGTCTGTGTTAAATAGAGTAGACCATGCAGACGTTGTTGTTCTAAGTTACGTGACTGTAGGGAAACGTGTAGTCTTGACTGAGGGTTTTGAGAATTGACTGAAAGAGATATCCTGATATCAGATCTTGAGCTGTTTTTACAGAATATTTTATTGTATTTTCATTAGCCCCCTTATAGTAGTTTCTGTCTTCACACACTTTTCTATCTATCTCAGTCTTATCATCCAGAACTTCAATTCGAAATTAGTGTATAATTGATCTTCTTATATGATGACAGCTTTGTCATATGCAGATTTTTGAGTAATTAATATTCTCAAATTAATGGTTGCAACAAAACTTCGCACACATTCAAACTTGTCTATTGGTCTCTTTATGGCTCCTTCACTAGTATCCACTGTAATGATGAACAGGCATAAGTATTTTCACAATATTTTTGTTTATATACCATTGTGTTTTTGATTAATAGTATTTTTTTAATTATTCCAAATGTTCTCACAATGTTGGTCATCTCTCCTGTCATTCTCCGTCAGTTGGTTTCTAAATGTTTCTTCTTGTCTTTAGTTCCGGCCCGGCATGGCTAAGCGCGTAAGGCGCGTGACTCGTAATCCGAGGGTCGCGGGTTCGCGCCCGCGTCGCGCCAAACATGCTCGCCCTCCCAGCCGTGGGGGCGTATAATGTGACGGTCAATCCCACTATTCGTTGGTAAAAGAGTAGCCCAAGAGTTAGCGGTGGGTGGTGATAACTAGCTGCCCTCCCTCTAGTCTTACACTGCTAAATTAGGGACGGCTAGCACAGATAGCCCTCGAGTAGCTTTGTGCGAAATTCCAAAACAAACAAACAGTCTTTAGTTCATATTTTAATATTTTTTATGCTATCCTCCATTTTACAAAACAAGATTCTCTTATTCTAAGGCCTGGCATGGCCAAGCGCGTAAGACGTGTGACACGTAATCCGAGGGTCGCGGGTTTGTGCCCGCGTCGCGCTAAACATGCTCGCCCTCCCAGCCGTGGGGGCGTATAATGTGACGGTCAATCCCACTATTCGTTGGTAAAAGAGTAGCCCAAGAGTTAGCGGTGGGTGGTGATAACTAGCTGCCCTCCCTCTAGTCTTACACTGCTAAATTAGGGACGGCTAGCACAGATAGCCCTCGAGTAGCTTTGTGCGAAATTCCAAAAAAAAACAACTCTTATTTTACTTTTTTGTTTTATTTACACACTTATTAAAAATTCTCCCAAATGTTTTCAATTTCATTACGACATTTGATTTCTGTGTTTTTCTTATAGCAAAGCCACATTACGCTCTCTGCTCAGCCCACCGAGGGGAATCGAACTGCTGATTTTAGCGTTGTAAATCCAAAGACATACCGCTGTACTAGCGGAGGGCCATCTGATTTCTGCGACTGTTTCTGTTATAATTTATTGTAATATGATTAATCATATTGGAACAGCCTGTTTGTAGGGATCTGTTCAATACACCAAGAAAAAAGAAAACGTTATTAGGGCTCTAACACAGTTAATTATCAGATCAATTTACGATTATTTTTGATTCCCAAGAATGTGCTGAAACAGTACATTTTGATATATATAATTTTTATTGAACACAGGTATAGGGTGGTAGTTCGTAACTGTGTGTGTGTGTATTTTCTTATAGCAAAGCCACATCGGGCTATCCACTGTGTCCACAGTTGGGAATCAAGCCCCTGATTTTAGCGTTGTAAACCTCAAACTTACCACTGTCCAAGTAGGGGACATTGTAATCGAGAGGCTAATACAGAATTGAGTGGATAAGTAAATGTTTGGAATACCTCAGTCAAACCATGTTATAGTAACGTTTTCTACTTATTGAATCTAAGTGAGGTTTAAAAGTTTTTTTTTCTTTGATATTCAATGTATGATTAAAGAGTCAAATCAACAACTGTTCACTTCTGATGCAACTATTAGAAAACCTGAATCTAACACTGACTGTATTGAATATTTATAAATAGTATATATTTTTGTATTCAGTCAACTATAATAAACATTAAGTAATTGGTGTTAAAGAAATAATATTGTCTTATTAATCTCTATTTCAGGTTTGTAAATGGCTTGTATAAACTATTAACAGTTGTTCTTCATTCAGTTTAATAGTAAAGACAACGTATGCACAACTACTGTGTCGGATACACTTCAGCTAGTCTGATATTAGGTGAAAGGCCTCGACGCCTCTGGATATATCAGATATAGTGTGATTTACACATTATCATACATTCTTCTTCAGTTTCATTCAGAAATCTTTAGAATGATACTGAGTAATTATTATGTGTTCAGGTCCTTCTATATTGCTTCAAGGGTGAGTGGGCTCTGGTACTACATAAAACCTAAAACATTAAGTGCTTCCACCAGAAAATTATATTTTTAAAATAATTTATTCTCATTCTCTATTACAGTGGTTTGGTTTGTTTTGTGAATTTCGCACAAAGCTACTCGAAGACTATCTGTGCTATCCGTCCCTAATTTAGCAGTGTAAGTATAGAGGGAAGGCAGCTAGTCATCAGCACCCATCGTCAACTCTTGAGCTACTCTTTTACCAACGAATAGTGGGATTCATCGTCATACTATAACGCCCCCACGGCTGAAAGGGTGAGCATGTTTGGCGCGACGGGGATGCGAACCCGCGACCCTCTCATTACGAGTCGCACGCCTTAACACGCTTGGGCCATTACAGTGGTTCCCAACCAGGGATGCGAGATAACATTTGTTTTGGCCACCTTCACCTTTATTCTTAAATAAATAACTACTGCGAGTGCGGGGCATATAAAAGGTTGGGAACCACTGCTTTATTAGGATTTTATTCATATATTTTACCATGTGTAACTTTTACAGTATCAATATCACTTAACATATTATGAGAACAATTTTTTTCGGTTTTCATAGGTATCAATATTTACTCTTTAAATATAATATTTGATGTTCAGGCTATGTTAAACCATTTTATACGTTATGTTGAGGTAAATGTTGGTATACCAAGCCATAGAGTCTTTATCTTGTTTAAATGGCATCTCTACAGCTTTAATATGACTTCAAAACCTTACTTTAAACTCTTAGAGTACATATTTTTTATATCTTAATATTATTTTAAATTTTTATAATTTGTTTTGCAAGTGAATTGTCTTATGCTTCCAAGTTCAGGATTAAAATTATTATCTATTGCAATTCTACAAAAAAGTGAAGTCAGATTTTAATTATAAAGGTAATGATAAGTTCAACAATTGTATTTAATTCATATTGTATAGTTATGAACCAAACTTTGGAGCAGCTATTATAAAATAGATTTTATCATTGAAACCTGTGCTGAACAAATTACGAGTGTACATATTTTTAATAAATTATGTATACATATTTTATTTTAAGGTCTTCTCATCTTAATGGGAGTCGTCATTTACATATCAAGCTTTAAAGCTGAAGTTGGCAGTAAGCTTCAGTCCAAGTCATCGTTTCAAGGACCATTACTGACCTACCGTTACGGTTATTGTTTTATCTTAGCTGTGACAGGTATCCTGTTGTGTGAGTTGTCCGGAATATTTGCAATTTCTCTGTATATCCATTGGTACAAGTATGATTTCAAAAAAGAAAACGACAGAATGAAATATTTTGACTTTGTTTTGCCTGATGATGACAAACTTACACCTCGATATCATTCTACGCAAGGTTATCCCCAAGATACGTCATTTTGCTCGCCTATTTCCAGAGGGCACGTTACAAATAATGGTGTACCCCTTTCAGTATCTATGCGGGATTTAAAATGTCACCACTTCCCACGTCTTCCTCGTGATATAACTTGTAACACCATGTCCACAACTGCAGATTTTCATGTCTATAAGGAATGTTCCAGAGAAATGTTGTACGATGATTTTCCACGATCCACAGTTGTTTGAATAGAATTTACTCTAGAGATTGAAAATTTGACCAGAAAAGGCCAGAAACAAAGCATGTTGCTTAGTTACGTGTTGATTCCTCAATAGACTTAATGTAGTCTTCTTTCGCATGTCTTAATTATCATAAGTTTAGAATTAGCATTATTTCTCACGTAAACTAGTGGTGATGTCTTTCGTCTAGTTTTACTATTGACTCATAAAGCCTGTGATTCAGGTTTAACACTTTCCTAAATATTAGTATTATTATATAAACATGGTATTTCTTAAGGTTTATTAACACTAGAGTAAAATGCTTGTGTACAATAAAGTACCCTTTCAGAACAGTGCTGCATGATCAGGTGAAAAATACTGTCTTCCCAATAGAAACACGTCAGTCAAATGATAATCAACAAAATCTTCGTGTGTAGCAGGTTTCTTCATTTCATATTAAAAGCGTTAAACTTGATGATATAATTTAATATTGCTGTTTCAGTGTGTTGATATAAATTGTGTAGTATTAATTAGCACTACTTAAATTACGATCAACACTGAATTCAGCACTTTCCCGTTTCGAGATATCGTAAGCTACCAGAAAACTATTTGCCTTCGTGGTAACATATAAAAGTAATATGCTAAAAACCCAGTTATAACATGAAATGCGTTGACTCATATCAGGCAGCAAAGCTTAGGTGGGGATTAAGTGAATATCATCAGGTTAGTAAGAGATCATCTATACTTCATTGTAAAGGGTTTTGTTTTTTTTGCCAAATCAAATTGGCCTGGTTGCTGGGGTACTCGACTCGCAATCTGCGGGTCACGGGTTGAAATTCCCATTCCACCATATATGCTCGCCTTTTATGCTGTGTATGCGTTATAATATGAGGATTAATGACACTATTCGTAAACTAGCTCCAGTCTATCGCTGTTAAATTAGGGAAGACAAGCGTAGTTAGTGCTCGCGTTTCTTTGAGGAAATTTAAATCTATAATATTCCTTGTTTTATGCTATGGTTTTCAAAGCCTTCAAGGTCATGGAACCCCCAAATCTATCAGAAATGTATTATGTTAGTTATTGAGAATGCATATACTTTTTCTTCTTCTATTCACATCCACCAATAGGAAGAGGATTTCTACTGGTAAGTGTTTATATCTCATTACATACTTTAACCACATAACTGGTTATATCATAAAACTCTCACTTAACAGCATGAAATTTTAGCTGGTCTTTTCGGTCTCATCTTTTTTTTAACGAAACAACTGCTATATCGTAGAGATCTATAAAGGCCAAATTTTAGAAGCTTTGCAAACTGCCAAGACAAAGAAGAATAAGGCAATAATATAAACTGTTATACTGACCACATTTAATATATTCCCAGCTTCAACCATCTCTCTGTATTGTTACTGTTATTGTACAGTAATACAATGGAATCTACACTTTCACTGCTCAAACTGTATACTTATCATCATAATGGTTGCTTTAACAATTAATTCGAAAGAAGCGTCAGATAGTATGTTTTAAGATTGCAACAATTCTTAATGCGATGCCTTTGGTACTGAGCATAAAAATTATGAACCTATCAAATATATATTGATTGTCCGCAACTATGGGCGTGGGTTACCGTTTTTCAAGAAATAAGCTTTAAAATATATTTTTTAAACAAGGTTGAAAAATAGAGCAGCAGGTCCGAGAAACTCTAAACGTTTATAATTTTATAAATAGGTTTTATAAAAGTCGCTTCTTCAAAGCCCGACCCCAAATCTTATTATTTTGTTATTATCTAGTCAGCGGACTAGGTCGATTTGAGACCCACCGGCCAGGCCCTAGTCCGTGTAGACCTATACATTGTCGGTTTAATTAATTAATATATGTTGTAATATCTAGTTCCACATCTTGTTTAACACATGAATTTCAACGTTTGTTCTTTATAAAAGTATATACTGATAAATATCTTAATTATATATATAGCAAACAGGGAGTATTTAAGTTATATGTTGGCTATAGTTGTTTGAAATAAGTTTCATAAGTGAAGGTATTTATTAGCCTTTAGGTGTATACCTGGCGGTACTCGAACTTTTATTGTGCAGGTCTAATGATGAGGCATCTACACTGTATTATGAGTAAATATCTTGTGCTTAGATTCAGCATTAATGACAAAATACTTGTGTTTTACTGGAGAAAATGAACATCTTGGCGTGTTTTCTCAAATATATTTAATTGTAAAATGCTTTTCAAAGATCATACCAATGTTATATGATAACGTATATAAATCCTGTAATCGACAGCCATTTTAATAAGGTGGTGTCCACAAAATGATATCGTTTTACTGATATGAGTAACATGTTTAGAGGAGTTAATACCAACTTAAATTCCTTGACTTTAATCTGTATTCAATTACACTATTTTCTTTTTGTTACTCACCAGTAGGAATGTATCTCTGCGTTACATTACTTTTACAATAATTTCCGTAGAAAGAGAGAAACAAAAATGTTGGGAAATAAGAACAAAATATAGTAATTTGAAGCTACGTGTATGAATCTAATGTTTCACTAAATTGATTGAAGGCTTAAGATTACACAACAATATTTTTTGTAGTCATTAATAGTATTTCGTTTTCTTCAGCTTAGGCAGTTGTCACAAAAAAACTGTTGTAAATTTTACCGTACATTAGGCTGTGCTACATTGTAGATCTATGTTATTACTTGATTTATCTTCATGAATTGTTGTTACAACGAATTCTCGTTAAAATGTTACGTAACCCTGAATTTCCTCCTAAATAAATTTGTGATTATACTACTTTGTATTTTCTTCTTGCATAGAACTGTTATGAGGAAATAAGTAGGGCAAGTAGCTACGAGTTTCGATAAATAGGATCATTTTAGAGCTTTGTGTATTTCAAAATATCGTGGCTTCATCCAAACATAATGCTTTTTTCATCTTGATCTAATCCAAACATAATGACTTCACCAAAACATAATGATTTTATCATCTTGCAATAATTCGAGCATAATGACTTCATCATCTTAACTTCATCCAGACAATAATCTCAACATGTTTTCCTAATACAAGCATAATGACTTCATCCAAATATAAAGACTTCATCATCGTAATTTCATCCAAACTTAGTGGATTTATTATCATTACTTCAACCAGACGCAATGATTTTTCATCATAATTTCATAAAAATGTAATTACTTCATCCAAATATAATGATTTCATCATTGTAGTTTCATTCAAACATAATGGCTTTATCCAAACAAGGTACATTCATTGTTATGATTTCACCCAAACGACCACTTTTGAATTTTTAAGTGCAAGTTACTGGATGAAGAAGTTGCGCAGCAGAAGACCGTACAGGAACCCCACACCACTGGATTAATTCCATAAGATTTTTACAACATTAACAATATATCAGTCAGTTATCTTAACGAAGAGTAAGGAACAATAAAACACAGACGTGAACTAAAAACATCATAGTACCAAGATGATTTAGATAATAATACATAGCAACTTTTACAGCACTTTATATACAACTTAAAGTGTAAAAACTAATAGGAAGGACAATATATAATAAATTTTTTTTGCTGCGTCAGGATGTGAGTTTTAAATTACTTCTTCACCATTCATGTTTATTAAATTTTTTCGTGAAATGATTACCTCTAAATATGTCCGCATTTTTTCCCTTAAAACGCTGGTGTTATTACTGAAACTTTTGGACATCTAAATATGAACTTTTTCTCTTTCATGATTACAAATTTTGTTAAGCCTGACGAACAAATTCACTATTTTATAAAGTTCCAAAAACTTGAACTCTTGTGCTTTTAACTAAACCTTTGACCATTTTCAAACCTTTTTTCTGTCAATTTTTACACTAATATGAAGTAAAAGAAGTCCGTTATTTCATATGGATCTTAGCATGGCTTAGTGGGCTACATATAGAACTAGGGATTCGAAACTCTTAGGTTCGAGATAGTATACTAATAAACACGCTTCGCTCTTTCAATTGTGGACTCATTACAGGAGTGACTGGGGTCATAGTATTCACTTTAGTAGCAAGTATCTGCCGACTGGTTGGTTGCCTTTTTTTTATGGTGCACAGTTGAAAAAAATTGGACTGCTATGCCTAAACTATATCAATCTCTACTTAGTCCACCAAGTACATGTTGTTCAAGTGAACAAACTAGCACTTACTTCACACTAAATTAATGTAATTATATTAAGCCTGGCTGTTCTGGGAGAAGAGCTTATCCACCTAAACATTTTCTGCAGAAGATTATTAATGGCGTATTATTATTTTGTTGCCTTGTATAATAATATCCAAAAAACCTGCTACTTCAGCAAAAAGACGTTTATCATCATAAAATTTCGTTTAGGATATCTCTGTAAAGGTCTATTCAGAAATTCACTGTACCACAAAAGCAAACAAACAATAAACTCCAAACTATAATTATATTATTATACTAAATTAAATATTTTAACACATTTATCGCATTATCTTAGCTTTTTACTTAAAACACAAGGGTTTATGTTTTGTTTTTTGTTTTTCGCTCAAAGGTATCTTTGCTAACCGTCCATAATTTAGCAGTATAAGACAGCTAGTCATCACAATACAGCACAGATAGGCCATTGTGTAGCTTTGTGCTTAATTCAAAATAACATAACATAAAAGGTAATGGATTTTGTATATATAGTAGTTTCATTCGATTTTTTGTTCAAAACAGATTTGAAGCCGATAATTTCTACATAAACATTACGATTTGATCACAAGGGTGTGTTTATAGATTTGTCACGAGATAATTGATTTTAGGTATGTAATTACTGAATTCATCTTTTTACAGGTAGTAAGGCACTTCGCTAAATAAACATTAAGCCTTAATTTGTATCATTCTTGCTGGAAATAATGTATTATTGATACGCTGTCGCAGAATTCTTGTTTTCTATACATCACACTTGAGTTTATATTCTAGTTTATCAAGGAAAAGCTTAAAATGATGAAATCTTTTGTATCAAGAACAACAACACTTAATGTTTTAAAATTTTTAAAAGTCTGTTAATTCTAGATACAAAACAATCGATCCTAAGCTGTTGTTTTCCCCTGGAAGAAGAAGAATATAACAATTAACGTGTGGTCATGCATTTTACGTTTAAATAATCCAAAGATCTAACTCTTTGAAATGTTGATGGTTAATGTATTTGTGCCAGATTATAGCAGCCTGGCAGAGCCTCGTCATTAAGGCGCTCGGTTCACAATCTGTTTGTCACGGGTCTGAATTCTAACACTAAATACGCTCGCTCTTTCAGTCGTGGTGGTGTTATAATGATACCGTCTATTCTATTATTCAATTAGAGCAGTTCAAGAGCTCACAATGGATGGTGTTGACTAACATACTTTGCTATAATCTATTACTTCTAAGTTAGAGACATCTAGCCTTGCTCTTTGAAGCAGCGTTTCTGTTGGGTTTTTTTCACGTACAAACTCCTAGCTCATAGCTTTATCTCTTGACCGAGTTGAAATCTAATTCCAGCCGCGGTTACTGAAGATTCCTTCTTGTTTATAAAAAAGAAAACTTTCACATTAGTCTGTTGTAAGTTAAGGAGATTATTGACAAAGAATAACACATAAATCTTTGTGGAAATTATAATTATCAGATTTCTGAGGTTTCGATTAATCATTGAGATAATAACTTAAAAATTCTTGCTCACGATGCGAAGGTACAAGTATGATGTAACACTTTTGCTAAAACACAAAAGTTCAGGTTTTTGTAATTCAAATAAGGTCGTATAATATTTGATTCCACAAAATTCGATATCACTTTCATGGCGATGAAATTCAATTTTAAGTAACTTCAAAATTTTTCAAAATAATATTAAATATTTCAAGGTGTTGTTTCAAATAACATATTATTAATACGTCATTAAAGTTAGTAATTGTTGCAGAAAGCAGACAACTTAAAAGTAAATCAATTAAGGTTGCTCTAACAAATAAAACAGTGCTTTATCTTTAGATGATAAATACCATAATAAGCTACACCAAATCATTCATACTGCCACATGGTATTTTCAAGTGCTAAAGGCTTCTATAAATATATTAATGTTTGTTTCAGGGCAGAAAGATAAAGCAGACTAATTACATGCATCTTCTGTTTCTCTCGAGATATCGAATCCTGATTCGGCACAACTGAATTATCCTTTTGAACAATACAAAGAAAGTTCTAAGATGGTTCATAACTTTCGATAAATGAACGAGATATTGACTTTTCAATTTTCTGAAGAAACAATGAAATTATAATTAAGTTACAACCAGAAACATTTGGTTTGGCTTGAATTTCGCGCAAAGCTACACGAGGGCTATCTCTGCTAGACGATCCTAATTTGGCAGTGTAAGACTAGAGGGAAGGCAGCTAGTTATTATCATTCACCGCCAACTCTTAGGCTACTCTTTTACCAACGAATAGTGGGATTGACCGTATATTATAACGCCCTGACAGCTGAAAGGGTGAGCATGTTTGGTATGAAGGGGAATCGAACCCGCGAACTTTGGATTACGAGTCGAGTGCAAGAAACGTAGACAGAGGAGTTGACTTTCTACTCTAATCCTCTTCTAAGATGGATCAGGCACTTGGTTCATATTATGAAATTGTTTCAGTGAACGTGTAGTTGCTCGAACACTTACATTGGGAAGGGATAACCGGAAGTAGAAGGTTTAAATATGCAAGGGACCACACACACACAAACAAATATATTTGCAGAAAAATAACGAGTAAAGTTGGAGATGTGTTTTCCTTACAGATGATCCAAGTGTGAAATTTTCAGGAGCACTTAATTAGTTCTTTCGATAGTCGATAAGAAAAATATATTGCCGTTGACATACATCTATGCTTAAGTGTGGTGAGGATTCAGTACATGTTTCAGGTTGCATCTCAACCAGTGGTTCAGTAATCTAGACAGGCCCGGCATCGCCAAGCGCGTAAGGCGTGCGACTCGCAATCCGAGGTTCGCGGGTTCGCGCCCACGTCGCGCTAAACATGCTCGCCCTCCCAGCCATAGGGGTGTATAATGTGACGGTCAATCCCACTATTCCTTGGTAAAAGAGTAGCCCAAGAGTTGGCGGTGGGTGGTGATGACTAGCTGCCTTCCCTCTATTCTTACACTGCTAAATTAGGGACGGCTAGCACAGATAGCCCTCAAGTAGCTTTGTGCGAAATTCCAAAACAAACAAACAAACAGTAATCTAGATAAGATTAAATGGCATGTGACATCCTGACTTTTAAAAACTACAGTTTACGAGTCGCATGCCTTAACCCACCTGGCCATGCCGAGTCTGATGAGTTGATATGAATAATGATGTATATTTATAAATTGTATGCCAGATGCAATTTATTATAAATTATATTGTTTGTTTGTTTTTGAATTTCGCGTATAGTTACATGAAGGCTATTTGCGTTAGCCATTCTTAATTGAATAATGGAAAGGCAACTAGTCATCAACACCCACTGCCTCTGCTTGAGCTACTCTTTTAAGAACGAATAAAGAAATTGACCGTCAAATTATAACGTCTCCACGGCTAAAAGGATGAGCATGTTCGGTCTGACAGGGATTTGAGCCCGCGTTCCTCACATTAGGAGTCAAGCGCTCTAACCATTTAGCCATGCTGAGCAGTTCATTAGGTAGTATTATATTATTATTATATAATTTCGCTTCGAAAAATATAATGAAACGCCATAATACGAGTGCTTTTAATGCCGCCCTCCAGTGGCTCAGCGGTACTTAACTAGTTTATTAACGGTAATGTTAAATTAACCTTTTTACTTGAAATCCAGAAAAGCAAAGTGTTAGACATGCGATTCTACACAGTTATTATAAAGGGCAATATGTTTAAAAAAAATCAATAAATTTTTCCTTTGTTGAACTATTACGGTTCATGTTTCACGTTCCGCTATCACCGCCAAACAAAAATCACACTCCGCAACCTGGGTTCATTATAAGAGTGACAATAAAAACCCGTATCTTTAGGTGATGTTAACGAGTTGTCTTCTCTATTGCCCATCACTTTGAAATTAGAGACAGCTAGAGCAGGTAATTTGCGAGTCGCTTTACGTGAAATCCAAGAAGCTTTGTGAACCTAATGATGACCGAAGATGGTCGAAGCGTTGTTCGCTCCTCTACATAAAAATTTTCTCATCCAAACCACCCGTTTTTACATATATATAAACAATTCCATTCTTTAAACAGCGGGAATATTCTAGGTATCAGCATAAATTGACGATGACCGCTGTTTGATGGTTAATAAATAAAAGTTCTATTGTAACCGAGTTTAGGAATTAGTTGTACTTATTAGATAAAGAAACCTCTAGTATAACCGGTTCTTGAGCATCTCTATCTTGTTTTCACATCCAATGGGTTATTATTTCCGGGATAAACATGTTATGTTCTTTTTTGATACTAAAACTTTATTATTATTATGGTTACAAACTGGAATAAAATAATGTTTTACTGGTGTCTATCTAGGTGGTAAATTGAAACTCTGTTAAAGATGATAAAATTACATTAAAAATAGTCACAAGCATGTTTTTAACATGATTCATGAGTAGTATTGTCTTGAATAAATTAATGTCATATGTTTGGTTTTAATATATTTCTTTAATTATATGTAACAGCAAGAGTTATCCTAAGTAGATCAAATCATTATACGTCTACCACAGTTGAACAAAAATTGTGTTTTAATACATTCAATGACTTAAAAGTTTATATGCTCCGAGATTTCTCAAATATTTTTGTATTTTCTTTTTCAGTCAGAAAAAGAATATTTAGGGTTTTGATTGAAACGAACGGTAATTACCAAGTCTGATATTTAAAATATTTACTTTTACTTTTTATAATTTCTATTAAGTAATGATAATTTTGAAATTAGATTTTCCGGATTCATAAAATAAACAAAATAGTTTAAAATTGTTAAGTAAATACAAACAGTTTACTTTATCTGCGAGATAAAGATTTTTCGTTGTGTATTCAACTAAATTTTCCCTTCAATGTAACTTTTAGTAACTAATACGATTCATTCTCTTTTCATAAGAGAAATGTAAAGCAACAATTTAAGGGAAACGATAATTCAGTAAAATAGTATATTTTATATAATTATAAAGTCTGAAAGACTATGCGTATCGTATGATCACTGAACTATTAGTGAAACACAGAATAAAAAAAGACAGAAAACTATGTTTTAATTGCATTATTTCTGTAGTGTACTCGCCGAAAAATAAATATTGACTAGCTTCTCAAAACGTTTATTTACTTCCTAAAAAATACAACCATATTACAATGAAAAGAAAGTAAGGGAATGTGACTTTTTATTATTAAATTCTGTATTAATTCAAAACTAAGTAATAATTAAAAATATTAAAACTTCTGATTATGAAGGACAATTGAATGATATTTGTTAAACCTAACCCAATGAAAGATAGTATTCACAAGTTATTGGTCAGTAAAGATATAGTAAGAGTTCATGAAGTAATGAAAATTAAAGATTAATTTATGTTTTAAACACATTAAGATGTAAATCTATATTAAAAGGACTACAATTATTAAACGCGGAACATAAAACATTGTAAACTTCAAACATAAATCTGTCAAAAAATACATTTTACTTATACTTAACATCAAATTAATTGAAATAATTTAAGAAAAAGTATAAAAATTAATTAAGGAAAACATATATAAGCATAGAACGTGTTTAAGTACACGTTCTTTGTAGAAACGCAAGCAATTACTGCGGTATACAAAAACTCCAAATATACCCCAACAATACTTAATACTTTGTGAAAATATAAAATAATTACGAAAAACTTTATCAAATCTTTTATCTTAGTATAAAACTTGAAACTTCATTCTATTTGCTTAGCTGTTGGTTGTTGATTTTTTTTAGAATTTTGTAAAGTTTGCCTTTTTTACAAATGTGTAAAAATATAAAATATATTATACATTGTTCATTTAAAAATAAATTTGATTAAAAGTACCTAAAACTATTATTCAATTAACTGATTATTGTAACTTTCTTTTACTGTAGTACTGTATTTACAAGCAACAAATATTGATATTCACTGCTTTTACCACGGTTAGCGTTCCAAACATTTGATGTCCCTGAAAATATATTTTGCATATTCCCTTATTTATATGCGACAGGAAAATGTTTAAATTTTATGCAACCCAATTTGTTCCAAGTTTCAACAAATAACCATTTCTCAAGCTGTCTCGTGTCGCTCAGGAAAGTAAAAGGTTTAAGACAAAACTTGTTCGTGTGAGCAATACCGTTAAAACTTCTTTTAACATGCGAACTACAATTAAATATAGAAACACTTTACTTATTTTTAGCATAATTATGTACATTGTTAAAATATAGTTAGAGAAAATGAAAATGGTCAGTTTAGCAAATTCTTAACTACTGAGTTTTTGAGATCATTGTAAACAACACTTTCGCTCACTGAACGGTGATCAAAATAACACTAAACTATCTCATTAAGATTGTGTTTTTACTATACAGAACAAAATAACAATAAGAAATAAAGGTACAAACAAATCGTACAATAAATTGTTTACATCATATAAAGTTAATTATTATTTCCTCAAATTAAGAATTCTTTTAAGTCAGAAGAACAAGCAAAGCGGTTGGCTTTTAACCTCAGAAGAACGTTTCACTACCCATTATAACTAACTGCGCGTGCCGACTAAGGCAAAATACTAATAACAAATTTTACGTATGTTAACAAGTTACAGAAAGTGAATCCACTATAGTTGAGAAATGAAATTAACATTTTCCAGACATCGTTACAAAATCAGAGATTTACATAACTTTTAACTTAGTGTTCTGCATTATAAGAGGCCATCGACGGTATGGATAATTTGAAGAACAGTTTTGTCTTAAATAAACACACAAACATTACTTAGTAGAGGGCAAAATCTTATAATCTAATACCTTTTCCACTCAACCATAACTCAATTTTTATTCTCCTTTCTCTCTAGTATCTATGCAAATGACCTGCTATCAGTTGAAAGCTAAGAACCTTACTTACCTGTTCTGAGTTAGCTAAATAAGTTTACGTTACTTTTCAAATTGGAAAGTTCTAATTCTGTTTGTGTTTTGTTCACTACTTCACTGATGTATCACAGCTTTTTAGAAGTTTAAACGTAAATGGTGTAATGTAACAAATATTTAGGTATGCTTGAAAACAAATTCTCATTTTACCTCCATGATACAAAGATTTATAAATTACTGTAAACATTTGTAAAACCATTGTAAATAATGTCCTGTTTGGAGTTCTGATTTATTGATTTGTTAAACGTTATTTATACAATATTATATTCAAAATAACTAGCAAACGAGGTAGAATGACACTAAAATGTAATGTGTCTAGTTGGTAGATGTTTATAACCCCTTATCATTTTCTTTCCATATCTATCATTGGTCGTTTTAAAACAGGTTTAGTTGACACAGAAGTCACTAAAAATAAAAACGATCCTATTTTCTTCAGATGTTAACAAACAAAATTCAGAGGGTTATTTTTCATTCCTAATAAATATTGTTGTTTTATTAACTAATAACCTGTAGTGAAAATTATTTTTCGAAGTTAATAGATGTTCTTGTTCGGTTGGTAAACAAACAATTATCGAGCTATTAATGTTCGAATCCTGATTATTGCTTCTTTCAATTACGTTAAAATTGACGAACGTAAACGTTGAACATTATTGCTCTCACATTGATACTATATATCATTTCAAATTAAATTTAAATTTTATCTGGTTTGCATACATTTCTTTCTTTCCTGAATATTATAAACATAGAAATATCTTATTAGTAATATTTACATCTCACTAATCTGTCCACGCAAGCCTTGTTTTGGATTTGAACCTGGAAAATGTAAAAGTAGCCATAAATTAAAGACAACTTAGTAAAACGTATATTCATTAAATTCACTAAACTGAAAGTGAATGTTTAACGCTATTATTGATATGTTATATAGCCTTTCTTTTAAAAAACTCGTAGCTTAGAATAGTCATTTTGTTTGTCATGCAATTCAAAATACAAATTCAACACATTTTGGGTCTACTTTATCCGAAGCGTATGGGTGCGTGTCTTACTGATCTCAAATTTTACTTCTACTGCTCGGAAAGTGTTCTTAAACAGCAGTAATCTGAAAAGAAAAAGATTAGCTTTTAGTTCCTCAAAATTATAATTATATAGGAAATATGAAATATTTAAAATCCTTTCCTTACATCTTAGGTGTACAGTATGTGTGCTCTATACGTTTTTATGTTGGCAAGAAATAAAAAGCGGCAAGTGTTATTCCAGTGAAATTTGTTGTTTTTTTGTAGTTAAGCAAAACGCTTCACAATGGGTTGTTTAATGTTTTGTCCACCACGGGTATCGAAACCCGGATTCTAGCGTTTAAAGTCCTCAAACATACTGCTGGACCACTGGGTCCACTGAAAATTTAAAGCGTAAAAAAATCCCGATTAGTGTTAGTGAAAAAAGAAAAATGAAGTAAAGAGCAAATCGTCTTGATAAATTGAGCTTGTTTCATAAAAAAATACAAAAAATTATCAGAATAACCTCACATAAATAATTCTCAGTATAATAAAAGTGTATCGTTATTATTTTAGGGTAAATAACAATAATAAGGCTTACCCAAAAAATCCTTGAATTCGGCATTACTCGGTGGAACTGATGGATCGATCTTCTATGATGTCAAAAAATGGTGTACGGAGTGAACTTACTTTTTTCAAGTGTTCTCTTGTCATGTTATGGTTTTCGTACCTCTCATAATCCACGCTGAAAGACTTCTGGAATTCGTAGAACTGTTTAGCACTGCACAATGGAGTTTCCGTTTCATAGGTATTGTTAAATTTTCCGTAGTCGACCAAAAAGTCACCAGTTTCCTTACTATAGGATATTATTTGCTCGAAACGCTGACCCCATACAATCTCCCGAGGAAGATAAGAAGACTTGGCTTGGAACGACTGACCGGTTGACTCGGTTGTCCCTTCTAAAATAGCTATTAGCTCGAATTTATCTTTTAGAAGATCTTCAGCTGACATAGTGTATAGTGGACTATGTTGATTAATCTCATGGATGATAACTACTGGCCATGACAGAAAAAGGCTGTTATTGACGCTGTCGTGTCGAATATCTAACTGGGATTGGTAATAAGGGATAACTTCGCCCTCTGTTGTCGTTTTCCTCTTTATTAAGTGTAGAGTGATTTGAGCACTAATAACAGGAGACTTTCGCATGTTACCGACACGGAACATAAGACAAAGTTTACCATCACGAAGACATACAATGGCATTCCGGCTGAACATGAGAGTTTGTTGGCGTTTCTTTGGACGAGAAAATTTGGCAAAAACCATGCCGACAATAAAACATTGAATCATAACTCCAGTGATAGACTGAAGGCATAGAACAAAGACAGCTTCGGGGCATTCTTCATTAACATAACGGGAACCATAACCTATGGTATGCTGAGTTTCCAATGAAAACAGGAACGCTGACGTAAATGACTTGATGTTATGGACGCAAGGCTCCCAATTGGTATCATTCATATGGAGAAAGTCCCCGTGGGAGTAGTTGATTAGCCACCAGATAACAGCAAAAACCAACCACGTAATAATGAATCCCATTGAAAATATCAACAAGTTCCATCTCCACTGGATGTCAACTAAGGTTATGAAAAGATCTTGAAGATAGCGCTGTCGACGCTTTTCAACATTTTTAGCGACGACATTCGTGGATCCATTTTTCAATATTAATCTCTTTCTGTGACGGCCTGGTAGTATCTTCGAGTGTTTAGTTTTGAATAAAAGTCTTCCGTTAACACTTGCATGTACTGCGAATTTATTCGAAGACAGACTTCTAGCACATCCCTCTGTCATGGTCATGTTTTCAAAATCTCCTGGTGTACAGGGCGACAGTCTTTGGCACTCATTAATATTCTGTTCGATTTCTTCATTTTTATCACAAATAGGGGGTTCGCTTAAGACTTCACTTTGTTCTACATCTGCGAATTTCATCCTTTATTTGAAGAATGTAATCTGATAATATTGTTTGAAGGTCTACTTTACGTTTTTATAACTAAGGCACAAAAGAGTTACCCATTAAAATATCAGTAATTAAAGTTTACTTAATGCGCTTAAGTTTACTTATTGCTAAAAATATTTGTTATTGGTATAAATAGAGGACTTTGGAGCTAAGGAAGATCCTTTTCAGATCAACCTTTTATAGGAACTTTGCTTAATTAACACTCACTCTTCTTCCGATAGATGTCAGTAGAGTACATACAGTCTTCCAAATGTCTAATCTTCTGTAGCTGCGGCACCATAAACTACCTACCAAAAAAAGTACAATAAAATGTAATTCACTGAACACAAGATACCTCTGTGTCTGTCTGTCTGTGAGAGAAAGCCTTCAACGACTGCAAGTTCTTGTTGTTATTTTATTTTGTTACACATAAAATGAGCTTCACTGCAATGTTTTGTGGGGTCGGAAAGTTTTCTTTTGCTACACCACCCTTCACTTTGATAGTTAGTGTTAATGAAAGCTAGATTTGAGTGGTTTATACAGCCATTATTATCCTATGCGTTCTGCTGTACTTTTCCGCTACCATGAGGAATACTGAAGGATCCATTATTCGAAATGTTATGTACTTTAACTGAACATAGTTTGATAATTTGTTGTACGAATTTTTTTCAGGAAGTCTCTTTCTTACATACTTCTAACAATAAAAACTTCTATGAAAAAAATGCATTTGATTTCTTACACCCATTAAATAATTGTTTGCCCTTTCAGCCGTGGGGGCATTATAATGCTATGGTCAATCCCACTATTTGTTGGCAAAAGAGTAGTTCAATAGTTGGCGGCGGGTGATGATGATTAACTACCTTCACTCTAGTCTTTCACTGCTAGATATCCCTCGTGTAGCTTTGCGTGAAATTCAAAATAAACCACATTTTAAAACATGTTACTACAAATAAAACACTTTTAACATCAGGAGTTATACCTTATTCTTAAAACATAGATTTTAACAAAAATCATATTTCATTCTTGTTATTTGATTTTAAGCGATTGGAAAGCCGACCTAAGCGGTTTTCGATGGCAAGACTTTTTAAGAGAACGGAATTTATCATAAGTAGTTTTACACGTATGTAGTGAGTAAAATTTAGAGAAAGTGAGAGACAATCTGACATTACCAACATAAAATACATACAATTAAAATCATTACATATAGACTGGCCAATTATGAAACACCTCTTCACACTTTGTAATGAAAGCAACATGGTTCATTCAATGTTAAAACATTTTAATTAAAAGACAATTTGTTTGCATTACAAAAAAGTGCGAGTTTCATGACCTTGAGGAACGTCAAATACCGGCATGAGGTGAAATATGTTTATTGTTTTGTTTTTGAAAACGTTCCATACTCGCTTTATGAATCTACCAGTTTTCTTTGGAACTCTGCATTCTTCAGTTCATTTGGAGCATTGCTGGACGTCTGCATGCCTGATAAGAAATTAGAGCTATTTATTCTCCACGGGAAATCGAGCCCTGAGTCTTAGCATTATTAAATCCTCGAGCTCACGGTGGGACTATCTTAAAATTGCACGTACAAAAACTACACACTTAGCTATGCAAATGAAAGTTTCTCTTTAAACTGTAAATCCGGTCCTCTATAATTTTTACTCAGAACAAAAAGATTTTGATTTTTTTTTTTACTTGAACATCAGTTTCTGAAATTTTTCTAAACTAGAAAACATTTCTATTTATTATGCAATTTCTGGTTTTAACTTTCAAACCATGGAGAGAGAAATGAAGACTTAAAATATATATGTAATCCTTTTTTAACACTTTTTACAAGTTGGGAAAATCCATTCTACTAAAAACTAGCTTGTTTGTTTTTTAATATACGTGCGCATTTAAGGAAGCGTCTTGTCTGAACGTCTTTTAACCATGATTACCTCCTTTCACTCCTCATTTACGCTGTGTCATCATCTTCAATTACAATAATACTCAGTTTTTGTCTGCTAGGAAAATGTGCGCCCACATTATTATCTAAATGCGCATGCGCGCGAACGGCAGATGTAAACAAAAAGCGTGAGCAAATTTACTTCAGCAGACATTTTATACATACTGTAAAAGCTGAGAGTTTATAAAAAACATCTTACGTCAGGTTGCAATAACATCATAAATTTATTTATTTAGGCTACTACATACAATAAAAGTAAACATTTAGCTAAAGCAAAGAAGTACACAAGTTACAGTGTTAAATATTTTTATTGAATATAATCTATATTTATTAAAGGATTACCAAACGCTAGACATAAGACAAGCGGACTTATAGATTTCGGGGTCTGAGATTAGAATTATTTTGTATTATTCTGTTGTTATACTGCTACCAAATTGACGGTATATGTTTTACTAGTCACTCCTAGTCTTATATTAATTGAAAGTGTGTTTGTAACTTGGTTTGTCCTCAAGCTTTTTACATAGTTTGAAAGCTAGTAAATCCAAACTTGGCAGACAAGCTCGGAATGGTCCAGGATTTCTACTTATCTAATATTACATAGGCTTCTTACCAATAGGGCTAAAACACATCTGACAGGTAACCCAGACAAGATGAAGATCTAGTAATACATTTCTGGGTATCATCTGACAGGTAACCCAGGCATGATGAAGATCTAATAATAACTGTTTGGGTATCATCTGACAGGTAACCCAGGCATGATGAGTTTTGGGGATCACTAAACTCAAATGTGGCATAAAATTTTACCTTCCTCCCTTCGAGATCCCGGGAACGCCATGTTTGGAACTATGTTCATATCCTCAATCAGAAGTTTGTGGGTTAGTTTGTTTTTTAATTTCGTGCAAAGCTACACGAGTGTTATCCACGCTAGCCGTCCCTAATTTAACAGCGTAAGACTAGAGGGAAGGTAGCTAGTAATCACCACCCACCGACAACTATATGGATACTCTTTCACCAACGAATAGTGGGATTGACTTTCACATTATGACGCCCCCATGGCTGAAAAGATAAGCATGTTTGGTGTGACTGGGATTCGAACCCATGACCCTCAGATTACTAGTTGAGCCGTAACCACCTGGCCATGTTGGGCCAAGTTTGTGAGACAAAACGTGGTAGGTACAAAACGAGGTTTGTTTTCGGGTACAGACTTACTAAGATAGCTATGGAAGTAACTGAAAACAATGAAGGAACTTCTTTGAAACACTGGGGCTGCGTGAATTATCAGGAAACTTTTGGAATAACGTAGCCAAGCGAGGGCATTTTATGCTAAGTACTAAAGAAAAACAGTGATCGATTGTTAAAGAGAGAAATACAATGAATATACGAATGCTCGAGTATAAACACCTGAATTAACTGATACCAGAATGTTTTTTTTCTAAAGACCAGATGTCAGTGATAACGACTATTAGTCATAGAATAACACAGTCAAAATTTATTTGTTTATAAAATTATTCGCTGCGGTAATTAGTTCATGCTTCAGGACAGCCACGATCAAATGTAATAATTATAAAAAGGACTCGTAATAAAACGAGGGACGTCTCTCAGACAGTTTATCACTGCTCAGGTTGACAAAGTATTTGTACATTTCTTATAAGTATACCGTATTATTACATGTTATTTGGTAAATATTTTGCACTACAACATTAAGTAGAGATCGTGTTGAAACAAAATGGCGGCCACAAAACTTGCCCGTTTATAACCACCTCTAAAAATGTCCGAATATTAAAAACGACTATTTCACAGAATTGGTTAAGCAAAACTAAAAATTATTTCACTCGTGAAGGCGCCTAAATCGCTATATAGGTGTTATAGAGTGAATCAGATTTTCACTATTTCAAATAATCTTCATCGAAGTAAATAAGTGACTTTTCCAGAGAAATTTACAGAACAAAACGAAGAACCTTATTGAACCTAATACATGCACTACTTTGTACATATAATTAAATTTGACGTAGGTTGATGAAGGTCTTAATGAATAATACAAAACCGAGTACACGTGCTCCCCACACTTGGATTTGGTGTTATTTCTTATATTAACCCAACATATTTTGGTGTCTTTATAGAAATGACAAGTAGACGGATATAGATAAACCTCCTATGTTGTATTGTAATCCTTAAACAAAAGTATAAATAAAATAAAGAAAACACCATCTGTAAATATGTTTGTAGTAGCTATTCAACTTACTGGCAATGTAGAGGTAAAGTCTCCATAAAACTTGTTTACACTACATTACCCGAATCTCGTGCTGTGTTTATTGACAGTCTTTTCCATCATTTTTCCTCAAATATTGTGATATTCTTCCTTGTATTCTTTTGAGCTTTTACTCAAAAATCATATACTTTTTCCCAATATGCAGAGAGTATAAAATTAACATTAAAGTAGGCAAATATTATTTGTATCAAGGTTATATTTTCTTCATAAATGAATTTTTAACAACTAACTTATCTTCTTTATACATGTGTTAAGTACAATTGCTTCAGGGCTCGAGCTCCACCAAGCAAAATCAATCCCATCAGCCATAATAACAAACTTAAATTATGAGGCATACGAGTCTCTCTTCCCACTAAAAATTGCGAAATAACAACAACAGCAGTAAGCAAGGAGCATGTGTACTATTTACTAAGTTATCATTGACTATCTCAACACAACAGACGTTTCATGTCACAAAGAAAGAAATTTACCCCCAAAAAATTTTAAATTATTGATGTTATTACGAACGAACAAGTAGTTTGTGTAAAAATCAGTAAGATAGGGGGCGTGACAAAGTTTGTTTATATATTCCCTCCTACGCCAGCAACATCCTGTACTGTAAAAAAGTTCGCCTTAAGGGGTAATTCACATGATACTTGGTATTTATTATTAATCGTGTTTTCTGTCTTTACAAGTCAGTCACTGCATTGATAACAAGTGTTAGGCCTAATATTAAGAATAATTTCCGAGTTGTCACAAGACTTAAGGCACTTTTTGAGGCCAAGTTAATAACGTGAAAGTGTGTCTGTGTGTTCTGTCGTGTAGTTATGAAGTTACTCGAAGAAATATTGATATATATATGAGGGAAGTCCAGCATTCATTTCTCGGAAAGATAAGAAGGCGAAAGAAAACACAACTTATTGCTTATATATGTATAAGCATTGGTGAGTGTAATCACACTCCATTAATTTCTCTCATACATTCACTACACACACTGGAGAAAAGCGTAGCAAACGTTGATTAAAGTATCACAGAACGACTACGTTCTGCTTTCCACCTTCTTTAACACATAGTTTGTCTGTGTTGTCCTCCAAACCATACTTGTCATTTATTTAAGCTTTACCATAATTGAGAGAGAGAAAAAAGTGCAAGGAAGAGGATGTTGGAACGCCCAGTGTCGGTAACCCTATTTGACCTAACGTCTCCTAATAATACGTTAACTCTATATGGGTTTATTTAGTGTGAAATAAGGCTATTCATTTAATGTTTTAAAGAGTTATTAATGAGAGAACTACTGTATTTAACGTATTTAACTACTATATTTAACACAATGGGCTATCTGTGCTCTGCCCACCACGGGTATCGAAACCCGGATTTTAGCGTGCAAGTTGTCTTGCTGTCCTAATAAAAATTTCTTTATTTATAACAAACTTAAAGATTCCTAAAAAGTACTATTTCTTTTATTAAAGTATTTAAAAGTATCTATATAAAACAATGACAAAAGAACGATTTACCTAACACATTTTGTTACTTTATATTTAGTGCATGCTACCTAGCTAAGTATATCTAAGAGATTTCTTTTAACAGTGATACTTTGAGTTAAAAAATAAACAAACAAAACAAGTTGTTGTTGTTTTGAATTAAGCACAAAGCTACACAATGGGCTATCTGTGCTCTGCCCACCACGGGTATCGAAACCCGGATTTTAGCGTGCAAGTCCGCAGACATACCGCTGAGCCACTGGGGGGGCACAAACAAAATAAAGCTAATATAATAGATTAAAATAGTGACAACTATTTTACAATCATTCAGGAAATTATCTTTTTAACTTGAAGGCTTACTATTTCGAATTTGCTTCTAGCTGGAAAAATGAAGTACAGGCGTAGCTGAAGTGATCTAAAACGACAGGACAAATATCACAGAAATGGTGTACAGGCTGACACGTTATCCTAATGAAGGTTGTGTTGTTGTTGTTTTTTTGTTTTGTTTTTTAAATGTTGGCCACATTTTAGCCACGGTTGAGCAGCTCATGGGACGATTTTTTCCCCCAGATGCAAACGTTTTACTCGTAGTTCCGTCCGTCATCTCTGGATTGATTTCAATTATAACTACAGTTTTATATTCGAAAGGTCAGACATCTCGAATGATGTATTTGACAAAGTTCAAGGTTTCATAGATTAATTTATTCTCATCCTGCCTAAAATAATTTCAATTCGAAGGTAGCATGGTAGAGATCCTGAGGAATAATAACATGGTATCAAGTATAAGCTTGATATTCTTGGCACATAAAAAATATGGCTAACATAAAAGAGAAATACAGGTCTCTTAGATCAATTTGCTCTAATCCTGCATAAAAGAATTTCGAGTGTCGTGGCTGTTTCGGGCTCTTTCTCGTTTTCACCTGAAAGCGATTTCAATTGAACACCCCAACCTACTTTATTTAGTTTAAACTAAAGCAACTTAAAAACAGTTTATGCAATACAAATATATATAATACTTGATGCTTATATGTATTACTTAATAGATGCTTCATTCTAATTCTGTTTATTTGATGTGTGACGAGTCAGGTGTGGCCCAGGGTTTAAGGTTCCAGACTGTGAATCGAAAGGCTATGATTTGTACTGTACATGACCTCGTTTAAACCAAACGCTCGTAACGCATCGTACAGGTTGAAAATTCCGCTCTCTGTTGTTAGGTAAACTAAAAACTGCAATAACATTTTTATGTTTTGTTCTAGACAAAATCCTAAAACTGTATGTATTGGGAAAAATAAAATATGCAAAAACTGCATCACATTAATAAAATAATCTCTATTATACAGGGTGTTTTTTTATTACAATTTACAGCTTTTACAGTAAGTAAAATTAGTGCTTAGAACGACGTTCCAATCACAGAATATGTCGTACCTGCTCTAAACACTAATCTTACTTACTGTAAAAGTTATTAATTGTAATAAAATATATTTCATCAGCAAGTAAGCTCAAAAAAAGAAAGTAAATTAAATGAAAATAACTTCCTAATGTATTTATACAAGACAAAATGGCTTCTCTCGGTGCCAGTTCTATTATTGTAGCTTAAAGCTACTTGAAGAGACTAAAAAGAAATTAAAATTTCAACCAGCTTCAAATTTCAAATCATATCCCATAATGCTTCAAACAAACAATACTATTCTTAGCCTCACGACCATGTCTTCAAAGTTTTCCAAATTTCATAAAGTAGATGAGCACGTAATTCCATGAAGTAATTAAACACTTGCTGTGAATATGTAAAACAGGATATGTTTAATATTTTATACGAGTTGTGAGTCTCGTCTACACATGTTCAGGTGAGTTACTTAGAGGAGCTTATGTGAATTAGAAAATAACAATAATATGGTGCCAATCCCTTAGTATGATGTTATTATCAAAACAAGAGGAAATTTCAATTACCCTATCAAACGTCTTTGCTCAAGATTTGTGTTATACAACTTAAGTATGGATATACAGCCTTTAAACTGCAGAGACAACACGAAATTTTCCAAGTGCAAATATCGCCACAACAGACGAAAGTCTCCAATGGTCTGTTATGTCATATAATTTATGTATGTGTATTACAAATGTATGCAGAAGTAGAAGTTTTGTTTGTTTGTTCCAGATATTCGCTAAATCTACATAAAGTTTATACACGTAATTATTCATGTTTTTTAAAACTGATGGACTGGCATGGCCGAGCGCGTTAAGGCGTGCGCTCGTAATCCGAGGGTCGCGGGTTCGCGCCCGCGTCGCGCTAAACATGCTCGCCCTCCCAGCCGTGGGGGTGTATAATGTGACGGTCAATCCCACTATTCGTTGGTAAAAGAGTAGCCCAAGAGTTGGTGGTGGGTGGTGATGACTAGCTGCCTTCCCTCTAGTCTTACACTGCTAAATTAGGGACGGCTAGCACAGATAGCCCTCGAGTAGCTTTGTGCGAAATTCCAAAACAAACAAACAAACAATTAAAACTGATAGACTAGAAGAAAGGCAGCTAATCAACAATGCGTCCGTCGATTTTTGGACAAATAGCGAATTTGACCGTCACTCTTATAAGAAACCTACAGCATAAAAATGCGAACTGTGGACTCTCGGATTTACAGTTTGTCATGCTTACAAGCTGGCCACGCCGAGCTTAGGGATAACAGTAACATGAAAATAGATTATGGACAGAGACGTTGTACTAATATTATAAGAGGCACGTGACAACTAAAGTCTATTTTCCTTGAAAATGGAAGTAGAAAAATGACAATAAGAATTTATATTAAAGATTCATGTGTATTTTCTCCAGTTGATTTAAAAGCTGGCAAATATACTAAGACTACTGTGCTGGCCATAAAGTTTTACAGTTTTCAAACTATGTTTGAAAAGATATGAAGTTCATTTCACAATGGCTTCAAATGCAACATGGTTATAGGTGATACTACAAGTGTGTTTGGTGACCATCAGTTTAGAAATGAGTGGTCCAACATTTTAGGTATGCATTGTATATGATGAACACATTATACAGTTATGACTGGTTATTCGTATGACTTACTGCAGAAGTATCTTCCTAACGAAATCTACTGTGATGAGAAACTCACTGAATAAACTTAATATTTAACACGTGATTAATGATAAATGGGTAGATCAGATTAACTCAGCTGTGGGACCACATGCGGACCGTCATCTGGATCACACTGATTTAAAAAGTTACAACTGTCAAAACTTAAAGCCGTAGATAATCCTAACATTACCAAAATTATGTAAATGAAGATGAATGTTTGAAATAAGCAATTTCAGTTTCGTCCCATGTTACAGTGGGATTGACTGTAACATTACAACGCCTCCACGACTAAAAGGGCGAGCAGTCATCACCACCCACCGCCAACTCTTTGGCTACTCTTTTACCAACGAATAGTGAGATTGACCGTAATTTATAACGCCCCCACAGCTGAACGGGCGAGCAGGTATGGTGTGACGGGGATTCGAGCCCGCGACCCTCAGACTACAAGTCGGGTGCCTTAACCACCTGGCCATGCCAGGCTTGTTCCGTGTGCTGTCAACAGTGTGATAGTGTCTGAAAACACCGTCATAATAAATAATAGTTTAGTATTGTGTGTGTGTGTGTGTGTGTGTGTGTGTGTGTGTGTGTGTGTGTGTGTGTGTGTGTGTGTGTGTGTGTGTGTGTGTGTGTGTGTGTATATAAAATCGCTTTTAATATTAGCATTTTCCCAATTTTACCATTTTTTTTCTAAGCTAATAATTTAGTATACACTGACCTTAATATTATTTCTACGTGGGCATACGGCGGAAAGATCTCTTAAAATATTTTTGTCCGCCAGGAATGCCAAGTGTGAAGCTCTCGTATATCCAATTCGATTTTATAACTCATTAGGATCTATATTAACCTGTCCGCCCCCAGTGGCATAGCGATATGTCTGTGGACTTACAACACATAGAATCTGAGTTTTGATACCCGTGATAGGAAGAGCACAGATAGCCCGTTGTAAAGTTTTGTGCTTTACTTCAAGCAAAAAACAAAAATAAACTATTAGCCTATCCTAAAATTGAAACAAATTTGACCAAAATTAATGTGAGATCTTCTGCGTGACTAAGTACATCAATCCAAAGGTTTTGACCTCTTGAGTCCAAAACTTAATTAAATCTTAAAACAGTGAAGAGGTGACGAAGCTATGTACTGCAACACATTTAATGTTGTACATTTATTTTAATGCCTAGGTTTGTTTTTGTATAGTTTCAATAGCTTTCATTTTTTTTTTGCATGTGACATATATTCTTGACTGTGCATTACGCAAGTCCCGCCTGTTCTCGAAATTTTTAGAAGGTTCTTGAAAGTAAGAATCAACAATACTTGTTTTAAGAAAATGCACTAGAATATTGTTGAAATGTCGAGAAACTCGCGTGATTTCTATAAAAAGCTGCTAGCCGAGAGAGAGAGAGAGAGAGAGATTATTATTGGACAGCTGCAGCCAAGTGTGAAGCTCTCGTAAATCCAATATACGAACCCGCGACCCTCGGATTACGAGTTGAGTGCCTTAATCACCTGGCCTTGCCGGGTTTGTTTCGTAAGCTGTCAACAATATTGCGTTAGAGAGAACTTTCTCGGTGTGATAGTGTCTGAGAACACTGTTAGATACATATAGGCTTTACCTAGCTAGCTTCCCAAGCTCGATTTCTCGGGATTTAAACAGTGATACCGAAATTTATAGCTCAGGAAGCTATAATTGTGATTAATTTTTATCAATCGGAAAACTGCATAATTGGACAAGGAATTTTTGTAGATTTCGTACACAAACATAATCGAGAAGTAACAATATTAACTCAGAATTAGTGTTTCCTCGTGGACCTGGATCTTGTATAACATATTCTGTTCTAGACCGGATATAATAATCAGGATTTTTTGTAGGTTTGTAAAAGCATTGTATATAAATCATTATTTGTAATAACTATTAGTAATAACCGTTATTATAAATTGTATTGTTGCTTGTATATTAGCATATATTTGTGTCACAAAAGAAAAATGTATGTATCAATTTTGTTGGCAAATACCATAATTTTGATACATATTAACATTTAATTAACTTCTACTTAAAATCAAAATTTATGATTATTTCGTAAATCGTAATACGTAACATCTATAACATAATAAATAGGAGACTTGTCTGATATATATTATAATACGTAACAGTGCTAAAAGTTTGTACTTGGAAAATTAAAAGATTAGCTGAGAACCATTCTGAGAATCGTTATGCCGCGGCTTAAGAAAAAAAAACAAACTGAAAATATGCTAGCCAGGTAGTTAAGGCACTCGACTTGTAGTCTGAGGGTCGCGGGCTCGAATCCCCGTCACACCATACATGCTCGCCCTTTCAGCTGTGGGGGCGTTATAAATTACGGTCAATCTCACTATTCGTTGGTAAAAGAGTAGCCAAAGAGTTGGCGGTGGGTGGTGATGACTAGCTGCCTTCCCTCTAGCCTAAAACTGCTAAATTAGGGACGTTTAGCGCAGATAGCCTTCGTGTAGCTTTGAACGAAATTCAAAACAAACCACACCTTACGAAACATCATTCTAGCTAATCCAGCGTCATAATAATGCTTTCCGTGTAACGTACGAAAACAAATCGTGACATTTTTCTTAACACTATGCTTACAAACAAAAACGATCACATCCCTCCTTCAGCAAAAAAAAAAAAAAGTTTTTCATATCCCATGTATCTGTCTTCTTCAAGGGTTACAGCACCACATACAAATTGATAACTGAAAGAACACACACAATTTAAGCCTGACTTAAGAACGGTAATTTTTTTTCTGAACGTCATTTCAGTACTTCAATGTAAAAAGTGGAAGGCCCGCCATGCCCAGGTGGTTAAGGCACTCGACTCATAATCTGAAAGTCTCAGGTTCGAATCTCCGTCACACCAAATATGTTCGCCCCTTTCAGCCTTGGGGGCGTTATAAAGTGACAGTCATTTCCACTATTCGTTGGTAAAAGAGAAGCGGTGGTTCGCGGTGGGTGGATATGACTAACTACCTTCCCTCTAGTCTTACACTGCCAAATTAGGGACGGATAGTGCAGATAATCCTTGAATAGCTTTGCGCGAAATTCAAAGTAAACCAAAGCGGTATAATAAAATCACTGGTTTCACTAAATACAATTATATTATATAATTATATATTTATGAAGCAGCTAGAAAAAAAAAAGCGAGTATTGCATTTTAATACTTTATGGTTATTGTTCTTTCGGTTGTTTCTTTCTCCGACATAACTATTGAGGTTATCTTCGAAAGTCAGTTTGTCGTATTCCATAACTCTTGTTTAAACCGGTTACGACCAGTCATTTTGTACGTTAACCTAAATGTTTTCGAAATACAGGAAGGTTTTTCCCAACTGTACACTAACCATACACTTGATCAAAATTTAAATTTGATGGCTTTCAAATGCTTTCTAGTTATGTAATATTTCTGTTATGAAATTAAAATGAAGTTAAAATTACATAAACACGTCGAATATCTCATGCTGAGTCTGATTCGGTGTGTGTGTGTGTGTGTTAGCACCTATCAGTAATAGTTTGCTGACACACAATTACATTTAATTTTGGTTTGTTTTTTTTTTGTTTTTGGAATTTCGCACAAAGCTACTCGAGGGCTATCTGTGCTAGCCGTCCCTAATTTTGCAGTGTAAGACTAGAGGGAAGGCAGCTAGTCATCACCACCCACCGCCAACTCTTGGGCTACTCTTTTACAAACGAATAGTGGGATTGACCGTCACATTATACACCCCCACGGCTGGGAGGGCGAGCATATTTAGCGCGACGGGGGCGCGAACCCGCGACCCTCGGATTACGAGTGCACGCCTTAACGCGCTCGGCCATGCCAGGCCTTTAATTTTGGTATAGTAACTATAAAATGTTCACTGGTGTACAAGGACTGTTTTGTTTTGCTTTGTCTCGAAATAGAGCGAACTTCTGCTTTCTATAGACATTTTGCTTGTATCACAATTGTCAGGCTTCATTAACATGATTTTTGCAATGGTAACTGGCTATTGTATGATGTATATAGGCTATTTACATTAAGAAACACCCACTAAAGTCGAGAACGTTTTAAATGTTGTATTTTCAATTAAAAAGATACAAGTAATTTTATCAGTTAAATGAGTCAGTTATTACTTTCTACATAACAGTATATGTAATTGGCGTATAATTATGTCATTTAATAACAAGACAAAGAAGAAAGTTTTGTTTGTTTAAGCAGAAAGCTACCCAATATGCTGCTATCTTTACTCTGGCTGCTATAGGTATAGAAACTCGGTTTATAGCGTTGGAAGCTCGCAAATATACCACTGTGCTGCTGGGAGGCGAAAGGAAAAAAAACAAGTGGAACATTGTCTGTTTAAACAATTCTTGCTTCCTTAAAGCAAAACCAGTAAAACCAAAGAAAACTAAACTTGTACTAATTTACAGCTATTACTTGTGAGAAACTGAACATGAGACTGCATTAAGGATATTTATAATATATTTTTTTTATTTTTAAATAAAATTAAGATAATTATTTATTCAAAACAACATTAAGTATTATAATATTTTTTTATATCATTCAATACGTGATAATTAAAAAGTCGTGCATGTACAAGTGTGTATGTTAAATTAACTGATAGTAGGTGGTCTTGACTAGATAGAAATACGATTTTCAATTATAACACAATAATAAGAACCTATATATTATTATAATTTAAATAAAATATGTATTTTTTTTATCCGACCGACTCTTGAGCTATTCATATCAGATTTGATACCACGACGAAGGAGTCGCTTATACCGTGCTCAGTGTCTCAAAGTGTAAAGCACGATGTATAATTCTGGTGGTATTAATACGCGAATCTGAGAACCTGACTAGTCCACACTCGCCTGGGTTGTGGAATATTTTTAAGACCCCAACTCCTGGTCGCGAAATTTCGACCCAAATTTAGTAAAAAAAAAGTCAGAATCTAACAACTGCATCGTTTTTCATGCTTCATAGATTTCAAATACTAATTTTAAATAGTTTATTTCTACAAATCAACACCTTCTAGGACATTCAGTGATGTCGAGAAACCCACTTGTTGAGAATTTTATATGCAAAAACGGCTCGTTTGGGTTCAGAACCTGACGATGACCGAGAAGGTCGAAACGTTATTCGCTCTTCTATTTAAAATATTTTCTGAACCCAAACGAGCCGTTTTTGCATATAAAAAAACCTTCTAGGACATGTTTTAAAATTTGGCGCGACGCCTAGAGGAATCGATTTTTCATAACCAGATGTCATAACAATATGTTGTTGTTTTTTTATATGCAACCTTTACAAGTTTGCACTTAATCTGAATAAGGTAGTACTATTATTCCAACAAAACTAAAACATAATTCTTTACGCGCAGTAATTTAAAATAAATTACAGGGTTTACAATTCATTTATTTTTAAATCACAGTTTTAATTATGTTTTCAAATTTACGTTTATTGAATAGGTTTTGTTTTGTTTAATTATTCACCCTGCTTCAACAATAAGTAATATTAAAAACTCGACTTACATTTATCAATCGTCTTCGAAATATTGTTATACAGCTCGGTTACCGAGACAGTCCGGTTGTTAGCTTATTAAATCTCGAATGTTCGAAGTGTAAATACACCTGAACCCCAGCACACAATTATACAGAATACTTTAAAACCGGTTACATGAGTGGAACTTTCCAATTCTTTTTTTATTTTCAAACAAGGAAAGCTTTATGACTAGTCTCGGTTACTATACGGTATAGTTTTTACGTTAAGCTCCTCCCTGAGCGGTGGTTGCTCAAGACTCGAACACGTAAGAAAATTGTGAATGACGTCACTACTTATGCACGAAACTGACTCCTTACCTCCTCTTAAATACTGTTTGATTGCATAACATCATAACTTGTACTTGAATATTTGACTGACACCAAGCAACGTCTTAGCTTTGATGAGATAAAATGTCACCACTGTTAGTGTACTCGGTTTCTAGCTGTAATCACGTGGAACGTGTCTTGCTTGTTTCATTTATTATATTACCACAAAAACACTTGTTTGTATCAAATGATGAACTTGAACGTTATACAGTCATGCAGGAAACTACAGACAAACAAAACAAAATCTGACCCATACTATAGGAACGATATATCAGAAGGTTATTTAAGAAGTCGCAAGGTGCAGTAAGTAATATATACAGATTACATGTTCTATGTACACCTCTGGAAATAATCATATACAGATTACATGTTCTATGTACACCTCTGGAAATAATCATATACAGATTACATGTTCTATGTTCACCTCTGGAAATAATCATGGCGAGTAACACTTGGTACTTGCTAGTTTTTGCTAAGTGAGGGATTCGGAAGGAAGACATAAGAAATTAGTTATGCTGGTTTGTCGTGTTTAATGACATATTTCAAGAACGTTCGTTTGTTTTCTTCAATTGCATCCAAAACTACTCGAGGGCTATTAGCTTTAGCCGTCCCTAATTTTGAAGTGATAAACTGAAGCGAAGGCATCAGATTAACGTCACCCATCTCCAATTCTTAAACAACTCTTTACCAGCAACTAGTGGGATTGACCATCACGTCATAACGTCCGAAAGGGCTAAAAGGGACGAGAATGCTTAATGATGGGTTTCGAATCTATGACCAGAAGTTCACTAATCGAACGCCATAACCGCCAGACTCTGCTAATATCAGGCCGTATTTCAAGTCACCTTAACTCGTTGTTTCATGTTAGTTAAGTTACAGATAAAAGCTTTTATATATGTTTGACGCTTGTCTTAAACAGTCGATATTTTATCTAACTGCACATGACTTCCATTATAAAAGATTAATTTGCGCAGTACCGTAATACATTGTCTGAGAGAGAGCACGTAGTATTAAGTTGTAGTTTCCTTACTACACAAACAATTTTTAAAAGGAAAGAAAGACAACCCTTCAATGTAATACATTCAGATGTCGTATTTATAATCGTGTGAAAGTTTTTAATTTAAAAATAAAAAATTCCTTACAGAATGTTTTATCGTCTTCATTTAAAGCAGCCAGCCACTAAACAGTTAGACCCAGCGTGACAACACAAACTTCCACAACAGCTTAGAAGGAAACAAGAAGTAGTGAAATAAAATAAATATCGTGTCGCGGTTCTCTCCGGAAGTATACATTTCATAAGAGGCATTTTCATGTAGATGTACATTGTGTTAATTGTTTGTTCACTTCTTCTTTGCGATTCTTTGGGTATGTTGGAAATTTTTGATACCCAGAAAAGATCAAATGCAAAAGATCTCTTCCTCCGACTGTTAGGTTTGCATTTTTTTATAATTTCGCGCAAATCTACACGAGGGCTATCTGCGCTAACCATCCCTAATTTAACAGTGTAAGACTATAGGAAAGGCAGCTAGTCACCACCATCCACCGCCAACTCTTGGGCTACTCTTTTACCAACGAATAGTGGGATTGGCCGTCACATTATAACGTCTCCAAGACTGAAAGGGTGAGTATGTTTGGTCTATCGGGGATTCGAACCCGCGACCCTCGGATTACAAGTCGAGTGCCTTAACAACTTAGTCATGCCGGGCTTTGTTCGCTCGAATTTAAGCTATGCTCTGACCACCACGGGTATAGGTAGCGTATAGGGTTTCTAGTGTTGTTAGTCCGCAAACATACCGCTGTGACACTAAAAGGGACGCATTAATTTTCTTCTTCAAATGTATATAATAATATTCAACTTTCGCTTTTTTATTATGGTTTCTTTAAATAGCGACTAGTTTTATTCTAGCACCATAAAATAAAATACACAAAAATGTATACAGTTTTTAAGTTATTCTCCTTTGAAACATTTCACATTAGACTAGCAAACGAAACGAAGGCAGCAAAAAGTTTATTACTTTCAGTTAATATTTCTAAATCAATTCGATAAATGATTCAGTGTGCAATAAATAATAGATGCATTTAAACACGTAACTTAAAAAAATGAAATTCGAATGCTGAATAAGATTTTAAGTTAAATATTATAGACGAATTTGTAGTTGCCATCTATAAATAATTCTTATAAAAACTCTGAAATGATATTTAAAGGAATTTGTAATATCTAACAGTTTTCTTGTTGAAATCGACAACATTGAAAGACTGCTTTACAAAGATACGAGTTAGAAAGTATAGATAGAATTTGGATATTTTTAAGACTATTTTCTTTAGACACAAATGTTGTGGATTTGTAAGGATAAAGACTATGGACTCGAATAATCAAATCTCATATTTTGGAGCTGTAAATTCATAAATTTATCGTCCACCTACATTACAGAAGACACATTTTAATGAGAATGCATTCTTTCAATTACAGCATGTACAGTCCGCCCTCCTATTTTATTTTTATTTACTAAACCAGTAAAAAGTTCAGAAAAGTTTAGCACATTTTCAGCAGTTTTATAACTTGAAATATTCTATTTTGTTATTTACTTAACCACTTTTGAATCTTACAAGAATAATTACCTAAATACTCACCAGATGACTCAAGCATCAACACATTACATTAGTAATATTGTTATAAATACATTTCAGAATAACTGAATAGTTTTAAATTAGCTTTCTTAAGCGTTTAATTAATTTAACTTGACAAATAAAAATACGCTGTCACTTTAAAATAGATTTCAAAATTTTACCAATGTTTTTAGTTTACACAAAAATTAAAATGCAGTTTCTGATGGTATTATAGAAAGATAGAATTCCCAAAAGTCGTGATGGCCGAGCGCGTTAAGGCGTGCACTCGTAATCCGAGGGTCGCGCTAAACATGCTCGCCCTCCCAGCCGTGGGGGTGTATAATGTTACGGTCAATCCCACTGTTCGTTGGTAAAAGAGTAGCCCAAGAGTTGGCGGTGGGTGGTGATGACTAGCTGCCTTCCCTCTAGTCTTACACTGCTAAATTAGGGACGGCTAGCACAGATAGCCCTCGAGTAGCTTTGTGCGAAATTCCAAAACAAACAAACAAACCAAAAGTCGTGAATGTAATCGATCAGGAGATAAAACAATGAGCTAAAGATTGTACTTGAAAAAAAATAAAATAAAAAATATCTTCTATGAGCTGTGACACCATGGGTAAAAATAGTGCAAGTGTAAATTAAAATTGATAAAATATTACTTTAGGAAGTTTCATTTAATTCAAATCGTTCAGTTGATTCGTTTTGAAATCTTATACAGGTCTTTGTAATATACATAAACGGAATTATCCAATTAGAATTGTTTTCAACAAGGGAATGAATCAGCCATTTGTTTGTTGACTTCTCTTACTAATGGAATGATTGTAAAGGTCTAATTAAAAATAATTGAAGTTATGATAATTGAGAATTATCAAAAAATTATATTAAAAAACAATGTACTTCATAATAATTACGTATGTGAAAGTAAAAACCAAATGCACGAGTAGTTTCCTATCAACTACTACAGCAGGTGGCGTAGATATATTAATTTCACTTTATGGCACCAGATGCCGCTAAGTAGCAAGCCAGTCAGAGGCAATGTTACATTAGAATTTTATATGCAAAAAACGGCTCTTTTGGGCTCAGAAAACACTTCAAATAGAAGAGCGAACAACGTTTCGACCTTCTTCGGTCATCGTCAGGTTCACAAAGAAAGAGGTAACTGGCCGGAAGCTGACCACATGTTTGGAAGGGGTTGTATAACCGAGTGTCGCAATGTAGAGGGCGCGGTTTGATGTTTGAATATATAATTTTATCTATAATATTAATATAGGTATAATGGCGTTCCTTTATATTGGTTTATTTTGGGTTTAAGTTGTTGTATAAGTAAGGCTTCTTTAATTTTTCGTTTGTTTATGTTTGTTTCTTTATTTAGTATTTTAGTGTTTTCTAATTAATACAGCATTACATCCACCACTATACTGGTACAGATATGTAGATGACACGGTTGCGGGATTCGAATCTACAGAACACATACTTAACTTTTTCACTCACATTAACTCTATACATCCCAACATTAATTTCACATGTGAACAGGAAGAAAGCAATCAAATATCATTTCTTAACCTCAAAATTATAAGAACCGACACCCAATTCAAAACAGAAATCCACCGAAAAATCACCCATACTGGACTATACATTCCTTGGGACTCAGCACATGAAACAAAACAAAAACTCAACATACTAAGAAACCAGATAAACACAGCCATAAAACTATGCTCACCAGATAAAATTAACGATGAATTAGATAAAATAAAACAATACTTCATCAACATCAATAAGTTTCCTCCACAAACCGTAGAAAACATTATACGCACACACCTAGACAGAAAGCAAAATCAACCAACAAAAGTAAATATATCTCACGAATCAAAAAATCACGAAACCATATACTGCTGTATACCATATATTCCTGACATCAGCAAACAAATAACCAACATTTGGCAAAAACTAGTAACAAAATATAACATTCCAGTTAACACTAAATTTATTCAAAAACCAGGCACAAAACTAAGGTCTATACTATGTAAGAACTACACTGACAAACACCACACCAACATTATTTATAAAATACAATGTGATAACTGCCACGACTTCTATATAGGAGAAACAAGTAGAAAAATGGAAACCAGATTCAAAGAACATAAAAAGTCACCTTCACACGTTTTCGAACACTGCAAGTCAAATGGACACAATATAACCATAGAAAACACTAAAATACTAAATAAAGAAACAAACATAAACAAACGAAAAATTAAAGAAGCCTTACTTATACAACAACTTAAACCCAAAATAAACCAATATAAAGGAACGCCATTATACCTATATTAATATTATAGATAAAATTATATATTCAAACATCAAACCGCGCCCTCTACATTGCGACACTCAGTTATACAACCCCTTCCAAACATGTGGTCAGCTTCCGGCCAGTTACCTCTTTCTTTGTGAACCTGACGATGACCGAAGAAGGTCGAAACGTTGTTCGCTCTTCTATTTGAAGTGTTTTCTGAGCCCAAAAGAGCCGTTTTTTGCATATAAAATTCTCAACAAGTGGGTTTCTCGACATCACTGAATGTTACATTAGCAAGCTAATTGTTCGTAGATGCAAAGGCAACGAAGGCAGCAACAAGTTTATTACTTTTAGTTAATATTTTTAAATCAATTCAATAAATGATTCAGTGTGCAATAAATAATAGTTGCATTTAAACATGTAACTTAAAATCTTATTCAGCATTTGAATTTCATTTTTTTTAAGTTAAATATTATAGATGAATTTGAAGTTCCGATCTATATGTAAAAGAACACTAATGCATACTGATGAATTACTTAAATCAGTAAATTTACTGAAGTTGCCACTAACCGGTTTCATTCTGTTTTTGGCGCTATTGACTTTCAATGCAAAGCTACACAATAGGCTACCTGCGTTCTAACCACCACTGGAATCGAACATCGGGTTTTAGTGTTGTAAATCCGTAAACACGCCACTAACCAACCGGAAAACCATTAATATGTATATTATAAATTTGACACTTTAAAATTCAACAATTGTTCATTCTGTTTAAAATAATGAGAGTTAAAGGTTAGTATTTCCGTACAATGCATTTACCGAGTGATATTTTTATTTTAACACTTTAACAACCAAGCGTATGGAATTTTAGCGCAAAGATATACAATAAACTATATGCGTTCTTTCAATCATCGAGAATCAAACCCAAAATTTTAACTTTGCAAGCCCAGGAACTTACCACTGATCCACTGGAAAAGAAATTATTTCAGCAGAATATACTGTTTGAAATAAAATTTATCAGTTACTGTTTGTTTTTTGAATTTCGATCAAAGCTACTCGGGGGCTATTTGTACTAGCCCTTTCTAATTTAGCAGAGTAAGATCAGCGGAAAGGTAGCTAGTCATCACCACCCACCGCCAACTCTTGAGCTACTCTTTTACCAACTAATAGCGAAATTGACTCTCACATTATAACGCACCCACGGCTGAAAAGGCGAACACGTTTCGTGCGAGCGGGATTCGAACCCGCGACCCTCATATTACGAGCTGAACTCGTTAAACAACCTTGTCATGCCGGGCCCTCCAATTTCTAGAAAAAAGATTATCCAATAACACTTTTGTTACTTAGCACCAAAAATTTACTTTGAGTGATAGTATGAGATTAACTTTTGAGGCTTTTAACGTGAATTCTCTTATATGTATTAAGTAATTTATTTGGATTATCACATTTTTAGTGCGGGTTGGTTTTTGAATGCACAAGCTTTCCACTCAATCACCTGAACTGGTTGTAAAAAACAGCGATGAAATGAAACTAAAACATTATTGTTTATCGAAGAGCAATCCATACAAACAAATATTTTAACTTCAACCCTGTCACCCTGTACATGTTAAAAATAGTATAATTAAAACTTTACTCTGCAGAGGGCGTAGAATAAGTAGTTAACAAATACGTAAAAACAGCGATAAAAGTATTTTAGTAATAAAAAGTTATCATACCCCATTAATCATGAAAATAAACAAAAGATGGTGATATCCTATTTTCCAGGACTTGGAGAAAAAGGTAAAAAATGAATATCTGAAACATTCAAACTGCGTTCAAGGGCGCGAATAACCTACGATATATCTCACTTAAGGTTAAGTTGCAAGATGCGACATTCCACGCAAAAAACAACAACAAAGAAAAACGTTTTCTACAATGTATCATGTGAAGGTAAAAAGGAACACCTCGGAGAGATCAAATGTCTCGTTAACATTAAGATGAAAGTAAATCAAAGAGAAATCGCACATTGCATTACACGCTAGAGAGGGAAACAAAATCACAACGTTGAACGAAAAACATTAAAAAATTTTCAAAAACTGTGATACAAAAAGAGTAAAGTTAAAGTAGCCTTTGCAATAGCAGCCCATGACTTGGGTACTCCTGCAGATATTAATAAAATTCATAGATTTCCTCTTCACACTTACTGGGTAACCTTTCATTAAAGACATTAACTCATGCACTGGCTAATGCTGTCATAAAAGTTACCTAACTTTTAAAATTAATTTTTATTTTGTTGTTGTTGATCTAACTTAATTAATTTTTACTGATAATTTTGTTTTTCTAGCATTTTGTTGACAAACCTCAATAACAGTATAGCTCGTTATACTTCTTGACCTTATAACATTTTTATTTTAGCTCACTAGACTAAGCTTATTTTTGTAAAGAAACTTGGGGCACGTTTTTTTTTCGTTGTTGCTAGGCGACCTGTGATTCGAACTTATCCATTAGATCCTACTGTTTATTAACCATCTCACATTCTGTTAAGGTGTAATTAAGTCGATAGCTTGTGTATGAAAAACTAAAAACGTAGTGATAGTTCAAATAAATTACTTAATACAGATAGTAGGAGAATGTTTGATCGAATAAAAACTGTAGACATTTAAGGTAATAAAACTAACTGTTGAGTTTTGTATGTTTAGCTCTGATTAATTACAATTCTAACAATTAATATTATTAACTCGGATGTACCACACAATTAATATTGTTGATTCATAACGAAAATTCCATATTACGTTTTTTTTTCCCCATTTACATGCGATTAATGATTTGGTACAAAAATCTAATTAATTAATTAACAGGATAAGCTAAGATAAATCACACCATCAAGTACCCCGATACGGTAGTGCAAGTCTTCATATTTACAACCCTAAAATCAGAGGTTCGACTCCACCCCTTGGACACAGCACATAATCCGATGTGGTTATGAAGTACTATATAAACACTCTTTATTGTATCATGTTAGTATTGTATTTATAATAAATGCCACACTAAACAATTGAGACTGGTCTTGCTTTTCTAAAGGCACCAAAGATGATCTTAAACTTTGATTAACAAGTTCTGTTGACACTTACCAACGGTTCTTCACAAAACAGAGCAATAAGTCCACCGGTGGGAATTTCGGGATCGACGGTTGTGATTAAGTTAAGGGATATGGTTGTCTGTTAATCTTTCAATTATCTCATTGAGTGCTTTTACATACTTTTGTTTGTTTGTTAAACTAACTCGAGATTCGTACAGTATTTCAGTTTTTGTTGTCGTTTCTCAAATCGATATTAACTTAAAACAGAAAAAGTTTCTCACAAGTATGTACATATTATTTACTGCAGTGGTCCCCAGTAGGCGCCAGAAGGCCACGTCAGTTCCTAGAAAAGCGTGATTTGTTGCCCTTACTACTTTGTGATTGTCGCAAAAGTATGTTTTGTTAAATTTCCGTAGTACTAAAGTGTAAAGCTAGCTAGTCAACACAACCCACCGTCAACGTTTGCGTTAGTCTTTGCTAGCAAATAGCAGTACTGACAGTCACACCACTAAAAGTGCGTGTTCAGCGATGGATTTTAATCTCACTATTGGCAGGTCACGCCAATTATTAAACCTATTGCAGTAAGAAAATAATGCATTCTCCAAAAAACTATGTGAAAAGTAAATGTGGAAGAATAATTTATTATGTATCATAAATTCAGTTCTTACATAAGAATAAAGCAATAATGCTGGTGATAATTATATTCACCTTATTCTTAGCTGGCCCATTACAGGTTTCTAATGGAAAGATCGAAGATAATTTTACTTACGCCATTGCCGACAATGCCTCTTTTTAACTAAATACAAGTTGTTATGTTATTATGTTTTATAAATTAAAACATGTCAAATTAAACGTTTGACATAAGAAATATACAGTAATAAACCGTTCATTTACAGGTTAAGTCGAAGTGTATTCAATACAATTCATGAGATGTTACAAGAAATTATGTCCCAAGGTGTACAATGCCAAGGCTGATGGAGCTCGATCATTACAATACTAAATTTAATTACTTCATTCAGAACTGATCCAGAAGGGCTACTTTGTAAGAAGACTGTCATCGTATTTTATTACACTTTCATATTGCACAATATTGCCAAGAAAACAAAAAAAATTCTACCGGCTAAATTTTACTTTCTAATATTTTCGCGCACAGCATAATAGGCTATGTGTTTAATCCATATTTTAAAACAAACACTGGTTGTCTTTGCGTAAGGTTAAAACAAGGTAGGCAAAATTTCACTCAAGTAAATAAATGCCGAATATTTTATACATATATACAAACACAAAATTCGTCCAGTATGAATAAACTTCAAGAACTTGCTTGTCTTTTACACATTTATACAAATCTGTAATGGTTTGGTTTCTCAGAGACGTATACAGTTCTGTACGATTGGATAAATCATGTATTAAACGTTTCAAAAGTAATACAAACGTGAACGTTATTGAAAGGTCAAACATGTTTTAGAATTCAACTACTATTGGCTTTAGCTATTTCACATTCATTTTATAGTACATGATGATCTCTCCATATTATTTGTTGATGCTAACGTGTTGAAATAAAGTTTTACTATCATTAGTACACACTTTTAATGACTACCCTACTTGTTACGATGTTCTTTGCAAAACTAATATATTTTAAGGAATTTTTCGTTTATGTATTACGTTTGTTACTGAAACTTTCACTCAAACGCCCCAACAACATGTTACGAACTAATGAAGTGTGGAGTACATGCTGTAGTTTGTTTGGAATTTTACCCAAAGCTATAAGGGTTATCTCTAAATGACCGCACGTAACTTTGAACTGACTGACTACAGGAAAGAGAGCTAGTAAGTAACATCCAGTCTCTTGAGATACCGTTGACTTAACAAGTAGTCGGAATTGACTGCCACTTTTACAACACATCCATGACACGAACTGCGAAACATTTTTTTTTTTCAATAACGTATCTCGATTTCAACCCATGAAGGGTTGAGGCAACAATACACATGAAAGAGGAGGATTCTGTGTGCATCTGGTGTAATCCTTGTACGTCATGATTTTCTCATCCAATCCATGTAACGATAGTTTTCCAAGAAAATCCGACTGTAGAACAAGATAGAAAAATTCTACGAACGCTGGCGAGACAGATTGCACTTCTTCGGTTCGTCTGCAAGATTGCTGCTGTAAACCAGTTCTTGCCACAGGTTATTACTATCGCTAAGTTGCACATGGAGTATTCCGTTTATTTCTCTGAAACGGTTAGAGGCGTTTGTTCAGACTTGTGATAGTATCAAGACACTATTTAAGTTCTCAGAAAATAAGGTCATTAATAAAGCACATAATGAACTAATCACGCCTCTTGCTGTATTTAAAAGTCCATTACTACTAGCAAACATTTGACAATTAAAGTGAAAAGTGTAGATAAATATAAAATTAATGAACTTTCGCTCAGTAGAAATAACTTACATCTTCAAAGAGTAAAAGATTTAATACATATTTTGAAAGCTTCATTTTTATATTATTATTATTTTGCCTGTTATTTCTAATAAGAATTGTAATCCGATTCTCTTAACTTTTCAACACAGATATTAAACATTTTGCGACCGTTAACATTAATTTTAAGATTACTTTTTTTTGTAAAATGAAAGTACTAGTGCAACAAAGACTGTCCATAAAGCGTCACAGTAGGCTCTCTACAGCACGGATTCCAAGCACGGAGTTTAGTATCGTAATTTCCATTAAGTAAACATTTTGTATGCAACTTCTTCAGGAGATAAACAACTTTTTTTAGTTAATTATTCCGTGAACAGCATCCTAAAGAGACCACGAGTACAAACGCTTTTCACCGAGAAAAAACAACTTTCTTTTAAGAATTTTTTCCGCCGACTTTGTTACTCTCGGAAAGCCACTTCTCACATTATTGTGAGATCAGAATGCCAAAATCACCTAGCGACAGAAATGAAAAAAAACTACATGCATCTGTTCAAAAAAAAAGAAAAAAAAAAGGCAAAAACTATAAAACAACTCAACTGTAATAATGATGACTTGTTTTCTAACTGTTTTAATCAGAACTAAAAATCAACTTAAACCTACTCCACATGAAAATCAGACAAGAAATACAAAAATTAAGAAATCAAAAGACAAGAAAAATTAAAGTTACATTCATTAAAAGGCATTTATTAAACATTTTAATATACAATGGATTTACTGTTTAACATTTATTTCAGTTTTATGCATGTAACGTAGTGTTAAATGTGTATTGCGCAAGTCTCGCTTGATCTTTAAATTTGTAGATTCCCGAGCGTGGAAATCAACAATGTACAATGTATGTAAAATACTAGTGATTGCCACTATTGTTGCCAGTTGAACTTTCTAGAACGTTGCCTTAAAAGTTTATAAATCGACGCGCCAAGAGCCAATAAAACATTTAGTCGCTACAGTCAGTTTACTATAATCTTCGAAAGCGATAATTGTGATTAACGCTTTTTATTTGCAAAACTACAGATATTTGACGAGGAACAATTATAGATTTTTTGAATATTACGAACCGTTCAACTTCGGTGAATTACCCAAGGACGTTAGTACTTCTACGAAGTCATTGCATAACTTCAGCAGACAAAAAACTCTCGTGTAAAAAATAGAGCTAGTCAGTATTCACGTCAAGTGAAGTGTATCCATATATCAACGTAAAAGTAATTTTTACCTCGTGGACCTGGACCGTTGATAAAATATTCAGTTCCAGACCAGATAGAAAACTGAATATTGTTTGTGAATTTGTAATATATTTGTATATAAAATCATTTTTGATAACCATTATTATAAATTGTATTTTTTCGGATAATAAAATATTTGTGTTAAGAAAGAAAATTGTGTGTATCAATCTTGTTGGCCAATATCATATTTTTTTTTACATATTAACATTATATAACATTTAATTAACTATTAAATTAAAATTTCCGACTATTTGAAATCTTAATACCTAGTGTATAATAAGTTGGAGACTCGTCCAAGATAAATTATAATGTCACATAATAAACTGGGGGCTTTTGTCCGAGATCAGAATCAGATAAAATTCGAAATAAATTAAAATTGAAATCATAATTCAATTTATGTATATCAGTGCCAACTATATTTTATCCTGTCTGATTATCATGGTTTTCTGACTAACTCTCGCTCGAACAACAAGGAAGGAATAAGACAAGAACTGCTCACAACTACCAAAACTTTAGAATTACAAACCAAATCAAACAGAACCAGTCTACGTGTGAACTCCAGAGGAAAGAGCGTGCATTGTTAAATTTCCACACAAGTTTGTTTTCTACTTTTTGGTTCGAGTTTACACAGTACTTTCAAATTATATAGAGGAAAACAAACTGGTTAAAAGAAATAATCTAAGGATACTTATACATCGTTATTAGTAGGAATTGTGAATAAAAATATAATATTTGTATTCGATTTATTTGTTTGTAGTTGAGTACAACAGTAAACACACAGCTATCGGTACTCTGCCCACCACAGTTATCGGAACCTTCCGTTCTAACGTTGTAAGTCCGCAGATATTTCGCTGTACCCTTGGGGGCGGAATATCCTTATTCGAAACACCATAATTCTGAAAACTCAGTTCAGTATTTCTTCAGCTAAAACACTCCTTTCTTTGCACTCATAAATTACAGTCTTAAGTGCGGCGCTGTTATCTTTGTTGCTTAAACAATCGTATTCGAACAGCACGCATACATCTGGAACGTTTATTATTACCAATAAATATAATTGGTAACGGAAGATATTACGCAAGATCCTCATTTTAATAGTGTTTACTTTCTAGGCGAAGTATTGTTGGATATCTATGGGGGAGCTTTCAGTTTTATTTTCAATTTATACATTACAGAAACTATTATTTATAATGGGACTGAAGGGAAATAATACAGTTGAGTACAATGCGAATGAGGCAATTAAAATTATTTATTAGTATTTACTTCATCCTGTGGATAAAAGTAAAAAAAAACTAAAATAGGAAACGATGAAAATTTACATTCAACCAATGAATCCGAATCCTGGAATTACAACTACAACAGAATTAACACAGGCTTGAATATACAAATGTAGATATAGTTTTGGGAAAACTGTTAGAAATGTTTTTACTCCATGTTTTTGGTGTTTTTTTTAATAATTATTTTCTAACTTTACTAGTGTGATACTACATGTATTTTGCTTCTTTATTTTTCCCTTACTCTGTCACGCCAAACATGTTCGCCCTCCCAGCCGTGGGGGCGTTATAATGTGACGGTCAAATCCACTATTCGTTAGTAAAAGAGTAGCCCAAGAGTTGGCGGTGAATGGTGATGACTAGCTGCTTCCCTGTACTCTTAGACTGCTAAATTAGGCACGGCTAGAACAGATAGCCCTCGAGGAGCTTTGTGCGAAATTCCTAAACAAAGAAAAAATAAAAACAAATTTCCCTTCTCTCTCAGCGCCACCTATTATCTTATCAACAACTATTAATTATTATTCCCTTATGAACTTTATTTTTTTTAGATTTATTGCAAAATCAAACCACTGTTACATGTATTTATCCACTAATCTTCAACAGAAGACCGTTGAAGTTATTTTCAAACACAGGTAATTTTTAAACTGTGATCTGTATTATATAGGAAAGAAACATGTTTGATCAGTTTATATTTCTCACAACAATTTTCAACAACAAAATATATAAATATATGTTTTTTGAACTTGTGCGCGCCTAGTTCAGTATTCAACAAAATTAGACAACTAGCCTATCCTCTCGTAATGACTTTGTTTTTCCAGAATTACGAGTCAGTGAAACAATACGCTTTACAAGGGTTTTAGTTCTATCAATACATTTAATAATTATGACCCGTGTGGTTTTCTCCTCACTTAAAGTTACTTGTTATCAACCACGCAATGTACACATGCTATCAAAGTGTAGAGTATCTTAGAATAGTAAATTTTCTAGATATTTTTACTGTCATGAGATTTTTAAGTCGTAAAATAAAGAGATAAAAAGAGTACAGATAATATAATACGCATTGTTCTGTAAATAAAAGCGATATTACAACATCACGCTCTTGTAAGTTACATGTCAAGTATATTTTGGATATTTTTCAGTAAACATGGACCTAACTCCTTATTTATTTGTTTCTTTAAAACAAAGCCACATCGGGCTAGTTGCTGAGTTCACTGAGGTGAATCGAACCTCCGATTTTAGAGTTGTGAATCCGTGAACTTACCGCTGTACCAGAGAGGGGCCCAAACTCCTTGAAAATGCGTAATTTTAAAGGCAATAATTAGTGTTTATGTGGTGCAGTCTGTCCTTTCCTTAAACATATTTTTGGTGAAATATATATACCCATTTGATTGTTTTTCTTTCAACTTTAATGGACATATTTGGCAGTTAATCAGTTAGCGCCCTCGTAAACAGATTGTAGAAGGTGGTAAATAATGGTTACGCATCACTATGGTAACTCTGTAGATGCTTATAATTGCTTGATCCTATTTACGTACTATTGTTCTCCTTTGGCGCGAGTAAACGAGTTGAAGGATGGTGATAAAGATCTACACAAATTAATATGACGTGTGGGGTGGTATTTCCCTTAAATTGTATAGAATGGTAATAACAGTTGACATAAGTAATTAAGTTATAGAACATTATATTAGAACTATCGTTATGTTTTAACCGTGTAAAACATCATTATTGTTGCTTCAGACTTCAGCTCCGACAGACAATAAGTTCAGCAAGCATCAAAAAAAAGGTATTCGTGGTGAAACCTTAACATGTCTTATCCGTAAAATAAAGATTTGTGCTCTTTGTTCCCACAAACGTTTGAGTCTTTTTCTTTTACTCTATTTGTTCGACTTCGTTTGACATATCCCCAATCTGTACTTATCGCGAATTGTTTATGAAGCAAATTGAAAATTAACTTGCTCAAAAACATATCTTTAGACAAAATGTATCTCCTATAAACAAAATTATTTTATAAAGTTTGGTTTGAATGTCGCTGAAAGCTGCTGGAGAACAATCTGTGATGGCTGTTTTCAGCCATAAACGAGTGACAAGACAGGAAGTCACCCGCTGCAACTCTCGGGCTACTTTTTTTTTTTTTTTTTTTTTACCAAAATATCGTGGGTTTAACTCTCTTTATAGCAGCCACAAGGCTGAAAGAGCGAGCATGTTCGATCACGCGGATTCGAACTTGTGAGCGTCAGGTTGCGAGATGAGCGCCCTAACTGTCAGACCCGATCGTACATGGACAACAATATCCTCTTTTTACATAACGACTACAATTAAACTACCTTTTCCTTTATGACAAGATTTTTCTATTCAATTTTACATGACTTAATAATCCATATAACCCACTGTATTCCATGTTTTAATTGAAATTGATTTTCGTGAAATCTACAAGAAATTTTATTTAATATTTCTAAGGTAAACACGCTGTAAATGTAGACAACCTTGTCCTAAAATAAAATACAGTAGAACAGGTAAAGACAGTAATTTAGATTTATTAATTTATTAAGTGTTATTAATTCTGTCCGGAATATTAGCAGAACACAGATTAAACGTCCAATTAAAAAAAACTGATCATAAAAGAGAGTATCCATTCAGCAGCTCCTTTCGCCTGCAACTCCGTATGACGGAATTGTCTGTTACTTTCAAAATACATCTGCATATTAAAAGGAATTCTTGGACCTTTTAATTCGTTGTTTGACATTCTATTCCGTTTAGCCAAAGTGTAGTATGTGGATAATTTAAAACAAATGCATTTAAAAATAGGGTTACAAGGATCTATACGAGTGTAGAAGTGTTTAAAAACGTGGTTAGAATTGACCTACAATAGTGTAGATCTGCAGTACATGTAATTATAATACGGTGTTGCGGGTGAAAGCCTTTTTCAGTACAGCAGGTCACAATCCCAAAATCAATAAAGTTGTTCATATTTTGATATTACACTGAATTTAATACAATGTATCTCTGGGGCATCATTGAAATATTGAGTCTTCATTTGTTTGAAGTACATGATCCACAGCTTTATCCTTTACAAATCAGTGGTTGGTGCATCACTGAAAGGTTAATATTATTGTTCTAAACATGTTAATGGATCCCTTTTTACTACACTTTATAGTTTTTCCATTTAAATATATGGTGGAAAGCAATCCTAATTTCATGTTGAAAGTATCCTAAATTTCCATTTCGAGGCTGACAAGCAAAGTAAAGACAAAATAAGAGTTTACGGTTATTTTTCAATTATGCTTTTATTATTTGGTTTCTGTGGTTGATTCATACTGTGGTTAATTGACGACTAACAGTTATTTCTTGTAATGGTACCTATAATATATACGCCGAGATAATCTTTCTTGTACACATTCTTGATAGTTGTCTATTCCAACTGTTTTTATTTCTAGACATTATTTAAAAACACAAGTGGATCTGTGGTGGAAGGAGTACGAAAGTCAGTAAATATTTACATTTTACAGGAAAGAACTTCCATTCTCTTTCACAACAGTTGTCATCAGAAACTTTACTATACTGAAGAAATTCATTCGCACAGCAGACTTACACATGGTGGCAATTAGTCTTTTTACGGCAGAATTGTTTTTAAAATTTACATCACTATGAAATTCATACAAGAGTTCAACTAACCCTAGTTCAGCAATTATCAATCTATATAATACTGCTAGACTGTATATAAGATATACCAAACCTCCCTTCCTCTCCCCTTGATGTGCTAATTCAATTGCTCATAAACTGGATCAAATTCAGTTGACAAAAAAGGAGACATTCCAAATTCTGTACTACCAGTTTTACTTGCATGAATTGCTGAAAAACCTACGGATGTTTTTCTGAAGCTCCAACATGTACGAGATAATCGAGTGTAGCAGAGAACGGACAAACTGTAGAACATACAGCTATCAACTAGCTGTACAACATTCGTCAACTAGAAACCTGCATCTGCTGTTTCCTGTTCAGCACAGACACATTGTATACATACTCCTGGAGGATGTATACACTAGCAGCAGGCACATGGTATAAATAAGTTTTGGAGATTTAGGAAACATTCAATATTACACCTGCTTTTCAGAATAAAAACATTTTGATCGAACAACACAAGAAATCCATTCACTGTTTTACAACTATTCACCGCAAAGTTTGAGAACAGAAGGTTTAGTGTAAAGTCCTTCTATTACAAGAACAGTTTTGTTCTCACTATGAGCATTTACCCAATTAAAGTGTACATATTTTTCAATGGTTAAAGTAAAGTTAATCCATTCTCAAGGCAGGTGTATACACCTCTACAAATAACGTTCATGTCACGTATTTCCGCTAATAGAGAGTCAGCATTTTGCGTCCCTGAAGGATACAGAGCAATGAGAGACAATGGTCTAGGTACCGTACAGTCTTAAATACAGGTGTTGTGAGACCCAGTATGACCACAACGTGGTTCGATCATTTTGGTAAATTGCTGCGCCAGTGATTCTGTTGGAATGAGGGAAGAGGCCATATGACTCCTCCAGTGAATAAGTTACTGCTCAACTGAAGTTAACATAAAGCATGGTTTGTCAGGTAACGAGTGTACACATAGTTGGCTAGAATAGTAGATATCTGTAGTATTCGATCATAATTTTAAACGAGTATATACAATTGTGCAAGATCAGACGATTCGCAGACACGAAAGGTAACTTCCTCTTGTCTATTATCACCAATACATGTCAACCTTTTTCAAAGCAATTGAGTGAGAAGACTGCATGTTGTGCATGTTGGTCGAGCTATAAAATTCTATTGAATAGTCAGTGTGTACTATGCATTGCCTTACATTGTTGTCTTGATCGTGTGTTTCTGCCTTACAGAAATCACTTTTCCCCGTTATATGCCATTACAGACAAACTAAACTAAACTTTTGTTCGTGATGGTCTGAGTCCAAAACTCAGAGGAATCTTGATAGCAAATTGACTTATATCAATATTAGCAGTTTCTTCGGTTTTTATTTTCTACATGCATTCCTATTTCAGCTTGGAAAAACCTGTTAGAATATGATATACAGTACTTTGCATTATTTTTCTTCAGAGTCTGTTTAAGTATATTGTCTTCAAATTACGGCTGACTAAAATTGAATCGCATGTATACAAAAGTAAAGATGTGTGTCCACTGGTTGATCATTACTCTGTATTATGATGAAAGTTGAACACTTCTTATCTATTTTTACTTGATACAACATATCGCTCAGTCAACTTCTATTGCTCCTGATGGCCAAAATTTAAACTGCAACGTTTGTTATTATAATATAAATTATATATTAGTTTATATATTGATTCACCACCAATATTTATTTGCTAGTAATTACAGACTAATCACATGATAAAAATTACCTTTGGAAAAATCTAATGCCGTACAACTTGTGGTATTGGTGTGAGATTGAAATGTAAGGTCCGAGGAGATTGGAATAGAAACACTCAAACAGAATGTGGAGAATTTTACTGAAGAAAATAAGTTATTTTCTACTGAAACTTAAGAGAATGTTGTGCATTTTAATAGACACATTATATGTTAAAAAATACAGGATACAATGAATAATCATAACCTACCCCCTGAAACCTCTACATGAACGTCCAAAGCGAACCTAATCTTATTAAGTATATTCGGAGATTCAATTATGTACTGTTCTTCAGGCACCTTTTATCATACATGTTAAGTTCTATATTGTTCGTTTGTTTTAAATTTCACGTAAAGCTACGCAAGAGTTACCTACGCTAGCTGTCCTAATTTAGGAGTGTAAGACTAGATGGAAGACAGCTCATCGTTACCATCCACCGACAACTCTTTGGCTACTATTTTATCAACGAATAATGGGACTGGCCGCAATATTATAATACCCCCACGGCTGAAAAAGCGAACATGTTTGGTGTGAAGGGGATTCGAACCCGCGATTCTCAGATCACCACTTGACCACACTGGGCCGCTCAGAACAGTACATATAGAACATACATATATTTCTAACAACTATATCTAATTTAAGTGTACAGAATGAACTAGAATTTACAACAGCGTTTAGCCTAAAACAAATCTTTTTTCTTGAAGTATTAATATACTAGTTTCTCGTGTCTCGATAAAGAGCCAAACTCAAGACATTTTTGCTGAATATTTAAAGTTGTTAACTAATCCATTCTCCCGACAGATTATCAAAAAGTTAAAACTTTATCCGATATGTATTTTATTAATATTATTTATTATTATAAATAAAGGCCTCAGGTAATGGTCAATAATATAACAAGAAAAAAAAAGAGAAACTTCAGGCAGTTCTACAACGAAACAATGCGCTTTTTTCATGAATTTCCACGACCTTTGCCGTAACTGTACATACAAGTTATTTTTCATGTATCACTGAATTAGTGGGAGAAAACTACATTAAAAACAACGTTAACTTGTCCGTGACTTCCATGTTAATTAGCGCACACATAATAAGTTGCTTATCAGCGTAATCACGAAACGTAAAACTTCGTTCGCGTCAGTAAGATCAATGATACAGGGAAGATATATCAAACACGTGTTTATACCAAAGACAAGATGTCTATATCAATTCGTAAAACGGCTACATAGTTAGTTCACTCATACGTGGGAGGCAATACTTAATTAGCTTGATTTGAATTAGATGTCATGTAAGATATTGTAACAGTTAAAGCTGATAAGACGTTTGTTTCTTTCATTCAGCTTAATGGCCCTACTCATAACACAATCTTAAAACAGGATATCAACAAATTAAAACTAATTACTTGAAAACTAAAACCCAAGTAATAACTGGTAACCTAAAAAAAACAAACTCATTTTTTTAAGTTTGGATTCATACCAGTGATAGTTTTACAAATAAAAATGTTTAAGTTATTTAAGTTTCAATGCGTGTCAAATTTAGGATATTTGCCAGCAAAATTGATACACACTGTATTCTTTCCTAGCAAATATATTTTAATATACAAACAACAATACCATTTATAATAGCAGTTATTACAAATAATGATTTATATACAACAGTTCACAAACTTACAGATAATACAGTGTGTTATATCTGGACTAGAACAATACTTTACCGACAATCCACGCCCACCATGAGCAAATTAATTTCGAGTTGATATTATTACACTTCGCTTAAGCTAGCTAGCTTGGTTAGCCTTACTTCACTAACTTTTTATCAATGAAGATATTTAATGTCCTCGCAGATATATTAACATCAGAACTTAATTCACTGAAGATGTACGATTCGTAATGTTCAAAGTATATAAACATTACTGATCAAATTCTATAGCTTTCCGATTAGTGATCGCTAATCACAATTATAGCTTCCGAGGCTTCTAGTACACTAACAGCAGCTGAACAATAATAACAACAGCAGCTGAACAATAATAACAACAACAGCCTCTCGGCGGTAAGATTGTATGTACCGATCACGTGAGGTTCTCGAACATTCGCGGAAAGTAGTTCTTATGTAACGATATTCCTAAAGAAACCTTTCATCATGAGCTCCTGATTCGCGGTGGTATTTCAATTTATTAGATGTCTATATGTACAGTTAGATATGTATGATATGTATGTAAAAATATATGCGTGTGTTTGTTTTATTTTTTGAATTTAGCGCAAAGCTACACGAGGCCTACTCTTTACCAACGAATAGTGGAATTGGCCGTCACATAACGCCTCCACGGCTGAAAGAGTAAGCATGTTTGGCACGACGGGGATTGGAACCCATATGCGTGTGTAATGCAAAAAAAATTCAAACTTTTGCTAAAGATATGTTGTTATTTTCCAAGTTCTCTGGCTGACCAACTTTTGATGCCATTTACATGTCTGTCATCAGAGAACGTCTAATATAGAAATGCCAAACTTTCAAGGTCCTAAGGCGATTTTATACAAGCCTCAATTGCCTTCGTTAGTGATCATTCTCACTATAACTATTGAAGAGAAGATTAACTCTTTGATTACACAGACTTTTGTACCATTTCTTCATTTGGACATGATTCACATCCAAGGTTAGAGGCAGTATAAGTTCCCCTGAATGACCACTGTGGTATGTAACCTTGATGTGAAGAGAGGATTAACTTGTTACCACTAATTACATCCAACTCACGAGGTCGTTAACCAAGTGCAGAACTTCGATACAATAGTTTAGAAGAATCTTCTTGAATATATTTCGAATAAAGATGTATTATGTATCTAGTTAGATAAGAGTATATATTATCAACTTTAATTTATTACGACCATAAGCTTCTTTACTACTTGATAAAAATGTACAAAGAAAAACAACCGTTCTTTTCACGTGGAATCAATCAGACACTCACATACACGAGTTATAAAAAAAAAGTTCGATTTTTGTTCCCTATAGATGAATATAAAATAAACTTTCAATAACATTTATCACTGCAGATTCTGACAAAGTGTTGCTTAGCTTTATTTGATCCTATACTGCGTTGTTTTCAGGAGGTATTCACATCAAATATTCGAAGCGGCGACAGAGTTGAATGCCATGAAGATAATATGTATCGTTTTCAATAAATGTTTATTGGCTATCACGGTCTAACCCGATCAACAAGTTCTCGTTCTAAAATATCTATGCAAAAACGGCTCGTTTGGGTTGATAAAATATATTACGTATAGGAGCGAACAACGTTTCGACCTTCTTCGGCCATCGTCAGGTTTACAAAGAAAGAAAGAGGTAACCCAAACGAGCCGTTTTTAAGTATATATTTTTCCCTACAACTGGGTTTTCTCGACATCACTGATAAGTTATTGTACTGAACAAAATAACTCTTGTTAAAAAATAATGTAAAATATCATAAAAAAAAACATGCATTGAATTATTTTTAATGCGACATTAGGTTTGAGTACATCTTATAGGTTTTTAATAGACACCCAGAAGATTTTGGTGTAACGTTAGTCCCAAAATTATATTTGTTGAAAATGTCGAAATAAGTGTGTTTTTTTTTGTTTTGTTTTTTATTGTTATTGGTGTTAGGCCTGGCATGGCCGAGTGCGTTATGGCGTGCGCTTCGTAATCTGAGGGTCGCGTGTTCGCGCCCGCTAAACATGCTCGCCTTCCCAGCCGTGGGTGTATATAATGTGACGGTCAATCCCACTATTCGTTGGTAAAAGAGTAGCTTAAGAATTGGCGGTGGGTGGTGATGACTAGCTGCCTTCCCTCTAGTCTTACACTGCTAAATTAGGGACGGCTAGCACAAATAGCCCTCGAGTAGCTTTGTGCGAAATTCCAAAACAAACAAACAATTTATTGGTGTATGATTTAGAGTAAAGCCTCACTGGTTTATCTGTTGTGGCTATTGCGCGTAATAGAACCCAGAATTTTAGTTTTAAGTTTTTAATTTTATCACTAATTCACCAGGGTCTGACCGTAAGTAAATTATTATAACAATATATGAAAAAATACATACAAAAGGTTATGATTAAAAACCTTAAGTTGGAATTTTGTTCACCGAATATATACATATTAAAATCACAATTTACTTCAAATACTTACAAAATTAGTTAATTTGAATAAATATTGGAAAAATAAACCATAATTCACTTAAAATTGCAAAACAAAAACTATAGAAAAACAAAATAAGACAATAATGGGGCGTTAAACCTCTTATCACGTGCTAAATGTTAACAGAGTGACTCGGAAAAAATACTATTATCTGTTATTTTTATCCTGTTTATTTTTCTCCTGATATATACTGACATAACCATAAGACTGATAAAATGACACACTAATAGAAAATATAAAGGACAAGTGTAGGACGTGTGAACTGTTTAGTAACTGTCGAAAAGATGGAATGGTAATCTTGACATTGTTATTATTAAAATTTAAAATAATTAGTTTTGACGTATGAACACATTTAAAGCCTCAATACCGATAATAATAAATATGATACGACAGGAAACAGGCCCGGCATGGCCAGGTGGGTTAAGGCTTTCGACTCGTAATATGAGGGTAGCGGGTTCGAATTCCTATCACACCAAACATTCTAGCTTTTTCCGCCGTGGGGCATGACAGTGTAATGGTCAATCCCACTATTTGTTGGTAACAGAGTGCCTAAAAATTGGCGGTGGGTAGTGATGATCAGCTGCTTCCTCACTAGTCTTACAATGCTAAATTAGAGACGGCTAGTACGGATAGCCCTCGTGTAACTTTGCGCGAAATTCAAAACTACATATTTAAAAACGGCCAGAATGAGTAGAGAAGAAACTAATAGAAGAGCGAACAACAATTATCGTCAGGTTTACAAAGAAAGAAAGGGTTACTGACCGGTAGCTGACCACGCCTTCAAACATGTGGTCAGCTACCGGTCAGCAACCCTTTCTTTCTGAACCTGACGATGACCGAGGTTGGGGGTGTGCATATTTTTAAATTCTGCCTACAATTTCTAAGATAGAAACAAATGTGGAGAAATATGTTATTACGTTCAAATTATGTCAACAAAATGAAAGTAGCGATAAGTAAGAAACATCAATAACAATACGACTCTCAAAAGAAATAACGTTCAAGAAAATAAACGAATAGTCACTGAAACGTAGCAATTATACAATAGGCTTATCTTTAATAAACATGTAAGATCCGAAAGAATACGAATTTACCTTCTTTTCAATTGTCGTTGTTGGTAAGGAACCTCAACCACGTGATTTGAATGAGGATGGAAGAACGTGGTTATTTAGAATACACTACACACACACACACACATACATAATTAGTGTACTTTCAAACTTCCTGTCTGTAAGAAGCTGACACCCTGTAGGTCTGTACATTGGATTTATTCCATTTCTAAAAACAAGAACACATCATGCATGGAAGAGAAACCAGGTTAACGGTGTCATACGTTTCGGGCATGGGAGCATCATTAGCCAATCAAACGGCATCTCAAGTAAAAAATTATTTAAATTAAATTGCACTTGGAAAGTAACGAAGGGACTAGAAACACACAAGTTGACCAAGAGTGGTTGTAATAACTACAGAAAAATTAGGTAATGAGTCAAACCAAGAAGTATCAGCCCACTGAAGGCGTGTTTATGTTCTTAATGTGAAAACTAATTCAGTGCGAAATTCTCGTTAATTTGTAAGTAAAGTGAAATTTTTGCTAACATATTTCAAAATCAAGTGTTACAATTTTATCAGTATCAATGGGATAATAAAAATACACCATAATTAGGAAAATTAGTCTCATGAAATGCAGAAAATGTATAGAATATTAGAGATTAAAATGTTGGTGGCCTTAAGTCGAGCCCTGATTCGCCCCGGTCGTAATGGGTGGGTCTAGGGCTCACATCCCCTCGCTTCAATCGGTCAAATAAACCTTACCCCCCTACTTTTAAATTATCTGTTACACCTGAGTTTATTTTTAACTTAAGAAACGTTTGCAAACAAACCCTTAACATTAAAATAGGTCGACTGCACTGTTGCATAACAAAAGAAAAATGGCTGATGAAACGTGACAAGAGGTTCTGATGGACAAAACAATGCGTGGATCCATAAAATTCGAAGAGATTTAAGAAGAAATATTTAATTTAATTGCAACATATATACACACAAATGTTCAACACATTCAAACTGAATGATTGTATGGCACTAATATATGATTTTTGCTGGTCAATATGCAAGCATAAGATAAGTAACTTATCTAAAGCTTTAACAACTATTTGAAATCTTTGTTGCACATTGATTTGAAAATAAAAATTATTTTCAACCACTGGTGAAGTAATTATCCATACGTGTCATATGACATTAGTAATAAGCTTATTATATTAATTATTACTAATGTTTTATGATCGGTATAATTAAATGTCATCTCACTTCGCTGGAAGTGAAAACGCTACTACCATAATGCATAGCTATTTGTTGTTGTATACAAGTATACTTTATATTTATATACGTATGTTAACAGTGAAAATGATATCAGATTATTTGTATCGATGTATTTGGATATAAAACTTATCACATGAAGATATTGAAGTTTAATGAAAATAATGATTATATTCTATTATCATCATTAAAATCCACCTGTAGACAACTTACTATTGCCTTAACGTATACTCCTACAAAAAACGTGCGAGCTTGATCACCTTCATTTGAACAATGCCTAGGTTTTTCGTGTTTAATATATTTGGTAAAAGAATCAGAAAACGATTATTCATTCTATCAATAACTCAGTCGATCTCTCATTACATTGCTAACTGTGCAAAATGATTCGAAAATTGCTCGCGTCGTGGCGCTGTTACATAGCCTCGAAATTAGCAATCCCTACATGCAAAACTAGGATACTATTGTGTCAACTCAAGACAGCTTTACGTGTGAACTTGTAATGTTTTAAATAATTCGTCCGGATTATGTACGATCCAACTGGTCAGTTCGTATACAATATACAGTACTGAAAGCATAGTATATTGATTGACAAGTTTAAAGAAGAAAACTGGTAAACATACAACAAATTTGTTGAACAAAGTTGTTAACTTATTGTTCTATACTTTAATAATGAAATTTGGATAATTATTGTTCAAGTGCCATTTTATGATATTCACATGAAATATTTTTTTCACACCAATGACATAAAATATACAACAAATCAAGTTTCAATATATATACATATATTCACAGTGAATTTACGAATAACACATTATATCAACACTTTTACGTGAATCAGCGTTTTGTTAGAAACTAATAATAATGTTTTTTAAGTCTGTATTATGCTTTATTCACTTACTGGCTCAAATGGTGGGCTTCTTCGATGTCAGATTTACCGTCACCACATTCTGAGTCAACATTGCCGTTGGTTAGCTAATATATCATCATTATTAGCAGTCAGAGTGCCTTGATAGGCACGTGCTGCTGAATCTTTCAATCCTGTCTTTAATTCCAAATCGTCTTAAGAAACATCGCAGCCAACCTCTGGAGTATTCAGATTTGGTCATATCAGATTGTTATCCAAGAAGATTAACTTATTCGTTAACCATTGCTGCAGGTAACATCACACATCTAAAGATACAAAGCCTTCTCTAGATTTGTATGTTTCGAATGATTTGCCCTTTTTTTGTTGTTGTGTTAACTTTCAAGCTCTTAAATATTTCTATGGTGCGAAGAGTTTCATATATGGTTGATTTGTTTACGAGAACATTTCTTTATACACTGATTAACCTTATTGGTAATATTAAGGCTTGCACTTTGATTTGTTTTGTGTATAAACAAACATTATGTTTAACTGGTGCTGGTATTTCTGTGTATTTTTGTTTTAGAGTATTGTAACTTGGCACAACTGCAATAAATAACTCTAATGACCTCTGTATATTTATTGTTCATGTACATCCTTACTATGAAAGGCATTTTCAGAAAAAAAATGGTAAGATGGTAACCACTGCAGGCGTAGGTTGTTCTCAAGAAATCTGTCGTAAAAATTCACTTACTTATTTTATGGTTCATAATTATCATTTCGTCATCAGTTCTGATTATCCCCTACTTAACTCATGTATCCATAGGAAATTATGCTTACTATACAAAACAGATTTTCAGACTCGAACCTCGAGTATATTACTATATTATTGTTTTAATATCTCGTTGTAAATATCTGTCTATATGAAATCTTACCGGAATTATGAATAATCAGAACATTCGATTTCAAGATTAATGAGGGTTTACGGTTATGCAAACGTATTTATAACAATTCGACTAGGTATTATGGTTAATATGCAAATTGGGGATACATTAGAAGTAGGTTTACTAAAAAAAATTAAATTTTAGTGTCCTTTGGTTGAGAAATGCAGCTAACTCAAGGTCACGTTTACAAGACTGGAACACTTTCTTCCATATCTAATGTTTGTTTGAACTTAAATACACAGTTACACAGTGTTCTGTTCATCACGGTTATCGAAATTCGGTTTCGAGCATTCTAAAAGGCTGCAGATATACAGTTCTACGAACACGTATCACTAGGGGCCTACATAGAGTAACACTAACAATTTTGAAACATATTACAATAACACATTTTTAAACCACTTGCTGAATTTGATATTTATTATATAGCAAATATAATAAAATATAATATATAATATTATACAGTATAAGTAATTACAGTATTTTACTGTAATTTTGAAATTATACACATTCGTAAGGCATGCTAAGTTTAAAAAAACTAAAAAAATACATGCGCCTAAAACTGTTTTGTACGTACTTAAAAATATTGCTTATTTTTCTTTCTTGACTAGATAGTTTTTTAAATTTTAAGATATCACTGGCAGCTGCAAAAATTAAGTTGAAAGAAGCGTGTGATTTGTCTTCGTTAAGCGACATTCCAAATCCAATAAAAGGTTAAGGGGTTGTGTATATATTGACAAACTAGACATTGAATTCAGATTGAATTTATTGTAACGATTCAATACTTGTATCGTTTATGGTCAGTGTACAAAAATAAAGTTTAAGACTTAAGCGTCTGGTAATTCAAGTGTGGTATATGATACAAGAATGGACATAATCCTTAGTTTTCACAAAGAAAACGCTTAACTTTCACAATATTATCACACGAGCAACAGCCTAGAAAAATTTCTCGTGGTTCACTATTAAGAAAAACAGACTGATTAATCTTCGAAAAGAATGTCGAGAGGTAGGTGCGCGAGAAAAATGGGGCGTTCAACGATTATGAAAGGTGAAGGCTTCAGACTCGTGAAGTATTATAAACAAAATTGTATTTGTAACAGAGGAAGTCTGTTAAACATATGTTATGAGTACATCGAAATAGATCAAAGTTGACATTGTAGTAAGACCAGATCCGTTAATTTAGTTAATTAAGTGACGTTAACATTGAAACATATTTCTGTATAGAAATGGCTAATGTCTAACACCCGGTGGCAATCGAGTTTAATGAACAAAGATATATCATAATTTTACATGTAAACGTGTAACCAAATCATTTGATTGCGATACGTCTACGGACTTACAATGTCAAAAACCTGGTTTCAATGACCGTGATGGACAAAGCACAAATAGCCCATTGTCTAACTTTGTACTTAACTACAGATAACTCATTTGAGAAATAAGTTAAAATTCAATTTAGGCCTGCATATGGTAAGACGAGATACCAAGTTATTTATGTATAAAACAAATTTTAGAAACACAATATTCATGAATAAGTATACAAGTTTCAATACTTTTCGCGTAGAAAATTTTCTCTTACCTCATAATCATTCAATGAAACTATTCAACAATTTCCATCGTTTCATAAAAGTAATGTACATTGTAATGTGCCTTTTTGTTTAGTTAACAAGGTTATCGGGGATTAATATCTTGGATTGGTGTATTTATATCAAATACTGGAATTAATCTCGTGCTCAGATAAAATATTAGCTTGAAGCTCAGTTATACTTGGCACGAGTTAGCCCACGTTATGTGAAACGTATTTTACTTGATTCAAACACGTCGACACGGAAGACGCTATATCTAGAGAGGCAATGATACAAGTACCACGTCTATTAGGGCTCGGACTTAAGTACATTAAAAACGTGTCTAGAACGAACATGGGTGAAGTTGTTTTATTTTTTTTCATGATTAAAATACGGCAAACAACAACAACAAAGAAAATTAAATGTGATAAATTATGGGAAGTGCGAAAAAAACCCGTTACAACAAAGTACAAGATCTCATAACAAATAATAAAATAACATGCATATCATTTTCCCCACAAGTTACGAAAAGTACATAAAAATCGTGTCTTTTTTTATACGCAATAAAACAAATTCACGTAGCCCCTTGTGTATCTAAATATACAAACACACACAATTTTCTGTTTGCATTATTATTGGTGCAATTTTTGTTATTCGTGCCATTATTACCGAACATCCAATAAGTCTCGTTATGCGTAAATTTTATATTGGAAATGCAAGTGAAAAATAATCATTGTCTTTAGTATCCAACAGAAATGAAAAACAAAATCTAGAACAGCCAAAGAAATCAATATTGTCATGAATACAAATTTGACTGTTTATTTAAGATGACTAAAATAATGAGTGAAGAACCCAGATCCTTGTGTCATCGTGAACGTTTATCAGATGTACTAACTTCCTTCTGGCCAAGTCTTAGTGTTTGTACACCATTTAATATATTCATTTGTTTGTCTGTAGTTAAGCGCACAGATACATGACAGTCAATTTTTGCCGTGCCAACCACATGAGCCCACAAACTTTTCACTGAACCACATGGAGGGTATTAATACATTCGTAACTAAACAGTATTACTTCACGAACATGTAAAAGCAGGGCCAAAGGAGGATGTCCATCATCGGTCGATACCTTTTAGCACTCATGTTACCTTATGCGTCCACCTTATCTAAGAATAGGTACGTTAAAATTCGTCGATTTCTAAAGTAAAACAAGCACGATGGTTTCACTTACCTATGAGCACTTCTTTCTAATATGGAAGTTCGTGTACGCATGAGCTGTCGTTAAAAGTGAGGTAATAACCGTACGATATAGATGATTAACATCACCATTTCAGGATGGGTTAGGATATTTACTGCTAGACAGGTTTGAGTTTAACGTTGACAGCTAAATAAAGTGGGGCGAACAAATTTAGAAATTGAATCAATCGGCTTACGTGATGATTAATTGAACCACGTGATATGTTTTAGGGTCAAAGTGATTAAATATTTCCAACCAATGAGTGGTTGGCAATATCTGATTGCGAGTTCTGTATTTAAATTGGTACTCGTAATTAAATGTAATTGTTGTATTTATTCTTTTCTAACAAACTGAATACACAAGCGTTATTCACATATACGCTTTAAATATTAAGCAATACTTTTAATTACCTGATAGTCAGGGGCGTAGATCCTGGGGGAAGGGGGTATAAATAAATCCCCTTCATTTTAGGTGGGGGGTATAGTGCATACAGTCATCCCCCCCTACAGTTTGGTCTGTTGAATTGTTTTATTGCATCACAAGCCTACAAATTGTTCTCGTGTTCTTACCAATCGAATTACATAATTAGGCCAAGATGTAGGTTTTTTCAGTGGCCGAAATATACATCTTTAATATACGCGTGCTTCTAAACTTTTTGATCAAAGCGATAGTTCGTAAGTATCAGTCTGTAGGCCTAAGTATACATGCAAGTATTGTGGCAACAAGATTACTCTGTGACTGCATGTTTACAGCTTTCAGGTTCACGTAATCACAGATTACTAATTTGGAAATTCAACAGTCCACATAAGTGGTTGCAAAAATCATCATCATCCCTCCCCCTTCGGGTGTAAAAAAATCTACGCCTCTGCTGATAGCAAAGGAAAATTTCCTCTCTGTCTAAGAATGCTTGTTTGTTTTTGAATTTTGCACAAAGCTACTCGAGGGCTATCTGTGCTATCCGTCCCTTATTTAGCAGTGCAAGACTAGAGGGAAGGTAGCTAGTCATCACCACCTACCGTCAACTCTTGGGTTACTCTTTCACCAACGAAAAGTGGAATTGACCATCACTTTATAACGCCCCCACGGCTGAAAGGGCGAGCATGTTTGTTGCGACTGGGATTCGAACCTGCGATCCTCAGTCAAACGCCTTAATCCCTCTGGCCATACCGAGCCTATCTGAGGACGCATTTGATCATAGGCGAGTTAACCGCTCCAAGCTACTCTTGGCTTGTTAACTAACAGTACGAAAGGTAACAAAATTCGTACTAAATTTTCCCATACATTAAAAAATAAAAAAAACTATTTTATAGAATATTTCTTATACTATTATTGCAGTATCTAGTATAAATGGTTGATGTTTCAAACTATCGTTACTTGGCGGACTCCATTATTATAGAATAAAGGAAAAAATAAAGAAAAACAAAGAATACTGAAATTTTCATAAAAACTTCATTTATTATGACACAACCGTGGTCGTTAATGAACGAACTTTTTCTGAAACGCGAAACTGTTTTTGTTTTGCTTTTTCCTCAATTCTGTAAATATTTGGGTTTGAACAAAATTCCCACCGCAACAAGATTTTATAAGTGAAATACTGTACATAAACTTGTCGGTATTATGACTTATATCCCATGATATCTAAATTATACAGTAATAAAATATCTAGCTGTAATGCGGAAAAATAAAGATATTATTGATGTTTCAGTTTTGTTTTTTGTTCTAATTTACACCATTTAACTTCCGGTTTATTATAGGTTTAGAATAAGTGTTTAAGCTTGAATTAGAGAAGTATTTCATCATCAAAATATGTTTTAGATATTTCTTACTTCTTCGTGTAGGATATAGCTTTCCCTATAGCCCCCTAATGGCACAGTGGTATGTCTACGGACTTATAACGCTAAAAACCGGGCTTCGATATCCGTGGTGGACGGAGCACAGATAGCCCATTGCGTAGCTTTGTGCTTAATCCAAGACAACACCAACAACCTTCCGTACAAACAAACTTCAAAATTGTTATTAAATTTAATACACGAAATACACATAATTCAGACAGTATAAATCATAGCCACATCTCTACTGTGAAACAGGCTGATTTGAACAAGAAGAGACGCGGCTACTTTGTCATTTCTGTCAAGTTTCTCAACTCGATTTCTACATCTCTTCACTTCAGATCGCTTCCTCTGTTGAAAAATTTATTGCAAATTGAACATTACTGAAAATTCTCAAAGAGGCTTTATTCACTTTTAACCAATTTCTCTATTTTCCACGTTTTCAAGAGAACAAAGACGAGATAGTTACGTTTCTTTAAAATAACCTACAACACGTTTAAGGTAAGACATTCAAAATACATTAAAGCAGCTTCCAAAAGAAAATTCATTACAGAATGAGAGTTCACTTTTATTTGTATGTTTTCACTGTATGAGTATGGTTTTCACTTTGTGAGTATGGTTTTCACTGTATGAGTATGGTTTTCACTGTATGAGTATGGTTTTCACTGTGTGAGTATGGTTTTCACTGTATGAGTGTGGTTTTCACTGTGTGAGTATGGTTTTCACTGTATGAGTATGGTTTTCTTCAAAGCAGTGCCGAGTATGCAATTAGATTCTCAAAAATTAATCAAATTGTACACCTGCTTAATGAATTGCCCCCAGTGGCTCAGCGGTATGTCTGCCGACTTACAGGCTAAATGCCGGGTTTCGATACCCGTGGTGGGCAGAGCACAGATAGCCCCTTGTGTAGCTTTGTGCTTAGTTCGAGACAACAACAACTTAATGAATTAATAATTTTATACAATAATCCTTGTTTAAAAAGTAATTGTGATATTTGGTGTGACATATAAGTTTCTGATAATTTTTAATTCTTGTTTGAGAATATGGACTCTTTATTTTAAAAAATGGAATGTGATACTGGTTGTAAAGTGAAAGAAAATGTATAATAATTATTTGATGTTTTTGAACAACATAGAATCCTTATTTGAAAACGAATTTTAAGAGTGGTTGCAACGTAAAAACGTCTAATAATTTTTATGCTTGATCAATGACATACGTAGGACAAACAGTTACCAATTAATGATATGATGTCTAATGGGCTTTGAATTAGCAACTGGGTGTACAGGTTCTCGAAAGCATTTAAACGTTGTTTATTTGTGATGCTGTGGCACTTATACACAAAAATGTTACTGTCACTTCGTGTTATCAACTGGAAAATCCTCAAATTTTCAACCCTCGAGCCAGAAGCCACTCAAAAGTTATCGGGAAAAGGATCGATGAACTAATGGTTTAACCAGATGAAAGTCCATTTATGTTTATCTTTTGTTCTAAAGATGACAACACTCAGAAGTAGGGTTAAGAAATGGTAGACAGAGAAGAAAGTTTTACTGCAAAATTGGTGGTCCCTGTAAACTGTAAGGTCAATACGGCTTCTGTGATTTGTCATAAACTATTTTGTACTGAGTTAAAATGTAATATAAATGATAAAAATACTTTGCGCCTACACTACGGTATAAAAATAGTCTTGAAATGGGTAGCTCAGTGTAAACTTTGACCGCGTTTCTAAAGTCTGCATCGCTAGAATCATCCAAAAGCCATGTTCAGTAAACCGACACCAGCCAATGAAACAATAAAAGATACTGCTAGAGAGAGCGAAAAGGTCGGTGACCTGACCACATTGTCAAGATTTTGGTCAGGAGGTTAAAATGAAGTCCACCCGATTGATTGTTTGCATTCAGCAAATAAACAAAATCTTTATTTGTAATTATTGTGTGTCGTTTTTAAATATTTCATCAAAGAACAATAACAGCAAAGAAGGATTATCTATGAGTTGGTAAAGTCGATACGGAATCAAAGTGGATTGTCTTCATTGGTTTGTCCACTGAGGCACTTTCACACCATTCCTGTCAGGTTGGACATTGCAACAACTTTATGTGAAAACTTTACAAACTATTGAAGCGTGGTTATAGTTAATCATATTTGTTATGCAACATTTTCATTAGGCCTCTTTTATTTTTAACACATCTTTAGGGATTTCCAAGAATTAGAAGTGTATAACAATAGTATTTTAACCACACTATTTTCCCGTCATTCATGTTTCGCCAGGTTGAAAAGGCGTTTTCACCGTAACAGTTGTTATTGTAACGAATGACTTATAAGTGTTCTGACCAGGACTGTGTTTACTGTATCCCACCTGCCCTGATGGTATCTGGATTAAGCGAAACTTATCTACGGCAATTGAATGAGTAATCCGCTTAGTTTATATGTATAGTGACCAAGCAGAGCCTTCACACCCAGTCACTTCTGTCATTTCACTTACACATTAGTTTCACTATTCTATTATTATCATGAAGACAGAACCGGAATACAACGGGAAAAGGAAAAGGGGGAAGTTAACCTGCGAAAATACCTGTAACTGAAATAGGTCAACTGCACAACGGACAGTGACCAAGATCATTGATGGTTTTGCAACCTGTCCTTTCACGTTTGATTTCTCAAATAAACACAGAAATACTATCGTGCGGTCTACAAAAAATGTATGTCATAATATTACACATAATATTGTTAACAATTCAAAGTTCGTTAAGTACAACAACTCCGTTCATAAATAATACAAAACTAAAACATTTTATGATACCTGGAGAAGTTCGAGTGTGGAAGGTAACACATGTATCTACACCAAAACTATTCGAGAACAGTTTAGTTTTCTTTCATTTTCTCATCATTATTAAGGTAGTTTGATTTTTTTTCGCCCCATTCTGGACTTATTAATTTCTTAATTAATTATTTTCATGCAATTGTTTCAACATCTGTTTGAAAGTGAATAATACAGGGTGGCCAGTAAGTCCCTACGCATCCATATGTTATTATGTTATATTCAATTACGCATGCAATATAAATTTGTTTCTTTTTTTCAGAACATTTGGCACAATAACCCCTGCTATGTTGAGGAAAATGTCTCACAGAACATGGCGTCGCATAATATTATGCAGCAAGAATGAGGGAAAGCACACAGATACACTGGATGCATAAGATATATGGATGGGTAAGGACTTATGGACCACCCTGTAGTTACATGTCTCGTGCTTCTTTCATTTCGAATGCAATTTCACTTTATAAAGATCGAGTTGCGTCATATACGAACGTTTCAGTTACCAAAACGGAAATTTATTTTTCGCGAATACCATATGTATGCTGTAGACTGTATATTATCTCACATGCTTATGAATATTCCAGTTTGGAAACAAAGTCTTTCGATGTTTCTAACTTTATTAAGAAATAACAGAACACGACGTGTTTTATATTTCATTGTAGTGCGAGCTAATCACTACTGTTTTCCCGCAAATACGAATCACAATTTTACATTAACTCGAGAAGTAGTACTTTTATATACATCACATCAGTGTACATTATTAAATTTATTTAAACTGGTTTAAGCCTAAAACAGAAACCACTTTCAGGCGTGTCACACTTACTAATCTATCGTAAACTATTAATTTAGCAACACTTACTCGTAGCACTTGACATCACATTCAACAGCGAGTCTTGTTTCCAATAAAATTGATGCCACTATCAGGCGCGCTTTCCATGCGCGTAAGATATATTGTATATATTGTAAGATATATATCTAGAATTATTGTAAATTGAAGAAAATAAAATTAACTACGAACAGGAATATTGTATTGGTCTATTATACCGTAATTTTTAATTATATAGTCTGTGACTGGTACATATCACTTAGACTGTGATGCACAATCTACCACAGCGACAAAACAAAAAGTTGTCTTGTCTTATGCGTAATTTCGCGAGTTCACTCAAGCATTTTTCTTGTTTGTTTGTTTGTTTGTTTTGGAATTTCGCACAAAGCTACTCGAGGGCTATCTGTGCTAGCCGTCCCTAATTTAGCAGTGTAAGACTAGAGGGAAGGCAGCTAGTCATCACCACCCACCGCCAACTCTTGGGCTACTCTTTTATCAACGAATAGTGGGATTGACCGTCACATTATACGCCCCCACGGCTGGGAGGGCGAGCATGTTTAGCGCGACTCGGGCGCGAACCCGCGACCCTCGGATTACGAGCGCACGCCTTAACGCGCTCGGCCATGCCAGGCCTGCATTTTTCTTGACAGGTAAATGTCTGCCAACGATTACTAAGAAACTCAGGTTTAGCACCCCCCCCCCTCAGTAGCACAGCGATATATCCTGGACTTACAATGTTACAATTTGGGTTTCGATACCCGTAGTGAGCAGACAACAGATAGTTTACAGATAGTAAGCTTTGGGCTTACTTAAACAACACCAACACTCAGACTAAGCAACAACCACCTGTATTATTACGCAGCAACACAACGCAAAATCGCCTCGAGGTATTTGTAAGATTACTATATTTTTATCAAAGAATTTCATATGGTTAATATCTGCCAACATTTATTACATAATAGAATATTAGTGCTCGGAATGCAAGAATTCTAAACTTCTTTTAGAATGTTTGTTTGTCAGAATTTTCAAGTAGCTATTAACAGTCACCGTAACTTCTAAATTTTTTATAAGATTTTTTAACAGCCTTAACGGTTTTAGGTGGATATCAAGAAAGTTTAACACAATGTTTTACAGATTCTTGATGGCGCTTGACTCATAATCTTAGTTTGGCGGAGTATAATACCGTTAATAAACTTCTTCGTTCTTTCAGCCGTAAATTAATTGTTATGTTACGGTTAACCTCACTTTTCATTAGTGAATATTAGCCCAGAAATTGACGGTAAATGGTGTTGGTAAGCTGCTTACACTCTAGCCTGAAAATAAAGTAATAAATAGTTTCATACGAGCACACAGAAGACACTATTTGAAAAGAAAAGACGTCAGGAAGCTAAGTTTTTATAATATTGAGGATCTTTGAATGTTGTTTGGTTTTATTATTTCCATCTTTAAAAATTAGAGTTCAATAACGAAACAAGATCTCGATTTATTAAGATTGGGGACTTAAATTCTAGGTATAAGCTTTTAATTAAGATTTTCAGAGTGTACAGTGTAGTATAACGTTAGATTATGTTTAGTACGTTAACGGTTCTTCAAGTTTAGTTGAAACTCAACTTGCTGTGAGATTGTAGGACAAATTAAATACGTATGTTTTATTTAATAAAGTATTAAGACTAGTTAACCTTCAAACTTAGCTTTAACGTTGTTAACAAGTTTCTGACATGTAATTGTAGTACAGAGTGTTTATTTCAATGTTACAAATAATACAATGACTAAGCCTAGTTCGAAAGTCAAGCATTCTCAGTTTATTAGGTGTGATAGATGCAAAGAATGGGTTATGTTTGGGATCTCTTGACTACTATGCATTTTTAAGAAAGATAATAATAGTGAGACATTCAATTTATATGTGGAGTGTTTTAGTTAGAGGCCATTCTAACTAAAATTCAGGAAATATATAAAGAGAACTATAAACTCAGGGAAATGACAGCAGGAGTTCTAGAAAAGCTTAACTTTTACATGGAATAAAGGCGTCAGCAAAGCTTAATAATGTCATTCATGAAGTTAGAAAGGGTAGTATTAGGGTTAAAAGTAGTGAACTTAATTGTAAAGACCCTGAGCATCAGCTTTAGGCCCTTGGCTTATGTAGGTAAGGAGCTATTGGATGGAGGGAAAGCAAGAGGATTAGAGAAGGATACGGATTATTAATTATTAAGTTATGGCTTGCAATATGACTCAGAGCAAATAACAATCACTTAACGAGTTAATTCAATTGTTGTGTTTTAAAATATCTCATTTTAAGAATTTAAATTAACGATCTAAAAATCTAAATTTTTACTTATTTTTGTATTTAGCTTAAATCGTCTTACTTTATTCTTAATGCTAAAACCATCGACATTTACATTAATGTTGTGAAAATACTGCTTTCATTTTTATGTATTTCTTAATTTCTTTTTAGTCAAAATGTTTGTTTGAAATTAGAGATTCCTCATCTAACAGTAAGTGGTTAAACTAATTACCTTTTGTAAAATATCTAATATACAGTAATACTCTTAATGCAAAAATAACTCGATATTTTGAAAACATAAACTAATAACTCGAAACTACTGGTTCGTTGCCGATAGTTGTGTTTCAACATAGTTAAAAACATAGAAAAATAAATGTCCATTGAATGTAGTATTTCTTAACAAAATCAAAAGTACCAACTTGAGAAACTTTAGAAACTTCATATTTTTTAACCACGGTTTGTATTAAACACATATTCAACCTTCTGGTTGTTTTAGTTAGTTTATTTTAGGCAGTAAGGAGTTTAAGCACTAGTTTAACATATAACTTTGTACAAATATTAATTTACTTTTACTATGGTAATGGAAGTTACATGAGAGCTTAATAAAGATTGTGGTGGAGGGTGCACCTAATAAAGATGTAAAGTTGTAAATGGTATTATATACATATGCTTCAGGGTTATTGGATCATATGCAGCTAGTAGCCCCTAAAGCTAGCTGAGATTATGAGTGATGTGAAATGTACGATCACAATCCGAAACAAAGTGCTATTAAACAACCGTAGGAAGGTTATGTGGATGAACAGGGAAATTTAGAATTAAAAGTGATTTAACAAAGTTTGGGGAAATTATCAATGAAATGAATTAATATTATTACCAGATAAAAAAGTCTTCTTTGAAGATTTATAATTAGTGTTAAAATAAATACATTCATCACCTACATGTAAATCATCTAAATATAATAAACAAAATATGATTGATAAAGCAATGGAACTTTGTTGGATAAAGTAAATAAGATTGTTCGAAGTAACTATAATTAAAAAGTAAAGTATAAATAAAGGTAGTTAGATTGAAACTAAGCTGAACAAGTGAATTATAAAGTGTTATTCAGGTTTAACATTTTAGAAAAAACCTATGTTTTGTCAGTTCCAAAGCCAAAAGTAATTTATTTAGATAGTGAATTTTATAGTATTGTGATGATAACCTTAATTAAACAAGATTTATAAGTTTATTTTATAGCTTAGTCGTGTGAAACAGCTGTCTGGCTAGCTATGACTATGTCATGAAACAAAATTTCGACATGTATCGATTCTTCAGTTAGATGTCTTCAGCGTCAATGTTTTTTAAATAGTTATCATTTAGCACCATCTATCGGTGATTCATCCAATTAATAACAATTTAAAACTTGATTATGATACTTTGTTGTTGTTATTGTTGTTTTGAATTAAGCACAAAGCTACACAATAAGCTATCTGTGCTCTGCCCACCACGGGTATCAAAACCCGGTTTTTAGCGTTGTAAGTCCGCAGACATACCGCTGACCAATTCCGATACATTAAAATGGTTCAAAGTTTGGTTAAAAAACAAATAAACAAAAGATTTATTGAATTGTGTCTTCTAATTAATATATGAGTTACTCAACTATAGAAATGTTTTTCTTTCTATGTATGTACTAGTAGTGGAAGATTGCTGACCGACTGATCAGGGTATCCAGAATGTGAACCTGAGAGTTTACGGTTCTACTAATATTGCTTTAAAATGCACTCTGTACTTTAGGGTCATCAATGCATTACAAAAGTGACGACCGAATTCCCTTCTTCGATTGGTCAACAGCATCCTAAAAGTTGAAAGTAGGTGCCGCTCATTAATTATCTCCCTTCTTGTTTATATTTCAAAATAAGGGAAGGCCATGCGCAGAAAGCCCTTGTATTGATTAGTTTAAACTTTCTGAATAACAAATATATATATATGAGGATTAACACCTTCTCGTTCACTTCAGTAGACATATATGTACATATACATTGTGCATAGTTTAATGGCACTATCACAAATATACGTCTTTGTCTATAGCACTGCATCGGAAACATATATGGAACATATTATATAGCATTTGTAGCACTATGAAGAAATAACATTATCCGTTAATGTTTCCAAAGTTTAACAATTTCAGTTTTCATATAAGTAATAAAAATATCATTAAACATATATCTATTAGTTTTTTTAATTGTGGACCTAAAAATAAACTATGCGATGAAAGAGATGTGAACTTTAAACGTGAAAGTGCTAAATTTTGGTCAAAACAAGCCGATTACATGGATCAGAACTAATACGTAACTCAGTCCTCAGTAACAAATATAATTAGTTTAACATACTAGTATAACTAGAATTACGCATAAAATAGAACTTAATAATAATGAGAAATTAATTTAGTTATATGTTGAGTCTTCTCACTGTCAACACTTTTTCGCCGTAATGTTATTTAATATTATTGAAAAAAAAACAGTAATGTTTACATTTTTGTGATTGTTGTCAAAGTCATTATCAAATAACTGTTCTACTCATGTTTTGATTTTTTTTTTAAACTTTCATTGTATGGAATAACAGAAAACTCAGGGCTGGAATTTTAGAATATAAACGCTAGTTATCATCCTTATATAGTTATATTAAAATTATTATTTCATTAACAATATATGTATTATTTTGATGAAAAGTGTCATATCCCTTCGACAAAACCTGGTGAAGTCTGTTAATCTATACTGTCAATTGGCTAAGTAGACATAACCCGCATTCGATACTAGTGGCTTTAATTATAGTATCAAATTACACTCTGGTGAATCAAGTGTAAGTGAGAAAGCTGTGATCATAAGAGTCAAGGTACGGTGTCTGTTCTGGACACAGTACAACTTGTTCATTTCGTAGCTTTGCGTTGAAACAAACTATCGAATTATTTTGATAATATGCATATAGCGCCATCTAGTAATATAGACGATTACTAATATTAATATTAAATATAAAGCAGCAGATGCGTGATGAAGTCGATGTTTTTGTTTTGAGACAGTAGATATTAGATAGAACAGAAATGAATTTATAATGATTTGTAATATTCTGTAAATTTAATAATTCGACATTACGTTTTATAGGATAAATAGAATATGAGCTCGACATGTGATTTCTTAACGGTTATTCTTAAGTTAAATCTATAATTATCATTAGAAGAACATGGTGACATTATTTTAACAATCTATGCAAAACCAACTTTAATAACGTTTAATTTACACAGAGAATTCTAAGCCAATATTTGGTTTATCATATGCAATACAAGCTTATTTTTTCTATCGGATAATATATATATTTTTATTAATTGCGCTTTACTTAATGGTATAGCAAGGTAGTTGTTGTTGTTTGTTGAATTAAGCACAAAGATACACAATGGGCTATCTGTGCTCTGCCCACCACGGGTATCGAAACCCGGATTTTAGCGTTGTACGTCCGCAGACATACCGCTGAGCCACGGGGGGCCAGCAAGGTGTTTAAGACACTCGATTGGTAATCTGAGGATCGTGGGCTCGAATCCCTCTTACACCAAATATGCTCGCACTTTTAGCCGTGGGGCGTTATTATGTGATGGTCAATCCCACTATGTGTTTGTAAAATAGGAGCTCACGAGTTGGCGGTGGGTGATGATGACCAGCTGCCTTTATTCTAGTTTTACACTGTGAAATTAGGGACGGCTACTGCAGATAGCCCTTGTGTAGCTTTGCGCAAAAATCAAACCCCTTAATACGGGGAGAAAACTGAAATCGATGTTTCTAAAGATGGGTATTATAAATGGCATGGCCGAGCGCGTAAGGCGTGTGACTTGTAATCCGAGGGTCGCGCTAAACATGCTCGCCCTCCCAGCCGTGGGGGTGTATAATGTGACGGTCAATCCCACTATTCGTTGGTAAAAGAGTAGCCAAAGAGTTGGCGGTGGGTGGTGATGACTAGCTGCGTTCCCTTACACTGCTAAATTAGGGACTGCTAGCACAGATAGCCCTCGAGTAGCTTTGTGTGAAATTCCAAAACAAACAAACAAACTAGGTATTATAAATCAGTTTTCTTTCTGGTATTTACTTATGAGCTACCATCTCCACATTATGAAAAATGGTCACTCCTAGGTACTTTATATACTAGTTACCAGCGATATTCCCCCTCAGTGCCACAGCGGTATGTCTTCAACAATGATACTTATTATGTGGGGATTTGGTTAATTACAAACAAAACCAACAATATTTACATGTTTACAATAATAGTATATTTTACAGTACTTTTAACTTAGAAAATATGCAAATAAGAAATTAAATCTATCTAATTAGATCTATAAGACAATATTTTTAGAACCACTGTCGCTATCACTAAACAATACGAATAATACCTCTTCCTGTTGACGAAGAGAGAACCAGAAAAAATTCAGAAAAGAAAGGAATGAATGTTGTTTTTCTTCTTCAACATTTAACAAGCACGAGGTTACACAGCGCTTCAATAATATAATATCGAGAGCAGAAGGCGATAATTTGGTTCAGCAGTATTGGACTATAATGGTCACTTTTCCTCTTAATTTCCGGCTCATTGTGTACAAAACACGGGAAAAAAATGAAAGGAGACCATAGAACTGAGGCTACTAGAACAATAAAAGTTGTTTAAATCCGTTTATTATTCGAGTATAGAGATTTCTATCTGTCTATATATGTAACGGATTTACTAATGCATGTTTATTTTAATATTGGTGTTTGTTTTAGTTAAATATATATTTAGAAATGCACGTAGCATATACTGTTAAATGTCTGTTGCGGAAGTACCTTCTATTCTCTTAAATTTGTAGAAGATTCTTTAGCGTAACGATCAACAATGCACAATGTGTTTATATAAAATACTAGTGTTTGCCAGTATTATTGCTAACTGAAATTTCGAGAACTTCCTCTCAAGCTTATAAAAGGTAGTCAATGCGATACGGAGAGACAGTTCATATTGTTGGTTTGCTACTATTAGTACACTATAATAAATCGGAAGTTTGTCCGAGATAAATTATAGTACGTAACATAATGAAGTGGAAGCTCGTCCGCGATAAATTAAAATGCGTAACATAACAAATTATCGAAGCCGAAAAAGAACAAGAGCAAGTCTGTATTGAAGCTGAAAGAGAAAATAAACTTCTGGTGGTCAAAAAACTTGTATCGAAGTCAGGAAGAAAATTAGGCTGAATAAATGGAAGTTAGATTTAACTTCAATCAATCGAGACTAAAGAGCGCAAGTTCCGTAGTATTGTAACCAACTTTCGGACATCCACGTAAGGTTGAGTACCATGAAGTCTATGAATTCTTTGGAAAGCCAATGATACAGACTAGGTTGTAAAAGCACCTGATCGTCGAAAGGCTACCCAGCTGTGTCATATCAATATGTTGAAGCTCTTTCAGACCCAAAATGTATCTGAAAACATCTTAGCCGTTGGGTGCTCTTCTGATACTGATGACAGTCTCTTTCACTTAGACATCAGTAAATTTGAAAATACTGGAGATGAATACCACACTAAAGTGAATAATCCTGACATTCTGAACAATCTTGATGTGAAACTCGAACACTTGCATCCTGAAGAAAAAATAAACTTGCTAGTTTATTGATTGAATGTAGATGTATATTTCCAGATGTTTCTAATCAAACCAACATTATTGTTAATGATACAGATATAAGGGATGCTTCTCCTGCAACACAACATCTCTATCGCATGAATATAATTAAGGCTGATACGTAAAGATATATTTTATATGCTGGAAAACGACATTAAGAAACACAGTACAAGTGATTGGTTTTCACCTAGTGTACTGACTCATAAATCTGATGGTTTGGTTAAGGTCTGTACAGACTTTCTCAAAGTAAATGCTCTGACAAAGACGAATTACTATTCCATGCCAAGAATAGAGGATTATGTTGATAAAATTGTAAAAACCAGATATACCATAAAGTGTGACCCGTTGAAGGGATACTGGGCTGTTCCTCTAACTCACAGGGCAAAATAAATCTCTGCTTCTGTTACTCGTGATGGATTATATCAGTACAATATAATGCCGTTTGGGATGAAAAAATCTCAAGTGACTTTTCAGTGAAAGATGAATCAATGACTCAACAATCTGTCAGATGTTGGAATTTAGTTTGATGATAGTGTAATTTACACTAACGCCTGAAAAAAAGCATTTACATGTATCGCGTGGTGTTTCTCAAAAACTTAAGAATGCCAATTATCTGTAACTGTAATAAAACGTGAATTTTGTAAAGCCGAAGTTGTTTACTTAGGTCATGTTCTAAGCCAAGGCCGTATTTCTCCAATTCAAGCGAATTGTAATTGTACTTTAAAATAACCGACCCCTACCAACAAGCAAAAATTAAATATATTTTTTGGAATGGCTGGTTATTACAGGAAGTGCTGTAAATATTTTGCTGATATTACTGTACCATTAACAAATCTATTGAGAAAAGTCAAATGTTCAAGTGGTCTCAAACATGCAAGTCTGTTTTTGGATTAATAAGTCTTTCGCATTAGCTGTTGATGCCATCGATTGTGGTACTAGTGCCATTCTATTACAATCAGACAACAAAGGTATTGAATACCTTGTCTGTTCTTTTTTTAAAAAGTTTAATCGCCACCCAAAAACAACTATTAAACTGTGGAAAAAGAAACACTGGCTTCAGTGTTTATTGTAGAAAATTTCAATGTGTTTGTATCTTCATGACAACAACCGGTTGTAATTTGCAATGATCACAACCCATTGAGATTTTTGAACCAATTGAAGGGCAGAAACAGAAGACTGTTAAACTGGTGTTTAACATTACAATAGCAAGATCTGAAGATAACCCATGTCAAAGCTACTGATAACATCTGTGCCGATGCACTTCCTGGTGCTATGTTGTTTTATGATCATTAGGTTATTTGCATTGATTATGTTATATAATGTAATTATTTTTGAATTATATTTAATGCATTGTTGATACATATATATAATATCTTAATTAAAAGTTGGTGTTAGACAGTTTTTAATTCTCTGAGGAGAGAAGTGTAACGAATTTACTAATGTATATTAATTTCAATATTGATGTTTGTTTTAGTTAAATATATATTTAGAAATGCGTGTTACTTATACTGTTTAATGTGTAATGCAAAAGTCCCGCCTATCCTCTAATTTTGTAAAAAATACTCAAGCGTAAAAATCAATAATGTAAAATGTATGTAGGTAAAATACTAGGAATTGCCAATATTATTGTCTACTGAAATTTCGAGATCCTCTTCTCAAGCTCATAAAAGGTAACAAATGTAACGCGCAGGGACAGTTTGTAATGAAGGTTTGCTACAGTTATTATATTATAATAAATTGAAAGTTCGTCGGATAAATTATAATATGTAACATAATATATATTGAAATTAAATAGTCAAATATTGTACAGACAGTGCTGTCTGAAAACTAATAAGCCTTTATAAGATACAGAAAGAAAAGAGAATCAATCTAATCCCTATTCATATGGTAAGATTTGTTTAAACTACAGTTAAAATATGATTCGTTTGTTTTGAATTTTGCGCAAAGCTACACGAGGGCTATCTGCGCTAACTATCCCAATTTAGCAGTGTCAGACTAGAGGGAAGGAAAATAGTCATCACCAACCCCCGCCAACTTTTGGACTACCCTTTTACCAACGAATAGTGGGATTGACTGTTACATCATGACGCCCCGAAGGCTTAATGATGAGCGTGTTTGGTGTGACAGGGAGTTGAAATATGAAAGGGCGAAATAGTTTTTTGATATAGTATTTTGAAAGTGAGTATCATATATGCGACATAACTGCTAAACAATCAGTCAGAAACACCAAGACTCGGGCATATTTTCTGGAGAACAACTTGTTAGTATTACCCTCTACCTACATTGCTGCTCTTAGGTGAACATTAGAATTCACACAGTTGAAAGTACGGATCATGTCCAGTGACGTATCGTGGGTTCGAACCTTGGACCTATTGATCTGCAGTCTGATAAGTTAACCCTCGTTCGACGAAAGGCAAAAAATAACTGTTGAAATATATGATATCAGATATTTAATTATCTGAAACATCTGTTTAGCACCTAAGGGTGCTTATTTTGATTACATATTCGCTCATCACCAGTCATGACCAGGTAGTTAAGGCGTTTGACTCGAAATCCGAGGGATGCGGGTTCGAATCGACGTCACACTAAACATGCTCGCCATTTCAGCCGTGGAGGCATTATAATGTGACGTCAATCCCACTATTCGTTGGTAAAATAGAAGTCCAGAAGTTGGCATTGGGCGTTGATGACTAGCTGCCTTTCCTCTAGTCTTACACTGCTAAATTAGGGACGGATAGCACATATAGCCCTTGTGTAGCTTTGCGCAAAATTCTGAACAAACCAACAACCAGTCATCTAGATATTGATATACAATAAAGAACTAGTACTCCAGGGTAATAATCTTGTCTCCATTTATCTCACTGCCAAACTCGACTTGAAAATAACCACACACAAGAAAATCTGGAATAACGTTTTAGACTGCGTAGAGATGAAGCTTTCAATTAAACTTCAAGATAAAAAAAACCCTGCAAAATGTTCGTATTTTCTGATTTATATACCATCTTGAGACAGTTGGATGATTTTCTGATCCATTTTAGATTGGAACTCAACAACTTTCCAAATGGTTTAATTTGTTGTTGTTGTTGTTGTTTTGAATTAAGCACAAAGCTACACAATGGGCTATCTGTGCTCTGCCCACCACGAGTATCGAAACCCGGATTTTAGCGTGTAAGTCCGCAGACATACTGCTGAGCCACTGGGGGGCAAATGGTTTGACTTTTATTTTTTAAATAAAGTCTATTTTATGTTCACTAATGAGGCGTATCATGCCTGCGATGTTTTTATGTGAAAATCTTTCTATCAGGTTTTAAATTCTCAATAAAAGAAATGTTTGTTTTGTAAAGACAAATTTAATTTGATTAAGTAACTTAAGTTTAATTATACTAACAGAACTTTCACGGCATTACACAACTTCGAGGCAAATACAACGTAATAAATATATTCATGTTAAAACAATGTGGCCTAATTCTTTTTTGTTCAAGAAACTCGCGAACATGATGGATGATTATTCTTTAAAAACTGCTATCCTATTACACTAGAGTAATTACAAAATCTCTCCTCAGGATTATTTTCTCTCCTGAACAATCAGTTATTTAGAAAGACAATAATGAAACAATTTATATTAAAAACAACACAGAATAATAAAACAAACTTAATAATCCGAACACTGAAGAGTAAACTTTAGTTCCTTATGGCAAAATAGCTGTTGTACTCAAAATAAACTATTGGTAAAACTCCTATTGGTAACCAGCTTATTTCTGAACCGATGTTTTCTAACGCCTTCTGTGACTAAATTTTAAGCTAAAACTACTAACTCCAATGTATTTGATTAAAAAACAACGATATTTGCAAAACATTGTAAACTAACTGAAAAGTGAACTTCATACACGTCGAATCACTCAGCAATTTGAAAAAAAATTATCAAAATAACCACTCACGGTATGAAATTTTGTTTCACTTGGAATAAAACCATGAAAAATACATGTTTGCAACTCATGAAGCTTTAGATTTTTGTCAGACGCTGCAAAAAAGTTACATCAGGAAGTCACCATTTTGATTCAGTTTTATAATCCCTCAGTGAATGAAAAAAATTTCTCACTGATTTAAGAAATTAATAAAAACAATTAAAACTTCCTATACCGATAACAATAAAACTAACCTCAGATCTACAGCGAGCAAAAGAGCAACCTGTATTTCAAATCTACAGTCACCCAAAACAACAAAAATACTTTCCAACCGTGAAATCGCTAACAGGCCTTTTTCTCCTAACACTGAAACAGAGTCATTAACCTACGTATCTCATTAACAAAACTGTTGACTCAAGAATTCTGTAACCAATGAACAACACAATCCTTCGACTCCTTCTCTACTATTAGAATCATAAGTTGAAACCAAATTTCTCAATAAATAGTTAAGTATTTGTCTTACCAATAAGTTTGTTAACAAGTCGAATGTATTTCTGGGAAGCGGGGGTTTTGTGAAATCTTATGTAAAAAAACTATCCTATTCTTAAGAGAAGTCAAAGTAGACAAGTTAAAAACGACACTAAGAAACCTACATTAAAGAGAGAGATATGTTACCGAAATCTTCCGAGCACACTTGTGATAATTTCAACCTTAAAAACAGAATCGCTCTTGAGGCCATAAAAGATAGAAGTAATATTAGTATAAGGCTTAATGAGAACGGTGGGGCTCAGCCTGTATTTGACAAAAATGTTTACAACACTAACATTTATCGACAACTGAATGACGTCACATTTTATAAAGACTGACTTAAAGTCCAGATAATCAGCTTACAAAGACAAACTAAATAGCGTCTTCAGACTTACGAAACTAATAAAAATTTTTTCGAATAATAACGCCCGAATTAAACCTTACTATAGAAATTGTACTTCATAAACCCAACATTTCTGATCGTCTTGTAAATTATAAAACATTTGAATGATTTTTGGTGTTTGTAATTACAACTTACACACACATACACACAATATTTATTGTGCAAAAGGCTTGGCGTGGCCAAGCGTGTTAAGGCGTGCGACTTGTGAGGGTCGCGGGTTCACATCCCAGTCGCGCCAAATATGCTCGCCCTTTCAGCCGTGGGGGCGTTATAATGTGACGGTCAATCCCACTATTCGTTGATAAAGAGTAGTCCAAGAGTTGGCGGTGGGTGGTGATGACTAGCTGCTTTCCCTCTAGTCTTACACTGCTAAATTAGAGAAGGCTAGCACAGATAGCCGTCGAGTAGTTTTGTGTGAAATTCAAAAACAAACAAATTGATTGTCTAAATAATTACATTTCTAACATGCGTTTTTAGTTACTGTAAGAACAGCAGACGATTTGTTTTAATTGAAACTCTTTTATCGTACATTTTGAAACAAAAATATCTTTTGAGCACACAAGACAACCAGACTGTAAAACTTCTTCAACTCGGTTTTTTAAAACTTCTACCAGAGAAGCATCATGAACAGATAATTTTCTCACAAGCCGGATGTGGCCAAGTGAATCACAAGATATAAGCTTTAAGATATGATGCAGCATTACAAATATAACAGTCACTCCTGTTATTCAGTTAAAAGAGTCAAACAAAATATTGTAGCGACGTATAATGCTGCTTAACTGCTTTATCCTTTGGCCACTTGTTCAAAATTAGTTTTATGAACACCTGGACTCTCTCCAAGCTGTCTGAATCATGTTTCTTTTAAGTAGTCGCTCAGGCTAAACATTCGAATTTTTTCAGCGAATTAAAATTGTTATCTTGTATTTTTAGTCATCAAATAAAAATAAAACTTTTCTCTGTAAAAATGTTTGAGAAGCATGTGTCACCATGAACAATTTCATATGTACCGTAAGTACGTGAGTTATAAGTTGCAAAATGTGGTGACAATTGCCAAGAAACGTTTGAATTACAGGTTATTACAGCATAGGCACAACATTTCTCTCATTCTTAAACTGTAAAACGTTGAGAGTAATTTTGAAATACACTCTCTGAGTGTATGTAGTTTAAATGGAAGTAGTCTTGAGCTCTTACAATTCAATTAATTTCAATTTGTTTCACATTTTTTGCCTTCTTTTTTGATTTTAGTTTTTTTCTTAGGTTTGGCATGGCCAGGTGGTTAAGGCGCTCGACTCGTAATTTGAGGATGGCGGGTTCGAATCCCAGTCACTTCAAACATGCTTGTCCTTTCAACCGTGGAGAGCGTTATAATGTGGAGGTCAATCCCACTTTTCGTTGGTAAAAGAGTAGCCCAAGAGTTGGAGGTGGGTAGTGAAGACTGATTTATATCTAGTCTTACACTGTTAACTTACAGACGGCAAGCGCAAATAGCCCTCGTGTAGCTTTACGCGAAATTCAAAACAAACAAAGCTTTTTTCTTAACAACATGCACTGAGTTTAAGACGTGGTATTCTTCCTTTGCCGCGTTATATCTTCAGTATCATTTTAATACTAGTGTTGGACAGACCATAAATATCCCATTATGTACTTTGTGCTTAACAACAAACCGATTAAGTTTTGATGATGAATAACAATATCACAAAGTTGGATAAGGTATTAATATCATGAACCTAACTTCCCGATATCAGTAAAAATCACATATCAAATTTTTACGTGATAAAAACTAATTGTTGCTTGGTAAATAAAAACAAAACTTGCAGGTAACTTACACAAGACGAATAAAAATAACATAGCATGATAATTCATAATTATCTAGCTAATCATTGTTCTACCATGTTTCCTTTTAATTCAGATCTAACTAATCCTAGAATGTATGTACATTTTTAAATAAGGAAATCACATAAACTCAAACAATCGTCCATTCGCATAATGTACTGTTGTAGAATGATTTTTAATATCAGAGTAACTTTCTGCTTTGCCTCTGTCGGGTGCCCAAACATTTTCAGCTCTTCAAAATCCCTAATGCACCAGATTAAGAATATAGTGCTTAAAAATGTAGTAGGCCTAATATTAATGTATAATGACAAACCCAATTGTAATAATTCTTTATTGATTTGTAAAAAGCTTATGCACGACGGTAATGTTAAATTAATTAAAATTGGTAATGTCCATATGGCAAATATATTTACAAATTCTATCACTTGTGTATCGTAATGGTATAACGTTGTTCACCTAACCACATGTAGATCTAATTATGCTATTCTTTCGTAACCAACCAAACTACTATTGGTAAACCGTACCACTGAATCGGATGATAATGTTTTAAGTTCGACATATGCTGGTGTTAAATAATGCTACTTCAATAAGATGATTTTAATGCCCCTTTAGCCAATGCTATTCCATATAAATTTCTCCTTGTCATTGAATTTAGAACTAAAGAAAGACACATAAAACGATTTTATCGGGTTCGAAAATTTCTTTTCAAGTTAAACAGATTTAATGTTTTAATTAATAACTTACAGCTCATCGACCTATGGTATGAAAAGCCAGTCAGAGTAATGAAATGTAGTTACTTTTGTTTCACTGTTTGCGAAAAGTTTCTAGAAAACTTTAATCAAGTGTATGAAGATCTTGTTCTTAATTTAGAGCAGACAAATGTTTTACGTTTCTTTCTAGGAATGATTATCAAAACTATTTTTCAAATCTCCAATGTTCTTTACATACAACTGAGAACAACAGAAAATTCCTCAGATTATCTGGTGAGCCATGAAAACATTTCAGTAGATTTTACAGAAGATGTTTCGTTTCACTGCACATTATCTGTGGCGACTTTAAACTATTTCGATTACAACGATTTGAGATCCGTGCTGCAAATGCGTTTATCCTAAACGAATTCAAAAGTTAAAAATCTTATCCTCTAAATATTATATAAAAAATTAATTTTGAAAGAGTTAAGTTAAATTCGGTTCGTGCAAATGATAATGATGTAAGTTAAGCCTTATAATAGAATAGTTTTCGAAATGAGAGGCCTTACAAATATGCTGAACTTTGTTGTATTCCTTCTTTTGAATTTAAACAGTTTGAGAAATTATTTTTTCTTGGAAACTTGTGTAGAATTATAAAAACAAAATTATTTTGTTTTTGGATCATAGAGGAAAAATGATTTTTATTTAAGGATGATCAACAGTCTTAAATATGCTTCTCGACAGGATGTTATCTTCAGGAGTCTAAATCACAAGAACATAACGCTGTTCCATTCAATTGTCACATTTTAACGTACATGATTCTTACAGAATATCACGCCACCTATATTCAATATACCTCGTTAATTTCTCGTACTTGTATGATATACTGTTATCTTCTTATGTTTTAATAAAATGTGTGTATGTTTCTGAGTTTTAAGTAAAGCATAAAGCAACACAATGGTCAACCTTTGCTCTGCTCACCACAGATATCGAAACCCGGTTTCTAGTGTTGCATGTTATCAGACATACCACTATGACATGAAGGGAGCAAAGCAAGACTGTTTTTTTTTACAACAAAGCTACATAGGGATATCTGCTATCTCCACAGAGGAAATTCAAACCGCTAATTTTAGCGTTGTAAAACCACAGAGCTAACGCTGTTCCAACAAGGGACAAATTATATGCGTAATGATTTGTCATAATTTTTGATACTGTCATTTTAGTTAGGTTAACAAAATAATTTTAACGTACTAGATTGGATGTTTACCTTATATATATAAATGACTTATTTTGTAAAGTTTTTAGCAATTTTGAAACAACAGTATTTTGCTTTAGACATAACTCAGAAATTGGATGTCTCCAGAGGCTCGACGATAAGACTGAGGGTTTATGAAGATAAAAATCGGGTTTCAATACTCTCTTAGTTGACACAGCGCAGACAACCCATTGTGTAGCTTTTTACTTAACAAAGAAAAAACATGTTGTTTTGAATTAAGCACAAAGCTACACAATGGGCTATCTGTGCTCTGCCCACAACGGGTATCGAAACCCGGATTTTAGCGTGTAAGTCCGCAGACATACCGCTGAGCCAGTGAGGAGCGAGAAAAAGTATAAATAATATTAATTCAGTTATGAAGTAAAACAAAGGATAAAGTAAATGTAACATAAGTCAGACTAAAAGAAACCTAAAACATAAAGTTGATTAACATAAGCACAATGTTAGAAGTAAGTAAATATATATTTCACCACCATGCGAACATGCTAGTATAATTACTTAATGCATGATACAATAGATGACAACTATACTATTATTTCAATCCAATGTTTGTAAGTATTGTTTTAAGTTAAAAATATATTTTTATGGTAATATCAATCCTCTGTAGATAATCTAGTTCAACTTTTGAAAATTAATTTAGAGCATGGATTTTTTTATGGATGTAAACCTAGTTTTTTATTATAAAAAGTTTAGTAAGTTTTTCTGATATTTAGGTCAACAACATGCAACTCACTGAAAATAAAACGAAATACTTACTTCTATCAGCTTACTTAGATTTCCATACCTGTAAAATATTTCATGATATTAATTACAATATATATCTTATATACGTGTGTGTTTAACATGGGTAATAATAATAATAGTTGAAAAACATGAAGCACAAAAGTAAAACACGAAAATGGCTGATCAAAAATGTAAAAATAAAAACTAAAAACATTGCTCTCGATAAGTAACAATGAATAACGCAATAATTACTGTGTTTTTTTTTCCTTTTAGGCATAAGTTCCCTGCTGAGCGGAGGTGGACGTAAAGAACCTTAATCGTAACAATCAAATCCTCTGAACCTCAATGTATGGTGTCTGTTCTTCTCTCATTTCAGTATATGCTTGATATAAACTAAATTTCTGTTATTTATTTTAACAATTGGCCTTCTAGCTTTTGATATCGTCAAAACTTATGCCAGCTGTGAACTTCGACGACTTTCCTTCTGAGGCCTCAGTTATTGTCATTTTAATGACGAACACTATCCTAAAATAGGCCAGAATTTTTTTTCACGCTGTAGATTAAGATATCGAATTGCTTAATGAATTGTGGTAAGTTTGTTTATTATTAAGCACAAATCTACCTAGTGGACTATCTGTAATGTGCCCATCACAGGTATAGAAACCCAAATTTTTATCTTTATAAGCTCATTGACTCACCGCTGATCAATTAAGGGAAGGCATCGTTAGAGACCAAGAAGGTATTTCCGTATTTAGTGGCCTGGCGTGGCCAAGCGCGTAAAGCGTGCGACTCGTAATCTGAGGATCGAGGGTTCGCGCCCGCGTCGCGCTAAACATGCTCGAGCTCCCAGCCGTGGAGGTGTATAATGTGACGGTCAATCCCACTATTCGTTGGTAAAAGAGTAGCCCAAGAGTTGGCGGTGGGTGGTGATGACTAGCTGCCTTCCCTCTAGTCTTACACTGCTAAATTAGGGACAGCTAGCACAGATAGCCCTCGAGTAGCTTTGTGCGAAATTCCAAAACAAACAAAACAAATTCGTATTTAGTTTTTAATATTTAAACTGACAAAGTCATACGATTCTCATCAATAAAACGTTTTAAAATGAATAGGTTGAATGATACATAGTTTATTGAAAATAGTTCTTTTTAATGTGAAAATGATCTAATTAAAATATACAAAACATCCATTATTTAAAAGTTTTAGCTCCTACGATGGACATTGTTTTAGATTTGTCCACTTTCTTTAATGTGTTTTATTCTACTAGTGAAGAACGTTTGAAACAACATTTTCTGGACTTTAGTCACTGTGTTCTACAAGTCCTTGTTTCTCTATTGCAAAAGTGATATTTCAATATTTATTATTTAGTTTAGAATTAAGCACAAAGCTACACAATGGGCTATCTGTGCTCTGCCCACTACCGGTATCGAAACCCGGATTTTAGCGTGTAAGTCCGTAGACATACCGCTGAGCCACTGGGGGGCATATTTCAATACAAACGCACCCGTTTTGCTTAATTAAATACAAGTTTTTAACTAATAAACTCATTTGAGGAGAAAAAATTATTATCAATTGGTCTTTAGAAGATTCTTTTATTTCCAGTTAACTCAGAGGGTCTGCCAACAGGAAGGATTTAAAGTACTGTTTATGCAATATTGTTTATTTTATAATTTCACGCATAGCTACAAAAAAAAGTTATCGCGATTAGCCGTAATTAATTTTGAGTTAATGTGGATAGTTTGTTTTCTTATAGCAAAGTCACATCGGGTTATCTGCTGTGTCCACCCATGGGAATCGAACTCTTGATTTTAGCGTTGTAAGCCTGTAGATTTACCGCTATCCCAGCCGGAGACTTGAGATAATAGACTATAAGAATAGCAACCTCTCAAGAGTACCCATCGCCAACTCTTGTTCTACTCATATCTGATCAAATATTGAGATTTAGCTGTCACTCTTACAACACATTCAAGGCAAGCAAGTTCTTGTAGCAAGTTAGCGAATATTAAATCCTCCTAAAAACGACCCCAGAACCAAGAAGGAGGTGTTGTTAGGTGTTCTTTTTGAGTTATCTTGTGGCTGTCTATCTTGGATACATGTTTGTCTAAACTACGTTGACCTTGCTTTCCAAAAAAGTATTTAATTATCTTTTATTGACGATATATCTGGTTATTTATTTGTTTGTGTATTGAAAAAATACATATTGTCGGCCATATTGAAAGTTATATTTTAAACTTAAAATAAAAGTGGAAGATTTTTCTACAAATGTTCATCCCAAGAATAAAATATAATTTGGAGTTTACTTAAGTGATATTCGTTGCTGTATATTAGTTTTATATCATACGTTAATATTGTCATTCTTGTCCCATTCCTTTTCGGTTTTTTCTTTAAATCAGGTATCTCTGATGAACAACCATAGTTTACAGTGCCTTTCGTCAAGCAGAACGATAAGACTTTCTTCGTGGCATCAACCGGCTCTTCACCTGTTCTCTTCTTTGCATCATCTTAACCCTCCTCTTCAACTCTCACCCTCCACCCTACTAGGATGTTCCTTCTCCAAATAACCATGTCCACTTGTCCAAGGAGTCGAAGCTTTTCTTTCAGCATACTTCCCTTTTTGTCAATATTCAACCGTTAGTCTTTTTCAACCTCTGTGGAATTTTGTGTTCAATGTAGTAACGCGCTCTTATGAAGGCATCAAGAAGATTCTTATCTTTCTTACTCATTGCTCATGATCGTGCTACAAATTTTACGGTAGTAGTGTTTCACAGCATGTAATTTTGATTCAGAACATTTTACAAAATAAAGTGACTTATCTTAATGATTCGAAACTCCATATTGATCTTTATATTCATATTCTTCTACATAGTTTGAAATGGGAAAAATGTGTGTCACGATCTATTAATATTTATAACACTTTCAGTTCCTATCGTTATACAAATTCAAACAGTGGTAGGATGACTTATGATCTTTGAACAATAATAACATTTCCAGTTTTTATCCTTGTATAGTCTATATCATGGCTTACTAACATTCATAAAAGTTTCATTTTTTATCCTTTTATGGCCTCAAGTATGAGTAGCGCGTTTCATAAAATGTCAACACTTTATATCACTTCCAAGTTTTATATTTAAATAATCTTGAATCATTTCTTGAGTCTTTTAGGCTTAAAGTAGGGTAAAAGCTAAACTAACATCTAAGACCAGCTGATGATACAGTATTTTTCCCATTAAAGTTGAATTAAGATTCTAGAACTAAGTATTGATTTGCTTTATTAAATTACCTGAATTAACTTCTCCCAACCTCTGGCCTAACAGATTTGTCAGAGTGAATCTGAATGAACATTTTTTCCAACTACTGGTCTAAGAAGTTCATTAGATTAAAAGTGGTTGAATATTTATAACCTGTTGACTATAAAGTTTTATCAGTATAAAAAGTGAATTAAAATCATCGTTCATACTAATACTGTATTTCATATTTAAACTTCAACGAACCTCTCTGATTAATGGAATCTAATGCTTTATTACGTCACGACATAACGTAATTCTATTTCTATCGGATTCAAAAAAAGAAAAAAAGATTGTTACACCATATAAACTACCCTGACCTAGGTAATGAAAAAAAAAGGTATAAAGAATCTTTGGAGCCATCTCTTGTACAAACAACGTATAAAAACTACCATGACCTAAGTAATGAAAGAAAGGTATAAAGAATCTTAGGAACCATCTCTTCTACAAAAAACGTATAACTGTTTTCATCTTATTGATTTAATAGTTTAAAAGTCAAACGAAAAATAGTTTGCTGGAAATAAAAGCATTAACGGAAAAATAAACTAGTGACACCTGGCTTGATGGTATTGAAAAACTGAGACAAATTTTCAAAAAGAAGAAGGTCTTGAAAAGAAGAGAGGTATAAAGAATCTTAGGAACAATTTCTTGTACAAACAACGTATAAAAATTACAATGCCCTAAGTACTGGAAGAAAGGTATAAAGAATCTTAGGAACCATCTCTTGTTCAAACAACGAATAAAAACTTTCATGACTTAGGTAATGGAAAAAAGGTATAAAGAACCTTAGGAACCATCTCTTGTACAAACAACGTATAAAAACTACCATGACCTAGGTAATGATGTAAAGAATCTTAGGAACCATTTCTTGTCCAAACAACGTATAAAAACTCCTATTCCCTAGATAATGAGGTAACAAATATTTAATGATGACCAGAAATTCACTTGAAGTAAAATATATTCTCAAGACGACTGGTATGGTATCAACATTTTAGTTAGAACAAAGTACAGAACAACGTTTCGACCTATTTAGGCCATCTTCAGGTTAACAAAGAGAGTTTGAGAGTAACAACGTTGATCTTAATATTGAAAGATGTGACAGACAAGACAAAATCCTGAGGGACTTCAAGTTCCTGTGGGAAAGAAAAAAACGTGGTACACCTACATGGACTTGGAATTGTCTGTTAAGTAAAACATTACAAATAAAAATAGGCAACTGGCCACGCAAACCATTAAATGATAATTAATAGGAATCTTGAAATCTTTCCCCGGCTCAGAAAAAAGTTGGACAACAGCCTTGTGACAAGCATCAGAGAAAATGTTCTTCTGCCAGATCCAATTAAAAACAACTAGGAGAAGAGCAAGAAAAGAAGAAGGGAGAGTGTTCAGGGTCTCATAATAAGCATCATCAGGTCTGCCAATAAACTGCAGGACCAATTAAGAGCAAACCAGTGTAAAGGAGTGATTATGTTCGTAGAAACAACCGGCTTGATAAAGAACTGATTGCCCTGCCCAAGATTTAATAGCCAATAAAGTAGGGTAAAAGACAGAAGTGTTGGAAGAAGAAGCAGATTTCTCCTAGAAAGTATTGGTAATGCTTCGTAAATCAGTAACTTCTGGCTTTTGGATAATAAAATGCAAAGAGGATGAGAAACATATCTTCCATTGACATTCTGAATTTTTTCCCATATCACTTTGGAACCTTTGGTAGAAAAGATGCTAGTTGTAAACATAATCCAATATTCTTTTTGTCTTTGACGTCTGACCTGCCGAACAGTGTAGTTAAAAAGTGTGATACCTGTGGAATGTATCCTAGGTCTGTTTCTGAGCCTTTCTTGCCTGCTGGCAGACTGGAGGCCACCATTGATGAGGATACTATGGAAACATCTCGAGCTTCTAGGTGTAGAATGAAAAGTCAATCGAATGAGGTAATCATTTACTGTTTCGACGACGTTTTTAACAGATGGAAGGTTAATGACAGCAGGACTGAATTCCAATAAAGAAGGAAGTGGAAGAGAGCTAGCTGGTCTGGTTCAACTTCTACTGTGGCACTCAGGTCAGGTGGCTTTGATCACGACCAAATTCCTCAAAACAAAAGGAGTGGGCAGATCTCTGTAAATTAATGTAGACTTCAGTGACTCACGTGGTTTTAGAACGACTCTTTGAGACGTGGAAAGATCTGTCTGCACTCTTAATGTAGCAATGGAATGCAATAGAGCAACATTTGTTCTTGATGGAGTGGGGGAAAATAATTTCCAAGTCATGAGGTAAGAAATGTCATGGAAAGCATGTAAACATTTTAACTTTTTCTCCTCCACCTGTTTAGGGCAAGAGTAGTAATAAACCACCCAAAATAACAAAGTGAGAAATTAGTTGTCACTCCTAGGCGCCATGGTCTTTGTCACCACAACAAGCACACGTTAAAGACTACGATAAGACGCTTTCGAATGTCCGAACCACTGGCATTGGAAACGTGTGAGAGATTTAGGAATGTATGGCTATGTTTTACAGTTCAGATAACTTGCCTTGACGAATACAGGTGGAAGTGATGATATAAACGTCAAAACAAATACATTTGTTGACAGCATAATTCTATCCTTATGTTTGGAGATATAGTATACAGCAGAAATGCCTTGTCTAGGGAAATCAGCGAGGATCTCCGTCTTGGGAATGCTCTTCAAATCCCTTTCCACAATCACTCCTCTGCATGGGGAGTAACTTAACTAAGTATTTTTCTATTGTTCCTTAACCTCAGAAGGAGTTCTCTATGTATAGGTATAAATGTTTTCATCAATGTGTCTCCAGAGTGCAGCTCTCTCACTGACTTGGGACAGCAAGCAAGCTCCTGCAATCTCTTCTGAATGAAAAAGGTGGTATTTACCCTAAGAATTTGTCAGACAAATAATGAAGAATTAAAATTTGTTTGTTTATTTTGGAATTTCGCACAAAGCCACTCGAGGGCTATCTGTGTTAGTCGTCCCTAATTTAGCAATGTAAGACTAGAGGGAAGGCAGCTAGTCATCATCATCCACCGCCAACTCTTTGGCTACTCTTTTACCAAGGAATAGTGGGATTGATCGTCACATTATAACGGCCCCACAGCTGAAAGGACGAGCATGTTTGGCGCGACCGGGATGCGAACCCGTGATCCTCAAATTACGAGTCTCACGCCTTAACACGCTTGGCCATGCCGGGCCGAAGAAGTAAATATCGAGTTATAAGTTCTGATTGTGACAATGATTGCGTAACGGGATTGTCTACGCATGGTCATTTATTATTAGCTAGTTTTTTACAATTTTATTTTTCCAAGGATTGGAGAATCCATAATAAAGAAAAAATGATTCAGTGTTCACTGATCCCATCCACCATTGAGTCCTATGAGGGGATGTACTACAGTGCCAAACAAAGATATTAAAGTAATGCCATATGCCTAGTCATAAATTAATGTTACAAAGAAATCCACACTATGCAACCATAACCATATTAAGTGTCGTATATACATAACACTGTATCTTAAACACTCAAATTATGTATGGGTTAAAATAACGTAACGAAATAATACATAAAACTGAAAATCGATTATAATACAGAAAATATGATAACACTTTAAATGACTCTTACAATGGTTAAATAATGAGTGAACATCAAACCATTCACTCACTGTTTTCCAAACTTTAAAGACTGGCGCTTCTTAACAAAGCAAACTTTGTGCTGCTTCCATTTAAAATAATTTTCGCAAGCGATAACAATAAATTTAACATTTTTTTACTTGTTTTTGATATTTTCATTGAAAAAATGCTCCTTATGATTGAGTATATGTAAGAGCGAAAAAAAAAGCTTTCAAAGTAAAATTATAGTTTTGTTAAGTTGTCGTCATCTCAATTCTTGCCGCTTTTCCTTTTTGGGTTTTTGGAATTATAAACCAGGAAGAGTCAGGTGAGCTTGGACTTCTTCCTTCAATTCTTGTATTTCTTCCGTCAACAGTAGTGAGCTCAGGGGGCGCATTTCACAATTTGAAAAATCATGTTTTAAATGTTAGTAACTTTATTATTTCTTTGTTCTTAAACAAGTTTCTTGAGGTTTTAAATTTTGTTAGTTTGTTGTTGTTGTTTTTTCAAAATCGTGACATTGTATTCACAGAGTGAGTTTAACAATTTTAGCTTAAACTGTCCAGCAGCTATAGAAACTTATGGATAAATATCACGAAGCAGCCTAATCTTGCTCGACTAGCGACGGGCGCCTGAGTTAGATAAAAAAAAATGTTTATTCGGAGTTGACCTTGGTAGTGGCACGAGAACAGCTAACATCCGGCGAATAACAACAGATCTCATTAAAGCAGACATACAAATGCAACAAGAGTCAAAATACTTTTATTCATAGAACAAGTAAATAATGGTCAGTTCATTACAGGGTCAAAGGAACAATGAAAATAGAGGACAGTCAGTTGAGAAACTTTTCTAGGTAAAGTAATGACTGTAAAAACGTTTATACATTTAAAATTAAACTTTCGATAAAGATTTGTTCTTATAAAACACAAAATACTTTATTTCAATAAAAAGAAGTTCTCTTAGCACTTGTATAGTGCCCCGCAGTGGCTCAGCGGTATGTCTACGGACTTACACGTTAAATCCGGGTTTCGATATCCGTGGTGGGCAGAGCACAGATAGCCCATTGTGTAGCTTTGTGCTTAATTCAAAACAACAAAACAACAACACTTGTATAGTTCATATAAGTGTAAAACGACACTTATTTAAGTACGTCCTTAACAGAGATTTTCCCCCCAAATTTTAATGTTATTAGCTGTTACGCTTACCAAATAGGTGATTGTGAGAAATACAATTGCTGTAAATTTGTGGACACAAAGTCATGAGCAAAACGTCTGAAAATGGAAGGCACCAACGGCGCGTGCTTTAATAATTAAGAAGAGGATTATGATAGGATTTACCAAAACAGTTTCACCTTGAGGACATTGATGTAAATATTAATTTTACTTCTTAAATGTGTTTAAATGAAGATCAAAATAAAGCATTAAGTCAAGGCGAAACATTCTTCAAGCCTCAAAGAAACGATTTGTTAACAAGATAAAATAACTTATTATTCAACTTTTTATTTTGTTATAACACCATTTCTTGCGATTAATAGCTTTTGACCTCGTATTTGAATATTTTATTATTTAAGTGCTTTTGTCGTTTTTAATAATATAGTAAAAACTATATATTTTTGTACTTGTTGTACAGCAGAAGGTGTTCATTCTTAAAGTATCAAAGTAATCTAGTTGAACCAAAGTTTACATTCAGACTTTTTTGTTTGAAAAGCAAACCATGGGATTTTTTGGTGATCACAAATTATTGATTAAGTGGAAAGAAAATATTACTTGATTGTTAATATTGCATAAATGAATAAGAACACTAAGAAGCGAAATTATTTTCTTGTTTTAATAATGAATAAATGCTTTTGCTTATTGAGAGTTGCTTCTATTTTTCCGTTTTTGAAACTATTTTACCCTCTCAGAACTATATGAGTACCAGCACTTAGTTGAGGATTACCTCGAAAGGAACTGAAAAGTATTTAAGCACACTAGAAAGTTACTCACACAGACTTTCTTTGAGGGTGGCTTTTTAACAAATTTCATGGACCAGAATAGAAATAAAGATGAAAGTTGGTATGTGTATGACTATTAACGATCTCATGGAATTTCAGAATTTGAAATTTTCTTTTTCAAGAACATTTTTAAATTAATTACCTCCAATGTTATAATCTAAACATTGCTCAAAATTATGACCATAATATGGCCTAGATCATACTTGAATTTCAAAATTATAATAGCAAAAACGTTACCCTCTGAAAAGTAGCACCCCATATGTTTTATCTTATCCCCATGTAATGAAGTAACTATCAAAAGTTTCTTCAACACATGGACAAAACATTGGGGTCTCGGGATGAAACACGGTGGTCAAATCCGAATGCTCTCCCTCACTCAAATACACATTTTGTTACTACCTAGGGTGCCCAAGTAATTCCTTGGACGTTTATGTAATGACAATTATAATAGCACAGTGAACACATAAGGGTTTTAAGGTGGTTAACATATATTCAGTCCGAATGCTGAATCCAAATCCCATTGTTACATCAGGAAGATCCAAGTGACACATGCTATGTTTGGTTAAGATGAGTAAACAAATACAGAGGTGAAAGGCAGACACATTGGTCCTTTGAATAATTATCTGGAGTCATTTAAATGACAACTCCTCCTCATGTTACTCATCGGAAGTCCAAGAATTCATGCAAGTTTGTTTAAATTTTGTCAAAACGTGTAGGCGTGAAAAGCAGAAAAACATCTCATTGTTCAACTGTATACATACATACATGTGTACATATACAAAGAACCTTTAATGTTTTCCGTTTCCTTTAGTTTAGCAAGATGAATATTTTATACTCACCAAGAATTTTCAAAACATTTCGAGTACTTATATTTCTAGATTTCTGTGTAATTTTAACAATAAAACATTGGTTACGAAAGGTGGCTACATTCCTTTCACTCTAGATACCAATTGTTCTTGATTACTTTCCTTTAATATTATATGCGATTTTTTGTTGGAAGTATTGCTGTTTGTCAGAAAAACTATGTATCGGCAAATGATCTTTCCCATTGGCTGGTCGGTTATACCTCAAGAAAGTATCCTACATATTTGCTATTGCAATCACCAACAGTGCCTTAGGTGGCGCAAAAAGGAATGTGGTTACAAAGTTTAATTAATAGTGCTTTACTCTCATAGTCTACAACATATCTAAAGCCAGAGTCATATTTCCAGAGAAGCGCTGTCTATTCGTTTTGCGCACTCGTTTATCTTCAATTGTTGTTGTTTTTTAAATTATCATTTTTCTCGTTGTTCACCATGTGTTTAGTTTCTTTCATGCTTCAAGCTCAGACAGGGTCAAATACTCTAGCTTTAACTTTGAAATACGTTTATTAGCATTATTCAAGTTATTTGCGGTTACTAATAAATCGGGTTGGAAAAAGAGTTTATTAAGAAATACCACAATAATATCTATGAACAAAAGGTTTGTTTGTTTGGAATTTCGCACAAAGCTACTCGAGGGCTACCTATGCTAGCCGTCCCTAATTTTGCAGTGTAAGACTAGAGGGAAGGCAGCTAGTCATCACCACTCACCGCCAACTCTTCGGCTACTTTTTTACCAACGAACAGTGGGATTGACCGTCACATTATACACCTCCACGGCTGGGAAGGCGAACATGTTTTAGCGCGACGCGGGCGCGAACCCGCCACCCTCGGATTACGAGTTGCACGCCTTACGCGCTTGGTCATGCCATGCCGCGAACAAAAGGCAAAACACTGTTTTAAATATGTAATAATAGTGTATGAGAAAGAATAATTTTTAGTTTTATTTAATGACTTCGCATGGCAACAACTATAAAACATTAATTTGACATTTTAAGTCGATCCATGCATGTAATGTGTATTCTTGTTGACTCAATATTTTTTTTTTGAGAATTACTTCAATTCTTGGAAGGTTTCTTTCCGTTTCTTGGTGCAGATCATGTTGGTTCTTTGCCCACAAAGAATCTCATTTCATTTATTTCTATTGACGTCAGTAGTTGTTTGGATTGTGAAATTGAGGATCTTTGCCCAAACACTGTTATATCATTAACCTTCATCGATTTTGCGAAAAAATAAACGCTAAACATTTTATTAAAATTTACACGCAATAGGAATCATCTGACTATAACAAAACTGCTAAGTTATAAATGCTAACCTTGCCACCATGTAAATTGTAGTACTAATATCTCGCAAACCACATAAATATTTAATACAACATATCAAATCTTCATAGATATTCTAATTCGTTTACAAGATTTTTACGCAACACTGTTCTATCTAATAAAATACATTTTCACTACATTCAATTCTGAATGTGTGAAGACATCTGCATGATAAGTTACTGGTTGATTTGATTTAGACAAAGATGGAAATCTGATGTATGGTTTAATATTTTTCAACATCGAAAATTTTCCTGAAGGTAAATGAGTTTTCAACATTAAAGAAAGTATATTTTTTGTCTGTCAGGATATTAGAATACCATGCTCTTTGATTTCACTTAAAAACATTACAACTAAGAGAAGGTGAGAAATAAAATAGGAAAAAACAGAAAATAAAAATAAAGATATCCTTAGTTGGTTTGTTTTTATTATCTATTTACTTTTTTGAATGTTTAAGTAAAAAGGTAAAATTAAATATTTTCAATTTACTTTTTCAAAAAATTGTATATATTTCAACAAAACATTGACTTAAAAGTGGATGCTATCTGATCGTTTTATTTCCTAAACTGAAATTTTTCACGAAAGAGGTTCAGATTTAAAAATGCATTTGAACTTCGTTTGTAAGTGAAAAATATTTTAATGACAAAACTTTAACGGTCACAACCGTATGGAAAAGAACTTTAAAGTTCACACTTCCAGTGATAGCTTTTTCTGTTATCAGCTATTGTTTGTTTGTTTTGTTTTTTTGAATTAAGCACAAAGCTACACAATGGGCTATCTGTGCTCTGTCCACCACGGGTATCAAAACGCGGATTTTAGCGTGTAAGGCCGCAGACATACCGCTGAGCCACTGGGGGGCGTCAGTTATTGATAAATATTAATATTACATTGTGTGGCATATCACAAAGGTTTTGTTTATTAACGCAAAAATGGTACCCAATGGACTATTTCAGCTGTATCCATCATGGGAATTAAACTGCTATATTAGCATTGCAAATCTATTAATATACTTTTGACACACAATTAACAAGTACCAACAGTTTTTACTAACTTTTACTTTTTTATTCATCTGTACATAAAGGGACTTTTTTAGTCGCATCGTAATGGTTCACAGGAAGGCTCAGGATTTTTTCTTTTTTCCAGGTACAAACTTTTAGCTCAGACTCCGTCAGATCTTGACTGATTTTATATCTAATTACAGTTTTGGACTCAGGATGTGAAACACTTTCGATTGATATGTTTAATCAACAAGGTTTCTTAAATTAATTTTCTCTAATTTTGCCTAAAAGAAAGGCCCGGCATGGTCAAGTGGTTAAGGTGTTCGAGTCGCAATCTGAGGATGGCGGGCTCGATTATCTGTCAAACCAAACATGCTTGCCCTTTCAGCCGTTAAACCGTTATGAAGAGACTTTCAATATCACTATTCATTGGTAAAAGAGCAGCCCAAGAGTTGGCAGTGGGTGGAAATGACTAGTTGTTTTTTTTTCTAGTTTTACACTGCTAAATTGGAGACGGTTAGAACAGATAACCTTCGTGTAACTTTGTGCTACACTCAGAAAACAAACAAAACCTAACAGAATTTCAAATTAAGAGTAGTATGGTAGAGATCCTGATGAGCAATAAATTTGAATCAGGTATACAAGCGAGCCACGCTTGGTATTGGTGACTCACAAAACATGCAAACATATAAAAACAGTACCGTTTCACTTTTAAAGCTGCTTTCATGATATACAATAACATAAGATGTGTTGTTCAATCTTACGCATTTAATAGAAGAAAACGACCTCTTTAAACTAGCAACTCGGTGCAGCAAATTGCTCTTTTTGTTTTGTTAGTGCAGAAGTTGATAAATTTACTGCTAATCTTCTGAAGGTCAGATGCAGCAAATAACAAGCCAGTTCATTTACCATGCTTGAAAATAACCTTAAAATTCATGTCAAAGCATCCAGTGTTTTAATGTTTTATTTGGTTTGAAGTTCGCACAAACTACACGAGGGCTATCTGCGCTAGCCGTCCCTAATTTTGCAATATAAGACAAAAGGGAAGGCAACTAGTTATCACCACGCACTACTAACTCTTGAAAAGAGGGATTGACCGTCACATTATGATGCCTCCACGGCTGAAAAGACGAGCATGTTTGGTGTGACGGGGATTTGAATTTCCGCAACCCTTGGATTACGAGTCGAGTGCTTCAATCAACTGGCCATGTCGGGCCTTAATGTTTTATGGGAAAGTATCTCTAGACCGAGCCTTGGTCATTTTGCTTTTTATAACGCATTGTTACAAGATAGTGGCTCATTTTAATGAAGTAAAACTATATATAAGTTGTTGCTACGTCCTTGATAAAGTGAAAACGTAATGTAATTTACTGATTACTAGAGTCGCACCTACCTTGTGACTCAATGGCAAGTCTAAAAGCTTATAATGATAGAAACCTGATTTCCACACATACAGCCTATTCTAAAAACACTGTAAGCATTAAGAATGGTACACTAGAGTAATGATCCTCTAACGACATAAGTAAATGAGTGAATACCTAATGTGTTATAGGAATTTTTAGGAAATAGATGTTTATCCACAAGTGTTTGTAAAAATCTTAATATTGTAGAATCTGTAAGGACTTCATTCTTCGTTATTTAAGTTTTGCTTTGTACTTTGTGCTCGTTTTGTATATGAGTACACGAATATATTACAAACACAAGTGCTTGATGTTCTACAATACACAAAGTTCCAAGAATGAGCAGTACTGAAGATAAATACCATATTATTGAAGAGTCACAATTGGAAATAATTAGGTGTCAGACTTTCAGTAAATGTTCTTACTTCTCAAACTTCCAATATGTGTTTTTACTTGAAAGACTTACATTAATACAAAATATGTTCTTCCTTTTCAGATTTCAGATAAATGTTCTCAATTCTAATATTTCCTGTAGGTGTTCCCACTTCTCAGATCTACGCTATATGTTTACACTTCCTAAACTTCCAATAGTACACATATGTTTTTACTCTCAAATTTCCAATATATATTCTTCTTTCTAAGACTTACAATAGTACACGTGTTCTCTCTTCTTAGAGTTCCCGTTTAGCGTGAGTGTGTTAATTAATTCTGAAAACGCCCCCCAGTGGCTCAGCGGTATGTCTGCGGACTTACACGCTAAAATCCTGGTTTTGATACCCGTGGTGGGCAGAGCACAGATAGCCCATTGTGTAGCTTTGTGCTTAATTCAAAACAACAAAACAACAAATTTCTGAAAAAAATCATTTTCTTACTTAATTTAGTTCATTTTAAAAACTTAACTATTTGGCCATAAATAGAATGACTTGATAGACGACGGAAAATGTAAAAGTTTACTATTAAAGAATACTAAATGCTTCTAAAATGTTTACTAAAATTTTAATATGTGCTGTGCAAAAGTGTTAGGACAATGTTAAATATTGTATTTCAGGCTACTTTCAAAGACCAATGGAAGGTAAATCACAGGCAAAACACCAAAATTTTATTTTTCTTCATATTTAGTATAATATAAACTCAGTGGAAGTGATTTATTTCAGCAAACAGTTGATATTTTATGTATCCCCCTCTTGCTTCATTAGCTGCAGACAGTCTTTCTGGCATTGTTGCAACATAATTTATCTGAGCGCCCTTTGGGATTTTACTCCAAACGTCTCTAATACATCCCCATAAAGTTTTTTTTGGAAGTAACTTTTGAGCTGTCAAGTTTTAGATCTATTAAATCCCAAATACGTTCGATTTGATTGAGATTAGGGCTTTGTGGGGACATTGCATTAGTTGAATAACTCCATCAGCTTCTTTCTTATCTAAGTAATTTTTGCACAGGTGAGGTGAGTGTTGGGGTCATTATTTTTTTGATAGTAGAATTCTTTACCAATAAAATGCAAACCACAGTATCAGATGGAACTTGCACTGGTCCATTATTCTATCTATTTTGTAAATATTTACTCTCCCCTCAGCATAAGAAAAATCCCACAAGCCATCACATGCTTCATGGTAAGTGCTATGCGTTGAGATAAGTATCTGCCACCTTTCTTCCACCGGACATATAGCTTACGTTTTGAACCAAATATTTCAAATTCGGACCCATCCATTCATAAACACTCTTTTCCGACCATCAACAGTTTTGTATTTTTTAGCACAATTCAATTTCAGTCTCTTTGCAATATGATACCTAAATAAAGGTTTTAAACTGCTATACAACTAAATATCCCATTCTCGTTTAGTCATGTTGATGCTGTAAACCTGAACACCTTTCTGTCATTGTTATTTCTGGATTTCGCGCAAAGCTACACGAAAGCTATCGGCGCTAGCCGATAGCTAGTCATCACCACCAACCGCCAACTCTTGGACTACTCTTTTACCAACAAATAGTAGGATTGACCGCCACATTAACGTCCCCACGGCTGAAAGGGCAAGCATGTATGCTGAGACCGGGATTCGAACCTGCGACCCTCGGATTACGAATCGAACGCCTCCTTAACCCTCCTGGTCATGCCGGGCCTATCATTTGGTACATGATCGTTAATCTCATGCTTGAGATCAGTGACAGTCTTTCTTCTGTCCTGAAGGTTGCATTAACGAAGATTCTTAAAACCAGTATCATTGAATTTAAGTGTTCTGCCTCTTCCTTTCTATTTTCAAAATTACCTAACTCGGTCTTACAATCTGAAGTGTACTTGATAGTGTTTAGGGAGTATTTCAAGTCTGATTCAATTTATCAGAGAGTCTGAACAGCATCACGTAAAGCTTTTATGTGAACTCTCTGCTATAATGACAGTTATCTATGCTTTCTGAACCATCGTATAACAACAAAACTTAATATATAGTGTTAAACATTGTTTTATTGAGATTAATTTGTGGAGTGCTGTTAAATTATTTTTTCGAGCATATACCAGTACCATATACTAGCTTCTTTCTACATAGTTAAGATTGCGTGGGGATATCATGACAGTTATTTCATACCCTAAATTTAAACAGAACTCTTATAACATGCCCTTGGTACAAATATATGCGAACTCTAAATAATTATAAAATATTCTCACCCTGGTTCATTCAGTTGCCGGTAGGGATCAGTTAAGTATTAACAAAGTATTGAAATTTACATTTTGTAATGGTATGGGAGAATTCACCTCATATAATGGAAAAAATGACAAAATATCCTCCTGTCCTAACACTTTTGCACAGTACTGTAGATATTTTAATGGTCTTTTTTTGCAATGGTAAACCTTTTATAGGCATCTAACTGATAGGAAAGGAACAAAAATAGCACTAACTCATGTTATTATTTATCTTTGTTTATATTATTAAGAACACGAAATTATCTTTTTATATTGTTATGAAATTGGGAACAGCTGCTAATGAGCGACAGGTTTTAGATAACAGATTTAGTAGATTAAAGCCATACTGCTTTAATTTAAAATCGATCGAGCTGGAGTAACAATACGATAACAAACTTGATTATAGTTTAGTAACAACTGCACAGTAAATAAAATGTTCTTGTTCAGGGTCTACTTCTTGTTACTCAGGAATTAAAAAAACAATCGTAAATTTCTGCCGAAATAAGACGATTGTTTATTAAAATAATATATAATTATCTTGAAAAGTGTATGTTTCGAAAAAAATTATACAAATGTTGGTGTCTGTTTTTCTTATAGCAATACCACATCGTGCTATTTGCTGCGTCCACAAAGAGGAATTGAAACCCTGATTTTAACATTGTAAATCCGTAGACGTACCGCTGTACTAGCGGGACACGTTTGTATAACTCCAAAGGTGATTATTTTTGTTTTTAGGCCTGGCATGGCCGAGCGCGTTAAGGCGTGCACTCGTAATCCGAGGGTCGCGGGTTCGCACCCGCGTCGCGCTAAACATGCTCGCCCTCCCAGCCGTGGGGGTGTATAATGTGACGGTCAATCCCACTATTCGTTGGTAAAAGAGTAGCCCAAGAGTTGGCGGTGGGTGGTGATGACTAGCTGCCTTCCCTCTAGTCTTACACTGCAAAATTAGAGACGGCATAGCCCTCCAGTAGCTTTGTGCGAAATTCCAAAACAAAACAATTTTTGTTTTTTTAGTTTACGTTTTGACTGATAAATATACATGTAAATATATTTTTTGCACTATATATATATCTTGGTGTTTATGTCCAAACATCATGTTTGGGGCTGGAATAATACCTTCAAGGACCTATCTGCGACATTTACCATTCATTCATATTACTCTAATTATTAATTTCTTTATGTAGGGAAAGAGAAAATCGCAGAAGTACTTTTAGATGTAGAAAGGGAAAGGTGGTAAAGATGGATGTCAGAGACTTAAGTATGTACATCTCCTTCTTTTGCCTCTCTGTTTATTTTTTGTGACGCTTTTCAGGTTGGCAAAATAGAAGAAAATGAGGTAACAGTATACCTTCACGAATTGGAACCTTCTGCCAGTACCCCAAAAAAATCAAGGCACATTACGTAATGACTCATATTATGGTTTGTAATATAGTGTTGGATATAGGTTTCGTGACTGCGTTTTTATCTATTTATGAATGTAAGTTTTTCTTCTTCACAAAATTAAATCCGATGCCTGTTTTAAACAAATAGTAGGTATACCAATGAGCGCTAATTATTTAAGTTGTGCCGTTAATAATATTGTGAAAATAAATTACTAAATAATTTCACAAATTCGTATTTACTTTCCTTAATATATAGGTATATTAATGATACAATCAGTATTAATAATCCAACAATTTCTAAAATCATTGGTAAAATTTGCTCTGCAGTTCTATAGATCCAAACAAACAGAATTTTGACATTCTTAAATACAAAACTCTATATGTCAAAGGTTTAAATCAGAATTATGATGATGATCTTACCATCAATATAAATAATAATAAGCTCGGCATGGCCAGGTGGCTAAGGCACTGGAATCGTAATCCGAAAGTCGCGGGTTCGAATCTCCGTCGCACCAAAACATGCTCACCCTTTCAGCCGTGGGAACGTTATAATACTACAGTCAATTCAACTAAAGTAGCCCAAGAGTTGCGGTGGGTAGTGATGACTAGCTGCCTTCCCTCTAGTCGTACACTGTTAAATTAGGAACGTCTAAGGCAGACAGTCTTCGTGTAGCTTTGCGCGAAATTCTAAACAAACCAAACCTTACGGAACTAATCCGGCGTCATAATAATACTTCCCAAATAACATACGAAAACAAATCGTGACATTTTTGTTAACACTGTATTCAGAAATAAAATCGATTACATCATTCCCTCAGCAAAAATCAACACAAAAAGCAATTTTATTCAAACCCCATGTATCTTCCTCAAGGGTTACAACATCACATACAAATTGATAACTGAAAGAACACACAATTTAAGCCTAACTTAAGAACAGTATTTTTTTTGTAAACATAATTTCAGGACTTCATAATTGCATTAGTAATTTTATTTTTTTTAATAACAATAAAGCCCCCCAGTGGCTCAGCGGTATGTCTGCGGACTTACACGCTAAAATCCGGGTTTCGATACCCGTGGTGGGCAGAGCACAGATAGCCCATTGTGTAGCTTTGTGCTTAATTCAAAACAATAACAATAATAGCAATAAGAAAAAATTAAGAAACAGGATGAAATAAAATAGATACGTTTTACAAAATTTTGTTCATGTTTAAACAACAAGTTTTATATACACAATATCATTTGTAGTTGTCTCTGTAAAGCTTATAAGCTCAACAATTAAGAGTTAAATTATTTCCAAAAACCGTACGTCATTTAATTTTCAAAATTATCATGCCAAACATTTAGTTTGTGACATAATAAAATTTAGCCTAAAGTACACAATGTTAACAATTTAATTAAAGAATTATCAATAAGAACTTAATTATACTTTGTAATTTATTTAAGTATAAAATTGTAGCTGATTTCCATATTTTCAAATTTTGCATAATACTATAATGTAATATTTTTCCTTTAAAATATTAAAAACCTATTATCAGTTTTAAATATAAATTTAGATATAAATTATTCTCTTCATAAATATATTATTACTGATGATTTAGAAACAACAGAAGGTAATTCTTTAGAAATATCACCGAAAAAGATGACAACTGCAGAACAGTACAAGATGTAAAAAATACATTTAAATTGCAAAAGGAAAAAACAAATGATTATATTTTAAAACATGCTTATTCTACACATTATTCTTTAGATTGGTTTGTTGTTGTTTTTTTTAATTTCGCGCAAAGCTAAACGAGGGTTATCTAGTCTAGCCGTCCCTAATTTAGCAAAGTAAAACTGGAGGGAATGTAGCTAGTCATCATTACCCACTACCAACTCTTGGGTACAACAAGTAGTGGGAATGATCGTTACATTTTAACGCCCCTACGGTTGAAAGGGGCGAGCATGTTTGATGCGAAGGGATTAGAATCCGCGGCCCTCAGATTATGAGTCGAGCGTCTTAACCTCCTAGAATTGAGATATTACATAATTAATGCATTCTTCTTTTTTCGAATTTTTTTAAAATAGTATATGAGGTCGGTTAGACGGTGTAAGTTTAACATAATTTGGGTTTTACTTAAGCTCGTACTCCCAAATCCAGGAAACGGTATGGCTTGTGCTCCGATGTTAAATGCTTGTTTTGTGGATGCACAAAATGAAATTTAAAACTTATGTGAAGCTAATTATACAGAAATATTCCAAAAATACGATTATTATCTGAATTATTCTGTATTTCTTTAACCAAAAACTAAGATAAGATTAAATGATTTACACGTTTGGAATTTATGTTTTCGTGTCTGCTAAAGTTGAGTTTAAAATATATTTTGATAATGTACGTTTTATAGCTTTGACGATTTGTTTCTTGTTTTAGTAAAAAGTTACATAATACACTCTGCCCATCAGAGGAAATTTCAATGAGAATATATTGTATTTAAAAGAAAACAAAACAATTGTAATTTTTTACAAATGTTTAACACTGTAAACTAATTGGAGTACCCAGACGGAAGTTATGTATATTCAAGATTAATGAAAGGTTATCTTAGAACATGAAAGGTTCCTTTCATTGTATATATAATTGTAAAATAAAATAAAATGACTATGAAAACTGCGATGTACAAAAGGTGAAACTGCAAGTTTGAATGTATTTTCGCATGGACTCAACAGACTTTCATACCAGTGTTGATAAAGATCCACCAGCAAGGAACGTAACAGAAGTAACAAATTTAGAAACGCCCCCCAAAATTCCCAAAACTCAAAATGCAAAATTGCAATTTGTATGAGCCAACTGAACTTCCACAAAAAGTTTTGTGAGGCTCTATTCATACCTTGTAAAATATCTACATGACACTTTACAGACAATGCTATAATATTCACATACGTCAATAGTATCTCGCTCATCCTTAATTTAGGTATATCAGTGGGAAACACTGCTTTTGGACAAAAGTGCTTACTAAAATTAACTATTTTACTTTGTTATTTTTTTATTAAAGTACAAAATCTTAAATATAATAAGAAAATTAAAATAGCTTAAAAATGAACATATTTAAAAAAGTGAAAAACCATTATAGCTCATTTCTTTATAATGTTTGGATGTAGCACGTGAGTTGTCGTTAGTAGCAGTACAATTACATTTAATTGAAAAACTTTATTTTATTACGTAATACACTGTTGACAGAGCCTAATTTTATATCATAAAGTATCAAACTGTCTAAAATTAAGTTAAGAATTAAGAGTCATACAAGTGACTGGTTGTTGTTTGGATCCGGATTTCACAAACAAGCAAATAAGCTTAACTGAATTAATCTTTAGTTAATAATTAAAGTGCTTATACTTAAAATATATTATTTATAAATGTCTTTACAACAAACTGTACTTGTTGTTTTAAAGCTCAAATAAACAATTACAGTCAAACTAGAAAACAAATTGTTATAGAATTCGAAACTATGCTTATTTGTTTGCTTGTGAAATTTGGATCCTAATCAATTCAGTTTCGGTTCCAGATAAAAACTCAAATTTGCACTGATATTCTTGTAGCTAACTTACTAGTTATCAAATGAATTGATTCATCCAAATAGAATCTTAACTAGAAAGATTTATTAATTGATTTCAAATAATGAATTACATAACTGATCATACTCATGTACTCATTTCAATGTAATCCGGACAGGGCTGGTGGGGGTGCGGTCTAGCATCCGCAACATTTCAAAATACTTCTGTGTTTCAGAGAGAAAGAAATACTTGTTACATTGTGCTTCCAGAATTATACAAAAATTACAGTTTATCCTAAGATTTAGGTCCTTACTACTTTCTGGGAACAACTGTTTGTTCTATAGGTATATTCCACCCGTTTAATACTGATTTATACATTATTAAACATCTTCCTGATGTATTACATTTTCAGGTTTTTATCTATTGAAAGACAGGTTTCGTCCATGAAGAACTCAACTTGACGTCAAGTAAAAATAAACTCCTGCATTATTTCAGACTCATAGTGTGAGTATGGAATTAATGAAACAAATGCACCGTTTTTTAATTAATTATTCTTCATGGAAGGTTTTGGTGAACCTTATTCGTGTGTACAGATAGATTTTGCTTGCATAAGTGTTTTACATTATTTAACAACATAGCTGTACTACTCACTACTTTTAAATCAACTTACTACATTTCATATTTGATATTAAATTAATAACTGATAAATTAATATATATCCATATTACACAAAACCTAAGAGCATGTGCACCAAAGTCTACTTATAAAGATTTACGCTCACAAGGTATCCTAACGTTCTCTCGTCCTCGTTCGTGCCTAAAGCAGTTCTTTTCTTTAACTTTTTTATAATTACAATTTCTTTCTTTTTTCTCTTGCCGCACTGTGGCGATGTTGTTCAGTACATTATGCTGGTTCTCTTGTACTTTTGCAGCAATATTTTGCTGATATTTGCTAGGTTGAATAGCTGGTCTAACGAATTTTTTGAAAAAGTCATTGTGTTCAAAAATTTCACGAATGTTATGCAATTATTTTTCTTATACATTTTGTTATGTTAATTTCTCACTTTGTTAATAAAGATTTTTGATTAAATCTGCTCTCGTGACTTTTTCAAACTGTTTTTTGAATGAGTTTTCTTTATAGGTTTCAGTTTGGAAATTTTAGTTAGTTATGATAGATATTACAATCACAAAATACATTTCTAGTTACATTCTTTTTCTTCTGTGAGACTAGTTTATGGCTATGATAACGGATCACTTGTCTTTCGTTTCTTGAATACAATACAAATGTGTCATTCACGTAATGAACCTAAACTTTAGGTTGCTGCTCCTGAAACTCCTTCAGAGAACTCCATTTACAATCGCAGACGATTGGTAGATGAGTGCGCCCTTTGGTATCTTACTGATTACATTGAAGTACACGAAAATTTATATAATGTTTAGATAATTCTCTGAGTACTGTGTGGGTGTTACTTGAAGGTGTTGCCATTTTTCACCATGATTACGTTTAAGTCAGTCGTTAATTATAACTGTGATATAAAAGTTGCATTAAACTTACGAATAAGCGCGTATTAGATATTTTGATTGCATCTAGTATTTTTCCAAAATAAAACCAATTTTTGAGGAAGAAAAATGTTGTGATTTTTTAACAAGGATAAAAGGAACTATGCTGCAAGACTCACGTTTTGATAGTTAGATGAGCCAATAAAACATGCAACTGGATAAAGCGTTACTCCTTCTTTGTGAATTTTAAAAAATATCGTAAATATTTGGAGTTGCACTATGGCTGGATTTAGCGATATGAAATTTATCCCATTGTTAATGGACTGGTGAAGAATGGAATATACAAATGATAAAAAATGAAACATGAATTTGTGAATAATTTGTGTTTGAAGATGACTTCGTTTAGTCTTGACGCCTGAAGACTTCTCTAGAACTTTAGATTTAATTCATCCACTGAAAATGTATTCTTTAAAACAGAAAGTTGCAAAGCTGCAAAAAATATAAGATGACCGTGTCTCTGTCTTAAATACCAATTTGGATGCATGTTTAAATGAAATAATAGTTAAACTTAAGTGAGCAAAATTTTAAGTACACAAATGATAGCTTTATCAGAAGGCCTTAGATTTGCTTTTTCTCCCCTTTATTTGCCAATATTTGATTTTGGTAGTAAAATATGCAGTCAAACTTAAGCCTCAAACCACCAAGAGTACGACGAAAATCATAAAAAGTTTTACATAAAAGCAAGAAAATGATATTAACAACCTTCAACACAACAAAATAATAACCCTCCGAAATCTGGAAAAAAATAACTATAGTATTATTATCAACACGGTATGCTATTACAGACTCTAATCATGAAACATGTAAACGTCTAAGTTAGATCCTACTGACAGCATAAAATCAAGCTAAACAAACACCACAAAATTAAAATCTGGTAAATAAAATATCCAGTATCTAAACACAAGCTTTAAGACAGTTCCATAAATTTATGATATTCCTAAAATTCCTAAAATATTCCTAAAAATGTGTTTAAATTTGCTTCTTTACCTATGGTATAGCACGTTATCTACAATAGATTCTATATTCATGTTAGAAAAAATGTCAACAATCATTTTAATTTCTGATAGATACAAAATTTAATCGAAATAAATAAGTGGGACTTATTAGTAAGTCTGATGTGACTTCGTTTTTTTTTCTAGAGTTCTGATTCATAAAACATTTAATGTTATCATTAGGCATACAAAGAATAAGTTCATACAAATAGATGTTTTTATTTCAAGTTTAACCAATCAAAAGCAGTGAAGACTGACGTAATCGGAATATTATTGTTGGTATTAGAACATACACAGGCAAAAATAAATACAACACTATGAAAATATTTAAAACTAATGATTATTTCATATCCTACATGAAACAATCCGTTCAATACAGCAAACATCTGCAAAAACATTAACATAAATAAACATAAAAAACAAAGAAGGTAATAGACCAAATAACAAAACGTGTCTCATTCTTATACATCCTTGGAATAAGGGCAGAGCTTAAGCGGATTTTATTCAAACAAAGCTAGAAAAGGTTTCAGGTTAAAACAACGAATACAAATTTTCTGATAAATGCGAAAACTCTCCTGAAACATAAAAAATAAGAAATAGAGTGGTGTATTATTTAACTCTTGGTTACGGGAATAATCGTTTTATTAATACAATAGGCCTTCCATGGTCAAGTGTGTTAAGGTGTTCGAATCGTAATCCGAGGGTCGCGGGTTCTAATCTCCGTTACAGCACTCAAAGGAAACGTTATAACGATACTGTCAATCCCACTATTACTTGGTAAAAGAGTAACCTAAGAGTTGGTGGTTGGTGGTGACGACTAGCTGCCTTCCTTTTAGTCTTGCACTGCTATATTAAGAACGGCTAGCGTAGATAGCCTTGGAGTAGCTTTGCGCGAAATTGAAAACAAATCAGAAAACAAACAATGTTGTTCACCAACATGCTCATGTAACCGCGCTAATTTTAAAATAAATTAAAGTAGATGAAGAAAAAATGACTATTGTATCAGTTCAAAAGCTTTCTACGTAGAATGTAGAAATATGGTCATAACTTTCTACACCACTAGTCGCGAAATTATTAGCTATCAGCATTTTTATATCACAAAATATTTCATATAGATGAAATCAAATATCTAGAAGGTAGGGTTTACTAAATAAAAATTGTTTTGAACAAAAAGAAGAAAGCAGTTTTCGAAATTGTTACTAATATAAATCTAAGATTGGGCAACACGAACTAAAGCGTTAATGGTAAATAATATATACAAGGAAATAACCATTTATCTCACAGGAATATTTGCTGTCTGGTAAATTCGTATTCTTTTCTTTTTTTCTGACATGTTTTTATGGAAACTATTCAAACTCCACTAGATGTCACTTTTTATGCGACCATAGCAACCATAGAGTCGTGGAAAATGACAGGTGCTAGAAAGGCGTTGAGCAACATGCCCTGACTCTTGCGGTTCACTAACTGCACGAGCCGGACTAGCGGAACGTGAGGAACATGCAATAATAAGTAAAGTTCAAAAGAAACTTTTTTTTCTTTTTGTATGTTTTATTAAAAGGTTTCCTTTTTAATGGAGTTATTTACGATAAGAAAATATACTTTATAGGCTTCGTTTCTGAAGGTTGTATTTTCCTGATTATTTTTTTTCAAGGAGTGTAAGTGGGAGTGGCTAGCTGGTTCAATCTCAACTTTGAAAAGTGGTTTACATAACACGGACCTCACTCTTACATCAACGGCACTACAGGTAGGTCTCATTCCTTCTCAAGTTACTTAACTCTTACAGATTTAATGATATATTTTGCAAAAAAAAAAGAAATCTTAGACGCTTGTCACATTGTATCAGTCAGTCAAAATACAATGACATTCGAATTTACATAAGACACTTTTCATTACTTTTGTTAGTTTGTATTGAAACAGGATGGTTGCTTGTTATAACTGTAAATTTGTGTGTATTTCAGGGATAGGTAAAAACAGTAATATGTAAACACAAAGAAACGTTAACGCAATAAAATATCGCACTTGTACATAATTTACAAACAGCTATCAGCTTATTTCTCTATAGTTTTACTTTGCAAGCTGTACAATTTGTAGAAAAACTTTGTGTAAGCGCTTTAGCTAAAATAGTCGAAATATTTCTATTTTTTTGATAATGTCAGTTTTAAATTGTCCTTCATTACGAAAACAGAATTTGCTGTTAAAAACAATATTTTTAGCAGTTTTATTAAAAACTGTGTTTTAAAAAGGCTTAAAAGTTTATATCATTCGTTAAAACATATTAATATTCCACAATTATTTGGCCCGTGTACGCAAATATATTCCCTAAAAAATAAAAAAAAAACAAATTCACGGAGACGACAAATTAAATATTTTCACTAGGCTATTGTTACTCGTCTAATTTTGATATTTTTTTCCAGCTGAGTAACCAAAACCAGAATGTACGTCATAAGAACGAGGTTATTTTTCTTTACTGTTATGTGAATAAAGTTTAGAATGAGAAGCTTGCAAGTTTTAATTTGAGAAAGACTCCTTTCTTTACATCACTAACTTTGTGGCATATGGAACTGTATTATAAGCCAGATTAGAAGATGTTCCAAAGGTGAATGAAACTTCATGGCTCTAGGCCTTAGTTAAGTTTATGGAAGCCTAAATACCGACTAAAACCATAGGGTGAGTGGAAATACATACACATTACTTTACTTTGTGTGTATGTTTATACATTCTTGATAGAGTAGCTTTTAATTCAAGATAATTCACAACTGCTAAAGAATTCAGATATATTTCAACCATAGACTGCTAAGTTTAAGAACTTGTATGAGCTCTTTCATTGGCTAGTACAAAGTTTTAAAAAACGAATAAAGATTATATTAATTTCTCAATTTTTACACTGAATATTTCCTCTAAATAACGAGTTCAAGAGAAAATGTTTCCCTTAATGAATTCGATTATATTCACAGCACGTGTTGTTAATCTATTTAAATATTAACTCTAAGAATCTGTCTTCAGTTGTAGCTAACTGCTTAGCGAGTTGTTTTCAGTTTCGGTAACAGAGAGAATGAAAGAGGTATTTGTAAGGCGGTGCAAAATAAACATAAAGTAGAAAACTCATTTGTAAATAGTATCATAGCTATTTATTGAACGAACATTAAAACCTCGGAAGTTTCTTTCTCATTGGCTGAAAACATAATAGTAACAAATAATATCTGCTGCCTTCACTTCTTCCTAAATAATATATAATAAATTATTTTAAAGTTAGTAAGTAGCATTTAATATCCAAACAACATCGATAACATCTTAACACCTTTGGGTATAACATGATATTTTTGCTACAATATATCATCTCAATTCCGAACACAGCTGATAAAATCTTAATAGTTTTCAAAGTAACAATTAATATAATTTCTCTACAACTTGCCAGATAACGACTGATAATGTATTAATAATGTACCAAAGTAATATCTGGAATGCCTGGAAACCTTACAAAGTAAAATCTCATATTAACTTGAAATTGATAAAATAATTAATTATAAAGTTTAGAAAATTTACCAAATAAAACCTCAAAATATTGACAATCTTTTTAGTTTCCTTAATAATTAATGCTTGATGGAGTTTTAACATATTTTCAAAGAGCACTTTATAGTTTAGTACTTTCATGAAACATCTAACGATATTTTGAAAACATCTTTAACAAAATATGGGATTTTTTTGTGTTTGCATTTTTTTCTTTAAAGAAAACCACATCGAGCTATTTGCAGACATTTAAGAACATCTCAGTAACAAACTAAACAGGCACGGCCAGAGTTAGGGCGTTCAACTCTCCGTCACAGTAAACATGCTAGCTCTTTCAGCCTTGGGGTTTTATATTATAACGGTCAATCCCACTATTCTTTGGTGAAAGAGTAGCCAAAGATTTAGCGGTGTAGCTTTGCGTGAAATTCAGAAAAAATAAACTTCGACGAGCCACCAATAGTTTGATAAGTTTTTAAATAACAGTTGTCAATACTTTATCGTTTAACAATTTAGTGAATCTTCTGATGGATAGCTTAAAATGTGCCGACAACTTTATACGTATTATCTAGATAGCTTAATAATAATTAGAATTTACCGATAATATTATAAGAATTATCTAGATAGCTTAATAATAATTAGAATGTTGCGATAATTTTATAAGAATCATCCAGATAGCTTGAAAATAATTAAAATGTTACGATGATTTTATAATAATAATCTAGATAGCTTAATAATAATCAGTATGTGCCGATAACTTTATAAGTAATATCTAGAGAGTTGAATAACAACGGCTCGCCATGGCCAGGTGGTTAAGGTAAAAGAGTAGTCCGAGAGTTGGCGGTGGGTGGTTATGACTAGCTGCTTTTCCTCTAGTCTTACACTACTAAATTATAGACGGCTAGCGCAGCTAATACTGTTGTAGCTTCGCGCGAAATTTAAACCAAAATTAACAGTAATTAGAATGTGCCAACAATTCTATAAGAATCATTCAGTTAGCTTAAAAATTAGCATGTGCCGATAACTTTATAATATCATCTGGATTGTTTAATAATAATGGCTGATAACAACTTTACTTCCAATGTGGTTTGACATGATTGAGTTAAGGAAGCGGAGTTTTGATTAAGTTTGCAGTATTTGTCTAACTGAACTAAGTAGCTGAGTGGAACACGAGGTTTTGTAGTTTCTTTGCACCTTCTTAATGAAATAAAATAGATTGAATTTTTTAGGGCACTGCTTTCTATCAAGACCTACGTTTTTATATCGTTGCGTTCCTTACGTTCATGTTTAACTTACGTGACATGATTAGGTCTTCTTTATTCGGACATTCAGCAGTTTGCGTTCAAGCAATCAAAGACTTTTTTCTTTTTTACAAAATGGTGGATTCAATTTCTATGTGGAACGCGCCATATGCTTATGTGAAAAAAACCAAATCTTACGAGCTTACATAAAATATAAATTTTAATTATATAATTATATAAGTCTTATATAATTTGTTTTGTAACAAAGATATTGTTAACCAGTCATAACAATAACCGAGTCTAATACGTTAACTAATCAGTTCTATGTGACAGATTGCTACTGCAATTTGTTTATAAGGTCAAATTACCCATTGATTTGATCTCATATAAATTTCTTACGACTTTCAAGCTAGTAAAATAAACATTTCAGGTTTGGGAAATGACACAGAAATTATTCTATTTTTGTAAAGTTTTTTGGAATGGTTGTTAACACTTAATAGCGATACTGTTTTACTTTGGATGAAGTGTATAAAGTAGAGTATTTATGAATCTATATATACCACATTCAACTCATCAATTTTCACACATTTATTTCTCTTTAGGCTTACATTTTGGAGATTTAATTTATCTAAATCTCCAACTTAAAATAATACAAAAAATTGAAATGAAATATCGTAATTTATATAATAAAATAAAATTAATTATCAATCTGTCAACATGAATATAAACAAAAAAACAACAACAACAGAAATTAAAGCAAAATCACACGAAAACAAATAATTTTTTTTCAGAAAGTAGGCTTAATTACAAACTATTACGTTTCCAGAAAGAATAAAAGAAAAGACAAAATTTATTTCTTTAGTTACCAAAAGTAGATAAATTTGATTATGAGAATGTAAAGAACATTTAAGAGGCTATTAGTAATGTATCTTATATACATGATTCGTGATGATCTATTCAACATTTAAAATTGTCTTTTTCCAATAAATCTTTCAACATAAAAAGGAAGAAATAAATTATGAGTCCATTTTTAATTATAGTTAAATTATCTGTTTTATTTAGAATTCCTTCAGCAATATTTAAATAGCTTTCCTCACACTGTGTGTGTTTTTCTCATACCAAAGTCACATCGGGCTATCTGTTCAGCCCACCGAGGGGAAACAAACCCCTGATTTTAGCATTGTAAATCCGGATACATACCGCTGTACTAGTGGGGGCTCCTTCCTTACACACTAACATATTTCTAACAATAACAGCGATGGTATCTTAATGATATATCTGTGTATTTTTATCATTGTGAGTATTTGTTTCACGTTAGAATGGTCTGTTAAACTCATTACCTAATTTACAAGGTTAATTCTTTCAATGATTCATATGAAAACACAAGATGGGACATAATACATGATAACATTATTGTTCTTAATTTTTTTCAGATCTGTAGGTTGAACGTTTATGAATACAGAAAATTAATTTTTATAATGTATTTGGTGTAATTACAACTTATAAAAGTATACATTCTAATTGATTTATAAAATTTACTGCATAGCAAATAAATTTTTTTTCTAGGTTTATGGTGGTCAAAATTTCTTTTATTTTTGTTTTTTTTCGTTTATTTAGGTTTATGGAGATTAACATTTCAGCACGTCTTACTTCTATTAGTAAGTATTTTCATATCTAAATTTGGTTTTTGCTTGGAACTGTCAGAACGTTTCTTTTGAAGTGGCTAATAAAGTTTTTAATTCATAAAACTGAATTTTCTCAATATGTTTGAGGCAATACTGATCATTTAACACTTCAATCGCGTGTGTACATCTGAGGAGATCAGTTATAAAGAAAACACTTATTTTCTTGATGTATAATTTCTGTTTTTGCAAATTTAATGCAGATTTGTCAGGGTAAATGCACTTTAAGAACTAACGATTTTTCTTTTTTTTACTGAAGTCCCTTTCTTATAGTTTTAATATTTTTATTTTTTCATGTAATGAGCAATTAGCTGTGAATGAACTTTACGAACAATTGAAAATACTAGATTTAACATTATACAGCTATCACATTTTTTTTACAAGCTCAGTTCGTTATTGAATTTAGATTTCATTGAGCAGAAATTAGGGAAAGTTAGTTTTACATAAAACACACAGGGATTCAGCATTTCCTTGTAATTGGTAAACGATATCAGGTTGTTCTTTACGTGTCACAAACCTTCTCAGTTGATAACGCTAGAAAATTATGTCCGTTACATAAAAGGGGGAACTAGGAGACGGAGTGAAAGAAGAAGTGCAGTCAAGAAGTTTGTTTTGTTTTGACATTCGCGCAAAGCTACACGAGGGCTATCTGCGCTAGACGTTCCTAATTTAGCAGTGAAAGGCTAGAGGGAAGGCAACTAGTCATCATTATCCATCACCAACTCTTGGGCTATTTTTTTTATCAACGAACAGTAGGATTGTCATTCACTTTATAATGCTCTCACGGCTGAAAGGGTGAAGATGCTGGTGTAACGGGGAATCGAACCCGTGACTCTAGGATTGCGAGTCGAGTGCATTACCTATCTGGTCAAGACTTTTGACTCCAAACATACCTGAAATGCTTTTCCTATGGTACTACATTTGAGTGGGTTAATTTTTTTAATTCAGTTATAAATAAATAATTTCTAATCATACCTAAATGTACGAATTTTACCCTAGTATAAGGTTTGATACATTTGAACTACAACGTTTAGTTCTATATATATACCTTTATCGTAAATAATCGTCATTACTAATTATTTTATTTCAAGATTGTTAGAAGATTCAAGCCATCTGAGGTTAAAGGTTAAATTATGGAGTAATTTTAATCTCAATTTAAACAGATTAATTTTAGCTAGGCTTATTAATAGCTGGGGTAGGTGTTACAATATTAAAAGTACAATAATGGTAATTGTAAAGGGAATCAAAGTCTTTAATTTGTATACATTTTTATACATCAAAAGTAGTTATATTAAAACTTATTAAATCAAATTTAAGCAAGTCAACGTTCCATGTTTGTACCTTATTTTCATTATTTGATAACTTTGTTTATCTTTTTACATATTTCAAATCACAATAAAAATTAATTTCAAGTATAAACAACAGAAATGATTTGATAACATGCGGATTATAATTTTTTATATTTTTTATTCAGCACAAAGTTACATAATGCACTATTTGTGCTGTGCCATCTTCGATTATCATAACCTGATTTTTAACGTTATTAGCCTTCGGAATTACCGCTGAGCCACAGGGGAACGCTATATAAGAATGAAAGGTCATTAAGATAAGCGATGAATGTATCCTTGCTTTGATGTATATTTTTGAAATATATACATGTCTATTATAATGTATACGTTTGATAAAGTACAAACTCAATTTCTTTCCGTCCTTGGAAACTCCCAGCAAAACGGTCAATAAGGCAAGTAGACCATTTGTAGAGTTTCATAGTTCGTGTTTCTTCTATTCATGACGATTTTAACTTGTTAAGTCAGTGGTACCATATCTGTAGCTACTTTCCGCTATTTATAACTCGTCATTTTGCATAAAGCTTACATTGCATAGTACATTAGTGTTTGTTTTGTTTGGCTTGTTTATTTAAAAACTAAAATAAGATTGAGGAAGTAATTGATGTATTTTGGACTTCTCTTTATAAACAGTAACTGCTGTCTTGCATTCACGCTGTGGCTTTCCTACAGATTTTGTGTCATTGATAAAAACAAACTTTGCTGTCGTGTGTCATGGTTATACATTTTGTGTTACTGACACAAATGTTTTGTAAGTGATTTCTTAGCAGATGCTTTTCAGAAAAAAATATCTAGATTAAATTTAAATTATTAAAGTTCCACTAGAGGGCTCTAGTAAAGAAAAACGTTATTTTTTGTTTGTTATTAAGTGTAAAGCTACACGATAGGTTAGTTATGTGTATTTTGCCCACCACGGGTATCGAAGCCTGATTTCTAGGTTCATAAGCCTTTTAGTTTCCCACTGAGCCACTGGGGAGTGAAAAACGTTATATAATGGCTTTCATTCTTTTAACCAGCCCAGTGAAACAATGAAACTTACATATAGATATATGACATCACATTAACAGTCGAACCACAAAACAAATAAACTACAAAGAACACGGGGAGAGTTGGTGGGGTCAACAAGCTCTGAATAAGTCTCACCAATCAACTGTGGTTATTACTTTCCTTGATTACTGAGAATAATAATATTGACATATTCTAAATAAATACTGAAAACATAAAAAATACTATTTTTGTAAACGTTGTACCTACCTTAAATAACTATAAACAGTTCAGTATTTCATTTATTTGATCATTTGTGAAATGAAATGCACTCAGTATTTGTTTGTTTGTTTGTATTAAGCACAAACCTACACAAGGGGCTATCTTTGCTCTGCCCACCAGGGGTTTCGAAACCTGGTTTTTAGTGGTGTGTGTCAATAGACATACCACTGTGCCACTGGGGAGCTGCACCCACTAAAACCAAGTTAGTGTGCTCTGTGTTTCATGTTAACATAAGGCAAAATTACTTGACAGTAGGAGAATAAACCCACCTGTCATACTTTGGCTACAAGCCTGTAACAGGTCATCTAAAAAGAAAAATAGTTAACTGAGAAGCTGTTATGGCTCTTATATGGTTTTTCCTATATATGATGAATATTTATACATTTAATCGACGTACGATGTGATAAAAGATTAAAATTGAGCCAGAAAAGGCTTGTGACGTTAAAAATGTCGAAATAAAAAAGAGCTTTATGTATGTCATATTCTAGGTACTTCTTAACACGTTTAATAGTGACTTATTCGTTAAATAACAGTACAGAAAACCGTCCAATTTCCACACCAAGCATTAACATCCCATTTTGCACATGTTAGTCAAACCATGCGTTGTATTTCGCTTCGCGAAGTTTTTGGAATTAAAGATAAAATACATACGTGTACTAAAGTTGTTTCTTAGTGCAATAAGTCTGTTGGTAAATAGAATGTCGTATATATTAATATTTTGTAGTTTATTAATTAAAAATCGTCATCAACAAATGTTTTTCCAAACACTAACACAATGATAATGTCATGTGCCACTAACCTTTAAAACTATCTCTGATTGACATTAACACTGTAAAGCATCTAGTGTTAGTTATCATGATGTACTATTTTATATTTGTCGCCAATTTTACTCCACGACATTTTCTGGTTTTTAAGTTAAAAACATTTAAAGCTTAACTTTCGTTTTGTTTTATCGTTCATCGCCAGACAAATAGCTTATATTAATCTGTTTAATAAGCAAGATTCTCTACATAATATTATACCATCAACTGATACGTCACTCATCACTAAACTTTGCATGACTGTTCTTTTCAGTTATCTACTAAACAGGATTCTCCACATTCTGTCACAGCAGGTGCGGCATGGCCTGCTAGGTTAAGGCGTTCGACTCGTAATCTGAGGGTTACTGGTTCGAATCCTCGTCGCACCAAACATGCTCACCTTTTCAGCCGTGGGGGCGTTATAATATGACCGTCAATCCCACTATTTGTTGGTAAAAAAGCAACCCATGAGTCTGCAGTGATTGATGATAACTAGCTGCCTTCCCTCTAGTCTTACACTATTAAATTAGGGACGGCTAGCGCAGATAGCCTTCGAGTAGCTTCGCGCGAAATTCAAGAACAAACAAACTGTCATAGCATGAAGTGATACGTGACGTATAACTGAAATTAGCATGAAGGCTACAAATTGTCTTTTTAAATATTTTATATATGAAAGATATGAAGAAGCGTTTAATTTCCGTTTTAATTATAAAATTTCATTAGATTTACATCAAACAATTTTGTTTTATAACTTAGTTCTTCAGAAGCCAAGTAGTTTAATATACCTTTTCTGCCATTCATTTCTGAGTTTACAGTTAAGATTTTGCTATCGAAAATTCAATTCCAGCCTGATTCACGAGTGTAATTTACGGCTAAAATGACGTAGTTAACCTATTGTACCAACTTAGGCTCATATATTAGGGTTATAAAGTCTTTAAACTTATCACACCTAGCTGTCTGTTGGTTATACTAATAAAGAATAATCTGTTAAGTTTTGAAATTAACAGTAAATCATTTTAATTTCAGGGTCTTTGACTTTACAAATAATCTCTTTTCATTAAGATTTTTTTAGCACCTTAATTCTCAGAACAAAGCTGAATCCAACTTTGTCTGTCCTTCAATTCATCACTTGTCATTGAGTTACACTGGTTTGGAGAAATTATATTCTTCATTATTAACCTTGTACAACACAAGCCATCTTGTAGCGGTGGAATACGTATTAAAATATAATCTTAATTCGCAGTTGATATTTATATTTCATTCTTTAGTTTATACACAAGTATTAATTAAACTTTCATAAAATGTTCGTGAGGAGTCGTGTTATGAATTATTTTTTAAAAAGAAAACGAAATAGTGAGGAAAAGATAACCTCTGAAATATTGTTAGTATGAAAAAAGAAAGATAAATATAACTGGCTTTACTTTTTTAAAATAACTTCCTGAATTTCTTTTATTTTAAACTTTTCAGTTTGTTAATCAAACACGAATTATTTGCAAACATAAATATAATATCTGGATTATTTATTTAGAAATGAAGCGTGTTCAAGAACATGTTTGATAATTGAAGAGTGAGAGTGAGTATCTAGTAGCTAGCAGGTACAGCTCACTCACCTTATACACCAATGAGCTTGGTTTTCAATGCATCGTTTCTTTATTTGAATCTCTGCTTTGACGAGGAAATCTAAAACTAACAAGCAAATTCTCTAAAGACCAAGCTAGTGCAAAGTATTTCTCCTTGTCTATTATGCGCTACCGAAGAAAGTACTTTTCAAGTAGAAAAGATAGCTTAGAGTTTATTTAGTTAAGATTTTCAAAACAAAAAAAAATTTTGACTGTGAGGTTGCACGCAATCTTGATAATGTATTTATTTCTGTATTTCTCTCAGGAAAGAAAGAGCTCAGATGTCAAGATTTAAACATTCTTTCATTAGAAACATTTACTTTGATCAACATTCCTCCCATAAGCAGATGGTACAAAAAAGGATGTACGTCTTAGCTTTATTTTTTATTTATGTTTAGACAACTTAATAATCACACAAGTTTTGTTAGGTTTTAATGGGTTTGAAATGAAAATCCTTTTCTGGTACTAAATTTGTTTGTTTTTATCTCTAGAAACAAAACATCAGAATCCTGATTGAGCTTCTCTTGCGTTCTTTATTTTCTTTGTTTAACTAATGATCACCGACTGCTCTAATTAGCTAGAGACTAACTCCTTAACCATCTTTTTAACTTTTTACTGCTCGTCTGCTAAAGAATTAGCAAACGTTTATCTAGAATAAACTGTTTTTGTTTCTACGAATTAGGTGCGTAGAAACTTTAAAATACAATATAAGTTCGTTTGGACAATACAAATGTTGTAAATAAAGCTAGGTGTCGAGAGAAGCTTGCGGTTCCATAAGTTTAGTATACGTCGTTAAGAGTATGTGTCATACGGCTTTCAAATTTGATCTTTGGAAATAAATAAGAAGAATTTCATTCAAAAAAATGGTTTTATGTTAGATGAATAAATAATGATGTACGTGTGAAAGACTTTCAAAAGTGCAGTATTAAGCCAAGAAGAACTGAATGCGCTCCTAATTTAAATGACCCTCGATGACTCAGCGGTGAGCTGGAAGACTCGTTATGTTACAATTCAGGACTTGATTTTGGTGGTGAGTCCAGAACAAATAGTTACTCGCATTGTTTTGTGCTGAGGTACAAACAAACTCATTTCCGTTGTAACATATGTATTACAAGCGTTAGGGATAAATTTTCTTCGTGTACACGTTAACGAAATAATATCCTTTGTTTTTACTACTACTATCTTAAAACTGAAATTAAAATATATCACTAAAATAATTGTTATATAAACGCTTAAGAAAGTTTGAAACCAGTAAAGGACTAACGAGGAAAAACATGTTTTAATCATCTGTAAATGAATGCAATTTTTAATTACAGTTGTCAGACTTTAACAAACTTTCGCTATTGTGTTTTATTGTTCAAAGGACTCTTACATCTATCACTGTTTGTAGATATTGTTGAACTTCAAAACCAACTGTCTTTTCATATTCAAATGCATTCTTGGAATGAAAGTAACGTTTGTGAGCTGAAATTAATTTTTAGAAAGATTACTTATTTGCCTGTTAAATTTCGCTCAAACCTGCTCTAGTTGTTCCTAATTTTGAAGTGATACACCAGAAGGAAGGCACCTAGTCGACTTCATACATCGTTAAAGAGTAACCTGAATGATCGTTACGTTGTAACGCATCCACGCGAGCACGTTTGATCCAATGACCAGTAGAATACCAGTAGAGCGCCCAAAGTCAACCATGCTATGCGAGGCCTTTAAAAATAGGATAAAACAGCTAAAATGCTAAGAAATTGTAAAGCTGTGAGGGTTTAGTTTTATATTAGAATGTAAATGTAAAACTGCATTACCTAAAATATCCTATGACAAAAGGGTTTTTAAAGACATAACATAATATGAAAATTTAAGTATTTGTAATTAGGACACATTAAAAATTAATTTACAAAAATGCGGCATGTCTAATAAAATGAACATTTCTCAAAATAAGGTTTGGGTTATTTTGAGTCGTTGCTAGGGTGGAGAAGAGAACAATTCAAACTTACTTGTTTGTAAATTTGTTTAATTTTTGTTATTATCAAGAACGCAAAACGTGAATTTTTTAATAGATGCATTTACAACAGTTAACGTGGGGAATGTTCTGCCCAAATCAATTACATGTATTAAGTAATCCTCTTAAACCAAATCATATTTCTTTTTATGTTTCAACTCATAGGAGATGTTAATTGTTCATGGTCAGAATAAATGAACAAGTATATGTGTATAATTAATTTATTTTTATTCTTTTATTTTTAGCTTTCACTTCTCTGGACGTAAAAGTAAAATTGGAAATCTACGATAATCTCCTGACGAAACAGCTGATATCTTTTTGATGGTTAAACTCTTTGGAAAGTTAGATTTTTTTTGACAGCTAACACTGAATTTCCTTTCTAAAATTATAGTAAGCAATTTTAGAACTCGGTATTTTTCTTTATGATATATACTCTATTTTCTCCCAAATTTTATCAGGCTTTTCAGCACATTGAGCTGTGAAGTAAGCTCATTAGAAATAATTTATAATCTTCAGCTCCTTGCTCCTTAACCCGTATAAAGTCATTTGTACTAACATGTTGAATTTGGCTTTCCGAATTTTATCGAGCATGACATTTCTGTTCAGATGGTTGGTACTTTGCTTGAGTGTTACCATACGGCCGTTATGGCCCACTTATCCTCCAGTTCTAGGTGCAACTGCGTCTGATGCTTCAACCAAGCCAAATATTACCATAGGATTCTTGAGTTCCTTCACCGGATCACGAACTGGCAAACTCATAGCGGGCGCCATTCCTTTAGCTGTTGAAGATGTGAACCGAAATCCTGATCTTTTACCAAACCACACTCTTCAGTTCGTCGTTGGTGAGTCGGGAGATCCAAACACGGCGGATGCCATCAGGGAAATGACTAATATGCGTGAGAAGGGAGCAGTGGCGTTTATTGGTCCAGACGATAGCTGTGCTGCTGAAGCTCTTGTTGCTACGGCTTGGGATTTTCCAATGATATCGTATGTAAGTGATGTGGATGTTTAAAGGGGGTAAACACATTTTGTTTATTCCATTCTATAAGTTCTTATTTTCTAAACCAATACTCCATGTCTATGTTTCAAATACTGAGCTTTGTCATGAAAAAACTGTTTAGCACTAAAAATATTTATTAACCACTAGGGGAACTTCAGGTTAAAATGAACTTCCAATTAAAGTAGCGCATAAAAGAAATGTGAACATATTTTTACTAGCGGGTTATTTTTTAAACACTTTTACTTGTTCATTGTTAGAAATATTTAGTTATTCCTATAGAATATATAGACATCAAAATTGGCATCAATTTGCTATATTATTCTGAAAGTTTTGGAAGAAACTGTAAGTTTCGGAGCAAAAGGTTGTAATTCTTCAATATCTCTCGGTAATCCTATAAGAATAAAAATAAAGTGTTTATAGCTGGCATAAAACAATAGTTTCACTGTTTTATTTGCTTCACCAAATTGCTTTAAACATACATATTCCCTAATTTTGTTATTAAATTACGGTTGAAACTAAACATAAATTCAAATATATCCCATTTTACACGTTGCTACATACATGAATACAAGCGCCTTCACACTGAGATACCACTAATTATTATTTGCTGAAAAGTCTAAAATTAAAACAAAACTGATATCTAAAAACTGAATCAATTTCTACTTTATTGATAACCCAAAATATAGCAATGACGTGTTAGCACAAATATTTGCTTGCACAATAAAGATCCATCTGTTCTCTACCCACCATGGGTAGCGACATCCAGTTTCTAATAGTATATTTCCGCAGACATACCACGGTGCCACTGAGGTAACGTGTAACCATCAAATCTCATCTATTCATTTCTTATTTGAAAAGCACTAACACTGGACCTCGGCGTTACACATAAGCTCTTTAATTGCTTCTGCTGGATTTTAACATAGCTCCTAAATGATAAATAATTTCACCATATTAGGTTTTGCAAAATTTTGTAAATTAATGTTTTTATTATATATGTTCCCGTATTTTATATTACTATCTTTATTTATAATCTCATTTTTTGCTCAAATTTTGTAATTTCTAGTACATTTTAAAAACTGATAAGAATGTCAACACAATATGCTAGTATATAAACTTATAAAATAAAGCACCTGCTTTCCCCCCATATATAGAAATTGTATATATTTAAATGATTTTAGTTTTAATTTAAGCAACTCATTTTCTTTATGCACACTTAAATTCGTTTCTCTGTGGTTAAAAACTATTCAGTGAGCTATCGGGGCTCTGCTCACCACAGACATCGAAATCCAGTTTCCAGTATTGTAAGTCTACATAAATACCACTGTGGTGTTTATTCCTCACATTAATCACGTTACACTGTTTCAACATCGATCAACCAGTGCTGTTCATAACACTCCGTTTTTATCTCTACTTAATTTAACATAGCGTTTAGGGACAAAGAAACCTGTTGGCCCATCTCAGCTGTCCCACTCTCTAAGCCAAACTTAAAAAAAAATAACGCCAGTCCTTATCATTCATATATATATCAAGCTTTCTTTTAAACTAAATTATGTTTACTGCCTCCACAGCATCTGAAACAACTCATTCCACGAGCCAACTGCTCTACTGAAAGAATAAAACTGTCTTAGCTGTTGATAAATCAACATAATCATTTTTTTTTACAATCTTAAACACTTTAACCAGATCTCCTCTAACTCTTCTTTTATTCAAGGAAAACAATGTAAGGAATTTAATCTGTCTTTATGTGTCAATCCCTCTATCTCAGGTATCATTCTATAAACCCTTTTCTAAATCCTGTTCAACAATTCAATGTTTTTACTAATGTAAGGAGCACAAAACTGAACACAATACTCCAAACGTGACCTAACCAATCATCTATATAATGAAACTATAACCTTTTCAGACTTCTTTTCGATACTTCTGCAGATTCAACGTAAAATCTTATTTGCTTCACACTCGCAGTTACACACTGCTTAAATGGTTTCATAGATTGATTAGCTATTACACCAAAAGTTTTTTCATGACACTGTTAAAATTATTCTCATCAAAATTATACTTATAATTAGAATTATGATAACCCACATGCATTATCTTGCACTTATTATATTAAAATCCCATATGTCATTTATTTGTCCAGCTTGCTAAATAATCAAAATTATTTTGTAAATCAACAGTATCCTTTTCACAGTCAGCAACACTCAGAACCTTGATATTATCACCACATGTAAGTAATTTATTGACCATTTATTCATCTATATTATTAAACAGAATGATGGTCCTAAAACTTAGCTCTGAGGTACACTGCTTGCAAATTAATCCAATTTGACTGAGCTTCATTTACAGCAACATTCTGCTTTCTGTCATCATGTCAGTCTAAACTACAGTTAATTAACTTATCTCAACACTAACAGCGATAAGTTTATTTACAAACCTTTTATGAGGCACTCCAGATCCACTAATTCTACACCCTTACCCTCATCTATATATATACAGTAACATTTCCAAATCATGCTAAAAGGTTTCTAATGCAAGATTTTCCCTTAGTAAAACAATGTTGATTATCGGATACAATTCTAAACTTTGTTAAATGACTTGGCAAAGTATCTTTTGTTGGACTTTCCAAAACTTTTTCTCACGAGTGAAAGTTGTGATATAATATGAATAACGCCATTTGAGCGTTATAATGTGCAGTCAATCCCACTATTCGTTGGTAAAAGAATAGCCCAAGAGTTGTTGGTGGGTAGTGATGACTAGCTGCCTTCCCTCTAGTCTTACACTGCAAAATTAGGAACGGCTTGCACAGATAGCCTTCGAGTAGCTTTGTGCGAAATTCAAAACACAAACAAACAGAACGCCATCTGACATGTTTTCAGCAGATTGGCCATGTTGTAGAGCTATGATTTCGGAAAAGGCAAACGGATGCAAATCTGTACAATACTGCGAGATATTCCTTAACTTCAAAATATGAGTGCGATATGTGAGTGACAGTCTATTCCTTAGTTTGGATAATGGTTGACAGGGAGTGGTTGAATAGCTGCCTTCCAGGCGCTAATGGTTCAAAATTAGAGTTGGCAACATATGGCTTTAATAGATTTGCCATGAATTACAACACGGAATTAGGAAAATAAAAACTAAGAAATTATATATGTGTTTAAACTTCATATCCTTATTATAGGAACAACACTAGAGAAAAATTCTCTAGCAGAAAACAAATAATACAAAATATGCTTCTTAATTTAGGGTTTAGCACAAAGCTACAGAATGAGCTATCTGTTATTTGCCCATCACAAATACTGAAAATTGGTTTTTGTTTTCTAAGTCCGCAGACACATAGCTCTGCCATTGGGTGGCTACAAAAAGAAGAGAGAAGCTTAGCTGATCATAAGTTATGAGAAATTATCGCATACTATATAATGTTCAAATCAAAATATTTGAAGTACTCTCATATCATATCTGTAATTAATATTTTTGTTTAAAGAGAAATCTCTGCAGCTTCTCATTTAAGCAAAATCGTATTCAAATAGTGAGAATACTTTTTAAACCATAAAGGTGATCATACCAAATGTATTCTTTGTTTAGTTTCATAAGACATAAATTCTTTGTGTTAGCTGATATTTTTTCAAATCAATCAATTTTGTATTCTCTTGGATAGGGTGAAAAATAAACGCATAATTTTAATAACGTTATTAAACTCTATTTAAATAAGAAATTCTGTCTGTTTTATAGAATTATTAAATTTAAACTTTTATATTTGATCTCACTTTTCTGTGTTTTCAACATAATTTTATCTTTTCTTTCACGTGCTTCACTTTCCTTTCTTAGAAATCTCATTATAAACTTTCAACAAAAACTTATAGAATATGAAATTATTTTTAGCTAACAGTTACTGTATTTTTCCTGAAATATCTAGGGCTTTACAAATTTTTTTTCTAAAATGTTGAACCTGAAAAACATTTTATAGTTCGCTTGCAACTTAAAAGAGAAGTTTATTGAATACAACTTTCTCATCTTAGTTTCCATCTAATTACCCTTATCTACACTTTACTTTTTAATTATAGCCATTAAAATTATTTTATTTGATTTACTGAATATGTTTTATTGTTTTAAACAGTCGTATTTTGTTTATCATATTCAGATGATTTACATATAGGTAGTGAAGCTGTTCACCTAAATGGTAATTATATGTCTTCAACTTTGCTAAATAACTTTCCATTCCAAATTACCCTGTTCATTTACATAACCTTCCTACGGTTGTTTAATAGCACTTTGTTTTGTATGCTTGCGAATTCTGTTCTTACATTTGACATCACACATAATCTCAGCTAGCTTCAGGGACTTCTGCCTTAACTGCATATGATCCAATAACCCTAAAGCATCTGTACATGATACTATTTATAACTTTACATTTTTAATTCAGCTTTTATGCAACTTCTATTACCTATTATGTTTATGCTAGATGCTTTCATACAATCTGACACCAGATGTCTCAAGCAAATTACTAACAGATCACTAGTATTGTTATTACCTTATCCCATTTACAACCAAATAATTAATAGACCTTTGATACTGACATAATTCTACATTTATTGATTTCCACAGATGAGTTAAATAAAGCGTTTGTTCACTACCACTGCCTTCAGTTTTTATTTCGATTTTTATCCTCTGGTCGTCTATTAGAATTTATTAACCAATCACTGGAATGAAAACAAACAACATTATTTTAGTAATGGCTTTTAAATAACAACAATACAAAGTAACAACGACGAAACATTAGTTTTATTCCCTTTATTTGTGTTTATTTATTTAAGATGTAATGCATTTTTGAATTCAAGCGTGTTATTGTAGCTTATAACATTAGAAATAGGAAAAATAAATTAGTTCTTGTAACAGGTAGTTAAATGTTATAATGGTGCTTAAACTTCTTACTACATAAAACGAGCTGACCCAGAAGACTAAAAACATTCACAAGAATGTTGAATTTGGGTTTAATATGTACCGTGATTAAAAAAACAACACAAACTTACAAATATTCATTAAGTTAGTACTTACGATTTCGCAAAGAAGGATTTTCTTCTCTGAATATGTATTTTTCTAGTTTTCGTTTAATTATGTTGAAACAAAACAATCGACAACGAGCCAGTAATTTCGAGTATTAGTTTATGTTCTTTTAAAAGAAGACATTTGCACATTAAGAGTATTACTATATATTATATTTTGTTTTTTTGTTTTTGAATTTCGCACAAAGCTACTCGAGGGCTATCTGTGCTAGCCGTCCCTAATTTAGCAGTGTAAGACTAAAGGTAAAGCAGCTAGTCATCACCACCCACCGCCAACTCTTGGGCTACTCTTTTACTAACGAATAGTGGGATTGCCCGTAACATTATAACGCCCCCACGGCTTGAAGGGCGAGCATGTTTGGCGCGACGGGGATGCGAATCCGCGACCCTCGGATTACGAGTTGCACGCCTTAACACGTTTTGCCATGCCGGGCCACATATATTAGATATTTTACAAAAGGTAGTTAGTTTTAACCACTTACTTCATGTATCTGGGGTTGAGATGCTGTTATACGACGAATTGGTAATTTCAACCAAACATTTTGACTGAAAACGGAAGTAAGAAACACGTGAAAATGAAAGCAGTATTTTCACGACATTAATGTAAGTGTCGTTGGTTTTAATATTTAGAATAAAGTAAGACGATTTAAGCTAAATAAAAAACACATAAAGATTTAGATTTTCAGATTGTTAATTTAAATAGTTAAAATGAGATACTTTAAAACACAACAATTGAATTAACTCGTTAAGTGATTGTTGTTTGCTCTGATTTATATTGCAAGCTATAACTTTAACTCTGTAAAGGTAATTTGTTCACGAACTGAAAGTTGCAACCCATTAAGTTTATATCAATGAATTGTTCCAAAACGAACATGTACTTAGTGGAGGGATTGTTTTCAGAAAAGTTACGGTTTAAATCTTTATTACACATACCAGTTCCTATAAATTGCTTGTTTTGAAATGAATGAAATGTTTTAACTTATTAATGCATATGGTCTATGATCACAATCTTTCTTTTTCAATACTGGTTCTTCTACGTATTTCCATGCACCTAGTCAGTCCTTTACTGTTATTGATCTCTTGATTTGCTTCCATTCACAATTCTCCCATTTTTTTGTGAAGGATTGACAATAATCGACGAGGCAGTGATCATTTTCACATAGTTTTGAGAGAGACTGGCCGTGGTCAATGCCACCCTACCGGCATGCCCCGGTGGAAGCTGGATCAGGCAGACTGGCCCTCTTTCACTGCTCTCGCAGAATTTGATCCTGCCATCGTTTGTAAGCCAACAATAGACGACTGTGTAGCAGAAATAACTGATTGTATTATACAAGCAGCTGCTCAGTGTATTTCTAAAACCTCGACATGTTTTCCATGATAGCCTCGTCCGTGATGGAATGCTGTCTGTTACATGATAAGGAGGGCTGAAAAACGGACCTTGGATGCTTTTCGTAGATATTCCACACTCTCGAACTGCATCGTTTTCCAACAAGCCCATGCGCATGCTCAGTGGGTAAGATGTCAAAGCCAGAAGGAATCTTGGATTAAGTTCACAACCGGCATACCTTCTACCACCAGTTCTAAAATAATATGGGACAAAATTCGAAAAGTCAGTGAGCAATATCATTCTGTCCTCCTCTCAATCCTGCTTTCTGATGACCAGGAAGTAGCTGATACTCCAAGTGAAAGCTTTTGTCAAGTATCTAGCATTTCTGTTTCTTCCTCCACCTTTTTAGCCATCAAGAGTCAAGCAGAGCGATCACCTCTTTTCTTTCGAGCTGATTGTCTCTATTACTATAATCGTCCCTTTACACTGGTGGAAATCAAACTGGCCCTTTATCAGTCTGGCAATACATCAGTTGAACCTGATGATGTACACTGTGAAATGCTATGCCATCTATCTCCTGCTTCTCTTGCTATTCTTCTGATTGTTTTAACCGGATTTAGCAGGACAATGTTTTTTTTCTAATGCATGGTGCCAGGCTATTATCCTACCTTTCTCTAAGTCTGGAAATGATCCCAAGGTTCCTTCAAAGTACCATTCAATTGCTTTGACGAGCTGTCTCTGTAAGACCTTAGATAGGATGGTTAATGCTCGTCTTGTTTGGTTCCTTGAATCAAACAACCTCCTTTCGCCACCCAGTGTAGGTTCCGACGAAAGCACTCTGTCGTGGATTTCATGATCCAATTTGAAACGTCAATCAGAGAAGGCTTTCTCAAATGACAACATCTTGTATCAATATTCTTTGACATGAAGAAGGCTTATTATACAAGACGGAGGTACTGCATTTTGCGACACCTCCATAAATATGGGTTATGTGGCCATTTCCCCATTTTTACTAAAACATTTTTAGTGTACATGAAATTCCAAGTTTGTGTAGGTTCGACAATTTCCCGTTCTTTTCTACATGAACTTGGAGTTCCCCAGGGCTGTGTTTTGAGTGTCACACTTTTCAGTATAAAGATTAATGCCATCACTGAACAACTCCCTCTCACTGTTGCAAAATGGCTCTATGTTGACAACTCTTACATATCATGTCAATCGTCGAACATGAGGTGTATTGAGTGGCAACTACAGACTGTTCTCAATCGTTTACTGAAGTAAACTACAGCAAATGGCTTTAACTTCTCTCTCTCTAAAACCGTTTGCATGCACCTTTGCCTGTAATGGAATATTCACCCTGATCCTGAACTCTGTATCGGTGAACTTGTGCTGCCTATGGTACCTGAGACAAAGTTCTTGGGACTTCTCTTTAACCGTAAGCTGAGCTTTATACCACTGATCATGCTGTTACGGGGGTCAAATGTACAAGAGCACTGAACATCTTCCATGTCGTCTCTTCCACCCCTTAGGAGGCAGATCGATGTTCTATGCTAAAGATATATCGTGCTCTTATTTGATCAAAATTCGACTTTGATCACTGGTCTGTGGCTCTGCAGAACCTCGACCTTAAAGGTGCTGGATCCCATTCATCATCAAGGACTTTAGTTCTGCACTTTCCCAGTTCAGAACTTGTACTAAAGTCTCATCAACCTTCTTTGCACCTCTGCCATTTGCAACTGTGCTTTGTCCTATGCTTTGAAACTTTGTTCCTTACCAAATCATCACACATGGGGTTGTGTTTTTCTTCTTTGGTGGGCCATACTTTTTTAGAACAGACGATCTGCTATTGCTTCTTTTGGCTGTTATATCCAGACGCAGTTGGATGAATTGGGTCTGTCCTTGGATAACATTGCTGTATCCACTGGTCAGCCCATCCCACCGTGGCTTATTACAGTCCCCAACTGTGACCTATCTTTAAGTCATCTGAAAAAAACAGATACTCCCGATTGGAAATACTGTCTGTTATTTGCTAAAGATCTTTCTAACTATCCTTCGATCATATTTATACAGATGTTTCGAAATTAGATGACTGTATGGGCTCTGCCATGATTTGTTGTTGTTCGGTGGTTGCGCGCAGAATCCCCTCTACAGCTTCTCTGTTCACTGCTGAGTTGTACGCTATTTCTCTTGCCCTGGATCACATAGATGCTAAACAGTACTCAAACTAAACTATTTATACTGACTCGTTTAGTACTCTACTAGTCTTGGAATCACTTCACGTTAGTTCACACCCTGTTCTCGTCGATATTCAAAACCGACTGGTCCATTTCTCTTTAACATCTACTTCTATCCAGTTTTTCCGGATACCTGGCCATGTTGGAATTCGCAGGAACGAGGTCGCCGACACAGCAGCTAAATCTATCTGCTCTGGCACTATCACCGCTGTGCCTGTTCTATACATGGACTATGGTCCTGTATTTAAGGCTCAGCTTCGTGCCAGCTGACAGTCAACATGGAGTGAGCAATGTGAAAACATACTTTTCCAAATAAAATCCTATATTTAGCTTTGGCCATCTTGCTTCCGTGAGGATCGGAAAGTGGAAGTTGTTTTAACTATACAACGCATTAGTCACAGTTTTTTAACCAATTGTCTTCTTTTATGAGGAACTGATGCACCAATGTGTAGTTTGTATAGCACTCAAATCACTATAAGCCACATTTTAATTTCTTGCCATTGTTAGGATTCTCAACGACAACACCATTTTAAACATCTTCTGTCCCAAGGTTTGTCCATAACGTTAAACAATGTTATTGGTGATGGTGACAGTTTTCACCTTGAAAATGTTTTTAGTTTTATAAAGGCCATCAATCTTTTTAATGCCATTTAAGTTTTTTTAAATTATACATTAGACCATTTTTAATATGATTACCTTTTAAGAGTCAAAATACATCCAGTTTGATTTGAAATTAGAAAATGGACGTAACGTCAAATAGCTCGAAACCAAAACTGGAAAGGCCAACTTCAACATGACTAACAGTAGTTTTTGTACTTACCTGTTAGTCTTCCAAGCGAATTATGATAATTACAATTATGCTACAGAAAGTTATTTGCAACTTATTTTGCTGTAGTTTTTCTCTTAATGTTGTAGACTAGATGTAAGCATTGGCTTTATGCTATTTGTTTTTTAAACTTTGTTTTGTTTTACCTTAATGTCCTTTTATGAATTTTACTAAATTTACTTAAATTTTAACTTTCTACCGGATGTCTGGCGCTGATAGTCTAGCTTCTTTGTGCCATAAAACACCAATTCAACCAACCAACCAATCCTTTCTACAGTTATCAAAACATAATTAAAAAAGTGCATTCAGTTTGAGCTGTGATTCTCAGTTTGATTTCTTAAAGAACTCGATTGTTAGTTTATGTAAATTAACGGGATTATACTGGTATAATACAGTAAGTATAGAACTGTTACAACATTGCTTTATCATTCATGGTTATCATATCGTATGAACGCTCAGTTCACTTTATTTGTACCAAGTAAATCACATATCGCAGCTTCTTTCTTTATCTTATTAATTTAACTCTTTATGTTGTATGATATAGAAACAAAGAAAGTAATACGTGTAGTTTGCAAACATATAGCAATTCAGAAAATAATAAAGAAAAAAACAAGCTGGGGAAAAACTCTTTCCTCGAGGCAATTCATTATTGAGAACATGCCTTGGTCAAAAGGCATTTTTGCATCTCCCAGATTAATGTGTGAATGCTGAAATATGCTGTTTAACGAAAAACTCCTTGTCTTTTTATAACCGGTAATTAACAGTAAGTTTGTTTGTTTGTTTTTTGGAATTTCGCACAAAGCTACTCGAGGGCTATCTGTGCTAGCCGTCCCTAATTTAGCAGTGTAAGACTAGAAGGAAGGCAGCTAGTCATCACCTCCCACCGCCAACTCTTGGGGTACTCTTTCATCAACGAATAGTGGGATTGACCGTCACATTATACACCTCCACGGCTGGGAGGGCGAGCATGTTTAGCACGACCCTCGGATTACGAGTGCACGCCTTAACGCGCTCGGCCATGCCAGGCCTAACAGTAAGTACTGGCTGATTATATCTTTATCGTGAGCATGACCAAAATCATTGATTTTGGTATTGCACACAATTCTTTCAGTTTCGTAGCGTTAGGGCAGTGAAAGCTTGTGAGTTCGTCAGATATATCGCTTAATAAAGGCAACAAAGGATCGTGTGTCTGGCGTCTAGTAAAAAAAATTCTCTACGAAATAGTAAATTTTACGTTTTTAAACACCCGTTTCCTTGAAATACGTACTATTGGAAAACAAAACAACTGAGCAAAACAAGATATTACATGCAAACTTGTTGTTTATCAGTTTTATTTTAATAATGTACAACATTTTAACATGTCAGGGATACATTCTGAACTAGGCACATGCGAAGTGTTATCGAATTATTTTTAAAATATTAAAACGTTGTTTTCAAAGTTCAGGCGCCAACGTTTTGAATTTGGTACACTACAGAATTATCTGATAAAACATTCAGTTATATATACACACATTATAGTTACTTATGTCACATTTTTTTACATTAGAAACTGTCCGGATAAATAACAAAATGTATCTCTTTAAAATTTCCGTTTTTATTAACTTTCTTGTTGCATTAAAATTTGAGTCTTGTGATCATTGCTTTAGTACAAAGGTGATTATTGTAAAATGTGCTAAAGGTACCTTTTCTAAGCTTAATATTGATCTTTCATTGAAATATCTGAAACACACAGAGCTATGGGAAAGGTCACTACATTATACAGATGAATTTCGTTTTTGGTCATGTCTTCGTTGTGATTCATTTAAAGCTTTTCACTAGGTAGCACCTTCATACATAAAAAAAAAGTTGTTACAGAGTTCATGAGTTTATTAGAATCATAAAAACATCTTAAATGTATTTTAATTATTATGATAACACGTAAAGTACAAAACCCTCACTCAAACAGTATGTCAGACTCCCAAACCAAACGCCTAAAATATTGGGGCTCGGCATGAACAGGTGGTTAAGGCACTCGACTCGTAATCTGAGGATCACGGTTTTGTTTCCTCGTCACACCAAACATGTTCGCCCTTTTATCCATGAAGGCGTTATAATGTGACGGTCGATCTCACTATTCATTGGTAAAAGAGTAACCCAAAACTTGGCGGTGGGTGGTGCTGACTAGTTGCCTTCCTTCTAGTATCACATAACAAATTAGGGATGGCTAGTGCAGCTAGCTCTCGTGTAACTTTGCATGAAATTCAAAACGAAACAAACCTAAAATATTAAATAGAGTTATAGCCTTTAGATACCACTTTCACTCTTATAAAAACCTTCCACCCAGACTTATTCTAGTTTCTTTAAAGAAATTTAAATTAGCCATTTAAAATCAACATAGACTAAAAACATTTTAATTTACAAAAGTGAAAAGTACCCTCAATTTTTGCACAACACTAGAATTACAAGTTTCTAAACATAAAATAAGAAAACTATTAAGTGTTAAAACATCAAAACAATATCCAGTTAATCCTCTGTGATGAAAGTGCGACTTACATTTTGGTTTTGGTCGCGTTTTTTTTCTTACGTAGAAGCTTTGTAGTGATGGTTGTCAAAAACAGCTTGAATGGCGTCAACAGTATAAACGTATCAATATTTTCTTTAAATCAAAAATTGTTGACGAACAACTGACAAAACTATGTTGTTATAGAATGATTTAATGAATGTATAATACAATTTAAACAATAAGTGGGCGTGTATCAATGTCGATATCTAAATGTTGTGAGAAATGGACAATTTTCAAACATGCAACGCAAGCACAGAAAAATGATTGGTTGGCAGCTTTAACGCAATTACTGGAAACTTTAAGAGCGTTTTCGCGTGACATACCAGACTTAGTTAAACAGTCTCATCAAATAATCTTGTGGCTTCAGGCTTGTGTAAGGAAGAGTACTAACGCTTGTCCAACACTCGCTGAGATCGAGATTTCTTTTTTACCTTGTAGGAGTAAACAAATTAGGTAATGAGAGTGAAATGAAATTTTACTTCTCCCATCTCACACATCAGGTTCACAGTAATTTCGCTATGTGTAAATTTACGCTGTAAAGTGAATGAAAATATAAGTGTGAAAGTCATTTGATATATTTATTACAAAAAATAATGTGCAAAAATCTTCTATTACGAGCATACAATTCTTTATTATTATTGGTATAGTTTTGCATGGTTGCTAAAAATTATGTTTGTGAAGACAGATTACATGTCAGCTCGGGAGAGGATTAGTTAGTTTTATTAATAGTATCACACACGCCGAGAGATGTAAGTAGTGGACGAAGGCCGAAGTGTTGATAACAAATTAAATTGCGGATATTCACACAGCAGGAATATACTCACGTAGTTAGGTTGAAAGTAACTCATCACTTTGTTTCGTTTCAACAATGGATTCTAATGATTAAGTTGTTTTTTTGGAATCAAAAGAAACTTATAGAAACAAATCTGGTTGAGAAAGAACCTTGATACATTGAGGAAAAAGTGTCACTTTTTGGCCCTCATTCAATTAATTATTTTCTGATTGTTGCTCATTGAATATTTTGAATATGACAACATGGAAGCCTGGATAATGAAACATCTGATGTAAAATTAACCTTCGGCTGCATTAATATTTTCTGAATCTCGTATTCAACTTATGATGTCTTAATAAGAAAGGGACAATATTCCAATATGAATGTTAAGTTTTTACTCATTTATTAAAAGTTACAAGTACTCTTGTTTACATCAAATCATTTATGCAGAAAAGTGTAGGACTAACACAAATAGTGTTTTATTTGACTTATGTTTAAAACCTATCTAGACTAGATTCTAATTTGACAAAAACAGCACAAAGTGAGTGACGTTGTTTAATTAATATTTAATATATAAGAAAAACATAATTAACATGACTTATAAACGTTAGAGTATTCCAGTCTAATCAACAAAATCTTCAGTGATATAATAAAAATATTATTAAAAATGTCAGTAACTTATCTGTCTTTTTCACTCTTTTAATACTATACAGAATATTTCATAATTTATAATTAATGTGTACAAAACAAAAGGTTAAAATTGTTATAAAATTTGCATCTTTGTTAAACAATTTTAGCCACTTTTCAGATATTAGATTGAATTTATAATTATCTATTGATATTCACGCTAATGTAGTGTTAGACTGTACCAGTTGCTAGTATTAAAAGTAAATGTGATGTAAAAACATGTTATTATTTCCTTTTTAAATATTTTGTTTTATTTGATGCATTTACCGCAAGTGTTTGCATAAATATGTCAAGCACACTTAACAACATACTGATTAAAATCTATGTTCTTATTATTGAAATTGAAAAGTTTATGTATTAAACTTGTTCTATTGGATTATTTAAATCAGGTCACACAAAATATAAATATTTTTAACCGTACAATTTATCATTTGTGTGTTGTTATTTGTTCAAAAGAGAATACTTTTACCAGTGAAAAAATTCTCTCAGCTTAAACCAAACATCTGTAAGTGATATTTCTAACAATTTGTAGATGGGATTTGTTGCTAAGACAAATGGGTACTTTTACTATTTATATTTTTGCTGTTTTCATAACATACAATAATAAAAGCATCAATTTTTTTTAGTTTAAATGCTGGAGCAGTATGTAAAAAGAGTTACGTTTTATAAAACTGAATAAAAATATTACAGCGTGTTTTTTTTTCTTTTTTAATAAATTTGTTTTGTTGGACATAATTCGGTTTAAGCGGAAATATTTATAACACGAAGAAAAACATAAAGTAATAAATCTATTCAACGCAATCCATTGGGAGAATCTATCTTTCTTTAAGAATAAACTTATTCAATTCATCTCCGAATAAGGAAGTTCTACACCCGAAAAAATTTCAGGTTACTAAAATACTTGTTTCAGAATTTCCTTTTTTCTACTTTTTTAGTTTTTTCTTCTCTCTGTGTTTCTTACTTTTATTATGTTTTTGGTATTGTGATATGAAATATATACTTTCGTATGTAGAAATGTCTTTTTTTAGCAGAGTAAAAAAGTAACATAAAGAAGGTAACAACATCGAACTATACATAACAAAGAAAATTAGGTGTTTGACAAAGTATGTATCAGTTGGCTTTCAGGAAAACAATTAGTTGGTTTTCCCACGTATAAGCCAGCCTGTCTTCTTAAACTGCCATATAACTGCTTACCATCTTAGCCTGCTAAATCAAACAAACTTAATAAGCCAATTTACAAACTTACTCTTCTTACATAAGACGTTTGCAAACCTATCATTCCTTTAATCTGACACTTACTTTCATACAAAATACTAAAAATCCTATAATCCGATCTCTTTCGAGAAATGTACATTTTCATTTTCAGAAGTAAACTGGGAAACCACTCCGTCTTTGGAAAGCGCTCTGGTTATAGGGTTTTTATCATTCTGTATCAAAACTACCAGTATGTTGTACCGCCCTATGTATACATCCACCAATTAATGTGACTTTTAATTTTATCCTAAATATCTGTTTATCTATAACAAATACCATCTGTTAGCTTGATTAGTCTATTAGAAGTCAACCAAAATATTTACTTATCAGTTAAAATGGTAACAAAGTTATCTACTTGTTTACTGAATACCAATCTATCTTCCTGTTCACTTACTCATATATTCATCCAACAACTAGGTTACTCATATATCTCTTTTTACTTAGTTACCATCTACCAACAACACATCAAACATATTCACGTGATTACTCTCTCACGAATCAATCACTTCTCCTTACAGCCTCCATACCCATGTACTCATTCACCATCAACTTACAAACTCATTTCACTTTAGTTGTTATCCTTCTATCTAATCACTCTTATAATAACTTTAAGATTTGCTTATTCTAATACACAGTTAATAATCTTTACAACTATTCATCTCCCCTCACTCAACATACCTATATGCTCTGTAGGAGAAAGTGATCCAAGACAATTTATTCTCACTGGTAAGACTGTCTCCTCAAGTGCAGTCATTAACTAAATGTAACTATTGTTCACGTGATCCCATGTATAACCACATCACGGATGGGCTCGTATGTAAATGATCAAATCTCGATTCTTTGTTTTCCTTGTCTTTGAACAAATTTAATTTCAATTAAGTATTGTAAGTTTTCATGTTTACAAAGTGGATTTTTCAGATAATTTCTTTTTGTTGATTTATAACATTATACATTTATCGGTCATCAAAGAAACAGAGTTCAAATTCACTGAAAGTGTAACGTATGATTTGCTCTATGATGAGTGGCTTAGGGCAAGATGCCCCCTCTCACAGAACTAATTTACACCAAACCAGTAAATGCTTTTATTTGTTTAATATTCAATTTCTATTACGCCATTGTTTCAATTGATGCGCCTGTTATAAAGCCTTTCCTCTTCATACTAAGAATATTTAAATAATTTCAGACATTTAAACGCAAAGTGAATCAGTTATTTCAAATTACATTTGTTCATATTAATTGGGGCATTTTACCACAGATAATTGGCCTGTTTAAGTCATTCTTATAAGTAAAATGACCTCCTAAACACAAAAAGGGATTTTTTTTCAATATCTGAAAAAAATGTCTAATTTCAGTCTTTTGTTTAACACGATGTGAAATTTGTAAGAATAAAGTATTCATTCCAAAGTATTTTTCTTTATTTTTATATCATTCATCTTAATTAGTTAAAACTTAGAAGTGTATTCAGAGTAGCCCCCCAGTGGCTCAGCGGTATGTCTGTGGACTTACACTCTAAAATCTGGGTTTCGATACCCGTGGTGGACAGATAGCCTATTGTGTAGCTTTGTGCTTAATTTAAAATAACAACAGTATTCAGAGCAAGGTTAGCTGTCTTCATCTTCTGCCATCATTCTGCCTTTTTTTCATTTACCAATATAGCTCAAGTTTTTCCAGTATTGCCTTGTCATATAGCATTATCTTTAGTGTAAAGTCAGAACACTTATTCAGGGTTACTTTTATTCTAAGTTATCAAAATTAATAGTATTTCGCATGATTGACTGTATCATACTTCACAGCACTTTCTAGTGCTTGTTTATCATTATTTAATATTTTATTCATTGTTATCAATAAAATAAGGTGCTAAATATTTTTAACACCGACCACTAAGGTCACTCTCACCTGGTGAGGGAATTGTTAACTCAAGCGAATCCAACATGGCGGCTACAACGAGGTTAATATCCATTACTTTCTAGACCTTAGTCAAAAGTTTCTAGCATATAATAATTTTAATGGAAGGATTAAAATAAGAAAGGAAGTGCAGCAAATGTTCGATAAACAAAGAATGTAACTGGCTGCTACATCTTATTTATTAGTGACAAAAATGAATCAGCATCCTTCAGTAATGGAAAAACAATATTGAATATAAACAGAACATTAAAACATTCTAGGATATTAAGCCTTAAGATGAGGAAACACAATCTAAAGAATACAAATACTTTATTGAAAATAAAACTCAAATATAGCGCCTTTTAAATTACTTATTATATGAAGAAAAAATAAATGTACTACCGTGTTGTTTCGTTGTAGATCTCTTCAGATTCTCTGAATGAAATTTCTAATACGAAGTTTACTAGAAATAGTGCCAGTAAATATTTAAAAAAATCTCAAACCTATTTTGAATTATCGTTATATATTTGTTTTAAAATGTAAAACTTCAATTACAAAGAGTGATTTGTGGAGTTAAAGCATATGACCAGTCCAATGACAACTGAAAAAAATTAGGCTTCTACCTAATCTTCGACGTTTCAAAATAACGTAAAATCCAACAGTTTTGATCTTATTATATATTTCATACAAAGTAAACTAGAGCAGGCTGTTCCAAGAAGATATTATTTTGGCGAGATTATAAAATCAAGGGAAGTTAATTTGCTGATCAAAGCGCTTATAGTGGTATTACATTACTTGTTTTAATCTGCCAACAGCTGAGTAAAGAAACGTCGTAATTAGCTATTCTGTAACCATAGTGTCAGATAGGGATTTAACTGCAGAAATTGATAGGTAACAAAAGCGAGTTGAAGCTTAGATAAGGCCTGGCATGGCCGAACGCATTAAGGCGTGCGCTCGTAATCCGAGGATCGCGGGTTTGCACCCGCGTCGCGCTAAACATGCACGCCCTCCCAGCCGTGGTGGTGTATAATGTGACGGTCAATCCCACTATTCGCTGGTAAAAGAGTAGCCCAAGAGTTGGCGGTGGGTGGTGATGACTAATTGCCTTCCCTCTAGTCTTACACTGCTAAATTAGGGACGGCTAGCACAGATAGCCCTCGAGTAGCTTTGTGCGAAATTTCAAAACAAACAAACAAACAAGAAGCTTAGATATCACTGACATGCCACGCTGTTTGAAAAGGCTGAAGACTGCGATGTTGAGCCTTTTACTCAATTTAAAACAAGTAAAGTGAAAGTACATATTTCATTCTTGTTTTTTCAACTAGTAAATATGTATTTTCTAATTTCGAGTTTACTCAATAGCACGTTTTTATTTTAAATAATGGGAATGTAATAGTGAAACATTATCTTCAATAATTAAAACTGGTCATCAATAACGTACCATAAAAAAATTATATTGTATAATACATTATCATAGTATGATGGCATAACACTGTAACTACTGAATTAACAAAAATAATAAAAATGTCGTATTGTGTATATACATATCAATTTCTAGAGGGCATGTGCTAATTTAAAATACTGATTTACAGATTCTCAAAAAGAAGAGATGCGAGTCTGAAGTATTAATTTTTTTAAGATAAATAAAAAAACAGTAGTTTAAAATCTTATTGATTCCCATAACTGTACAGTGGTTTACTTAGTTTCGTGTGTATAGTTTCTCCATTCAGTGTGTGCTCAGCAAAAGATTTTAATATTATCAATATTGAAATGAATTACAGTACTATTTAAAACTTTTGTTTTATTCCTTGAAACCACACTGTCCCAAAAACTGCCTTTTTGTTGATTACAGTCCTTATTTGTTTCTTATTTTGCCTCTGTCATCTGTGTTTTGCTGTTGTTCCAAGTGTGTTTTTGTTATCACGGGTTCACTTAACTTGTCCTGTATGGAAGATTTTGGGAAATTAAGACAAGTAAGATCAAAATCAGTGAAAACTATGTAATAATCTAAGAATGCGTTCTGAAGATGTTAACTGAATAGTAGAAATATAAGGGTGCAGAAATTTTTAAGGCAACTAATGAACAAACATAAGTTAACTACAAATTATCTCGTTTATCCAAGTCGAAATTACTTTTACGTATACGAAACTTTTCAGAGGTTTTACAATGAAGATGAGCAAACACTGAAGCGAATCTATCTGTGTAATGTACACTGGTATGGATCTATCTGTGTAATGTACACTGGTATGGATCTATCTGTGTAATGTACACTGGTATGGATCTATCTGTGTAATGTACACTGGTATGGATCTATCTGTGTAGTGTAAACTGGTATGGATCTATCTGTGTAATGTACACTGGTATGGATCTATCTGTGTAATGTACACTGGTATGGATCTATCTGTGTAATGTACACTGGTATGGATCTATCTGTGTAGTGTACACTGGTATGGATCTATCTGTGTAATGTACACTGGTATGGATCTATCTGTGTAATGTACACTGGTATGGATCTATCTGTGTAATGTACACTGGTATGGATCTATCTGTGTAATGTACACTGGTATGGATCTATCTGTGTAATGTACACTGGTATGGATCTATCTGTGTAATGTACACTGGTATGGATCTATCTGTGTAATGTACACTGGTATGGTTTCTGAATGTTTCAATATCTGTTTACGTTTTAGGTGAATGTTAATATCTTATGTGTATACCTGTGTATGTTAAAATGCTAGAACTAATTTACAAAACAACATTAAAATTATAATTTTCTACATGATATTACCGACATATACTTTTTAATAGCCGACACGTGTTTCGAAAATCACTTGATATGCCTTTTGCATATATACCTCACAAGAAGTTGGGAAAATATTACACAATGTTAGAACATTGTCCAAAATTGTTAGTTAAAAATTATCCTTCCAAATATTTTTTATCAATAAGAATCGAGAGCAATGTTGAACATTGTTTAACTTAACTTATCGGCCCGGCATGGCCAGGTGGTTAAAGCACTCGACTTGTAAGCTGAGGGACGCGGGTTTGAATCCTCGTCACACCAAACATGTTCGCCCTTTTAGCCGTGGGAGTGTTATAATGTAACGGTCAATCCCACAATTCGTAGTTAAAAGAGTTGGAGGTAGGTAGTGATGACTAGCTGCCATTTGTCTAGTCCTACACTGCTAAATTAGGGACGACTAGCACAGAAATTAAAAACAAACAAACAAACATGTATTACATCGCGTACATCACAGGATGTAATTTAGTTAATTTAGAGCTACCTCACCTTTACAATGTATATAGGTTTAAATGTATTTTAATTTAATATTCTCAGCCTTAAATTACAGACCCATAAAATGAGTCAAAAATGGATAAAAGTAATTCTTGTTGCTTATGGATGGTCATGTTTTGTGTGTTATTAATCAAAAAGCTGCACAATGGGCTATTTGTGCTATACCGATTGCAAGTATTGAAACACAAAATTTAGCTTTATAAGCCCTCAAGTTCACCGCTAAGCCAACGAGAGCAAAAGGCCATATCAAATTACCCATACTTACATTATTTTGGTATATTTGACTATTCGTGCCCCGAAATGTGTATACGAGCCAAATCCTGTATATGTTTTGTGTACTTTTTACCAATCATGTAATATGAATAATGTATAGCCTTTTATCTTTTCAAATAACAAAATAGTGTTTCTAATTACGTAGAAATGTTCGGATAGGAAAGTGTCCGATAAGAAGATCTACACTACCTTCGCGAGAACGTTTCCTCCGAGCTCAAAGGAATCAAAGTCAGTGATCTCTTTACTCAAGCACTTCAAGTGGACGAAAATCATCCTGGTGGTTTCCAAAAAGCCTTCAGATATACAGATGGAAGAAGCTTTGAACGGTGTTGCTGCGGAACACGGAGTCATCATAACTGAGACGCACTATATCCCAGGGGACTATCTGACAAAAAACAATGAGACGATCAAAGAAATTATCAAGCAGACCTATAAGAAAACAAGAGGTGAGGTGCTTGCAAGTTATATTAGTTAGATATAGGGTATAAAATGAGCTTTTTAAGTTAATATAGTGACATAAATTTGAGTCATACTCGAGAAGTAACCGAGAATATTAATTTTAAATTTATGTTCACACAGTACACACTTTCGGTGTCAGTTTCAAAGTTTAACAGTCTAATACTAAAATAAAAAATCTGAAAATATAAGTTTGGACCCAGAGTACAGTTTTATTGCATACCTAGCACAGAAGAAAGTTATATTAACGTTGTTTTAGGCAAATTTTGGTTTGACTCAAAACAACTGTTACTGGTCATATCACTGCACGGAAATATCAGAATATTACATATGGTAATGAAACGATTTTTTTAACAGAAAGATAATATTAAAGTCTCTATACTACCAGGGAAGAATAAATTTATTGCAAATTACAAAAAAAATCAGAAATTGACAACGTATCTGAAGAAACTTGACAATTAACATAGAACTCTTAATCGTTGAAATTTTTAAGCACAGAAAATTATAAATAGCTATAAATATAAGAAAGAAACTGCTCCTTTCTCAACTTACTTTCCTTAATACACTCATACACACAAAATATAACAAATTTCATTGCACAAAATTCAACCCAAAGAAAGGAACTTTAAAGTACTTGCACAATTTGAAACATTTGACTTATTGTAAAACAGAATTGTAGATTATCGTGCAATAAAAACTGTTAACATTAAGTAAAATGAGTATTTATAAACTGCTATTATATTTTCCCAACACCTTTAAATCATTTCAAGCGGATAGGCGTACAGACTATTTACCATTTCCAAGATAATTTTTCAAAAAGTGGAATCGAATTATGTTAATTATATAAATACAATGACTGTAAACTATCGAATCGGGGTGGTAATGGTTTACTTTACATCCTATGAGCTATTAAACTGAAACATCTCCTATCTGGCTATTAAAACAAGACTAGAGACAGTGCCGTTACTTGCAAGAGGTTATTCCACCCATCAGTGTCCCAAAATGCTCGAAATCACAAACGTGTTAAAACATCAGATACACACACAATAAGGAAAACAGATAAGCAATATGTTACTCCGGTCCGGCATGGCCAGGTGGTTAAGACGCTTGCCTCGTATTCTGAGCCTCGCGGGATCGAATCCCCATCACACCAAACTTGCTCGATCTTATAACCGTGGAGGTGTTATAATGTACGGTCAATCCCACTATACGTTTGTAAAAGAGTTGGCGGTGGGTGGTGATGACTAGCTGCCTTTCCTCTAGTCTTACACTGCTAAATTAGGGACGGCTAGCGCAGATAGCCCTTGTGTTTCCTTGCGTGAAATCCGAACAAAAACAATACCTCACTCTAATTTCTCTATCTAACGGTAATCGCATACAATAAAAGATGTGGGTGGGCTCAGTAAACATATTTATGTTATTCATTACTGTTTTGCTGAGGTAAGACAATCGTGTTTTTACAATTAAACCGTTGAGTAAAGGAAGTCAAATACGTTTACCTTTCTGAAATATAGTTTTTCGTAACTATTAACTGAAGAAATCTATAAAACATTTTATAAACAGATTACATCAAAAGGATGAATAGCGCAAGTTTTACACATCATACCCAAATAGTAGATGAAATATGATTTAATTTAATAGAGAAATAAAACAAGAAATAAAAAATATATAATTGTTAAAATAATACAAACACAGTCACAAGACAAACATCCAACAACGGGACAAAAATCATAGGGCAGGTCATTATATAATGTGCCCTGGTTTTTAAGGTCCCAAAGGAAGTAATGCCAAAATTTTCTTGAAGGTACACCATTTATTCGGTTTAACCTAATCTTTGCCGCTTTCACGTACATAGAAGAAAAAAGAGTAGATGTAAGATCTTTACCACCATTTACTGTTTGGAATTAGAATTCGGAAGATGGAAGGTCACAAAAAATAATAAACGAATAAAATAAAAACAATAGTAAGAAAGACGATAATTACAATATTTGAATGGGATAAACAGCAAAACTTTCTTGAAACTATCATAACATCCTTAAATACAATACTTGGAAATAGAAAAAACAAGATATTAAGGTATTACTACACTAAGCCCAGTCTTTTACTATTAATGTGGCTCCTGTCGTTCACCTTTCCATTCTAAATGTTTACACAGCAATTGGTCTAAAAACTATATGTGAAAACTAATACAGCTACATTAGTCCACCTAGGTATGATATAAAATTGTCCAAGTAAGTAATTCTAATAATTTACCTTCCAATAAATTTCAGAAATTATTCTGTTATTTCTTGCTTGGCTACTTTTTTTCTCATAGCCACGCGTGTCAGAATGATATTGTTGGATCCAGAGCTCAAGATGCAATGTCGCTGGACACACTCTGCACATTCAGATGTCAAACTAATCATTTGACAAGAGTATTCATTAATTTGTGACTGTTGGTAACTTGTTGGCTTCCCTCTAGTTAAAGTTCAAAACTGTTCAAAATTAGAACTACTATACCTGAACCGTAGTGAACTTGACCTGTCCGTTCAGACCACTTGTGCATAAGGTATTGTTTAGGGTGAAATATGCGATTCCTTATCTCTCTCTTAATTGATCAAATATATTACAGTAGAATTAATAATGTTCATTCAATCCATTTACAAGTTTACAAGCTGAACAAGTTGTTAACTTTCGAAGAACCATATCAAACTAGCACGGCTTTCAGCCTACAGACTCTTGTCACAACATCTCCATCTTTGTATCATTTTTCCCTTAAATCAACCACAAATATACTCGTGGTGAACAGATGAACATTTATACAAATATGTTATAAGCTTATAATTAATAGGTTCTTTTTGTTAACTTTTTTTCGCTTTGTATTATCGTGTTTGACAATCTTCATAAAAGTTCTGGACTTGAAGTGAAGTACTTGAATAAATTATTTTTTCTAAGCGCAACAGAAAAATCTCAAGCCATCTGTTTTTCATTTAAGGGCCCAGCATGGCTAGTTAGATAAAGCACTCGACCCGGAATCCGAGAGTCGCGGGTTTGAATCCCCGTCACACCAAACATGTTTGCCCTTCTAGGTGTGGGGATGAATGTGGCGGTCAGTCCCACTATTCGCTGGTAAAAGAGTATCCCAAGAGTTGGCAGTTGGTGGTGATGACTAGCTACCTCCCTTCTAGTTTTACACTGCTAAATTATGGACGGCTAGGGCATATGGCTCTCGTGTAGCTTTACGCGAAATTAAAAAAATAAACAAACAAACAAATGAAACAAATCTTTATATATGCAAAAACGGCTTGTTTGGGTGAAGAAATTTTTTACATAGAGGAGCGAACAATGTTTCAACCTTCTTCGGTCATTGTCAGGTTCACAAAGAAAGAGAGAGGTAACTAACCGGAAGCTGACCGCATGTTTAAAAGGCGTTGTGTGTCGGAAAGTAGAGGACGTGCTTAGATGTTTGAATGCATAATTTTATATAATTTATTTTATTATTATTATTTATTATATTATTTTTAATATTGGTATAAAGGTGTTTCTTTGTATTGGTTTATTTTAGGCTTGAGTTGTTGTATAAGTAAGGTTTCTTTAATTTTGCGTCTGTTTATGATAGTATATGAGTGTTTTCTATTGTTATCTTATGTTTATTTGACTTGCAGTGTTCGAAAACGTGTGAACGTGACTTTTTATGTTCTTTAAATATGGTTTCCATTTTTCTACTTGTTTCTCCAATATAGAAGTCGTGGCAGTTATCACATTGTATTTTATAAATAATGTTGGTGTGGTGTTTGTCAGTGTATTTTTACATAGTATAAACCTCAGTTTTGTGCCTGGTTTTTGAATAAATTTGGTATTAACTGGAATGTTATATTTTGTTACTAGTTTTTGCCAAATGTTGGTTATTTTTTTGCTGATGTCAGGAATATATGGTATATAGCAGTATATGGTTTCGTGATTTTTTGATTCGTGAG